>HG992004.1:3757500-5007500 GCA_905220435.1 Amphipyra tragopoginis | reverse complement strand
TGGCGATTAACATGTACCAGTTGTCAAGGTCAGTCGTGCTCCAATGTTGAATCACCATCAGAAGAGGATTCGTACAAAATCAGTGAGGAGACATCTGATACATCGCTGTTAGACCAATTTACTTACACCCAGCAGGAAGAAGAAGAACAAGCAGAAGAAGAAGTCCAAGAAGACGAACAAGAAGAAGAGGAAGCAGAATTATCAGATGATTATGAATGAGACGGATAATTTGACCTAATTTTTTAGAATTCATACGGCTTTCATCATTTCCAATAGTACCAGTTTTTATATATTTTGAATTAGTATTGAATTAAACAGGATCACATTAGATTGTGGAATAGGCCTATTGGAGAAACCACGTTAAAAAAACGCGCCAAGTACACTACCTTCCAGGTGGCGTGGAAACTGATATTATAAAGAATACAACTTTTTCAACCATTATATCTCAGAATCGGTGACGTTTAGGAGAAAAATTGTAGACAATTCTTATAGAGAATTGCATAATCTATAATTTTTGTCTGACCTATTTTTATCATAAAACTTACCGTTTGGCTAAAAAACGCAAAAAACCCATATTTGCGAACTTTGACCTTGAATATTTTTTTTTGCAAGTGTGGGATCGCTGGGGACTTTTTACATTTGATTTATAATGGTGTTCCGAACATTCGTACCAATTTTCAGCTCTATGCGAATTTCTGTTAACCTACCCCTATTTTTTGAGCTAACTTGACCGGACTATTTCATGTCGAGCTATAGTGGCAAAAAGAAATCGGTTTTTAGAAAAATAACCGGTCATGGTAGGTGTTTTGAAAAACCGTTTTTGTAAATGTTGAAACCGTTCCACATCACTAACATTCATTTGACTTTGACATCTGTCATTTTAACTATTTTTCCTAAATTCATTTCGTAATTCAGTCAGTTTCTTGTTTGTATTGCTATTATTTAGTACTGAAACAAACAAAACATAACCTCTGAAATTGGCATGTTAGATAAAACATTTCGCCGCCGGGATAATATCTATTACTATTAGTAATACCATTGAATAACTATAAGCATCGAATAAACACCTGTTCTTTCTCATGGAGACGTATGTATTACTCAATTATTACTTAGATTTATTAAAATATATTGTTTATGATGTAATAATAATCATCATTCACCCGAATAACGTCCACTGCTGGACACAGGCCTCCCCAAACAATGTTGGGGCGGTTTGCCATAATCTCCACACTTGGCGGGTTGGCGATCGCAGTATGGTTGTTAAAGTACTCAGAGAACGCTGCTGCCCATCCTCTAGAGAATCCCTTAGTCGCCTTTTACGACACCCACAGGAAGAGATGGGGTAGTGCTATTCTTTAAGTCCGGCACTACACAAGACAGTACACAGTACAGTACTGCCGTACAAGCAATAAATGCAGTAAGTGTTTTTTTTAAACAATACAGTATATTAGATAAACCTAACTAATAAGGTTTAATTTTCTATATTCTAAAATTGCACTTACTGCATTTATTGCTTGTACGGCAGACTATTGATCTGTACATTAAAACATTTGATTTGATCTGTTACATTTTAACAAATATCTATCATGTCTCACTTCTTTTTAGAGACTTACCTACTTATTTTATTTGATAAGCAGTACTAATCATTCTTCAAATTAAAAGTTTGGATCGTAATATTAATATTTTATAAATGTTGTAGCACTAAAGCGAATGCAGCTTTCTTATGTAACTATGAGGTGATGCAGATCTTACAGCAGCTCAAAGATAGTACACAGAAGAAACACAAGCGGGAAGGGTCCCTAGCAACTGTGACTTATGAGGTATGTTGCAATCACTCCCTGTATTTGTCAGTCCAATAGTGTTGCTATATTGAATACATATTTGGAACTCCACCAATGCAAGGGAATATACCGTTTATGAACATACAGGCTGTAAACAAATTCGTGTAATTCCTTCAAACCACAGGATCTAATAAATAGATTAACCTCGTACAGGATTTAGATTGATTAAAAGTAAAAAAATGATTAACCTCGTACAGGATTTAGATTGATTAAAAGTAAAAAAATTATATCATTTTTTTCTTGCGGTAAGGGTAAGTAATCGTTTCTAAACCACCTAACCTAAAAAGGTTTCAATAAAAAAATAAGCAAAAACTTTGCAAAAAATAATTTTATGTGATGGAACATTTGGATGCCACGCATAAATGAATGAAAGCACGGCGACGCAGCTGGCAGGCACGACTAGTGCGATATCGCTCCGTGCAGTCAGTTAACTCGGGTTGCTATGTTCTATGTTAGGAGATGTGGTTTCCGCACTTAGTCCTTTAAGTGGACCATTGTACGTGGGCCATGGCGGCCATCATTCCAGCCAGCCCACCTCCCTCCAGAAGCAGATCAGGGCTCTCAGTCCGCTCAGAACATTTGCGAGTGATTTCGGTGCGCCAAGGGTTGCTTCTCGTATTTGGGTGACCCCTGTGCATTCCAGGAGCACGTGTGCGACCGTCTCTTCGGCCTCCATACATGCTCTGCACAGAGGGCTGTCCGTTATGCCTATCGTGTGGAAGTGTTTGTTTAGTGAGCAGTGTCCGGTTATCGTTCCGGTCACCATTCGCAGGCTGCTCCTGTCCAGGCGCAGCAGGCGCCTTGTCAGTTTGCTATCTATGAGTGGCATGGCCTCCTTGGATTGCCTGCAGCCTGGGGTTGAAGTCCACCAGCTCTGTGCCTGTGTGTGAGTAAACTCCTGGAGCCACCTGCGTAGTTGGTTGAAGGGGACGGGTACTATAGGTTCAGGGCCATAGGTCACCGTGCCAGATCCCCTCCTGGCCAGTTCGTCGGCTGCATCATTTCCTAGTGATCCACTGTGTCCTTTTATCCATTGCAGTGTTACTGTGTTGCGGTTTAGTACCGATACACTCGGGTTGCTAAAATGACTCCGAAACAGAAAATCAGGATACTTAAAAAAAAAAAAAAAAACCTGGAACTGAAGAAAACCAATGGTCAATCTGTGTCACTAGTAGATCACACGGTTTGAAGAAATTACATGAATTTGTTTACACCCTGTATGTTTTAATAAAATTATAAAGAGCCAAAAGTTTGTACATTGAAAATAAAGGCCTCTACACACCAAAGCCGCCGGCCCGGCGGCTTCACCCGGCAGGTTATTGCCAGCGGGTTATTGCGGTGAACTAAGAGAGCGAACATGATGCAAAACAAGCCTGGCGGACCTCACTAATTGTTTTGCGTCATGTTCGCTCGCTTAGTTGGACGCAATAACCCGCTGGCAATAACCTGCCGGGTGAAGCCGCCGGGCCGGCGGCTTTGGTGTGTAGAGGCCTTAACATAACATTTCGCTTGTATTCCCTGAAAGGTTGGTCAGAAGTATACATATAATACACCCTTATTTCACCATTATGTTTAAGTCCCGTGTAAAAGGACCGAGCCTATTACCATCAACTGGGCAAAACTCCAGAAACCGGGCTGCTACTGAGAAATTCCATACTGTAAAACCCAATAGCACTTTTTCTGACCTGGGGATCGAACCCAGGACCATTGAAAATATTTTCACTTTCACATTATCCTTCCAATAAGTGTCCAAATAGTCCCGCCATCTCCTTTTGAGCCTGCTGCGAAGTCATCTAACGTTATGTAGAGCCCATCCCCTCATGAGTAAAAGAAAAACAATGTATGTAAAATAGTCTTGTGCCTGCTCGGTCATTTTTAAGATCGCTCCGTACTAGTTCATTTCGGACAGTGAACTAGTTCATTCTATTAGTTCTAATAGGTCTATTCGGTCTTTTAAGCTAAAATAGACACTACGGCATTGAAATAACGCTCATCTCATCTCATTCTTGCGAATTCGGTCGGTCGGGTTCGGGTAGCATCATCATTCGTCGGCTATTCTCATTCATTCGCAGACATCGAATGAATTCGTATGACGTATCTGTCAATCAGTGACCATTTCATTTCTCATTCTCGTTCGCACACGGTTTACTACAATGTACGAGTTCGAAAAGAGCTATTTGACCTATTAGACCGATTACAAGTCAGCGTTCGGAAACGTTTCTTCTAGTACAGTGCGAAGATACGGCTCCTATTCGTTCATCGTTCACGAACTACACAAGACCAATGTAAAAACCTTTTAAATGGGTGGGTACACGAACATCGCTCATAAATAATAAACCTATTTCAGACAGTCCACTATCTGCAAGATACAGAGTGCAAGGCACAAAATGCACAATCTATTCAGAAATTTCTAGAAGGAATGAAGAGCTTCAAACTAACAAAGACTGAGAAACTTATGATGGTCAACACTCCCCCAAGGACCGAGTTAGAGATTCAGTTGGTAAGCTATTTGTTGATTTGTTTTTATTTGGTGCCCTGTGGTATTGCCTGTAAACAACACTAAGCCTAGGCGCACACTAGGCGGCACGCGAAAGCGACAGCTCGGCGACTAGACGCGACGACAGGCTGCGGCCAACAATTTCCATATATTTTGTTCAAAGCTCCACACACTTGGCGTCAGAGTCGCATAGTCTCGAAGACAAGCTAGGGGAGTCGCGCGCGCTCGCTACTTGTCGCCGCGTCTAGTTGCGCTGTGCACACGCACACACGACGACGGTCGCGCGACAGCGCAGCGTCAGTCTCGCTGTGAAACAACACGGCCGTCTCTCTCGAATACTTTTTTTTTTTTTTTTTTTTTTGTTTATTTCCGCGTCATGGCAATCTGTTTTTCACAACAATAAGCCATTGCTCTGTCTGATATAAATTTATCTGATTGGGTAATTTAGCTTGGTGAGACACTTCTCATTGGGTGTCTCCTTCCGTCCTGACGAATCTATCCAGTAGTGTTTGAACACTATGTCTCTTCAAACGCCTATAGCGTAGACTTTTGTCTCCGCTCAGTCTGCAGGCAAGCTCATTTTGATGTTTTTCGAGTCTTTTCTGGTAGTTAGAACTATACTTCGTGATCTCCTGTTTGACGGTTGGTAGTTTCAGGTCGTGATATATAATTTTATTGCTGATGTACTGTGGTATGTTAAAGATGACTCTAAGTGTTTTTGTTTGGAATCTTTCCAGTATTTCAATATTGCTGTTGCTGGCTGTACCCCAAAGTTGGATGCCGTAGGTCCATATAGGTTTCAAGATGGCTTTATACACTGTCAACTTGCTATGAGTGCTCATTTGTGAGTGGCGTCCTATAAGCCAGTACATACTCCGCAATTTTAAATCAAGTTGCTTTCGTTTTGTCCAAATGTGCTTTTGCCAGGTCAACCTTCGATCCAAGTGCATACCTAAATATTTCGAATGGTCGTCTTGCGGAATTTCGTCATTGTAAATTGTCACCGGGGGACAGGTGTCTCTCCTGAGCGTAAATGTTACGTGGACTGACTTGCTTTGATTAGCTTGCATTCTCCAAGTTTTAAGCCATTCTTCAATCTTGTCAATGTGATGTTGTAGATGTTCAGATGCTACTATTGGGTTCTCATGTGCGGATAATAAGGCCGTATCGTCCGCGTATGTTGCAACCATAGTGCTGTCTGTGGTTGGTAAGTCAGCAGTAAATATGGTGTAAAGAACCGGACCGAGTATACTTCCCTGAGGCACTCCAGATTTTATCACGTGTAAGTCCGAAAGTTCTTCGTTGAATTTTACTTCAAAACATCGACCATTGAGATAGGAGTGCAATATATTGTAAAAGGAGTGTGGGAGCATCTTTTTAACTTTATATAAGAGCCCTTCATGCCAGACTTTATCGAAGGCCTGGCTAATATCCAAAAAGACAGTTGAGCAGTACTTCTTATCCTCCAGCGATCTGCTTATTACGTCAACGATGCGGTGAACTTGTTCTATCGTGCCATGGTTCTCCCTGAAGCCAAATTGATGATTTGGAATTACGTCATTTAAGTGAGCCTTCATCCTCTTCAGCAATACCTTTTCAAAGAGTTTACCCATTAATGGCAGCAGACTAATAGGTCGGTATGAAGCTACTTCATTAGGTGACTTACCAGGTTTAGGCAACATTATTACCTGCGCTATTTTCCATTGTCCTGGGAAGTGGCTAAGCCGTAGGCAAGCATTGAATATATTTACAATTGAAACAATTCCTTTTTTTGGAAGATTTTTCAGGAGAATGCTATCTATAAGGTCGTATCCCGGAGACTTTCCGTCTTTAAGGTGTTTTATTTCGCTGGCTATTTCTGTAGGACTTACATGTTTTATTGGAAGGCACATTTGTTGTGCACTTTCTAGGTAGTTTTTAATCTTAGTGTCGTGCTCAGGTCTCAGCTCGGGAAGTGGTTGGAACACTTCACTAAGGTGTTCCGCAAATATTTTAGCCTTTTCCATATCTGATCTGGCCCAATTCCCATTGCTTTTTCTGATAGGAGGTATCTGGTTATTCGGGTGTTTTAATTTGCGTGTTGCCTTCCACAGTGAATAGTTTGTGTCCAAGCTAGGAGTCAATTTAGAAAGGAATGCCTGTAGATTGTTATTGTTGAAAGTTTTAGTCAAGTTTTTCAGTTCATTAGAGGCTTTGTTAAATGCGGCTTTATCTATGGGATATCCAGTTTGATGCCATATTTTTCTAAGGTTGCGTCGTTCTATTATTTTTTCCTTAATAGTTTTAGGGTATTCGTTTGACATCAGAGGTAATTTGTTTCGTACTTTCGTGGAGGCAGTGGCTGCTACATGTATCGCTTTGTTGAGGCTTTCTATAGTCTTTTCTATATCTTCTATTGTTTTTATTTGATTCAGGAGCTTAACTTTTGTCGTTACCACATCCTGGTACATTTCCCAGTTAGTAGCTCTGTTGTAAAGCCTTTCCTTAGGTTGAACCAGCACCACCCTTGAGGTGACATTTAATATGACTGGTGTATGATCGGACGATAAATCTGTGCATGTTTCAGTGTTCATGTAGTTTCGACTTATATTTTTGGTTACAAAAAAGTCAAGCAAATCCGGGATTTTACTTCGATCCGTAGGCCAATATGTTGGTTTTTGTGAAGTCAAACACTCAAGCTTTAGTTCTTGTACTGTGCCATATAGTTGCCTTCCTCGGTGTGTAATTAAACGCGAACCCCAGTTTGTATGCTTGGCATTCCAGTCCCCACCACAAATAAACCTTGAGCCAAGGGCGGAGAAATACGTCTTGTAGTCATTTTTGGTAATTGTGTGTCTGGGTGGACAATACACTGCGGACATGGTTGTCTCAACTTTATCATTATGAACTTTTATTGATGTTGCTTGAATTTTATTTGTCTGGTATTTGTCTAGTTCATAATGTTTAATGTTGTTTTTTATAATTATTGCGGTTCCTCCGTGACTATTTCCTGATGGGTGATTCGTTGTATAAACTGTATAATTCTTTATTGTAAAGTGAGATTTTGCTGTGAATCTTGACTCGGAAATTAATGCTATATCATTTTTTTCTATTTGGAGGAATGTTTGAATCTCTTGACGACGTTCCGTCAGTCCATTGGCATTCCAAGTAACAATTCTGAGTGTGTGGCTCATTTTGTGACAAGGCTCGCAACTAGCTGGATCATACGATCCATCATTTTGTCCATCATGTTGACCATGATTTGTTGAAATTTAGCGAACATTTGTTCTAGTCTGTCTGGAAAGTTTACAGTTGAATCTTCGTTTAACGGTCTCTCTCTTGTTACATCCGCATAACTTTTTTTTTCTGTGTTATTAGTGTGCCTTATGTTTTGTTTTGATGTTTGTTCTGGTGTTTTAAACTGTTTTGCAACATGAGTTTGAGTTGAATCTTGAGTAGTTGGTTTAGTTTTAAGTATTCTTTCCTTATATTGTTTGTATTTTGCACATCCTTTATAGCTCGCAGGGTGTTTTTCCTGGCAGTTTGCACATGTTGCATCTGTATCTGCTGTTTTGGTGCACGTCGAAGTAGGATGGTTGTTACCGCATTTAACACACCTAAATGGTCTGAAACACTGGTTTTTAGTGTGTCCAAACCTTTGACATCTTTTGCATTGCATAATTTCTTTTTTTTTATAGGGGGCTTCAAATGTCACTTTCATTTGGCCTAAATATCTTAATTTAAATATATCCTTGTTGTTTTTGTTGGGTTCTAAGTCCACAAAGAACATAGGTAGTGCTTCTTTAGTAGACCTGTGTAAAACATTTACTATCTGCCTGACCTCATGTCCTTGTTCTTTCAATTCTTGCTTAATTAGGGAAGTATCTTCTGTAGAGTGTAGTCCTCGTAGAACCACTCTATAAGCTCTTTCACACTTCAGTTGATAAGTATAATGTGCTATATCGTTTGCTATGAACTGTTCTCTTATTGCTTTGTAGGTCTGGATGTCGTTCGGCATTAGTTTGATGATATGGCCTGATCTTAATGTTGTCATTTTATATAAGTTGATGTCGACAATTTTGTTTAACGTAGCTTTTAATGCTGCGACATCCATGACCCCGGTCACGAAGATGGGTTCAGGCTTGGGTATGTATTCAATAACTGGCTCTTCTGTTTCTGTTTCTACATTGTTTAGGATGTCGAATTGATTGTGCGTAGGCACTGCAAAGGTGGTTGTATTCTTCGATTTCTTTTTGTTTTCACTGTGTATTGGACTTGTTTCTTTTCGCTTTTGTCTTCTGGAAGGCACTTCATCATTTTGCCATGGAGTTAAAGGGAGCTCATTTCTATTCTCAGATTCTGATTCATTTATTTGAGGTTGTTTATCGCTTGGTGTACTTGCTGCGACTGTTGGTAGGCTGTTACTCCGATGTCGGATGAACATACTTTTGTGAAATTTTTGTTGGATCATAGTGTTTGGATTGTTTGGTATTTTATTGGTTTCATTCATAATGTTCCCACGAGTAAGGACGAAATAATTTGTCAATTGAGGGGTGACGCCTATTCCCTCAATAAGGCGCAATACAACAACGTTAGCCGGGTCCGTTGAGGTTGACGCTCGCAACTTGCTACCCGCAAGCCATACATCCTCTGGGCGCGTTTCCCACCGTAAGATTAGGGGTGAATTTTTAGAGAGGCTTTCCACCTCGTCGACCACCTCTCTCGAATACTCTACTACTAATGATCGCTTCCTGTACGTACGTCTGCCGTAACGACTAGTCGCCGACACACCACGACAGCTCCGCATCTAGTCGTGGCGACAAGATGCCAGATGCAAATGACAACGCCGTATCTTGTCGCCGCACCTTGTCGCCACATCTTGTCGCCGCATCTTGTCGCCGCATCTTGTCGCCGCGACTAGACGCGGTGACAAGTCGCCCAGTTTGCGATGGCCCTAAGAGTCAATCCCAAGGGGATTCTACGTGACACACAATCTAGCAACACATCTGCTCATGGTCATTGGACTGATTGCAGAAGGAAGAAAACAAAAAAATAAAATAGATGTACAATTATAATATAACATACATCAGCCATTTATTATAGCAGCATTTGAGGAGGTCTATGTTATTTATACGACATGTAACAAGAATAACACAAACACTCAAATACCCCAATTAGGATTCTCGATTATAATCATAATACATACATTACTTTTACATTGTTTATTAAAGGTGAACGCACACTTATCCGAGCGGAACGCATCGAACGAAACGAATTTTAGAATTCTGTGTATGATATCTTATGGAAGCTCGCACACTTGCCCGCGTCGTATCATCCGAATCTGGAAGAACCCCAGAAATCCTAGACGAATTCGGATGACGTAATCAGATTCGGCGCGGCTTATGCGGTCGACTCGACCGATGCGCTCGCTCATTCATCTTTCATTAATAAAGCACTGACAATACAGTAATAACAGTGCAACAGGCGTAAAGGAAATGGAAATAGAAACGATTTCTTCGGCGCGGTTGATTCTTTCGAAGCGGTCGATTCTTTCGGCGCGGTCGATTCTTTCGGCGCGGTCGATTCTTTCGTCGCGGATATGTGTGCGAGGCCTCCTTGACTTCGATTCGTTCGATGCGTTCGGCTCGAAGTGTGCGTTCACCTTTAAGATTAAGAAAATAGTATTACTTTTTCATTGTTAACTGTATTTAGAGTTCAATTTTATGGCTTTGATATAAGGCTTAATTTTCTTTAACTCAATTAAAAGACTAATTGATCAAAAAGCATTAAAAAAAATTGCTGAAATCGATTCAGTAGCCAATCCTTAACCAACCAACTGCTTTCAGGGTTTGCGTTTATTATGTTTACACATTGTATATTTAATAAATACACGTTGTCTAGGATTATGTGTGTTAAATGTGACAAGGTAACATATGATACTATTCTATTTCAGATTGTGCAAGAAAGTGAAGAGCGCTTGTCAGAAGATGATGTTAGTAAAGTAATAGAGCTGGTGAACGAATACCTGCCGCCGAGCGTAACATCCTGACATAAGGACAAGGATAACGATTCTATTGCTAATGTAAATCAGTAATTAAGAGCAGTAGAGTTCTTTGTGAAAGTTCGTCTGGGGAAGTACTACCACATACTAGCGATGGGCGATTGTTGCAAAAAAAAACAATCGACTGAATCGAAAATTGTACTGTTGCGCATTCGATTGTCGATTTAGTAGTTCCTCACCATAATTATTCGAATAACAATCGACGAACTACTAAATAAACACTAAGACAATAGAGGACAATTAAATAATCTTTTAGCGCCGCCAATCGCATAATAACTGCAGTTGTACTTGTAAGTAGTGGCGCACGGACTTTTAACTATTGAATTGTGGCGCAGCGGCAGCGCACGCACCACTTTTTAGTAATTACTTATTTAGTAGTACCTACGAGTATAGTATTAAGTACTCTGCGCCACAATTCAATACAAATTAGTAGTTAGCCCCTCAGGTTTCTCCACTACCACTACGCTAGTAGTGTTATATCCATTCATGAGTAAACGCTAATGGAAATGCTCGGAGAGGTCACCACATTTTGTCGTGTCATATCGTCACTTCGTAAGCCGTGGAGGAACAGCCTAAAGGTCACAGCTCATTAGAGCCACCCGGCGGCATCTGACCCGCATCGCCTCGCCTCGTGCGGTTAGTATTCTTTAGAACTTGTATGGATGTGCGCTCACTACATCAACTCCGTAGCGTCACCGGATCCCCTCGGACGTATGCCGTCCACGCGCGGATAACGAGTTGACCAGTCGGTGACAACTCGCTGCTCGCATGCTTGCCTTGTGTTGCTGCGCATTGCCAACGCACAAGTCCCGAGTGAACCGCGCGCTGCCATCGAGTGGGCTCCTCCGACGACTCCTCTGGTTGACCACGCGACGTTTACTGGTGATAACGCGGCGTCCACCCGTGAACCACCGAGTGGACGCCGAGCGACGAGGCGATGCGGGTCGGGTCCGGGTGGCTTTAATGAGCTGTGACCTTTATAGTGCTAGAAACAACTAGTTTGTAGTCAGTAGTACTGATTCAGCATATAGAAATTGAACTCCTTCTCCGTATGGACCCTTAGTCATATGTGTTATTGTGTGTATTGTCCTACTTAATTATGTAGTAAATTATTTTTAAATAGTTCAAACTACTATCTATTTATCAATGTATATATTTAATTCACCTATCATATACTTAATCTGTTGTGGCTTTGCATCTTAATTGTATATTTTATATATTCCATTTCATTTATAACATTAGACAAAAATGGCCCATCAGGGCACAAATATATGTTGAATCATTTCTTCAAATATTGTTTCAGCTCATCTTGATTGACTCTGGAGGTTCTTAAAAGCATTAAACTGTGTTGATTTTGTCCTGGAAGCACGTTGTTTATTCCTACGTTTTACAAGCTGTAATGGGTCATATTTGTTTAATGTTATATGAAATATTGAATAGGTTGTAGATAGGTAGGTACATATTTAATTAAATGCCAAAACAGAATTTATTTGTTCTTATTTTTCCCTCTAATTTGTAATTGTAATCTTGAAAGAATAAAAGGAGGGTCTGAAAAAGAAATTTACAAAAGTGGTAATCGAGTAAAACACGTAGAATAGAATAGACAAAACACACAACAAAAGCTCTAGCTTCTGTTGTGGAGGTACACACTACTTAAAGGGAGTCACATTTAGATCTCGCTCCATTCTAAAACACCCTATGCCCTTTTCAAAGAAGAGTTCTGACGTTTCTCTACAAAACGTTACCATACAAAGAACATCAAATATTTTTAAAAACATGAGTAATATAGCTATTTTACGGTTTTAGATATTGTCGTTTACGTTTTTCGATAGCAGTCTCCTGGTTACAATCGGGTCATCATCATCATCATCTGCCTAGCCTTTTCCCAACTATGTTGGGGTCGGCTTCCAGTCGAACCGGATGCAGGTGAATATCAGTATTTTACATGGAGCGACTGCCTATCAGACCTCCACAACCCAGTAACTGGGTAATACGATACTCTTGGTAAGACTGGTTGTCAGACTTTCTGGCTTCTGACCAACAGTAACGACTGTCAAAGATCTACAAACTGGTTACAATAGGGTATTTTACTGAAAAAAACTAATTAGTCCGTCACCATCAGTTAGATTATCAAAAAATATTGGACCGTATTTTTTCTTTTGTTACGTAAACCAAAATTGACGAAGATAAGACACTTTTAACGTCACAAGCAAGTGCAATTTTTACTTGCTTCTGACGTCACAAGCCCCCACTCTCGAGTTTTGATGCGTTTTATCTTTCCAAATATTCAATTTTCAAAACTCTGATTAATTAGATTTGCAATTTATTGATGCTGTCAACATTTACGAAATGACCGCTATGTCAGAGACTCATCTTTCGTTGAACATAGTCCCCCTTATTACAAAAGATGGTTTAAACCAAGACTAAGGGTGCCTTTCCATCAGAGATGTGCTTTGCAAGGCTGCTATGGATGTGTTTGATATCTACCAATCATATTCATTGGTCCACATAGCATAGCACTGGTGGAAACTGATTCAACTAAGCTACGTTTTTTATATGGAAGGATGCTTGCTGTGGATGCGTGCTATGGATGCGTGCTAAGGATGGTCGCGAGTGGTGTAGCTATGTGCTACACACCGCGCCGCCACTCCCTGTGCCTTCCCTATTGTCGATACGTCGCATAGTTCGAGCTGCGCAACTTCTTCGCACAGCTACATAGCTTAGCATCAATGGAAATGGTCACATAGTTTCGTAGATTAGCTTTTACATTTTCGTTGCTGCATAGCACATCTCTGGTGAAAAGGCACCATAAGACAAACCCAGGTTTAAAATATACCCATCACTTTCTTATGTCATATAACAAAAAGAGACGGGGCTGTTTTAAAACCTAGGTTTTTCTTAGACCATCTTTTGTAATAAGGGGGAGTAAGTTTAGTTTATTACGTACTGCGCAGGGCTTTTTTTCATATCTCGCGCCACAGGGGGCCTCCGACAGGGTTGTATTAAAATTGGAGTTTTAATTACTTACATTCTTATCTGAAAGCCATTTAAAGGAGAAAAATATCTTAAAAAACGAAAATTCCAATGGAAATTCATCTCAGGAAATTCATTCATTCATATATTGTACTTACTTTAAATACTTAAGTACAGGGTGATAACGAATTCGTGTAATTCCTTCAAACCACGTGAACTATTAATGGTATACATTAACCCCGCCTGGGATTTAGATTGATTGAAAATAAAAATAAACTTTTTTTTCCCAAAAAATTTTTTTATGCGATAGAATATTTCGATGCCATGCATAAATGAATGAAGGCACGGCGACACAGCTAACAGGCACGACTAGCGCGATATCGCTCCACGCAGTCAGTTAACTTGGGACGCTAAAACTACTCAGAATCAGAATACCATGCTTCATTTTTTGAAAACTTTTGATCTGTTGAAAAATACCTACGCAGGGTCAATCAGTATGCCAGGGTTGCGGAATTTATTTGAAAGAGTTACCGCGGCCCTGGAACGCAAAGGGCATTAGAAGGAACACGGATGGGTTCATGGGTTTTAGTCAGTAAGAGTCTGACAATCCCTTCCGCTCCGCCCAGAGCGGAAGGAGTCAAATGATGATTTCCCATCCATAATAAAAAAAAAAAAATCAATCAGTATCACCAGGAGATCACGCGGTTTGAAGGAATTACACGAATTCGTTAACACCATGTTATATCCTTTCCATCCATTTAAAACAGTTTAACGTAGAAAACACGTGTTTTCTACATCACTTAGGTTATTATCTAAATTATTTGTTTTGGCACTTCTCTATCTAGCGATGGGTGTGCGCACCGGTATCATGCGTATAAAAGATCAAGGTCGCCGGCCGGTTACCAACCCGCGTTTGAGGTTACAATCACGTTTCTGTGTTTATCATAATAGGTATCATCAAAATATGTGATTGTGATTTATTTTTAGTTAGGTATTTGTGAGTGAAAGTGTGAAGTGACGAATACTCATTTAAGCGCGTGTATTCAATAGGTAAGTTACTGGTTTTATATTTTGGTGCATGGTTAAGAATATAAATAAACATTAGGTTATTTTTAGATTTTGCGCGCGTAATGTTGCTATCGCATTATTTTTGGTATCAAAATGTTTTTTTTTATAATAATGATAAATAAATCCCTATACCTCGTCTTCGTGTCTGGTTTCTCGAAGGGGTAGTTATATCTACTTATACGTAGGGATATCTAGGTATAGGTAAATATATCTATCCCTTGACCTGGCAACACAACACTATTAAGACCAAAGTCCAAGATGATGTACTGTGATGATTATCGTTTATTAGTAATAACTAGCTGTGCGCTCGCGGCTCCGCCCGCGTAAGTGTTTTTACATATTTTTTATTGATCTTGCTCGTCAATAGCTTCTAAAAGAAAATCGGTTCACAAACAGAAGAGAAAATGGTACTGAACTACCTATATTGTCTTTGCCTAAACAAGGTAAAAAAAGAAAATCAGCTGTTCCCAACGTTTTGACTAGGGAACAGCTGATTTTTTTTCCCGATTTGCGGTTTTTTCCCATAGTAAAAGTTGTTCATAATGATGAGTACAGTGTCCCCTTAAGAGGTTGTGCGTTATTTATGTTACACCTTGTATTATGTATATCAAAAATACTTACAACTATTTAGCTAATTATTTGAGATACCTATTCGCTGTTCGTAGATTGAAAAAGCGCGGCAAATTTAAAAAATTACAGCATAGCAATTAGCAACCCCAAAATCAGTATGAAATACCGTACGTGAAATAACCTAATTTGATACTTTAGAATTATATATTTTTGTTGAAAAAACATTTTGCTAAAAAGTTCAAAATAATTCGAGTGTCTATTTTCGTTTGCCAGACTCTAGCTACTAAGTTTATTTACTCACTTTTGATGCCGACTCCAGGCCCCTCTTTTCCACTGGGCACTCTGGGCAAGTGCCCATGGCCCCGCGACCGATAGGGCCCCCTGGTTCCTGCCAGATCACCAAACGATAACCGATATTTATTAGCGAAGAAACATTTTATTTCGAAAAAATCAAACGATCATGACTGATTACAGTACGTGAAGCTACTCTACTCTTTTTTGTCGATTTTATTAGATATTATTATCTATGCATTTTATGTGACTTTAAAGAAATAAAAATAAATCAAGAACTTTGCTTAAGTATCTAATTTCTTTGTCTATTGTAACAACATAGTGTTCTGTCCAGGTCATTGGGGTCCCATTATCCTCACGTGCCCAGGGCCTCCAATAGGTTAAAGACGGCCCTGGCCGACTCTACTAGTTTTTTTACATTCTCAAAAAATATTACTTTTTGACCTGACAGGTAAACTGTAAAGTGAACAATGTCTCGTCTAATTCTACACCGAGCGTTCGGCAGTCCGCCTGCGCGCGCAGTCATGATGCTCAGCGATATGCTTGGACTGCAAATGGAGTACAACGATGTCAAGTTACTGCAGCTCGAACACAAGTCGCCGCAGTTTAAGAAGGTATGATGGTTTGAGGTTCATAAAACAACTAGTGTTGCCTAACTATCGATAGTTGATGTATTGATAGTTAGGCTAAGTTCATATGACCGCGCGGTATCGTGCGGAACTACTAACCGCGCAGTACAAGATCTTGCGCATGGGACGGAGCGCGCCGCGCGTTAATGTAGACGATAAACACAATTTAGTTTGATCTTGTACCGCGCGGTCATATGAACTTAGCCTAAACCTCGAAAACTAGTAACAATATAATACTATCGATAGTATCGCTAGTAATTGTTGCAAAACACACTTTTATAGCGATAGTAGCAATAGTATCACAACTCAATACTATCGACACTATCGGTACTCATTAATAGTATTACATACTTATATCTGTCGATTGAAACTATCGATAGGCCTATCGATATTGTTACTTGTTTTCGAGGTCACGATAGTATTGAAATATTATCGAGAGTCAATCGATAGTTGAGCAACACTAATAACAACCGCGCGCATCTTACGATTTGCAAGGTTAAACTGCTCTTGCCGCGGTCAGTCCGTGGATGGGTGACCGTTCGTCACACATCGAGACCCCACCGTGCCTCGAAGAGCACGTTAAGCCGTCGGTCCCGGGTATTATAAGAATACCTATAACATTCCTTAAGGGTAGTCAGAAGCTCGAACGTCTGATAACCAGTCTAATCTTAGGATATCCGCATTCCCCAGTACCTAACTGGGGTGTAAAGTTCTGAAGGCAGTCGTTCCGTGTAAAATACAGGTATTCAACCGCATCTGGCCAGGTTGGAAGCTGACCCTAACATAGGGGAAAGGCTAGACATATGTATAGCTAGTTTGACGTTCTTATAGTTTGTTTGTAAAAAAATATTTAAATTGATTTGTATGGATAGGCATAAAAAAAAATGGCGAATTTCGAAAAGTTGTAGAACGAAAGTTGTTCAATTTTCGATACCGAGTCACCCCACAAAATTCTTAGAGTTGATTTTTTAACACATAATATGAATATCGTAGACCTGCATATTTTTTTCTTTACGTAATTTGAGAAATCTTTTTTTTACGTAATTTAATCATGTGACCGTCAATAAGAAAAAAAGAAAATACATGTCATGAATATTATACCCTGCTTTTTTGCAGTTAAACCCCATGGGTACGGTGCCGGTACTGCAAGACGGTGACTTTGTTCTGTCCGAAAGGTAAACAAGCTTTTATCCTCCGGTTTCTGATTTGAGAATTCGAGATAAGCAATACTTAAGTAGTATTTGAGTACGGGGTTGTCAAAAAAACGCTTTAAAATCCGTAATTTTTTCGACAACTCCGTACTCAAAATGTTACTTAAGTATTGCTTATCTCGAATTCTCAATTCAGAAACCTCCACGAGTGACGATACTTAAGTACGTCCGGCGCACCCTGGACAGTCAGCCTCGCTACCAACCTTGCTGACTGGCTAAAGTGGCTAATCTTTTCACCACAGCATGAGCTATTTTCGTATAGCTCGTGCTGACACGAGAAAAAAAAAAGAATTCAGAAACCGGAGGTATTTCTCCATATGTTGATTACATCGGGTCAGCCCGAGTTTTTTTATTTTTCCTAAGATATGAACTTCTTAGAGAGTCTTTCTGCTATTCGAGGTTACTACACATTGCATTGTTACTTTTTGGAATCACGGCTCATCTTCCGTGTGAAATATGTTCGGTCCTTTGGAAGGCATACGTGGGACACAGATCCAACGCGCAGAGGCCCCTTTGAGAACTTTAATCTAAAATGGGATGGGGCACCAACCGGGGACTATCCACCGACCGTCCTATATGGGTGCAAAACTATTGTAAAATGTGGTGAAAAATATCTGGTCTATGTGGAGGGGTGTTAAGTGGACTGAATAACTTCTATTGCTGGAAGAAAACGGCGTCTGCCTTTCAAGCTTAAAATCGAATTTCATTGGCAGACGGTGACTCGCCAGCTCACTAGCTGGGCCCCCTGAAAAGGCAAATTATTAATAATACTTACTATCAAAGTTTTTCGGCATGCAGTGTTCCGAGTGTTAAGAAGAGACCAATGGCTATGTCCGCCTATTAATAAGAGTGCTAGAAATAAGAGCACCACCTGTATCGTGGAATATCTCCTCTACCCAAACCTTAAAAAATCACAGGGGATCGGTTATATTAATTAATTTCTTCATATTCCCAGCCATGCTATAATGAAGTACCTGCTAACTAAGTACGGTGACGACGACAAGAAAGAATCTTTGTACCCGAGCGACGTGCGCACGCGCGCCCTCGTTGACCAGCGCATGTTTTTTAACGCCAGCGTGTTCTTCAAGGCTATTGTAAGTTTCTTCATCATGTTACCTACGAATAAAATGACTTTGCCCCTCTGAAGTGAGGAACAGAACACTGAAAGCCTGGTTTCAGAGCGGCAAAGTAATTAACTATAGGTATAAGAAAATAACTATGTATTCAGGGTAAGGCTCTGAGATGGATGGGATAGCAGGGCTAAAATATTCAATTAATATCTTGTATCTTTTAAGAATCACGGCTCATCTTCCGTGCGGAAGATGTCCTTAGCAAGGCATATGGGGGACACAGGTCCAACGCGCAGAGGCCCTTTTGAGAACTTTAATCTAAAATGGGATGGGGCACCAACCGGGGACTATCCACGGCTGCACTATTGGAGTACAGTCATGGACCGTCCCAGGTGGGTGCAAGACTATGGTAAAATATGGTGAAAAATATCTGGTCTATGGGAAGGGGTGTTAAGTGCACTGGAAAACTTCTACTGCCTGAAGAAAACGGCGTCTGCCTTTCAAGTTTAAAATTGAAAAGTTTTGGCAGACGGTGACTCGCCAGCTCACTAGCTGGGCCCGCTGTCTCCTCACTGATATTGTACGAATCCTCTTATGATGGTGATTGTGGGATAGACCTATCGGGGAAACCATGTTAAAAAAACGCGCCAAGTACACTACCTTCCAGGTGGCGTGGAAGCGCATATTATGAAGAATACAACTTTTCCAACCACTATATCTCAGAAACGGTGACGTTTAGGAGAAAAATTGTAGACAATTTTTATAGATAATTGCATAATCTACAATTTTTATCTAGCCTATTTTTATCCCAAAACTTACCGTTTGGCTAAAAAACGCAAAAAACCCATATTTGCGAACTTTGACCTTGAATATTTTTTTTGCAAGTGTGGGATCGATGGGGACTTTTTACATTTCATTTATAATGGTGTTCCGAATATTCGTACCAATTTTCAGCTCTATGCGAATTTCTGTTAACCTACCCCTATTTTTTGGGCTAACTTGACCGGACTATTATACTACACTCACATCATGACTAGCAACAACAGCATTATGGGCGACCCCTAGTGGGACTCTGAACTCGGCATAGTGCGTTGCTTGGTTGGGGGGAGACAGCTTGATGAGGGCTGAATTATCGGTGTGAGAATGGTATGTACATTTTCCTTTGTATTTATTTCCAGGGCTCGATCTCCGGCATGGGTCGACTAGAAGGACCCAGCCCTCAGCACATTAAGGATGTAGAATCAGCATTCGGTATAGTGGACGCGTACCTACAAAATCTGCCGTACATCGCGGCGGACCGACTAACTTTAGCTGACCTGGCTAACGGTTCAACGGCTATTGCGATACAGGCCATTCATAAAGTGGATGCTGACAAGTAAGTTTTTGTTTCTATCTATTCTTATTATTGTAGAATCTTGATGCAAATACAAAGACAGTTCATGCGAGACTGATTTATTGTTCATATACCCACATCACAATATATTACATTTCCTCCCTTAATTAAGTACAAGAAATAAAGTGAAACAAAATTTTAGTTTTACTTATCCGAACTAAACTAAACATCATTATGTGTTACCTACAACAAAAGGTGTTTATACCTTCAACATGCTTCAATATATGCATATGCATTATACTATTATGATCGTTATAACTTAAGCGTAAGGCTAACTAATACAAATAAAAAAACACTTATAGGTAGGTACGTATTTACAAGAACCTACCTAACTAATTACTTAACTTATACGTACATTACTAACAGTCACGGCTTTTATACTTGCTACACAGGATTAGACTTCCTAAAAACATGGATTAGTCAATATTTATAATGTTTTTGTTTCTAAGTCTTTTATTGACCCAATCCCCGGAAGTGGACGGTTCAGCCGCGTAATCGCTTTGAGTCTCATTCATGACGGGCGAGTCATGTGTACTTGGAAGTGATGACGTCACCGGTGAATTAGGTGCAGATTCCCATGTTTCTGTTTCGATGTTTAATGTTTGATTATCAGTATCTGTGATAATAGGATTAGAGTGCCGTGTGTTTCTTCGTAATGACATAATTTGATCTATATGTTTTCGGTGTTCCCCCAGACCCGATTTTACCTTATATGTTACTGCTCCGGTGCGCTCTGAGACCTCTCCTTCCACCCACTTGGGATTGTTTCTCGAGTAATCTCGAAATAGCACTCGGTCACCAATTTGAACCTCTCTGTTTGTACCTTGAGCATATTCAACCTGCTTAGTCTGCGCCGCCTCGACCGCATCTGCAGTGTTGCTGCGCAGCAAGTCCAAGCGCATGCGCAGCCTCCGTCCCAGCAGCGCCACAGCTGGCTCGCGCTGTGTGCTTGAGTGTGTACTATTTCTATATACTAAAAGAAAATTGTTTATTGCTCGCTCGATATTCTTACCTTCAGAAGCCGCCTTTTTTATTACTTTCTTGACAGTTTTCACGGCGTTCTCGGCGGCGCCGTTGCTCGATGGGTGGTAAGGGGCTATTAGAATGTGTTTGATTCCGTTGCGGGTTAAAAATAATCCAAATTCCTCGGATCGAAATGGCGGACCCCCGTCACTCACCAAGCACTTTGGCAGGCCAAATCGGCTGAAGCATTCTCTCAGTTTGTTTGATACTAAGTTAGCCGATGTACCGGTCCCCATCAGAAATACTTCGATCCACTTAGAGTGCGAGTCAAGTATCAAAAAGTAATATTTACCTTGGTACTGTAGAAAATCTACATGTAGTCTCGTCCGTCGGTTCCGACGGCCATACATACGGTACAGGAGTGTGTCGCGGCGGCGCGTCCAGCTGCGCCCGGCAGGCGGCACAGGCGGCGGCGCGCGCCTCGATGTCGGCGTCCAGGCGCGGCCACCACACGTAGCCGCGCGCAATGCTCTTCATGCGTACGACGCCCACGTGCCCCGCGTGCACTTCCTCCAGGATCTGCGCCCTCAGCTGCTCCGGCACCACTATCCTGTATCCCCAAACTATACACCCGTGATCTATATGTAGATTTTCACGTCGATGAAAATATGCCTTCTCTTCTTCAGAGTCGCATAAGAGAGGCCATCCACTCATTATGTAACCGTACATTTTACACAAAATTTTATCTCTTTTTGTCGCCTGTGCTACATCTGTGTGACTAAGAGGGAAACTATCCTCAACAAAATGTAGATATGCCGCGTCATCATGGTCCTCCACCTTGGTTTTCGCTAAAGGTAATCGTGATAACCCATCTGCATTGCTATTCATTTGAGAATTTACGAACACGATGTTGAAATCATAAGCCGCGAGGCGCACAGCATATCTCTGTAGGCGACTGGCTGCAGTTTGCGGTATACCCTTTTTAGGTCCGAATATATAGCTTAAAGCTTTATGATCGCTCCGTAACGTGAAATGCCTCCCAAAGAGATATTGATGGTGCCTCGTGACTCCGTACACAATGGCCAGCGCCTCCTTGTCTACCTGGCTGTAGCGACGCTCGGCGTCGCTGAGCGTGCGCGAGGCACAACACACGAGGCGTTCACCGCCGTCGGGGTGCCGCTGCGCCAGCACGGCGCCCAATCCGTACGCGCTGCTGTCCACGGCCAGCACCAGCGGCAGCGCCGGCGAGTAGTGAGCCAGCACCGGGTCACTCGTCAATCTTACCTTGATCTCCTCAAAAGCGCTATTACAGCTGTCTGACCACGCCCATTTAACTCCCTTTTTTAAAAGAGCGTGAAGTGGATGTAAAATCATGCTTAGATTGGGTATAAAACGTGCATAGTAATTAATGAAACCCAATAAAGCTCTTAACTGAGACACATTTTCGGGGATGGGCATTTTCGTTATGGCATTAACTTTTGATGTATCTGTATAAAGACCGTGTTTGTTAATTCTGTAACCCAAGTAACAAACCTCATCTTTTAAAAACTCACATTTTGAAAACTTTATTGTTAATCCGGCTTCTCTTAATCTAGTGAGTACAGCCCTTAAATTTTCCAAATGATGAGATTTATTCCTGCCACTGACACAAATGTCATCAATAAAAGCTACCACAAATTCAAGACCATTTAACGTGTCGAAAACAATTTTTTGAAACTTTTCTGGTAGGCATTTAAGTCCGAAAGGAGCCCTGCGATATACAAAAGTCCCTACATGCGTAGTAATCGCTGTAAGCGGTTGTGAACTATCAGATAATTCAAGTTGCATAAATGCATTTTTAAAATCTAATTTACTATATTGCTCCCCACCACTTAGCGCTGCAAATAACTCTTCAATTTTCGGCAAGGGAAAATGAAAATCTTTTAATAATTTATTTACGGTCACTTTATAATCGCCGCATAAACGAATAGAACCGTCCGGCTTAATTATTGGTACAATAGGAGTTCCATAATCGGATCTGTCTACTTTATAAATTATACCTTCATCTTGTAAGCGTTTAAGTTCATTTTCCACTGGCACGCGCAGCGCAAGTGGAAGGGGCCGAGACTTGTAAAATACCGGCGTGTTATCAGTCAAGTACAATGATAACTTATGTTTATAAGTACCAATTTTTTCTGTAAATACTTCTGGAAATTCTTGTTTCAATTCTAAAACCACAGGATCAACATCTTCTTTTAGATTAAATAAATTTAATGACTTTAATTTAAGTTCGCGCATCCAGGTACGCCCAATAAGCGGAGGTCCACCGTGATCAATAATAAACAATGGCAATAATATGGCGTCCTGTGCGCCTGCACAGCTGACTCGAACTGAGACCCGGCCTAACGGTATTATTGCGTCACCTGTATATGTTTGTAATTTAATGTTATTTTTTTCAATCGGTAAAGTAGAAAGATGTTGATCGTAGAATGATTTAGATACCGCCGATATCTTGCTGCCCGTATCAATTTCAAATAACACAGTTTGCTTTTCAACAATGAGTTCACAATAATAAGGACCGTCTTTTACATTTTGAACTGACTGACCTTTAATAACATACAGCCCTTCGAGCTCCTCACCTCCTGACTCCGATGAATCTGTGTCCATGAAGTTTTGATATTTAGAACCAGACCTGCCCGCACTCGCATAATTTTTATCACATACGGATCCCAAGTGGCCCTTCACTTTGCACTTGTCACACACATACGACTTGTATCGGCACTTGTGCGGCGCATGGCCGTCCCGGCCACAGCGCCAGCACTGTTTGCGTCGCGGCGCCACGGCGTCACGACCGGCGGCGCTGGCCTGCCTGGCCACGCTCACCCGGTGCACCCGCTCGCCCGCGTCTGCCTGGAGTCCCGCCGGCCCGGCTGCTGCCCACAGCGCGGCCGGCGCGCACGCCACGGCCGTTGCCGCGTGCTGCTCAGCCGCCTCCAGCGCCAGCGCCAGCCCCACTGCCTTCTTGTAATCGAGAGTGGTCTCCATAAACAAGCGAGACCGTATCTCTTCGCTACGAAGACCCGACACGAATTGATCTCGAAGGTTCACTTCCAACTGGTTCTCGAAATTGCAATAGGTAGCCAAGTGTTTTAAATTTTGTAAAAACACTGTGATACTTTCACCTTCACCTTGCCTCCGGAGGCGAAACACGTGGCGCTCTGCTATTTCTGATCTTTTGGGTTCCAGATGATTTTTCACAAGCTCCACTAACGTAGTAAAGGGTTTTTCCTCGGGATTGTCTGGAGCACATAGATCGCACATCAATCTGTAGGTCGGCGCTCCGACGTGCGTCACCAACGTGGCCACGCGTAGGTTATCTTTTATGTCGTTTAACAAAATAAATTGTTTCACTAAACGCACATATGCTGGCCAGTTTTCACCTCCATCCAGGTCAAATACGTGTATTTTCCCGATCGGCATCTTGATATTTTACTGATTTTTATAATTACTCGTCGCCACTGTAGAATCTTGATGCAAATACAAAGACAGTTCATGCGAGACTGATTTATTGTTCATATACCCACATCACAATATATTACAATTATCTACTAGCTTTTGCCCGTTAATTGAGCTCAAAAAAACTCTTAACACACTACTAAAGTTTCTATAATAATATAATTCAATCGTGATTCGAAAGACACGTGGCGCCATCTATGAAGGTTTATTGTTGTTTTCCTCGGGAACAGTAACTTTTTTCAGGATGATCAGTTCAGTGGTTTAGGCGTGAGAAGGTAACGAACTTACTTTCGCATTTATAATATTAGTTAGGATTAGGATTCTATGTATACCCCGCAGTAAATTTGCTTTGAGTTTGTAAAAATAATTGTTAAAATAATTAATTTATCAAGATAATTCAATTGACTCAATTTTTTAAGACTGTCTCGTTGGTCTAGTGGGTGTAAACGCGACTGCTGAACGTGAGGTTCTGGGTTCGATCCCCAGGTCGGGCAAAGTGGTATTGGGTTTCTCTGTGTGGAATTTCACAGCAACAGCCTGGAGTCTGGATTTGTGCCTGATTGATGGCAATAGGCTCGCCCCCTGAGGGTGTACTATACAGATCTATGAGTCATAGATATATGATAATGTAATCTATATATATATACATATAATAAAACAGTAAAAAAACTGTGTCTGTACATTGAATATATTACAAAAAAAATAATTGAGGGGGGTTTAGAAACAGTAATAGAGCACGAATCCAAAAAAAAAATTCTGTCTGTTTGTCTGTGTGTCTGTTTGTTTGTACACGCTAATCTTCGGAACTACTGGACGGATTTGAATGATTTTGCTTTTGTTGTATAGGTATTAAGTCTGGGCAACATATAGGCTATAATTTATCTTGGAAACTTGAACACCTGATGCAGAACCGCAACAGACCAGCTAAACTATAAGAGATACAAAAATGGTACCGTAGCAAAAATTGTTCCATGTGACGAGCATTTTCTGCTGAGAGAATAAATTTGAAGATCTGGAACACCTGAAGTGGAACTCCAAGAGCCCAGCTACACTATAACGTATATAGGAATGACGTCTTAGCAAGAGTTGTTCAGCCTGATGAGCACTCTCTGTTGACGTATAAAAATTGAAGATCTGGAACACCTGTTGTGGAATTCCAAGCGCCCAGCTACACTATAACATATATAGGAATGACGTTTTGGCAAAAGTTGTTCAATCTAATGAGCACTCTATGTTGACTTATAAAAATCGAAGATCTGGAACACCTATTGTGGAACTCCAAGAGCCCAGCTACACCATAACACATACAGGCTGTAAGGGTAAACACCGTTATCCTTGAAACCAGTGGTTTGGTTTCATTTATAGATCGTAAAATCAATGAAAAATAACTTTTTTTTAGATAATTTTCATTTTTCCACAAAAGCATTTAACCCTACGCGCGGGGGCAACAAGCTACGGGAGGGGGCGCGGGGAACTCGCCGCGTGGCCCGAAGCACGGCCCCGCACAGTTCGCTACCCCAGTCAGTCAGCTGTCTCGCTAGCGAGTGCGTGTACACCGCGTCGTAGCGCCGCCGCGCTGCTCATTTCTCGCGCGTGTATACTTTTTTTTTTTTACTCTGTCCTCTGTTTTTGTGTTCACGTCAACTACCCATGGTTTGAGTGATAACGGTGTTTTCCCTTACATGCTGTATAGGAATGACGCTGCTGAGAGATTAAATTTGAAGATCTGGAACACCTGATGTGGAACTCCAAGAGCCCAGCTACACTATAACATATATAGGAATGACGTCTTAGCAAGAGCTGTTCAGCCTGATGCGCACTCTCTGTTGACGTATAAAAATTGAAGATCTGGAACACCTGTTGTGGAATTCCAAGCGCCCAGCTACACTATAACATTTATAGGAATGACGTTTTAGCAAAAGTTGTTTAATCTGATGAGCACTCTCTGTTGACTTATACAAATCGAAGATCTGGAACACCTGTTGTGGAATTCCAAGAGCCCAGCTACACCATAACACATATAGGAATGACGCTACTGAAAGAATAGATTTGAAGATATGGAACACCTGATGTGGAACTCCAAGAGCCCAGCTATACTATAACGTATATAGGAATGACGTCTTGGCAAGAGTTGTTCAGCCTGATGAGCACTCTCTGTTGACGTATAAAAATTGAAGATCTAGAACACCTGTTGTGGAATTCCAAGCGCCCAGCTACACTATAACATATATAGGAATGACGTTTTAGCAAAAGTTGTTCAATCTGTTGAGCACTCTCTATTGACTTATAAAAATCGAAGATCTGGAGCACCTGTTGTGGAACTCCAAGAGCCCAGCTACACCATAACACATTTAAGAATGACGCTGCTGAGAGAATAAATTTGAAGATCTGGAACACCTGATGTGCAAGACCCCAGCTACACTATAACATATATAGGAATGACGTCTTAGCAAAAGTTGTTCAATCTGAGGAGCACTCTCTGTTGACTTATAAAAATCGAAGATCTGGAACACCTGTTGTGGAACTCCAAGAGCCCAGCTACACCATAACACATATAGGAATGACGTCTTAGCAAAAGTTGTTTAGTCTGATGGGCATTTCCTGTTGACTTACAAAAATGAAAGATCTGGAACGTCTCGAATCGTCTCGCGCATCCCGTTGTTTTCCCGTCCCCGGGCTCTTAGAATTCGACATCGGGCGTTTCAGATATGTGATTTTGACGACCCCGTTGTCGCTGGCATTAGCAACAGGATCCGCGTACGAAGTCGCGGGCAGAAGCTAGTATAGACATATGAATCATATCTCCATACAAAGATATGACTCTAGAAGTCAAATAAGACATGTGATCCAGATCCTATATATATCAAAGTGTAACCCCATAATAAAATTATTAGTGTGAATAGGCGGTACAGACGCCAGCACATCAAGCTACTACAATCTGTCAAATTTCTTTAACACATTTTCATCTTTATCGCAAAAGCATTAGGTTCAAGGTTGATTGGGAAAATTTGACAGTTTCGGGTAGCCTGACCTGCTGGCGTTTGTACCCATAGACGTTGAATTTGATTACAGATTCCCACGCTGCGCGGACTGGGTATCGAGATTGGAAGAGGAGCATGTCTTCAAGACTATCATGGCGCCCGGCGCTGCGTTCTTTTCTAAAGTTGTAAACAAGTTGTGGGAGCAAAATAAGATTAAAAATCAAAAATAGTTAATATAATATACAGTGGTGGACACATAATTAGAAACACCAAGTGTGACTTTTATTTTTAGTACAAATTAACTTGATAATTAATGTTTTACGTATCATAGAGGGCTTATACCTATTTATCTATAATGTATCCACATCATGAAGTATTACTATGTTAGTTTTGGAAATATCATACAACCGATTATGTAAAAACTGGTATACTTTATAAAATAAAATGAAGCAGCACAACGTACTAAGGTGGACAACTAATTAGAAACAGAAAAAAAAACATTAACATAAATATGAAGAAAGGTAACGAAACAATAAATAATGAAGTTAAATGGTACAAACGTTTTATAATATACAATTAACGTTTGGTTGGGAAGCCTCTGCTGTCCATTACAGCTCTACAACGATGTGGCATTGATTCTATCAATGTTTCATACATTTCCAGGGAATTTTTCTCCAAGCTTCTAGAAATGCGTCTTAAAGTTGTTGTAGTATGATACTAGTAGTAGTACGATATTAGTGATATGTTTATTGGGCAATGTTTTCTTTACAATGTACCTCAAACTTAGATTTGATTCAAATCTGGACTATTTGCAGACCACTCTAACACCGACACTAATTCGTCTCTTAGAAATGCTTTAACGTTGTTTCTTTGGTTTGGATTATTGTAGTGTCGGTATTAGAGTGGTCTGCAAATAGTCCAGATTTGAATCAAATCTAAGTTTGTGGTACATTGTAAAGAAAACATTGTCCAATAAACATATCACTAATATCGTACTACTACTAGTATCATAATACAACGACTTTAAGACGCATTTGTAGAAGCTTGGAGAAAAATTCCCTGGAAATGTATGAAACATTGATAGAATCAATGCCACATCGTTGTAGAGCTGTAAAAGACAGCAGAGGCTTCCCAACCAAACATTAATTGTATATTATAAAACGTTTGTACCATTTAACTTCATTATTTATTGTTTCGTTACCTTTCTTCATATTTATGTTAATGTTTTTTTTTCTGTTTCTAATTAGTTGTCCACCTTAGTACGTTGTGCTGCTTCATTTTATTTTATAAAGTATACCAGTTTTTACATAATCGGTTGTATGATATTTCCAAAACTAACATAGTAATACTTCATGATGTGGATACATTATAGATAAATAGGTATAAGCCCTCTATGATACGTAAAACATTAATTATCAAGTTAATTTGTATAAATATATACTCGCCGTGAATGTGTGATGTATTTTAATTTTTGCCTTAATCGAGACCCTATTTGCGAATTGGGTAAGTAAACATTTCTTTTAGCTAAAAACGGTCTTTCTAAGCGTTGGTTTATCACATCTTCTGGGTAAACTCGTATTCGACGTATTATTCCCTATATGGCGTAATATTGTGTTCTTATAATTATAAAAAAAATGAAATTTCTCGAAATCTACTGACTTAGGCGAAAGTCAATAGCCGTGTACTGACTGAGCGAGCAGCCTCGCGAGGCAGCCTCGTACGTTTGCCGCGCGAGTCCGCCTCGGTCTGTAAATTTCTTGCATGAGGCTGCTGCGCACGCCAAGGTCAAGCCACGGTGAGGCTGAGTCAGCATCAAGCGCTCAGTTTAACGTGAAGTCGAACAGAGACTGTGCGTGCCTAACGCGGCTTATAGCCAGTTTTGCTCAAGACCGTCATGACGTATTAAGACACTGTTCATTATCCATGACGCAAACGGTTCCGTCATTCGTCGAACAAGCGAGGCAAAACACAACCGACATGAGTGCGCGCGGCAAACCTACTGAGGCGCTTTTGAGCATCGTTAAAAAACGACAACGGCTTGGGCCGCGGCACGCTCGAGCGAGGCAGCGCGTGCGTTTGCCTCAAGCGAGGCACGTCCTGACCGACCGAGGATTTGTCTCGCGCGGCTGCCTCGCGAGGCTGCTCGCTCAGTCAGTACGCGGCTATTAGATTTCGTTTCATTTCACTTCCAAAATTTGTGTTTTAACCGGTTGCGTACCGCCCGTCGTCCCAGGACGACACTTAATTGTCTTATCTATTGTGTCTATAATTACGGTGATTGAGAGTTTAATACACAGATTTGTTTGAATTATTTTAAAGCACTATATCTATAGATAATCTGTTTCTTTATTCGTGACGTTGAACTCTGTATGAGTACCTAAGTAATATAGGTAAGTAATTATAATCTTTGATATTATCAACAGTTGATAAACGTGGGCTATCAAATTTTGATTACACCGTCAAATACAATTTCAAAATAAGTGCGAGCGTTGTTTGTGTAGCTGGTTACTGGTAAGAATATTTTATGTATAATAATAACATCACAGATTTTCGTCATGTGGTTGCCCAGGATCTAGAAACGCCACGTGCTACGAATCTAAGGCCATGTTTTTGGAGACGCGGAGCTTAACGCATAAAAAACATATTATCAGGGCCGGATTCAAACGTTTGGAGGCCCTAGGAACGATGAAGTGGAGGCCTCAAGCAATTTAAGAAAGCAGATGGTGATAAATGTTATTAGACGCATGGCAACTTTGCGAGTATTTTTCGTCGATTTTCGGTGAACTCCAGCTCTTTTCTTTTTGTCAGAATGGGTGTTATTTTTTTTTCTTATTTAAAAAGAACTATAGCTGTTATTGTGGAGGCCCCTCTCTTGTGTGAACCCTGAGATTAAAGTCCCTGTCGCCCTCCTCTAATTCCGGCCCTGCATATTATGAAGATGTTTAAGAGCCTCAGAGCTGAGCAGCCTGATTACGCTGGAGGTACTAACGTATCGTCACTCGTAGAAGCTCTTATTCCACCCCATACGTATCCTCCGTACGTATACACAGCTACATATAAAGCTATACATTTCCAGTATAACCTGACCTCTCATTGTACGGAAAGCCTATACAATGTGAAATCAGCTCATACTGGTTATTTATAGCTTGATATGTAGCCGTGTGTACGTACATCTCTGTCCTAACCGTAACCCGTGGTAAGAAAAATGTTACAGTACAAAACAAAACCAATATTACAATCACTACATAGTATAAAACAAAGTCGCTTCCCGCTATCTGTCCCTATGTTATGCTTAGATCTTTAAAACTACGCAACGGATTTTGATGCGGTTTTTTTAATAGATAGAGTGATTCAAGGGGAAGGTTTTAAGTTATAAAACGTACACGTGCGAAGCCGGGGTGGGTCGCTAGTATATTAAATAAATGAGCCCACGGTCGGGCAGTGTTATTGGGTTTCTCCGTGTGAAATTTAGGTCGATGGCAACAGGCTTGCCCCCTATGGGACTTAAATATAACGGCGAAATGAGAGTATTATACATACACCTCTGCCCAACTCTCGGGGAATACAGACGTGATGTTGTGCTTAAGTAAATAAATGATTCTAATTTTATATGTGGTGTTCTCCAGGATAGAAAATGGCGCCGCTACTGTACAAGTTAGACGGAAGCCCGCCGGCGTGCGCGGTGAGGATGCTCGCAGATATCATTGGACTGCCGCTTGAATTCAAAGATCCTGATATTAAGAAGTTGGAGCATAAGTCGCCGGACTATGTCAAGGTACATCATCAGTATATAAACGTCCACTGTTCGAGATGGCCAGCACCAGCTCGACGAAACATTTTATTCTTCTCAGCAAACCCTTTTAATTGATACCCATATCATGGGGGTGCATGAAAAATAACAAGTCTGCCATCTTTGGGAGTCCGCCAGATTGGATTTAGAATGACGTCACTTAGCTAACTATGCATTGTCAACCAAACTAAACGTGTATGCAAAATTTCAGCTCAGTCGGTTGGGAATAACTGTTTTAAAATTCAGTTGCAAGATTTGCGCTAAACAAACAAACATACACACATTGCAAGTTAAATATAAAAGCTTGTAATAAATAAAAAAAACGACTGCATAAAAAGCGAGCTAAAAAGATGGCAACAAGATAATAAGATATAATTTAGGTAGGTTTTCAAAAAATCATGCTATCAAATCATAACATGCCTTCAGAGGCTACCTAATTATGTAATTCGAAACCTGACTGGCCAAAAACATACGCAGCCATCGCAGACATCGTATTACACTTTATAGCAATAAGATCGAATTTTGAATGATTAAAATTGTATAATAGATAATAATAGTAGTTGCGAGAGTTCTCAAAGGAATGATCTTTAGTACATTAGGTCAGTTTTGCAGTTTGCGTATGTTTCGGTTGCGCGCAGTCCGTAGCAAAACATTACTACTGATATCGATATCTGCAATCGGTTTTCGATATCGATATGAAAACTCAGTAACGGATATGTATCCGTTTGAGCTAAAAACGAACACACTATATCTTACTAAACATATTATATTAGTAAGTACGAGTACATAGTCTTTTTTTTGTGTTATTGCTGGCACTAGCGAACTTTGTGCCGAAAAAGTCAGTTAATGTAGGTAAATAGAGCATTTTAGCGTTACTTATTAGTCGTGTAGATAATAAAGTACACCTATATGCAATCGCTCACCGATAGTTCGGCCCTCATCAAACTGCTTCCCTCCTAATCTCCTGCCAGCAATGCCCTAAACCGAAGTCCGAGTCTCACTAGGTGTCGCCCTTAGTGCTGTTGTTGCTAGTACTCATGATGTGAGTGTAGTATATGTAGTTAGAATATGTTAAGTAGGTATTTTACTTCCTTCATTGGCTGGAGATCCTTCAAGTCTCGCCAATAACTACCCGGTTACGTAGAAATGATCCGCAAGGATGATCTACAAGCAGTACAATAGAAAAAAAAAGCATTCCTCATCGCAGTAAGAGTGGAAGGACGCTGCCGCCCGTCCTTGTGACGTAATCTCATAGAAATGATAGACGGTACAAAACCCCCATGATAAAATTATTCCTCGTAACTTTCTTCTCACAAATAACTTCACACATAGCGACATCGAAATTTCAAATAACTTTTTACTCATTTCAGATGAATCCTCTTGGAACTATACCTGTTCTGGTGGACGACGACTTTATTTTATCTGACAGGTTTGTACAATGAATTTCGTAATTAATGTTATAATCAATTAATAGATTGAGTTACACTAAATTATAAACTAGCTGTACCCGCAACTCCATCCGCGTGGAAGTCTGAAACCAATATTGTGTTGAAATAACTAAGTGATTCAAAAATGGCTACAAATATCATAAGTATACTAACGATAAAGAGATAATAACTATTTAATTTATTAAGTTAGCATACCAGAAGGTACAATTGATTACGCGATTTAACATACACTCATACTCCTAACGCCATCTATTGAGCAAATGTGGTACAAATGATGTGTATCTCTTCGTGATAATTGTAAATTCTAATATCTTTTGATTGAGTGAACCGATTACGACAAAACTAAATGTTACTCCGAGATACGCACAATACTTGACTACAAAAGTCAACCGCATTGAGTCAGTATTTTTTACATGAGGCGTGTAAAAACAAACCGACAAAAAGACAAATTTTCCAAAAATGATCGAAATGGATTCTATCGGTTATCACAACCCCGCTTTTTTTATATTTCAAATGTACTAACACTCAAGGCTACAGATTTATTATACACTATGTAAAATAATAGAAGGCGTTCCCTTAAACCCTTACATCTGCATCATTAATAGATTAAAATAAAAATATACAAAAATAAGCAAAAGAAGGCAATGATATTATAACAAAAAGAAGTAGATATGTTACGTTCATAGAAAATGGTGTTTAAAATTCGAACCTGCATTATTTTCACTAGTATCTCTAATGAGTAAGACGAAGATACTAAATAAATACGAGAGTGAAAGAGATAGCTATTTCCAATTACAACAATTGTTGTAATTTTGAATTGTCATTTTTGGTGCGTCAATGACATATCTACTTCTTTTTGTATATAATATCATTGAAAGAAGGTACGAAAACGGTCCTGTCGGCTTGTTTCCGTCCGACTTTTTTACTGCTTTACCTACTACCAAAATAATTTCGTTTGTTATTGTTGAATATTTTTAGAAAAGGTTCCTGCAATAGGACACTTTTCATCCCTCAAAATTAAAGGTGACACGCGAGTGGAAGCGCAAGCGCATCCGAGCGTTTTCAGAAAAATGTCACACCCCCGCTTTTGGAGCTGTCCCTCCGTCTTAATATTTAATTATTTTTAAATTGATGAAAGAAACGTAGAAGTGTGAAATACATTCAATTTCTCATTTAAATAGTTTAACTATACCATTTTTGTATAAATAATTCCTTAAATGTTATTTTTTTTATAAATAATTGAAGTATTCCGAACACCTGCTTTTATGTTGTCCCCTGTGATAAGTCTTTCATAAAAGATCAAAATTTACACGATAAACATTTAAAAATTTAAATTTCCCTGGTTTACTATAATTTTGGAACTATTACTTCTTATTTTTATGATAGTCAATTGTTTATTACATGCAATATTTAATAAAAAAATATTAAAAAATACAAGTCTAAATTTCTGTCACAACCTGAGTTCTCAGTATTGTGACCGTCTTTTAAAAAACACACTCTATTTATAGCTACTTTTTTATTACACAATCAAAATTAACTACCCACCAGGTACAAAAAAAATACGTACATGGTACCAAATACCAAAATAACAGACTTTTTTGGGAAACACGCAGAGTCACATTCTGAGGTTTGAAAACCCAAGAAATCCATTGTGTGACCTAATATTACATTGAAAAACACAAATTAGACTAAAAAATCGTAGTTTTTCAGGAATAATAAAGTATATTGTTATAGTTTTTCAGGAATAATAAAGTATATTGTTATACATCCATCAAAAATATTACTTAAATAACATAATTGCAAAAAATATTTGAATTTCGAGGGGGTGTGGTATTTTTCTGAAAACGCTCATCCATATTTTCTTATTCAATGCATTTGGATTCTAGTCACGCCATTATGATATACCTACTCTCGAAGTACGGCGGCGACAAGGGCGAGTCGTTGTACCCGAGCGACGTGCGCACGCGCGCTCTAGTCAACCAGGTCATGTTCTTTGATACCGGAATACTCTTCATCAGGATCAAAGTTGTTGCTGTAAGTAACATTTCAAACATAGTTTTTTAAACCACCTTTATCATATGTTCTACTGCTGGGCACGAGTTTGGATTAAAACCATTCGCGGATCGGAGTTGGCCCACAGGCTTTAGTTTGTCCACCCTTGGTCTAGAACAGATACACCCTTATTACAAAAGATGGTCTAAGAAAAACCTAGGTTTTAAAATAGCCACGTCTCTTTTTGTTATATGACATACGAAAGTGATGGATATATTTTAAACCTGGGTTTACCTTAGTCTTGGTTTAAACCATCTTTTGTAATAAGGCCCATAATGTCTAACTATAATGGTTAAATAAAGATCTAACTATAATGTATTTAAAAATAAACTAAAGAAATTGCTTTTAGAAAAAGCATATTACTCGGTGACAGAGTTTCTTGAAGATAGGATTTAAGTATTGGAATGACTGATATATTATTGTGTTGAACTTTTTAGTTTTTTTTCTTTCTGTTCATTTGACATCTATTTATTAATCTGTTTAAATGTATGTAATTTTTTTTTATTTTTGCATGGCGTCAGCCTGAATGTGGCGATCATTATAATTTGTTTATTATAACACCATGTGTACCTACCCATATTACGCAAATAAAGAACATTGAATTGAATTGAGATAAGTTAATTTTAGTTGACCAAATATTTCTTCGTTATTCCAGTTCCCAACCATCATGGAAGGTCTGAAAGGCCCCTCTGAGAGGCACCTATCAGACATAGAAGAAAGCTATGGCATGGTAGAGGCGTATCTTTCACGCAACAAGTACATCGCAGCTGAACACCTTACTATTGCTGACCTGAGCGTCGTAACCACCCTCGGGGCCGCACAAGCTATTAAAACCTTGGACGGAGACAAGTACGTACAAGTAGGAAACTAATAAGAATATGTTGTTAATAAGCCTGACATGGAGGCACAGTTTATACCAAGATAATTTTGCGGCGCGGCGCCAGAATTTCGCCACCAGCGCTAACAAGAAATATAGCACTGTATAAACACTTTCCACGCCAATTTTTTGCGACATGCAAAGTTTATAACGGAATAGAGCATCCGTCTATATTAAATCCCCTATTAACCCTTTAACCGCCTCAGTCGGATAAATCCGACAAAAAAAAATCGTCTCTATTTCGACCATGTCAGATAAACCTGTGTCCGTTACTATCCATATAGAGGTTAATAAACTTGTCGGATATATGGTTAAAGGGTTAAGTACCATTTGAGTACGGAGTTGTCAAAAAATGACGGATTTCAAAGCATTCTTATGACAACTCCGTACTCAAATTCTCAATTCAGAAAGTGGAGGTTAGTGATTTGAGCTAAAACTGAGATAGGGAATACTTTTTGTGTTGTGCGAGAATGTTTTAAATAAGATTCCACTATTTGGCTTAGTTCATTGGATGCGTATTTCTTTAAGCTATCCGATGCTATAAGAATAAACTTTAGGTTTTTTTTGAGATGCCGCCTTTGATCTTAGCCGACGATAGAGACTGCAGGTAAACTGTTAATCAGTAGGACCCTTTAAATAAGCTTGTTCTCTAACCCAGGTTCCCCCGCACCGCCAAGTGGTTCGCCCAAATGGAACAAGAACCCTTCTTCAAGAAGATCGCGGCGCCCGGCATCGATATCTTCAACAAAACTATGCAGTTCTGCTGGAACAAGAACAACAAACTATAAATATACATATTTCAGATAAACAGTGTTTTATTCTCGGATACGTTATAATAATTGAAAAGCTTAATATCTGTGCCCCTAGTGAAAAAGGGTATAACTTCCTTATGAAGGGTATAGGGCTTGTATCCTTTTTCACTAGGGCGCAGATATTATAGGTCTAATAGAAGGAAATAATTGTATAGTGCGTTGGGGGAAATTAGGAAATATTCCGGTCTGTCCCCTTGATCTGTCCCCTCGTCGGTAACAGGGGGACAGATCGAAACTTTTTATTTCTATTTGTCCCCAAACAATGGAGTGTGGTGTGCAGGGGACAGACCAGAAATATTTCGTTCGATCTGTCCGTTCGTCTTGGTGACAGGGGAACAGATCGAATTTTTTATTCCTGATTGTCCCCCAAAGGTGACAGATCAGGGAGACAAACCTGAATATTCCAAAATTAGGATTTGGGGTTAAATTCGGTCAAACGGATTTACCGTAGAATGTGATGTTATTTTTAAATGTTGGCAAGAATGCGACGCCATTTTTTCTGCTGCTCACTTTAGTCCACGTCGTAATATTTTGACGACACATTTTGCACCAAATTCATTTGAACGAATTTACCCCATATCCGGAATTGTCTCAATAAACCTTACCTAAGACTTATCTTGCTCCGCACGAGATAATGCTACGATAAAATTGTGTCGCACTGTGCTTATGAGGCCTGCTTGTCTTAAGTAACATATCAAAGGGCGCTCTCTGCGCTCAGGGGGCCAATTCAACTACATATATTGTTGCCAAACGCAAACTAACCACAGCCGTCAGTCAGTTTTCGTTTACGAACACTGTCAAAATGGTTGGTTTTATTTTTTGTGTCAAACAATTTGACAGCTTTTGAAATTGAAAACTGTCTGAATGAACGGTTCGGTTGCGATTTATCAAGATTTCTTTTAGAAGAATAGGGAATATCATGTAATTCAAAACTCTTTCATTATTTAAATATACATTGTACGGGAGTCAAGAAACAAGAAACACATTGCATTTATTTTACTTTTTTTAAGTTCACTATTTATTTTACAATTCATTATTTTATGTTACTTTTATTTGTGGAACGGAACGCAATCTCGAAACGCATCGTCTTCGAATTTGCCGGAAGTGACGTCAAAATCCATGTGAATAAATCTTTAAATAATGTTTTCATATCAAACTGTTTGATTTCTCACTGAGGTAAGTATCAAAAATTGGCTTATCTATACTAATATTATAAAGAGGTAGTATTTGTTTGTTTGTATGTAGGAGGTAATCTTTAATATAAATTAACGCGAGCGAAGCCGCGGCCAAAAGCTAGTATTTAATAAGGGGATAACTAAAAACTACTACGCTACTCATCACTTACCTCGAGTGCAACATTCCCATATTACCATTACACATCACTTTAAATTATGTAAACAAATATCGTCATAGACAACAGATTTAAGATTATTTGACGACACGTTTGGTGCAGTGGCTAAGCGATTGGCTTCTGCGCCACGGGTCGTGGGTTCGATTCTCACACGGAACAAAAATTTGTATGGCCTACAGATAGTTGTTTCGGGTCTGGGCGTTTGTTTGTGAGATTTGTGTCTGTAAACGCACCCACGATACAAGAGAAATCTTAGTGTGGGGCAACGTTTTTTAAAAAAAAGAAAAAAAAATTGTCATGTCATGACACTCAATTTGTAGTGCAAACTCATCGTTGAAAATGCATTTATGTAACTACTATCACGATTGATAGCGTTATCAGGAATGACTTTTATCTACCTGGGATTATATATATTTTATGTATAGTAGGTACCTAGTGTGTAACATAACTTTCTAAAGAACAGACGCAGGCGGTAAGTTTTCTCATTCAAGGATATATTTATTTAGTTTGAACTAATTGAATGTACGGGTAAAAAGGGGCTACTTAAAAATAACGGAGCTAATTGGAATTCAGTTAATGACGAACACAGGTTCTATGTACTTATTTACGATTTTATTGTTATTGTACATTTCTATATTTGAAATTTTATTATATAAATAGAAATATTTATTCGCAGGAGATATTATCATGGTATACATTAGTAGATGTTACAAAAAAATATAGAGCTTATCACATCTCACCTGTACAAAATATGCGACATTGAATTACTTACTAGGTAAGTAGGTGCTTAGTGAGTTTACAGTTATTAATATATTTTATAGTTAAATTATTGTAGATTAGATTACTATACACCTCTGCCAACTCTTCGGGGAATACAGGCGTGAGTTTATGTTAGATTAGATTATTGTAGATAGTTTAAAAAATATGTCGAAAAATCTGCTAAGCTAATTACACCGTGGTTTTCAAATAGCACTTTTTTACGGTATTTTAACTAGGGCTTTCAATACCGATATTCCGGGATCCCGTAATACCGTAATCACGGATATATTATATTGGTATTTTTTAATCACGGTATTGACGAGCCAATGCCGTGATTACGGTATTACAAACATTAACATATATTATTGCTGTTTGTTGTAATAAGTAAGTAGTAGGAAATTGTAATATGTGATACAATTTACGATGTGATGTTACTCTCACAATTGTTTTCGCTTTTTTTTTTCTTTTGTGCTGCTCTAGGTTGTTTTTGCGGACCCCTTGTGTGGTGTGTTGTGCTGCACATGCAATGTGCTGGTCGATTTATTTGCCTCCTGGAGGAGGGTAATTTCGTCATCGGGCTCTAAAAGTGTGTACCTGGGACGGCGTTCTTTACTGAAGAGAGAGGGACTGTAGTCGGCCGCTGCGGCGACTAGAGGGTTCGGATGGCGGGGGGCAGTGTTGAAGTAACGTTTGGAAATGCGTTTGAGGTATTGCCTGATGGTTGGCACTTTTAGATCGAGATGGAGTTGATCGTTACGCATGAACCACGGGGCAGCCGCGGCTCAGCGCAACACTCGATTCTGAAGGGTTTGGAAGGATCTGAAGCGGGAAGGCTTAACGTGTGCGAACACGACGCTAGCGTAAGACAAGATATGGTAGACGCACGTCACGTAGATTCTCAGCTTATTTCTAAGTGACAACTTACTGTGCGCTCTAAGGAGGTGGAGGCAAGCGACACCAAAAGCGGCGTGAGCGCACACCGTATTGAACTGTGGTATTGATGTGGTCTATGAATTTCAGACGATGGTAGAGGATAACCCCCAGGTATTTAGCTTTCATCTCCCAAGGGATCTGTTTGCCGAACATGAGGACGGGACGGAAGCGGGTGTGGGCAATGACGTATTATAAATAGACGCGTCATGCATCAACATCACGGCACTCAAAATCAGCGTAAATACTATCGGTAGCTGGATAGCTACATAAACGTACGAAAAAGGAAAGAAAATTAAATGTCACTTATGGAATTCCTGTTGTTAGAAAGAGATAAATATGTTTCTTAGGTTACGTCATTATTTTTTGGTGCATGCTCATTGGTCGAGCGCGTACAAAAAGAGGCATGTAGGGAAAAATTGACATTCAATTTTCTCGTGTCGATATAGGTAGGTAAGTAGTAGATTTTTGGGTAAAAATAATATTATTCTCTATCCTTAAAATTATGAATGCAGTATTTAGCAACAGTAATTATAGTTAGGTATTTAGTTAATAAAACAAAATGTAATACAAACATAAAAATCTTTATCTACGAGTATATAATCAAAGAAATCAAGTAAGAATCTCATACGTATGTTAAATGTCTGTGATGACCTCTTGCTGAGATAGGTACGATTCGAGTATTGCTCTATTATATTGATCATTAGGTTTAATAAAACATATTATTATATTCAAATAATATAATTAATCGAAATAAAAAAAAAAAAGTAGGTTTTATAAACACTGATGCAAAATTGCCGATTTTCCTCGCTAGCCGCCATTATGCTGCATCGAAAAAAATTAAATTAAATAAATATTTTTTCTTGATATTTACGCATGAAATGACACTTTTTTATCTTTTACAGTTGCAGTATAATTATTACATATTCTATACACACAGTACGGCATTTTTTTTTCGCTAATAGAGAAAGTTATTACACACAAGTTATTTCAATTTCACGTACAGCTGCGGCAACGGTTGCTACGCGACTAAATGGATGTCAGGCAATTACCTTGCATTCATCTAGCCACTACAGAGCGCGGGCAACGTATCTATAGTAGTTTATATTATCATTGGGTGTGGGAGTCACCGTATCTTTCAAAAATAAAACGGCTGCGCTCTTTTCGGGATTCACCTCTATTCTCCATTTCCGGAACCAGACCCCGAGGACATCGGCTGCGGTTTGGAGGGTTCGAGTGATGCTATCGAGATTCCTACCGGAATAGTAGATGGCTGTGTCGTCGGCGAAGAAAGCCAAATTGGCCAATCCACTTTTGGGAATGTCGCTGGTGTATAGCGTGAACAGAAGGGGCGATAGCACGGAGCCCTGAAGGACACCGGTGCGGATGGGGTGAGGGGACGGGAGAGTGCTTTCTAGGCGATAGCGGAAGGTGCGATCCAACAAAAAGTCTCGAATGATGAATCCGGCACGTTGAATTGGTACAGTTTGTATAATAAACCGTTGTGCCAGACCTTGTCGAAGGTTTTCGCTACGTCGAAGAATAGCATGCCAGTTTTGTACGAGCGCATGAAGCGGGAGCTAATGTGTTCGACTATGCGGTGCAATTGCCGAATACAACAGTGCTTAGTTCGAAAACCGAACTTTTCAGGGATGAGTGAACGGGAGTCAGCGAAATCCTTTAAACGGATATATGTTTTCGCCAGCGCAAGCGGCCGCTCTTATCTCTAGCTCACCCCCCCGCGCCCCGCCTAAGCTGATTCCCGAAATCGCCGTATTATACATATATACGTAAAGTGTATGTGAAATGTCTACGTGCAAAATGAGTAGATCTATTTTAAGTTATGATTACGTTCCTAATTGCTAGTCCTATAACCAATCAATACCAAATTGTTATACTAATAAGAGAGTTTTGTATTATTATTTTCAGAAAGTTACCATACTATAGACTGATTTGAAAATAAAACACGTATTTTAATAGTTTTATTAATGTCCTAATTGAACTTGTGTTTAATACCGTGATCACGTGATCACGTTATTGATTACACTAATACCGGTATTGAAAAAGTCCGGTATTTGAAAGCCTTAATTTTAACCTAAATTAAATTTTAAGCGCAGAGTCTGTCTCATCTTACCTTTTAGTGTTTAGGCTTACAAATACCTCAGAATCCTCGTAGTTCATTTGAGTCGTATTTGTATGTGCCACCCGGGAGAAGTGTTTTTAGCAATACAAATTAAGTAGTTTACGTTTTTTTTGTTTGTTTTTGTGCATACCAAGTTCTACATAGATAATATTTTTGAAAAAAATGTGAACCAAATTAATTGGCATTTTAATTTATATTAGGTACAACAATCTATCCCTATCTACTAATTATTTTGATCTTATCCTACGAGTAATAATATTATCCCACCTAAAACATTAAATGTAAAAAATGCCAAGTCTCTTTATACAATCTTTCCACCGTAAAAAGTTTTAAGATCTCATAGAAGCCAAGTCCTATTCAATTTATTTCGTAGTTAGTTATCTATCTAGTGACTGTATTATTAGTTTCATTTCTATTATAATTATAGTGACAGTCAGTGAGTCAGTGAGTGACAAAATGATGTAACTTTGATCGATGATAACTCGTAAACTATAAGTTCAAATATCATATAATTTGGAAGTTTAGCTAGTTATAATGATTACTTTTGGTTACCGAAGGTTCAAACTGCTAGCTTTGTCCACAGCGAAGATATAGGGGGGGGGGGGTGAAAGGGCCGCGAATGGCTTCGAGAAAAGTGTGGTACGGCCGCGCCTGCTTTGCTCGAGACTTGGCGGGGCACTGCCGTGTTCCTTGATTATTCTTAGATCTTATCCTATTTCGTTTTCTAGATTAACTGAATAAATAAAACACTATGTATCGCTATCGTATTTAATGTATTTTAAATCTTATCGAGAACACTGGTAGTTATTTCAATCCAGGAGGCCAAATCTAGTGACAAAATTGTTTTTCACACCTCAACGGGTGGTTACTTAACAGTATTGCATAGTTACTTATTTCAATTAATTATATACAAGGTTAGTCGGAAAGGCGGTACTAATCCGCAGGCCACATACAGTATCATTGATGACTGTCTTAAAGCAAGTGTTACAATTTCAAAATTCGGTAATTTTTTTTCCAATGCAATTTCGTTTTTATTTTAGTTTTTTCAAAAGTTCTTCATCCCTGCTTTAGTTACAAATTCAGAAAATGGTGTTTCTAATTCATGACCCCGAATAAGACCTAAAATGTAAACACAGCTGATCATAACTGGGTATAGATCGATTTTAGAACTTTTTTTTTGAGATCTTTGATCATCTATTTCTCTTAAACTACTGACTTTTGGAAAAAGTTGTAGAACAAAAGTTATTCATTATCGTGGGTACTTTAACTCCCTTTCGGATTAGTACCCCCTTTCTGACTAACCTTGTATAAATATTATTGTACTGCCTTAGTGCGTATACACGTAGAAAGCGGGTTGCCGGCGCCGATCTGTCAGCGCTTGTCGGTGCTGGTCCGCGCACAGTCGGCACAGGTAGTTTCTATACTGTGTGGCAAAACAGCGCCGACAAGCTCCGAACGTCGCCGACAAGTTCCGACCTGCTCCGACCAGCGCTGGTAGGCCATTATGTATACGCCCTCATGGCAATACAATGATGTAGGTATTTGCATTTCAAGATTTGACCTAAACTGCTGTATATTAGGATGTATGACCTAACATACAGCAGCTAAGGAACGGGCCAAGAATTGAGCCCTGTGGAACACCCATTGTCACCACAGACCCCGGAGATCTCTTCCCATTAACGTCCACTCTCTGGATCCTATTACCCAATACGAAAATAAGAAGATCCAGAGCGGTGTTTCTAACTCCATAGTGATGTAGTTTCCTGACTAATGTCTCGTGAAAAACGCAATCAAATGCCTTTGACAAGTCACAAAAGATGCCTAAGGCATCATGTGAATCCTCCCAGGCATTGAAAATATTACCTAAAAGCTCAACACCAGCATCGGTTGTAGAGCGACCTCTTGTGAAACCAAAGTGTTTCCTATGTAATAACTTATTTTTATTAAAGTGGGTTTGCAACTGATTAAGGATTAATTTTTCAAATATTTTACTAAAGGTGGGTAGCACAGATATAGGTCTAAAGTTTGTGGGGTCAGATGTGCTACCTGATTTAAATAAAGGTATAATCTTACTATCTTTCATTAAGTCAGGAAATACACCACCGTCAATACATGATGATATTCGTGTTCCCGATGTTCGTGTTCGCTAGCGCGTACACGGCTTAAGGCTATGTTTATAGAGAAGCGGAGCGTGATGCAAGGCATGAAGCGGAAAATTAAATATATTATCAGGACCGCATTTAACGGTTTGGAGGCCCTGGTGCAACGAAGAAGTGGAGGCTCCGAATAAGTTTTGAAACCAAACGAAAAAATATATTTTCTAGCGAAAGAAATGCTCATAGAAGCTATCGTAAAATATAAGAAATATACAAAAGTGATTTAATCTTATTAGACGAATGTAACTTTGTCAAAATGGGTGTATTTTTTTTTTCTTGTTTAAGAAAATCAATAACTCAATTTGTGGAAGCCCCTCTCTGGTGTAAGCTTGAGGTCCTGGGTTCGATCCCCAGGTTGGGCAAAGTGTTAGTGGGTTTTTATTTGGAATTTCTCAGTAGCTGCTCGGAGTCTGGATTTGTAGCCGGTTGACGGCAATAGGCTCGCCTCCTATGGAACATAAATATAACAGCGAAATGAGAGGAGTACTATACACCTCTGCCCAACCCTCGGGGAATACAGGCGTGATGTTATGTTTATGTTAGTATTTGCTTATAATTTTATATGTGGTTTTCTTCAGAATATAAAATGGCTCCGCTACTGTACAAGTTAGACGGAAACCCGGCGGCGTGCGCGGTGAGGATACTCGCAGATATCATTGGATTGCCGCTTGAATTCAAAGAGCCTGATATTATGAAGATGGAGCATAAATCGGCGGAGTATCTCAAGGTACATTATCATCATGTCATCATCAGTCTATAAGCGTCCACTGTTTGAGATGGCCAGCGCCGGATCGAGCAAACTCTGCAGCCTAGGCGAATAAGGGAAATAGTGCCTTTCGATTTCTAAAATAACAATAATACGCTTCTACCGGGCTTTTCATGGCCCCGATGTAGATTTTCTAGCGTCCGTGGCCTGGCTACGTTTCGGTGACGTAATTCAGGAAACCGAAGGTTTTCATTGTGCAATTATGGACGAAGTAATGATGACGAACAACTATAGAAAATATATTATGAAGGACGGCACGGTGGACATCTGTCGGGCATGCCACTGTCCCGGTGAATCTATCCGACTATCTCTGGTTGTTCTCGTCTTGCTAACGGTGAGTATTTGCACAGGCACAACCTCGTAGCTAGGATTATCCACCAGCAACTTGCTCTAAAATATATCCTTGTGGAATCAGAGGTACCGTATTACAAGTATGTGTCCGACCCAGTTCTCGAAAATGGTCATATCACGTTGCATTGGGATCCATCTATCATCACTGATAGGGCTATTGTCGCCAGTAAACCTGATATAGTGGTGATCATCGATCAGAACGCCGCACAATGATTGTTGATGTTACCATTCTGCATGATGGAAACCTCGTGAAAGCTGAAAAAGAGAAACAAATTAAATATCTTGACTTAGCACACGAGGTTGTCAACATGTGGGATGTGGATTCAGCAACCATTGTGCCGATAGTCGTTACGGCCAATGGCCTAATGGCCAAGGGCCTCGACCAACACCTCATGAGGCTCTCGTTGGGTGATTGGATCAAGGGCCTGATACAGTGCGCGGTACTTCTGGACACGGCGCGTATTGTTAGGAGGTTCCTCTCTCTGAGGCCCTGACCACCGGTGGCTTGGACCCTGTTCCCGGTGCCGGTGGGCTACTATTTTTATATTTTTAAAGGTTTTTTTTTTCTAGATTTCTTTTTAAAAATGTAAAAATAAGAATTCATATAGGAGGTAGGAGATAATAATAAAAAAAAACTTTATTTCATAAACGTTGCTGTACAGTGCAATAAAGAATTATTGATGGTTAAACGAACTTACCTTAAGTGATGTTCGACCATAATTATACGAGACGTCACATCCGAAAGATTTATATGATTCACTTGGTAGTCCACTTTCTAATGTACTAGGCATCGCACAATTTTTAGAGCTAAAAAATAAAATATATTAAAAGCAAGTAAATTGACTATGACGTAGTACCTTCCCCCACTATGTTACCTGCGCCCACGCCGTCATCACCGTCATAGTTCTTGTCATTGTTTTCAGAGAGCCTATTTCACGACATCATTCGGGGAGATTTATGATTGATCTTGGAATCATAGGGTTTGGGTGGGTTATAAATCTTTCGGATGTGACGTCTCGTATAATTATGGTCGAACATCACTTAAGGTAAGTTCGTTTAACCATCAATTATACTACGACGTCACATCCTTCAGATTTATATGATTCACTTGGTAGATGTTTAGAACTTGGAGTGAAATAGGGGAAGCATAAAGGAGAAGCTTGGAGAATTTGAAATAGAAACTCTCAGTTATATTTTCAAATCAACAATATTATTTATTAACAATCAACTTCACTTTTGATTTGGTTTAGATTAATTACATATGGCCGTTGCAAAAGCCTCATCATCCTTATTTATAAGGGGTCTGTCATAGAACTTTGCAAATGTTAGCGAGTTCCCAGACCAACCCGCTGACTTCTTAATAAGGTCTACAGATATGCCTTTTCTTTTAGCCGCCGAGGTAGACGCGTGGCGCGTACTATGCGCGGAAAATATGGTCGTATCTACCCCGCTTTCAGTAAGTACTAGTTTTATCCAGCGGCTAATAGAAGAGGCACTCGCGTTGTGTATAGGTTTCTTAATAGTTAGTATGAGTTTATCAGTCTGTGAAGAATGTCTAAATTTCTGAGTTGCTTCTAGATACGAGGATAAAGTCTTGCCAGGACAAATTTCTAGTCTATGAGGGAAAAAAGGTATGGTTAAACGTGGCATGTTTCGCCCTGGTGCCGAAGTTTTAGTAACATCAGTAATGATTATTTCAAAGTTTGAGCCATTGTCTCTAACATTACACAAGCGAATTAATGATAGCGTCTGCACGCGTTGTGCAGTCGACAACGCAAGTAGAGCTACCAGCTTTTTAGTAAGTTTCTCTAGTGACAAGTTATCGTTTGGATACCAGTTTGAAATATAGTCTAGGACCAGATTTGGGTTCCAGGTTGCCTGATATTTAGGGAAAATAGGGTTCTTTTTGAATACTCCCTTAAAGAACCGGGAAACTCGGTCATCCTCACTTAACTGTCTACCTAATATTAGAGCCAACGCTGAGCGAATGGAATTAAGGGTGGAATAACTCGCCCCCTCTTCGAGTTCCACCGTTAGGAACTTTAGTATTAGTGGAATATTTGCACTATAACAGCTTATGTTATTATTGGTACAAAAATGCCACCATTTTTTGTAAGCGCAGCTGTATTGTTTTAAGGAGTTCTTTAAATTAAGGATAAATCGGAATGAGCCATCACTTTTGTTAGCTAGAAATATTTTTGACAGAAATTGGCCAGGCATGGCAGCACGCTTAACGACAGCACCGGAAGACTGTAATTTTAATATCTCGGCCTTTATATTGTTTTTTTTTTAAATTATTTAAATTTTGATTTTCGGGTATAACTGTTTGAACGACTGGGTATGTGAAGGGCATTTTTAAACCCCTTACATAACTTAAAACGGCAGGATCATTGGTTATATTACACCAGATATCAACAAAATAGCTCAGTCTACCCGCATGGGGTATATTTACCTCGTTTAAGGTTTGTGTGACCTGAAGTTGGTCTTCGATGACTGTGTCTGGCGATGTGCAGCTGGAGTTGGCCGTTTGCTCGTTTGAACATGGAAGCGAGGTCTCTGCCCACCCTGTCTGCGTGCCTGTTGACCTTGAGATCTGGGTGGGCCTCGCCAGTTTCCCTGCTGTGTGTATCTCCGGGATGTTGGTGCAGGGTCACTACGTTTTATCTGGAGTCCAGACCTTTCGGCAGTTTTTGATGCCTTTATTTTCTCGCCTAGATTGGCTCCGAAAAGGTAAGAGTCCCTTTTTACATCAGTAATCAGCTGTGTGAATTTTTAATCTAAGGATGTAATCACTAATTTTCTTCTAGTTTTTGTATTTTCATAATGCAGGTCTAGCAATATTTTATTAATATCCGATATTTTCTTCAAAAGTTCTATTTTGTCTGTATCCCCACCAATAATGGAGCATGTCAGATTAGTTAAACCTGCAATTCCATAACCAAGATGGTTTTGTGCTTTTTCTAGTAGCTTGTCTCTGTTTTTTACAGGGTCACTTAGAACCGGAATGATTTCCGGATTTAACAGAGGTGCTTTGGCAAGCTTGAAGTTTTCTGGTACTAGTGTTTTTTCCAAACCTTCCTGCTTCTGTTCTCTTGTCAGGCCATCGACTAGGATACACCCCCAACGTTTAGCAATCTCGTCAGGAATCGGTGGTCCAAAGACTTCGTCCTTTCCCTTCGATTCGCCGAGCGCTTCTAAAATCTCCTGGGGCAGGGATTCCGGGGTGGTAGTAGCAGTTACAGTATCTTTACTTGTACTGGGACCTGGTTCTGAGAGCAGCGTTGGAACACCGATTTGTGTTTCATGCTCAATATCCCCATCTAACGGAGAAGTCCTGTTCGCATCTTTTAACGAAAAGCCAGGAGCTACCGCGGACCTGATAAGTTTTGTTGGTATATCCGGATCGTCCGATTCCGAGAGATCCACCCGGGCTTGTTCGTAAGGCGGTGAGGCGCCTGGTGATAATGCCCGTGAGTCATCTGGTGATAATGGCCATGGGTCGGAGTCTGCAAAGAACAACACGGACGTTGTTTTTAAATCATCCGAAATAATCGGATACTGCATTTGCAGTAGTCTATTTTAGAGTCATTGGTTATAATCACGTTATAACACGAGACTGTATGGTTATCAGCCATGATCACGTCATGGAGAATAACAGTGTCACCTCATGAATTATATTCAGCCATAATTATCTGTTGCGATCGCATCGCAAAGAATAATCGGCAGGTAAGTAGAAATCTATCAGCCGCGATCGCGTCGCGGAGAATAGCATGAGCAAAATAAATCGTAATATAGTTTAAACTATATTACAATCGTTAACGTATGTCATACCGTTAACTAGGTACCTTAGGATAGAATAAACACACGAAAAAGAAAAAAATAATCACTTTTAATAACTTATTGACGGTAGATAGGTACTTAAATTGTGATAGCATGTTGTTTTCAACCGACTTCAAAAAGAAGGAGTTTCTCAATTCGTCTGAATGTTTTAAAACATCTGGTAAAAAACATGAATGTCGGTAGATGCATAACTCATGTGTAAAATTAATTAGGGATAGTTCCTGATATAAACAAATATGATTCACCTTCGCTCGTTTCCGAGAAGTGGTTAAGTTGCTTTTGTAACCGTCTTATTTTCTTCCGAATGCGCGATTCTTTATCACCGTGTTTTCTTTTACCCATTATAAGAAACCAGGAATCACAGTTTTCACTAAATCACACGCAAATTGTACACGAAATATTAAAGATGTTGCGATGCCCGCACAAAAAAAGCGAATGACAAGAACTATGACGGTGATGACGGCGTGGGCGCAGGTAACATAGTGGGGGAAGGTACTACGTCATAGTCAATTTACTTGCTTTTAATATATTTTATTTTTTAGCTCTAAAAATTGTGCGATGCCTAGTACATTAGAAAGTGGACTACCAAGTGAATCATATAAATCTGAAGGATGTGACGTCGTAGTATAATTTACAAACAAACATTTAAGTAGACTACACTAAATGGTTGAGGTACTGTCCTCTTAGATAGGCTACAGAATAGCCTGTGGTAAAGACAAACAGGGGCTTAATTCTCCTAAAATAAATCTTGATAAATCACAACCGAACCAAGGCCGAACCGTTCATTCAGACAGTTCTCAATTTCAAAAGCTATCAAATTGTTTGACACAAAAAACAAAATCAACCATTTTGAAAGTTTTCGAAAACAAAAACTGACTGACGGTTGTGGTTCGATTGCGTTAGGCAACAATTTATTTTAGGAGAATTGGGCCCCAGTGCCGTAACACACTGGGTTGAAAACAATAGTGATAATAGAATTGTCACAAAAAAGGCCGATAAGTTACATTTTGTCAAATTTGAGTTTCATATAACTAAAAACGAAAACGCACATGTCCAGTAAATACCTACATAGTATTTTTTGTGTTATTGCTGGCACTGGTGAACTGTGTGTTGTGCCTAAAAAGTCAGCGTTAATGTAAATAGAGGATTGTAGCCTTAAAAAATCAGTTGCAAGATTCCACGCGGCCGAAAAAATATACAAGGTTAGTCAGAAAGGGGATACTAATCCGAAAGGGTGTTAAAAGTACACATAATAATGAATAACTTTTGTTCTACAACTTTCCCCAAAAGTCAATAGTTTAAGAGAAACAGTATTACAAAAATCTCAAAAAAAAAAACTCTAAAATCTATCTATCCCCAGTAATGATCACAGGTCATATTTGGGGTCATGAATTAGAAGCACCATTTTCTGAATTTGTAACTAAAGCAGGGATGAAGAATTTTTGAAAAAACTAAAATAAAAAATAATTTTATTTGGAAAAAAAAATATCGATTTTTGAAATTTTAACACTTGCTTTCAAACAGTCATCAGTGATACTATAAGTGGGCTTCGGATTAGTACCCTCTTTCCGACTAACCTTGTATATTTGACTTTCTTCTCACAAATAACTGCACACGTAGCGACATCAAAATTTCAAATAACTTTTTACTCGTTTCAGATGAATCCTCTTGGAACTATGCCATTCCTGGTGGACGACGACTTTAATTTATCTGACAGGTATGTGCAATGAATTTCGTCATTAATGTTGTAATCAATTATTATTAATAGATTGAGTCTAAACTAATATTATAAACTAGCTGTACCTACCCGCAACTCCATCCGCGTGAAAGTCTGAAACCAATATTGTGTTGAAATAACTAAGTGATTCAAAAATGGCTACAAATATCACAAGTATACTAACGTTATAGAGATAATAATTATTTATTAATTAAGTAGTTAGCATACCTGCAAAGGTACGATTGATTACGCGATTTAACATACACTTATACGCGTAACGCCATCTATTGAGCAAATATGGTACTAATGATGCGTATTTCTTGATAGAGTGCGAGTGCGCGCAAGATAAGTCTGCGCGCGGCCGAAATCGGAACTAATCATGGTCCACCGAAGTGTATGCCGTTTTATTAATTTTGATAGTAGAACTACCTGATTGTAGGAATATTTAACGGGAAAATTATGTTCAGCGATAAAAAAGTTAAGCTTAAAAAGCGGTAATTTGAACTTTTGCGATCACGGCAACGTTTGGCACGCCCTCAGTCGCGCGCAGAGTTATCTTGCGCGCACTCTAACTTTAAATTCTATTATCTTTTGATTGAGTGAACCGATTACGACGAAACTAAATGTTACTCCGAGATATGCACAATATTTGACTACAAAAGTCAGCCGCATTGAGTCAGTATTTTTTACGTGATGCGTGTACGAACAAAGCGACAAACAGACAAAGGTAAATAGGCATTTTGTTCGGATCTGTGACCCACCAGCGACCACAAACGAAACTACCTAGTCGGAGTATGTTATAGACCATGAATACAACCCAATGAGATGAGTCGCATTCCTCAAAATTATGGGAAAGTTTTTTTTAGCAAAACAAGAATTAATATAAAAAAAAGGATTTTCGTATATCCGTATCCTTCTAAATATATAAAATGCTTACAAAAATGCACAAAGATCTTCCTAAAAAGGTACAAGAATGTTTAGGAGCTTTTCTATCTTGTTCCTCGCAGTTTTTTGAACCACATAACTGTTTTCTGCAATACATTTGGATTAAAATAAATACATTCCGTGAAATGTTAACCCTAAACCTTCAAAACAAACCATATTTCATTAATGGACGCGTACTTTTGAGGTACGGGGTCAAAAATGCCCAATGACCTTTTCTAAAAATGATCGAAATGGATTCTATCGGTTATCCTTTAAACGCACCGCTATTTTTTTTAATATTTCCTTCTTCCAGATTCTCCAAGTCTACAGATTTATCATATTTTGTTTTTTTTTTGTTTCCATTGTTTTGTATGGATCTTCTTCTATTCCTCTTCTTCTTCCTATATTTAATTATTGTAATTGGTCTTAGACTGTTTTAATTAAAGTAAAATAAATATGTATAGATGTGGAAATTAGTCTGTCGCCCTGTTTGCGTAGGTACTACGTTTTTACGGCTATTCTATCGAACCAATTTACATGTTTTTTTGCAAAGTCAAATTTGTACCTAGAGAAGGAGACTTCATCCCGGAAAAGGCAACACGCGGGTCGAAGCGCAAGCGCATCAAATATTTTCTTATTCAATGTATTTGGATTCTAGTCACGCCATTATGATATACCTACTCTCGAAGTACGGCGGCGAGAAGGGCGAATCGTTGTACCCGAGCGACGTGCGCACGCGCGCTGTCGTCAACCAGATCATGTTCTTTGATACCGGAATACTATACGTCAGGATGAGAGCTGTTGCTGTAAGTAACATTTCAAACTTAGTTTTTTACACAACCTTTATCATATCATTACTGTTCTGTGGATCACCAAAGGGTTGCTTCGTTGTATGATGAATAGGGATAACCTAAATAAAAAACTTAAACGGGATCCTGAAAATGAGATTATTAAGCAAACCTATAGGCGCTATCGAAATTTCTGTAACACTATTATTAAAAAAGCTAAAAGGAACCACGACAAAAAAGAGATCGAAAATGCAAAGTGTAATAAAAAGCAGTTATGGGATGCAATTAAGAAAATAAGTGGCACAAGCAAATCTGCTGACCACTCTTCCTTTCTCATAACATCTGAAAAACAAGACGCTGACATAAATAACGTAAATAATTTCTTTGCGAACGTGGGCAGAAAGCTTGCGGAGCAAAATACCAATTTATCACAGAATAGACCAACGACTCATGATGATTCATCTGTATCTCCCCTCAATTCATTTACTATGCTCCCTCCTGATGAAGAAGAAGTATTTTTCCTTATCAATGGTCTGAAGGAGAAGTGTGCAGTGGGATTTGATCAAATATCTGGCAAGATCTTAAAGAGGTATATACACTTTCTTACCACTCCCATTACGCACATTTGTAAACTGGCCTTGGCGACAGGTGTTTTCCCCAAAGCATTTACATTAGCACTTATCAAACCAATACACAAGGGGGGGAGAGAGACTGTGTCGATAACTACCGCCCTATCTCCATCTTACCAACTCTGTCCAAGATCCTGGAATGGCTTATTAACCGTCGACTAACAAATTATTTAGAGTCGAACAATCTTCTCTCACCTGCTCAATTTGGTTTTCGAGGCAATAAGTCAACCAATGATGCGGTACACGAACTGTTACACTCGATCATTGATAACCTGGACCAAAGGAAAAAATGCATAGCAGTGTTCCTTGATCTGGCTAAAGCCTTCGACACAGTCTCTATCCCGCACCTTCTCAAAAAGCTGGAGGGGCTTAGTGTCAGAGAGTATTCCTTTAAGATTGATGAAGGACTACCTTACAGAAAGGAAACAAAGAGTTCGGATTGACCATAGGTTAAGTGATGAGGTTTGTATCGAATTTGGGGTGCCTCAGGGCAGTATACTCGGCCCAACGTTGATTTTGGTATATATCAATGACCTCTGCCAACTCCAGCTCCACAAAGGCAAAATAGTCACCTTCGCTGATGACACTGCCCTCTTTTTTAGTGGACGGAGCTGGGAGGAGGTCTTTGATATTGCTCAGAGAGGTTTTAATCGTGTTTGTGAATGGCTCCGTTCCAATATCCTGACGCTAAACGTTAGCAAAACTAAATATGTTACGTTTGCCCTTCGATCTAACCAACTGCCTCCACTACATTTTAACATCTTCTCTCATACTTGTTTTCCTGAGGATCACTTCAGATGCTGTTGTCCCAATCTCCTTGAACCGATACTATCAAGTATCTTGGTATTATTGTGGACCAACTTGTTACCTTTAAGCCGCATAATATAAAAGTCCTTGTAACCCGGTTGCGTAAACTAATTTATATATTCAAAACCCTTAGACACGTAGCGGACCGTCGGGTTATCAAGATGGTTTACGATGCCTTATGTCAGTCCCGTATCGACTATTGCATTATGTCCTGGGGAGGTGCGGCAAAAACCCATCTCATTGAAGTGGAAAGAGCCCAGCGTACCATTCTAAAAGTTGGCGCCGGTCTCCCCTTCCGATTCCCAACAGTAGACCTCTATAAAGACTGAAATATACTCTCTGTTAGGCAAACCTTCGTATTGCGAACTGTGCTTAAACAGCACTCTCTGTTACAATATGATCCGAATCTTCATAGGGATAACCGTCTAAAAGGCAGGGTATGCCAAACACGGACTTACAGTGCTGCACACTCGCGTAATTTCTTCTTCTTTCTCGGACCCTACTTATACAATAAGCTTAATAACATCCTCAATATATGTACATCCCCTAAATAATTATAAGTGTAAAACTTCAGTCATTTCTTATTTAAAAACTTTAGACTATCAGGGTACCGAAAACTTGCTGATCCTTCTGAAATAGATTATCTCAATTAACTGTTCATCCCTCTACTGCATCTACCTACCTACCTACTTACCATGATACCATAATCATACCCGCTACACACTAACTCAAACAATCCTCCTACATCTCTCTCACTCACGTTCTACGGTTACTCACACACACACATTCTGGTATTTCCTCAATCACTTTTGTAAGCATGTTGTATTTTTATTTTTTATTTTTATTTGTTCTCCTATAGTATGTCTCTCATCCAAAGTTTCCTGCATTCTTGTACAATCAAAAATAACAGGCATCTAGCCGCGGGAGGGTCCTGGTGACCTGTAATACAGGTTTTTTATAAAACCTATCTCAGGCACCAGTCTCTCACAAAGTTAGCTTCTTGTTCGTGCACAACTGTAAGCTAGCATTAAGTAAATAACTTTGTAGAGAAAAATAAATGTTCTTATTATTATTATTACTTCTGGGCACGAGTTTGGATTAAAACCATTCGTGGGTCGGAGTTGGCCCACAGGCTTTAGTTTGTTCACCCCTGACCTATAGTCCTTAAAATTTAGCTTGATTAGAATGACAGATGTCAGCAAAAGTGACGACATAACTTTGTAGTTACGTCGAGGGTGATTTATATTGGCACACGAAAAATCACTCACTTAACTAGCATGATAACAATTTTTTTAAATACAGTGCTTCCCTTATGATTCAAAATATTAAAATCAGCTTTAAAACTAAAATAGTTCTTACTGATTCGTACCTAGTCATAAAATATAAATATAGTCATAAAATATAAATCAATATATATATAAATATAGTCATAAAATATAAATCTTACGTTCTTCAAAAGTTATGTCATATTGCAAAAATGTTAGAGATAGGACACATCGATAAATGTAAATCGATTGAATAAAAATTACGTTTGAATTTTTAAAATTTTATGCAATGATAATAAATAATTATACCTACTTCGTACAATATTAAAAAGGTCTTTAAAAGTATCAAATGTATTTTTTAGATATAAACTATTGCGGCCTTGATTATTCATCATGGGTATCAAATCCAAAGTTTTCGGGTATGCTGATGCTGAAGATGAGGTCAACACTCAAATTCAAAATGGCGGCCATAAATATTTGCAAATTAGTTGTCATGGGTGTCAATTTCATGGTTTTCCGGTGTGCTGATTCTGAAAATAAGGTCAAAATCCAAATCCAAGATGAGGGCTACGAAAATATACAAATTATACGTATTATTATATAACGAGGGTAGTTCACTCATCGGGGGTACCTCGTCATCAGAGTCCAAGTTCGACTTGGCGTAGGCAGGAAATAATAGTCACAACACTGATTATAGTCCTCTATTTATTCACTCTCGATAACAAAATAATAAAATCTCAAATGATCAAACCGATGGAAACTGATTAAAGTACGGAAACGCGGTAAGTTCGGTGCAGGCTGGCAAAACGACCTCTCGCGCTCGTGTCTCACTCCAAAGTGACTTCACTCAAATCAAATGCATCCAATGTCAAAAAGAATGACAGCAGACAGCCGACAGCTGACAGCTTGCTGACAACCGTCAAACAAGACATGCCATGACCCGCACCGACCTCACCCAAGCACACTGCTTGACGTTTCCGACAAACGATAATAGATGGCGTCCTACTACGTTAACAATAATCAATAGTCATTCTAATAGTTGTGCTTCTGTGTTGATTCTGCGACATATATTTATTTTCAATGATTTATATCGATTTGATCAATCCTTTCCCAGCACTAGTCACACTAGTTTGGCAGCTGTCATTCTAATCAAGCTATATTTTAAGGACTATAGGTAACAATTTGGTTAAGTTTAGTTCACCAATTCCTTCGTTATTCCAGTTTCCAACCGTAATGGAAGGTCTAAAAGGTCCCTCTGAGAAACACTTATCAGACATAGAAGAAGCCTATGGCATGGTAGAGGCGTATCTGTCACGCAACAAGTACATCGCAGCTGAACACCTTACTATTGCTGACCTGAGCGTCGCAACCACCCTCGGGGCCTCACAAGCTTTTAAAACCTTGAACGGCGACAAGTACGTACAAGTAGGAAACTAATAAGAATATGTTTTTTTTTTTTTTTTTTTTTATTTTTGGCTTCGTGCTATTTGTGCATCTCGCCAGACGTCAAGTATGGTAGAAATTTAAAACGAAGAATGACTAATTTTTTAAGGTAGGGAAACTGGATTATTCTTAAGAAGACAATTCGGATAGATTTGGATAATAAGAATATGTTGTTAATAAGCCTGACATAGAGACACAGTTTATACCAAGACACAGATCATTAATACTACGTACAGATACCCAATCCCATACAAAGAAATGACACCTCCCTAAGTCTGGCTATTGATCTGGCTATTTTTCTTCCTCCATTTTTTAACAGATGGCAGCATCAGCGACTCGCTAATTGCCCGAGGCTGTAGTTTTACAACGCCATCTAACAGTCTGCCTGAATATTACGTGGCATCAATGCTAGGTGGCATTGATACTACTAGATGGCGTTGTTAAGATAGTTTCTCTAGGTACCTACATAAACATCACCCGTGCCAACCAAGATAATTTGGCGGCGCCAGAATTTCGCCACCAGCGCTAACAAGAAATATAGCACTGTATAAACACTTTTCACGCCAATTTTTTGCGACATGCAAAGTTTATAACGGAATAGAGCATCCGTCTAAGTATATTAAATCCCTTAATATGTAACATTTGAGTACGGAGTTGTCAAAAAAATTACGGATTTCAAAGCATTTTTTTGACAACTTTGTACTCAAATTGCTTACATATCTCGAATTCTCAATTCAGAAACCGGAGGTTAGTGATTTGAGGTAAAACTGAGATAGGGAATACTTTTTTGTTCTGCGAGAATGTTTTAAATAAGATACCACTAAGTATTTGGCTTAGTTCATTGGATGCGTATTTCTTTTAGCTATCCGATGCTATGAGAATCAACTTTACGTTTTTTTTTGAGATGCCGCCTTTTATCTTAGCCTACGATAGAGACTGCAGGTAAACTGTTAATCAGTAGAACCCTTTAAATAAGCTTGTTCTCTAACCCAGGTTCCCCCGCACCGCCAAGTGGTTCACCCAGATGGAACAAGAACCCTTCTTCAAGAAGATCGCGGCGCCCGGCATCGCTATCTTCAACGAAATGATGCAATCCTTCTGGAACAAGAACAACAAACTACACTCACCGGCATAATTATACCTATTTCAGTCAAACAGTGTTTTATTCTCGGATACGTTATGACAGTTAAATGGATTTATGAGGAGCTCGTGGCTAAATAATTACAGCCGCATAGACCGATCTTCCGGGTTAAGCCACGCTTGCCGAGGTTGGTCTGTGGATGGGTGACCATTTACCGTAGCGAGTTTCCTCCGTGCCTCGGAAAGCACGTAAAGCCGTTGGTCCCGGCTGTCATTTGTAGATCTTTGACAGTCGTTACTGTTGGTCAGAAGCCAGAAAGTCTGACAATCAGTCTTACCAAGAGTATCGTATTACCCAGTTACTGGGTTGTGGAGGTCTGATAGGCAGTGGCTCCATGTAAAATACTGATATTCAGCTGCATCCGGTTCGACTGGAAGCCGACCCCAACATAGTTGGGAAAAGGCTAGGCAGATGAGTTAAATGGATTTATATTAGTGTTTTTTCTTAATATCCCTGCGTTTGACCGCCATCTCGCCTGATGTTAAGCGATGATGCGGTCTACGATGGAGCATGCTTGCCCAGAAGAAACCGATTCACTCGTGACTTGAAGACACCCAGATTGTAGCTGTCGGGGAACACCCACTCAGTAGGTGCAATTATAAATAATCGAAATATAGGGTACATTCGGTCAAACGCATTTACCCTAGAATGTGATGATATTTTTTATTGTTGGCAAGAATAGAGTGCGACGTCATTTTTTCTGCCGCTCACTTCAGTCTACGTCTTAATACTTTGACGACACATTTTGGGCCAAATTCACTTGAACGAATTTACTGCATAACCGGAATTGCCCCTACAAACATTACGTCATTATCTGTGACTTATCTTGCTCGGCACGACGAGATGATCTTACGACAAAATTATGTCGCGCTGTGCGTGTTAGGTCTGCAGGTCATAAGTAACATAACAATGGGCGCTCACTGTGCTCAGCACTGCTAAAATTCGTAACTGCAAAGGCGTCTATGTAATCACATCTCAGACCAATTAAAAAGCATAGACAGAGCTGTCGTAAACAATTGCGACAAAGTAAGTGAGGCATTTTTGCGTAACTCGGTATAAAGACACAATGTTGCCAGCATTTTGCCACGACTCCCCAGCAAGTGATATCATTTTTGGTAAAGATTTATAATATTAGGTAGCAATATTCGTATGAAATTAACGTAAATTTTTGAAGAAGAAAATTTTGAAGAAAATTTTTGAAGTTCAATCATTGTTTTGAGCAACAAACAATAGTAACATTTGACTTTAAATACTTTTCTTGGGTTTATGTTAAGAGAAATTGGCTTTATTGATTAAGAGAAATTTTCTAGAAGAAATGGAACCACAAAATAAAAAAAAAGTAGTAAAACTTTTAAAAAGAAATGAAATCCCATCAAAAACATTCATGTAAAAAAAAAGCCAAATCTTGCGACTAGGACATCCAATCTCGGTATACCGAGATCTCGAAATACCGGAATCCCGCATGATTTTCGAATCCCACAAGGAACGAGATTACATGTGCAGGATTTGCGAGATTACATGTGCGGGATTTGCAGGATAAGCGCCTGTATTGGTTTATGTGAAATACAAATTTTTGATTCATTGAATAATAAATAAGTGCAGTGCAGTACAAAACAAGTCTGTAAAGTCATCAAGTTTGGAAACTTTTTCTTAAATCTGAATAGGTACTGCTTAATGGCTAAATGTAAATAATGCAATTAGATGCTTAAAACTACAGCTAGATCGACGATGTTAAGTTTTCTCCATATAGGCAGGCTCACACAGCTCAGCATGCGGCTTTTATACATGCGGGATCTCGCAAATACCTAGCGAGATCAAAAATCATCGATCCTGCAAATTCCGAGATTACAAATAACTTGCGGGATTGGATGCCCTACAACTACGACTCTGCCGTTAAAAGTTCTAGGAACTAATGTAGAGCCAACAAGCCAAGTCTGGCAATCATCTATATGTATGTTACGGGTAAAAGCCGAATGGCGGTTACACCTAGGTTTAGCCGGGTACAACTAGGTGCAACCAGTAGCAGTTGGTTAGAACTAGGTGTAGCTTAAGTCGACGGAGCCCCACAGAGCGGGGCTCCTATTTCTGTCTGCAGGGTTTAAAGTAACCTAACACGAAGGGGATGACGGGGGCTTCGTTCGCTCGCTTCGCTCGCTCACTCTAGCCCCCGTCATCCCCTTCGAACTTAACCTATCCGTGTCGGGGTTCCCCTTAACCACCGGTGTGCGGCTGCACCTAGTTCTACCCGCTATGATGAAGGGTAAACCTAGTTCTACCCGAGGATAAGTAGGATACATCTAAGTTTAACCGCATGTGGCCGGCTGCACCTAGTTGTACACGGCTAAAACTAGGTGTAGCCACACTTCGGCTATTAGCCGTAACATATATAAAAGGAGAAGCTGACTGACTGACTGACTCATGATCTATCAACGCACAGCCTAAACCAAACCGCGGGGTTTAGAAAGTTGAAATTTTGACAGTAGGTTCCTTTTGTAACGTAGGCATCCACTAAGAAGGGATTTTTCGAAATTCAACCCCTAAGGGAGTTAAATAAGGGATGAAAGTTTGTATGGAAAATCGTCACTTAACGGGGTCAAAATTTCACGCAAGCGAAGCTGCGGGCGAAAGCTAGTTTAGGTACTTTTAAAGGATTTTTTTTGACTTCGCAATCGTGGAGCATGAGGATGTACTCTACCCAAATTTTTCTCGGTACCTAAGTGGTCGTACTGACCTCGTATTGTAGTTATAAATAATTGAGCTTGTTAGAATATGGATTCTACGAATGTCTATTAAATTGTGATCAGTTTGACTTCAGTGTCCTCGGAGGATTGATCGTAGACCTGTCTGGTGAGTAAAGCAAATCATTTTTATGTTTGTAAATAATAATGAAAAGCAATGATTTTGGTATTGGATTGTTTACGGCTTGCCCTCGTGCATTTTTCGGGACTGCTCGACTTGTTTCGGACCCAAGCGGAGTCCTTAATCATGAGCTGAACACGCGGCAGGAGTGAATGAGAACATCACATCCACGGAAATCTTACGAATCTGCAAAAGATGCATTTTACAGGGTAAAGTTTCGAAGCACAGCAAAATAAAAAAACATTTTTTGTAATTGGGATACTGGTATTACGGTAGATTTGGTTATCAAAATGTAACCTTTAAAGATACCATTAATAGATGTTCAATATTTTACAAGGATCAGAAATAAACGCACATTCGTAACTTTACATCATCATAAGATTCGTAAGTTTGCCGTGGATGTGACGAATTGAATAAAGCGTACCTACCTAAATAATTATCAATATGATTGTGTCTCCCGAAAGTTATATGAATGCTTACAAAAAAAACATTATATCTTACAAAAAACTGCGTCGCTAGGATTTCTCCTGTATCGTGGGTTACAGATTACAGACACAGATCTTCACATGCACGAACGCCTAGTTGGCTAATTCTCCTAAACAAGTTCAGTTACAGTGCAGCTACAGTTATGTTTCGATCAAAACAACGCTTTTCGTATTCTCTTAATCACCGATCGATGTCAATACGCTTGCGTGAACTGCAACTTAATCGGCGTGTTAGAAAATTACGTGAATTAACCTATAGACTCGTAACAACAAAAATCAATCATGGGGAAAACCTTGATGTTTCGTTGCTTATAATAATCAATATTTCTTTACGAACGATTACAAATCTCAATTAAAGATCCAAATTTAGCGTCAGACATTTAGGCCTGATAAGATAATGATGCATGATAATACAACTTGTAGGTAATAAACACTCACGAATTTAATCCCTTTAATCAATCGTACGAGGATTATCACATGAAAAAAAATAAAAACCGGCCAAGTGCGTGTTGGACTATGCAGTGTATGGTTCCGCCCCTCGATTCAGAACCTTTTCGGTAAGCAGTTGTCGACAGATAGGTTACCGAATCGTTCGACGACTGACTTCACTAATCGTATCGTTCTGAATCTGGGGACTGGTCACGGCCGCTGATCGGTCAGAAAATTCGGCGTAATCGGCGTGGACCGTGCCCTATTTGTCATATTTACTCAAAGCGATTTTAAGGTCACAGGTCATTAGAGCCACCCGGCACCCGACCCGCATCGCCTCGTCGCTCGGCGTCCACTCGTTGTCAGCAGGTGGTTCACGGGTGTACGCCACGTTAACACCAGTAAACGTCGCTTGGTCAACCAGAGGAGTCGTTGAAGGAGTCCACTCGATGGCAGCGCGCGGTTCACTGGGGAATTGTGCGATGGCAACGCATATAAGAACTACCGCAACTGCAGTCAATCTTGCGGTAGTTCTTATATCGCGGGCAGACCAAAAGAACGATCGCAGAACGGGTTAAGGAACATATCGCCGCAGTCAAAAACCGCCAGATAAATAAGTCCGCAATAGCCGAGCATCTTCTGGAGTCCGGTTCCAATCACTGGATAGAATTAGGTACATAGTCCAAAAATCCTCTCCACCGATCGTCACTATTATCCCAGAATTGTACGTGAAGCGATTGAAATTAAGAAATACAAGAATTTCAATCGGGAAGATGGATACAAACTATCAACATCATGGAATCCGGTCATCAGCAAGTGTTATCGTCAACGGGACGGTTTAGGCGAGTGTAAAGACGTCGTTAGTGTGGTGTGTCGAAGTACCGACAGTAATTTTATAAAAAATCAAGATCAAGTGAGGGTAGATGAAAATGCCCTTGCTTCACGAAGATGACAACTGCTCCGCCACTTCAGTCTACCCGTGACCACGGCCGGTGAAATTCGGCCGAAACGTCGGGATAAAAGGTATTTTGTGCCTCTTAAAGTTTGTTACGCGAGAAGACCCGATTCACTATTTTTATAATGTGTACAAATCGCGAAAGTTTAAAAACATTTAAAGTTATTTTTGCGGTTAATAAACTTAAAATAGCATTTTTTTACTGAAAATAGATTTTTGAACTATCCAGTTCAACATTTTTTTAATTGAAAGTGTGCATTAGCTGCTACAGGTTCAATTGTTTCAGATTTCTCACGATTTGCTTGGAAAATTAGAAGGGGAACACACGACTTTCGGGGCTCATAGTCTCACCAAAGATTCACCTAAATAAAAAAGTCACTTGGAAACGTTGATATCATTTTTAAAGACCTATCAAAAAATACCCGAAACGACGATGTAAGCGAAAAAATGTTTTTCATCCTTCTCTTTTATTTATGGGAGCTACACCAATTTTTTTTTCCTAAATTTTACTAACTATTCCTCTTTAAGGCAATTTTACAGAAGACGCCTACTTGCTGCTGATTATACGAGGGTGTAACAGACGAACAGATTGACAGATGGACATGTCGAAACTATAAGGGTTCCTAGTACTACGTAACCCTAAAAACTACTACGCGACTCATCACTTACCTATCGAGTGCAACATTCCCATTACCATTACACATCACTTTAAATTATGTAAACAAATATCGTCATAGACAACACATTTAAGATTGTCATGACACTCAATTTGTACTGCAAAATCATCGTTGAAATTTTATTTATTTAACTACTATTACGATTGATAGCGTTATCAAGAATGACTTTTATCTACTTGGGATTATATAAATATGTATAGTAACCTAGTGTGTAACATAACTTTGTAAAGAACAGACGCAGGCGGTAAGTTTTCTCGTTCTTATGGATATATTTATAATTTGAAATAATTGTATGTACCTACCGGTAAAACGGGCCTACTTGAAAATAACGCAGCTAATTGGAATTCAGTTAATGACGACCACAGGTTCAATTTATTTACGATTTGACATTTCTATATTTGAAATTTTATTGTAAGTAGATAGATACTTAGTTTAAAAAATATGTCGAAAAATCTGTTATGCTATAATAATTACACCGTGGTTTTCAAATAGCACTGCTTTACGGTATTTTAGCCTAAATTAAAGAACAATGATCACTCGGCTAACATGCTTGGACTAATAAAATCTAACAAAACGTAACTTGATGAAACATAATGTCGTTTCATTCGCCTACATAAATATAAATAAGTACAGCCTTCAATATATTTTTAAAAGGTCGGAGAGACAAGATATTTTGCCACTTCCATTAACAGATTCAAAACGTGATGCAATTCCAAGTCCATTAAACGAATGCCAAGTCAACAAGAGTAGAAGATCAATCGGAGTCTGTAAGCAATGCAAAAATATAAAAAAAGGGAAAATAATATAAAATCGCACAGAACACCAAAGAATATTGTAACAATGAGCGAGGAGAACACAGTCGTCGACGAAACTATAACGACATGGTTACCATGGACACGGTCAGCGCAGAAAACCACAGATTAGTTAATAGTAGCTAGCTACAGAAAACCGTCAATTTATTTTTACTTGTCAAGAATAGGGAGGGACGTAATCAATCGATTTATGCCAGTATCGATTTTTAGATGTAAAATCATTAGTTTTTTTATCTAATTCATGGCTTTATTAAAACAATTTACCACGAAGTAACAACAAATTCTATTAGTGGCTTAGCTTAGTATAATATTAAAGTGAGTTTATACGGTTGACATTGCCTGGGATTTTATTTCGATTTATGAAATAAAATCATAATAGACTAGAAAAAGTATGGACTTCTCTAGTAACGTAAGTAATTACGGATGCGTTCGAAGTTAGATATTTTATACAGCGTTCTGATAAATAAAATAGTATTTTTAAAATAAGATTATCTAAATTACCCCATCTTTTAAAAATAAACGAAGATATCCAATAAATACACTAACAATGCACTAACATATTGGTGACAGTTTCATCTCGGGAACAATTTCTGTTTTTTCCTAGTACAAAGTGACCATTGTTCTTTTAAGCGCAGAGTGTGTGTTTAGGCTTACCTCGTAGTTCAGACTTCAGAGTCGCATTTGAATCTGCCACCCGGAAGAAGGGTTTTTAGCAATACATTAATTACAATATTCTAAGTCATAACTGACCCACTCAAATTTATGATTATTTACGGTTTACTCACGTGCATTTTTCGGGATTGCCCGACTAGGTTCAGCTCATGATTAAGGGCTCCGTTTGGGTCCGAAACTAGTCGGGCAATCCCGAAAAATGCACGTGAGTAAACCGTAAATAATCATAAATATGAATGTGACCCACTCAAATTGTTAAAAAATATATGGATTTTAAAAGAGTAACCCTAGTTTCTTGCCGGCTCTTCTCCTTAAGAAACAACTAATTGAAACCGTGCACCTAAATTCTACTTTTCCGCTCCTGTAATAATGGTTTATGTGAAATTAAAAGTTGATTTTGATTTACAAATTAATTTTGTTTACGATTTTTTTGTTTTGTTCGTTTGTTTGTTTTGGTGCATACCAGGTTCTACTAATAGATAATATTTTTGAAAAAAAACGTGAACCAAATGAATTGGCATTTTAATTTATATTACAACAATCTATCCCTACCCTATCTACTAATTATTTTGATCTTATCCTACGAATTATTTATTCGAAGATCTTATATCCTATTTCGTTTTCTAGATTAACTGAATAAATAAAACGTTATCGCTATCGTATTTCATGTATTTTAAATCTTATCGAGAACACTGTAGTTATTTCAAACCAGGAGGCCAACTCCACCTACTAACAAAATTGTTTTTCACGCCACAGCGGGTGGTTACTTAATAGTTTTGCATAGTTACTTATTTCAATTAATTCATCTGCCTCATCATCTGCCTAGCCTTTTCCCAACTATGTTGGGGCCGGCTTCCAGTCGAACCGGATGCAGCTGAATATCAGTATTTTACAAGGAGCGACTGCCTATCAGACCTCCACAACCCAGTAACTGGGTAATACAATACTCTTGGTAAGACTGGTTGTCAGACTTTCTGGCTTCCGACCAACAGTAACGACTGTCAAAGATCTACAAATGACAGCCGGGCCCAACGGCTTTACGTGCTTTCCGAGGCACGGAGGAAACTCGCTATGGTAAATGGTCACCCATCCACAGACCAACCTCGGCAAGCGTGGCTTAACCCGGAAGATCGGTCTTTGCGGCTGTAATTATTTAGCCACGAGCTCCTCCTTACTTAATTACTTATTTCAATTAATTATACATAAAAATAATTGTACTGCCTTAGTGCGTATACACGTAGAAAGCGGGTTGCCGGCGCCGATCTGTCAGCGCTTCTCGGTGCTGGTCCGCGCAGTTAGTCGGCACAGGTAGTTTCTATACTGTGTGGCAAAACAGCGCCGACAAGCTCCGAACGTCGCCGACAAGTTCCGACCTGCTCCGATCAGCGCTGGTAAGCCGTCATTTGTTGCTGTATTTGCAAAGGAATAAGGCGTATTTTTGCTAAAAAATGCCAGCCCCTGCTTCTACCCGCTTCCTTTATGTAGCGGTTACCTGCACGGACCAGGAGCCTAATTCTCCTAAAATAAATCTTGATAAATCATAACCGAACCGAGGCCGAACCGTTCATTCAGACAGTTCTCAATTTCAAAAGCTGTCGAATTGTTTGACACAAAAAACAAAATCAATCATTTTGAAAGTTTTCGAAAACAAAAACTGACTGACGGTTGTGGTTCGATTGCGTTTGGCAACAATTTATTTTAGGAGAATTGGGCCCCAGTACCGATAAGTGCTGGTAGGTCGGCGGTTGTTACCTGCTTCCTTTATGTATACGCCCTTATGGCAATACAATAATGTAGGTATTTGCATAGATTTGACCTAAACTGCTATAAGTTATGATGTATAATAATACCTACTAAAATACAGCAGTTAAGTTCAAGCGAGCTTATCTGACAGCTATCGAGAATACGAAAAGCGTTTTTTGATCGAAACTTAACTGCAACTACACTGCAACTGAACTTCCTTACAGGTGAAACAGGCCAGTACGCGTGAAATAACTTTGCCACTCTGAAACCAGGATTTCAGCTTTCTGTTCCTCACTTCAGAGGGGCGACGGCGACGTTACTTTATTCGCACTGTACTATATTTTTGTGGACACGAGTTAACTAAAAGGGGTGTAAATCATGGTTGCGAAGTTCATTACCGCGATGTACGTTACCGCAAAAGTTTACCATCGCGACGTTCGTTGTTGCGAAAGTCGGAGTGACTAGATTAGGGCACCCCGACCAGATAGGTTAGGTTAGAACAGTGACCACCCACGCGTGAGCCGAGCGAGCGAAGCGAGAGTGCCGCGGTAGCGGCCGGCGAACGCTACATCCAACAGTGAAGATCTATCGCAGTAACATGCATCGCAATTTTGTAGCATCGTATTAGCATTTATCGATATTTTGTGCGTCGAAATTCCGTAGTACACTCAACTAAAAGCATTTAAAAATAATTCATCCCTCTATCCAGATTCTAGATAATACAATGGCGCCGATACTGTACAAGATGGACGCGAGCCCGCCGGCGAATGCGGTCAGGATAGTCGCAGACATCATCGGACTGGAGCTTGAGTTCAAAGACATTGACTTCGGCAAGAAGGACCATAAGTCTCCTGAACATTTAAAGGTATTTTAATCTTTATAAGCCTAGCTAGGGCCGGATTAGGGGAGGGCAACAGGGCTTTTAATCCGGGGCCTTTACAAGAGAGGGGCCGTCACAATACGAGATGTACTTTTTTTCAGATAAGAAAAAAAATACACCGTTTTTGATAAAGAGGAAAAAGTTCATATTCACGGTCTATTTTTTTTAAACATTACTAGGCGTCTCCACTTCTTCGTTTCCCCAGGGCCTACAAACCTTTAAATTCGGCTCTGAGCTGTCTCCCCCCAAATCCCCCACCATCATCGCCTAAGCCGAGGTCCGAGTCCCACTAGGGGTTGCCCTTACTGCTGGTGTTGTTAGTAGTCATGATATTAATATAAGTAGTTAGCTTAGGTTAAGTATTTTACTTCCCCCCATTGACTGAAGACCCTTGAGGTCTCGCTCGGTTTATCATAGAAACGTTCCTTAAGGATTTAACATAACACAGATAAAAAAAAAAACATTATCATGATTAGGATCTAAATTGCTCAGCAAATAAGTCATGCAGGGCCAAGAAGATCCCGAAAGTCCAATATACTGTGCTATATTTTATTCTTAAATAAACATGGCTACATAAATTATATCATGTATTTTATTTTGACAGCTAAATCCTATGGGCACGGTGCCGACCTTGGTAGATGGTGACTTCGTTATCTCAGAAAGGTAAAGTTTTACACTTTAAGATAATTTACTTGATTTTGTTTTAAGGTCCCACATACACGCCACCGTAAATCTGGTTTGGCCATCGATAAATTATGAGAATTGACCCACCCTTACCTGTCTAGTCGATACTCTCTGTTTTTACTAAAATCTGTAATGTATAATACTTAGTGGCTTTAAGATCCACAAATATGGCCTGTTGCCACTCCCTCGCCCAGAACCAGAAACATAATTAGTCAGTGGTCAATCGATTCGGTATGTTATCCCGTTTAGTTTACGATTCTCGTAACGAGAGAAACACAGATAGCTTTCGAATCAAGAAGGTTCTGAATCAGCCCCCCCCCCCCCTCCCCCGATTCAGAACCTGTTCGATAAGCAGTTGTCGACCGATTCGGGCTCTTCCGTCCGTTCCGTCTACGATTCTTGTAATGAGAGAAAAAGAGATAGCTTACCGAATAGTTCGACAACTGCTTATCGAAAAGGTTCTGAATGGGGCAGGACAGAAGACTTCACTAATACAGGGTGTAAACGAATTCGTGTAATTCCTTCAAACCACATGATCTATTAATGGTATAGATTAACCCCGCACGGGATTTAGATTGATTAAAAACAAAGATATTTTTATCCCATTTTTTTTTATGTGACTTAAAATTTCGATGCCATGCATAAAATATGAATGAAGGCACGGCGACAGCTGACGGGCACGACTAGCGCGATATCGTTCCACGCAGTCAGTTAACTTGGGACGCTAAAATTACTCAGATACAGAATACATTGTTTCATTTTTTTTTTTTTTTTTTTTTTATTCGAAAAAAACCTATGCAGGGTCAATCAGTGTCACCAGTAGATAACGCGGTTTGAAGGAATTATACGAATTCGTTTACACCTTGTATATCAAAGTGGATACTTGGAAGAGCCGGAACGACAAATGTTCGAATGATATTGGTAATCTACTGGATGTACCTTTTTCATTTGCTGAAAGAGTGTTTTACTTAATTTACAGTCACACTATAATCAAATACTTGCTCTCGCTGTACGGCGGCGACAAGAGCGAGTCATTGTACCCGAGCGACGTCCGCAAGCGCGCCCAAGTCGACCAACTTTTGTACTTCGATACTGGCGTATTCTTTATTAGATGCAAAGTTGTTGCTGTGAGTATAACATTACATCTTTACTGAGAATATGACTGTATGGATATTGTATAAGGGACATATCAATTTCGGAGCATGCCTCAGCAAGGTAATGGCAAGATAAAGGAAAGTTTATACGAAGACATTTTGTAGCGCCAGAATTTCGCCGCCAGAAACTGGCGTCGCAGTACCTACCTTGTACTATTTATTCTGTGGCAGTACACCGCAGGCCGGTGGTTTACACGATGCTAATTTTAGCGCCAGTTGTTAGTATTTTCTTGTGATTATCTGGCCAGGGGGATGCGAGAGACGCGGGCGGAGTTCACTGGCGCCAAAAAATAGACGCGTGCTTTACTCCGTGCTAATTCTCGCATGCCGCAAAAAATGGGCGTGAAAAGTGTTTATAGGGTAAGTTTGTTGGGGTTATTCCGGATGTGGGGTAAATCCGATCAAATGAATTTTACGCAGAATATGTCGTCAAAATATTACGACGCGGACTGAAGTGAGGGGCAGTTTTAAAAAAAAAAAAAAAAAACTTGCCAACAATTAAAAATATCACCATATTTTACGGTAAATCGATTTGACCGAATTTACCCCATATCCGGATTTGCCCCAACGCACTATACTACATTTCTTGTTAGCGCTGGCGGCGAAAAAGTGGCGCCGCAAAATTGTCTTCGTATAAACTTGCTCTAAAGCTAAGCTAAAGAGTTAAGGCAGTAATGACATGACAGAGTTTCCAAAGAGCGAAAATTTTCGCGTCTCCAAAACTTATGATGACTGACCGACACTCGTACTGTTAATGTTTTCAAACTTTCGCGATTTGTACACATTATAAAAATAGTGAATCGGGTCTTCTCGCGTAACAAACTTTAAGAGGCACAAAATACCTTTTATCCTGACGTTTCGGCCGAATTTCACCGGCCGTGGTCACGGGTAGACTCAGAAGACCAGATCAGAGACTCAGTAGAGTCTACCCGTGACCACGGCCGGGGAAATTCGGCCGAAACGTCGGGATAAAAGGTATTTTGTGCCTCTTAAAGTTTGTTACGCGAGAAGACCCGATTCACTATTTTTATAACTCGTACTGTTATGAATCCCTAAAGCATACTGAATTTTTCTTTTTATAGTTGCCATCAGTCTTCGGCACTCTAACCGGACCAACAGAACAGCACATTGCCGACATTGACGAGGCGTACGGCATCGTGGAAGCATACCTTGGGAAGAACAAGTACATCGCTACCGATCAACTGACCATTGCGGACATCTGCGTCGTGGCGACCACCGTGTCCATGCAGCCCATACATAAGCTGGATAAGGCCAAGTAGGGGTTCACACTAGTCATACATAGATCTGCAATCCGTTCTGGTTTCACCGGATTTGTTCTATTTTTGAGTCCGGGAAGTTTCCTGCCGAATACTATGCTATGTCAGTCGTTATGGGTAGACAGAAGCTCGAAAGCCTGACAACCGGACTAACCTTAAAATATTGGTATTACCCAGTAACTGGGTTGCGGAGGTCTGATAGCAGTCGCTCCGTGAAAAATACTGGTATTCAGCCTCATCTGGTTTGGCTGGAAGCTGACCCCAACGTAGTTGGTAAAAGACAAGGAAGAAGAATATTTAGGATGACGTATCCGGATTGTATTGAATCTTATCACCAACAGACGTGTTCGGTTTTGTCGATCGATATTTATGAATACCTTACTCTAACCCTAGACCCTCTAGTAAGCACTTTGTTAGTGGTCAATCAGACTGCACTAGTACGTACGGGGGCGGGCGCGGGCGCTTGGGTCTTGGCGTCTGCGTGTTCACAGTAGTGCCGAATGAGCTATCGTCCAACGCTTCGGCGGGTGAATCAAAATGGTTTAGAACCACACGCGCACGTCTTGGTCAGGGCTGACGCATATGGACGAGTAAAGCCTGATACACCTAGACGCTCAACAGTATGCATACCGATTATATTATTATAATGCTACCAGTTTAACAGCGTGACTGGTTAGTCGATTTACATTCGAAAACCATGAACTCTTGAACTCTGCTCATCATTCTGTACAAGTTCTACCATAGGATAAACTAAAAAAGCAGTTGGGTGACTACCCAACAGACTCTATAACACTGTGAACGATACAGGCGGACTGAGTTATTAGAAACACCCGCGCCACCCGCGTCCGCGCCCGCCTTATACAGACGCGCGGCTCGCGGGAGCACTGTGAATGCAACTGGCGTCTACATACAATTTGATTTACACGCGCCCGCGCTAGCACCCGCGCCCGCCTCCACTCTGAAAGAGTACTAAGTCTGACCAGCAGCAAGTCTGTTAAAAGTCAGCTGTTCCCTACATTTTGACGAGTTATGTGAATATGTAATGTAGGGTTAAGCTGTATTTTTTTCGTAATTTCGGGTTTTGTCCCATAGCAAAAGTTATTCATAATGATGAGTATAGTGACACCATAAGAGGTTGTGCGTTATTTAAGTTACACCTTGTATATCAATAGTTAAAGACTGATTGTTATTGTTTGATTTTCCCGATCAACGGCAACTCTGTTGACACCTTTTCACTAATGAAGTATAATTTAAACCTCTATTTACTGTAACCTGGTTATTCTTTCAGATTCCCGCGAACAGCTGCGTGGCTGTCTGAACTAGAAGAACACCCTTCTGTCAAGAAAATCCTGATTCCTGGAGCAGCAATCCTCGGCCAAGTACTGAATGCGAGCTGGGAGAGAAATAAGAAATTAAATAATTAAATGAATGTAAAATAACGAAATAGAATTATTTTCCCTATAAATAATGTAGTGATTGGGGCATCATTGGCGTTCCGTGATCGAAAGCGAAGGTATTATGTGATTGGCACAAATAGCGCCAGCGTTGAAAAAAGCTTCATCATCATTCAGCCGAATGACGTCCACTGCTGGACATAGGCCTCCCCCAAACAATGTTGGGGAGGTTTGCCATAATCGCCACGCTTGGCAGGCGGGTTGGCGATCGCAGTATGATTGTTAACATATTCGAGTCCACCACACTTTTCATAGCCCCATACGCCATCCCGCCATACATATTGCTAGTGGACCTTCCAGGAGGGTCCTCGGCATTATGTTTGCGCTAAAAGTGAACCCTCGAGGAGGGTTCCTGGCATTAGGTTAAAAACCGTGAAAAATACGCTACTACGTCGTAAAATAATAGGTGTTTGCTTGTTTCATGACGGTGAATTTTCCAAGACAAACTGCATTTAAAATGAGCCCTCCACGAGGGTACACGGCATGGCGAATGCGACTACAGGGTGCCCTCCTGGAACCCGGCACTGAACGTGTTAAAGTCCTCAGAAAACGCTGCTGCCCATCCTCTAGTAGTCTAGTGAATCCCTTAGTCGCCTTTTACGACACCTACGGTAAGAGATAGGGTAGTGCTATTCTTTACGTCCGGCACCACACGGACTAAAAAAGCTTACTCACGGATAACGGTCTCTCCATTTTTAACCGACTTCGAATAGGAGGAGGTAATCAATACGCTGCGTACCTTTGTATGTGAGTACACCGATTTCTCCTAGATTTGAGGACCGATTTGAGTAAATTATCTATAAAAACAGCAAAAAAATCATGTCTGTTGTATGGGAGCCCCCTTGAATATTTATTTTATTCTGTTTTTTAGTATTTGTTGTTGTAGCGGAAACAGAAATACTTACATCATCTGTGAAAATTTCAACTGTCTAACTATCACGGTTCATGAGATACAGCCTGGTGACAGACAGATAGACGGACAGACGGATGGACAGCGGAGTCTTAGTAATAGGGTCCCGTATTACCCTTTGGGTACGAAACCCTAAAAAAAATTGAAGATTGTCGTAACACTCACTATGTAATGCTAAGTCATCGCTCAAATTTTATTTATATTGATTATCAATTAATATTGATAGCGTTTACAGTAATAACTTTTATCTGCTCGGGATATAATCTATACTTATAAAGAGAATATATAGTACCTACATATAGTATAATGCCCAGTGTGTAACATCATTTTGTAGAGAACAGACGCTGGCGGTGAGTTTTCTTGTTCTCATATACAAGATGTAACACAAATATGTGTACAACCTTTTAAGGGCTCACTGTACTCATCATTATCAACAACTTTTACTATGGGACAAAACAAGAAATCGCGAAAAAAAAAACTGTTCCCTACATTTTGACGAGTTATGCGAATTAATGTAGGGAACAGCTGTTTTTTTTCGCGATTTCAGCTTTTGTACCATGGTAATAGTTGCTCATAATGATGAGTACAGTACAGTGACCCCGAGGTTGTGCGTTATTTATGTTACACCTTGTATACAGGGTGTAAACGAATTTGTGTAATTCCTTTAAACCACATGATCTATTAATGGTAGGTATAGATTAACCCAGCACAGGATTTAGATACTTATATTAAAAATAAACTTTTTTTCCCCAAATGAAATGATGTGATAGAAAATTTCGATGCCATGCATAAATGACTGAAAGCACGGCAACACAGCTGACGGGCACGACTTGCGCGATATCACTCCATGCAGTCAGTTTACTTGGGACGCTAAAATTACTCAGATACAGAATATCATTTCTGAAAAAAATCTATGCAGGGTCAATCAATGTCACCATTAGATCACGCGGTTTGAAGGAGTTACACCAATTCATTTACACCCTGTATATTTATTTTATTGTATTAATTTACTAACTGAGAATTAACATTTATACAATAAGTTTTTTAACCTAAATTAATACAATATAAATCTAAAGTAAAAACAAAAAGAATAATTATATCCTAGACTAAACTACCAATAAACTAGAAGAGTGCATCAAAATATTCCTCCGCATCGCTGTTCACTGGAAGCGTGCACAGATGGCTGGCAGCGTTGCCACGTGGTATGGCAACGCTAATTCTCTGGCCGAAAAACAAGCCAGTGTCGACCAGTCTTCTTCCTATTTCCTTAAAAATGAGACGCGCACTCGGACCCCATGACCCGAGCGTTTCCACCCCAAACGGCTCAAAGTCATAGTTTCCTATGATGTTGCTATACAAGGTTAGTCAGAAAGGGGGTACTAATCCGAAAGGGTGTTAAAGTACACATAATAAATGAATAACTTTTGTTCTACAACTTTTCCCAAAAGTCAATAGTTTAAGAGAAACAGTCGTTCAAAAATCTCAAAAAAAAAACTCTAAAATCTATCTATCCCCAGTTATGATCAGCTGTGTTTACATTTTAGGTCATATTTAGGGTCATGAATTAGAAGCACTATTTTCTGAATTTGTAACTAAAGCAGAGATGAAGAATTTTTGAAAAAACTAAAATAAAAATCATTTTATTTGGAAAAAAAAATATCGAATTTTGAAATTTTAACACTTGCTTTCAAACAGTCATTAGCGATACTGTATGTGGGCTTCGGATTAGTACCCCCTTTCCGACTAACCTTGTATTTGCGCCGTTTAAGGGTCTCCGCAGCCACAGCGGCAGCACCAGCACAGCCCGCCGAGCTAGGAAAATGGGATGGAGCAAGGGTGTCGGCGCAAGTCGCGTCCCACACCAGAGAGGCCTACCCATCTTCCATGGCAATAACGTCATGCCGTCTCTTGCCATCGTCGCGTACCAAGCCATTAGGTTCTAGTACAGCTGGCACGCCGGCGGTGGCAAGAGCGCGACGGATTATGTCATTTAAGTTCGTGTGCCGTGCTATGCGACTTACAGTCCTGCAGCAAGACAGACAATTACATTTACAAATTACAATAATTACATCGCAAAAATTCACCCTGTTGTTAAGATAAAGGCATTTGCTAAAAATTACTTGCAGGACCTAAACATACATAATAACATACAGTAAGCGTTAAATAACTTTACCACTCTGAAACCAGACTTTCAGCGTTCTGTTCCTCACTTCAGAGGGGCAAAGTTATTTTATTCGTACGATACTATACTTTTGTGGTGCATGAAAAGAGCCTCCACGAGTGACGATACTTAAGTACGTCCGGCGCACTCTGGGCAGTCAGCCCTGCTACCAACCTTGTTGACTGGCTAATCTTTTCACCATAGCATGAGCTATTCTCATATAGCTCATGCTGACACGAGTGAAGAAGAAGATACTTTTGTGGACACGAGTTAAATAAAAGCATTTAAAAAGTATTGATATACCTACCCCTCTATCCAGATTCCAGACAATACAATGGCGCCGATACTGTACAAGATGATCGCGAGCCCGCCGGCGAATGCAGTCAGGGTTGTCGCAGACATCATCGGACTGGAGCTTGAGTGCAAAGACGTCGATTACGTCACAAAGGAAAATAAGTCTCCTGAATATTTGAAGGTATTTAACTGTTCATAATAGGCCTAGTCAGGGCCGCATTAGGATAGGGCAACAGGAACTTTAGTCCCGGGCCTCCACAAGAGAGGGGCCTCCACAGTACAATACGGCCGACGTATCTTGGCGAGTCTGAAGTTAGTTGTTTGGCTGCGCAATGAATCTTTTAGAAACGACATTGTCTACTGCGCAGCTAATCAGCTGACTTCAGACTCGCCAAGATACGTCGGTCGTATTGTAAGAGTTTGAATTTTTTTTGACAGGAAAATAAATGACACCCTTTCTAACAAAGAAAACTAGTTCCGATTCACGGCTCAGTCCAGTTCACATTCATTCTTCGTTGCCCCAGAGCCTGCAAACCTCTAAATCCGGCCCTGGGGGCCTACTCCGAAAATCGAACTATTAAGTTTCGGCTGACGGATCGCGCGTTTTCCAACTACGAAAATGTTTGATAATCAACGATCGATGCCATATTTACGTTTTATCATTTTGTCTGTCATTCCTCCTATTGCCAAATGTTAATTGACAAAATAATTTGGACATTCGTCGTTGTTTCGTCCCGATCCGAAACTTCGACGTTAGTTTTTCGGAGTAGGCCCCCTGAGCCTAGGGTTACCATATGGAAAATTTAAAAGTCCTGATTTCCATTGAAGAATCCTGATATTTTGTCGCAATTTGCGAATTTTCTCGCAAACGTAATTGACAACTTTGTGAAAAAAAAGTCAAATTATTATTGGTTTTGTGCACTGGATATCATCAACCCACCCCTCCCACGCACCGTCCGTCGCGTGACACTGGCTCGCGGCGGTGAAAAAGATCTGAAAAACCTGCTCTATTTTGATGAAAATTTTAAAAATCCTGAATTATCCTGAGGTTTCCAAAATCCGGCCGCAATCCTGAGAAGAGCCTAAATAAAAATGCTGAGATCTCAAGATAAATCCTGAGATATGGTAACCCTATCCGAGCCTAGCATGAGTGATATTTTAATAGTTATTATAGATTACCTTACGTTTAAATTCGACTCTGCATTGTTTTCACTAGTTACCTACTTATTTTCTTTCTTCTTGCTATATGCTTATGCATATAATATATGCTTACGCTATATGCTTGCTATAATTAGTAAGACGAAGATACGGAAGTGGAACGAGAGTGAAAGAGATAGTTATTTCCAAAGTACACGAATTGTTGTATTTTTGAATCGTAACTTTTGGCGCCTCCATGAATTATCTACTTCTTTTTGTATAATTATGATCATTGCCTAGCATTAATTACCAACACTATACGTGTATGGGACGGTGTACCGAAAACTGAAACAGTGAATTCAGCCTATTATCATATATTATTCTAAATTGAAAAAAAGTGGAAATTTTGCTCGGAATTTTCCGACTTTTCTGATTTTTCTTTTCTCAAATTTTACATTTCTCTGCTGTAAAATAAGCAATCCTATTAGAATATGTGTTCTAATAGGATTGCTTATTTTGCACGCTGCAAAAATAAAATGTATTTTTTTATAAATCGGAAAATTCGAAAGATTTCGTTGATATTTTCCACGGATTTTCAATTCAAAATAATGAACTAAATTCACTGTGTCAATTTTTGGTAACTTGTCCTTTACACTCAGTTTATTTACTTGCTAAAACACTTATTGACATACAATAAAACAGGCAAATTAGCAATTTCCAGTAAATTCAGAAAATTCCGAGAGAAAAAACCACTTATTTTCGATTCAGAATAAAATGGGCTGAATTCACTGTTTCAGTTTTCGGTACACCGTCCCTTACACCCAGTATGATTAGGACTACAATAATCAACAAAAAAACAAACAACCACATCTGGAAATGCACCAGCACGACCAAGAAGATCCAGAAAGTCCCATACACTGGGCTATATTTTACTCTTAAATTTACATGGGTATTGGTATGTCTACACCAGTGCGCTTTTATGTTCATCTTGCGCTTTCAACTTTCAATTCCTCTTGCGTCAAGCGCATGCAATATTGATTGTCATAAGACGCATGCAGCTTATCTTCTAGACCGGTGCGCCTCGGTCAGTCGTCAGTCGACATACAATAGACGGATTAGCGTGCGCTAGGGGCATGCGCTTTTGTCGAACTAGTTTTAAGGCATGCGCGGTGGTGCTTTACGCATGCTTCAGACGAAGACGCAAGATGAACATGAAACCGCGCTGGTGTAGACATAGCTTATATCTACCTAAATGATGACATGTATTTTATTTTGACAGCTAAATCCTATGGGTACGGTGCCGACCTTGATAGATGGTGACTTCGTTATCTCAGAAAGGTAAAGTTTTACACTTCTAAGACACAATTTACTTGCTTTCTTTTTTATGGGTCACACAAACACGCCACCGTTAATCATCCTAATTGCGCATAACTCTCGTAATCGCTGTGGCTTTGATTTTGACAGGTCAACAATTTTCATAGCAATGTACGTAAAATAAAGATAATTTATTTGTGAAAACATGAGTGTACAGTACAAATTAGATTTGCAATGTAAGATGTTGGGTTTTTGTATATCGACCTAACATGTTTTGCCACATTATGGCGTACAAATAAACGTAAAAGCTTACGTATTAACAATCCGACTTCTCCACAACTATGTTCCACGCAATGATTACTATTGTATTGTCAAATTGAAAGCTATTGAAATTACGAATGTGATACGCACTTCGGATGCTCGTCTGGCCATCGATATGAAAGTAGACCCACCCCTTCCTGACTAGCCGAATATTGGGTTCACAAGAATCTGTACGAACTTTATCAGTGGCTTTAGAATCCACGAACAAGGCCTGTTGTCACTCCCTCCCCCTGATCCAAAACATAATAAGTCAGTGGTCAATCGATTCGTTATGTTATCTCGTTTAGTTTACGATTCTCGTAACGAGAGAAACAGAGATAGCTTTCGAATCGAGAAGGTTCTGAATCAGGCCCCCGATTCTGCCGATTCGATACTACTGATCGAAAAGGTTCTGGGGGCCTACTCCCTAAGTCCGTCAACGAAGTTAGTCACCCGTCTGAAAGTAGCCCGAAACGTAGTGTCAAGTTCAACTTTTCGGATGGGCGAAAACACATCGATATTAGGGACAACTGTCAAATCGTGTTGTCATTCATTCTTAGTTCGGGCCCCGAAATAATCGTATGTCCGTAGGTGGTAGGGAGTAGGAAACGATCGTAACTAAGGCCGAAACTACGGACTTCGTGCTTAGGGAGTAGACCCCCTGAATCGGGGGCCTGTCGACCGATTCGGTCTCTTCCGTCCGTTCTGTCTACGATTCTTGTAATGAGAGAAAAAGAGATAGCTCACCGAATAGTTCGACAACTGCTACCTAATCGAAAAGGTTCTGGATGGGGCAGGACAAGGCTTGCCAACCTTAATGAATGAATTTACCGGGACTTTGGCAATCAAAATGCGGGACGTGGCAAAACAAAAGCGGGACCCAACTGTCAAAGTACAGGGACGCGAAAAATACAATTAGATTTTTTTTAAATAGTTTATTTATTATTTAACGTTTTACTTTGGCATACAAGTACAAGACTTACAACAAGTTACAACATAGCAAAAGTTGAAAAAAATAGTAAGAACAAAAGTAGCGGGAGGGAAGGGAGCGGGACGACGCGCAAGCGGTGTTCGTTCGACGCGAGACTCGCGGTCGCGATCTCCACTCTTCTAGTTTAACAAAACGTGCGTTCACTAAATAGGGACAATCGACGTCCCGCACACGTCTTTCGCGGGACGCATCCTCTGAAGCTCTAGATTCGTCCCAGCTCTCGCGGGACGTTTGGCAAGCCTAGGCAGGATTCCTTAATATATCAAAGTGGATACTTAGAAGTCTTGGAACAGTCGGAACAACTAACGTTCAAATGAAATTAGTAAGTAATCTACTGGATGTAACTTTATCATTTGCTGAAACAGTGTTTTTTTGTATTTTACAGTCACACTATAATCAAGTACTTGCTCTCGCTGTACGGCGGCGACAAGAGCGAGTCATTGTACCCGAGCGACGTGCGCACGCGCGCCCAAGTCGACCAGCTCTTGTTCTTCGATACTGGCGTATACTTTATCAGATGCAAAGTTGTCGCTGTGAGTATAGCATTACATCTTTACTGAGAATATGTCTGTATGGATGGTATAGGGGATGTACCAATTTCGGAGCATGCCTTAGCAAGGTATAGCAAGATAAAGGTAAGTATATACCTACGAAGATAATTTTGTGGCACCAGAATTTCGCCGCCAGTGACTGGCGGCGCAGCACGCCGCGGGACGGTGGTTTACAGGGACCTCGGCTGCCCCATTTCAAAACCTAGTAAGGGCTTTAAACGAAATGTTACAGGAGAGCGCATAAACGATAAATCAGTCAGCCTTTGAAAAGTTAGGTAAAACCACGTGGTTAAAGTGACTTACTAGGTTTTAAAATGATCTGAGGCAGTGAATGGCACTTACTAGGTATCGATGCTTAAATATACTGCTTATTATGTGAGTTTTCAACTCTGGTGTTTTTGTATTTGGTAGAGACTTTCTAGGTTAGCAAGATTATGCAATAAAACGAATTTTGTAAAGTGTCCCTTACTAGGTTTTGAAATGGGACAGCCGACCTGGCGCGGGGGATGCGAGTGACGCGGACGTAGGTCACTGGCGCTAAAAAACAGAAGCGTGCTCTATTCCATGTTTGCATGTTGCATGTTTGCGCGAGAAGTGTTTACACGGTGTATTTCTAGCTAGCGCTGGCGGCGAAATTCTGGCACCGCAAAATTGTCGTATAAACTTGCCTTAAAGCTTAGTTAAGTCAGCGTTTCCGAAGAGCGAAAAGTTTGTAAAGCACTTTCAAAGTACACAGCGTCTCCAAAACTTATGATGTTTGACCGACCCTCGTACTGTAATGAATACCTATAGCATAATGAAAATGTTTTTTTTTTAATAGGTGACATCAGTCTATGGCACTCTAACCGGGCCAACAGACCAGCACATTGCCGACATTGACGAGGCGTACGGCATCGTGGAAGCATACCTTGAGAAGAACAAGTACATCGCTACCGATCACCTGACCATTGCAGACATCTGCGTCGTGGCGACCACCGTGTCCATGCGGCCAATACATAAACTAGACAAGGCCAAGTAAGGGTTCACACTACACAATACATACGGCTGCAATCCGTCCTGGTTTCACCGGACTTGTCCTATTTTTGAGAGCGTCTGTGAAGCTTCCTGCCCAATACCTATGGTACCTATGTCAGTCGTTACAGGTAATCAGAAACCTGAAACTCTGACAACCTGTCTAATATCAGGATATCGACATTACCCAGTTACTGGGTTGTGGAGGTCTGATGTCACCCGCTCCGTGTAAAATACTGGTATTCAAACGCATCTGGGGGTCTACTCCCTAAGTCCGAAGTCCGTGGTTTCGGCCTTTCCTACTCCCTATCACCTACGGACATACGATTACTTCGGGGCCCGAACTAAGAATGAATGACAACACAATTTGACAGTTGTCCCTACTACCGATGTGTTTTTGCAAGTCCGAAAAGTTGAACTTGATACTCGTTTTGTTCACTTCTAAGTTTCGGGGTAAGTACTTTCGGACGGGTGACTAACTTCGTGGACTTAGGGAGTAGGCCCCCTGGTTAGACTGGAAGCAGCTTCCAGGAAGCTGATCCTAACATAGGTGGGTAAAGGCCAGGGGAAACAATATTTGGGATGACCTATCCAGATTGTATTGAATCTTATCACCAACATACGTGTTCGATTTTGTCGATCAATATTAACGAACACTGACCCCTAACCCTAGACCCCTAGCCCCTAGTACGAGTTGCCACTACAGACCTGAGCAATATTGGGGCCCTTGAAAACTTGCCTGTAGAATTTATACCAAGATATTATTAAATTCGTTCATTCATTGTAAACATACATATAAATTGTATTTTTAAATAAATATAGTAAAAAAAAAACATTTATAAATAGTAGCCCACCGGTATCGGGAACAGGGTCCAAGCTACCGGCAGTCAGGGCTCCAGAGAAAGAAACCTCCTCACTATGCGTGCCGTGTCAAGGAAACCTGCTTTCTGTATCAAACCCTTGATCCAGCCGCCCAACGAGAGCCTCATGAGGTGTTGATCGAGGCTCAATATTATTAAATTATTATTAAAATTCTATTCGCAATACATTATATTTTGAGATTCATGCTATGACACTTACTTCAGGCGTATGAACTGAGGAATCAAGTTATTCGACCATAACTTTCTTAAATCGCGTTTTAGAAGGAATTAAGATTAGATCCCTCAGTTCATGTGCACATCTTATGAAGGGTCTATCTTGTTAATACACGTCCGATAGTTGCTTTCGGGAGCTGGATCCGACTATCTGATCGTATTCATAAAATATACCTACGTACGATTCTCGTGTCCGATTTTTTCTGGACGACGACTATGCTTACGATTCTGACATCCGATCCGATAGTCTGATCGTACGTGTAATTCATGTTCAAACAAATGTATGACGCGGAGACCTTCAGATAGTCTGATCAGACTATCGGAACCGACTATCGGAGGCAAGTATCGGACGTGTATTTGGGCTCTAACAGTATTTATCAATGGTTATAGATGATGTTATTGGTTGATTTTCCCGATCAACAACAACTCTGTTGACATCTTTTCACTAATGAAGTATAATTTAAACCTCTATTTACTGTAACCTGGTTATTCTTTCAGATTCCCGCGTACTGCTGCGTGGCTGTCTGAACTAGAAGAACACCCTTCTGTCAAGAAAATCCTGATTCCTGGAGTAGAAATCCTCGACCAAGTGTTGAAATCGAGTTGGGAGAAAAATAAGAAATTAAACAATTAAATGAATACAACGAAATAGAATTATTTTCCCTATAAATAATGAAGTGATTGGAGCTTCATTGGAGTTACGTTATCGAAAACAAAGGTTTATCATCCGGTTTCTGAATTGAGAATTCTAGGATAAGCAGTACTTAAGTAACATTTGTACGTACGGAGTTGTCAAAAAATTACGGACTTTAAAGCATTTTTTGGACAACTCCGTACTCAAATATTACTTAACCAATTTCTGGTTTCTGAATTGAGAATTCGAGATAAGCAATACTTAAGTAGTATTTGAGTACGGAGTTGTCAAAAAACTTTGAAATCCGTCATTTTTTTGACAACTCCTTACTCAAATACTACTTAAGTATTGCTTATCCTAGAATTCTCAATTCAGAAACCGGAGGTAAGTATTGCTTATCCCGAATTCTCAAATCGGAAAACGGAGTGTGATAGGCACAAACAGCGTTAAAAAAAGATGACTCGCGGGTCGCGGACAATATCGCACCCATTTTTAACCAGCTTCGAAAACGAGGAGGATTGATGCTTACCTTTGTATGTAGGTATCTAGGTATACCGATTCTCCTAGATTTGTGGACCGATTTGTATAATATTTTTTTTTAGTTGATGCAAATCCTCTCGGGTTAGTCCCATTTGAATTTCATTAAGTTTGGTTGAGTAGTTTTTTTATATGATATTATTAGCTGTTTGAAAATTAATTACAGTCCGCAAGGCCTAAGCTGAGCGTTGTATTTGTGTGAGAATGAATGCAGACGCGTTCTTTGCTTGGTTTATTAAACCGGTTTATACTGCCTTTTGGCAATCGATTCTATTTGCACTCACACAAATGCAAAGCTCAGCTTACGCCTCGCCAGTTGTACCTACCTATAATATCATAATTATTTTTAATCTAACCTGTTATGGGTAGAAACCTATGTACTGAAACAAAATTGAAATTTAGTAAAAAAAAAAAATGTATTCCAAAAATATGTCAATCGATTCTCCTAGTGATTTTGAACAAACTAGTTTCAGGTTTAGTATATACTATTGACACTATTGTATATTTCGAACCGCAACAAAGTATGTAAACTTTCATAGAAGTAAACGTAGTCGACTTATACCTACATATACATTTATGTATAGCCATAATGCCAAAATTGACAAATTCATTTCTGGGTGCTGGACTCCAAATGGTGCTCCAATTGTCAATTATGAAATAGGTATAGCGGAGTTGCTTGTTTAATATAATATTCTAGTAGTGTCTTCGCATCGAGGTCAGTTTGACGTCTGTGTGAGTCTTCAGAGAAGATCATAGTCGTGTTAAGTCTAAAAGTGAGTCTATAATAGTCAGTCATTTTTGTACTCGTAAATAATATTTAATAAGCAATGATGTTGTTTTTTTTGTTTAGTTACTATGTTTTTTTATATGACATGAGTTATTGCTGGGCAATTCTGCCTACCTACCTACCTATTTATTTCAATTTGACATAAATGGTCAAGGCCACTTACAACTCTTAAACATTAATTGAAATCAAGAACACATACTTACATGCATGCTACTTATAAATCTTCATACACTCCATCATCTTCCATTCATCCGCGAATAAATCAATATTTGTTTTTGAACCAGGAGAGCATTAGGTTTAGTTAGTATCCGAGGTAGTGAATAATACTTGGTTCTTCAATTACCCTAACAATAACGGGTTATTGCCTACGTCCTGGGGCCCAATTCTCCTAAAATAAATTGTTGCCAAACGCAATCGAACCACAACCGTCAGTCAGTTTTTGTTTTCGAAAACTTTCAAAATGATTGATTTTGTTTTTTGTGTCAAACAATTTGATAGCTTTCGAAATTGAGAACTGTCTGAATGAACGGTTCGGCCTTGGTTCGGTTGTGATTTATCAAGATTTATTTTAGGAGAATTAGGCCCCAGTGCTTCTGTCAAAAGCAACGGAGCGAAGACTCTTAATAGTTCCACGTCAGATAAAGAATAGACCTATACTTTGTTCACGGAGAAAGAATAGGCATCCTCTCGAAGGTGAGGTGGTACTCTACACCGGAACTGCTGCTCAGCCTTTACCAAGCGCAAGTTCGGTCGTGTATGGAGTACTGCTCTCATCTATGGGACGGATCAGTCAAATACCAGGTGGAAGCGGTAAATTGAGAAGCGTGCCTCCTGGCCCGCTTTTGGCTTATTCCATTGAGTTCCTATAAAATTAAACATTATTTTCAATTGAAATTGTATAAAACTAAATTCTGACATGCAATAATATTTTTATGAATGAATCTTGTAAATATCCTATATCCTGCAATCACTTATTTAAATTTTTACATGCCAGCTCCTGGCGAAACATGTAGATAATGCCATTTATCCACTATGTTACACCACTATAAACCATGATTCATGCAAATAAAATTTCGTTTCATTTCATTTCTCTTTGCCTCTTGTTACGAGAATCATAGACGGAAAAAGATAATACTTGAACCGAATCGGTCAATAACTGCTTATCGAAAAGGTTCTGAATCGGGGGACTGGACTTTATTTGGAAAGTGTTCCGTGAACCAATAGGTAGAGATATGGTTCAGTTTTTTTTGTATTAGGGAAAGTCAATAGTTCTCTACAAAGGGGCATCAAAATCTGACCCGACAGTTTGGAGAAAAATGAAATACAGGGTATTAACGAACTCGTGTAATTCCTTCTAACCACATGATCTATTAATGGTATAGATTAACCCCGCACGGGATTTAGATTGATTCAAAATAAATACAATAGTTTTTTTTCAAAAAAAAATTGCCATGCATAAATTTTAATGAAGGCACGGCGACACAGTTGGCCGGCACAACTAGCACGATATCGCTCCACGCAGTCAGTTAACTTGGAATGCTAAAATTACTCAGATACAGAAAGTGTCGGTATAATTTTTGAAAAAAAGAATTGTTGGTTCTGAAAAAAACTTGTGCAGAGTCAATCAGTGTCACCAGTAGATCACACGGTTTGAAGGAATTACACGAATTCGTTAACACCCTGTATAGACAAATAGTGTACCTACTTATTTGCTTTTTCTATGTTATTTTGGTTTTAATATTTTGATTTTGTCCAAATGTTGGGCGAAGTTATCCCCACCTCAAAAGTTACTATTCCTCCCTAATTTTCAGATATTTTAATTTATTTTTCTTGGTTTTTTGTGTTTCTGCAAGTTACTTACCTATCTACCGTAATGTGGCAGTGAAACCGTCTATCAAGCATACGCCCTTAACAGTTTTATGATAGTAATAGATTTTCGACTTGAAATATCTCAAAACCCTCGGGTCAAATTTTGATGACGTGATAACAATAAATGATCTTCTACATGTTACGAACATCTCCATTAGTTCATAGACCACTTTCATGACTCTTATCTTTATAGTAATACATTTTCGACTTGAAATATCTCAAAACCCTCTGGTTAGATTTTGATGACGTCAGAACAAAAAAAAGTACCGTATACAAGCTTAGTTTTAGTATATACTAAACCTGAAACTAGTTTGTTCAGAATCACTAGGAGAATCGATTGACATATTTTTTACACATCTTTTTTTTCAGAAATTTCAATTTTGTTTCAGTAGGTTTCTATGCATAACAGTTGACGGGAATAGACACCTTGAGGCTTGAGATGGTCCGCTCGGTCAGTTTCCGTGTATTAGACAACCCCAGGCACATCTCAGGCATTTCACACGTTATTATGGAACTTAACACATACACTACGGCGACATAAACTACGGTGTAACTTGCAGATTAATTAAAAAAAAACATATTCAGGCAGTTCTGATGAAAATCTAGTTGGGGTGTCTCGGTTTTTGTATATATACTAAAAATAACATTGTACGTGTGTGTAGGTACATACTTACTTTAAAAAAATGTTACTCACCTCTGCATTGGTTCATAGACGACTTTCATCACTCTTGTCTTTGTAGTAATCGAAATATCTCAACCTTGGGTCAGAATTTAATATCATAAAAAATATCAACCATGTCTCTTTTGGTTGATAGACCATTTTCGCCCAGGATCCGTTTTTTTTCCATGCTTTGAAAAAATTCGGAAAATTACCTATCAGTAGATGAGACTGTCATTTTATTTAGTCGCAACGTGCACGCACCCTATGTTCGTTATCTGCGCTGCGTGTTGACACCAAGCACTTTACTATACTGACTAAACTATTACTTCCATGGATGACCCAGTGTTGATGACAATTAATATCCCTTACAATTAGGGTTTCTGCTCGAGAATTCTCGAGTCGAGAAATGTCGAGAAATCATGCCAACTTCGAGACGAGAAAAAATACCTCGAGAATTCGAGAACTCGAGAAATCGAAGATTTTCTTTTATTACTGTAAAATTGGCTTAAAAGTTACGTAATCTTTGCATTCTGGCTTCTGATCGTTCTTCTTACGAGGCACGAGTAAGCGAGGCAAGCGAAGAGACACATAATATACCTGCAACTCCAAGTACTCTTATTATAATGTGACATTAAAATGTCAAATAAAAATTAACTGTAAGTTAAACTCCGTTCATCTATTGTTGGGTTTCTGAATACAAAATCGACGACTAGATAACTATCCAAACAATAAGTGAGTTTGTAAATTGATCACTAGATGGGGTCTCTTTTTAAAGCCCATCTAAATATACTTTTCTCGCCTTAAACTTTACATCTTTTTGCAATTAGGCCCCAAGTTTAAATGGAAATCTCCTCTGGTACCTATGTGCAATGATTTTAAAACGAATCATTATACACATGAAATATAAAATTTAAATCACAATATTTTCTCTTTGTTATTTTTAATCATAGCAACAGCACAATAAAACTATTAAAACAAAATAAGTAGAATTTTAAAGTTTTATTGTAATTTATAATATTGGGCGGTAAAGTTTATTTATATCTGAAAAAAAAACTAAGCTAACGTACCTATTTGTGGTGTAAATGAATGGGTTCTAGGGCAGGACTGGTTATTTCACAAAGGTAAATATCAAAGTGCCCTAGTTAAAGATATCTCATGTTAAACTTTTCATCCGTGAACATTTCGGATGGATTTCTTTCGATGCCTCTTTATTGGTACTGATTTATTTGAAATAGCCTCCAGCACTTCCAAATCAGATTCCGATGAACTACTCGAGTCCATTTCGCTGGGAGTCCAAAACTCACTATCGATTAACGATTTACGCCCCAAATTGGTCAGTCAAGTTAACTGAAGTTTGAACTAAGTAAGATCATCTTCTGACTGGGGTGTCCAGAAACGCAATGTGTCATTTTATCGAACCAATAGCGGTGGAATAGATAAACTACGGTTAGGAGTACCTGAGAAACTGAAAAAATAAGTTATCTGAAGTTTGAAATAGGATTATCTTCTGACTGGGGTGTCCAGAAACGCAGTGAGTCAGCTTATCGAAATAATAGCGCTATCGAACAGATAAACTACGTTCAAAAGTACACCAGGAAACGGGAGTATGCTGATTTTTTAAGGTTTTTAAAAATTTCTCGAATGACCCGAGAAACCCGAGAAATCCGGCTCGAGAATTCTCGAGACCCGAGAAAAAAAATATGTCGAGAAAACAGAAACCCTACTTACAATAGGTAGGTACTAACAATTACGAACGTCTATAATTATTAGATACAAATTTAGCATTGGATTGGACGTAATAATCTTAATCACACACCAATTAATCCCTTTGATCGATCGTACCTTGAATTTATCACATGACAAAAAAAAAAACTACGGACGATCGTGTGCAATATTCTCCTACGCTACTACACTTACCTATCGCGTGCTATATTCCCAAATTGGCATTACGCATCACTTTAAATTATGTAAACAAATATCGTCATACAACAGATTGAAGATTATAACACTCACTATGTAATGCTAAATCATCGTTCCAATTTTATTCATGTAACTTTAGTGTTTTGATAGCGTTATCAGAAATAACTTTTATCTACTTGGGATTATAATCTATTCATAAAGAGAATATATAAACAGTATAGTGTATAATGCCCGGTGTGTAACATCATTTTGTGAAGAACAGACGCAGACGGTGGGTTTTCTTGTTCGTATGGATATATTTATTTAATTTGTAATACTTAATAGTAGGTATGTACTGATAAAATGGGGCTTTTTGAAAACCACTGGGCTAATCGGAATTTAGTTAAAAAAACGTGGTTTATTAACTGAATTCCTATTAGCCCCGTTATGGCCATGACGGCCCCAGGTGCTATGTATTTATGATTTTAATGTTATTGTACATTTCAATATTTGAAATTGTAGATAGAAAATATCTGTTATCCCATGTTCATGCCAATAAGCCCGTGGTTTAAAAATAGCGTCGTTTTACAATATCTTTATCTAATTGAAATTTTAAGCTCAATGTGTGTATTTCTTTAAAAACTTTTTGTGTTTAAGCATAAGCCTGACAAAACAAAGAAAATTACAAAAACGATCAAAACATTTATCACAAAATCACAACTATCTGCCAACCTACCTACTAATTTATTTGATCTTATTCTATTTCATTTTCTAGATAGGTAAACTGAATAAAACACCCACATTGTTTCGGCTGTTAAGCAAAAAGAACCAGTGTCAAAGGAAATAAAGTCAAACGGCCACGGTTCAGCTGCGGTTCGATTGGGATTTAATTAATTTTACTAGTAGAACAGTATCAACATCATCATCATTCAGCCGAAAGACGTCTATTGCTGGATATAGGCCTCCCCCAAGCATCGCCACATCGACTGGTCCAGTGCCTCTCACATCCAACGGATTCCCGCGACCTTCACCAGCTCATCGGTATACTTATAATTTAATGATGCAAAAAAACATTTAAAAAGTATTGATATACTCCTCTATCCAGATTCCAGATAAAACAATGGCGCCGATACTGTTCAAAATGGACGCGAGCCCGCCGGCGAATGCAGTCAGGATTGTCGCAGACATCATCGGACTGGAACTGGAGCTCAAGGACATCGACTTTCTTAGTAAGGAACATAAGTCTCCTGAATATTTGAAGGTATTTTAACTCTTCTTAACAATCTTTCTTAAAATATACCAGGTAGGCTGGAAAAACAACAACGACTTGAAAAGGATAAGTCACGCACGACCGGCACGACCAAGAAGATCCAGAAAGTCTAATTTGCTGTGCTGTATTACCTATATTCTTAACATGGTACCTAAATTATATCATTTATTTTATTTTGACAGCTGAATCCTATGGGTACCGTGCCGACCTTGATAGATGGTGACTTCGTTGTCTCGGAAAGGTAAAGTTTTACACTTCTAAGATACAATTTAGTTGCTTCTTTTTTATGGGTTCCACAAACACGCCACAGTTAATCTGGTTAGGCCATCAATATGAAAACGACCACTCCTACTAGACTAGTCGAATTTAGTCGATATGTATTTGTTCACTAATATCTGCGAGAGCGATATTAGTGAACAAATACATATCGACGATGATTGATGAGCGAGATAGCTAACAGAATCGTTCGATAACTAACTTATGGAAGAAACTGAATCAGGGGGCAGATCAGAAGACTTCTTTAATACGCCAAAGAGCCTTACTTGGGGCATTCGGAACAATTAATATTCGATTGAAATTAAATAATCTACTGGTTGTAACTTTCTCATTTGCTGAAAGAGTGTTTTACTTAACTTACAGTCACACTATAATCAACTACTTGCTTTCGCTGTACGGCGGCGACAAAAGCGAGTCATTGTATCCGAGCGACGTGCGCACGCGCGCCCATGTCGACCAGATCTTGTTCTTCGATGCTGGCATATTATTTATCAGAAACAAAGTTGTTGGTGTGAGTATAACAGAACATCTTTAGTGAGAATATGAATGGATATTGTTTCAAAAGAGCGAAAAGTTTGTGAAGCATTTTCAAAATACAGAGCGTCTCCAAAACCACATCGGTCAATCATTCTCCCCCTTATTACAAACGATGGTCTAAGAAAAACCCAGGTTTTAAAATAGCCCCGTTTCTTTTTGTTACATTATATTAGAAAGTGATGGGTATATGTATTTTAAATCTGGGTTTATCTTAGTCTTGGTTTAAACCACCTTTTGTAATCTGGGGAGGATGATTGACCGTTGCTGTTACTTGAGAACAGTTGAGCCTCTGGTACTGTTATTATTAATCCCTATAGCACATATTTAAATGTTTTTTTATAGTTATCTACACTCTTGGGTGATCTACCCGGGCCAACAGACAAACACAAAGCTGACATTGACGAGGCTTACGGCATGCTGGAAGCGTACCTTGAGAAGAACAAGTACATCGCTACCGATCACCTGACCATTGCAGACATCTGCGCTGGAGCGACCACCGTGTCCATGCAGCCTATACACAAGCTAGATAAGGCTAAGTAAGGGTTCACACTAATCATACATAGATTTACAATCCGTCCTGGTTTCACCGGATTTGTTCTATTTTTGATTACATCCGGGGGGTTTCGAGCTTCTTGCACAGAATAATGAATTGTACTAACTGTGTACACTGATAAATTCATCCCTCGTCGAGCTGTCCCCCCCCCCCCCCCCTCCAAGCCCCTGCCAGCAACGCTCTAAGCCGAGGTCAGAGTCCCACAAGGGGTCGCCCTTAGTGCTGTTCTTGCAGGTAGTCATGATGTTAGTGTAGTACAAGTATGTAGTTAGCCTAGGTTAAGTATTTTACTTCCCCAACATTGGCTGGAGACCCTTCAGGTTTCGCCAATAACTGCCCGGTTACGTAGAAACGGTCCCCTAGTACCACCTACAGCAGACAAACAGAAAAAAAAAGATTGTTTAACCAGAGAATTAATGCTCGCGAACATCAGGCTTAGTGTCAGATGAGAGTGATCCCATTCTGCTGAGAGTTCGCGCTCTTAAAGCATTTCTGTTCGGTAACTTAGTAACATTCGGTTCGGTATTCTTTTCGTGTTCCACTCCGGAGGCCCAGCGGCGCGTAGGCATTTTTCAAGGCGAAGAGTGAAAGTGGTCAATGGAGCAATAGACGTGTAGTTTATATTTTTTGAAAATACAAACATAGACGATGATTTTTTGTAATGTTTTCATCAAAATCTGACCCGGAGGTTTTGAGATATTTAAAGTCGAAAATCTGTTACTACGAGAATAAGAGTGATGAAAGTAGTCTACGAACCAATGGAAATGTGGCTAATATTTTTTGAAAGCACAAAATGTAATCGATCATTTATTGTTATGACGTCATCAAAATCTCACCCGGAGGTTTTGAGATATTTTAAGTCAAAAATATATTTTAAAATACACACCCAACAAAATAAATAATAACACCTGAAAACCAAGGCAGAACATTATTACACAAAAGAGTATTTTACACGGAGCGGCTGCCGTCAGACCTCCGCAACCCAGTTAGGTACTGGACAATGGCGATATCCAAAGTTTGACAACCGATGTTACCGGTTGTCAAACTTTCGGGCTTCAGGACTGTCATTGGTATTCGAATAGCACCCAGTACCGACGGTTTAACGTGCTCTCCGAGGCATGGAGGGGTCTCGATGTGAAACGTGCGGTCACCCATCCACGGACTGACCGCGACAAGCGCAGCTTAACCTTGCAAATCGTATGATCCTCGCGGTTGTTATTTAGCCACGTACGCACGGCTACAGATCACGCTATACATTTCCAGTAGAAGCTGATCTCGCATTGTATAGGATTTCCTTACAATGAGAGGTCAGTGTAAACTGGAAATGTATAGCTTGATGTGTAGCCGTGTGTACCCCTCAATCTATTTTTACCAATGGCAAGTCTCTTGGCAATTGGCACCCTTTTGCTACGTCTACACCAGTGCGCTTTCATGTTCATCTTGCGTCTTCGTTCTGAAGCATGCGTGAAGCGCCATAGCGCATGCCTTAATACTAGTTCGACAAAAGCGCATGCCTCTAGCGCACGCCAATCCGTCTATTCTATGTCGACTGACAACTGACCGAGGCGCACCGGTGTAGAGTGCGCGCAAGATAAGTCTGCGCGCGGCCGAAATCGGAACTAATCACGGTCCACCAAAGTGTGTGCCGTTTTATTAATTTTGATAGTAGAACTACCTGATTGTAGGAATATTTAACGGGAAAATTATGTTTAGCGATAAAAAAGTTAAGCTTAAAAAGCGGTAATTTGAACTTTTGCGATCATGGAAACGTTTAGCACGCCCTCCATCACGCGCAGAGTTATCTTGCGCGCACTCTAGACGATAAATTATCGTCATGCGCTTGACGCAAGAGGAATTGAAAGCGCAACATGAACATGAAAGCGCACTGGTGTAGCTGTAGACATACCATTTCACTGATGAAGCCTCTGTTTTACGGTTAACTGGTTATTTTTTCAGATTCCCGCGTACCGCTGCGTGGCTGTCTGAACTAGAAAAACACCCTTCTGTCAAGAAAATCCTTATTCCTGGAGTTGAAATCTTTAGCCGAATGCTGAATATGTGCTGGGAGAACAATAAGAAATAATTATAAGAATAGTAATGTAACGAAATAAGAATCTTGTTTTATTTTCCTTGGGGCTTAATAACCCCTGGTACCTCATCAAAAACGATTGTGTGTCGATTTAGTGTGTGTGGATTAGTGTCGATGTAAAAGTGGCCTGCATGTAAATCTAATCAAGAATTTGTGGTACATATGTAATTGTAACGTAAAGTAAATATAGGTACATATCACTAACATCAATGGATTTTATGACGCATTTGAAGAAGCTTGGAGAAATAGTGGACAGAATCAAAGCCACTTCATTGTAGAGCTGGAATCGACAGCAGAGGCTTCCCAACCAAATATTAATTTCTCATTATTATAACGTTTGTACCATTGTACTACATTATTTATCGTTTCGTTAACTTTGTTCATATTTATGCTAATATTTTTTTCTGTTTCTAATTACTTGTCCACTTTAGTACCTACAATGTCCTACTTCATTTTATTTCATGAAAAGTGCCTCCGCTGCCGGCGCCGGCACCCAAACGGACGGCAACGGAGGCACTCCCTTTAAAAAATATACCTACCAATTTTTACATAAACGGTTGTATGATATTTCCAAAACTGACATAATAATACTCAGCGACTGATCAAGAGTTCTGACCGCCCTAGGCTAATTATGAGGACGCGCCCCCGCCAGGTGTGTTACGGGCGGCCTAAAAACTATTATAGTGTGAAAATTTTAACATGGTTCATACTACCTATAAAAGTTTTCAGTTCGATCTGCAAGCGAAACTGGGTAGTTCTTCGAGCACCCTTAAAACGCGGTCACACGGTCTTAATTCCTAACCTATTAAACATTCAGCCTTAGGACCAAATACAAATAACTCTCTATTTATATTTGTGTATAATTTCAACACTAAACATTTAACAATGTTTCTAATGTTTAAATAAAAAAATATCTAATGTCGAAAACGGGAGCAAAATCGGTGTTCTTCGCGCGTCACACTCTGTTCGCGCACACGGCAAACTTTGATAACTTTTGTATCAAATTCATAAGCGTACAATGTAATACATCAAATTAATTGTGTTTAACTATGCATCATAATTACATAAACATTAATTGTATCTCTTAAGTTACAATAGATATTAGGCATTATGTCTCGGTCACACGATTTTGCTAGTTTCGCGAGCACGCCGCAAAACTGCACCCATCTGCCAAGAGAGCCAACTAGTCGCTACAAGTTTTAGCTGCACGGTAGCTCCTTAGTGTCCCGGTGTCAGTATGGGAGACACGCATGTTCATCGCTTCTACATAAAAAAATACAGGTAAGTAAGTAAGTTATTCTTCGAATATTTTCAAGTAGCCTCTGTCAAGAAACTTTCATGCGCATATTTTGAAGGATAATGTTTATAATTTTCCAACTCATTTTGAATTAAGGTATAAGATAGATCTTCGAGATTATTCTCAAGTATTTTATTAGTTCATTTACCTGTAACTTTAATCGTAATTCTCAAAAATGTGAAATTTTCGTAACTTTTGTGGCATAACTTTCATGGTAATTTGTCCACGAAAGTTAGCTAGAGCACCATGAAACTTATGTATCTCCGTTAAATACTTAATAACTTTAGATTTTTTATGACGCCGCAGATGCATTTACTCGATTGTCGCGAAGCTTAAAAGAAAGGTTATTATGTATTTGTATACTTAAGTATTTATGCATGATCTCAAAATAATAGAAATTGATTCGTAAATAATTAGTTTTTTATTTTATAAACTTCAATCCACGTGAAATTTGAGAAAAAATAGAGATTTGAAATCATATTTTGCTGGTAGAAAATACGTCTGTAACTTTCTTGGCGTCTTTCGTAACTTTCGTGGACACCGAAATTTCAAAATATAATATCTCTGTAGTTTATGCACCGATTTACATGTAAGTAATAAAAATTGTACTTATTATTTTTGCAGTGTCTTAAATGTGTGCTAATTACAAAAAGATTCCTCTAAAAAAAAATTCGCCACGAAAGTTACGCGGAGAATACTTTTTGAAGAACTACCCAACTAACGTTGTCCTTTAATCTACATGCACGGAGTAGACGTGTCTACATGACATTCAACCTTAGAGTGGCAAACCATTTTTAAGCTGACCGTACATAAAGGCAAAGTACCTCACGCTCACGCATTATAAGACCAAAATCATGACAAGTGAAGTGACTGCAGGCTACCAAGTAAAAAACCAAATCTATGTCGTGTTTGGCCGCATGACTTGTATTGGCTTAGTTTCTATAGACAACTTAGTTGCCATTGCCATTGACCATGAGCGTGGTCATCTAGTGTGTGAAGTTGCTTCGACTTGAGTATTTTTATTATATTTACACTTCTGTTATTGTTAAAAAAGTCAGTGTTTGCTACACGCGCGCTTTTTAAAATTTCAAAATTTATTTTTAAAATCAGGGACTCTCAAGCGCATTTAGTTTTAGTGTTTTGTTTCGGTCTAGTTGAAATATGTAGGGTAGATGCAATGATGCTAGATTAGTGCATGCGAAGACACGATTTCAGCGCGCCTCCCGATCCTCGCGCCCTAGGCTGCGGCCTAATTAGCCTAAGGGTCAGCTCACACCGAGACGCGACGCGACGCGACGCTGCGCGCATACTTTAAAAGAGCGACTTAAAATACAACTTTATTTTCTACACGAAAAGATACACATTTCTTTGTGAGCATTCAGAATACGTTGCACCACGCAGCGCTGCGCCTCGTGACGCCTCGCGGCGTAGCGCGATGCATCGCGACGTAGCGGTATGCGCGGCGTGCAAGAGCGGCGCCGCGCCTCTCGACGCCGCGCGACGCCGCGATGCGCCGCGAGGCGCAGTCGAGGCCGCCGTGGCAACTTGTTTGTACTATTTCCGTCCAGACTTCGTGTAGAGTTGATGCAGTTCGGTCGAGTGCTCGAGTGAAATTATAATGATTGACTGGGATCTTGTAATAATCGGACTTCTTGCAGAAGAGGCAGAGCAAGAAGAATACAAAAATAAAATTAAAAGGAAGACATCACACAGGAGTATTTGGGTGCATAATTTATGGAGAAATAGAAGAATTCATGGTGAATTTGAGGGTGGACGCTGGCCGGGGCGGAAGCACGTGGCGAATGTAGACACATTCCGCTGCGCCGCGCGGCGTCTCGCTGCGCAGCGAGGCGTCGTGTTGCCGAAGATTTTACGATGCGCCTCGCGACGTTGCGATGCGTATCGCGGCGGCGCGCGGCGCAGCGCGTAATCACGGGCTTCTTCCAGTATCGTCGCGTCTCGGTGTGAGCTGACCCTAAGGGTTAATCAGGCCCTGATAATACTTCATGATAAGGATACATTGTAAATAAATAGATAATGGTGCCGATTCTGTTATAGACAAACTAAACTTAATTTAGGCTATTGCCATCTTTTTCACTATGATACAATAAGAAAGAGACATACGACATTAAGAGCTGTCAAATTTAGTTGAACTAAAATTTCCATACAAAAGACGACATATAAAACGTGTCGACTAAAAACATGGTGAAGTTCAAGGCGTAAACTAATATGACATCTCTAACTTAGTTGTTGTCTATCACCGTCCTTTTCTCGCGTTTTCTGTTAGTAAAAGACAGCAAGTCTCTAATTTTAGTTTAGTTGGTGAACAAGAGAATCGGCATCATTATGAGATAAGTAAAACATTAGTTATAAAGTTAATTTGCACTAAAAATAAAAGTTACAAGTACTTGTTTCTAATAAATATGTTCACCACTGTATATGGACCTGCAGCCTTACTCCCGTCAGGATCGAGTTTTGAATCGTGTCGACTTAGTGTCAATTCTTACTTTTGAAATTGACAAAAGCGCACAATTGTGCACCGGCTCGAATAAAATTAACGACTGTTTTTGATATTTTGTTAGTTTTAAATCAAACCTCAGCACGGTCGTGCAGTTTTGTCGATTTCAAGAGTAAGAACTGACACTAAGTCGACTCGATTCAAAACTCGATTCTGTCGGGAGTAACCCTGCTGGTCTAAGTATTCAAATTCAAGGATGCAGCAGTCAGCGGAGCACGTTCGCCATTTTGAATACAAGATCGTAATAGATATAAAATAACATATAAGATCTAAATTTGGGTGGCAGCAAGAGAGGCAAGCAAACATAGCTGTGCCTTTCATTTTACATGCATATTAAATAGGTACAGGTGTATCCGAATTCCTGTTATTCCTTCAAACCATGTGATCACAGATTGACCCTTCATGGGATAACAGATAAAAAATGAATTGAAAGCATGGTGTTCTTAACCTGAGTCATTTTCGCGCCCCGTTTAACTAGTCAGTGAAACAGTCGCGCAGTCGCGCGGAGCGATATGGAGCTGGTCATGCCCGCCAGTTGTATCGCTGTGCTTCCATTTAATTAGGCATGGAAATGTTCTATGACAAAAATATAAACAGATTATCTAAAAAAAAAAAAAATTTTGTATTCACACCTTTTCAGATGTTTTAGATACATACCTACGCTCATAAATACAAAACAAAAAAAAAAAAAAAAAACAATCAAGCAAAATCCGGTACAGATCCATACCAGTAACAAAATTTCTTTTACATCCTGTATAATTCTAACGCTTTGAGCCACGTTGCCAAGCTGCCATCCTCATTCTTTCCTCAAAAATGACGATAATAATTATGATTGTCCTTTCCAGTCTGATACTTTTTCATGTCCAGACTAAATACATGTTCTGATTGGTGTAACACAGGCATTCTCTATCTATGCATGTCAACGGGAACGGGACACTTCTGCCTGTCCCTTCAGGTAGAAAGCGTTAAATAGTTCGCAGACGTCATTAATGTATCGCCATCTAGTATTTGACGCAGTAACTTAAGTAATATTACTTTGAAACAAAGTAACTAGATGTCACTGTAAGCAACAACTATTCACATCTTCACATGATTTGGAAAGTAAATACTATAATTACTGTTTGTTTGATTTTTCAGTTTTATACCAACGTGATTTCAATAATTATATTTAAAAATATTAATAACTTCATTTAATACTAGTGACATCTGTTAAGCATTTATATATATTTTGAGTTTGTTAAAAACTTAAATAAGCGACATCTATGACTACGACAGAAAACTTCTAAGTTATTTACGCATTGACCTTGCTTTGCAACTTTCGAACTTAGAACGTTGGAACAACGACATTCGCCGGAATCGGAATTTGAATGGTATGGCGGGCTCGGCTCGGCTCGACTCGATTCTCAACGGAACGACAGAAACGTGTACGGCGAAGTGCGGTCGACTCGTCGATGCGCAGCTGTCCCGCAGCGCTTGTCAATTTTTAGTTTTTCCGGAACGCGTGTGTAAATAAACAAATTATTACCTTTCATTGCGGTTTATAATGAAGTGATACTTATGTTTGTTTAATTATCGTGCCGATTCAAAGTGGAGCGTTTTGAATGAATCCGTAACCGCTTCTCGCAATGACAAGGGAGAGCACTCAGTTACCTTTTGAGAAACCGGAGGCATTAAAAATGTTTCATGTGGTCTAATTGATGCCATTTCTTAAATAAATAAGTGTATACTTTGATTATAAGGACTATTGTGAATCGTTCAGTGACGCTTTGAAGTTTATAACAGTCGTTTCGACTAAGTCGGTAGTCGTCTACACGTTTTAAAAATGAGTGTTTTAAGTGGTTTGAGTAAGGCTGACTTCAAAACAGCAAGTGATGGACTGCTGGAACTGCCTGAGGAGCGGCTCCGCAGCCTCATGCGCACGGAGCCCATCACCTCCGTGTATCACGTCGAACAGACACCCTTTGCAAGGTAAACTAACTTCTAAACTCGGTAAACTACCTGTCAACAGTGAACAACTAACAATGAGTTTTTTTATATTACTCTTAAACGTACCTAGCTAAGGACACAAGCAAAGGAACTGCAAGCAAAAAACCACGTTGTATTTTTTGCTTGCATACTTGGGTCTTGATAGATTGGTCCCACACTACATACACACACAGCTGTCAAAGTTGGTAAACTATTTGCAAACTTTTTTTTGTTGCAAACTGAACAAGTATCAATTAATTCTTACAAAGAATGAGACCAAGGGTATGAATTTTACAAGTCTTTAAACATGCTATAAAATGAGATATTTCATGAACATTATTGATAGCATAAAGTGTCTGGCAGTCTGTAATCTAATATTTTATCATTACTGCGTGTCATAGAGTAATACAATAGTTGTAACTTGGCAGAATTCAAGATACCTGTGCCTAGTGCAATTTATATTGTTTTCAATATGGCTGCAAAACAGCAAAGTTATAGTGTTTATCAGAGTATTCTAGATAAAGATGACTGATGAGTGTAGAAGCAAGATAACAGTGATAACAAGTGTTATTTTCACTGTACAGGAAGACTTGAACAAAAGTTTTTAATGCAAATAACATAATCATGAGTTGTTTTATTTTTTGATAATTTAATATCTTTTACCAAACAATTCTTTATCTTGTTTCTGTGCTTATATTCTTATTTTCTGGAAGTTTTTATTGATGTAATAAAAAATGGTTGTTGGCTTTTAATGATTATTTCATTAATATGTTCATTGCATAATGTTTTAATTGTAATTATCATCAAATTGGACTTTGGTATTATAAACATTTTGTAGTTAAAACTTGTAGGATAACTAATACTCCGTATTTACTTATGTTATGTACAGGTGTTTATTATTCTACTTATTTTGTTCACGCTGAAAAAACTCAATAGCTACCTACAGTACCTACTGATGATAAGTATGATTACAATTGCCAGTGGTAGTAGGAAATAATAAATAAACATTGGATTCAAACAAAAACAAAATGAAAACTTATTACATACCTACAGACTTGTTAATAATAAGTACCTATGTAATTTTATTACTTGAATTACAGAAATACCTTCTTAATTAATGTTATTGTGTATCCTCAATGGACAACACATACTCCATAAAGAATAAATTATATGCCAACTATTAAGTTAGGTACATTAAAACTGTTTGTTTTAGAATTTCTGCACAAACATTTGGAACTATTTCGTCACTTAAATACTGACTATCATCAAGCCAAGACTTTGAAAGAGTACCTACCTAGGTAGAAATAATAAAGTTTTATCCAATAATTCCAAACAACTTTAAGAACAAATTAAATAAAAAAACAACCTACACATGATACTTCCCACTAAACCGTAAACAGCCGCCCTCTGTCGCCAAACGTGACATAATTAGCTAATCAATCAGCCTGCCGAGCCGTATGCACAGTGCATGCGAAAGTATGTCGGCATTGTGCTCAAATGTCGAGGAACGCGGCCGTCGCGTCGCCGCTACATGTCCGACAACTTTTCCCGTCGTTGCTTGCCGGCTGCCGCCATCTTCCTGTGCGGCCTGCGCTGGTGCAGCTTAGCCCTTTGATATAATAGTTTTTTAATAATACGGAATTGGTTAGGATGATTGGCTATCTTAGGTTTATAGCTGTAGAACTAACTAGTCTGGCCAAACCAATTTGAAAAAAAGGTAAACAATATTTTCGTGGGTTATTTAAAAAAGGTTTTTTTTAAACATGTACTACATAAGTAAACCTGTTTGTACTACTTTTTTTAATAACAAATCTTCCAACGTAAGTAAAATACAATTGGAAATAAATTCGATTTGATTTCAACAATATTTTAATTTCTAATAGCAGTTTCAAAAACAAAATAGCAGTTTTAAAAATGCTCATATGATTATTAGTTCAGGCCAATACACAATTATTAAAAAAAGTATCAAGAGGTGTCCCCCATTTTAGAGGTTGTTTCACTATTACAGAATTGAATTTAAAAATGCGTGTAAAAATTGAGTTGTCACGGTCTTGAATTACAGTCGTTCAGGTTGCATGTTCCGAAAATTACATTATTGATTACATTTCATGCGCTAAACTACTTTACATGAGAATTCGGTTTTAAATACAATTAGAATAAAGAATATAAAATTTTTGATTGCCTCATTGGTCTTTTCGTCGCAAGCGCGTCTGCTGAGCGTGGATCCAGGGTCAAGCAGCCCTGACCCGGGTCAGGCAGTGTTATTGGGTGTTTCCGTGTGGAATTTCTCAGTAGCAGCCTCTGGATTCGTGCCCGATTGATGGCAATTGGCTCGCCCCCTATTACATGGGACACATAAACAACGGCGAAATGAGGGTGTACCAAACACCTATGCCCAGCCCTCCGGGGAATACAAGCGTGAAGTTATAATTTTATGTTTTATAGAATTTGAAGGTGTTAGGTTTTTACTGGTTACCATGGATTAAGATAACGAATAACTACCAGATTATCTTATCTCTTAGCAGATAAGTAGGTGGAATTTGCATTGTAGCTACCACAAATTGCATTATTTTCCAAATAACTTATCACTTAGTAAAACACTTTGCTTCATCTAATTACTTAGTTAGGGTTGAGGTAGATAATTAGACACTTATCTATCGTAATAATTTACGTCATTACATCGTTATTGGTTTAAATCGACCTATTAATTATATTATTAATAATCGCATTACACAGTATTGTTCGACGTAACAAGTTTATTACCCGACCTAGTTTGATGAATTAATTAAATTAGAAGGCGGAATTATTAGCGTTGATACTTTATTATGACAACGTAATTAGATTACAAATCAATTTGTAGTGCACACCATAAAAATATTATAATATAGATTGTTAAATAGATAGGTAAATTAGGTAGTGTAGGTACAGTCAGCACTCTGCCAGGGTTGCAGAATTTGTTCGAAAGAGTTACCGCGGCCCTGGAACGCAACGGGCATTAGGAGGAACACGGATGGGTTTTAGTCAGTAAGAGTCTGACACTCCCTTCCGCTCCGCCCAGAGCGGAAGGAGTCATATGATGATTTCCCATCCGTAAAAAAAAGAAAAACAAGGCACAGTCAGCATCAAATATATCTATCTGGACGAACAGACTTCATAATGATCTGAACATACTATCTCAATGATACAAGGCGTGTTTCAGAACGAACACGGTACACGACAACTGTCATTCTGACAAGAATTTTATTCCATTGAGATAAAGTTTAATTTCTTTAGTTTTTTAAGTAATTATGAACAGTCTGTTTGTCCCGTACCGCGTACGTTCGTATCGTACCTAGCTACCTACTGTTTCTTTTTAAAGTAAATAGGTGCTAGGTAGGCAAGTAGGTACGTAAATGTTAAAACAAACAGCTAATATAAGTCCTGTTCTAAATTATTGGTACTCTTGTGTTATGTTTCTGACTGATTAATTCAATTTGTATACTATACCTACGTGGGAAATTGAGTGCTTAAAGTTGAAATAAAAACACATTGTTTTTTGTTCCTGAATAAAACAGACGAACGTAGGTATTGTTAATTATGTGTTATGAACCTGTACATGTATACATATACCTACTTATTATATTTGCGTTTTAATTAACTAGCGGAAAAGTTGGTCTCACAGATTTATGCAAAGGACGGCCCTAATGGCGGAATTACGTCGGGTCGTTTGCCCCAGTTCGGGTCCAAATTACTTTGACTTTACCCAAGTTCGGGCAATACCATAAGCATCCGAATTCTGGTAAACGATCAAGTGTGATTGCGCCATAACACACGTAAATATCGCAAATGTTTTTTTTTTCATTTAATTTCACTTCACTGATTCACTGTCATCACTACATAGGTACTTACTTGTCTAATATATAAAATTCTCGTGTCACAGTTTTCGTTGCCATACTCCTCCGAAACGGCTTGCCCGATTTTGATGAAATTTTTTGTGCTTATCCGGTATCTATGAGAATCGGCCAACATCTATTTTTCATCCCCCTAAATGTTAGGGGTAGTCCACCCCTAAAATTTTATATGGCAAAACAACGTTTGCCGGGTCAGCTAGTTTAGTATAAAACAAAGTCGCTTCCCGCTGTCTGTCCCTATGTATGCTTAGATCTTTAAAACTACGCAACGGATTTTGATGCGGTTTTTTATAATAGATGGAGTGATTCAAGAGGAAGGTTTTATGTATATAATACATGCATATTAGGTATAGTATCCGTGCGAAGCATGGACGGGTCGCTAGTGCTATATGTATAAGTGGAAGCATTATTTAAAACAATTCCAAATTTCAAGTCGATAGCTTTATTACTTAGTTCTTGAGATAAGCAACTGTGACAGACAGACGGACGAACTCGCACCTTGGGTTCCTTTTTTACCATTTTAGTACAGAACCCTAAAAAGAAGAAAAGCTAGAATGATGACGCGACTTTTAAAATAAGAATGTGACTCGACAGTCCTTAATTACCCACATGTATGCAAATTCATTAAATTAGGCCCATTTCTATTCTTCCTAGACCAAGATTCCTAGACATAGATTAGTCAATACTCTGAAATAACACTACTACGGCAATAAAATTAATGTAAACTACGATTCTTATTGAAACACACACGATTATAATTACTCGAATATCATTAACAAGGTCCATTGTGACGTCAGCTTTAATAGTTATAATTATGAAGTGTGTGACGTGTAACTCATCATACGGTTGTTTCGAGCCGTTGCATCGGGCGTGTCGAGTTACGATAGAATATACGTTTATACTTTATAATATTATTGTACGTTATGAACACGTTCAGGCAAACGTAAGATAATTGTGGTATCAATCCTTTCCGTGTAGCTAAAATTACTTGATAACTGTTTATTTATATTCTCTAATCGTAAACTCTAAATCGTAATCATAAATCGGAGACTAGGAAGTAATATTTGCTAGTATTCATAGGATTCCTCGTATTCGCAGTGGAAATTAGTCAATTATGTCAAAATTACGATTAAGTATATCAATTAAGTAGTAAGTACTTAACAGTAGCGAAGGGTGAATTTTCTTAAAAGGGAAGCCGGACCAATTATTTGTTTAAATGATTATTGAAATTAATAGAAGATACTAGTATTTGCCATATTTCGAAAGGGAAGCTGGTAGGAATCGAGTTGTATGGAGCCTTCGCCACTGGTACTTAATATGAATCATAGTACTTAATTTTGGTAAAATTCAATCTACTGAAGTAATTTTAAGCAATCATTTTCTCTTCAGATATTTCTTTAATGTGCGGCCACTACTTCCAAAAGTACAGTCGGGGACTTGAAATGTTTACCACCCTTATGTCTACAATTGCTTGCACATAACTTTTTCATAAGGTCAATAATTATGACATAAGTTGATATGACATCTTCAACTTTATTGCGCACAGTGTGATAAGGAATCGTATTTGAAATCTGATGAACATTTCGAGTCCGCGACCGTACAAATTCAAACTATACATACACATAGCTCACGCCTCTTTACCGTTGGGTTAGGCAGAGACAATTGAACGTCACCTGCTACGATCCTGAAATACATTTCTCACTTCTACCACTTCTACATCCATTATCCTTTTCATACTGTTGTCGATTTTCCGTACTGCTATATCTACCGTATTTAGGGTTGCCAACCCTACTATAATATAGTATCCTACTATATTAGAAGCCCGACTACTATATTTCTGAAAAAAATATATAGTAGGCGAAACTACTATATTTTAAAGGCATCAAACTCAAACCAATAATATTCGTTTCAAAACGTGTAAGCGTAATACGAAACGTCACTATCTATTTCTGAACGATTCTGGTATGTCAAGTTGACATTTACGTTCACTTTGAGTTTGACAGATTGCCAATTTTTAATAAAAAAAATATTCTTTTAAGAAATAAAGCACCTATTTTGGAACCTACTATATTTTTTTTTCAATTTTTCGTTATCTACTATATTTTTGTGGGTAACAATTGTGTAACTACTATGTTTGACAGACAAAGAGTTGGCAACCCTAACCGTATTAGTTATAGAATCATTCGTTTTGGTTCGTGACAGAGCAGCAGTCACCGAGTAGTACTGTTGGCTACTACCGGTCTGACTTAGCCACTGGCCAGTTAATTGTAGTTTTTGTTAAATGATTGCTATTCACCCTCCCCTCGGCAGCCGGTACAACAGGCTTGTAACAAGTTACACTGGTCGGCGAAACGATTCCATTTCCCCTTACCATGTGTCGTAGTGCGACATTTTTTATCTTAGATTTCCGTAGATGCCGACGTGTTTTAATGCGCACCTAAATAAAGAAGTTCAGTTGCAGTGTAGTTTTTATACTGTGTGATTGCCAATTCCGAAAAATATCTTTATGATACATGAAATGCCAGACTTGGCTCTACAGTAGAATTAGATCTCAGAACTTTTACGGCAAAAGAAATTTTTGATGGGATATTAATTTCTAAACTACAATTCGTTTCTTCTAGCAATGTGAATTTTAGTAATAAAACAAGAAAACATTAAAATGAACTTCTTTATAGAATAAGTAAGTACTAATGTAATACTTAATTTCCCAATCTTTATGCTTATTACTCATCGTAAATTTTACACAATAGCGTACACATCATGTTTTATTTATTTGGACAAAGATACTTCTTGTTGATTAAAACCTCCTAGTTTTCATGTATTTAAATCAAAACAATAACGTAATAACACGTGAGTTAACAATGCTGTAGACAACTTGAATAGTCTTGATAGTTGACTTGTGTCATTTCCTTACCACAATAGTCTGATAATTGACTTGTGTAATTTGCTTAGATAACCATTTCTTAGTAAAATGTGGTCCATCTAAGACTTCTTTGCTTGACATCTGGCAAGTCCTGTGTTTCAAAACATATCGATAATTAAAAAAATGCAGGTGTTTGACATAATAAGGGCAAAATACGGACGGCGTAAATTTTCCTAAGAAATCTCCGTCCTTATTAGAACCCATACGAAATTAGTACGTGGAACTGATTTTAATTGCCATTCACAAAGTCATCGTTTAGTATTGCTCATTAGATTCACGTATTTACTTAGTAGGTTTCCGTTGCAAACAGAACGACTATTAAACTACTACGCCAATAAAGGAGTGGTCATCATATGAATCCACAAATGGATATTAGTGGCAACAAACTTGGGCTAGCGTTGGAACCAGTCCGAGGAAGCGAACTTACACCATTCAAGATTATTACGACAAACGGTTTTGACTATCGATTTCTATATCGATATTGATGTGTGTTTATCGATTGAGTGCAACGAATTTTGCGTTTCTAGATCAACTCGCATTTTTGCAAAGTCACAATCCGTTTTAATTCAACGGTCGTTATTTTAACTTTTAACACTTTATTGACTTGGTTGATCAGCTCGGATTCAGAACGATTCGCTTATGGCCGTTTTCAATAACCTATCTATAGGCGGTTTCGCCTACTAGAGATAGAAATTTGACATAAGCTCCATAGAAGTAATGTCAAATTTCTATCTGTAGTAAGGCAAACCGCCCATAGATAGGATATTGAAAATGGCGGTTAGTCAGTTATCGAATGATTCGATATGCTTCTCTTTTTCTTTCGTTACAAGAATCGTAGATAGAACGAGATAACAAGTCGAATTGATCGACAACTGCTTATCGAAAAGGATCTGAATCGGAGGACAGACTCGTAGGTTGTAGTAGCACAGTCTACCTATATCTTACTCCTTACAGTCGGTCAACGTAGAACATTGTCCCAGAGCAATCGTGCGGGGGGTTGCGGGGTGAAGGGGCGGAGGTTATGTCCCGAGTAGCCATACTGCATACTTGGGACATAACCACCGCCCCTACATAATTTTGACATTTCATAGGACCTGTCAAATGTATGGGCGTTGACCCACTGTATTAGTAAGTAGGTACACTGTGGTAGTAGTGTCTATAGGATAGTCTCACTTCGTCGCGCTTATCGTCAAGCTGGAGGAAAATATTGTAGAAATAAAAAGAAACCTGTTTGAAGTAAAAGGCTGGAGTATATCTCAAACCGGATATGCAAGTTCTTTCTAATATTTTCATACGAATGACGATACATAAAAGTAACGTTAGATAATTTTTATGATAAGACCGTCGAAGTGATTTATTTCTTATATTACCAAAGTCAACTATCGGAAATAGCCTCCGGTCACTCGGTTACGGCTAGTTTAAGTGAAATTTAACATTTCAACAAGCCATGGCCGGCTAGTGTTTGAGTAAATGAAAGGAATCGTTTAGCGCCCGCCAGCGGTTATTGGCAATTTCTCCGCGCGACGTCGCCCGGGGCGCCTCGTTTCCCGGGAGCCCGGCGCGACTCGGCGCGATAGCAGTTTTTGCTCGTCCGGCGACGCCGGCGCTGGCGAGATGTAATCGTGGACTTTCTACAGCTGAGCGGTTGGTCGCCGAAGCGGTTTCACTTTCATGCGGCGGCGGAATGCGGCCGGACCTCCGACCCGCGGCCGCCGTGTCACCGCTGCGTTACCTCCCCCCACACGCGCCCTTACGGCTTATGGTACAAACATAATAATGCACATGCACGCCGTCGATCATGCCCCACGCTTTGCATATCAACGACGCCTCCGAGCCAATCGTATTATACAGTTGGATTATTGAATAACTTTCATGTGGCGGCTATAACGGTTCTCTCGCATACGATCATCGCCTGCAGGGAACCAGTCCCGATTCCGACACCTGGTATCGCTAGAGTTAACCCGTTACATACCTATAGATAGTAAATCGGTCGCGGGTTAATTTTGATTCTACAAGCGGCCCGAATACCTGAGTTGGATGCCGGCGCCGACTGGCGAGCTATCCGTGCTAATATCTTATTCGTGTCATTAGTGCGAAATGCCAGCCGTTTGGCACCCGCGGCGTCGGCCTCAGCGTTCCCTCGCGGCCGATGCACCGCTCTGGGCCGCACCAGCTAAATTCGGGTCCGTTGCATCACGCATCACTTTCGGTTTCGTTTGTCACGCGGCTATTTTAGATCGAGTGTCGATTATTAGAACGCTGTTTTTAGCCGTAGCGACCCGTCAGACATTCAGAACGCTCTGGTATCATGACTAACTCGTAAAACGCTCAGGAAACTTAATTAATGATTTTACTATAAACGTAACCTCGCATTTCTTATTCAAATAAGACGACGGTAGCTAAAAGAGGACACAATAAGGCTAGAGCTACGTTTCAAAGTCGGCTCCTAGTATGCAGTGAGTCTCGGCGGCGTGCTGCAGTTATCTCGAGTTTGCGGAACGAAACCCGATCCGTATGCAGCGGCACGCGAGCGAGGCCAGCGCGTCCGCCGTCGCGTCGCCCGCCGCACATATACCATACCTTATCTACCGTTGGGCCAAACAACTATTTTTCTTAACCCGCGAGCCCCTTCGCTGCACCTATCTTTCCCAAGCGTGTATGTACTACGTATCCGGTCCCGCCGGTTCTTTGGTACAAAAATACAACTTGATGGGGGACGCGGTGGTGCCTCGTGAGTGCTCGCAGTCGTCACGCTCCGCGGACGTCCCGGTTGCTCTGTGGTCGGCGGTAATGCCCTTTATTCGCAAGGCCGTCGGGCAAATGGTCACCTGCGTCGGGAATCGCAGGCGGGCGTGCGCCGACCGCCGGTTGTGCAATCAGTGCGACACCTCGGCGCACGTGGGCGATCGCCTGCCGCTCGAGAACAATCGAGCCTCTCATTCAACAACACGGCCGCTGGAATGCGGGCTTTTGATATCATTACAAAACCAACAGTAACGGTGGGCCAATGTCAACACGGCTTCTGTATTGACTTTTAGATTGTCTGTATGGTAATGCCATCGCCGCGGAGCGCGGTGTCTGCATCGCGTATTAGCGGCGCATTCGTGTAGGCGACTAGATTTTCCGACACTCGGGTTGGGCCACTTGGCATAATGTGGCTGCGTGCGCTGCGTAGCGAAAGTCTGGCCGACCTTCGGCGTCTCGATATGGGCAGTAATAAGTACCTCAGATCTTGATATACCTAATTACGAATCGACTAAGAAACCGCTCGGTTGACAAGTTGTATGAATTAAATGTTGACTGATTATGATACGCTGCTCGTTGGTCTTCCTTATCGCGTTCAGTTACGTGATCTGCACTCGATGCAATAATTAACACGGTCTTATTGCTTCATCATGAGGGTTGCTTATTCTGTGTTTATGTTGGAGCTCGCGAGAAGATCTCACGGAATAGTTGGATGGATCGCATGCCTAGATTATTCCCTAGATATGATCGGCTCGGCGACGGCGCTGTCCTGTCTATCGTTGACAATATTTTTAGTAATAACAATCTTGGGTATGCACTGGCGAGATGGCATCAGTTATCAGCCGTGTGTCACGCGCTAATTTTAGAATACGATATAGTGGAATGTTTTAAGAGTAGGTAGGCACTCTTTGTTTTTATCCCGCTACGTTTGTTACTGACCTGTAGTAAATAAACTGTCTGGAAGCTCTACGAAGAATGGAATGGAAGATTTACGAGTCTGTATTGTTTAATGTACCTGGACTAGTTAACTTTGTATTTGTATGGTCTCTGCCCTTGATTTATTTGGTTAGCCCTGGGCTAAATGTAATTGCACAAGTCGGGATTAGTGTTAGACTAGATCGATGACCCAGTGAGCTCGATTGCCGTTCGTCTGAATCAGCCATATTTGTATGAATCACAAATTAGTGAGATTTTATGATGTAACGCGTGGACTTTCCCAAGCCAAGAAATTCGGACATTCCTTAAAATTTGTATATTAATAATGTTGCAATAATATGATAAGAACGCAATGTTACTTTCGTTTACTTACATTATCATCATGTGAATTATCAAATCAAGTCACCGTGTAATTATGTTGACACTAATTAGTTGTAAACTCATAGCAAATCGCGAATTTTCCTTAAATATCAAAAATCGATAGTTTCTCGTGCGTCATGCACTTCACTTTGCTTGTAAATATAAGTACCCTTATCGTTGTTATCTACGGTTGCAAATGCAATAAGCTGGTACATATCTGTGCAGCGGTCTCGGACTAATATTGACGTGTCTCGGTTACACTGTTTGCACGCTTGATGGATGCGGTTCGCCGTTGAGTCTGTTTACACTCCTTTCCATAACCTTGGGCCGAGTTCACTGACTCGTCTGTCATACACATCTCGCTTGTCTTTAATTGTACACTTCCGGAGTATTTCTATCCAGTCGGGACCTACGGTATCGGGCGTCACGTTCACGTGCATCCTGCCCAAGAATGCGTTCTATTTATACGACATGATTTGTGGAGCGCGCGTTAACTAAACTTCTGTAAGTGATGCATGCTGCAATGTTGAAATGTATTACATTTTATCGCTAGTTTACTAATTTCGGGCTAATACTCGTGTCAGCGGTGATGGATCCTACGAGTTCGGCTCGTATTGGCTGTAATCGGCGGTGTTATTCCAGCATACCACGGCGAGGATTTATAGCGCGTCGACCGGCGCTGCGTAAATATAATTAGAGAGGCTATTTATCAGCACGGCGGAAGGGCGCTCGCTATCGCCGCCGTAAATCTCCGGCAGCCTCTGACGGCTCAATCCGGCGAAGAAATGGAATGTCATGCTAATCGCGACGGTGAAGACCGCGCGCGAATTTGTCCGGCGGCCGCGCAGATCTATCCCCCATACGTTACAATCAGCCGGGATTACGAGCGCTGCACTCCGCTTATTTGCGGAGACGGATAGACGAGAAGCGCGACCGATGCTTGTGTTCAGGATTTTATGCTTATTCTAACTTAAATCGAGTCGGCATTCCATTCCATAGGCTTGGATTTGCCTATTATGTATTTTGTTTTGGTTATATCGTGTGTACAGTAAGCAGCTAGTCCAAGGGCAGCGTTGTCGGCGGCGCGTGCGCAGCGGGGCGGGTAATTGGAGCCGTCGCCGGCCGCGCCGACTCCTCACAGTCCGCACACATCGCACTAAATGCGCTTCATACGATAAATATCACACTGATAATTATAATTGAAAATTAGTATAAACAACAACTAGTTTTTTATTTAAATTAACGTAGAATTGATTAATAGATACGTTTTTATTATGCGATATGGTTATGTGATTCATTCATTTCATAACATTTGAATAATTATTAGGTAACGTTTTAAGGTCACTCATTAGTTTGTAGTTTGTTTTTGTATGTACGATTTATGATAATAGTTTACATAAAATAATAAACAAATATCCGCCTTGAGAATCCGAAATTGAGGTCTTAGATTGTACCTCAAGCCTCAGGTCGTAATAATACTCATTTTTTTGTCAGTATGGTTTACCTGGTGCAGTTGGAACTTGGAACTGTACGAAAATAGTGATAGGATCGCCCCTTCGTATAGGTAATACCTACCTGAAGTGCCAAAACATAGTGTAACACAGTACATCTCTGCCCTGCCCGTACTTTCGACAGTCAAGCGGTTTCTGAATCTATGTATTTTATGTAAGTTGCAAAACAAAGTTGTCAGTTAGGTAGGTAGCTGTTTGCGAGTGTTTTGCTGTGGCTGCGAGTGCTTGCGGGGTGGTCATGCACAAGCCTGCGCAGGCGCAGCTGAGCATTAGCATAAACCGTGCCGTCTTGTGCACCGCCCCGCGGCACAACCACGATACATGTGGTGCAAGTGGGGAAATAAACGAGGGATAGTTTAAAATGTAAGAAGAACCATAAATATAAAACGAAAGCTTTAAATAAAATTATTGTAGAGGGGTGTCGGCTAGACAAGACCACCCCACATCGTTTCCCTTAGTAGGTTCCGAAAAATCAGAACAGAAGCATATTTGGAGCAGTTAATAATATTGATCTATCTATCTATCTTTGAAAGCTAAATCTTATGTAAAGAAGTCTACGGTAAAAACGATAAGAAAATACAGTACGCGTTAAAAAATAACTTTGCATCTCTGAAGTGAGGAACAGAATGCTGAAATCCTGTTTCAGAGCGGCACAGTTATTTAACTCGTACCAAATAACTTTGTTCCTTTTGAAGTGAGTAACAGAACGGTCAAAGCCTTGGTTTCAGAGTTTCTGTACAATGAGCAAAATATAATGTCTTCCTAAATCCCTTCTCAAAGCCGTCATAATATCGTTCAAATATTTACGTATTTTAAAATATCAGAATACAAGGAAATGTAATTCCGCAATGCTAAAAACCGGAGAGCCACCGTCCGCGCGGTCAAATCACGTATTCTCAATGTCACCTTGTACCATTTTATGATTCGAGTTCACTGTTAAAGCGTTATTGTCCTTTCTTATTGCACCAAGCGCATTAAAAATATTTTCTTTGTCATACAATACGCGAATACACCCATGAATATTTAATGGGACACTCGCCGCAGCCCTGACCTTTATTTTGGCCTTTCCCTATGCCCATTGTTCTTGGTCAGCCCTACGCTTTGTAGAACTTATCTAATGTTGCCTTATTTTGTTTCAGTTGAGTGAATATTACCATACAACCTTGTTTGTTCATTTTTTGTACCTTGTCGATATTCTTCGACCATCTTCTTTGTTTAGTTAGTCTGTCGACAAAAAAATATGGATTTACTACAGCGCTGACGTAATCGATGACCGATCTAAAGTTCTCAACGATTATCCTTCCGACCGCTGACTCATCCGAGTCTGCCACAAACCTGTGGGAGATACAAAATATTCGGTTTTAATTAACCTTTTTCTGATGACTAATAAAACGAGAATTTGTATTTGCATTTCTTCAAGAGTACGGGTCGTCTGGCGAATCGTCACACAACGACTCGATATCTATAGCCAATGGTTCATTGAAATATAGAAATGATCGAGTTCAATGTTCTAGGAGTGATGAACTGAAAACAGCCTCGTGGAACGTTGTTAACGTGTCTAAAAAGGCCATTAGGACGGAGTGAGGGCCGTCGCCGTCGGCTGCATGTCGTCACTCAACTCTCGGTTTTTTGTCGCCAAAGACGACTAGTTATCTTCTTCCTAGTCGGCCGCTTTGATTAACGACCGTAACCCGATCTAGTGTGTTTTCGGTCTCTCCTACCGTACAGCCCACATGAATAAATTAATTCAAACGCTGATACACTCCCACGCGTGGGACTAATACGGACGCTTGTAATAACAAGAATTTAATGACGAATAAGTGTAAATCAATTGTGGCCAAGCAAAAAACACACCACTGGTAACAATAAACCCACTTAAAATAATTACTGTCAATCGAGCTCAAAGCGAAAATAACCATTCCAGTTGAGATGAATCTCCATTGCTAATATATTTAATTAAATCTGTAACTGTACGTCAGCTGATGGAATTATAATGATTGAATCACCGGAAATTACATTCAAGTATGTACTTGCACGGTTCGGTGACCGATTATTATGGTAAACATAGATGATGACCGCAACGAGATGCCTCGATTGCTATCTGCTAGTTGAGAAACCAACATCGTACGCTCCGATAAATTGGTGTTCAGATGGCGTCCGGATAATGTTGTCGACGCGGAATCTTACCGATGTGCGAGATCAAACAACCCGTGAAACGGAGTGCGCGGATGCCAGCACGCCAAATGTGCGACTTCAGTGTTCTCGTACAATGAACGACCCTCTCGTTTTGCCTCGCAACAGCTTGTATTTACTTGTCTCCTTCTATCGTCAGTTTGTTCGATTTTCGGCGAGTGTGGACGATGACAAAGCGTCACTTTCTACGGGGCGCACGCGCAGTGGCAAATGAAGTGTGTCGCGTACGCAGACAGCTGCGCGATAGACTCTGCTCTAATGTGCGCCGGAAACCATCAATTTAGATAGTGCGCCGGATTGCCGCCGCGAAGCTTCTGCCGTAGGATGCAACTGTTATACGGAGGAAACTGTGATTTATGACCTTCATTGTTTTGTGGTCGAGATCTCTTACTCTGCATCCTCATTTAATTAAACGATGGCTGGTTACCCACTTACTTCTAGATGTATGTGAAGCTAATAAATCCGCGAATACGTTGTTATTGTTCTTCGAAAGGCTTTAGATAATAATGGTAAACACTTTCTATGGAAAAATCTGTTAATATATTTCGGCAATGAAGTCTGCTATGATTTGCAACCTATGGACGTCACCGTAAATCCAATAAGGGCAACATCTGCTCTAATATTCCCCCAGTATACCGGCTCAGTACGCATGTCCCTCTGAATAGATAATAATCTGTCTCAATTAGGGTAGCGTGTCGCATCAAAACACGACTGTGCTCTTGTGGTTGAATTTTATAACGGTTATATTTAACGGCCAAAACAAATATGTTTTGAAAATCTATATCAGTTCATAGGAATCGTTTATTGGTAGTGGTTCACACGGTAAATGAAACTGCATTCGCAATCGGATGCTGTTTTCCGTGGCCATTTGGGTATTCGGATTCTCGCTGCAACATGCATCGGCAATGTTGTTCAGCGGGCCCATGTTATGGCTATTGGTTAAATTGATACAGGCATCGCCTCTTGCATGTTATCGGCTACTTTCTCGCGTCCGAGCGAGCGGTGCGCCGTTGTCGAAGTATTGTTTATGAAAAGCGGGTCAGAAGAAAGCGATAGAGGGGCGAGAGCGGCTGGTCATTCGCTGATATCTCCCGGTGAAGAGGTCACGGCCATTACACGAAAATAAACTGAAGACAAAACTTGACAACATCGCGCAGAACGTTTATTGCTACCGTAAACTGTAACAGCATCAGATTTTTTTTGTACGGATCCGTGAACGGCCGATAATGGAACCGATTTCTCTTTTTGCTCATTTTTCTGTTGCTAATTGGTTCTGTGTTTATTGTGGTGGAATTTTTATTTGCTTCGACAGTACTTTCAAAATGTGTTCGTTATCCGTGCAAGCGCTCGTGTAAATATTCATTTGCGCGTGTGTGAATGTGTACACTTGCACCGTCGCTGGCGCAGCGTTCTCTGTATCCAAAGACTATAAAACCACGTATCGAATCAGGAATGCGTTCGCACATCATGGCCGGTGTGGCAACGGTCGCGGCTTGTCACATACGTTCGCGCAGTAGACAATAGTCTTGTTTGTGATCACTCTTTGTTTAAGTGTTTTCTCGTCTCAAGGTCGGCTGCTGCGGCGATCATTACTTTTATCTTTCGACTTCATCCTTACAATTTCCCGGCCTATTGCTCCGCTTTGTTCGAATGTAGTCGTGCGCTCTTTAGCAACCTTTTATCTTTACGAGTTTTTATTGCGTTCCTGTACTTGACACCCTTAGTTTAATGTTCTATTGTATCCGGGATCCGAACCGGTTCTTTACAAACACATCTCTATTGTTAATCTTTATTGTAGACGTTTTATTTAATGTCTGTATCAGATACTTCTCATGTAGGTATTGAAGGATGTAAATCATGTAATTCAACACCGCGTAGTATGTTATTCCTAGGGCAAATCTTACCGGTATCTGCGTCCGCGCCGGCCATATTTCACGCCGGTGCTGGGTCCCCCATAATTGGTATGCGGCATTTTGTCCAGGCTAGCATCGATAAAACATCTCTTCCTCCTCGTATGTAACGTAAGCTTATTGGAGGGTAAGATTTAGAGGTTTCTTGAGCTCGTAACTTGTTCAGAATTCAGATATGTTTTGTAAATACTCGTGGTTTAGCTTCTTTATATGGATTTGGTCTTGTCTGTAAACAATCTAATGCTATTACTTCTCTTTATTGTTGTATTTCTTGCGATTACACGATTCTCATAACAGAGGAATTGATGTCAGTATGTATCGTATTTAAAGCATCGTCGTGTTGCTTTGCTAATGCTGTTATCCGCCTGCGAAATCGTTTAGGGTCTTTTCCTATTCTCAACGTAAAACACTTACGTGAGGCTTACCATGGTGCCATGTTTGTCATAATCTCACATAGACAGCATAGATTTAACGATTGCAGGTTTTATTAGAAATACTGCATGTACAACATTATCTGTTATGAATTGCATGTGTTCATCCGTTCTGGATGGATGTGATGTTCACATCGTGATTAATTTGTGTAAACATTCCTGCTAATTGCCCCTATTAGTGTAACGTGTTATTTAATGTTATGGCCCCCGGTGCTTTGATGTTTTACCTGTACTGTTTTATTTTATACTTCAGTAAGAAAAACATTAATGAAGAATGTATTAATTAAGTACTTGTTTTCTCGCATTGTAAATGTTGTTTGAGGGAAAATGTTTTAGCATGCTTAACGTAGTTTCAATTTAGTGCTTTGGTAGTACTTAAATGTTATTTTGCTTGGTTTCAAAGTGTCATATAAGAATGAATAAAACTTCTTATGTTTCCATCTTCAGTTGCTTTAGTTAGATAGTTAAGTATCAAACATTCTGGTTTAGCTAAGTAATTCAAAAAATCTTTTCTGCCTACATATTTCAGTAAAAATAAGTTGACTCATGCTTTAAGATTGTATCTTTTATATTTTATGATTATAAAGCTTTGTAAGCTGACCAAATGTACAAATTAAATTGCTCAGGCAAAGTTTTTGCTCCATGACAATAAATATGAAATGGTTCACTGCCACATTAATTAAGTATGTCTAGATTAGGTATGCGAAAACGAATTAGTTATAGAACGACCGTACGTCGTTATTTAAGTTAATGGCATGTGGGTTGCGCCTACGCACAAAGAGATCAATAAATAATAGAGACGTGTGGCGTCCACGACCTTTCCGCAATATTCGCGTGTAATTTAATAGTTAAATATATCGTTAATCAGACAAATATCTTCATTAGATCGTATAAGGCTTAGAACATGACATTAATTATATCCTGATAAAGATTCCTAATAATTTGAAATACAAATAAGAATACTATCAATATTCATCTGACATCGATTCTCATGAAAAAGGAAAAGTAAGGTCAAAGTTTTCAAAACAAAGTTAAAGAAAAAAGGAAGTAATAACAACACAGTAGAGTATTAAATTACTCACTGATTTATAGACTGAATCTTATTAGGTGCTTGGGAACGTCGCCAAGTTCGATTGCAGAGGCATTCTGTGCCGATGCCGTGTCACTACACTGTTCTGCATAGAAATGATGATATGATTCAGTTTGTTTAATTCTGAGATCAGATATACTGTAAACATTTTAGAACAAAAGATAGTATTTTATTAGAAGATATACAATGGGAAGATCATTATATATATCATTTAAAAGATTACTTCATTGCATTTATGTAAATACAAAATCAAAGCTGTCCTTTATGATGAAGGATAATGCAATAACAGTGCAATACATTGATCATAAACTTGACCATGAATAAATAATCTCTGTATGTAATAACATAACCAATGTTTGTTGTAAGCTCCTTATGCGAAATCGACATGGCTGCCATATTCGTTACAAGGAAAGATTTGCAAGGGATTTGCATAATTCTACATGTGTATCTGTTTGTAAGCCGGCGTCATCGGCTCCGTATCATTGGCAATCAGTAATCCATAAGAGAAAAAAAAGCACTACTCTATGCATAAACGTTGTATGTTTAGCGCGCTAATAAAAAAAGAAAAGTTCAAATTCAGAACAGCTTGCGGTGCCAGTTCTTGTATTCAAAACATTAAGAACAACGATTTTTACCAAGAAGTTTCATTTTACAGCTATTTAAATGTTGCCAAGTTTACGAGTTTATTATGAGGTAGCAAATATTTTGACTTGGTAATGACTGTGACTTACTTTTTCCAAAGACTTAGCTACACTAGATTTATCTACTGTGCTAGAAGTCGATGTCAAACTTCCGCATAGAACAGATCAGGCACATGTGTTTTAGCACAAATTTGTTTTGGTGAGAACCAATTGGAACGCCATGTGGGTGGTAGAATTAGGTACTGGCACTTACAGGAACGTTTTTTCGACTTCCAAATATATTCTGATGATTCAGACCTCCTGCGTAGTAAGATCTATTGAGATAAGTATTTATCGCCGTTCGTGACAAATGTGTTTGATGATTATTATTGCAAAGTACTTGTTTTGCTCAGTGTGAAGTTCTGGAAATGTCTTGATGAGTTGTTTTGTTAAATTAAAGCAAGTCGAACTGATAATATTGAATGTAGTATCAGTCTTGTGGTTTTATCTATTCAACCGAGATAAGCTTAAACCTGATTATCTTGAAAGGAACCCGACATAGTAGGTATTGAAGCCACATGCTAGTGCAAAAATAAATAGGGCCTAAAGATTGCCATCTTAACTATTGATAGATTGATAGTTTATAACCATTTTCTGCGAACTTCAATCGATTTACCGGATCGGGGATAGAATAAATGTGACAACCACGAAATAGAAAAAATCAGGTGGAAGTGCCTTTATACTTCCTCAGTATCGGTGTTGCCAACTGACAAAACAATTATATTGAAAGTTATCAAAATTTTATACTTTATACACCCCTGTGAGATAAATTGTTCGCCGTACTTTACACGTTACAATTGCACAATGAGGTGTAACTCTAATATTTTACGTATGAGTTCGAGACATCTTGCACAGCAAGAAACTAATCGCGTGACCCAGTGTTGCGGATCTCCACATAATAGTGTCACACGCGCAATAGCTGACACTTCCACTAGTTTTTTTCTATTCCGTGGAGATAACGGTAATTTTTTTCAGTAACGTCATTAAGACAAGGTACAACTGGCGAGGCGTAAGCTGAGCTTTGCATTTGTGTAAGTGCACATAGAATCGATTGCCAAAAAGCAGTATAAACCGAGCAAAGGACGCGTCTGCATTCATTCTCACACGAATGCAAAGCTCAGCTTAGGCCTCACGGACGATACTAAACGTTAGAGACGTTTAGTCAAAAACGCAAATGTTGTTGTTAATGTAGTTGAATCCGTAGTGTCACAGTCATGTGTACAATACTCTTGAATCCTGATCACATCATCGATCAAACTGTTGTTTAGTCAAAATTCGTCGATGCCTAAGCTCTATAAAGACAAGATTTATGATACTTTAGAATTAACCTGGTCACGAGGTCCATTACATAAGAATGAGTGATTAGTTAACTGCGGAATGCGTATAGCGATCCATCTTGCGTAAATAAATTCCTATCTGCTGGCGAAGGTTACTGATATGATAAGATTTAACATAGAAATAAACACGAGAGGCACCTTCAAGGCTTGGTACAGAAGATAAAGTTATTTTGTCGTGTTCAGGAAAAATTGTGTGTAATAAAATTTTAATAATGACTACACATTAATATTGAGGCTAACACGGGATTCCCAGTGTCGTGGATTGCCATATGACAGAATTATCTGGACATCATGGAATTGCAATTGCAGAAAATAACCTCCGAATGGTAGAAAATAATTTTGAAGTTGCAACTAAATAAATCTATGTAGAATACCTATACCGAGGCAATGACTTGTGTCTAATGCTGTTTGATTATTAACGGCTGTGTCAACACATACTTTAACGTTTTCCTTGTACTGTTGACAGCTCATATTACCGCATATTGATCAAACTGTTGCCTAGAGATTAAACATATCGATAGCGTCGGCGTGAAACTAATAGGGATTTAAGTAATCCTCGCGGAAGGTTAGGTCATGGGACCCAAACGAATTTAGCCATTACATCCTTAACATTAAACGCTAATATTGAATACAGTGCTGGTTACCCGGTCATTTCTGCTAGAAATGATACGGCTGTTGGAAGTGATTTAAAAACAAGCCGATTATGCAAAACCTTTTCGCAACAAAAATCTTCTATCTGAGTCATTAAACTGATCGTGATGTAACTAAATGACAACTGTCAATGTTTTGAAAATAAAATTCGTTGATCAGGTTGTATCTTCGACAAACATTGTAACTCCAACAATTTCTGTAACTGCATAAAATTATTTCGTCGTCTCTCCCAAATATGGCTTAAAATATTATATGGTCGAGTGCGTGAAATCGTGTTAACCAATAATCATTGTTCATCTTGAAATTAACTTTAACCTCTGCCGATTTAAATAAACATTTCGATTATTCGCACAGCATCAACTACGGAAGCTCGTATTGTTAATTAATTTCAGTAGATATTCGACTCGTAAAACGGCAAAGTTATAGCCGTTTAACACGGAATTAATGGGGCGACAAGTGTGACCTCCGGCCAGGCTTCTTTGTGACTTAATTTTATCTCAATAGTGCTATTTTGTTTCTGCTGGAACGTACTCACTCGGCTAAATCGTTTTTCGCCATTTACAGAATGTTTATTTTAATATTATTTTTCTTCTTCCGCCTGGTTCTTTGTCGAATACGTCACGTTGATAAGATAATGTACAATAATACGGATTATGTCTGAGTGCGACGGCCGCTGGTGTCATTTCGGCGCCACGTTATAGCCTCTTGAGCACCATTTTGGCATTCCATATTGTATCTTTATTTTTCATCTTCATCGTGGCATTTTCACGGCCTTCTTCAGGGTCCTCTGGGGAACTGTTCACGCGTATATTATCAAACTCACGACCAGTTTCTTAAATTTAACTAAAGGTTCTATATTTTTATCGCATTTCAATGTTACAATCGAAGGTGTTGGACTATGTCACACAGATATCTTACACCATAAGATAGGCCCCGCTAACGAAGATCAAATGGAAGGCTAGTTACGTTAACCGATAGCTTAACACGTTCTCGAGGATCCTGTACCAACAACATTTCAATAAATCAACGTTCCTTTCAACACGGGTGGTGGTGGAAATTTATTGCTAGAAACAATGTTGCGGCGGCTTTGAAACAAATTGGATACGGCGGCTGCACTCACTACGTAGTTACTTCATCAGAAACATTTAGAAAAACACCTTCAGTACCAAACGTTAAAGTTAAATATGATTCAATTAATAGCAAATTTTCTTCCCATTTAACACTAATTCCAAAAATGATCAATTTAGCTTCACGTCAATACGAAAGCTCATTAATATTTCTAATAGAAAACACAATGTTAAGAGGTTAATTGATAATCTAATGGAGGCCCTGTGAAGTGTAAGGAAGCGTTTCTATCGTTGCATATAAGTCATAAATTATAGCGTCCATATCCTACGTGCCATTTATCATAATATTGTCTGGCGGCCGCGTTTTATCTCCACCATGGCAGAGCAGGTGGGTGTCTGCCTATTTCAATATTAATTGATCCTGCTGCGTTGCGGAATTGTTGTGTTTCTTTGCTCTTTTGTCTCTGTCGATCTGTTTTGCGATCTCTTTGGTATGTTAGTTTGAAATCCGCTGTGGCAGGGGGCTGGGCTGCTGCTGAACTTATGATCGTGGCCCTGACAGCTCCTTTGGGTGAGGTTAGGAAGGTGAATTTTGGAACGCCCATCTGAGTAAGATTTATTAATGTTTACTGAAGTTATTTGCTGTTTTTGTCGAGTTTACAAATAGAATAGGTACTGATTTTAGTGTTTAAAACTGAACCAGCAATCGATATCTGAGAAAAGAAAACATTTTGACTTATCAGTAAATCTTTCAGTTTGTTTATGTCAAGCAAATTCAACATCAGTTCCAGAAGTCGATTATTATCTAAATAGTCAAACGAGATCTTTATTAACACGGTGATTGGATTTCAAATCTTAATATTTTGGATCAGTTTCCATATTGTAAGGCGAAACATTGTTACGAGTTACGGAACCGACAGCTATTGTAGCTATTTAGTCATTTGTGGGTATTCACCGTGGGAAAAGTTTGCTCATTATACGTATAAAACGGTATGTCTAACTTAATGAGTAATAGTTAAGCAGACAACGTTGCAACACCACAGGTTAACTCAAAGGTATCTGAATCAGTATACGTTTGAACTACCTAGTTAGCAACCGATCGTTTAATATTACTCTTAGATGACGACGCAAGGTTATCGGTGAGATCGCTAAATCATGACTCACGTGTAACTTTAATTTGATGATACTTGCCAATGTTTATTTGTACAGTTATTCGGCATACATAACCTAAGTCTTTTGACGCTGCAAACTAGCCGTTGTAGTGCTCTCGACCTCGCGACCTTTATTCAAAGTGCTGGATAAATTCACCAGGCAATGTAGAGCCCTGTCTTGCCAACACCTAGTAAGGAACTTCACACGTCTGATAGCTTCCATGTGACTGGTCGTCCGGAGGGATGCCCGTTAGACTGGAGGTCATCGGCAGGTGCGGATTTCTTGACGAGCGTGGTTTTCCTATTTTGGTTGTGCATTGTTAAAGAAATGAGCGTGTCTCGTTACGGCTGTGTCTCGGTGTCGGGTTCCCATCGTTAGTTGATGTGTTCAATATGGCGGTCGCTCTTTTGTGTTTATTTTTATGAACTTCAACTGCAATGATCGACTGTAACAGGATAAATTTATTTCGAGGTGTTAGGTCACGCCTGGACCGCAAAAACCTATAAACAGGATATTATTGTCCGTTATTATTAACCTTGTTCAATTAGCTTTTGATAAATTGGATGCAGCGAAGTTTATTTTATCACCTATCAACAGCAACGGGCCATTTGCCTTTGTTTGTATAAAATAATTCAACTTATTCTGTTTGATTGGGAGTTAAAAATAAAAACAATTCCTTTCAAAAATTATTTCTCTGTTTTTATTAAACAATGCATTCACACTGCAATATAAATTGCAAACTTTATGTTCAAGTAAAATAATATGCGCCGGAGTGCATGTTTTAAAATATTACCATTTAATGGAATGGAAACAATGTTGTATTTTATCGCCCTGCAATTATTCGTGTGTAAAATAAAATTAATCGCGCGTTCCATGACGGAAGGATAAAAGACTTGAAACTCCGTTGTTCACAGAAATAGCAACATTGTATGAAAATACAGCTTTCACGAACCTCAAATTGATTATTAATAATGCATCCATTAATAAAATAGCCAAAAGCGCTGGTTGGATGAGTGGTCACAGCAATTTGCATGAGATTGATGTTGTTGGATACGTACAGATGACTTTTTGATCGTGTTATAGGTTGATATTAACATTTTACTGTCATTGCTTTATAATTAAAAATTATGGATGAGGTTTCTAAAGGCACGTTTCGCAATCAAGCTGTCGGAAATGTTAAGTACTTTTAATCCTAGCAATTTATAGGGATTCTTTCGAGTGAATACTTGAAATGTGAATAACTTTGTCTGCCTCAATATTGGTCATAGCACTCGATAATTGGACTACAGTATTATCTAAAGCCGTGTACGCACGTGCGAACACGAACATCGCGAAGTTCGCATTGTTTGCACGTGCGTACCACTACCGAACAGTGTGTTCCGTTCCGCGAACACCTTCATAGTAATTCGTGTTCGATGTTCGTGGTCGCGATTTTCGTGTTCGTTGGTGCGTACCCGGCTTAAGGAATTGAACGTTCATTGTTTTTAATTTGATTTGTTTGTTCATTTACTTACGTGTATATGTGAGAAGTATAGCACGACGAGCAAACTTTGAAAATGTTGATTATTTATTCATGCTTAGGGGGTGATTCACCAATATATTAAGTAGTCGGTATCTATTCACCAGATAAGCTAAAGGTGACCTAGAAATATGGAATTTATGTGTTGAATATGAATAATCTTTTCATTATCCCTATTGACATGTGGTCAAATGTAAAAGTTAGCTATTGAAAAGTTTAGAGATCGAATTAGTTTAATGAACAGCTCTGTGAAATACCCCAAGATAGATAATAAGTTATTTTCGAAGCTAAGTACCATTGTTTTACAAAACACTGCTATTTCCAATTTATTGTATCGACGATGTGCTCGAAACATGATGGTCTGTGACCACGAAATTCGAATCGCGTCATATTTTCGTAATGTTTCCTGTGGTTTTATGATACGAATGAATATTGATGAAATCTTTACTATCACTTAAATAAATTATGTCGTAAAACTATCTTCGGGTGTGTGGTTTTCTGAGCTTCATGTGCGGTGGCCATTACAAGATAAAGAATGTATTAAAATACCATTTACTTATACTCCATTGACTTTGTAAGTATTTTTTAATATGTATTTATAAATAAAATATTTTTATGAGCACTTCGAGGATGGCTTTTATTTTTCTTGTAATGTAGTAAACTTAATTCTCAAGGTATGAGCCATTGAAACCACTTTTATTTAGCTAAGAGTGCCCCACCCCATTTTAGATTAAAGGTCTCAAAGGGGCCTCTGCGCGTTGGACCTGTGACCCCCGTATGCCTTCCAAAGGACCGGACATCTTCCGCACGGAAGATGAGCCGTGACTAAAAAAAGAAGTTGTAAACAATGAGGCTCTTGTTAGGCAGCTGGATCAAGTGTTTGATTCAGAAGTATCGCTTCTTCTGTACACGGCGCGTATTGTGAGGAAGTTCCTCTTTCTGCACCCCTGACCGCCGGTAGCTTGGACCCTGTTCCCGATGCCGGTGGCCTACAATTTTTTTAATTTTTTTACCGTAATAAACTATTTCAAAATGTAATAATAAGTTTTATGATGAATAAAGAACGTAAGAAGTTGTAAAACGTGAAGTATGTGCTACTGTACCGTTTCTCAGCTGTGACATAAACGTTATTAGTCTCGGTTCCAATATCTTAATGCGTTAATAACTATTCACTGTCACTGCAATTAAACGGTTCCTCACGTGTAATGTCAGTGAACAATTAACTATAATTACTGTTATAAAAGTAACTAACTAGCCGCAACGGTTTGAGATAACGTGGCGTTTTAGAGAAATTATCAGTTGAGAAAAATAGGTGTTTCGTGTCTACCAAAATGTATGTAGTCCTACATATTTTTTGTTATTCAACCTATTTTTTAAATAATACAGTATGGGACTTTGGAGGAACGTGTGTAAGGTACGGGCCGCGGCCCGCCAGGCAAAAGGATCCAGTTTGGTTGTAGAATCCTACGTTTTCGTTGAAGAAACACCATACTTCATTCCTCTACAGGGCTATAGGCATGTGTCTATGTAGACATAGGCATATTTATTTGGTACTTGTCACATCACAAGACACAATAATCAAATTAAAATTCATTAAACTCAATTTCTTTAATTATCCTAATAACACACAACACATAATTAGGTAACTACGGCATAATACTACTACATACAAAACAAATAGTGCGTATGTGGTATATCGTTTACTTATTAGATTTTTATAGAATCTTGTGTTTATTCTTGCGTTCCAGGATTTTAATAAACATAATTGCATAATATATGTATATTTTTAAATATGACAGTGATAATAAACAACAATTATTATAAATACGAAGTGATGAAACTAAAATTCCCTATAGCCATTGTTTACCTATTTTTGTACGTCAGTTATAAGCGTAATTTAATAGAATCTAAAATTAATTGTAATTTTTCCGCTTATTGTGTACTACTAGAATTAGAATACGATTATATTCTAGTATTTATAGTCCAGCATTTTCATTATAATTAAGTATACTCTATTTTTATATTTACAATAATTCGTGCGTCTGTTAGTGATCGTGTAACTTCTGAACGACTTGACCGATTGAGGTCATATTTACACAATATATTTGTTTTGTCGAGACGATGGTTCATAGCTTTACTAGGACCCAATAGGTGGCGCTGTAGTCAAGTTATTAACGTGGGCACAGCCGCGGGAGAGCAACTAGTTTCATATAACATTACACAAAAGTGGCCCACTAAGGCAAGAATATCGTTTGAATCATTTTTTATAGAGTTGCAGCTGATCTTGATTGAACGTTTAAGTTTCATAAAAACATTATACTGTGTTGAATATCTGATGGAAGCAAACACGTTATTTTTATCTATATATTTTTTGCTAAAATGGGTCATATTTGTCTAAATGTTATCTATGTACATATAAAAATGAATCCCTATTTCCCTTGGTCATGGCATCACGCGTGAGCGGCTGGACCGATTTCGCAAAATTTTTTTTTGTTGTTTTTTTTCTTACTTAAGTAACTGTCAGGAGAAAAAATTTAGATATTTAAAAAAAAACAAAATTGTCTCATTATACCCATATTCTTCATTTGTTTACCGCATGCATGAAAATGGTTTTAACTTTTTGTTGCTATTTTGATTTTGTTTCTGAAAGTAGGTAGTAGGAAAAAGTGCAGTGCAACGCATGCCGGCCACAGCTAGTATGAAATAAAATATAGTACAGTCACCCACAAAAATATAACCTACGAACCAGAACTTTCGAGATCATCTAACAAGGAGGTAAAAAAGGGCATAGATAAATAAACACAAACTCCTACGCTATGCTTGGAGGTACACAGTGGGTTCAGTTGACGTTTCCCACGAGGCTGTTTGTGCTCATGAAATGTAAAATGTAATGGTGCCCCGTTAGCTTGTGGTCGCGTTAGTATACTACACACGAAAGAAGCGAGGCTAAAGCGATGCTAAGATAAAAGAAAGTATTACCAAAATTGTTGCAAAGTTTTTTTCTCGTTGACTTTAAGTCTTAGCCTTCTGTTAGCCTGTAACATCACATCTCACTACTGGGCACAGGTTTCCCCTCTTGGTTTCTGCGATTCTTCGATTCGATTGGTCTATGATTTTGTGCCAATGATTGCCAGTCCAGTCTGCTGCTTTTATTTCGACAAAGTTATTACCTAAATAAAGCTTGCCAATCACTCACTTGAATTGATTTAAAATGTTTCACGTGCAACCATTTGTTTGGTTCTTTTTCGGACGCAATGCTTAAAACTTGCATAGCATAGCTCAGGTCGAATTGAGAATTCGAGATAAGCAATATTTAAGTAGTATTTGAGTACGGAGTTGTCAAAAAAAGCTTTAAAATCCGTAATTTGTTTGACAACTCCGTACTCAAATGTTATTTAAGTAGGTACTGCATAACCTAGAATTCTCAATTCAGAAACCAGAGGATAGACAACTTTTAAGTTTTTAAGTAAACAAAACTTCTACAAATTGTAACCTTATTACAAATCTAGGTTTGCATCTAGTCCACAACGTTTTTATTTGAATGTACTCCCATATAGCTTGTCAAATAGCGCCGCTATAGCTGTGGTATGATCTCGCAGCATTAATAAAGTTGACATAATATTGTTGTTACCTCGTGAGCCTCGTGACAGATTTGTGATGTGTTTCACCGTTACACCGCATGCTAATTGACTTAACTGTTCCGTCTTAATTTTTATTTAAATTGCTAGACGTTTCACACAGACCGCAGACTTGATAAGCATCATTTGTGGAACTGTTACACGTTTGTTGATTTGATTTCCTTTAGTGGAATCTTTTACACTACCTTCTTGCCTCGTGTCGACACGAGCTATACAAAAATAGGTCATGCTTTAGTGAAAAGATTACCCTGTCTGCTAGGTTGGTACAATACGGCCGACGTATGGGCGAGTCTGAAGTTAGCTGATTAACTGCGCAGTAGACAATTTCGTTTCTAAAAGACTCATTGCATTGCGCACCCAACTTCAGACTCGCCAAGATACGACGGCCGTATTGTAACAGAGCCAACTGCCCTATGGCCACGTGTGGAGGCTCGTTTAAAACACTCCCTATAAATAACGGCATCCTCGAACAGGTGACATTATTTCAAGTGTGTAACAAACTTTAATTAAAAACAGTTCATCCGATATTTACGATCAGTCGGATCGTCTATATCAAACCTGAACTTCAGTCACCAATCAACTACGCGCACGCGACCGAATTCGGCGCGTTACCGTTAATTCGCAACGTGTCGTCTGTCCGGTCCGGATTCGATTTATAACCGACGTAATCGGGACTTACGGTAAACTTGATCTCTTACATATCGCTCTATAAAGCATGGAACACACGCTCAACACGCACGCTGACTTGAACGGCGACCCTGTTTTGTGACGATACGTGAAGTCTAGTTTTCAATTAGATTTGTGAGTTGTTGGTTAATTGAGAGTCAGTGTGTTATACGGACTTTGGAGAATGTGGGTAAGGGTTATGATACAGATGTCTTGTTATAAAGTACGATTCACAGCGGGTTTTATAAATTTGAGCGTATCAGGTGGAATTGAGTTCGGCCCGCACCTTTGACTTTTCGAATTCGTAGTGCGGATCAGAATTCGATTATCACCTGCGTTAACGGTGAAGCAAAACATCGTAAGGAAATCTGAACAACTAAGAGAGGGCTCAAAACAAAAGATCTCGATGATGCCTGTAATCCATTAACCCTCACTAGAACTGCGTGGTTGTCTACGGCCTAAACTCTTTTCATTCTGAGTAGCAATGAGACAGTCAAGCCTGATTTACACAGGGTAAGTAACTGACTCCAAATTCGAGACAAGTCAGTGCTGACCCGATATTTACCTAGTGTAAATTGGTCGCGACAGCGCTGTCAACGTCATCATCGTTCAGCCGAAAGACGTCGACTGCTAGACATAGGCCTCCCCTAAGCATCGCCACATCCATCGCCACATCCACCTGTCCTGTGCTCCATGTTGGGGGGGTTTGCTATAATCGCCACGCTTGGCAGGCGGGTTGGCGATCGCAGTATGGTTGTTAAAGTACTCAGAGAAAGGTGCTGCCCATCCCTTAGTCGCCTTTTTCGACACCCATCCCAAGAGATGGGGTAGTGCTATTCTTTACGTCCGGCACCACACGGCAGCGCTGTATTGACTCCAAATCAATTTAGACCAGGTAAATATCGGGTCAGCACTGACTTGTCTCGAGTTTAGAGTCAGTTACTTACCCTATGTAAATCAGGCTTGACTGTCTAACTGCTGCTCAGAATGAAAAGAGTTTAGGCCTTAGACAACCACACAGTTCTAGTGAGGGTTAATAGATTACACGCATCATCGAGATCTTTTATTTTGAGCACTCTTATTTGTCCAGGTTTCCTTAGCCCATTAGGGCTGTCATGTAATGTATTTGTTTCAGTGTCAAAGAAACAATTCCAAAAGAATGGTCTGCCTAGCCTATTTCCCAACTATGTTATTATCAGCTTCCAGTCTAACTAGATGCGGCTGAATACTAGTAAATGTTTTTAAACTTTCGCGATTTGTACACATTATAAAAATACAGATTCGGGTCTAGTCGCGTAAAAACTTAAAAAGGCACTAAATACCTTTTTTATCCCGACGTTGCGGCCGAATTACACCGGCCGTGGTCACGGGTAGACTGAAGTATACCTACGACAGTCGTTACGGGTAGACTGAAGTCTACCCGTGACCACGGCCGGTGTAATTCTGCCGAAACGTCGGGATAAAGAAGGTGTTTAGTGCCTTTTTCAGTTTTTACGCGACTAGACCCGAATCTGTATTTTTATAATGAATACTAGTATTTTACACGGAGCGACTGCCATCAGACTTCCGCTACCCTATGGGCAATGCCGATATCCTAAGGTTAGACCGGTTGTCACACTTTCGGGGTTCTGATGACCCGTAACGACTGTCGTAGGTATTCGTATGACCCAGGGCTTAACGTGCTCTCCGAGCCACGAAAAACAATTCCAAAATTATCTCGCAGAGAAATCACACTAGAAATCACACCATAATGACCTCTAGAACAATCTCAGTGTTACGTAAATCCCATGTCAGTGACCAGTGACAGTGATGTCTTATGGCAGTGAGATCAATTTCCCCGCTCGCTTCCCATCAACCTTTTTGCCGTTTGTACAGACAAAAATGTGCTTAATGTCTCTCGTTAACCTTTTAGTAAGAACAGATGTAACCCTCCGGCGGCGACGCATAATTGCGGAAGTAGACTCTGCCGCCTCTACCTGTTTGTGTACGTTTAAAGTGTTATCTTTGTCATCTGTTTTGCTAAATGGCCCTTTAAGGACTTTTCCTATACTCTTTGTTTCGTTTTCATTGCGTGTACGTCCTTCTGAAACGTGTGACATTTTATATCCGCGTTTTAATCCTTTATTTTCGATTTTGTCTCTTTGGCGCCTCTAACTGCGTAAATTCAAAATGTGTGTTTAATTTTTTTTGGCAGCACTTTCCTCATCACTTTCTATTTCATACACAATTAAAACACCTCATCGCTTTAGCTGTGTGTATCCGCCCACTCAATGCTCGCCAATTAATTAGTCATGCTTTCAACCGTTCAGGAGCAAGCAAGGAACGTGAGCATATATCGTAGCTTAGGTAAACAGTGCACGCACGATTTGCGCGGCGCCGGCGCACGCCAACGACCTAATTCTTTGAGTGGTGGCGCAGGCGTCGCGACGCCGCCGTGCATTTGCTCATTACATATGTTTTAACAATTAACAATTCAATCTTGAATGTTTTATGCATCTGTTTGTTGGTTTCCGCGTTGGATGGAAATAAAGGAAGCGTTGTGTTATTTGTTTATCATACGCGTTAGTACTTGGAATCATTGAGCTACTTACTATAACTCAACTTGATTAAGGGCAATGTGTTGTTATTGTACTCGTACTCAGTTTAGAGCTTTACAGACAAATTGCCAAATTAATTAACCAACCGCGCATGGGGGCTAAGAACCTAACCTCCGGTTTTTGATTTGAGAATTCGGGATAAGCAAATACTTGTAACATGTACATGTAAGTAACATTCGAGTACAAAGTTGTCAAAAAAATGCTTTAAAATCTGTAATTTTTTGACAACTCCATACTCAAATGTTACTTAAGTATTTGCTTATCCCAAATTCTCAAATCAGAAACCGGAGGTTAGACCAACAAATCTGGGTATTGCTTGGATTTTAGGTGTACGATACCGAGGCTAGCCTTCTCATTTTGATCATTAAAACAAGTCGTCCGTCCTTACGATCACATATTTATTTACTTCCTCGGAATCATATCGATTGCTTAATTACCTATTTTAACGTAACATTGACATAATTCCAATGTAATTAAAACGTCATCGGTGATCGGTTTCGAAACAAAATGGACCGTAGATATTTGTCGTTGAATGGTATTAGCTAGTACCAAGGGCGAAGAGTTCACGTCTATGTGACGCGACGGTCACGATCACCTATCGACGACCACACGACGTGTGCACTCAACTCATTGTGCAATTAAAAAAGAACCAACCGATGAAAGCAACAAGGTCGATACTAATTTCGTGTCAATACAACCTAATTGAAATACTCAAGACCACTACTATACAATTAAGGTGCAATATCATATCTTCGTAGGCTATAATTAAAGTCTATGTCCCAATTAATTCGATACAAACCTCTCAATGTGACGAAATATTGCGGTTTCACTACGCGATAAATAGTATCGATAAGGTACACCGATCCAGTTATTAGTGTCGATGCATTTCAGTTTTGTCCTTAACATCGATGTAATTATAATCGATTTCTGAATTCTTGATTGTTTGAGTGATGGGAAAAGATCAACGACAGCGCCTCCCGGTGAATTAAATTTGAATCGATTCACGCATAAAAGGCTGTTTCGTGTCTTGTCTTATTCATGAGTCTGCATAATGATGAGCGGTTTTAGAGCGAAATCAGGAGTAGATTTGTTTGTCTTTTTCGTGCTGGTAGAAATCCTTTTGCAACGGAGCAATGTGTTATAAAAAATGCAAGCCTCTACTTTTCTTTGTGATGTTTTGATTAATGTCCAACTGACCTTGCAAATTCTTTGAATACGTAGTTCTATTGACGTGATTTTTTTTAATAAAAACGCGACTGTAATACACGGCTTGTCTTCTTCTGCGTGTCCAATCAATCATTCGCACTCCATTCTAACGCAACGCCTGTCAACAATTATGATGAATATTCCTACACACGATCCAATTCACTCGCATTAATATCGTTATGAAATCGAGCGTATCGAGAACTTGATTCAATGCAGCCGTGAACTTAGAGTAGCGAGTTGACAGTGCACAATGAGCGCTATTAAATCATTTGTTATTAATCGAGTACCATGACAATATAGAATCGAATCGCTTCAATATGCCGGATGGAGTCCTTGAACGGTATTAACCTTAATAGTTGTGCAATCGCTGGCCGATACGGTGCCGAATCGAATCAGAATCGATTCGGCCTACTTGGCTCCTCCCGTGTCAATCGATCTGTCATATTGCGAAACTACAGAGCCCTACGTTGATGATGATGAATTGTAATTATTATGAGTCTATTGTGAGTACTCAAGGGCAGAACATAGATTGATGTTTAATATACAACGCTCATAAATAAAGAAATCAATGAATCGATTTTTCAACAGAAAGCGTCAATAAAAATATACGACTTCTCATTAATTAATTAAGTTTTATGATATATCATATTTAATCCAATTTAGTTAGTACTAGCAACCCGACCCGGCGTCGCTCGGTTACGTTTTATAGCTTAAAACCGCCCGGAAGAAATTCCGCATCAGAATCCATTGATTTGTTTAGAAGAAGAAAGGGTAGTAAGCACACATAGTCGGGTCGGCACATTCGGTTTGGCAATTTCTATGGACCATAAAACCTGTTCAATAGACATTTCCGAACCGAATGTCCCGACCCGACTATGTGTATAACAACCAATAAGCAGAAAAACCGGCCAAGTGCGAGTCGGACTCGCGCACGAAGGGTTCCGTACCATGATCTATAAAAACGGCAAAAAAATCACGTTTGTTGTATGGGAGCCCCCTTACATATTTATTTTATTCTGTTTTTTTAGTATTTTTTGTTATAGCGGCAACAGAAATGTAACATCATCTGTGAAAATTTCAACTGTCTAACTATCACGCTTTACAGCCTGGTGACAGACGGACGGACGGACAGCGGCAAAAAAATCACGTTTGTTGCATCAGAGCCCCCTTAAATATTTGTTCTGTTCTGTTTTTTAGTATTTGTTGTTATAGCGGCAACAGAAATACATCATCTGTGAAAAATTCAACTGTCTAACTATCACGGTTCATGAGATACAGCCTGGTGAAAGACGGACGGACGGGCGGACAGCGGAGTCTTAGTAATAGGGTCCCGTTTTACTCTTTGGGTACGGAACCCTAAAAACAGACAGACGCGAATAGCAACTTCAATTTATACTAGGTATTAAAAGATTTTGCTATTCTCAAAAACGTTATCAAACTTGCGCTGGGCACGTTGGTAGACCAATTAAGCAGAATAACAAACGAATCTCAGCCACGAACGATTGGCCTATTTATTCCATACATGTCAGAAGTAGTCCGTTTGTCCATCTGTTTGATCAGTAGTTAATTTGTGTTTATTAACCGTGATTGGCTCGCAGGTCAACCCGTCACGCCAATTGTTCAGATACTACAATTGCTATTGAGCTGTTTGCCACGATACTTGATTATTAATTTGTTTTGTATCTTCAGTTGCAATAATGACAATTAAACCTACTTTGTTTTCTTTTATTCTTGATTGTTCCGTTTCTTTTGTGCCGAGAAAATGTATCATTAGAATTGCGATGTGATCGCAATTCTAATTGAAATTGAACGTGTGACCACTTGTTTCATGTGATTGCTGAATGGGTTTCTGGGGATTAGATAATAATCGGTCAGGAATTTTAAAATGTCGAATCTTATTTTCGTGGGAAAGGAATCTCTTTGTATCTCAAAAAATTATTACAGGGGTCAGTGAAAAGTTCTTGAATTCTATTGTTTAGCATAATATAGAACAAGTAATGAACAGTTTTATAATAATACCTATTCCATTTAGTAAACAGCCCGAGTTCAATGGAAACATCGCGATGACGTAGGCTCCAATGATTCGATCCGGCGATTATATCGATTACAGATGCGCGACACGTCGCGACACAATCGATTTATCGCATCACTACCTCAACGCCCATTCGGTATTTTCCTAACAGAATATTTATCAGATAACTGATCGATGAGATTGAATACAAATATATCGTTTAGGCTTTTGCGTTAGCAGACATCATTTTGAAAAATCTTCTAGACATCATTTACTTATCCAATCAAAAATATTCATGTGAAAAAAGCCAAGTCTCGCGAGTCTTTTGCTGTACAAAGTTCTAAGATGTCATGTAAAGTCAAGTCTTCCATTTCATCTATAAAGATATTTTTCGGACTTGGCAATCGCGCAGCACCAAGATGCTGATGCTACTCTAACGCAAAAGTCATTGTATTTTCTTTGTGTACATACACTTGTTTCATTTTTAAACGGTGAAGGGAGGGCTTTTTGTGGGATGTCTATAATATTGTAAAACTAACGTTCAAAAAGAACTAAGTAATTCTAGTCTATTTTGAATAAATGAGTTTTGAGTTTGAGTTTGAAACAAATCAGTGCCACGGCAAACAAGTACACACGTATCAGAATACATCCGCATGCTGCGTGATTGTCAAGTCCAAAAAATAACTTTATTTAAGTACGTTACTTTATCTTCGCTTTAATACATTAAGTAGGTACTCTCTGTATTATAATTTTCGGGCTTGCGCTCTCATCTGTAATAAAGATATAGGGGCTTAAAAGTGACTTGAGTTGCTTCGAAAAAAGAGTGAACGGCCGTGCCTGTGCCCCCAGATAAGAACATTATGATTTTTAAAATAGTGTTTTCACACATATTAATGATTTGTTTTATTTTGTTTCAGGTAATTACCAAAACATTCTGATAACACTTCTGTTAGTATTTTCTACGTCGGGCAAGGTAACCTTTATGACATTTTTATACTTGTCTTTACTTTTGACATTACTTTTTTCTTATCATAAAGCCGCGTTTCCATGGAAACATTAGCTTGCAAGCAAGTTGCCATTAAATTACATTGAATTCTGACTTGCATGCGGGTGTAACGTCATACTTGCGTGCAAGCTACTTGCATTATGTAAACGCGGTTCAATTAGGTATAGAAAACATAGTTTTAATTAATGGTTAAATGTAGCAGTTTACCTCAGTACTAATCAAAAACCTAATGCTGTACAGTCTGTGCGTTATAACTAGCCCAAACAATCACTCTTCTCATATCCAACAAGACACAGTTACGTCAAACTATCTTCATAATAGAACAAGGTTCTTGATACGCTGCCTAAATGTCGCAACACCTCGTTCACTAATTACTATCCTGTGTCAGTTAATTATCACTTGACACACATATGCCTGTGCTTCATTTATCAATTGGCTTATCCGATTAGCGGGGTAATTAAAACAGTGATAGAACTTTGTGATTAAATGGCTCAGGTCGTGGGGTATGCAGCTGGTGTAACAAGATTATGTGGTACTTTAATTGAAGAAAACGTTGGTACAGAGTAGGACTATACTCTGTTCAATGAAAGACGAGTCCGGACAGTTCGGTCATTTCGTAAATTGTAGCCATCATCAAAAACCGTAAAATAGCTACATTATCCATGTTTTTTTTTATTAACTATTTGATATTCTTTGTATGGTAACGTTTTATAGAGAAACGCCAGGACTCACCTTACGTTCAATAGGAGACCTATATTCGTTAGTGGAAATGGGTTCTCGATAATGTATGTAGTCTAATCCCTACCACAGTAGACATATAAGCTAAAGCAGTACTTCAACTACCTACAATCGTCCGATTTGACACACTCACACAGACACGCACTGCAAAAAGACAAATAAGGTATTTTCGGGATACAGTTCCATACAAAAACAAAAAACTACTCAGTATACAGAGCGTGTCAGTGTGAGTGTTTCAATTCATGAGATTATAGTAAGTTAAGGTACTGCTTTAGCTTATATGTCTACTGTGCCCGTACCCAGCAGTGGGATGGTAAAGGTTTGATTATCGTGAAAGAAACTAGAGATTTGAAAAAACAAAACAACAGAGTTGTTTGTCACTATAACACAATCAGTTAAGATGTTTTAAAGAATGACGCGGTTATGTCAATTTTCACACTACCGCGCCATAAAAGTTTACTTATTATTTTATAAATAGCGAAGATGTTCGACCTTGTGCCGGCGACCTTCGATATGTTTTAGTCATAACAAATTGCACACTTCTTATTTAAATTACGACATTATATCATGAATATGTTGATGACGTCAGAGTTTTATATGTTTTGAAGTTAAGCCCTCTACATATTGACCGTGCTGTCCGTCTATGCACGACGTAAGACGATAGTGCATTACCATCGTGCACGGACGGATAGCACGGTTGTACTTGTACAATGTGTAGAGAGCTTTAGAACAAAGGTTTATAGGAAAGATAGAATCATTGGAAAAGAGACAATCTTGGTTTATACAGTTATAAGCCTACTTCACAAATGTTTCGACACGCCCTCTACATTCCCTTAAGTGCAATATCGCAATTTTTTCAATAAGTACTTTGTTTCTTCGAGATTGCCCAACGCAGTACTGCGTTGAATAGTCAAAAAGTTATAAAGAATATTCTCTTCAAAGTGGTGTCCTGTAAAATTGCGATTTTGCACATCGATATAAGTGTCAATTTATAGGTTCAATGTATTGTCTGATATTATTCATATCCTCATATAACATTAGAACAGAAGTTTACTAGGGGAAATCGCCATTGTATGACGGGAAAATATCCCCAGTGTTGCGCCTAGGGGCAATATCATCTAAGGAAAAGACTGAACCAAAAAAATATCATTATGGAAAAACGTCCGAACGGCCCTAGTGCTGCGAGCGATCTTAGTTTCTGCTACCATTTTTTTTTTATCTATTGTTGTAATATAATATAGTATTAACGAATTCACTAAAGCATAATAAATCCTATCTTTTGAAAACAGAATCGTTGAAATCGCATTAAATTAGCTTGAGAGAATTAAGTAAATAGGTTAACGATGGCTCCAACGTATACTAGGGCAAGTGCAAAAACACAATTTTACAGAAGAGCGGTTTAAAGGTACTGAAGCTTTTAACTTTGGCATAAATAGGAATATTTGAAATTCCGTAATGGACCATACCATACCTTTTCAAAATTTCAAATATTTGTATTGATTTATGTCAAAGTTAAAAGCTTTAGCACCTTTAATCCGCTCTCCTGTAAAGTTGTGTTTTTGCACTGGCCCTAGTATACGTAGGAGCCGTCGTTGTTGCTTGCAATAAAAAAACTCAGCAGCGTTTTTTGTTTTAAATAAATTCTAATCTGTGTTTTTACTAAACAAAGAATGAAGTAACATTTATTGTTTTGGAATTTTGACCCTCATAAATATGGAGATAAAGGTTTCAAACAGACTTTTTGCGTCGGTCTTGTCCATAAAGACTAGGTGATCACCGCACCAACAAATTACGATAATATTTTATGATCATACAATAATCTTATCGTAGCAATTAACTGGTATTACTTGGCGTGGTTGTCATTAATTTATAATCGATAAAGTTATAAAAATATCGATAAATAAGTTGATTTTACCTAACGGTAACTGTAATACGTTTTGAGCTAGCGGTCGGGTTTTTCCTCGGTTGATGTAAATGGTGAATAGGATATACATTAGCAATTTTAGGGCAATAAAGACCTAACCCAGAAGGTGATTTACAGCTATTGTTTGCCGTAATAAAAGCTAATAACATTTTTTTATACCAAAGAGTCGTCAGAATGGGTAACACTTAAGTTTAGTAGGTCTATTACATTATCTATTACCACGTGTACATTGATCTGCGTTGTTCTTACATTAGGTACTCCAATGAAAATTGTCAAACCATTTTTTTTAAAAGAGTATCCTTTGTGTTTCTTTCCTGCTTTTCTTCATAAGCCCTACTACTTGGAACCGAGCACCTACTGTTGACCTTTTAAAAGCACCAGTAATCTGGTCTACTTGAAATAAAAATATTTGACTTTGACTTTATTTTTCCTCTTATTTGCTAATACATCTGACTGCCTAGTAACTAATCTCCCTATATTTCCATTTCCGCCTAATTTTTGAATAGGTGCGCATGCGCATGTTTGCTATAATAAACGTAATCGGTATCTACAATTAACAAAATGTAAGCACATATGACGTACCAAATACTAACATCAAAAGTGGACATTATTACCTATCAAAATGTACATCTAAAGTGGGTTACATGTATTAATGTATTTATTTATTGATAAATAAGTTTGTTTTCTTCTTTATCGTGACTAGCTTAAGGGTGTTAACCTTAGAAACGATGTAAACAGGCGTAGTATAGCGATACTAATAGATATCTGTTTGAAACTAAACACAATTGAATTCTAAACAGTAGTTAAATAATAGAATATGAATAGAGAACATTGCAACTTTTTACTCAAATAACATATCATCACGCTTGTATATCCCTGAAGGGTTGGGCAGTTTGCCGCTATGTTTAAGTCCCATGTAATAGGGAACTACCTTATTGCCATCAACCGGCTACAAATTCAGGGGTCTACTCCCTAAGCACGAAGTCCGTGGTTTCGGCCTTAGTTACGAGCGTTTCCTACTCCCTATCACCTACGGATATACGACTATTTCGGGGCCTGAACTAAGAATGAATGACAACACGATTTGACAGTTGTCCCTACTACCGATGTGTGTTTGCCCGTCCGAAAAGTTGAACTTGACACTTGTTTTGTTCACTTCTACGTTTCGGGCTACTTTCGGACGGGCGACTAACTTCGTTGACGGACTTAGGGAGAAGGCCTCCAGATTCCGGGCGGTTAATGAGAAATTCCACAAGGAAAACCCAAACAGCTTTGCTCGACCTGGGGATCGAACGCAGGACCTCACGCTCAGCAGTCGCGCTTGCGGTCACTAGACCAACGAGGCGGGGCAGTTTACTCGGAATACTAAATTGAATTAAAACCTGCTTTTTATAGAATGTCGTAAGTTTTAGATGCATTTTTCTTGCTATTTCTTACTGCGCCGAAAAAAGTAGGTTGACTGATATTTTGCCGTTATAAAATTAAAATATAAATTGTGTTTAACTTGAATCAAAATTGAGTCACGATATTGGACACGGATTCCGTTATTTCAAAGTAATTTTAAAGGTAATATACAAGTAATGCAACCGTACCTATAGGTTTTCAGTGATCTTCCTTCTAATCTTTCCCCAACTATCTAACTAGATGCTGAATACAATGTAATATGCTGAATATACCAGTATTTGACGCCTCTATTGTCTCTGACGTCACCGTATCTAATAAACCTGTTGATCCATTTAACGAATTGCTAGCGCCGCGAAACGCCTGGAATGTTTCTGTTCTAATTTTCACACTAACCGAGTCAAATGGAGTTTTCTCGCGGTTCAGATAAATATACAAACTAGTATTTATATCTAGGCTGTTGTTACAGATTTCTTTGTTTGATAATGTTGGCCGTTGAACTGTAGGCTGATTCAGGTATTTATTTGAAGTAGGAATAGATTGTTTTTTTTTTTGGTTTTCAAACAATTTGATAGTTTTTGTAAACGAAAACTGTACTATTAAAGAAACCTGATGGTTCTCCACAGGTTTCCTGCTTAAAAAATACCTGAACATTAATACCCTTTTCACTGTAAGGTGAGTTTCTCTACAAAACGTTACCATACAGAGAATATCAAATATTTTGGATAATAAAGCTATTTTACGGTTTTTGATGATGTCGTTTACGTTTTTTCGACAGCAGTCTTCTTAGGGCTACAATTTCGAAATGACCGCTGTGTTACGACTCATCTTACGTTGATAGTATAGCCTACTGGTCTTACCAATTGTTGGTTTTTATCGATGAATATCTCAAATTGTGTAAACTCTTCATTAACACTTAGGAGCGTTTACGCCGTTCGGAATTTCATACAAATTTCCAAGTCCTTATTTTTCGATATGACTGAACCGATTTTAATGAAACTTCATACCCATCAGCAAGATACATAGGACTAAAAAGTTAGTAGAAAACATTTTCGAAAAATAGTGTTACAGTTAAATTAGACCGATTTTAAATTTTCCATACAAACAGAAATTTCCAACTATCTTTTTTTAAGTAAGACATTTCGAAAATGTTTTCTACTAACTTTTTAGACCTAAGTAACCTGCTTATGTGTGTGAAGTTTCATCAAAATCGGTTCAGTCATTACGAAAAACAGACTTGAAAATTTGTTTGAAATGCCGTACGGCGTAAACTGTCACGTTGTCCTGATCTCCAACCTAACAACTTCATCTAATCCTAGAAAGTGTTTAATCTATAGGCCTTTGTTGAATTTCAATTCATGTCCAAAGGAATTTATCGCTGGTAACAACAAGTGAAGTTGTAGTCAACTAACATTAGTACTACTATAAAATGAAGTAGTATTTAGTATCCGAACTCATAACGGATTCAGTCTCGACAAGTGGGTGGCAGCGCGGTGCGCCGGCGCCGCTCCACCTGCCTACTTGTTCAAGATTTATGCGATCAGGACTCAATAGACAACTTGAAAGTTGAAACTTTTACACGTGTGTTTACAAACCATAAACAAGGTTTTCCCTTAACGGTGGCTGGTACTGTAGTAACGTTTTGATCTTAACCATAGACGGTTATGTGTTAAACCATAAATATCCCGTGTTTTATTTAATCGCTGTCATAAAGAGGTCTTAATGTGTCAAGAATAAACTCGAATACAGTTTGCAGTCGTTATGCTGGATGACTAACAGCGGTTACGCACTGCATCCGATTCGAATCCGTGAAAATACGTTCCGAAGTAGCCATATAACTATTTTTTTTTTTTTTCTTTATTTATTTGGAACTTTTGAACACAGTTCATGTCAGTTATATAACTATTTGTATGGTAGTTTACGTACTACATCCGGCATCCGTCATCCGATTTCTATCCGTCATCCGTGAGTCTCCAATTCGGAAGAAAGATTGACGGACCGAAGTAGCCGTAGTAATGTTTGTATGAACGCTTTCGTACTACCTCGGATTCAAATCGGACGCCAAATGGATATACCAAAGATGGCCCCTGAATTGTTTGAATTTGGATCAGAGATCGGAATAGTGCGTAAGCAACATCCGAAATCGGTCCGAGATTTTTACTCTAGATCGGTATTTTCACGGATTCGAATCGGATGCAGTGCGTAAAGGAATATCCGAATTCGGTCCGAGTTTTTTATATATCCGTATTTTCACAGATTCGGATCGGATGCAGTGCGTAATCGCTCTTAGTGGTCTAAAAATACAGAAAATAACACAGGACATACTTGTAAAACATTTCGGAGTTGCAACACAAAAGTGGAGCATCGATATGTTGAAAGTGCAGTTTTCACAACCAATACAATTCCGATCTAATTCTAGACTGGTTTTATTTATAGAACCGATGCTTTATCAAATATGAATTATTTATCGATTCCACATAATGAAAGAATTCACTCGAGTCTATTCGAAGCCCATAAAACATAACGCCTCGCTATCACACACGCAGTTTCTAAAACTCGTTGAATTTAATATAATCGTTAATCGGCCGTTTGAATTCAACGATTTAGCAAACTTTCGACATGTTTTGGTTACGTTGTTGTTTTATAACGGCTCGGGTCATAAGTCAGCGGTTACGAAACCTTCACTGGAGATTTCTTTAACGAAAGTAGCGTGATCTTGAACCTGTATTTGGATGTTTGGGATCTGAACCGAAGTTCGATCTCGAGTGATTCGTCACGACGACAGCTTTCGCGGTGTCGAACCGGAAATTCGTCATAAACGATCGCCAATGAAAGGTGAATGTCAAGATTTGTTTACGGTCTAATGGAGTCGCAAATCGATAGATATTGAATTCATTAGTGAAACTTTTTTATGTAAATAAACCTGACATTGGCGGCGAGATGCGTCTCAATTCACACTTCAAACAGAACCTGTCAATGAATTTGAAATGAAATAATAAAAATAATACGTTGACATCTCTAGTGGCTATGTAGAATACAATGATATTTTACACAAAAAGAAGTAAATATATGTATTACGTTCATAGAACATGGCGTTTAAAATTTGACTGTTTCGACTGTTTATCATCCACATTTTGCATAATTTCATTATTGTAATTAATGTTACCTTTTGCTGTTTATAGACTCAATTTGTTCACTTGACAGACATATGTGTTGCTGGGGAGTTTGTTGCGCCGTTTCTTCTTCACAGCAAAAACACTAGGAAGCGGTGAAGGGAGGGCGCTTTTGTGAGATGTCTTTTATGTAATTTTGACGTTCAAAAAGAACTAAGTAATTCTAGTCTATTTTGAATAAATGAGTTTTCAAGTTGAAGTCGACCCTGCATTATTTTCACTAGTATCTCTAATGAGTAAGACGAAGATACTAAATAAATACGAGAGTGAAAGAGATAGCTATTCCCAATTACAACAATTGGTGTAATTTCTAATAGTCATTTTTGGCGCGTCAATGACATATCTACTTCTTTTTGTATATAATATCAATGGTAGAATAACATAACCCTGTTGTTCTGCCTAGCCGTTTTCTCAACTATGTTGGGGTCAGCTTCCAATCTAACCAGGGGGCCTACTCCCTAAGCCCGTCAACGAACTTAGTCGTCCGTCCGAAAGTAGCCCGAAACGTTGGAGTGAATAAAATAAGTGTCAAGTTCAACTTTTCCGCGCGGCTGTTAATTAGCCATGAGTCCCTTTAGAATAATAATCCTTACTAACATTATAAATGCGAAAGTAAGCCTTAAAACGCACTAGCGGCCAGCCGCAATACGGCGTGCCGCTTGCGGCTGGCCGCACATGGATTTTTACATGAAACCGCATGATTTCAACGCACTGATTTCCGGCCAGCCGTCGTGCGCCAGTGCGTTGAGGTCATGCGGTTTCATGTAAAAATCGAGGTGCGGCCAACCGCAAGCGGCAGGCCGTATTGCGGCTGGCCGCTAGTGCGTTTTAAGGCTTACTCTATCTGTCTGTTACCTCATCACGACTAAACTACTGAACCAATTTTGATGAAACTTGGTACCTCTGTACCAAGTTTCATCAAAATATTATATAATAGTCTGGAATGGAACCCGAAGAAAGATATAGGCTACTTTTATCCCGAAAAACGTGGAGGACGCGGACGCGATAAACAACCTCTAGTACCCTAATAAACCTAAATAGAATAATATTACTGTAATCGACTTAATATAGTCAAGAGTACCTCTTTACTACCATAGCAAATTGTAAGTAATCGAACAAAACCTCAATTCAGGTCAACTTACATGGCTCCGGCCTGACGGGCCGTGAGTCCGTAACACTGCACTGTAATTTCCCATTACATAACCATTTGCTCAAAAGGATATTACATTGTTGGTCTACAAACGAGCTTTTAATAGTCTCATCGGAAGTACGGATTAGAAAATTGCACTTGCACATCGTGTACGGACCACTTTCTCTGACATTGAAACATTAGCCAGGCTTTTAGTCCCCAGAGAGAAATTAACACTCACTTTTAATTATAATTATAATCTGGTCTCAACATGCTAAGTCGATAACATGTTTAGCGGTGAGTAAAGAAGGTCGACGAAGGGAAATTGAAGTCATTACGCTTTTTTTTTCAATTATTTTTGATGAGAAATTTATCGGTCCTAAATGACAAAAAACTAATGATGGGAAATTTCAATTTATAAGATTTAACCGAAATGCTGATTAACAGTGACATTCAAACCGTGCGAACTTTTCTTGAGAGAAATTAGGGCTTCCGCAGACGGTCGACCGTTCATCAACACAATAGTTCAGTTGTAATTAAAAACATTACAGAATACATGAGAGATTATGCACGCCACCAGCTAAATTTTCAGCCGCCTGCGGCTGTCTTTATTATTGTCAAATACCATATCGATGCCTAACAGCCAAAAAGGCGCCATTTTTTGCGAATTGGACTTATATTATATCGTTGGAATGGTCTTTTTTTTCTGTATCGATTGGTCTAAGTCTCATGACTCTACAATACTTTTAGTCGTCGTAAAAGAACTTTAAAACACTCTCCTAGGCATCGATATTAATGCAGTCACACAAGACTGTATTCTGGATTACGAACCCCAAAAGCACGATCGAAACATTTTCTAATATTCAAACTTACTTCTATTTGTATAACAGAACAATAACCCCTCTGATTAATTATGTCCCGTATACATAATACAAAATACTTCTTTAGTTACACATTTGCAATATGTTTACATTCTCCACTGAGGCATTGCTTCTAACCGCGTGAGCTACCTGTTGCGACCTGCCCCCGACAATACGCTTTAATTAGTTCAGCTCAGTTCCTTTCTATGAAGCTGACGTGTTGAAATTCCATTCCTATGAGAATTTTCCTTATCATGATGGAACAGCTGTTACTTTTTTTAGTAGGTACAGTTATTATTTCAATTAATTGTTGTAAAAGCTGATATGAAAGAGAAGGGAGTCAGTGATATCATGACGGTTGCCAGGACGGAATGGAAGAAGAAAACGTGTTGCGCCGACCCCAAGTAACATGGGATAAGGGCAGGAAGATGATGATGATGAATTGTTGTAAAAGCTTGTTGAGTTTCGGCACTTATAACAGGCATTTTAATGTTTAGACAGGCGTGCGCCAGCATTACTCTGAGACAGGTATTCAGTTTTATTCCTTTTTTAACCTTTGTGGTATATTAAAAAGCCTCCAAAAGCTTTTACTTACGTAATTGAGTACGTCCGGCGCACCCTGGGCAGTCAGCGCTGCTAAAACCATTGCTGACTGGCTAATCTCACCACGGCTTGAACTATTCTCGTATATTCGTGATAGAAAGAGACTTAAAGACACGTATCATCACTACATAGTATAAAACAAAGTCTTATGCTTAGATCTTTAAAACTACGCAACGGATTTTGATGCGGTTTTTTTAATAGATAGAGTGATTCAAGAGGAAGCTTTATGTGTATAATACATGCATATTATAGTAGAGAAAAACGCGGAATACGCAATAAACGACATCCACGCGGGCGAAGCCGCTGGCGACCTCTAGTTTTTTTTATAAAATTAGGTAGTTCCTTAGAAAGGTATTTCTCCATTTTGAAATGGTAACCTTAATTCCGACTGGCTTTTTGCTCCTTTTCAACCACCTTTTCAAGCTTATATGATTTTGTAACGTAACTGGTAGACAAGACAAGACAAAACAAATAAAAATAGAAGTTTTGTATCAAGTATTGGTCAAAACATATTGAAATGGGTGGTGTAAGTGGTGTTGCTATTAAAAATCAGGTCACGTTTCTCTAAGCTAGGGGAAGAGTGCTGCGCAAAAAGTGACCAGCAGCTATTCATCGATTCAGTTAGGTATAGCATTTGTATGGAATCGAAATGGATTATAGTTAGATTGAGTTATTTGATTTGATGGGAATCGGAAATGGAACATAATAAAATCTTGCGGTTTTCATTTATATTGTGCTCAATTTTTTCGTACTTATCAAACATAGGCAAGAGTAAATTGAATCTACAGTTCGACGTGGCTCTGATGAACGTGGATGTCCTGAAAACCTGTCAAATCCACTAGTACATTTCATGTCTATTATGCCTTTAGAGCAATGTAAGACTGTAAAACTGAAACTGTTAAAAAAAACCGTCCCCGTAAGAAAGAGGTGTGATAGGAAATTAACGCAAGTGTAGGTTAAGTACTACAGAAACGAAATCAATACATTACAACGGGACCCAAACCTATAAAATGTAGAGGCACATAAAATAAACGCTATTCCATCCAAGTGCAGTAACACGATAGAAGGCAAAGCAGTTCAGTTAGAATTGCAAACCGGCCGCGATGAATAAGCACCGATATGGAATAGTTCTAACACGTGATTTTGTCTATGGAAAATCGCCGAGTTATAGTTATTGCGTAATGGTAATCGGTGGATCGAGATCCATGGGAAAGAACCGATTGAAGTGGGCTGTTGTATTGTTCTTGATCTTAAGTACTTGCTTATACTGAAGATAGTGGCAATAACGTAAGATTGCAAACTTTTCCGGAATTTCAGACTTTTATGGCCCTGATTCTGTTGAGCATTACTATCCTTTACTTGCAGATAAAATAAGGAAAAGATGAAAGAATATTAGAGCTATCAAATTAGGTTGAACCATTTCCAAACAGATTTAGACGACAAATCAGCATAAATGCCGCCTAAAAACATGGTGTTCAACTAGTTTGACATCTCTAGAAATGTTTCGTCTCTTTCTTGTATACCCTGTTAATAAAAGATAACAATATTTTTAATATGCGCAACGGAATCGACATCAATATCTATCTATTGAATTACCTTATAATTTGTAGGTATGACATCTGGCTTCAGTAACGTATGATCGGAATATAAATGATACTTTGTCTATTCACGATGACATGCACACGAAACAACGTTGTACACTCTTGAATATGAAGTGTCCACTACATTAACACATGGTTCTACACGCTTTATGTTCTGAAAAGCACTTAAATCTGCATTGTTTGTTTCATTATAATCAAGTCTATTACTACAACCATTAAAATTATCTCCACCATTATTGACTGCTTTGTCCCGTTGGGATTTATACGACTCTTATGCGACTCGAAGACATTTAGTGCGCTTTGGTTTAAAGCTGTGTCGGAATCGTAACTAACTAATGATAGTTCTATTACATTTACGTTTTTGACACCAATATTTATAATTAAATATGTATGTACCTTACTTGAGTATGTATATATTTATGTTATAAGTATTTATACTTATTTATTTATTTGTACGCTGCAAACAGCTCTTAAATTTTTCTTAACAATTCTTTCCATCCAATGGTTGTCTGGAAGAAATTGCTTTAAGCAATAAGACCACCATTTGTACTGTTCTTTGTATTCCTTCGGATTTATTTCTTTTAGTGTATAATAAAGTATACCTATGTATATATAAGTAATGATTGTCAAAAGTCATCGTTTTCAGTTCTTATCCTCATTTTCGTATCGTCATCGTTACTTCTCAAGATTGTCAGACAAAGATAGTATACACTGCTCACAAAGTACAATCAGTCCTTCGCTTTCCATATCCAATTTTGCTTACATAAAAAGTACGTGAGCCCTTCGGTCTTAAAAAATTACGTAAGTTGGAAAGTGTTTCTACGATCACTATGGTATTTATCGTTCACACGACGTAATTATTTTCACTTAGCTTTGCAATTTGCTCCGGTACGTACTGCACTGTGATTAATATTGTCCGGTATGTCATAATGCAACTGAGGAAAATTTCATAGGGAACTCGAGAGTACAGTAACAAAGGAAGGAAATTGGAATGGCGCACTTTGAAACTGTTGAACTAGTTTATGTTGTCATTATTAGTTATGGGTTTTAGGCGAGTTTCTGAACATTGTACTCGCGTCGTTGTTGAAAGGGAAAGCTTTGGTTAAAGTCGTTTGTGTTGCACCGTAACGGATACTATAAGTTATATTTTAAATGGTATTAATTTCCATTCTCACTTTGTATTAATAGGTAGATAATAATCTATGGCTTGAGGTCGAAACAAGTGCTTACGACAATCGTAAAGCAGCGCGACAGCACTTGAGTCTCCCTGACACGTTTCGCGCAGCATTTGCATGGCGCAGGCGCAGCCGCTCACCGCTCTCTATTAATACGTTAGATATGATTATGATAGATCGATTTGCTTAATTGGCGCATGCGCCACTTGCCCACACAATTATAATGCATAAATATTAAGTGCTGGCGACAGTGCCAAAGGACAAGCCAACCATTTAGCGATCATAAATTTTATTCAGTTTTATGAGGTCTTTCACATCATTTTATTGTCCGTATTTTAGATTGAAATATTTACACTATAATTAGTTTTCTGATTCATGTACTTGTTAAGTCAATTTAAGAAGTAAAACATCTTCAAGTTCCATTAGTGGCTTCAATTGAGCAGACATTTATTCATCATCACGAGGAAGATTTTATTTATAGTGTTAAATAAAATTATTTATTTATTGAAAGACGGCCCACTGAATGTCAATGTGAGATATGGTATGGCATGTTGATCAATTTATTTGAATCTCAAATAATATCGTTAGCGTAATGTTGACAAATAACTCAAATTTTTTATCTGCAATTAATCAACGAATGGCCAAGAACTTAGGGCTACTTAAAATTCAAAAACATTTCAAATGAGTTATTTACAGAAGCTATTTGATTTGTAATACATCGTATTTCAGAAGATTTAAAGGTCTGTGATGCAAAGTAGCATTAAGTTGGTTTGTTTTTTTCTGTGAATTTACCATGTCGACATGAAGGTTATAAACATCACCAACCAATACCATAACGTCTATAATACAGCAAATATTTCTTATACGTTCAAATATTTATGGTCAATATTAAGTAGCTCAAAATCATAACCGAAAACAAAATGCAAAACAATTTCCATTCAAAGATCAAACAGATTAGCAAACACAATTAGTTAGTCTATTAAACATGCAATAAGGTTTATAGTAAATAAGGCCAAGTTGTGTTGTGTGTTGTGCCTGCTCCTTATTTATAGCATTCCAGCCGAGTGTAAACAAATGTCATTCCATACAATTTGGTCTTTCCGCAAGCGTTAACGTGTAAGGAAAAAGGGTTTTCGTCAAATATATCCGATTTAAGGAGCTTTTGTATCTACAGTTTAATAAAACTTAGATCGCTTCACCTTATTGTGAGGAATGTGGAGTTGTCGAAGACCTACAACATTTATTGATGGAATGTATCCAATATGAGTCCGGTAGAAATATCTTAGTAAGGTCCCTGAATTTGAACAGAGCTGATGTAGGCATGTTCCATACAATTCTATCCCAACCAAATGGCGACGATGCGAAGGGTTGTTCAAATTCATGGCCCACGTCTTGTGAAAGTACAATTGTTTAGGATACGATGAGACTGACATATATACGCTATAGGTACGTAAAAGCCCCTTAAAACAAATAAAGATATAAAAAAACTGATTTTCGGATTTTACGCAATTATAAATGGCGTTTTATTAAGGTATCCTTTAGATTTATGAAACAAAATTAAGCTAAAACTAGTTATTTAAACAATCATTTAACGCTGTATCGGTTTTTATCCGGAAGACAATCAAAAGCGTGTCGGATTTTGCCCAACACCACATACACTGTATTACGTATAAGAATATAAAAAAATATTAATGGTTAGTCAACAGTATTGTACCTTAATAAAACCGTTCGATTCGACATGTGACCCTAATTACTGGTGTGGTCTAAAAAGATAATACTCGATCATGGTCCGATCTTGTTACATGATTGAGTCGTTCAATAATGTACACTCACAAATCGTCGGTAATGTTGCTTTTATTACCGCAAAAAACTGTTAAGCAACACTTAACGGCCGGTTTAGATGGTAACAGTGGTAATGAGCACTTTTTTAAATAATACTCTTGTGGGAATATGGTCATTTGGCTTGCACTTGTTATCTTACTTCCTACTAATATTGTGAAATTTTGGACGTTGGTGAGTTTGTGATGTTTGTTAATCAATCACGTCTTAACGGCTGATCGGATTTGAATGGAATTTGGTACACAGGTAGACCATGACCTTTATTAGGACATAGGATACTCTTTATCCGGTTACATGAAGTAGTTCCCCCAGAACGCGAGGTAAACCGCGAGAAACAGCTAGTGGGCACTGGGTAGTAAAAAATTGGCGTAATACAAATTAAGCGCCAAATCCACTAGCACGTTTTACTGCGCAAGTTGACTTCTGCAACCGACTTTCAAACTGTGGATACACCCTTAGCAAGTCGATTTCTATAAGTTTTACGAACTAAGCGAGCAATGGAGTGCTTAGCAGTCAAACTTGCTAGTGGAGTTACATTTTCAAGCATGCAATTTAGAGGGCTAATGTGGTATTTCACCAACCTATCATTATGTGTTCATTAGGCTAATTCTGTCTCTAGACTTTTCAATAGCCAACATTTACATTTCACTACAAATCAATAGTGATAATGACAAGATTATTAAACACATAAATGTCATATTTCTAGGTCACATTTAGCTTGTTTAGTGAATAGTTCTTTGCGGACTACTTAATGATATGTTGGTGAATCACCTCCTTAATCTTATTCGTTTTGTAATTCTAATTCAGTTGGCGAACGAAAACCAAGTTCTAAGTAATATAAGAAAATAGGCGTAGAAACAAAGCGAATAATGTATTATCAACAAAACTACGTGGATAAGATACGGGCTCACATTTAACACCTTATTTACATACAATCCGACGCCACAAATTGATACCCTGTTGATATCGTGGAACTTCTCCGTTTAATGGCGTATTACGTAGTACTTACTTACTAGTTGCCGTGAACGCTCGTAATCCACTTATCATTACGCTTTTTTCTTGGCTCTTGACATGAAATAGTGGCAAGATTTATTGATTCACGATATTGTTCATGGTTGGGTGCGCGCTAATTGCTGCGTGTTACAGCGGCACGTTAGCGTACTCGTTATGTAACATGTTACACAGCTTAATATGGTGCCAACACACGTCCTGTCAACAAATTGTTGTATGAAAATCGCTTGTGTCGTCGGCCTATATAATATGCACGTAGCTGACCGTTATTCCTAGGGCTGTCTGAAGTACCGAATTTTATTCTCTGTTTTAGTTGCGTCGTTAGGAGAGTGTTAACGTCCAGTAATTTAAGCAGCGTGAATGGGTCTGTTTGTACGCATTCTATAACTAATCTTAATAGGTCTGACTTGTTTTGCAAATCTAGGGGGGTCCGTCTTAAAAAAAAAACGATCTGAGTTTTTTATCTAAAGATGAAGGAAAATATTATCTGTGAGTTTATCTAATTATCTCGTGTAAATACGGAAAGATAAAGACTGTATTAAGGAAAACGGGTTAATGCGACTTTCTCAGTTCATACAATATCTTCCGTCGTTGTTTCTTTATTCACCAACCATAGTCTGCTTACTTCTTGATTGAGACCTAAGTCGATACAGTCTTTGAGATTCTCACGTCACCATTAGTCATCATTGACAGGTCCTACTTACAGCTTCCAAAGAAGCCAGAGCCAAAGAATGTCGTACATCTCAACCCTATTCTCAACAGACATTTCAGTCGTTTCCTACTTGCGTCTGGCGGTAGTCGGGCGACAAATTGCCGACGGACGCCATTTCGGCGACGCACAATTGCCCCTTAACGGCCCGTTCCCCAGATTTATTCGCCTACACGTAAGTTAAGAGCCTTGTTCACAGTACGCATTTCGTTTAAATCACGGCGACACGCTGTTTGTCGTCGCCGTTGACGCTCGTCAAAATTCCTGTGTGTAATATTCGGCTTACGAACGTTTCCGGGTTGAGTTCAGAAGTAAAAAAAATACACTAGAATTGGTTGATTGTGATATATTGATTGTTTCAGTATCAGATGATTGTCAAGGCTAATTGAATGATGTAGCTTGTGTTTTGTTAATGTTTCCTCAAAATTCTTCACAAATTTTACTACCAAAATCTATTTAAATATACTACAGTCCCTTCTGAAGTATAAACTGAAATGTTTATAAATAACAATTTATGTCTAAGAAATGCCACAATCAACACGCGTTCAGCGTTACTCCGACACATTCCTCGTACCGTGAATGTTCTTCTTTACCCGACAGTGGTAATGGCGGCGCTAATGACCAAACACCAGCAACGTGATCCTTGAGGTGTGAACTTACGAGGCGTTCCTGAGAAATTCGCTTATTATTAGTACCTGGAACCGTTTGCCTTTCCTGATCTAGTCGTTTAACACCAGTCGGTTGCTTTGGTCTGGTTGCTACGCGATCGGAATGTTGAAGTCCGTTTCAGGATTAACAGACACCATTAATGTTGATTAAGTTGATACGATCTTGGCAATGTGTGGATGTCTCATTTTAGACATGAGAACACCGTTAAAGCTGGCTTTGATATAAATTATTTTCATTTCAGGTCTTGCAAACAATTCAAATTGATATCGAACAAAAGCAACAAACCTCCGAGCTTAGAACCAAAATTAAAACATAATTCGTATTGCCAATATCAGCTATTTTATTGTTATTATATCTCAGCGCGAGTATCGGGCATTACGGCTGGGTGGAACATTAGCATGGTAGAGGGGGCTCAACAATGGCGGAGTGCGGCGCCGGCGCAGCGATGCCCACAGCATCCACCGATAACGTGCACTCCTCTAGTCTAATGGATACAGGTGGTTGCTTTAGGATATCTAAACATTTTCTAAATTATCAAAGGAATACAAACTATATGTTTAGGCTTAACATATAAAAGGTGCCCAATATATTTTGGAATGTGATAGCACATTCCTAAGCAAAAACCTCGCTCCCTTGTGCTTTTATTTACGGCATTACGATATTTCCCTATCCAATTTTAGTAAAAGGCCATATAGACCTCTATAATCGCTTTGGGATCGGATTGCATCGCTTTCTCTTTAAATGAAATCATTCCGAATATTTAATCGAATTCTTTTAAAATTCTGATCAAAAGGGCAGGTAAAAATTTACTTACCCCGAGAAGAAAAAATCTCAAACGTTTTAGAATTCAAATTTTTCTTCAACAATTCAAAGAATTCCCATAGCACCCTGTATCATGAGGTCGGTGGCGTGCGCCGGCGCCGACTCCTCTAATAATAGTCGCATTCCATTCCCTCGCCCTGGAAGGGCTCACCTCGCGATGCGCGCGCGCACCTGCCGTACACCACTTTCCTTTTTCATTTGCCAAATGCTTTCGCTACTCCGTGATTCTGAATTAATGTTATTGAAAAATGGCTTACATTATGCTTGTAAATTCTTTTGAGTAAATTGATCGTGTTTACAACTAACTAATACAATTACAGTGACCATCAAAGGAAGCTATGACGTAAACCGACGGATTAGTATTTGTACGTTCTTGATTATAAGGCGTTGATTTCAACCACATGCGCATGCATCACTTTATGGATAGAAGTATGACGTAGAAACACATGTACCAAGGGTCTAGTACAAAATTCACGAAAAGTGTCCTGAGTTTACATACACCACCAGAGCCCGTCAAGACACACCGCCATATAAACTTACAAATACCAACAAACTAATTTAAATCCTATGTCGTCTTCATGATGCCTACAGCTATACGAAGAATCGACTATACACATCGACACCGAAACCGCAACCGCTCTGGATCAACATAAATAGAGAAGGCAGACAAGGAGAGCCGACCCCAGATAATGGGACAAGGCAAAGGAAGAAGAAGACTATACACATTGACGTAAATTAGTCTTCATTTTCGCGTTTTAGTCTACATTCGGTTCGGACATTTTTGAGCGCTGACCTGAGGTTTCTACGTCAGTAGACAGAGATTTTAATTTTAAGACTGTTAAAACACTCGCATTTGACCGTACGAAAAACTAAATAACTTTCAAGAAAGCTCTCTAAGAATTTTCGACAGATGTTAAATGTTTACAAAAGAAACCCATCTACCGTGAAATGCCAAGGGCAACGTATTCAGAAGTGTAGGGGAGCATCTGGAGCCATTAGGGCGTCCAGGCACCGTGTCAAACTGCTGGCGTGGAACCTCGGCTAAGGGCGTGCGCTTACGCAGGCCTCGTGAGAATATCGTTACGTGTATGTAATGTTTATGTTTCCATTATCGATACTATCTTTATGTATTGCTGGAGTTTCTCGGTTTTTCTTTACTTGTCTGTGGAATTTTTTTATGGTCTGTCGGTTTAGAAATTAATATGTCTGTAATTATGTGGGATGGTAAGGAAAAATCGCTGATTTTTATTGTGTAATTGCGTAATTTGATTTAAGATCTGTGTATATTTAAACAATTTGATTGCTGAAACATATCACTGATTTCAATTTTGTTCGCTGTTAAGGTAGATCAAGCACACTATCGGTGTTTTATCGGGCGCATTTTGGAGAGAGTGCGATGGGCGACCAGAGCAAAGCAATGCGCTACCGCTTTTTGGTGGACATCCCACTCATACGCACAAAACGTTTTAGCAGCACGTTCATTGTGCCTGCAGTTAAGGAGTGGAACTCCCTGCCAGAGTCTGTTTCCTGTCTGTCAGTGAAGTTCTAACAGTGCGGAAGTCAAAAATGCCTACTTTACAAGAGAGTGAAAAAACTATTTAAAACGAGCGTAACCTACGCTGCACGCAATATTGTTTTTAATTATCATTACAAATAAACTCTTTGATGATTTAATTAAACTTTGAAAATCCTAGTAATCTTCTTCATTTCAAGGAATATTGTGGCTTTCGCAGTGTTGTCTGTTTTTGTCACAAAATGACTTACGCACGCACTGTTAGAACTTTAGAGCTCTTACACACGAGCGGCATGTTCCCAACGGCAGAGGTAACTGCAGTCGTCGACGCGCGTCGGCGGCAACCGTCGACATTTCAACTTCAAAGATCAGCGGCAGCGGCAACAACTGCAAGTGTCGCTATAGGTCGACTGCTGGCGTCGACGCGTCGACGGTTGCCGCCGACGCGCGTCGACGGCTGCAGTTACCTCTGCCGTTGGGAACATGCCGCTCGTGTGTAAGAGCTCTTACTGACGAAATGTCAAGTGAATAGGTTACTTCTAGGCAAGCGTGCACCATCGTTGACCACATGTTCACGAGTGAGATAGTGGTCAAACGTGAGCCAATAACGAGCAAATGATCAACTATTTGGGATTTGTTATTTCGATCATATTTGTAGCTATGTTATGCAGCAGTAGCTTTGAAATCTTTGAATCCTCACTCTATTGTTCAAGTACACATTGTTGCACACAGGAACGACTAAAGTTAGTTCCATCTTAAACCCTTCCTATTTGACAGTAAGTTACTGTGTGAGCGGGTTTAAATCCAGGTCTTATTCTGAAGACTGCTCCTTTATGATCCCATTGTTTTGTTGACGTTCAATCTTGTGGTTTTCTCCGCTATGGTGGTTGTTATGTGCGTCATTGCTAGGATTTATGGTGATATGAATTGTGCCTTGCTCTATGTACCTATGCGCCATATTGGGTAGATAAACATAATTGTAATATTTTCTTTTGAATTTGTATCTAATATCATGAATCTCGAAATGTCATGCTTAAAAGAAAAATAAGTTTATTTTATTATTTTTTGCTTATAGTTTTACTCGTTAAAATACAGGGTGTTCCGGACCGAGTGGTACAATGGAAAATGTGGAATAGGAAGACATATATACCGTCAAAAAAAGGTAAAAAAAAACTATTGTTCTACATATTTGCGATGTTGATATGAATAACTATAATTTGAAAATATTCCCTTCAAGATAAAAAAATGACTAGTTTGATTGTAAATAAGTCAAAGTCTTTTTTACATTAATGTGTACAAACCCGAAAGTAAAAATTTTCATAAAATTCTAAAAAAGGTGATAAGTTTTATATTATTGAAAATAGCCCTATCATAATACCTACTATTACAGAGGTAATATGACCTATTTCACATTTTTCTTTAGACCATTCGTTCCGAGACACACTGTAGATCGTCATTATAACTTCAGTGCGTTTATGAAGCAAAGCTCTGAAGCCATGTCCCTAGGGAAATACGGGGCTGGCTTGCTACACGCACTGAAATTAATTAAAATGAGATGTAGCCTCCCTACATCTCTCGTACGGCATACATAGGTAGGTATAGTTTTGCTAGCGAATAAATATTTTCCTTGGGTATCTTATGTTATAATTTATTAAAGCAAGGTACATCATACATATATTCACGCCTGTTATCCCCGAAGGGGTTAGCTGAGGTTCTATTACAGTACACCCATGTTTTACCTCATGTATATGTAAATAGGGGCGAGCCTATTGCCATTTTTCGGCCATAATTATTGTGCAGGTAAAAGACGAACTATACCTACAGGCTGTTAAAAAAATTACTCTTAAGAATTTTGTGGGTTTTCTCGGTATCGGAAATTGAACAACTTTCGCTAGAATAACGTTTTGAAATTCTCGTATTTTTTATTAATTTCTATAAAAAATAAACATTTTATTATACTAAGTAAGTACTTACTGGAATACATTACTAAAACCTTTAAGGTAAGTTTTGTTACAACAATAGCATTTTATTAAGACATTTACGTAAACGAGTTACAAATACTTTGTAAGGTATAAGCTTTCTGTAGTCAAAGTCACTTATGAAACATTTCCCGACTCTCATTAAATATCTAAGGAATTTTAATACTTTGCATATAATCTCAAGTATTATATTGTTTACTTTTACACGTCATATCAAAAAACGTTATCAATTATACTTACTGCTAGAGCCGCTTTACCTTGACTGCGCTTGCGCAACTATAAGTATCTAAAGGTTTTTTTAGGTACACCATTAAACTCGATTACAAGCCTCTTGATTAAACAACAATGGTGAAAGTTCCGTTAAAATTAATTTTTGGTTTATAAGTGGCAACAAGTAGTGTCGTTTTGACCTCAATTCGGGTCCTAATACTGCTAATACTGCTAATATTTGACGACACGTTTGGTGCAGTGGCTGAGCGATTGACTTCTGCGCTACGGGTCGTGGGTTCGATTCCTGCACGGAACAAAAATTTGTATGGCCTACAGATAGTTGTTTCGGGTCTGGGCGTTTGTGTATGTGAGATTTGTGTCTGTAAACGCACCCACGATACAGGAGAAATCCAAGTGTGAGGAAATGTTTTTTTTTTAAAATACAGAATACTTTGAGACGTATTTATATCGATTTTAAAATTTTACAATAAATATTTTTGGAAAAAAGTAAGTGCAACGCATCCTAGGATCGATACTGTCGCCAATAGTGTCGTTGTTATAATTTTTGTCTGTTTGTCCGTTTGTATGTTTGAGCTTCATACCAGTGCTACTGCACAGATCTAGTTGAAATTTGGCAGCCACTTTCGTTAAACAGCGAGTCAGGTTATAGGGTACATAATCACGCTATAGAGTGTGGTCGATGAGCAGTAAATGTTTTCGTAGGCATAGCTGCGGGTACAGCTAGAAGTAAAATAAAGTTTCTTATAAGTATTTTTAACCCCCGACGCAAAAATAGGGGTGTTATGAGTTTGACCGCTATGTGTCTCTGTGGCACCATAGCTCTTAAACGGATGAACCGATTTAGGTGCGGTTTTTTTTATTTAAAAGCTGGTTTTCTAGCGGTGGTTCTTAGACATGTTTTATCAAAATCGGTTCAACCGTTTCAGGGTTATCAGCTGTTTTGATATTTGCGTTGGGGTTTTTTTTAATTTTTAATTTATGTTATGTACCTAATACATAGACACGTCATCTATCATAATAATTAGCATATAGTAGTTATAAATTGATAAGTAATACAAACAACACGTGCGAATGTATCTTGCAATCAACGTGTTATTTACCTTGTTATTTGCATAGCAAATATTCTGTTTTTATCAGCTGATAGTGTTATGAAAGACTTAGTTTTGGGACCAAAGGTTGAATAACAAGACGAATACCTGGATTGCGTACTTTTATTTGGATGTCTAATCGAACGGGTTTTTGATTTTACCCCGTTTTACCCTCTTTCAGGGGTAGTAAGGCAAAACCCATCCTATGTCACTCGTTTAAAATATACTTGGGAGCAAATAAATCGAGCCGCTTCTATTTTTCACGTATAATTGTTATTATTTTTAGTACCTATAATTATAATGGAACAGATCAATTCGAAACACATATCGCCTAAAACACGTGAAAAAAGGAGTGGCTCGATTTATTTGCCCCCAAGTGTAGTTAAGCTTTCCATCAGTGAAAGAATTTTTGTAATCGTATCAGTATTTTCAGATATTACCTTTTACAAACAAACAACTTTACCTCTTTATAATATAATATATAGATTTAGATTTATTCTTGTCATGTCATCCCATATTTCCAATGCTGGGTTAAGCCCTCTACTACACTTCTTCAAATTTCTTAGTCATAAGCCAGTCTTCTTCAATGTCTTCGTGCATGAATAAAAACATTATCACTCTCGATATTTTTCCTCTATATCAACCAAACAAACTCCTCAATTACAACACCAGCAAAATAATTCAACCCACGTTCTCTGTTTCTATAAATAAATATATAACCATACTTTCCCATCCCCGCAGGACTATCCGTTAAAGGACAAAAGAGGTAACATTTACTTTCATATCAGAATCGTAGTTAGTAGCAGCATTAATTAGCTCCATTGAATATGCACGGCGGCTTGTCGGGCTCGTGCCGGAAGACCGGCTTCCGTCGCCCCCGGCGCCCTGGGACTTTCCAACGGGATTCGAAGCCGCCAAGGAATATACGAAGGTGTCTTTTAATACGTGCTAGGAGTCGGTAGGTTTATATTATGACTTCTGGGCGAGACAGATGGCAAATTTTCTTCATTTTTATATTAGGCTTTAATTGAGGGGATCATCGCTAATTATCAAGTTAAGCTGCGCTTGCCGCGGTTATTCTGTAGATGGGTGACCGTTCCTTACACATCGAGACCACTCCTTGCCTCGGAGAGTACGTTAAACCGTCGGTTCCAGGTGTCATACGAATACCTACAACAGTCGTTATGGGTAGGTAGTTAGAAGCCCGAAAGTCTGGCAACCGGTCTAACCTTAGGATATCGGCATTGCCCAGTAACTGGGTTGCGGAGGTCTGATAGCAGTCGCTCCATGTAAAATACTGGTATTCAGTCGCATCTAGTTAGACTGGAAGTTGATCCCAACATGTTGGGAAAAGGCTAAAGTCCCCGTCACGAGAAGCTATAAATTTTGGAAATAAAGAACTTCTACAAAGTTACGTAGCGACAATTCAATCAACAACAAATAATCCCAAATTCAATCAACTCAAAGTTACATACGTGTAATACGAAACTAACGAGCAATTTCACTTAGTCGGGTTATATTTTAGCGATATAAAGCGCTATCGTCTAATGTTTTGTGGTACCGGAACGTGTCTGACTCATGGAACGTCAACATTTGGCCCGCCATTTTGAAGTAAGTTCACACTGACGCTGTCAATGCTGTCATTTGAGTTTTGAATGCGTTTTAGTTTGTTTGTGTTGTTTTCGTAGATTATTATTTATTATTATATAAATAAAATAAAAACCATTATATAAAAATAAAAATCATTACAAAACTGTTTTTTTTATTTGTTCCAAAGGTTGCGAACCCCTAAATGTGTGTTTACAAAATTTATAGCTTCTCGCGACGGGGACTTTAGACAGAATAATTAGGCTTTAAGTACCTTTAGAAGATTGTATTAAAATTCTTTAAGATTACAAAATTACAAGGTTTCTTTGCATGTCCATAAACCGTATCACCATTTAAAAAATGCCTTGAAAACCTCGCCCTAAATGATAAAGAATGTACATGCAATATTACAACTATCGGAAAAACACACAATTACGTTGCCAGCCACCGTTCCCGTCCACAAAAGGCTCAAACAAACAGATAAGCAATAAGGAGCGTACTGCGCACACGCAAATGGCGTACGTCGTTATCTAAACGCGCCAATCGTTTACACACAGTTAGAGGACGCAATTATCACCTACCGTACACCTGTTCCATGTATGCTAATGACCACAGTAAATCACTATCGATAGACCAGATACCTCTGATTATATCTCGGATGGTCACGCGCATACCATTTTTGGTGTACCGCCAATGTGGGGTCCAATTACTGAGGGCCAAACGACACTTTCCATGTCCAGCCGTGCCCTTTTCAGACCTTAGATAGTTCCCGTCTGAACACATCCTGATTGTAACTTCAGATCAGTTTGGTAAGGACGAGGTGACTGTCAAAGAATAGTGTAGCACCTTGCACCAAATAAACTTGACTTGCCTGATCTTTTTTCAATTAAGTTTTGAAATCATTTCTCATCGTGGAATTAACCTAAAATTGTGGTTTGACTTCATTCAATGTTTCTCATGCTTAACTAACCTCCGGTTTCTGAATTGAGAATTCTAGGAAGAGCAGTACCTAAGTAACATTTGAGGATGGCAAAAAAATTACGGATTTTAAAGCATTTTTTTGACAACTCCGTACTCAAATATTACTTAAGTATTGCTTATCTTGAATTCTCAAATCAGAAACCGGAGCTAAGTTTTACGCTTGCCTTTCATGTAGGATGGTCTGAGTTTGATATCTCTGAATTTTCGAAATCATGGGCGGAAGGAAGGAAAGGAAGGTAGGAAAGTAACAAGAGCAGACGGTTTAAAAAAAAAAAGTTCTCGGTCACGTGTGTAGTCTACCAATCCGCACCAGCCCAGCGTGATGGATTAAGGCCTAAAGTTATTCTGATAAGAAGCTCGTGCCCAGCAGTAGAACAGGGCTGATTATACTAAATGTTTCTCATCATTAATCCAAAGATGATCAAAAGATATATGATTTTAATGCGTATTTGCGAATTAATCTCGCCTCTGTCACCATCGAAGGTCGACCGTTTAAGGAGATGGTTAATTAAACCTAGCTCTGTCGACGTCTCAGAGTCGATTTCCTCGTTAAACGATTTGATTTACGCATCATGGGCATCCTTGGCCGATGAGGTGTTAAACCGTGACCCTACGCAAAAGGCGTCGCTCGCTGAATCACCAATAATTTCGTTGTTTTGTTTTTATACAATAGATGTGGCCATATGCGGGCGGCTGCGGGCGGAGCTTTGTTTGGGCAATCAGTCAACGACCGGCTTCGCAGTTTCCCGACACATTCCTTAGGTGCTCGTCACCGGGAAGATTCATGCAAGCGATATGCAAAGACCGCCGTTAGGAGCGCACCCTCGCGCCGCGTTCAACCGATTCCGAGCGATTTTTTCATGATGATAGCGCGCCGGCGACCACCTTTAGACTGCCTTTCGCCACCACTAAATGTGTTCCCATTTATAAACACGTTCTCGGGAATAGCTGCTTCGAATGAATACGTATCCGTAAAAATATTGCGCAATTATAAATTTCTACGGAAAATTGATAATGTTCTCACGAACGGGCGCGCGATGCGTTAATTGGTGCGCAATCCGCATTCTAAACGAATTAATGGTTGCTCGCGGACTCTCTCGTTCACCGCCATCTCAGTTATTTAATTTTTCGCTCAGTTAACATACGACGAGTCGACGGCCATTTTTTGTGTTTACAAATTAAGGTAATTACCGTAATACCCCTGTCACAACCTTTTAAGTTCAACGCACGCATTATGCGTCTCGTTGTGGTTTTCGGGCCGAATGGATTTTGATTCTTATTTCTTGGCGATTAAGGTGTTAGCCGAATATTTTGGAATTTCGCGTGAAATATTGTTGTAGTGCGCCCTTGAATGTTCAGTTCCGGGCTATTTTAATGTCGTTTAAATTAAAATATGCAACGCGCTCTCGCCGATATAATTGCGCGCAACGAAGTCGCAAATCACGACACCGCGCTATGCTTTAACGAAATTTATCGAATAAAACGTGTTAATTTTTCACGGACCTGATAAGTTTTTTATAAGAATTTGCACAGATTTGTTCGTAGGAAATGTTACCACGGCGATTTGATTCCTAATTACCGGGTATCGCCCGTATTTGGGTATAAGCCGAAGTTCCTGCAATGATAGAAAGCGCGGTATTTAATTCCATATTTACTACTTCCTAAACTATGCACACCAATAAAATTACGGCTGTGAGTTTATCTGAACGGAAACACGCTTCATATCGGTGCAGGAGACGTATTTATGACTGGTTATTCTAAGGTTGTTTGGAGTTCCCATCGCGGCTCGCAGCGTTCAAACATAACGCCGTATGTGATGGTGCGATCGCGTGTAATCTCCCATCTTACGGCCGAGACTATCTCGCCGACGAGACGCTCATATCTGATACAACCACGCTTCCCCTGTACATGGGTAATAATCTTTTATGCGACGCGATGAAGTTATTTACCCGTCGATTGGCCCATCGACATCAGATATCGACCGCTCGAGGTTCTCAGTCGCAACTTTGTAAGCTCGAAAACCTTCCATAGCTTTTCGCTATGCTAATCGAAGTGTCGCTCCTGAACTTCGAAGAGCAAAAATAGTAACAGAAGCTCAGTTGCGTAAATAACTTGATTCTGAATAACGCATATCACAGGTGAGGGTCACGGCATCCAAGTTCAGTTAACAATGTCGTGTTGACGCCTGACCCCGGTTGCGGACGGCGTCAATTTCGGCGCGTCAGCCGGTCGCGGTCGTGTCGTAATGCGATTACAATGATGATGCCCGATTCGCAAATTGGCAGTGACCCAGTTCGGGTACCGGTGGGCGGCTCGGAGGTCCACCGGCTCCCGCGCTCGCCTTTTCTCAGAAAGTTCCACACACTTGCCTAATGGAGCACCTTGATCTCTGTTAAGTAATCATGTCACAATACTAAACGTTCTCGTTTCAGAGCGTACTCCGAAAAACAAACGAAACAACGACGAATATCGACAACAACTTATAAATATACGATAAAAATATTTTTAAACAACGTTCTACTAGGTATCAATTAGTATGGAACTAGGATGAAAGAAAGACAAAATGTCAAATCGCGAAAATCTAATCGATCGTCGCGTCCGTGGTTGGAAAACGTGCGATTCGTCACCCGAAACTTCGAAGTTCGATTTTCGGAGTAGGCCGCCAGTTGACGCGATTTAACGGTTCCGTTACATCATTTGCCTCTTGTGATTGAATTTTGTCAATACCGTTTTCGATTATTTTGTTTCGGTGCGTAGCACCATGTTGTGCAACTGAATCGGCATGTAATTGTTGGGGGGTCATTGTTTGTAACGGAACGGGCTCGGGTGCACCGCGCGTGGTGTGAGATGAATTCCATTAGACCGGGTGAGGTGCGCATTGCCGGCGTAGGTCGTTTACACCGCCGGCCAGCAGTGCGCGACGCACCGAACCGATCCATTTAAACCAAACCGCAACCCGTAAAATCATCCATCTCCATTGTTACTGGGTTCCTTTTCAACACTTGAACGTATATTCTATGAAAGTGCTCACCTTGACACGATACACCTTAGTACCTACTTCAGATGTGTGTAAACACGCAATCGGTATTAATGCGTCTTTTCAATGTGCTCTCATTTTAGGTCTCCCCTTCACAATTAGCACTGCATCAACCGAATCGTGCACGCAGATCAACTCGAGACAAATAAAAGCTAAGAAGTGTTGTTCATTACAACGAGGCGATGATTAATCAAGGATGTAATATGAACTGTGTGGCTAAATGATTTGTTTGTATTCTGGTCGTGCACTGTCGTTCGTCATTTCGCCAGGCTTTTCCTAGAAAGTAATGTGTCCCATTTGGTGCTAGGAACCCCTACCACCGGATACGACGGCCACGTCATACTAACTGTTGATTTTCACTTTTATAATGCACCTCAGGAAAATTATTATATTGTTTACACGATGCACTGCGCACGATAAGTAGGCAGGAGTATAATGCAATACTGTCGTCTGCCCTAATTAAGGTAAGGTGATAGTAAGAACAATAAATTAGGCGTGGGGTACCATAATTATCTTATCAGTGTATAGTTAGACAATGCGCCCGCTGAGATGCGCGAGCGCACGGCGCGCTATCGCGACCACCCGCCGCCACCGGGAACCGACGTCGATACAACATAATAATATGGGAACATGAATCAGCGAACACAAGCCCAACACAAGAGGTGCAACGCCATACTTCTTAGAACAAACGGACCGTGCTCACCGTGTGATCGAACTCATAAAAATTGCTTGTTGCGAAGCGGTCGCTCCGTCTTAAGCGAAGGCGGGTAGCAAGAATCTCGTCTTCTCATAACCAGATGAAGGAGTAACCATTGCTCGGCACCTTCCATGAAGTCGTTAACGATCCCGGCGACACCTCGTCTAATGGTCCGCGTGCGTACTTAGCTATGCAAATTATTGCGCTACTCGGGCGCGCCGCGACCGCGTCTCGACCAGACTTGCGCAATTATTCATTATTCTCTTTAAAATATTACCCCTTGCGTAATACAACCTGATAAATGACCACTATCGATTTATTGTTCCCCGCAGCCTCGGTGAAATTGTTAACCCGCCATTTCGGTATCGCATTATTCTTTCAGATGTTATTTACTACCGTGGCAGTATTATCTCGCCGTGCCGCTCTCCTAATAATGTCTCGTTATGGGAAACTCTCGTTTGTGGCCAATAAAATAATTGAATATCAGTGCGTTGATCGCAGCCGGAGAACTAGCTCTTATCTGGAGCGTAATAAATCGGTGCTGCCGATCGCGATCCGAGTGCGGCCAGGCGCCTGATTAATGAGTTAACATTTTTTAATTAACGATCTCGCTGCACCGAGGAGTTATTGGTCCGCTGAGGGCACCGCGAGTGTAAGCACGCGCTTCGACAGCGCACATAGCTTTCGCCGGAGCGACGTTCAGCTAAATTATAAGCTCCGGCTGAAGAGTTAATTGTGTGTTTACTATGTTTACCATCGGCATTAGGTATTCCTCGTTCGATAATCGCTGCGGGGCGGTCGCGTCGTGATCTAAAGTTTTCCCGCGTTATGCAACCAGGCTTTTGTTGCGTTCGCTTCACATGCCTTGTACACGAACCTGCACTAGGTACTCACTGCGATCTGTATCGGTTTCGGATAGTAATGTCTCGACATTATTATTTTTGTCATAAGTTGCACGAATCATTTACGACATCCCCGTCACGATTGTTGACGTAACATCAGTTACCACGCTCCGATGACACATTATGTTTTGCGTGATTCGCCTCATTTTCTTGCAGCAGCTTTGTACTAAGCTGGTTAGTGGCATGGCTTTAATTAACCTCAAGATTAATGAGAATTATTAATACGAAACGCGTATAATATGGTTTATGTACATTATCAATAACGTGACCTCAGTGTCGAGCCTCGTTACCCTCATCTAATGTCAGCTCGTCAGCGAGCATTCAGTCTCGACATTTCGCTAGTGAAAACCCGAGGCGAGAACTGTATTCGTTTGACCTGGACCCTCGTGCCTCGGTGTAAACGACGACAGCGAAACATGACCATTGTTAAGTTACGAGCAGAATTCCATACGGCTTTTTGCTCGGCACGCATCAATTGGAAGTCTCCTATTGACGTAGGTACGTGTGAAGTTCGTTAGCGAACCATTGAGTGGACTCGCATACCAGTGATATTTCACACGTATTGTTAAAGCCCACGATGAGTGCTAAATTGTCTTTAGAAATGTATTACTTGAACACTATGGGCGAGATGATGCAGGTGGTGTATTAAAAGTCGCATTCCGCATTCGTACTTAAACGACTCGTTGCAAGTTTGAAGTGTCTAGCAAATAAATGTTTGTAACGTAACATGCAAATGCATTATAATCGTTGAGCCCTTGCTAGTAAAAGGAGAAATTGCTTTATGAGTATACAGCGTGTACCTACCTCGGTAAAGTGCGAATCCGAAAGGAGTTAAAACTAGACCAAAATTACCAATAAAAACCGACTTCAAAAAAAAAACTAAACGGAGTAAAATAATTATCATTTAATAAAAGTACCAGTTTCAGAAGTCGGTGCATTCAATTTGTTTCAGCGTAGAACACCGACTTCTGAAACTGGTACTTTTATTAAATGATAATTATTTTACTCCGTTTAGTTTTTTTTTTGAAGTCGGTTTTTACTTTTTTAAAGTTATTTTATTTTATACTTTTTAGTGCCACAAATTACAATAGTGTACAAATTCTCGGACCAGCACTACAACTAGAACGTCGTCTATACGATTTGTGTATTTTTTTTTGTTTTTGTTGATTTTTGGGAAAAGTGCTGAATCAATTTCAATAAAATTTCTATGGGACCACCTCTGAAGTATGGTCTACCAAACAAAAAAAAATCATCAAAATCCATTCATAATTGGCGGAGATATCGCGTAACAAACATACAAAAAAAAAAAAAAACATTCAGACGAATTGAGAACCTCCTCCTTTTTGAAGTTGGTTAAAAAATAGGTTTTATTTTTACTTAATAAAAATATGACAGCTATATTTCTGCTAGTCATTTGTTATTTTCGTATTTCTCCTCACTGCCTATTAGGTATCTACGAAAATAATAAAAAAATGGACCCAATATTTCGAACAAAATGGTTTTTATTTTTTTGTTTAATAATATCGGCAGAAATGATAAAACAAACAATTGATTGCAGAAACATGGAAGTCCTCAAAAAAAAAGGTTAAAAAAGTTTTTCCCTTACTTTTGGTCTAGTTTCTCCGTCTTTCGGGTTCGCTCTTTGTAGAAGGATACACAGAATTATGCCAAACAACTTTTTTCAATTAGTGCCGACATCGTCACTTATCTAATCACGAAAACGTGACACGCATTTAGAAACAAACTAAAGTGATTTCGACACAGAATATTACGAATTGATAGAATCGATGCTCGATTAAAAAAGCCACCTTGAACCGTTTATACCGTTTCGCGTCCAATTGTTGCACAACTGAGCTTTTTGTAGCGAGCTACCGATTCATTTCATACCGAATTCAATTACAGAAACATATGTAAATGTCATAATCTCTAATGAAACTGTTGCACGTCTTTGCGTTTGCGCAAATCCTCGAGTGATCTGTCTTTGAGGAGTTTGTTCTTAAGCAATTGTTACGTTCACCTCGCAATTATATTGGATTATGGTGTTGTAGTAATAAAAACAATAAACAACCACGTTTTGGATTACTTTGTAATTTATGATTGTATGAAAACATTTATCATGCTGTATCTGATGTTAGGCCACGAATGTGTTGCAATGTTTTCGTTTTGTTAATGTCTCTATCCACTCTAGTGGCTTTGTAACATTGAACTTAATGCCTTCATTTCTTTTTCCAGGTAAGTGTGGTGTTGTGGAAGTGCGACGCGTGCGTCTACTCGGTATGTGGCAGCCGTTATGAGTGTCAGTAAAACATGGTCGCTCGTTAGGCATGCACGGAGGGCGCGCGGTTCGTGCCCGCATCAATATGCGCCCGCGCACCTCACGGACACGATTTGACGAATGAATCACACCATTTTCTTCGTAGTCGAGTTGTTCACGTGACGTCACGATTTCGGTGTCGCACGCGCACCACGAAATTAAATTATGATAATTATACATTTCCGCTTGCATAGCTGTAATCTCGCGGGTGGAATCTGCGCGGATAATGCTGAATGACTTAATATTATTATGTAAAACTAATTAGTGGTATGATTCAAATGTTGATACTATTATCATAACATTCCTATTTTATTATATAAATAATACATGTACGCACACAATACATATAGGTACAGTACAACACAACTAATAAGTTACATCGATGTACCTGATCGAACAACCAATCGCAGTCGCTCAATTTCGCGTCAGCGTAAAGACCAATTTTTACTGCAATCCTAATAAACATTTGTGATCTTGAAGTGGTACTCAGTTCGTAAGTGATCGGTTTTACGAACTTTGCCGATGTGGCTTCTTAGTTGTGTCGTACTGTACTACGATCTACAGGAAAAACATAATAGTTTGGTTACAAATGCTTTATTTTAATTGAAGTGAATCTCCATATTTCCAATGTGTTAACTATACCGTCACGTGTTAGATCATTCGTGATCGTGAGCCGTGCTCGTGATCGTTTGAGCATGCATCACGTTATGCCTCCTCCACTTAGATTTGGTATTTATATCAACATTTCTGAGATTCCGTCGAACCATTTAATATTTGAGGTCAAGTCGTATTGAGCGCATTGTAATATGAATTATAGACATACACTGTCTATTATTAACGTTTATCGCATCGAAGTATACCAATAAATAGCGTGCATGGATGATAATAAACTCTAACGTATGGAAACATACATCATGTGGAGCGCATTCAATCGTCGTCAGGGAGAACGGGACAAAAGTATCGTCGGAGCCGCGAGGTTTATAGCCAATCGGTCAAATGATGACGGGAACCATTTAGTTCCTGCCATCTTTTACGACGAGCGCTCGCCATTGTGTCGCACTCACGCGCAACCCTCCATTGCCCGCACACTACACGTACGCAAACAATAGCCGCTCGGAAACCTGCTTACTTTTGTTACAGGAATTGTAAATGTCAAGGTACGATTACGCTATAGCCAGCTCTGGAATGCAATATTGTCTAGAATGGTGAGGCATTAAACGCGTGCCTGGAAATGATACCATCCACGGCTCCGATGGCACGGCGGATACGAGCCGCATCGGACCGGCTCCCATTCCATCATTATGCTTACCACGCCTTTATCTCGCGCGAACATCGGACACATATCGGTGAAAAACGGCCCGCGAGAGCCGACGCGAAATTGAGATGGTGTAGCGGTCCCACCGCAGGGCAAGCCCGCAAGTGGGTCGCGCGATTACAGCGTTTCCTCGATGTTATTAGCCGTCGACAAAGACCGTGGTTTGCGGTGATCGCGCCACCGAGCCCTCCGCTACACACTTTGTCACGGAGCGCGCCGACTCACCGAGACAACGGTGTTTTCCACCGATATTCACGTTACACATCCGCGGTTGTCGTTCACATTTGAAACGGACACTCGTAACTCGATACAGTGTTCCGAACAACTCTCTCCTTTTACCGCACAGATAGAAATGCAGAGCGGAACGTTTCCTGGTGTGTCCCGGTGAGTCCGCGGCGGAGTTTTGTTTCTATTGTGTTCGGAGGCGCGTGTGTTGCGATTCGGTCGCATTGTAGTTCAGAGGGCAATCGCCGTTACGGCGGCGGCTTCTCACAATAGGAGCGAGAGTTGGCTCCCGTAAGTGCAGCTTCCGCAGATCGCTATCGTGCTCTTGGACCTCCGACACGTCCGTACGTAACTTCCGAGGTACTCGGCCTCTCACTTGGCTTATAACCTGCACGTTAGATACCTACGACTTCGTCATACAAAGCTATTGAGCTCATTAAAAATCGGTAATTCCAGAGCATGTTTATTTTTAATCTGTGAACACACATCCTTACGCAAGCGACATAAAGTGTAAATTTGCGGTTTACGTTTCCTCGAAGAATGGGAACGAGCGTTATGTGCGTACCCTAAATTGAATTCGAATTCCTGAACATTGCATCATTCGGGTAATGACGTAACTTTGCAACTTTAGCCACGAATATCGAAATGCCCAAAAGCATCCTTTGCAAGATCATGTCGGTCATTTGCCCTCGATTTTGCGCCCTGCCATTAAGTTGTTTATGCGTGGCCCATAGCTCCCCATGTATGGCTTGATTCGCAATAAAATCGGCTAACGAGACACGTCTTTGTCGTGGGTGACCACCTCGTTGCCAAGTTTTCGTTGGAAAACAACGGATGTCACGTTGGAGGCCGTGATAATGATCTTTGCCATATCCGCGGAGGTCGTCGGAATTTTGCATTTGTTTTTGTTAAATGTATCCTTGATACCACATATTTATATCAGTCTATTAGATGGTAAACAAACCATCATTTTCCCAAAATTATCCTCTATCTTCAAATGTTGCGTAGTTTGCCTTATAGTGATGTTTTTCTTGAAAATTCAAACTAATCAAAGTAAGCCACCAGAATACTTAACTCGCTGTTCATTGGAAACGTTTCATATCTAGTTCCAATATAGAAATACATATATTCATCTGGGTTACCGCAAGATTCCGTGATATTTCAAGTCGGGAGCGCCCCGAGCGGGCTTGCATTACATTAGAGCACGTCGACCACCCCGACAGGGATCAACTACTATAGTTTGAAAACTGAACGGCCATTTATCGTGTGCTCTTTCTAAAGCATCGTCAATCGCTTTGCGTGACTGACATCTGCCATTTATAAGAAATCAGAGGATATAAACACCAATCAGGCCACATCTTGGAGTACCAATCAATATTTTTTTCCGTCGCGACGTCAGATTGAAGGCTGTTTCATTATGCAGCTTACATCCTTTTTCCAGCAAGCCAATTTAGATTTTTAGTTTTATTTTATCATCTATCAATTAATACATAACCTGATCGATTATGAGATTGTTAGAAATGTATTACTCGGTTGCATAATTGTTGTTTATCTCACTGTACTCTCGAAATCACGTACAGTCCCTGAACTACTTGGCGTTGTAACACACATGTGAAACTTAACGAGGCATAACATATTTTCAAGATAACATTACCACCAAACTGTGCAGAAATCAAAAGGCGTCATTGAGTTCCGTTGGTCGAGGCTTGCGTCACCAGAATCTTTTCACCGAAAACAATAGTAGCCGGCAACCGGTGATTACTTTAACTGTCGGATATTTGCATGAGTTTGTCTGTCCGACCCCCTAACCGAGGGCATTGTTCACCACCGTTTGAATGGCTAATAACAACTGAGCCTTCAGCCGCTTTCGTAAGTGGAACGGACTTTAGAAACTACACAAATTATTTAAAGGTTTTTGGGTGGTTCCGTGCTACAATGTTTCATGCTTTGGACTCGAATTAGCCGAATTGGAAACTTCAAGGCGACTTCGATTTTGGCGTTCAGTCGTAGCGGTACCTAATTGGGAGTAGTAAATGTTTTGATAATTGTAGGCGAATGTTGTATTTAGGATCGATTTATTAAGTAAATCGAGTTGGCAGTCGATTTTACTTTTAAATGAGCACAGATAACAGCGCCTAGCAGAGATATCTTATAGGTCGATGTGAATGGATGTTAGAGTCCATGGTAGAACGGATGTTAGAGTCCATGGTAGAACGGATGCACGAATTCGGTTAGACGCACACCCTCACGTGCTATGAACTTGCATTCACATTTCGCCCTCACACACACACACTCGGCATGTGGCAGGGAGCGGGCCTGTCAGTGACCCTCGGAGTGGAGCGGTCCGGCGCCCATTAATTATTCTATTACAGCAATGGCACTCGTGATCGGTGCGCGCGCGCACTCCTTTGATCACACCATGCGCTTCAATTCACTACATTACTCTTCACATGAACTGCACAAAATCGAAGCGCGTTGTCAGATAACACTTTTATTTTTCATCATTAAGAGTTTTTATCTTGATTGTACAAGAGTTACAAGGCGGCTGATGTATCTGCCTGTAATTTTTATGATGGACTTTTAAATTCCAGTAGATAATGTTGGAAAGCTTAAGTCTTAATATATACGGGAATATTTTGTTGCTATCTTGGAATTCTGCATTCTTGTTTTTAATCATGTTTTGCTCTTTTCTTTTCAATAAGCCTATTTTATATTCTTCGGTACTTATACAAGGGGGCCTTTTAAGGTATCACTGATGACATTAACAATTTCAAAATTCTATAATTTTTATTTCCATATTTAATCAACTTTTTTTTTAATCGACAATTCTCTTTTAGTTTAGAATTCAGAAAATGGAGCTGTTAATCCGTGACCTCAAATATGACTTAAAATGTAATTATACAGCTGATGATAGAAAGATTTTAATGTACTTTTATGAAATCTTTGATCAGTTATTGCTCTAAAACTATTGATTTTTTGGGAAAGTTGTAAAAAAAAGTTATTATAATTATTATGGATACTTACCTACTTTAACTCCCTTTCGGATTAGTACCCCTTTTCGATTAACCTTCTAGAGTTAGAAATGAATAGAATGGGCACAGTAGAAAATAGTATGCTTTCATTAACTAATTATGTTTGATAGGAACGTGTGGCATACATTTGTATGAAGCATCGGTGTAGCCAGTAATGATGCGCGTTCCCATTCGGCTCACACATAATTTACTTGCGTTTAATAAAATAATGCGCATGCGCCTGCTAATGGCACTTGAATGGTCTCTACGTGACCTCCGATGATTTGTGTGTGGGTGGCACTTCTGTTCACGAAGGTATTAGAATTTTGCTACATTTTTAATTGTTAAGGTTCTATTGAAGAGAGAGTACCGAAGAAAGTGTTTCTTAAAAACGTATTTACAAATGTCTAGTTAGCATAAATTGAAATCGCTTTTCACGTCTGTATGTTTGTCCGCTTACTTCTTCTAAATTACTCATTTTTGATTAAATTTTTTACTCGGGATTTTTATGCGATTTTCATCTTAATTTAGGTAATTTCTTCCGGAAGTACCTATGAATAAGCTGTTGCTCGGTAGATTTTCCTATGAATCCGTGAAACTTACTAAAATGTTATGTTTAGCTACAGATAGACTACTCCTTGTTTTTAATCGATAAAGTTATTTTTATTTTTATTACACGTATTTATTTTTGTCTCACGAAGCCTATTGTTGTGACTCTAATGTCTTTGATATAAGGTTCAAATTGTTCAATTCACCCGCTTTTCAGATAGAACAGCTATTTCAAAAAAATACTTAACGCTTATGAAATCGCGACTCGCTCACACTGGCAACACAAACACTAGGTGAAAGGCGTCGTCGTGATCTGCGTGTTCCTCCCGCGGTTGCGCACGCGCACCGTGCCCCAATTCACTAAGTGCCTGCCCCGTTGACGAATGGGGATCAACTCCACTCAGATAAAAACTATTTATTGTCCCTAAACCAATCCTCCGCCGTAAATTCATCAATTTGTTTATCGTTACTAATATTTTAAATGCAAAAGTAACTCTGTCTGTCTGTGACGCTTGCACGCCTAAACCGCTGAATCGATTTTGATGAAACTTGGTACAGAGATAGTCTGGAACCTGGAGAAGGATATAGGCTACTTTTATCCCGAAAAATACGGAATACGCGATCAACGACATCCACGCGGGCGAAGCCGGGGTCGACCTCTAGTCACTACATAGTATAAAACAAAGTCGCTTCCCGCTGTCTGTCTGTCCCTATGTATGCTTAGATCTTTAAAACTAAGCAACGGATTTTGATGCGGTTTTTAATAGATAGAGTGATTCAGCAGTAGGGTTGCCATCCGTCCGGGTTTCCCCGGATTTGTCCTAGTTTAGAGGTCATTCGGGGAGCGTCCTGGCGGGGCTTCATATGTAGTCCGGGTTTAAAAATTTAATAAAGTTTTGTGCCGCCCGCCCGACACACGCACTGACCGACGAACCGACTCGCTAAACAACTGTTTTTTATTACACTGACTAGGTATGTTTAAAAAACCTGTTGACATGTCCGGGTTCTGGGCTCTAAAATCCGGGGTTTTCACGCGTCTTGTCCTGGTTGCCAAATTTTAGAGATGGCAACCCTATTCAAGAGGAAGCTTTATATGTATAATACATGCATAATATAGTAGAAAAAAACGCGGAATACGCGATAAACAATATCCACGCGGGCGAAGCCGCTGGCGACCTCTAGTTGACAATAAAAGAGGCTGTTTCGCACTGCCGCACTATTTGCTTTTTGGTCTGAATTCGGAAATAAATTACCGTTAATTCATCTTCTATATACATAACAATGAATCCCTGTTTTCCTTGGTCACTACATCACGCGTGAGCGGCTGGACCGATTTCGCATTTTTTTTTTTTTGTGTTCATGATTGAAGTGTTGTTTACAAAAATAGCATAATTACAAAAACAGCATAACTTTTTTTTCGTAAAATTTTTCAATATAGACAAATAGCTTCATAGCATTGTCAAGGTTAAAGATAAATATTTGAATTTATGTTAATGTTGAATATGTTATGAATTAAATTACGTATTATTTTTATCTTAAATGCTTCACATTACTGTAAACTATTTATAAGAACACTTAAAAAGGATGAAAATTCCAGACCCTTCAATTGTCAGGAGAAGATTCTTATGAAAGAAAATTTTGATATTTAAAAAAAAAACTAAATTATCTCAGTATGTCCATATTCTTCATTTGTTTACCGCATGCATGAAAATGGTTTCAACTTTTTGTTACTATTTTGATTTTGTTTCTGAAGGTCGGTAGTAGGTAGGTAGTAAGTAGGAAAAAGTGCATTGCAACGCATGCCGGGTACAGCTAGTTAGCTATAAATTTCTGACTTTTCCAAGCGTCCTTTTCTTGTCACATTAAGGAAATAAATGACGAATAAATATTACACTGGTGGACAAAAAAATATGGATATGTTTATAAATATCCTTATTCTTACAAGGCTTTTTGTATTGTTATGATAAATACGAACACAAAAGTAAGTACTTATTAGTGAATAATTGGAGAAGAATGGATGCAAATGAACAGACAGTGAGACCAAGGATTTGGTCTTTACAAAAAGTTTAAAAACAGATTTAAATAACTGTAATGAGAGTGAAAACTATTGTCTAAATGCAGTGTGAACACTTTTTTTTTAAGTTGCACATTTGATGTGTGACCAGTTTGCCAAGTCTGGAAGCCTGAATATAAAGGGTGAAAGGCAGAAAACATTAAAAGAAAAATTTTTTTTTTTTTCTTTTTCCTAATTCACGTTTCCTTTCCGCATAACCGAACGGAAGCACGGCGACACAGCTGGGGGGCACGACTATTGCGGTATCGCTCCGCTCAGTCAACTAAGTAACTGAGTGCGCTAAAATGACTCGCGTTAAAAACAATATATTTTTTATAATTTTTTGTTGAATCTTATTGAATACCATTCAGGGTCAATCCTACTCTATGGCAGTGCCTTTTGGAAGTCAGCTCCCAGGCTGCCATGTTAAGAGTTGTTTATAAAAACGGCCTTAAGAGTGTCCAGGTCTAGACTGTTAAGGGATATTTCATATTCAACGAATGAGTCCTAAGTGCCATTGATACTTCCTAGAGCAAATTCAAATGCTGTCCAGATATTTTATTCAGACTATCAGATGACCAGTACTTTGTTATATATTACCAGGTATTTTGCCTATCAATACGCCATAAGAACATTGCAGTATATACTAGTTATCTGGCGCCTATCTAAGTGAGCGGTTATTGCAACGCGTCGCGCATGCGCGGTTGTTGCGATAGATCAGCTTCTAATTGTCTTAATGAGCCGCATCCTCCGGCCGGCGCCCGCGCAACAATGAAACGATCAATGATACTGAAATAAAAGTCATTCGACGTTTTCTTAATAATCATAATTAAACGGCGCAAGAGTTAGATAGGGTAAAATTAAAAGCCGAAAAGTTTTATTTGTAATTGATGGAAGGATTTAGCGATTGGATTCAAAAGGAAAAATAAAAAGGTCACAAATAAAAAAAATAACTTTGTATAAAAAGCAAAGATTGTATGTTGCCCTAAAAACCAATATTTTTTAAGTCGAACCTCTCTTTCAATAAACGCATATTGAAAATCAGAACACGTATTAGCTGACTCATGACGATTCGCAACGAAAGATAAATCAGCAAAAATCAAATACACAATGTTATCCGATAAAAAAATGTTAAACAGTTCACCAACCCCAAGTTTTGGTTAGAAAGACGAGTACACCTTTACAGTCTTCAAAGGAACGTTGACATAACAAAAGAAATGCCTTCAAATATTACGGAGATGTGCGTGCGCAAGCTAATCCTGACAATAAAACCTGATTATTATACGGACAGCTGCGGAAATTATAATTTCGACTGTTACACTTCAAGGCCTTTGATGGGCATAAAAAAATATATAACATTTTAACAAAGATGGCCACCGGGCCACAGAGAGAAGAAATGAAATATTAAAAGTAAATAACATTTTTTTTTCAAAGTCATTTTGATGAGAAAGAACTTTTACAATTGCTTTATTGAGAAAAATCACAATTATAAGAACGGTTTAATGTCAAAGCCTTTTTACGCCTAGGTGGACCTGTATACATCATACAGCCTTTATGACAGAACTTTATAGGCACACAAAAAATTCGTCTTAAAATGTCACCGCGCCTAAGTGCAGCTGTCCTCAGTTTAGTGAAGGTGCGCGTGCGCAGCCCAACCCAACCGCACAATAGAATATTTTGCTCGCTATTAGAATACAATAACAAGGTCGCACTAGTCCAATTTGTGCTGCATATAACACTGCCGAATACTATATAACTCTCCATCCTCGTATCTCGTCGGATCTACACACATCAAAAGTGTCTAGGGATCAACATATATTTTTGCAATAACTTTTCTCCTGATTGATATTAATTAAAATTTTCTTTAAGGATTCATCAAATAAAGTGTTTTCGTTTGTCACAGTAACGATAAACCAAGTCACCTTTGCATTAATAAAGAAATTTGCCATTTTCCTAATAAAGGGATTTTTGACATTTGAACCACTAACACAAAAGTTCGAAAAAAAGACTGAAATAACAGTTTTCTTTAAAATTTTATTGGGTAACTTAAACAATTAATAATCCGTGTTTCTACCGCGAACACTAACAACACAAGAACATCGGTTTGGCATACTCAAAATGAGTTCATCCAAATCACGCTGTGGAATGGCCGCCCATGTTCGTTGCAACAACAAAAAAAGGTCTTCTTGCGACTGGATACCCTCCATATTCGGCAGAGCTCTTCTCTGTAGCATATCCCATGCATGCTCAATCGGGTTCAAGTCTGGCGACTGAGCAGGCCAGGGCAGGACATTGATGTTAGCTGCGGCGAGAGTCTGTCTTACAACTCTTGCGGTGTGCGGTCGTGCATTATCATGCATTAACTGAAATAAGGGACCGATTTGCGCTTGTAGAGGAACGATGACGTCTGATACAATCGTCTCAGCATAAATTTGAGCGTTGAGGTTGCCTCTGATCCAAATCAACTCAGTTCTTCCGCCGATCCAAATACCCGCCCATACCATGATGGTTCCACCACTATAAGGATGGACTTCCTGGCAGGATTTTAATCGCTGTTGGCGTCCAGGGGTTCTCCAGTGTCGTATACGTCTTGTATCCGGTCTCATACCAAAACGAGACTCATCAGAAAAGCACACGAAACGCCATTGTTCTTCTGCCCAATTTCTGTGTCCAAGAGCCCATTGATATCGAATCCTACGATTGTGCATTGCTATAGGTGGTACCCGTAGCGGTCTTCGGGAATGAAGGTTCACTTCATGCAAGCGGTTTCTGACTGTTTGGTCGCTAATTAAGTTCCCTGAAGAGTGATGAAGCCTCACGGCTAACATCATGGCGGTTATTGTTGGAGCTCTTCGAGTTAAGATTTGAATGTATCGGTCTTGTCTCCGTGTGGTGCAGCGATACCGTCCTCCATGGCGCCCAGCCACGGTACCAGTGCTTCGGTAACGTGTCCAAAGTCGACTGATAACACTCTGACTTGTATTCAGAGCTAAAGCCACAGTACGTTGCCGGGAACCAGCTTCTATCATTCCCACGGCTCTGAGCATTTCTTCCCTGCTTAAATGACGTCGCCGCTCCATAATAACGTTGGTTTTAATCAGTAGTAGGGAAACAGTAGCACTAATAATGTCTTCAATGCGTTGTATGTTTTTATAGGGAAAATATTGACAGCTGATTTTCATCTTTTACTCGAATTTGATTCACAGTTCCTGATTCAAATTATGAAATGCACCAAAAAGGATCCATATAAATTTATAAAATCATAAATTTATTACAAAGCCACATCTCAATCTCAAGAAATCCGCATAAAAATGCTTGATCCCTAGACACTTTTGATGTGTGTATGTGCTTTCACAACGTTACCGGGTTATACACTATTAGTGGGATTGACATCTGAATGAGTGGAGTGGCGGTGACCGATGGTCGATGTATTCGCGGTCGATATGCGCATGCGCATGTCTTGTAATTAGGCGTGTCAATGTCAATAGACGATTGTGTGGGCATCAATAGGAGGACATACGTCGAATACTGCCACGTCTATCAGATCTATCTGGTTTTAGCTTGAAGTACAGGATTAATATTTAATGAGCAAGGACTCGGGAGACTGTCGTGCTTTGTCTTATAGGACTCTTAAATGACAATTGAAATATATTACGTTTAAATGACAAAGAAGATACGAGCGGCCTGCTAGAGTGCGGGTGGTCGTCATTAGGAATTCATACTTCATAAACTAGCCGTCTCAATACATTCCTAAACGATTCTGCATTATTGAAAATAAAAAGAAACTATACAATTACAAATACCTACACACATCAAAAAAAGTTTGCGATCACTAGCATAATTATGTATGTGAAGATTCCGAATTCAAAGTCCAACTGAAATCTAATTTATATTTATCTAGATAACTATCAATTTATATTTATCATTACAATTATCGCTTTGAATCCCGATTAGAAAATTCGGCTTCAAAAAGGCTACATAATTTTTCAAAGTGATCGCAAACTTTTTTTGATGTGTGTACGACCAGAGGAATTTTAATTCTGAATTGGAATAATTCATAATTTCATAACAAAAAGTTGTGTTAGTTGGTCACATCATCGGAAAGTTCATACAGTTAGGTACAGTCAGCTTCTTCTCTCGTGTCAGCACGAGCTATACGAAAATAGCTCATGCTGTGGTGAAAAGATTAGCCAGTCAGCAAGGTTGGTAGCGGGGCTGACTGCCCAGGGTGCGCCGGATGTACTTAAGTATCGTCGCTCGTGGAGGCTCTTTTCATGCACCCCAAATACAGTTAGGTACAAATGTAAACACTTAGATAAATTAAACAATATTATTAAAAAGAATTCGTGAAAAGATTCTTTCAATTTCACGAAATAAGTATTCATTTGTGTTGGCAGATGATAATATGTGTACAATAATAAAATATTGAAATAACTACTCCTAGAAATCGCTTTTTGATTTCGCTAAATGTCATCATTTTATACCTAATTGTAGATTAGGTGCTACATTGGCGGGTTTATCATAGCATTTTGATCAAATGTCAAGGAGACCTCATATCAATCTCTCTATACCGCTGGTACAGACGCCAGCACATCGAGCTACCCGAAACTGTCAAATTTTTCCAATCAACCTTGAACCTAATGCTTTTGCGATAGAGATGAAAATCTATTAAAGAAATTTGACAGATTGTAGTAGCTTTATGTGCTGGTACATGAAGCCGCTAGTTTACAGCTAGCCATTGCAGTGTTTTTGCACAACGTCGTAAAATGTAAATAAGCCTCACGTATCTGTTCGTCCCACTGACATGTATCTATCTATCACTAGCTAGCCAGTCGGTGTCAAGAGCATGCTCTTGCGCACCCAAACATTTTGCAAATGACCCGCATCCAACCGTTGCCAAACGATGAATAAATTACTTCGCATTGTAATGTTACTTAACTATTGAGGACAGATTAGTTTTGATCGCTCTCTATGACTAGCTAACTTTCGCCTGCAACTTTGCTTGCGTGAAAAAATCCAAAAAGTAAGTTTTTTATTTAAAAAAAAGTTGAAGAGTGTTTATGCCTTTCAAGTTAATAACCCCATGGAATAAGGATTTTCATACACACGTTAACAACTATTTTCAAACCTTTAGGGGGGAATTCCTGAAAAAACAGAAACACGTGTTTGTTTATTTCTAACCAGAAGCCTAAATAATTTATATGGTCTTACTTCAATAGTACCCGATTTACATCGAAGTTTGATTATGTATATTTGCAACAAATAAATTATTAAAACGATACAAATCAGTACAAATTCATCACAAGTTCTAAGCTCACAAACACTAATAAATAATGTTTTATAGTTGTCACAAGCAATAACTAGTTCCATTTCTCAGGTACTTCCACCGATATAATCTTGAAGTTCCAATAGTTGAGATCTAGCTACGGGACGGTCTCCACTCAATAAGGAAACGCTAGGAGGTATTAGATATTTCTACCTCACGGATGCTAAAGGACTTGGTATGGATGCCTTGACCTAAATGTTTGAGTATAACTGAGAACTTATGTTTTGAAAGCATGTACGAGAATGGGCTTAGCAAGAACTGGTTAAAGATTGTACGTAATAAGTGATCAGATAATGTATCGTGGTTGATCGGTTAACAGACTTAGCAGAAGCTATTTTAATATTATACTGTTTGAGATGTGAAATGTTATTAAATGGAGCTATACAGAATGGCGCTGAATTATCGAAAATTTTATGACATGTTAGGGCTATGCATACGACGTCTTTTTTACGCGCTGTCGACGCGCGTTTTCATCAAACTCCATACGTACAAAACGTGACCATATTTCTTAAGTATGGAGTTTTACGGAAACGCGCGTCGAACTACGCGTAGTTAAGACGTCGTGTGCATAGGTCCTTACACACTTCATCGACAAAAATACCCTCTTTTGTGATTCGAACTCACTCTTCTCCGAATGGCAGCCATTTTGATTAGTGACCTGCCTGCCAGCAATGTAGGTGTTTATTAAAAATGTAATTTCTTTGGATCGAGGAGTACTAAAGGCTGCATTTTTTTGTAATTGAAAGGAGGCTATCCCGTCACCTATTTCGTAAAAAAAAATGATCTTAGGTACCTACTGATACGTCATAAAAAATACAAAATAAAAAAATGCGTTTCATTTATTTACCTTTAATCTACTTCATGACTTGCCAAACGGTTTAAAATAGTCACTAAACCATTAGGCAAATCAACTTAACACACTAAAATTCCGAAAGGTCATCAGGGAGGGGTTTATTAATCAGGAACCATGAAACAATTTGACGATCTAATCAATATTGGCTTCAAATAAAATTGTTACATAGGTCAAGACCAACAATTTAATTGCAGATGGCTATTAGTTTTTTATGGCAAATAGAACCAGCATTAACTGTAATATTACAGTTAATATGAGTTATTGTATGTTCTTTAATGATTTGAGTCTTAGTTACGATACGCAGCGGGTTGCCTCATGTCCTAGATTTTGAATTTGCATGTATGTATTAGATCTTCGTGTTCTGTGTTTATGTTTTAAAGTTTTGTATATAGTCAACTAGCGACCCGTCCCGGCTTCGCACGGGTGCAATGTATTTATTATACATATAAACCTTCCTCTTGAATCACTCTATCTATTAAAAAAAAACGCATCAAAATCCGTTGCGTAGTTTTAAAGATCTAAGCATACATAGGGACAGACAGACAGCGGAAGCGACGTTGTTTTATAGTGATAAGTAGAAGTAGGTAAAACTGTAACAAAAAAAAACTTTTGAGAATTTAGGAAGACTCGGGAAATGTATGCCAAAGTCCTGTCAATTTTGACAGTCTTAAATATGTCATTAGAAAATAACATCCTATGTTTGTTAAAATCCTTATACTATGAACTCTACATCTATTTAAAACACAGCTCGAAATTTTCCGACTTGTTATTAATAACAGACACTCCGAATTGTAAAACAAGCTAGCCACAACACGGTTGAATGCGAATTTGATAATTTTTCAACGGTTCCTCGTTATGATTCCACGGCGCGACGAGTCTGAGTCACCGAGGTTACTGTACCTACCGGGCGTGTCTTTAGACGATCCGGTCACATTTTAACAAACAAACTCAAATCACGAACGACCGTTGTATTTGACTAGGAATTACTTAAGAAAACTTCGTTTTGAAGCCAACATTACTAGGAATGCACTCGCCGTTGCTAACTCGCCGTTCATGTAGTCCTCCGTCGTGTTTACACAGTTGTACGCGTTTTCATTGTCTCCCCTATCGATAACAAGATTCCACAGCTAAGAACAATAGTTGAAATCTACAGTCTGTAGTACACTAACTTCACGTCGGATGTGTCTGTTACAATTGCTTTCTAAGAATTGTTAGTGATAAACACATGCATTAACATGTCCATCCTATCGGCAGATACCGTTCGACCTTACAAAAAAGCTGTATCGATACAACATTTAGCGCTCCGAGGTGATAACTGACCGGTTGCTAACTTTTTCTCTGACTCATTGAGACATACTCATTTGCATACTTTTCCTTCTTCAACCAACTTAAGATGTGTGAATTTTTAACATGTCTTTGTTAGACACAATGGCGTCGAACTATTTTTATTGCACCCTGCAACGAGTGTCCCAACTCTAAATACGGAATATTTTGCAGAAGTGCGAGGCACGCACGACCTAACAAAGGTTATTGTCGCATATTTGTCGCTAGTTGTTCCCACGCCGGTCAGGTTGCCGATCGAGACTCGATCACACCCGGGAGCATTGTGTTCTATACCTACATTACTCGTCTGCCGAGCGGCGAGTGCAACTTTTTGCAGACAGACGCTAAGTTTGATGAGCAAACACCGAAAGTAGGATGTGACATTTTGCTTAGCAATCGCCAATCGCCCACTGATTTGCGAAAATACGATAAGAGAAGCAATTTGGCGCGACCCAAATAAGAACGATATACACGCCGATACGGCCAGCTATTGCGACGTCAGATAAATCTGTGTGCGTTGCCGTAATTGTAACACAATATAATATTAATTTGGAGCACGCCAACGCCGTGAGAGCGAGTGGGCGATCCGGGGGGACTCGAGGGCTACTCGGTTCTTTCGACATCTTTGATAGTCCGTCGATACGATCACATGCAAATTACGCACAACATTAAGGCGGGCGACTTTCAATCGTACAGATTCAATTGGGATCCTGTACCGTTTTATTTATGACCCTGATTTAAAATTATTCTCGCACTTAATAGCACAAACTGAGACTCAATATTAGCTTTAATCGTGGGTAGCTTTACTTAATACCCCGTTTAGATTACCCCAAAGATTTCCGTGATCCGTAAATCGAGAGATACAAGAGTTTCACGTTGTTTAAGTGCTGTGCGCTTGCGCAAACCGGTGTCGTGCCTCGCGCTGGCGCAACGTATTGTCTCCGCGCATCTAGAGCGACGATTCGCGACACGCTGCTAACGCCTACCGACAGTTACGCAAACACACAAAACATTCGCTGAAAACATACGAGGGTACCGCGTCCTGTCACACGGATTTCTCAGCTGCATTACTGGAATCACGTGTGATTGGATCCATGCTGAGGCGCAATAATTGGCTGTGTTAGTGTCATGCACGCTCTACATTTACTTGCAGTGGCTGTGTCGCAATATTTGCACGACTCTCACGAGACGCCGCTTATCACCTCGCGTCGTGATAACGCGCCGATTGTGCAAACGGTTGCGACACCATTCCACGAGCACAGGGATTAGTTGCGACTAATTGAAACGTCCGAGTCTTCACAGTGGGCGGCACGGGTCCGACAGCTTAATTACCACTGTAAACAACTCGTGAATACCTCGCCGCGACCGTTGTGCAACGAGACAGTGACCGCGGGAACCTACGCCCGATGTACTAACGCCAATATTGCGATACGCACCATCACAGTTGCAACCAGACGCTATGTTGCATTGTTCTTAAATAGTTACGTTACACAGTTTTCAGTTGCAACAAGCCTTACGGCCTTATAAACGGCTAACGTCTATTTGTTTAGTTTCGGAGAAGTGAACTTCGCCGAAGCGGAAAGAAAGGAAGTCGTTGATGCGTTTACTCGTGTTTGTTTACTTTGCGCCCGGATCGTGGCATTGTGCGGCGCCGGAGTGGCGCATGCCTTTAGATGTTTAAAAACTGGCGACGAGGAAATTCGCAGCTTTGTACATGAATAAACGACTCACCCCGGGGTGCGGGAAGTGATTCGGAAGGCAGCGCGGCGACACTGCGAGCGTGTGCACGCGCAATTAGTCGCGCAGTGCGACACCGCGCCCTCCTGTGACCCAGCATTATGTCACCCGCCAGAGGCTGAATGCAGACAAGCAAAATGTAAACAAGCTTTTAGCAACTCACCTATGAAACTCAGCTCAGGGTCCCCAACCACTTTAGGTGTCATTTCCGGGAAATAACACCTCAGTATAACATTTTATAACTGTTAATTATTTCAGAGGGCGTCGGGCGTTTCTCTAAGCGATATTTCTAGCTAAATGCGGGGTGTTGGTTGTTATCTAATAATAGTTTACAGAATGATGTTGGGTTGAGTGGCGATTATCCCTTGTCAGAGCTGCACCTTACCGTGTAATTAGCACTTCCGACGACGTGGTGGAATTAATTTATATTAAAATCCCTGTTCATGTGAATTTGATGCCCACGTAAACGAGAGTACGCCGGGTATTGAAGGTGCGTAGGCGCCGCTTAATAGTTATAATTGCAATCGCTTTACCGACAGGTCAAGGATGTCGGTACACTAAAACGGTGAACAAAGAAACAATAACATTCAATATTCAAGTAATTATAAATGTCAAAGTCAAGTGCTTACTGCGATATGTCAAAGTGAACGATATATGGGCGTGAGGGTAGTTAATGTTGGCAGATTAAGATCGGTGGCAATTAGTGGGACATAATCGTATTACAACTGACAATGGTAATAGTAGACTAGCCGGGGGTTATGCTAATAAATGAACTGTCGTTTTAGTACCCGTGTTGACCTTACGTTCACCGCTGTGTGCTCGCTTGTAGGTAACTAAATTGCTATTATAATAGAACACGGTTTAGTACTCTCATTTTAGTTTATTTACATTCCACGAGTTTAGCATTAATGCTAATTTATAGTGTTCTGCGATATTCGAATTCTTTAAAATGATTGCTATGGAAAGGTTTACTTAAATAAATCCTTTCAATAAATAAGTACAGCTGTATCATTAAGTTAACCTGCGCATTACGTGAAACTACGTGAAATTTGTCGTTCGATCTTAATTAAAATAATTAATGTCTCATCATTAAGATAATTAATACCTCTCCCAAGAACAGTAATTCAATGATCTTTTTCACTTCCAATCAACTATCCACTGAAGGTGAAAGAAATAAACAGATTTTTTGCAGTTCTAAAATTAACTCAGTGACTAAGAACTGTGTAATTCGAGACAGATACTTAATCAGCAAAAAATTTAAGGACTAAATAAACTTAAGGTTATATAAATAAATACTAGGCAGCAATATAAGGAAATGTCAAAAAGTATACAAGGTCGATACAATTCGTACATATTTTTTATGAACGCGAGACAATGTCGGACGTAGCGCGCCCTGGGTGCGCCCGCGCAGATAAAGATTCGTCCTCACCGGTGACCTAAGTGTTTGAATGTAAAATACTTTTGTTATTACAAAATCTAGACGGTTGACAATGTCGAATTAAAATATTTTGACCAGCAAAAAATATTTTGATTCGCAATACGCCTATTTAATATTATAAAGTTTTTAGTATTTACTAAAACTGCTTGAATGCTTCATTCGTACCAAATCTTGGAAAAATCTATAATCTATACATATAAAAGGAGAAGCTGACTGACTGATTGACTGATCTATCAACGCACAGCCTAAACCGCTGGGGTTAGAAAGTTGAAATTTTGACAGTAGGTTCCTTTTGTAACGTAGGCATCCACTAAGAAGGGATTTTTCGAAATTCAACCCCTAAGGGAGTTAAATAGGGGATGAAAGTTTGTATGGAAAATCGTCACTTAACGGGTTCAAAATCTCACGCAAGCGAAGCTGCGGGCGAAAGCTAGTAATATATATGGCAAAATAGCCTCGACCAACATCTCATGAGCCTCTCGTTGGGCGGCTGGATCTAAGGCCTTGATACAGAAAGCAGTACTTCCAGACACGGTGTGTATTGTTAGGAAGTTCCTCTCTCTGAGGCCCTAACCACCTGTAGCTTGGATCCTGCTCCCGATGCCGCTGGCCTACTATTTTTAAATGATTTTCGTTGTTTTAAATAAGTATAGAAATATTTAAAAAGGTTTTATATGTTTAAAGATGATTATAGGGAATAATAATTATGGCAATTTGACCGTCCATTGTAATAATTAGTAACAATCCTTTGATGGCTAGACATTTACGAGCTGACATGCTGAACTGAATTGTAAAATATTGACATTTTGGTACAATGCAATATAAAATACGACAATGTTATCAAACAAAACTTTCGACATTGTTCGAAAAAGAAATATCCCTGTACGTGCAAATTGAAATATCTATTTTACACTAAGACCTTCGAAGCCCGACCTTCGATAGACTCAATGAGATCGAAATCCGAATGACAGACTCAATTCTTTGTTCCCGGTGTTTTGTGGCGGATACGTTTCGAAGAACCCAGATGATGTTGCAAAAATTTGTTCAAAATATATTGTTTTGTTCCTTTTTAGCTTCCGCACGTGTTAAATTCTTTTAGAGAATTTGGATTTGGAATTCATTGCTCTGTTCAATCTTTTTGTCCGTCTTTCGTCCGTATTACATTTACAATGCATCATAAAACACGATAAAGATAAGGATCAATTCATTTGCATAACATGATTAAACTACAAACATGCAATGATGTAAAAATAATTAGGTGCTATTTGTTATGCCATAGAAATCGCACAAATATTGAAGGTATGAATTTAATTGGAAAAAGTATATTATGTTTGACGATTGGTTTAGTATCCGGTATGTCTGCGCCTTATTGTTTCCTTCCAACTCAGAGCATGTGAAAATTCTACCAAAATCGGGATAACTCAACTCATAAATAAATGGAAAAAACGCTTTAATGATAAATTAACATTCAAAAACACCCAGACTCTAAATAAGACGTGTTATTAGTCTGTAAATATTCGTCTCACTGCGGGAATCGAGTACAGAAAGCGGACGCTTCGCCTTTAGGTCGTCAAAGTCAAAGTGCTAATGCTTCGACATATCTTCAAATTAATTGGAGGATCACACGGCACCTCATAAATATTTAGTCAGGTGTTGTCCCTTATGTAGGAGCACGGAGTACGAGCTGCGACGCGGTTCCGTGCCGTGACCCGGTCACGAGACGAGTCCGACATGCAATTGATGATGGGGCTTGGGTTCCGTAGGTAGGCTGTTTTATTGTGTTAGTAGTTTGGTAAACAGTAACGCTTATAACAATTAGTAAACACAATAATATTTAGATTTAAAGTTGAAGTTACATTTTTTTTCAAAAAATTATTGAAGTCTACAACTTTGTGCAATATCATGGGGTTTGTCTAAAATTTTCATTAAATAATAATATTTCTATTTTAATTTTACAACGATATAAAAATGAAAATATACATAGACAGCTAAGTAAATCAGTTCGCAAGGAAAGACAAATGAAAAAAAAAGTTTTTATATTTTAAATTTCGTGAGACACATTCAAACAGTATAGTCGGGCGATCCCGAAAAATACATACACGTGAGAAAACTGTAAGTAATCATAAACCTAAATAATTTATTTTGCGGCTCTAAAAATAATCTCTACAATCTAATTGACGCAGTGTGTCAATTCTGCGGAACCCTTAACGAATATACCTTGCACTTGGTCACTTTTTTCATCGCCTGGCCTGAGCTAAAGTGTCTGTTGCTCTTAGAACCCGCGCTAATTGTGTGGACGCGGCGTTTTTGATGTTTTTTCCCGTCTTCAATCCTTCGTACAAATGGTGAAAGAATCTGTGTGATCTTGGCTGCTGATTGTGTTCCTGAGAATCGGTATTAAGGTAACAACCTTGGTTATTAAGGTTTTAGATGTGTGACGGTCTTGCGGGTTTATGTCGATGTCTAAAGCCAACGAAGGCCGGGGTTTGTTACATGAAACCGGATTCGTTCTATACTAAGTTTGGTCAAGTTATGGAAGAGTTCTTCCGCGGAAGTACTACCACTTCTGCCGCCAAGCTGCATTGCTGTGGTCAGGTTTAAAGGGTGCAGGTGAAGTTATAGGCACTGAGACTTTTCGACTTTGTCTCTAAGGTTGATAACGCATCAGCAATCCTCTTGGGTGTTGTAGGTTTATTGTATAGGTGGCTGTAACCACTCATCATCAGGTGGCCTTTGGCTTATTTGCCAATGTACTATACAAAGAATACGTACTACAAAAACAAATGATGAACGTTCGTTGCCTTGGTGTGAATGTAGTTTTTTCTTTCTTGCCTCTTTATTGTCCCTCTCCTGAGCAAAGGTCTTCTTACCATTAGCCTTCCAAACATCTCTATTTTGTGCCGTTTCTGACCATGTTAACCCCGTACGTAAGTGCTAACTCGTTAATTTGAAAGATAAAAAGTTTTTAAATGTTTTGTTATGAGACTTTGGGACTATCAATCTACTCGTACTTACAAGGCAGAATTCAGGGGTCACCAATCCCTTACACTATCCTCCCACAATATTTCACTGAGGGGTTCAAAGATCGACAGTTTAAGTCTCGTATTATATGTCTTATAAAGGTCTATGACATTATCGTCACAAAACCTAATGTTGAGCAAGAACCCAGTAATTACGCTATTATAACCAACATCATCTATTATGTATTAGCCATACGTCACCAACAAATTAAGGCTCTAACAGGCTATTACTCATCGTCAGATGAACATTAAATAATATGATGCAACGGCTGAGGAATGTCTTGTTGTTCTTCCGACCATCGGCCTACTGGAGATAATAGGTCAAGGGATTATGATGTTCACACCTTCAGCTATTAAGACTACAGGGTAGGACTGGACTGAACTTGGCGTATATGATTTCGGTTCTTTGGTATGGTTCTGTATAAAATATAGATGTTTTATTTGTTTGTTTTATAGTACGTAATAGGTTAGTGTTAAACTCACCACTGAGTGGAGCCCACACAACGTTAGACGACGTCTCGGCAGGCCCAGAAGAAGATGGCGGGATGAGTTAGACACTTATTGAAAGGATTGGCCCCAAAAATCATTAAACCTAGATGAGTGGAAAGAGGGTAGGTTTTTACCCAGCAGTGGGAAGACCCAGGCAGAAAAAAAAAGATAAGTTTGGTATGGATGTGATGCGGTGGGAAGAACGTCATGTTACCAGAAGAGTATTAAATATGAATGTGGATGGATACAAGTAGAGGTAGGCCAAAGAGGAGATGGATGGATTGTGTGAAGGATGATATGGGTAAAAAAGGAGTGAGTACTGAGATGATGGCTGATCGAGGCGAGGAGAAGGGAAATGGAATACATGTTGTGCCGACCTTACCTAGAGTGGGATAAGGATAAGGAGGTGATGATTTCGACGTGTGACGATACTTAAGTACGTACAGCGCACCCTGGGCAGTTAGCCCCGCTGCCAAAATTGCTGACTGGTTAGTCTTGTCATCTCGACATGAGCTATTCTGAAATAGATCGTGTCGACACTCATGTCGCTTGATGCTACTATGAACTTGCCAACTCAAAGATTAAGAAACTGACTGTGCATTGCCAATGATCCCACGATGAGTTGATTAACGTACATAATTCTTTACTAGGTTAAGTAAGAGAAGCCGCGGTGTGCACAATTTTATAACTTCGTTATCAAAATCTGAACTACATAATTCATTCATTCTTTAATATATTTCATAAAAATATTGTTTGTATGTCTGAGCGTCTTCTATACGTTCACGCATCGTTCATTCGATTGAGTTGAAACTTTGAACAGTTGTTGTTGGCACTTGCGCAAAGGTTTCTGACATAAAAACTTCATACCCGGACGGAGCCGCGAGGACACAGCAAGTAAACTTTTTTCTTTGTACACTTTTCGATTGGCTGCCTGTCTTCACTAGCACTTCCAATTTATAAACCTCAGTCATTTATATTTTAATCTGGCTACGCAAACAGAACATCTCCATTAATTATTACATCATTTATTTCAAATAAAACACAGAACCCTAAAACCTTAACTATACGTCAACGCAAAGATTAACTCGGCTGCCTAGATGTCGCTACATTTGATGGATAGTTAAGATAAGCGCAGACGAGTCGCCACCACGATTGAGATCTTAATTAAACGTTAATGTTGGGGAATTCTCATAAACAACACCACAATTAGTTATCTGTAAAAAGTATACGTTTCATGCTGTTATGAAGGCAATTGGAGATTTTATTTTTATTTTTGAGACCCTTCATATTACTAAAAGCCTTTAGAGATTAAAATCAAAAGTGTGAATATTGCGGGTAAATATTTTGCAAGAATTTTAATGTGTGTAGATTATGTTTTTATAGGGCAGTGCAAAAATACGCTTCCAGCATCGTTTTACATTTTATGCTCTATATAAAAACGAAAACATAACCTAAATCTAAATATCGCACATAAAATTCGAGTTATCTCACATGAATAAATTCCGCGGATCATGTGGAAACTAGTTCACCTTATTCATAGAATCCTAAAACCAGTATGTAATAATTCAATGATATAATCAGTTACATTGAATTAAAATTGCAAACTGAGATTTTTATCAAAATGTATGAATAGCGTATTCTTAGTAAGATGTTGCGATAGTACGTCGTAGAGCTAGATTTTGGTCTGAAATCCATTCATTAGACTAAATTTTAGTTACGTGCACCTGCCTACGCGACTATTTTTCCTCTTGGTCCGCTATCGGTGGATCTGCGCGGGCGCAATAACGAGAGGTCTCGTCGGCCTTGTCCGGTATTTTTCGCTACATCTTCTAGAATAGGTTTAGGAGTTTGCTGATGGAATCAATATTTTTCGGGGAAAATCTTTTAAGTCATAAATAATATACGTGTCATAATGTGTTTATTCTAATCGTCGGGCATCCAATAAATGACAGCTGGCTTAAGGAAATATGAAACAACAAAAATAATCTTATGTTAAAAAATGAATTATCCAAACCATCAATTTCAGAAACTACGAACGCAACTAGCAAACGCTGTACAAGATAATTAAGAAAACCGGCTCCAGCAGCACTTAAGCATGGAAATATACAAAGAAAGTACAATAAAATGAGATGTACGGTCGTCAGCCATTTCAGATAATTCATGTGATTCCGTTCGTTCATGTGAAATTGAAAACCACTCGAAAGCCATTACATACATGGTTGCTTAACCCATAAACGTTGCTTTCTCAGTTTACTGCAAAAGGCAAAACAAATTAGTGTAGTTCGATTTACTTGCTTCCTAGTTTGCGAGCGATTTCTCCCATAAACCCACCGTGCGGCGGCCATTGTTCGTTTCGAAACGAAAGTAATGCTTATTCCCATTTTTAGTGTTCGGAACCTTTGCTCTTTGGCGCTGGCGTGACATGCGGCCACTTTGTAATGCTTATGCTTTTGACAATAGCAATTCCAAACACAATTGTAGAATAGACTTTATACAACAAAAGCTAAGGTGTAGTTTTGTTTGGTTGATGTATTGATATCGTGTCCCAGTATTGCGGGCCAGAGGGTAGCCCTTTGAACTGGCCGCAGGCATCAGGGGCGGCTTAGTCAAACCCATAAAATTTGCAATTTAACCGTGCCATAGTGCACGTTTTGTCTTTAAAACATATTTCTGGGAAGGTGTACTTTGTAATAGTTTATTGCGTCGATGCCGCGATACAAAAATGGGCACTGCTCGTTTATTCGGATCGTAAAATTGTTATGAATGAAAATGCTGAGTGAAATTGAGGATGTCTCCATAACAATAGTGGAGCTGTGAAAGACTTTATTAGAGTAGCCGTAAAACTGTGAGGTGTTAATGAAAATTTTATGTCTACGTGCTAGGCTATAGCTTCAGAAAGTATTTTGAAATAGAATTATGGGGGAGACGTAATGAAACTTTTACGGTAGTGCTGTAACTACAGACCTCTATAAGCGATATCATACTGATCGATTACCGTAAAAATAGACACAATAGATAACAATAAAACTCGCCACTGATCCGCGGCGCTGGCTGGGACGTTATCGCTTAGTATTAGAATTGTAATCAAGACTGATCCCAAAAGTTTGATAATCTGCGTCCAAATCTTCACAGAAATATCCTTCAAGGATAAGAATCCAATTCTCCTCCCTTCTTTCTAAGTTAAAAACGTGCTTTACCCTACACAACAGCTAAAGATGCCAAAGTACAAATTCAACTACAAAACGTTGCTCATTTATTGTGCCGTGTTGCTCTGGAGATGCGGCAATTTTCAAACACGCTTGTTTGGAAAGTGGCTGCCGGATGTAGAATATTAAGCGCACGACGCAGGCGCATAAATCTTGCATCTTCGAGAAGACGGTGGCGCCCTCTTGTCGCAAGCACTCGATCTGTACCATAATGTGCGTCTGATATCAGTGTGCTTTATGAAGGAAATGACGTCAGTATTGCTGAAGGAAAATGTTTCGGGTTATATCTTTAAGTTGATTTTTTAAGTGGTCAAGAATTTGAGTGTGATACAACAGTCTATACTTGTAACAATCTAATAGGTCCGATTTGGCACCTGTCAAGATACTAGGAGTAATGTCAACACTAGTAATAATTACTACAATGCGTGGCGTTTAGTTTAATTTTATCATGAGTGCGCTACGTTGAGATAAATAAAAAGACGACTTTCTTTAAGATCGAAGGCGTACAACGTCTGTACACATTTATTTTGTGATTTTATGCAAACGTCAAATCGAATCTATTACTGCTATTACGTTGTCCGAACTGTAGCTCTAGCTATTTATCTTTTCACTATAGTTTGTCAAGCAACTGGGTCTCTTCGCTAAGATATATTAAGAGGCGGTTCAACAATTAATTCAGGTGATTGTTTACTATGGATGACATCAGATCGGATCAGAATTTGACTATCATTTACATTAACAGTGAAGGAAAAACATGTGGAAATCAGCACGCCTGACAGGGCTCTAAAAGGTTGTGGATGATGTTTGTAGTCTGCCAAACTGCACCAGACCAACGTGGAGAACTGAGGCTTAAACCGTTCTCTTTCTGAGCAGAGGCTCGCGGCTAGCAGTAGGACTGAATAGGCTGATTATGCTATTGATAGCATCACACTGTCATCACCAACTTGGTGTATAATCACCTACCTTCCACCTTCCATTACCTATCATCCTTTGACAAGCGATGTTATAAGTACATACATGTTCATATTTGAACGTATACGCGTTTAAATCTAACGTACCAATACCTTCACTCATGAATCAACCTGTAGACCGTATCATGCGTGATTTAATGCCAACCTGAGAAGGTAAGAACAGGATACGGTTAGATTCTTACGATTGCGTTTCGTTACATCATCTGAGGGAATTCTGTTACGCTTGTGAGACACAACGTCACTGCAGTGCATGTTATGTTACACCACAATACAAGTTATACTAGATTTATGTTGACTAGATCTACATCCCTAGCTGTAACGGTTTTTTTTTAATTATTTGATTTGTTCGCGTTTGGCCCTATTCGCACCTGATGGCAAACGCAGACAGGGTCTTAGATGGAGCAAACGAATCCAAGTAACAGAGATGTAGAGGGATTCTCCTATACCCCTCTGGCTCTTACAAAAACACGACGGAACACATTAAACTGCTTGGTGGTGGACTTTAATGTCAAAAGGGTGGTCGCTAGCCAGGCGTACCGTATAGTATAGATCCTACCACCAAGAGAGAAACCGCTAAGAGAAATCAGTATGAGTATTCAATCATTTATAATGTAGTCGCTGATTGTGATGACCAATCCTTGTATTACTCGTGTGTTTGTATATGAATGGCTCAGATGAAAGGACAACAGCAACCATCTGTTTGGATGACATCGTTCTGCAATAACATGGTGCTTTGAGATTAGATGTCGCACTAAATCGGCATATGTAGGTTAGCGGATCACAAGCCTAAAGTGGGGTTAAGAAGGAAACTTGGCAAGGTGGAATAATGGAAGCTGGACCAAGGTTGTTTCCAAACGGTGTCCACGAGAGGGACGTCGGATGTCAGGTAGACTACCAGCCAGATGGTCTGACGACAGCGACGATCGAAAGGCGGCAATGGGTGAGACCGATTCAAGACCGGGTAAGTTGGCGTAAAATAGAGGAGGCCTGTACTCAGCAGAGGGCGAATGTGGGCTGAATAGATAGACACCTATTTGCGCTAGGTCTCTGATTAAACGAAGATCTAAATTTCACAGACGAAGGAAGTGTTTGCAATTCAATCCATTATCGAAGAAAAATGAAAACTCTTAACAAAAAACTCGACAAGCATGCCTGACAAAGAAGAAATTACAAAAACTGACTCACATGCCAGTTTGTGTTCAATCGTGGCCAGCCATATGTAACGTTCTCACAAAACTTATAATTGTTGTTATGTATAATTATGTTGTATGTGCTGTAATCGGCGGCGTAATGTTCGCAATGTTATGCTGCATCGCGTGTGCGCATATTATTAGCGCACGACCTCATTATGCTGAAGGCAGCTATGATCGACAATGTTGTTCAAAATTGTTATAATTGTGGTGAGTTCCTTGTGCTTGATGATGTTTCTGCTTTTTGGATTATTCAGAACCGCAAAATCCATTATGGGTTTGTCTTTAAAGTATAAACAATTTAAATCATTACGCTACATTATGCGAAACGTCGGTGTTAGACTTCTGCGGATGCAAGTCCCGAGCCCTTCTAAATCGTAACTAATATTATAAATGCGAAAGTAAGTTTGTTTGTTTGTTACCTTTTCACGCCTAAACCACTGAACCGATCATGCTGAAATTTTTCATATACGTTAACAGTTGTACAGAAACGGACATAGGGTACCTTTCATCCCGAAAAAAAGTACTGTTTCCGAGGAAAATAACATATAGATAATAGATGATGCCACGTGTCTTACGAATCATGGTTGGATTATAATATTAACGAAACTTCAGGAGTGTGTTATGAGTATTTTTTTATTATAAATTAACGCGAGAAACCTAGTAAGAAATAAAAATCTAATTGCTGCAACTGTTTGACTGATGTTGAACGCAAAATTGTGTTGAAATGTCCGTGAGAAATATTTTCGGGCGTATTCTTGACAGAGGCAAATAAGCTACAAATGTGCTGAAGACAGTTATTAATCGTTTACCACAGATGTGGCCTGTCCTGACTGCCCCTGACACTTAGACTTAACATTAAACAAAACAATAAATCCGAACACTCATTTATTAACGTATTTCATCCCAATGCATTTCAATGAAGATATTTATCACAATAACACTTTAATACCTCTTTATTAACCTTTTGCGGAGCCCTAAAAAGTCAAGAGCGATAATCGTTTCTGACACCTTAACATTTTGGTTAATGTTCGCAATTAAATCAACTTTCTCAAATGTCAATTAATACGCTTGTTGCGGGAAGGGGACGGGCATTTCTCGCAGTTGCCGGCAGAGGCACGTAATAGAGCTATTACATCGCCATTAATCACATTGCGTATTACGTGGAATAGGGCTGGTGCATTTTAGGGTTAACAGAAGCAAAGTGGGTACTTAGAGCTGCGTAAGAGTCTTGAACCGACTTCCGAGGCGATTTTTAATGAGGACTCGAGTCGCACATGTGTTAAACACAAAAGTGTATTATCCATTTTGTTTTCGATGTTTCCATTAGCAACCATCAGTCCATGGGGGATGAAAGGAGTGTTGTGGCGGCAGTCCTACCTTTCGATGACCCAAATTCATACCCATTTGGCGATCACACCCTAGATTGGCAACTTATCTAAGATGAAGGAAATGCTTTGACAAGCAAGTAACGACAATAATCTCCGTCAATACGTCTGGATGTTAAAGAAGAGAATTTACTGTCAAATGGCCCTAAATCGCTTTGTTAAAAGTTATCAGACGATTGAAAAATTGTCGTTTAACCAACTTACCTTTTTTCTTCACCGCCACAGCCCTAATCGAGAGAGTTGGCGTTCCTTACCAGTTACTGCCGACAAATGCAAATGTGCGGAATGTGGATAACGCGGATTTTTATCAACACTCGTTTGCGCAGTGAAAAGAATACTAAACGGGCCAATTAATGTAATTGGCTGCTTGTCGATGCTGTAGAACGAGCCTTAAAAATCTCCTTCAAAATTCATCCGATTCTTGTGAATAGAAAGCGTTGGTTCAACGTGTGATGTGTTAATAATTTGACATCTAGAGATCAATATGTCACTAACGTGTCATTGACAAATCCGAATAATAGTGCTTACCATTGCATATTGTCTGATAAGTGTTATTAATTCAACGTCACGATTGATACTCAAATCGTTGCGTAAAACGTACGCACCAACGAAAGAGTACAACAATAATAGATAGAGCTGCAATATTGTACGGCCATTGTGTTCCACGATAAAGATTGAATAGGAGCGAGCAGCGCGTGCGCAGCGGGCAGCGCAGTTTCCGGTATACTTGACCCCATTCGCGGTTATTATATCTGTTTAATACATTATAAAGTTACGAACAATAGATTTTGAAAATTAATTACGTATAGAAAAGTAAAACTTATTACTCCAACATCTTTTCTCACGGGAAAGGTAACCGAAGGTCGTATTCTGAAACCTCACTTAAGTACAAACAGTTGCAGCTATTTGCTTGATAAATTGTTAGTTGTCACTTTGCGGCGATTCGACGGCTGCGTTTGCGCAACGCGCGTGCGCAAACAAACACGGCAGTTGCAGCGCAATTCGAAATATGAAATCGCGAAATTTAATCACGTATATAATTTTGCACGCGATATCTCACGTTCCATTTACGAAAATCTCGGAATCGACCCGTTGATGTTGCTAATCCGAAACTCGATTTTAGCTTTAAAAGCATTGTCTTGTACTTGTACACATAATTTATGTTTTTAAGCCGCCTGTCATAAATTAGGGTCACTCTTTCTAAATTGACTTCTCATCTGTCACGGCATGCGTGAAAGCCTAAGCTAAATTTCTTTGACAAATGATTTATAAATATGGATAAAACATGTTGACCGAATCGATCCTTGGTGTTATTCTTGGAAGCAACTGTAGGTACATGTTTCATTTTCACTTAACAGATAAACATGGCGTATAGAGTGTAAATTATAAAAAATGTGCTATTCTGTTATCAGAATACTTAGACTTACATAAGACTATCTGTACACTTTTTAGTAAAAGTTTATTAATAAAAAATTTATCTCTTCGGGAATCACGGCTCATCTTCCGTACGGAAGATGTCCGGTCCTTTGGAAGGAATACGGGGGACACAGGTCCAACATGCAGAGGCCCCTTTGAGAACTATAATCTAAAATGGGATGGAGCACCAACCGGGGACTATCCACAGCTGCACATGCACTATTGGAGTACAGTCATGGACCGTCTCAGGTGGGTGCAAAACTATAGTAAAATACGGTAAAAAAATAATATCTTGTCTATGAAAAGGGGTGTTTAGTGAACCGGTTAACCTCTATTGCCGGAAGAAAACGGCGTCTGCCTTTCAAGTTTAAATTTGAAATGTGTTGGCAGACGGTGTCTCGCCAGCTCACTAGCTGGGCCCCCTGAAAGCCGCCAGTACATAGGCGAAGGGGGCAACAAACGTGTGAGCGGTTTTTTTTTATTATTTATTTATGGCTGTCGTCATGACTAATTGAAGAACGATTTTAATTATTATGTAATACTAAAAGCTAAAAAGACCCATAAAAACCACATACATTAATTATGACTAAGATTTGTCGTACAACAGACCTCATGAGTCAGCTCAATGAACAAGATTCGCACGTGTTATCCGAACTTGGCAAAAACCATATTGAATCTGTAGCAGGCGATATTTACATACAAACGCTCGACAATCGCGTCGCGCGACTTATCGCGGTGTCGCGCGACTTATCGCTTCTAAGTATATCGCTTGTTTATTGAGCACGCTCGACTTTTACACGGTTTAACTCGATTTGGTGCAAGTGATAGGAGGAAGGGTTGATGAACTTTGATGTTTAAAGGTGATCTAGTTACTTTAGTTTTATGGTTCTGTTTGTCGTATCAGTTTGTAATGAATAGTATTTGTGCACTAATAAATATTAATCAAAACTTAAACGATAAGGGTCGCTTTCGATAAAATGGCCTATAAAGGCACAAGGTAAATAAACTAAAAGGCTTTTCTGCTTTGTGACTTAGGGCGAGATTTACAGACCGCACTTAGATTTTACTTCGCTAAGTAAAGTTAAGAATTTATACGAATATGAACGTTCTAATTATACAAATAATGTTCATATTCGTATACGCGAATGTGGATAAGCTTTTCATACGAATTTAAACTTATAACATCATAGTAATAAAATAATGTTCATACTCGTATGAAACGCTTACTTTATTAGCAAAATCTAAGAATGGTCTGTGAATTTCGCGCTTAAAAACAGTTAAGGTAAAAGTAAAATCGTTCGCAATCTGTGTTCGCCATTCGTGTATAATTTGGACCACACACGCACCTGAGCGCGCGATGCGTGTAACATTCAGTGCCTCGGTGTAGCTATGCACCTATTGACCATAAACAAAATAAATCCACATGTAGGGACGCTGTTACACTAGCCATACACGCCGGCGCTGTTCGCCATAAATCTACTCTGTGGTCTCTCACTCCGACCACAATGCATCATTGCAATACCCGTGTGTGGTCGCCATATATGACCGCTGCACCACAAAAAACTCAGCACAATTCATGAATTAATATTTTTCCTAGGCTTTATATGGATTTTTATTGTACATTGAAGTACTGTAGGTAAAGCCACCGGTCGGCTTAATGAACGTATTGTGTCGGTGAATGGATTTATTATATTTATGTATTTTTGTTCCGTGTGACTTGATTATGATGAGACGTCGCGGAATTTTACCAAAACTTGTTCTTTTATCTTTTGAGTCCCGAGATCTGAAGATGAGTACGATTTATGTGTGTAAAAAGACAAAAACTTACTGTTTATTTGTTACTGGTTTCACACGTATAAATTTTATTGTCAAGCAATCTGAATACTTGATATCCTAACTAATATTATAAATGCGAAAGTAAGTTTGTTTGTTACCTTTTCACGCCTAAACCACTGAACCGATCATCCTGAAATTTTGCATAAAAGTTGTCAGGTGTACAGAAACAATCATAGGGTACCTTTCATCCTGAAAAAAAAGTACTGTTCCCGAGGAAAACAACAATAACGACAATAGATGGCGCCACGTGTCTTTCGAATCATGATTGAATTATATTATTATAGAAACTTTAGCAGTGTGTTAAGAATTGATTGACAAATTCTAAATTAACGCGAGCGAAGCCGCGGGTTAGAAAGCTAGTTTTATCATAAATAAAAGATACCTTTATATCACAGCAATAGCATCAGTTTGTGGCATATTTTATTAATAAAATATTCGCATTTCTTATCTGGCTATGCAGAGTCGCCCTCATAAACTCGGGCGCAGTTGATATGCGTCAGGGGCGTTATCGTAATCGATATATGCGCTTGCGCATTGTTGCCGTGTTCCGCTTCAGATCGCGCCGATAGCGAACGGGTCACTGACGGCTGTGTTTTGTTATTAAATATGTTTCGTTTGCAACACAATGCCATTCAGGTTACGTTGGGGCGGGTTTAAAAATAAACTGAATGTGTCAGCTGTTAATCGAGCGATGTAAAAATTCTACGAACATGTATGCGAGTTAGCACTTTGTTCGTGTTCATTGTAATTACTGATAAGAAATAAATTAAATCGCAAGGCTTATATTATATGAATGCATTTACTTCGCTATCGCAGTTTTCTTGTTGACCTCGTTTATATTCAACAGCCTTTTCTCATATCTTGATTATAAGCTTAGATTTTTACGAGTATGTTTCTGATTTAGCTGTCTTTATGCAATTCTGTAATGTATTACGTCAGTTTACACATTTGTATTGCAAGTACTTCCTATGTCCTTGCTTAAATTTTGCCTTTGGTTGTAAAAACAACAACGTTTGCCGTTAAACTGTCATACTATTAATAGTGCGTTCAATCCACGAAGACGCGCACCACTCTTTGTCTAAATCGCTACAGTGCAAGAGTGCATTATAAATTGCTATTGTGTTAGTTCTATCGCCATACAATAGTTTACATACCGTCCCCTTAGAGTGAAAAACTCAGTAATGCATTTTGGTCATTGCTCGGTTCCTTTGGGCTTTTACGCGGACGAAGTCGCGGCCAAAAGCTAGTCAATTATATTTATTACGAATGTTATGTACTCAATAAAGGCTTAATTTCAGTGCTTATAAACTAATTTCGCGTTAGAACGGCTCTTAAACGTACAATTCCGTGCATCGCGGCCGATCGCAGCCGCGCGCGGTCGTTCGCGTGCGGCTGATGCGACAATAGTCAGAGAGAGAATGTATGGCGCGTCGCGCCGTACGTCTGTCGTTAGCCGCACGCGTCTGTCGCAGACTTCGGAAGCGGTGCCATACATTTTCATACTCTAACTATTGTCGCAACAGCCGCGCGTCTGCCAAACGAAATAGATTGCGCGCGGCTGAGATCGACCGCGATGCACGGAATTGTACCTTAATAGCACCATTACGTTGTGATAAAAAAAAGACCAAAATTGCATTCCCGAGCTTTTTACTGTAAGGCCGGTTTTAGTGCTCGACCGACCGTCGGTGCGTACCATCGTTCCTGATGATACGCATAACCGATCGTCAGTTTTTAACGTTCAGTGCTCTCCTGACCAACCAAACTGGCCGGATTGGTACAGTCACAAACACGTACACGAAATGAACGCGTTTACAAATTGTTTAATTGCTGCTTACTATCTTCTTAAACTTATAAGGAACAGAAGACGTAGATACCACAATTTGAACACAAAGCTGTACAAACTTCTTCCCATGCCTTTAACTTGGCAATACGGTCTTTGTATAACACGTGGCCTTTGCCCCACAGAAGTTCACGAAGTCGAACTTCGGTAATTAGGCGTTTGGTGTCAATATAAATGCCATGTTTGATCAAAATTAGGTACTTAAATCATTAAAAGGTAATGATACCAATAAAATCAAACAATATTATTGAAGTTTTGAACTAGTAGGTTTCATTCTTTTTACGATGATACGCGCATCCGTACGGTCAGTCCACCGATCGGTGTAGCACTGAACGCGTTAATATGTATCCATAGCGCGTCGGTCGACTGACGGCACGCATGCGGACGCGCTTAACCGACGGTCCTCGTACGCAGTGCGTAGCAATATACGCGTGCGTACCGTCGGTCGAGCACTGTCACGACTAGTGAATTTTCATACAAATGACAAGCGCGACCGACGTACGCACTGACGGTCGGTCAAGCACTAAAACCGGCCTAAGACGATGATACGCAACACGCGGCCAACTGACAAAAAAATATGCAGCCCGTCTTCATGGATTTAACGATCCATCCAGTCTTTCTGATGGAACTTTAACCTCTACATAACATTTAATACGATTAACCAACCTTTTCCTTCATCTCTTATAACGAAAGATAAGTTATAGCTGCCAAATTGCATGAAATATGAGTTCTGAAACGTTCTAATACACCATAAGTACTCATGATGCATGATTTCACATAGAAAATTGCATTGGACCCGTAAACAGAGAACGTTTGCGAAACTGAGTTGATATTTAGAATATAAATGGTGAAGGCTTAGTCTAATCCTTTGTTCCCAAGCCCGCTTGGATGTGAACGGCGAGATTGATTGGGGCCATAAAGTTCGCGGACTGGTTGATATTTACTTACAGTTTTAGACTATAGAAATGTCAGCAACTACTAAGAAATTTCGATAGGATTTATGCTCAATCGGTCTCCTATTACACTATACTACCTACTGTTCTTGAAAGGTCAAATGGATGTAACGATTTTGTACTCGATACAGTTTGTCCATAATGCTCCTTCAAAGTGTTTAAACTACTCGATTTTTGAAGGCAGCGTGATCAAATATTAAAGTCACTGTACCTACCTACCATTAAAAATTGATGTCAGTTTTTTGTATTATTTTATAGTAAATTGATCTGAAGCAATTAATTGTTATCTGAACCTGTACCCTGATTCAAAACGATTCCATTAGCCAGTTGTCGAACGATTCAGTAGACCATCTCTTTTTCTCTCGTTACGAAAATCGTAAACGAAACAAGATAACAAATCCTATCGGTCGACAACTGCTTATCGACAAGGTTCTGAATGGAGGGCTGTTCTCAATGATATGTGTAGTCCGCCAATCCGCACCAGCAGTGCGAGCACGGATCTTTTTATCGAGTCGATTCGAGAAATCGATAGACTCGATAAAAGATCCGTGCTGGCAGCGTGGAGGCTTAAGCTCTTCTCATTCTGAAAAGAGGCCGATGCTTAGCACTGGAACAGTAGCTGATTATACTTATTCTATGCATATTCTAAGTACCTCACAAATCAGCCTATCAGAGCTTCCAGTTTCCATGGCCACACTTTATAGGCTACCAACTCACCATCTAACCATATCTGTCTTTGTTCCAGGTAAGAGCTGTTGTGTCGACACTTACGCTTCTGCGAATGCTGCTGATCCCCATTGTGGCGCTGATTCCAGTGATTGATGGTCGGTGAGTCGTGTTGAGACAAGTTTTGAATCTCTTTAAATCTGTTTGGAGTTTTGAGAAAAGGGTTTGTATGTTAAAATAAAATGATGGAGGGAAAGAAGTTTTTGAGTTGGTATTTAAAAATGATATACCTATCATTTAACATTTCACATTAGCCGGCTGAGTTGCCACTCAGCCGGCTAATGCGACCTGCGATGACGATGGAAAGAAATTAATTATCACTTGCGTTAAAAAGAAAGGTGAAGAAAAAAATCCAGAGGAAACCTGCTCACCCAAGGGGGAGATTAAGTTCTCGATGGTGTGTGTAGTTCGCAAATTCGCAACAGGCCAGTATGGTGGACGAAGAAAGAAAGAAAATACATTTATTTAGCAAAGACTAAAAGGCACACAAAACATAAAGCAGAACAAAAAAAGAAATTAGTAGGAAAGTGTACCTCACGGCTGCGCCAAAAAGGCCCCGTTCAGCAAAAATGCCAGACAACTAGTGCCTGACGCTGGTTTTCAACGGGACCTGAAGGCTAAACCCTTCTTATTCTGAGGAGAGGCCTGTGCCCAGCTGTGGGACAGTAACGGGCTGATTATGCTAGCCCAAACGTATTTTACATTTCAGTAAACATTCTGCGTTAAGTACTATTCATTTTAAAAACGGCCTTTTAATGCGGCTTGAATATTTAGGACCTAATAGCCAGTAGTTATATCCGCTGCACAGTTCAGCCATGCCGACTTAAACCATAATTATTGCTCAAATAATTATATGCAAGTAAGTCAGACCTACGAATATTAAACAGCCCACAATTAACGTACAATAATTTCCCGTATTAAAAACACCTTTGAACGTGTTTTTAAAGTCAAGATTTACAAAACTATAAATCGTTTTTGACATTTATCAATACAACACAATTATTATTAGTTGGCCGTCGAGTCGAGCCTATTATAAGTTGCGCCCCCGGCTCCGCTCGGCCCTACAGCCAGTTCCTACAATTATAGGCGCACGTCTGAGACTCAATTGGCCCCCTACCATTAGTCTCTATCTACGGAGGCATGTAAATACGCTCTGAATATTAATGAGGTCCTTGGGAATGCAAAATCTTGTACCTAGAAAACCGGGCTAAGAATTTTCCTTACTTGTTATGTATCGAGGAAACTCGAAAGGCCACAATGTACCTAGTTCTATCAAGATCACGTTCTTATTAGTACGATAAACAAACCATTTCTAATGAAGTTAATGTTTCCGCGAATGTTTAGTTTCGATGAATTAGTACCGATGACGCCATTCAAAACAACATAACTCGGTAACGTATTGTGTTTCCATAAATTAATCTCAATTAGTCAACAAACGCAAGTAACCTTGATGGAAAGTGAAAATCGTCTAATTACAATGAATAAGTCAATAACGCGTAGCATTCGTGTAAAAACTTCAATAATTGACGTTTATATGAATACCAATAGGATGGTTTTATGCGTACATTCAGCTTTTATTTTCATTCCGGTGCGCTTGCGCAGCCTATACGACGACACCGAGAGCGCATCTCGAAACGGTATCAACGACTTGCGTGCGAGTGGTTATGCAACGGCGGGCGACGTCCTTGCTGCGCGGCCGCGGGGCGGGGGGCGAAGGCCGCGCGGGGGCGACGACCCGGCTCCGTTCGGTAACCACCCCGCTTTTTATTGCAACCCAACCCGCCTACGGAACCTGTCCGGACGAGTTATGGCCTCCGATAAAGTAGACGTACTTACGCCAAGGAATTGCAAATTCTATCGGATATTTTTTAGTCTATTCAAGGGACCCGGACTAAGAAAAAGAATAACGATTAGATACTTAGACCGTACATAATTATATCATTATGCCGTTTTGGGAGTAGACTATGTAACATGGCTACACGTGCGTGACTTGACTTCTATGTTGGTCGCGACTGTTTAATCTGTTAAGGAAACAAAATGATCACCAAAAATGGGCTGGTCATATTTAAATATGCAATAAAAACTAGAGCTATAGAAAACACTACATCTAAATCTAAACGCATTGCGCCTATTCACTGTTCAGCTTCTTTATACGACGCATATTGCTTTATGACTTTTATTTCTAGTATTCGTCTAAGACAATGATTGAGGTGGGTTTGCGGAGCAGCGCACGCGCCGGTCCCACCGCAACATGGCGCCATAATAAATTACCACCAGATATGAACTGCGAACATACAAACACTCATGTTCACTTGTTTTTTTTGCTTTGTTTCGTTGGATATTTATTCGCAAACGAGTAATGTATAGCCATGTGTTGCACAACGCACGTCATGGAAAATGTTTTCGTTTTACAATTCCTGCGTTTCATTCCATTTGTGAGGATTGCTGAGAGAAATGGAATAATCAAGCGGTATTTATTCAAAATCTGAATACGAAGCAACCAATGTAACGTGTCCCTTTAAGTCCTGGCTTCTTGAAGTATCCTTTTAATTAACTAGTCTCAGAGTTGGACATAAAGAGCATGCTTCTGCCATACCGTTAGTATCCATGGTGTTTCTTGCAGGCTCTTCGCCATAGGACCTATTTTTTAACCTTTCTGCCAAATTGTCGAGACGTTTCTTATGTGCATCTACTGTGCCTATTCGAAATAAAAAACTTTGAATCTAAAATCTTCATATCTCCTTTAAAATAATGCAAAGCTTGGCGATTTCTTCCTTCACCTTCATTAACTACTTCTCTTTTATCAACATTTTATATTGCACATTCGTATATGTTCCCGCAATTTACGATATCATCAAAAACACGTTCAAAGTCTGCAAGTAAATCACTGTCCGATATTTGTACACTGAATCACACTGGGAGCATACCGCACACCGCTTCGTGTCATGTTTTTGGCAACACGGCAAAGTGGTCCAAAGATTTATTTTACTAATGGTTAATGTTCTTTAATAGCAAATGAGAGGTAATTGCTCAATGTTTAGTTCGATAGATAAGTGGTGGTTTTAATGATACTGGTATCGGAAGTAGGTCGTTTCTTTTTGGCGAAGGCAATGTTCCAAGTATTACTAACAAAATTGAACTGCGAAATGATCAAACTTCAAAACTCATTTATTTAAAATAATTACTTAGTTCTTTTTGAACGTCAATGTTACACAAGACAGCTCTCAAAAACGCCCGCCCTTCATACGATGCATGAGAGGATAGAATCATCATCGATTTAAATAATTGGTTTGGTTCTTGATACTCTGAAAAGGCAAGAGGGTTAGATTTAGGTCTCATTTAACATTAGAAGGAAGAGTTCCGACTAATCTCTAAAAACTATTTAGAAATACAACTAGGTAAAGGGTTAATTTGGATAAAGTCTACAAATTCCAGATACAAAGGAAATTCTCCTTCAGTATAAACCGGCTTATGAGACGTCGAATTTATTTATTATACAACAAAAGGTCGACATCGATATAAATTGAATGCATCGAAACGTATCCTTAATATAAATCATACTTTCACTGTACGAAAGTGATGCAGTGTCAAACTCCTGCGCAATGTCTGTCCCGTCATTTTGTTACATCAACTTAATGCAGCGTTATGTAAGGAGCTTGTTCCTCTGCCTTGGGTTTATCCCTTTATTGCTTTAGGGCCAATATATTATGTGCCTCATCATCATCTTTTCCCTTATCCATTCTTGTGAGCATCATTGCTTTAGCATACCTTGTCGAATTTTCAAAGACAGTGTTAATTAAATATGCGAAAATATTATCTAGCCGATTCACAAGCCTTCCAATCTCAAACTCGTTTCCCTCAGTTGACTATCATGTTATGTAGTTATATGCATTTGGTGAGATCATTCAGCTAAACAGATGATTGGTTCAAATCGGTTGCTAACAAGATCTCCGGCGCAGGAGTCCGTCATCCTTACATAACGCACATTTACAGTATAACAGTTGGGGAATTGATAATAAATGTGTAATTTATTCACACTACCTGGTATGGTGAAACACCAAAATTCGTGTTATTAGGTAACGCGAATTCGGTCCTAAATTCAATAATTCTTTAATTGAATTTGCGCAAAATCTACGTCAATAGGTTTACGCGGACTATCGATAGCGTAGTTCGTGTATTTATCGATTTTGCAACAAAACATTTGTTTTTTATGTTTATAGCAATTAACCCTTTAAATTTGATGTGATAGATATAACACAATTATCACTCATAAAAGCCAAGGAGAGTAGTAAAAAAGTCTTGATTGTCTTTCGTTCAAAATGTTGAGCAATTGTCTCTTTAAGTCCGTAAAGAATCGATTGACCGAGTCGAAAGTTTTAACTAACATTCAAAAGAAGCTATCAAATGTAGACGAATAAAAACTGATGGTATACAACCGGATGTAGAATTTACATTTTGATGATCGACAAAACGCATGGCGCAAGTGAAACGTCACTGCGTTGACAGATATTATCTTACAAAGTTAATGGTTCTGTCACTGCTAATAACCATGTGGAAGATTGTGTTAGTATTAGTAGTGTCAAGTTTCTTTTAAAATACACGTTCATATATCACTTGTATATTCTCTAAAGGGCTGGGCAGATTCAAAATTATGTAGTGAAGAACAACAGTAACTATAGTCATAAAACACACTGGGTTAAATTTCATATCTCACTATTGTGGTTGCCATTCCATCTCCTATTTCAGTATTAACCCTTTCCCTCATTCGAGTTTTACTATTATCGTGGTACGATACACCTGATATATTCTATATTTTACATACTACAAACAGATTTGCAAATCGGCATTGACCCGCTAAAACTTCCTTGTTTCTTAATTTATAACCATCGCCGTCTGTTTTCCTTGTTGCATCACCGTTGTCATAATATCGGATAATAGACAATAACGCTTCGTTATAATAACAATAAATACCCGTGTAATATTCTGTATTAAAATCTAATGGAACTTTCCACTGTGGTTTCGTAACGTTGCCAACTTTGTCTTAATTGTGTTGAATGGGAGTTGAGATGAAACTTAGACGTCTTAAATAAGCCATGATTTATCTCTATGGTGGTTTTAGTATAAAATAATGTGTAGTGTTTCGTAATGTAAAGGAGATGGACAAAAATTGTATAGGCCTGTACCCCAGGCGGTACAGAGATGAAATCTATGTAATTTAAAAGTACATTTCGTCTATATAAAGAATATGCAAGGTACATGTAGCTCTGCAGATTTGGACAAAAGTTATGAAGGTTTAAAGATGTTGGTTTGGTAACTTTGATTTTACTATGATTTTTCTACTACTATTCTTTTGTAGTATATTACAGCCTGAAAATAAAACAAAGTGCACTGTTTTATGCATTTTACATTTAATATGACTAGTTAGTACCGAATATTATAATTATGGTCATCAATACTTTCTTGGTGTATCTCGCCCATATCAAGTACCACAGGTCCATTTTCCTTCTTCCATTTCACTTACATACAACATTGTTTATAATAAGTGGAGCACTCGTATGGAACTACGACTCTAATATAAACAGAGACAATATTGATATAAAGGTGAAATAAAATAATAACACAAACACGAAGCCAAAGAACAGAAACGGCGCAGAATCGAGTATAAAGCGCGAAACACGTGAGTCGCGATAGCGACTAACGGACGCGACTGGTGGTCGTGAAAAGTGTGCACGGTCGTTTTCGGGTACCCTGCTATATAAACCTAATAGATAATCTGGCTGAGGCACAGTGTAACCGTTATATAGAGAGTACTATTGCTGTAAACGTAGGGTTCATATTGCGGGGCGTCCGAAACCGATCGTATAGACTGTTAGTCACGATACGACAGCTAGTCGCGTCCGTGAGTCGCGTTAAAATGTATTGTGTTTCGCGCTTTATTAGTTTGACAGTTTTGACACTTGCTTTACTTTTTTACTTTGACACTTGCGGTATAGAGTAAAGTGATATAGAATCTACTTATAGAATTATTGAGTGTTGCTGGTACTAAAGTCCTGTAAAGTCCTGTCCGCAAGCGCACTTTAATATTATGATAAATTAATTAATTAATAGAAGGTCGTTTTTATAGACAACTTATTATAAAAAGTATTCTTAATATATTTTAGGTAATCAATATTTTCCTTGTTTAATTTCTGCCAAGCGTTTAGTTACTATTTATTCCCTACTCTGATTTTTGTTAATATAATATGGCAATATTTAAGGTAGTTTAGAACTGTTTGAAATGAATTTAATACGGAGAAATCATTAAAATACTTTTAATCTTGTACTTTTCTACAAATCTGCTACGAAATGTAAATACCTATTCAAAAATCTTTTTTTATTTTGTTTAAATTAACTGCAATACTTTTATTTCTGTACTACTTGGGGCACAATTTGGCCATCTCCTTTATTACAGCTATTCAATTACAAATCCTCTCAAGTTTTTAGTTACCTTGTCTGAAAGGCAGATGTTTTCTTAAGGTTATTTTCCCACTGTAGCTTGTATTTCCAAAGCCGTATCATTAACTTCGCATTTGATTCCGATTAAGCTTTTAAGATGGGTTGGCCATAAATCCCTTTAATTTGAAAATGATTCCTAAATTACATTTCTCAACACATGCTACAACAGATTCGTTTCGGTCCCGTACGAATACCTGCTTCGGTTGCTGCGCACATCTAACCCCAAAAGGCGGCACTCTTTGGCATAGCGATTCGGAGAAAAAAACATTAAAATTCGTCCGCCGATCCGAACGTTCGCGTTCGTCCGGACGCGGCGTCCTTCGTGCCGGTGCCTGGAACAGCGGCCTTCGCTCGGGACGCGCTAAAAATAGCCGCACGCCCTTGAAGTATACGTCGAACAGGATTTATCGACCGCCAGTCTCGGTCTCCAGACGGTTTTAAAATAAAATTTTCGTTCAACTGTCAATTTTGAATCTTATTGTGTTCCATAATCGAACGCGTCTGTTCTCCGACTTAATATTACATTTCGCGCGTAAATTATGACAGCTGTTAATGTTGCCATATCAAATTTCCGTAAACTTTTTAAAAGACTTGCAAAACAATTTGTTTTAAGAGAACTTGATATTTTTATTATAAATCACCAATAAATAACATCTGTACAGTCCATTATGTTACCAAGAAATTGTCTACATGGCATTAAAGACTCGCGTATCTCCAGATACGTCATATTTATGGCTGCTGCATACAAAAACGCATTAGTGTTACTTACCAATATTACTGTGAAGGTTATAGTTTTATCATAATAATGGACTTGAATGAGAAGTATTGCCAAACGAAATTATTTCTTAAGGGTATTCTTTTAAAGTTGATGTTTATGGTGCTGTAGGGTTTGTCGATATTCGATATCAGCACACGTGGCCCATTAGTGTATTGAGTCGAGATACAGCCGATGCGCATCAATAATGCACAGCGTACGATGCGCCCGCGCACCACATACAAATTAACTATTTTTATGTGCCAAATATGGGACTTTTTAACTACATTTGTAGGCGTTTTATTGTAGCTTTTCGTAGAATTTCAAACAGGAAAATCCCAACTGTTCAGAATTCTGTTATGTTTTACGAAGTTAAGAAGTTTTGTCGTTTCTTAAAATAAATTGTATTGTTTGATGTTATTTATACGATCGATATAAGACAACGTTTAGTTCTGATATCTAACATTTACTAGCTCGCAAGTTTCTCTGTAAAAGTTGTTAGTTTTGCTTTTAAACTAGCTGTTTCATGATTATTGACTAAAATCATTTTTAACTTATAAAGCAGTAACATCTCGGTAACAGTGTTTTTTGTTTGGTCTTGTTAGCAGTCTCATTGCAGAACTTTACTCATCTTTAAGAGAATCAACATGTTTCATTTTCATTGTATAATTTTCTTCTTACCATTAACTAAGTTAGATTAGAATCCATATTACTTAAGCTATTTTAAAGCTTGATTCCAATTTGCTAGAAGATTTACTCCAACTTCATAAATCTGAATTAAATTTTGTAACTTAAGATACATAACTTTACTTTTCCGGCAAAGACTCGTGTATCCAAGTTCACAAAGCTGTACTATTGATGAGGGACTGCCTGTCAATTCAATACAAGTAGGTCGGCTCATTATAACGGTTAACGTAGGCGCTACAATGGCACTTGTATTTCCAGATACGTTCCTGTTTGTAGAAAGATGCTCCGCTGGTTCGCCCGCGCATGATACACCAGATTTGGTTTCGATTGTGAAATGGTGTCTACTTTCTTATTTTGAGGTACCTTCACCCTATATGATCACGGTTAGGTAAAATCCATAAAATTAGAATTATCTTTTTCTTTGCTCACAGATCCTAATATGATTAGAAACCAGTCTATATGTAGAACAGTCAGCGTCATATAGTTGGTAGCAGTCAAGATGACCAAATAATGAGATATATCCAAAATGATCACGTTGGTAGTTCCGATATATTTGCGTAAGATGGATGATCTGAATCATTAAACGACTCTAGTTGACTGAATATTTTGAAATTGCGAATTAGATAATGCGTACCTAGATAAAATAAGCGGTCTATATTTGACAGTTGCGCGCACAGAGAACGTAATGCCCATAGATAATACATTATAGTACGACGTATGCCTGCGTGAGCGACGATGTCGATGCAACAAAACGTTGCCATATTATAAAAATAATTATATTTCAGTCTTCGATTGTTCCTATATTGCGTATTTATTTATTTATTTTTTCTTGTGTTTAATTTATTTATATCCTTTTAATTACTGCACCGGTGGACGTCATCACGTCAACGCCGGCTTTCGCTGAAAACCAGCGCTGTGGCTCCGTCTCGCACGAGTCATAGCATTATGCTGAGCGATGGCCGTTTTGCGTAGATGTGACGCATATTTTTCCCAAGTTTCTTTGTGGTTTTGTTTATAGTTTTTTTTATTTTTGTGTGTCATATCGGCGCAATTTTATTTTTTTTTCTTTCAATATAGTGACCACTTTGGATGTTTCTAAATATTTGGCCATCTTGACTGCTACTTACTACATGATGCTGACTGTGTGTGGATGTGATTTATATCAGACTATCTATGCGTTTGTATATTTATTTGTGTGAAAATAGCTCTTTTCATTTATTCACTCAACCATTGTTATGTGCAATTTAGTACTTGAAACCTTAACGGTCTATGCAACTGTTAATGTTCCGATTTGCCATTGTTTGGTAAATTTCCATTAGAATTGTCACAATCATACGTCACGTTACCCAATCACAATGATTTATACGCAATTAGTTTCAATACTGTTAGCTTTCTCACTCGGAAATTACTAACGGCGGTCTCTGGACACGTGGCTCGAACATTTACAAAAGACATTTTGAATTGTGTTGCAAAATATAGGGTGTGTCAATGAACGCAGGGAGCGGTCTTTGTTTATTGAGCTGCGAAATATAAACATAGAAACATAAGTAAGGAAGTATTAAAGCGTAAACAGGGGATGCATCACGTGCCGGGTGCATAATCCGAGGTGCCCCACTGGCGCCCAACGTGGGACCGAGTTTGTTTAAACATTACTTAGCGTTAATGCACTCGCGTGAAACGCCCACTTGTTTGCAAATCCATACGAAAATATTCCCCTTGTTTGAATGATAAATAACTTTATTCCGCCAACTGCACAGTTTATTTAGGATCTAAATCCTCAAGTACCCTACAACACATTCAGGGTCAATCCGTGTTCGTTTTCAAATAGCAGCAAAGTAACGGTTATCTAAATACTTTAAACATTCTATAACACTAATATTATGCATAACGGTCTTTGTCATTTTACCATAATGAGCTCGCGGTCGCTGCAAAGTAACCGTATAATGTAGAAAATATCGGATATGTTGTCGATTCAACCCACACGCCGCATAAACGACGATTAATCGGTATCATTGGATCAGACAATATCGTTAACATGTACCACGTGCGTTCTCTTTGGTGTTGTGACAAGGCGCATAAATCAAATTGCACAATTAACGTATTGCATACATTTAAAATAACTGACATACATTTATGGGATTGTCGTAATTGAATCTCAGCGACAATGGTGTTAATTCTAATGCAAACTGATCGCCGTTTAATTTAGCGTGGGCGGTGGAATAACTTAGCTTCTGTCGGAAGCGTTCGTGAACAATGCCGACCAGCTCTGTGTTTAATTAAGCATTTTATTGCGATTCCTGCTATCGTGTTTAGCAGAACGTCGTTAACTAGATTATAGAGTATTACCGGCTTAATTCGATGCCATTAAGTTTTTCTCGCAACAAAAAAGATGGCGACGGATCATGGGTGCGTAGGCGCACGTTAGAATGCCACATTCACGTATCAGATTCCTAACTGTACCAGCGCACGGTTTACTGCCGCGACATAGATACGACTAAAAACGACTATAAAAATTCAATTCACCTATTCTAAAAGAGTTTTTTTATGTATTATATTGCGTAAAGGCCTCGTTGATGTTGGCGCCATGCTTTTAAAACTGTCCGGTGCATTGGGAGAGAGATGTTTGTTGGTATAATACAGTAATTCAACATTCTTGGCGGGTTGTTTGTGTGACATGTGTTGGGTGGCATTTGGATCAAGTCTAGTGTTACAATGTCAAATGGACCAACTGTTGGGAAATTAAATACCTTTGTTTAAAGTGGAAATTATCTTACGTCTTCAAATAACATTTTCAGGAGTTTCATTTTGGAATTAAAAGCTTTTGTATTTAAAAGGCAATTTACTATGCAGATTTTGACTTAAGGCCGGCCATACATGGGCAGCTCGAGCAGTCAGTGTATGCCTGGCGACTGCTTGACCGCACGCCGTGCCGCCAACCGCCCGAAGCAGTTGCAATTGCTCGAGCTGTTTCGTGTATGTACGTACGTAGAAGGCTGTAGTTTACTATGCAGTTGCAACTTAAAGCAGTCGATCCTGACTGCTTCAAGCTGCCCGTGTATGGCCGGCCTAAGTCTTTAATTCTCTCTTAGCTCTGAAAATTCGTTAAATCCGCGCAGAAAATCTCCAACACATAAAAAACAATGGAACAAAAAAACCGTAGAGCCTTGTTAGACCAAATAACTACTATTAAAATTAAGCTAACAAAAAAATCCACTCGATTACGATGATAGCTTATTTATTATGATTTAGTCCACGACAATGAACTACACCCACATGACGAATGACGATGACTTGTTACGACATTGTCAATAGCCATTGAGGTTTAATCTCAAAGTCACGCTGTAATAATATTTCAGTCGCATTATCGTTTATTTTAACATTTTTTGTTCACGTGTCTTTAGCTCGTCTCGTCTGTCGACGTCTTTGTGTACCAATCTGGGAATGAAATCATTGTTGAGTGTGTGGATTATAAGTATTTGATCTATGACAGTGGTTATTTTAGTTCTCTAGTATTTATGTTTAGTCATTTCTTATCGTTGTCACTGGAATTGTTGTGAAAAGTCCCTAGTGTAAATTAGATTTATGACGGAACAAGACATTGTGATACATCATGACTTTTCAGTAGCCCTCCTAGCTAGTAGTTAGTGGGGGTGCATGAAAGGAGTTTCCACGAGACACGATAGTTAAGTACGTCCGGCGCACCCTGGGCAGTCAGCCTCGCTACCACTAATCTTTTCACCACAGCATGAGCTATTCTCGTACAGAACGTGAAGACACGATAAAAAAAAAGAGAACACAAGTTTAAGCTCATGCAGAAAGAGTGAAAAAATAATGCAACATGCAACCAAACCAATACAAGACACGTGTTTCGCCCCTGCACGGGGCATCCTCAGGATATGTTGAATCCTCAACCGCTAGGACGCGAATAGCGGTCGAGAAGTCATCCAAACTAGCGATCTTGTTCAGCGGAATTAAAGCTAGATATTGTATTTGCATATTTGTATACAATACACCAGTTAGATTTTATATTTAATTGAAACAAACAATTATTTATTGCAGTTATCGGAACAACGAATTCATGCACTTAATTATTTTCCTGTGTTTACATAGAACACGAATCAACAAAGAGACTTGTCAGTGTAATTACAATATTATGCAAAATATAAACCTAGATGATTCTATTCGTGTGTATAAATAAATCTTTTTAAACGACCCGCTCAGTTCCCATCAAGGAAGGCATTAATTATACGTCATCATGTGTTTTTGTGTTGATTAACGGCTTAAATGTGAGGATGAGGAGACAGCCGACGCGTTTTAGCGTTGTTTTGGCGCCTCAACAGCTAAATATTAGCTTTTTGCGCTCGTAAATTTAACCGTTTGTTTATAGTGACTAATTTTTGCAGATTTCTTTTGTTGTGTTTTTAATTCTTACCTTTTGGCATTTTACTTGATTGCATGCAGAGTTGCTGCAGGATTCTGATGTAACAAGTGTGTTGGAATGTAAAATTACGTCATGTTAATGCAATACGCATCCGGTATACTTTTATATTTAGCTCGAGATGGTATTAAAATTGCAATAACAGTATTAGTAATTGTTGAAACAGTTTTAAAATACTTGAGAATCTCCGTATACATTTGTCCCTAATCGTCTTTATTTTTGTCGCAACTATTTTTATCCGACTGCCCCAGAAGCAGCGTAATGCTTTTAGGGTATGTAATTATGTATGTATGTATGTACAGTCCGCGAGACCTAAGCTGAGCTTTGCATTGGTGTGAGAATGAATGCAGACGCGTCCTTTGCTTGGTTTAAACCGGTTTATACTGCTTTTTGGCAATCAATTCTATGTGCACTCACACAAATGCAAAGCTCAGCTGACGTCTCGCCAGTTGTACATGGTTTTCGGATGTTAAGTGACTAACCAGAACCAGTCATGCTGTATATTATAATCCGTAACATTTGATAGCATGAATTTTTTAAAGCCTAAATGCTTCTTGTTTACATCTGTTCAGTTCTTTCAACAAGCAATAAGGTTTTTGTTTTTTTAATTACTTTTTTTATTGCAGTAATGATTCTTTATTAAAACCTGTCCCCTCAAAGAATTTCAAACACACATATGTAAATAAAGAACGTCATCTGTCTGGAGGGGTGGCTGTACTGTAATGACGAGGGTGGAATGCACATGCGGTTGTGGGGTAGATTAATGCGAACAGAAGAAACGCACTCAGTTCGCGGAGCTTTACTCTGAAAGCGTCACATTTGGCTAAAAGCCTGTCTTTTAGCCTAATGTGACGGTATCCGGATGTTGATAATGACGGCTTTGTTTAGTAAACAGACAATATAGGAAGTTTCAGGGGAGATTTAAACTTGACAAGAAGGAATTTTGCTGCGAATTTCGGATCTATGTTTGGATTAGGTTTAGATTTAAAGCTGTACTATCAATGCATGAATGAATTAAAACTCATTTGCCTCCCTCGTTGGTCTAGTGGTAGCAATCGCGACTGCTGAGCTCGAGGTCCTAGGTTCTTATCGTTCTCTAGGTGTTATTGGGTTTTTCTGTGTGGAATTTCTCAGTAGCAGCCCGTAGTCTGGATTTGTGCCCGGTTGATGGCAATAGGCTCGCCCCTTATTACAGGGGACTTAAAACATAGCGGCGAAATGAGGATGTACTACACTTCTGCCCAACCCTTCGGGCAATACATGCATGATGTTCTATTTATTTAACACTTAGCATCGGTTTGTGGGTTCAAACCCAAGCGTATATCAATGTGACTTTTTAAAAGTACTTTCTTAGTTAATCTAAGACGCCACTAACATAGGTACGGTGAAGGAAAAGATCGAGAGGAAACCCGTAGTGAGCTAGCGTGGTGATCAAAGCTCGTTCCTTCTCTGTATGAGAAGAGGTCTTTGCCCTGCAGTGAGACAGTTACAGGCTAATATTATTATTTAACACTTGGCTTGGCAGTCTACCAAGATTTTGTTTATAAAACACTGTTAGTAACACGATAGGTACTTTACATTAATTAAATGAGTCAACATGATATCAAATCCAACTATTACTGTCCATTTTATTATCCAACAAGTTACACATCTTATCATATTATCATAGCCCGCGTTATCGACTGAGTGGGAATCATGACGCGTGCGTCAGCTAACGCGGGCGGCGCGACGTGCCGTATCGGCGCGGCGCCGGCGCAGCTGTAACGGGAATCAGCATGCCGTAATGAAAACAAACAAACGCTTCCTATTTTCCTGGTAGAAAGTTGCGGTAGATAAGGTACTTCCGTAAAAAATTGCCGTTGGTGAAGGTTTTACTAAAATCTAAATTGTACAGTAGGTATAATCTGTCCAGTATCAGCTGACCTCTCTTTGTACGGAAAGCCTATAGAATGCGAAATCAGCTCATACTGGATATGTAGCCGTGCATACACTCTTAGAGTGATGTCAGGTATTCAGTTTTTTATATTTCAAGCTACTCTTCATCATTTAAGGCGATTTCTTGGTCAGGACACCCCTACCATGGCCATAAAAAAATCTTCTTAATCTGACCATCTTTTTACCTTGAACTTTAAACAATGTTCAGTAAATCTCTTGTTCATCTTATACCAGACATCACAATAAAAACTGCGCCAGAACAACAATAGGCAGCATTAACAGCTACTTTATAGGAATTACGGCAGGTTAACGAGCTTTTATTGAATAAAACACAATGACGTGAAATGATGCGCCGGCGCTGCGCGGTGCGGGAGGGTGATGCGTACGCCGATGAGTCAGCGGCGTCCGCGACGCCTATTGTTTTGAGCCGTCATGATGCGCGGTGATACATTAGATGTCGTTACCTTGAAATACGTGCGTTAAGACATTAATTGTAAAGGAACAATATTAATTACCTATTCGCTAAATGTTAGCACTTCCTTATACTTGTTACTCGTCGGGGTAACCTATAATTAAGAAGTCTAACATTATCTAGCGACAGTAGCGACCCCACCCGGCTTCGCACGGGTACGTTTTATAGCTTAAAACCTTCTGGAAGAAATTACCTAAATTAATACGAAAACCGCATCAAAATCCATTGAGTAGTTTAGAAGAAATAACCGGACAGACAGACGCGAAATGCGACTTTAATTTATACTATTAAGGGCTGATTTTTCAATCGTCGGATAACTTTTATTTGAGGAATAAATATAGCGGTTTGACATATTTTCTATACAAAGGCTGTCAAAATATCAAAATTATTCTTCAAATAAAAGTCATCTGATGATTGAAAAATCGGACCTTAGAGAAGTGGATAGGTACAATACTTTTAGACCCAATTTCAACAACAAACGAGTTTAACAAACACTGGTAATTATGTGCATTAAGCTGTAATTGTCATGGCAACGGATTGTTTGCTGTCTTAACAGAAAATAGTTTTGTTATTAATTTGCGTAAATAATGAAAAAAAAAACTATGAGAAGAGCGTTAGCCACTGTTAACGAAAGATATTTTGTATCGTTTATGTATGCAAATTAATAACAAAATTATTTTCTCTCGTGACAGCAAACAATCCGTTGCCATGACAATTACAGCTCAATTTAACAAAATAGTTGTTGAAATTGGGTCTAAAACAAACTCTCTTTTGTGTCAAAGAAAAGTATTCTCTTTTACTAATTAAATAGCACGAATTGAAAAAAAAAATATCATGTCGTGACGTCAAAATTCAAAAACGCACTATATGTCAGGGCCACTAAATACCTACTAATTTGATAGTGTCATTCAAATTTTTTTTTTGGTTGCTTCACCAATTTGTATTGATTATTTTAAACTGCTAAAATTAATTCCGACCGCTCTTGTATCCTTTTCCGATCCTTTGTGTATTTGGATGTTACAAATACTTAATTGGAACTGAATATTATTTCAATTAATTATGATCTATGTTAAGAAATGTTATGTCTCATACAACGACCATCGTTGGTCTCATAGAACTTAGTTTTTGTAACGGCTAAGGACAATACTTACTATTAAGGAATGGTACTTTCCGATCAGCCCCCGTCAGATCAGAAAAGTTCTGAATCAGGGGCCAGTTCAGAACTTTTCGGTAAGTTACTTGTCGAATGATTTAGTTTGTTATCTTGTTTTGTCTACGATTCTTGTTACGAGACGAAAAGAGATAGCAAACCGAATCATTCGATCGTTGATTTACCGAAAAGTTCTAAATGAAAGGCTTAAAATGAAAAAAAAAGCAAAATATATTTGCAATTTAATATTATTATCAAACCGTCAATTGAAAGTATGACTTTGACATATTTTGTGGTTTTAAAATAAAGAATGTTACCCACTTTTTTGCTACAGTTACCAATGACCAGTGCTATTGGCTAACTGTAATAATTGAATTAAGGTTGATAAATAAGTTGCTAACACCGCCTTGATGGTCTTGAAGTCAGATTGTACAAGTACATTAAATAAGCTTCCACGAGTGACGATACTTAAGTACGTCCGGCGCATCCTTGGGTAGTTAGTAGTTAGCCCCTCTACCAACCTTGCTGACTGGCTAATCTTTCCACCCCGGCATAAGCTTCTCTCGTAATAGATCGTAACGACACGAGAGAGAGACTGTAGGAGTTATAATAAAATTAGTTTATCTCATAAATATGTAGGTATTACAATCATAAAAATATTGTTAAAACAGTGTTATAAACCGACTTCAGAAAACCAGAGGAGGTTCTCAATTTGACTTTTGTTTGTATTTATTTTTTATATTTTCGCCGATATCTCGGGCATTTCTCAACTGAATTGGGTGATTCTTTATTTGAAAGTTTTTACTTTACTTTCAGTATGATCCCATAATAATGTAGTCAAGATCTGATGATGGGTTTAAAGACAGGATTCACGTTTTTTTATTTAACAAAGTTATTTGCGGTTTCATCCATCATCCACCTTTATGTCCAAACGCTATCATTCGTAAAATTACCCCAGCTTTCTTAACAGATGTCACAATACTACCTAAACCGCGGCGTTGTCTCCGCAACGCTTTTCAAGTAAAAAGCAATCTGAATCTCGACGCACCGTATCATTACCCGTAGTTACCCATATTTACCCGTATTTCATTCAAGTGTGTGACTTTTTGTTGTAGCCATAGGAATGTCTGAATACGTCGTTTATACGCAATTAGTTACTCATTACCGTTTGTTTTGTCCTTTAATAACGACTATTTTGTACTTTTTCATATAATTTAGCCGTGTTTTATTACTTTTGAATGGTGCTTTATTACGCTCGGCATATGTAAACTATGCTCATTGATGTTGGTGACGACTAAATTGTGGAATAAAGGTGTATTTCCACTGAGATCTCTGAATCGAAAATGTTATACGAAGTTAGTCAGAATGGGTGTTAAAGTACCCATAATAATGAATAACTTTTGTTCTACCACTTTTCCCAAAAGTCAATAGTTTAAGAGAAATAGCTGTTCAAAGATTTCATAAAACAATACGCTAAAATCTATCTATCCTCAGCTATGATCAGTTGGTTTACATGTTAGGCCATATTTGAGGTCACGGATTAGAAGCTTCATTTTCCGAATTCGTATCTAGGGCTGAAGAATTTTTGAAAAAACGAAAATCAGATTATAGAATTTTAACACTTCTTTTAAAACAGCCATCAGTAGGCCTAGCACGAATATTTTGACTTATAGTAACGTAACGTTAATGTTAGTGAATTTTGAACCGAAAATACAACTATTCTATAGCATTTTAGTTTAAATTTATGCGACAGCCACAATTTGTATCATACATAGATATGAATAAAGTTTTCATCTCAATTAAATATTAAGTGTGAAACGAGTATTTCCAATTCAAAATTCACTCACATTAACGTTACGTTACCATATGTCACAAAATTCGTGCTAGGCCTACAGTAATATGTACTTTAAGTGGCCTTAGTATTATACTAGTACCCCTTTCCGACTACCCTTGTATAAATGTAATGTTGACGACTAACAAACGAATTGTCATTTCTAGTACAACAGATCTTTGCCAAAGATATGACGTATCGACAGCTTTTATTGCTGTTAATTACAAGTCTTTGTTAACATGCTATATCCGATTTGTATCTCCCCTAACAGTTACCCTGTTGCTAGGGTTAGAATAACATTTTCAATCACATACCTACAAGTTGACACCGACTGACTCATGCGAAAGACCCTCGCCGCAGCCCCGCCCACAGCCATACACGGACATACATACATTTTTATCCCTTTTAAGACACATACGTGGGAATAACTCGACTCAATCGTTCCGTGGCATACTGCCAACAGCTAACCTATTACTAATACCTACTGCATACCACGGTCCACGACCCATTGTTTCCCAACGGCAGTGTATCGCCGCGTTGACATTTTACTCAGCGTTGCTAATCTGATTCTGCTAACGACTGTATTGTAGGTATACTATAATGGCGGATGTCATAATGTCCGTTTAATAGAGTCGATGTACGCAAATGAAGCTGTGAAGCTTGGTGCGCGTGCGCAACTATGGCGCTATAAAGATCTAGAAGGTCTATTCATAACAATCTATCGATACATTTTGCACGTTACATTTTTTTTTTATCTGCTGTCAGTGTTCATTACTTTCAGCAGATGAGCTGGAAGTATACTTGGGCGGGAAGAGTGTGACTCCAGCGAGTCATCTACTCCGAATTCTTTTTAGTCACAACAGTTCAGTGGACTATGTGATGTCTTTCCTTTTGTTCACTAATGTTGGAGTTACAAGCACTACCCCATAGTTGGATTTGATAAAGCCACACTGCCTTTAGTATCAATTTACATATTAAAAGTTTGTTGTCGATGCTCAATATACTGTTTCGTCCCATGATCCAGTGAAGATTCTTAAATCGGATATTAAGTTCATGTCTCTTGGTCTTAATGTGTTGCACATTACATGAAAATATAATTTAAAATTTTCAAGTGCTCCAGATTCTTCCGTTGGTCTATCTCTTATGTGTGACCTCCTTATAACGCAATAAGCCTTCCGAACCTTCGTATTTCGTGATGTCCGTAAAGGGCGATAAATCCGGCGCACGCGCAGGGCTCCGTCGGCGCCACGGTATTGTTGTTGTTGCATTGTGCAACTAGAACGGGCCGCCTGCCCCCTTTGTTGTGTCTCCGACATGGAATTACCCCATTCACATACCCTTGTGCAGCGTCAGTTAGCCATTGGTCATACTAGAATATTAAAGGGGTATTTCACCAACCTATCATTAACTGTTCATTAAGCTAATTCGGTTTCTAAGCTATTCAATAGCATACATTTCACCTCGTATCAATATAGTGATAATGAACACATAAATTTATGTCATATTTCTAGGTCACCTTTCTCTGGTCAATAGTTACGGACTACTTCATTGATAGGTTGGTGAAATACCCCCTAAGTCTAAACTTCCTCACAATACGTGCCGTGTCGAGGAGGACTGCTTTCTGCATCAGGCCATAGATCCAGCCACCCAACGAGAGCCTCTTGAGGTGTTGGTCGAGGTTCTTGGCCATTAGGCCATTGGCCGTACGACTATCGGCACAATGGTTGCCGAATCCACATCCCACATATTGACAACCTCGTGTGCTAAGTCAAAATATGATTTGTTTATCTTTCTCAGCTTAAATAAAGGTGATAATGAACACATAGGTAATTGTTACATTTCTAGGTCACATTTATCTTCTCTGGTCAATAGTTACGGGCTACTTATTGATAGGTTGGTGAAATACACCCTAAGTCTAGACCTCACAATACGCGCCGTGTCGAGGAGAACTGCTTTCTGCATCAGGCCCTTGATCCAACCACCCAACGAGAGCCTCTTGAGGTGTTGGTCGAGGTCCTTGACCGTTAGGCCATTGGCCGTTACGACTATCGGCACAATGGTTGCCGAATCCACATCCCACATGTTGACAACCTCGTGTGCTAAGTCAAGATATGATTTGTTTATCTTTCTCAGCTTAAATAAAGGTGATAATGAACACATAGGTAATTGTTACATTTCTAGGTCACATTTATCTTCTCTGGTCAATAGTTACGGACTACTCATTGATAGGTTGTTGAAATACCTCCTAAGTATAGACCTCCTCACAATACGCGCCGTGTCGTGGAGGACTGCTTTCTACATCAGGCCATTGATCCAGCCACCCAACGAGAGCCTCTTGAGGTGTTGGTCGAGGTTCTTGACCATTAGGCCATTGGCCGTTACGATTATCGGCACAATGGTTGCCGAATCCACATCCCACATGTTGACAACCTCGTGTGGTAAGTCAAGATATTTGATTTATTTACCTTTCTCAGCTTAAATAAAAGTTATAATGAACACATAATTGTCATATTTCTAGGTCATATTTATCTTCTCTGGTCAATAGTTACGGGCTACTTATTGATAGGTTGTTGAAATACCCCCAACTAGACCTCCTCACAATACGCGCCGTGTCGAGGAGGACTGCTTCTGCATCAGGCCCTTGATCCAGCCACCCAACGAGAGCCTCTTGAGGTGTTGGTCGAGGTTCTTGGCCATTAGGCCATTGGCCGTTACGACTATCGGCACAATGGTTGCCGATTCCACATCCCACATGTTGACAACCTCGTGTGCTAAGTCAAGATATTTGATTTGTTTATCTTTCTCAGCTTGAATAAAGGTGACAATGAACACATCATTGTCATATTTCTAGGTCACATTTATTTTCTCTGGTCAATAGGTACCGACTACTCATTGATAGGTTGTTGAAATATCCCCTAAGTCTAGACAGCATCGCTAATAGATTAAAATCCGTATACGACCCTCAATAAACGAAGACATCAAAATATATGGGGCCTATCAAACACGAGCTACACCCGTCTAGAAATACAACCCTCGATCGGAAACAACATAAAGCACAATAATTAATGATCAATAAACGTCTTTCAGCATCGTTACTCTTAAACATAATTTCCCAAGCAACTCCCAACATCGCAGATATTTCATAATGGCGCCATCGAGCGCGTTTAACAAATAATTAGCGACGTTTAAGTGCGTATGTCGCTTCCCTTAACCGTTTCTCCGGAACCATAAAATTACGGCAGAGGCATGTTGGGCCGGCTTGGAGCAAAAACGTCGGACGATAGCGGACGGCCGAGCTAAAAATAAGCCGTGGCCGATGTTAATGAAGAACAACCGGATTGGTGCTGACAGGGCCTGACGGATCAGGAAAGATCTAACCACCCGGGGACCGTTGCTAGCCTTAACTCGCGATAGGAGAAACGAATCATGCATGTTCTTTTACGGTGATATCATTTTCTGAAGAACTTTATCGCATGAAAAATATTCACGTTAAAAAAGCAAAGTCTTGCGACTCTTGCCGTAAAAAGTTCTGACATTTGATATAGAGCCAAGTCTGGCATTTCTTTTGTAAAGATATTTTTCGGACTTCGCAATCACGCATCCTGAGGACTACATACCCAAATTTATAGCATTACCACGGTATATATCAGGGAGCACGTCCCCTGATATAAACTAGCCTAGGCCTTATAATCAGCTGATTAGCAACTATCTTTGGTCATAAACTGTGTTAGTACATCTACTATAATCCTAATATATTCAGTTTAAAGTTCTGTTCTATTCAATGCAAAGCGTGAGCGATATTCACGTGCAATATTCTTGTTATTGTTGTCTATACGACCTTTAGAACAGTAAATCCCTTTTGCTCGCGTTGCGCAAGCGCACCGTGCGCCTGCGCCGAAAGTATGAACGACCTATTTCGATTAGATCGCCCGCCTGGAACTACGATTGTTACCGATCCGATCACGACTCCTTTCGTAAAGGTGAAAAATACTTTGAGAATGCCACGACTTGTCATTTTGCAGTCACGATCTGCGCCAGCCAAATGTCATCTAAATGTGTGGAGATATTTTGTGTTGAATGAAACCAGTTGCAACATATTAAATATCGAGGTCTCCTCTCGAAAGTAACGAGCTGCAGTTAATATTAGATTTATTTATAATGGCAATAAAATGAAAGAATGTTGCTTGATGGTAGCAAATAAATATGTAGTCTAATCCGCGGCTGTAAAGCTCTTCCAGCTTTTATTAGTACTTAGAAATACCATCCATTTATGTCTTCCTAGCCGCTGTACGAGTGCTTCCCCTTAGTTACAGCAAGTGGGGAAGGCGGTAAGTGTGCGAGGTCATCGCTGGCGCCATGAGACGCAGCTGGTATTCAGCACTCGGCCTGCCATCACTTTATGTCCATTATTCCAATTCTTACGTGCATGTGTTCAAAAGGTAACAAGCTTAAGACATTCTCAAGGAAGCCCTAATGCCCCACTGTCGCGCATTCTTCACATATCGTCGGCGACCAGTGAAAACCTAAATAGTAATTTTGGTCAAACATGTTTTAAGTCATATTTAGCAAGAAAGCCTCACAACCCAGTTTAGACGGGCCAGAGTTCAATTTGAATGCAAATAAAGAAGTTGATTATGAATAATGCATCTGTTTGTCTGCTGATGCATTTAACGGCAAAAATTCTATTTTTTTCCAAGAAAACGTCGTAATTTGCATTTGACATTCGAGAATTCAAGATCAAATATATTAATTACATGATTTAGTAGGTAATGGTTCATTTACAAAAAAACCGGCCAAGTGCGAGTCGGACTCGCGCATGAACGAAGGGTTCCGTGCCATTATCTATAAAAACGGCAAAAAAAATCACGTTTGTTGTTTGAATTTTGTTCTGTTTTTTAGTATTTGTTGTAATAGCGGCAATAGAAATACATCATCTGTGAAAATTTCAACTGTCTAACTATCACGGTTCATGAGATACAGCCTGGTGACGGACGGACGGACAGCGGAGTCTTAGTAATAGGGTCCCGTTTTACTCTTTGGGTATGCAACCCTAAAAACAGTGAAGTTCCTTACGAAATTGTTAATGAAACGGTTTTTGCTTTTGGCATTAATAAGGTTTTCACTTGTTGCCAACGATATATTTAAGTTTTTTTCAATAATTCGCGATAGACACGAGCCTTTTAACTGGCTCGCGTACAACCTGTTCCCTAAAGGTCGGCATTTTTATCTGCCGCATTGATATGTATTAAAGCGTTTAATTAAATAAAGATTACTTTTTCGCGGCGTGTGCGCAGCGCCCCGTTCGGTTCGCGGCCCTTCGCTGGTATTTAGTGGCATTTAAACTCGTGTTATATGTAATGGAGATTATTTACGTGCACTTCGTTTCGGTGAGGATATATTGAGCGTTCATTAAGATGATTGATGGTGGATTAACGTCCTCTCGTCTTGAGGGAAGTACAATTTTCTACATTTTGTTGGGTGCAAAAGTCGTTTAGCAGAATTGGCCAATTACTGTCTCACTACTAGGCATGGGCCTTTTCTCAGATTGAGAAGCGTCCTGGTGCGGGTTAGGGGGACTACACACTCCATTGAAAACTCTTTGGAGCCCTCTCAGGTATGCAGGTTTCTTCAAGAGGTTTTTTGTCACCGCCAACGCAAGTGATAATCAACTTCAAGGGGACTACTCCAAAAATTTTACTACAAAGTTTTGGCTAAAGAATCGCATGTTTTCCAACCAAGAAAGTGTTTCGGTTCCGACGATTGATTCGATTTCACATTTTGATTTTTGTCTTTCGTTCACCCTACTCCCAAATGTTTATTGATATCTCTAGTAGTTCCTTTTTTGACACTACTTTGATCGTAATTTATAAATGTTCATCGTTGTTTCGTTTCGACCCGCACATGAATTCGTAAAGTTATTTATCGGTACGAAACTGAGAGAGAATAACAACCGTAGCCACAAAACCTCAATTTTCCTTTGCAACTACACCTGAATTCTTACCTATACAGCCTGCCTGAATATTCAAGATTATTTGACCTCAATTTGGTAAACACCACATACCTTTAACGTGTAGGTACACCGAGTGCAGCAGATTCTCCAATTAACCGATGGAAGTGGTGGCGATAATTCGCCGTGTCGCTTCCTGCTCGCTAATGACTGTGGACATTATCCACGGGAACGTACATGTCCATGAGAACAACGTTTACTATTCATGGTCTTTGTTATTATAAGTCCATTAATGCTCTCGAGGAGGGCGTGTAGGCTTTTGTTTTGCGTCTTGGGTGGACTAAAGCTTGGCCGCAGATTATAAGAAACTAGAGGTCGCCAGCGGTTTTGCCCGCGTGTATGTCGTTTATCGCGAAGGTATTCCGCGTTTTTTCGGGATAAAAGTAGCCTATGTCCTTCTCCGGGTTCCAGACTATCGCTGTACCAAGTTTCATTAAAATCGGTTCAGTAGTTTAGTCGTGATTAGGTTGACAAATAGACCGAGTTACTTTCGCATTTATAATATTACTAGAGACCCGTCCCGGCTTCGCACGGGTGCAATGTATTATATGTATAAACCTCTCTCTTGAATCACTCCATCTATTAAAAAAAGCCGCATCAAAATCCGTTGCGTAGTTTTAAAGATTCAAGCATACATAGGGACAGACAGAAAGCGGGAAGCGACTTTGTTTTATACTATGTAGTGAAGTAAGGATTTCAGTCAGAAAATTTCTAACCTATGCGCGAAGGCCCTCTGCGCATACATTTAGCAAATTCTGACAGTGTTGACGCAGTTGACGACGCGTCTGACGCAGTAACTGAAATTAGCTTTTGCGCTACGTCTCTATGCTTTAGTAATTAATCTAATGAGCAAAGACACTTCCACTTCTGCTTACCACTTATCAAACGTCTTGATTAACACACGAGCGATGCAAAAACAAGTGAAGTGTATAGCATGCCAGGTCAGTGGTACACCGAGCCGGATTGACGGAGGAACGCGACACAAACAATACGTAGTTCTCACTTCATAATATTCCTAGGAATGTTGTGATGGATGCTACGAGTATGTCCGTGTTGTGGAGAATAGATGAGACTGTCCCGTAATTACCACTCTTAAGGTAGTTTTTAACAGAGAGACTGATATCTTAAGCCAGGGATAACGAACCATTTGACATTCTGCTTGCGAAATCATTTAAAAACGTTTTACGTGTAACAAAAATAGATTTAAAAAAAAGAAAACACGTTATAGTCAACATTTTATTACAACATCAGTATTAGGCGATGTTTTAGTCACTCATTACAGCAATGATAATCTTTTTTTTGTCTTAGCTTACCTTTGGTTTGTTGCGCCACAAAACTTTATTCAAGGCATGCTTAGCGTCATTTGCAAGCGTAAAAATAATTTCGTAAATTAATAAAAGTCATCACATTCGAACTTTATAACAATTCACACAGTTTGTTACACTCAAAAAAGCAATAAAAGTTGAAATTTTTTTTTTCTATCTAATTAAACTTCGAATGTACATATAGCAGATTGTTACCGATGAGATGCTTGTTTTATTTGGAATTATTAAATTACTTTTAGTAGATTAAAAGTGGATGAGCAAAAACACTCAGGATATAGTCGAAAATTTAGTTTTACATTTCCGAATATATCAACTGAAGTTCAGAAAATAAAACTAGTTTTATTTAATTTCTACACAAACTGAATTAATAAAAACTTCTCGTCGTACGTGAACCTACGTCATCGTCGATAAAAACGTTAAAAAAGTTTCAAAGAAAAACTCGGTGTTGCAAACATTTAGTACATGGGGTAAACTGTGTGTACACACTAGTGTATACCTAGTGTCGAAGTATATTCCATTCCTACCATAATAAGTAGGTTTAGAACTATGTTTAAAATGCTGTAGGAAACCAAACACTATTTTTAAATAAACCTACACCTCAAATAATTGCAACAACTAGCAGACTGACATTAAATTTAATGAATGGTTTTATTTACAGCAGTCTAATAATAGAAAGAAATGACAAGCATGGCGTCCAACCTTGTCGCGGCTTAACAAGCAATTACATGAGCCTTTTTAATAGTCCCTAATGACATGAGCTTCCTCCACGCAGAACGTGACTGCGCCATTCAGGTTTCATTCCAATTGTCTTAATGAACCGCTGACGAGACGAATCGTGAACAAAAACCAAAAACCGCGACAAATCTGATGAATATAACATATAACGTATTTAACATAAAGGAAGGTTTTAAAATCGTTGATTTTGGTTAATGGTCACAAAAAGTTTGGGGCAGGTTGTTGACGCCAGTTTTCATAAATGATCGTTATCATTGATCAAAAATAATAAAAATGTTTTGTACATCTGGATTTTTGACATGTGGTCTTGGCAATTAATACTCAATATATCTATTGTGGGCAACAATGGGTGGTATGATAGTGATACTTAGTCTTCTTCTTTCATGCCGACATGAATTATATGACAATAGATCATGCCGTGGTGCAAAGATGAGCTAGTCAGCAAGGTTGGTAGCGGGGCTGACTGCCTAGGATGCGCTGGACGTACTGTATCGTCACTCATGGAACCTCTTTTCATGCACTCCAATACTTAGTGATACTTCCAAACTCAAAAAGAGAAAATTATAACAGTATTAACTGCATATTTCGTTTGTAAAAGCGCTGAAAATTAACCATGGAAAGTTACTTATCGTTAGAAAATGACGTACGATTTTGCTAGAACACAAACTAACAATCAAGTCATATTTTAAAGACAACACCACTTTCTAGCGCTCTATGTTTGAATAATTGAAAGCTGTATTATTCTGTTCCGATAAGTCAGGACCGTTTAACGATAATTACAATAGCAGAAAGTCTATTAAACGTGTTGAAATGTTCCAAAAGCCGTCATTAGTGAGGGTTTGTGTCTGAATGTTCCCGTTGTACATCCGACGTATGTTACCAAATAAGGACGGTCGTTCACTGTATTTGTCATGCCGGCAATAACGTCGATAGAGTTGTGTCACGTCACGAGAAAGCTGTGGTCGGGAAATTGGCGAACTGGAATTTTCGATGAAGTAATAAATGATTTTCGTTGTATGCAGGCAGCGTTTCAGCGTATGATAGTCGTTACGGGTAGTCAGAAAGTCTGACAACAGGGATAACCATAGGATATCGCCATTGGGCCAGTTGGGTTACGGAGGTCTGATGGCATTTGCTCCGTGTATAATACTGGTATTTGGCCGCATTTGGTTAGACTGAAAGGTGACCAATACAACGTTATTTTTAGTATATACAAAAACCGAGACACCCTAACAAGATTTTCATCAGAACTGCCTGAATATGTGTTTTTTTTAATAAATCTCCTAGTTACACCGTAGTTTATGTCGCGTTAAGTTCCCTAGTAAAGTGTGAAATGCCTGAGATGTGCTATGCAGGGGTTGTCTAATACACGGAAACTGACCGAGCGGACCATCTCATGCCTCAAGGTGTCTATTCCCGTCAACTTTTTGGGTAGAAAAATATGTCAATAGATTCTCCTAGTGATTCTGAACAAACTAGTTTCAGGTTTAGTATATACTAAAACTGAGCTTGTATAGTTGGAAAAAGACTAAGAGGGCAGCGTTTACAGTATCACATAATGCTCTGACAAGTTTGTGAAAATAAGTCAGTTAACTATTTAAACAAAGACTATTTTCAATGACTTTCTACGTTCTCCACCACAAAACTCCCATTATGAGACTTCTTTGTACAAGCAAAGACTGTAGTATATTGCACAAGACGCCTTGTATTTTGTCGCATTGTCTAGTGCACGCCAGCCCTAAGGCATGGTAATTAGTGATGGGCCACGAATGCGTTGCTCATCAGCGTTTACCATAAGCGGTCGGCGGTAGCGTTCGCACGCTCCAGTTTGCGAAGCGCCCGCGCCGCGCGTTTGTCCGCGTTCGAAATACAAAAGCGGCGAATCCGCTTGCGTTAATTAGAAACGATGCGTACGCGCGTGAGAGATGTGCGTGAATGGCGAGGTGTGTGCCAGGGAAGCTCAGGAATTTAGGTGCCATGATTTGTTTTTATGATTATTTCTAATGAACATTTTAATGAGAGTTTTCAAGTTGAAGCCGCAAAAGCCTAGATTGGAAAGACACTAACGCTAAACTGGGATAAGGCCAACTAAGTAATAAATGTTGGTATTTCAATCAGTGCTTTACCTTAACCAATCTGAAATCCAATCGCGTTAATTAAACCCATTGATACCGTCGGCACATAATTTAAACATACTATGGTCATCTATTCCAAAACATTGTAAGCTTCATGGTCCCGTTTTATAATTTACAATAGTGCGTGCAGCAGCAGCAGCAGTTTTATCGGGTGTACCTACCGCAGTTGCGCTGGCGCATTGTTTTGCTCTCATTTACCGCGATCGCCGATAACATCGGCCGATCGGCACGGGCCAAGCGATAAATTTAATTAAACCACCTGTCGCACGCTACCGCCAGATTATGTTATCTACAGCGAAATACGCACACAGCCCATGAGAAAAAATAATGACCAGAATGCATAGATAAAGTAGAATTAACGCAACATTGTGGCTATAGTTTCTTGTTTGTTTACATGTTGGAGATGCATATTAAAAATATTGTCTGTTCGTCCTTCTTTATTGAGGGCTGTCCTCAGTAAACAAGTTAAGAAACCAGTTTTGCTTCGATATTTTTTATCCTGGAAGAGGTGGTATCTTTTTAAAATAACACGACCAAGCTTTTTTTTTGTAAATATAATCCATTATGGCTAGAAAAAAGGGGATACTAGTCCGAAAGGATGTTACCATAATACTAAAAAACTTTTGTTCTACAACTTTCCTCATAAGTCAATCAGTTCAATCAAGTCAGTTTAAGAGAAAAATATGTTCAAAGATTTAATAAAACATAGATTAAAATCTATCTATCCTCAGTTATGACCAGCTGTGTTTACATTTTGGGTCATGTTAATAGGGTCACAGATTAGAAGCTCCATTTTCTGAATTCGTAACTAAACGAAAATGAATAATTTTCAGAAAAACTAAAATAAAAATCGTGATACCCTTTATACGTGAAAATGCCCTTCAATAAACTATTCACAGAGAAACAAGGCTGGAAATTAACGGTCAAAATTGAACAATGCGCGATCGTTAAGCATTCATTACGCGCCCGCGCAAGTTCGTTCAAATTTATTTTCGCTCACGACATCTCCCGCCCCATTTCCGGCTCGCTAATGAGACCCGCTTAGTAACACGGTTTTTTACTTTCATGCTACATCTAATAAATTGGTCTTGTCATACGTAAAACGCGAGCAAATTATTCTAATTCGTCAACATTCCTAACTTATTTTTCAATATTACAATTCCTTTGTAGTCTTTCTTACTATTTTACATTCTACTACGCAAATTATTCTGAACCATTACAGGTTCGTGCTTTGTCCAATATCAATTTCCATAGTTACGGTCTATTACTTTGACAATTCTAATTATTGTAAAACATGGTCGCCGGATTGAACAACTATATTGAGTTATGACTTTATGACGCACGCCATCGTAATAAAGCGAAGTACTTATTTGGTTAAATACTAGAGAAAATAGCAACTAAACAAAATGATCCCTATATGAATAAAATAAAAAGATCATTGTTTATACATCGAAACCGATGATCGATGTTGCGCAATCGATAAATGGAAACAAAGGCGATGGTCGGAACGTCTCGAGCGGTTATAATCGATTAGATTCACAGCAGTCTTGGTGCTTTTTGTCCGTTTGCCATCGAGATGCTTGACCGAACATCTGAAGAGTTCATTTACGTTACGATAATGGTAACAAAAAATGTCATACCAGAGGAAATATTGCGAGCTGTGATGAATGAGCTCCGGTGTTGTATAAAAGATTTCAAGGTCCCGGATGTTTCAGAGAGCGATGATGAGAAGAATTTAACAAAAGCCAAAATTACGTAATATTTTCTAGCAGATTAGTAACGGATTGATGAAAACATAGATAGATATAAATTCGCTATTATATTCCTTGTCCTGAAGCAACAATAAGAAATGTAGCGTTAGCTCTGAGATCATTTCTCAAATATCTAAATCGTATCATACCTATCAATAAACATTTCGAAATCGGATTGCACGATACCGTTTCATTTATCAACCTTTGTCTACGACATACGTCAAGCTGTCAGAATGCGTTCGATTTTCGCTGTAACCTTTGACCTTTGGCGCAAGTCACGACCAACCTTGGGTGCTGGGTATTGGACCAAGCAGGACCAGTATGATATCTCTGAGTCTTTCTAAACGTGACTAGACCACGGCCTTCGTCCGCCGCTCCCTTTTAGATTTGCGATATAGATCTGCCGGTCTTATTTATGCTCAGGTTTGGTTGCTATTTGTGTGTTGTGGGAATTAGGTGGGGCGTGTGTCGTGCGTTCACTTTATGGGGTAAGCATAGCTTCAAACGGGAGCAAAGATGGCGGTTGATGAAGATTGTTTATAGATGTGTCATGTCTTATTCTTCCTAGCGGTTTCCTGACAAAACGAATAGATCCTCTCATATTAATATTAACATCACTATCACTTGTATCCTTGACTACTGTATTACCATCACTATTTCTAGCATCCTTGGCTAGTAGGTGATCTTTAGTTTTATCAAAATTTAATTTAGCATTGCAGTTACTGACATTTCGATCCTCTCGATTGCAAATATTAAAGGTTACAATCATACTTAAATTTGTTCTATCGATAAAACTAATGATATCAAATAAATAATCTAATTGGCTTTCATAATACCATCAGTGTCTTTAAATTCTAACTCATATAAGGAACTTGTGCCTGTATCAATAATAAGATATATTCCAACAAACATGTAAATGCAAAGTATTATAACATAAAACCTCGTTAGCCATTATTATGGTCGCAAGCCACGTGAAATATGTATGAGAGTCATTACAAGGACAATTAAATACGTATCCGTGATGATATTGTACTGTTATCTGCTGCTCTGTGACAATTATTGCTAAGAGCGGCTAGCTTACGATTATGATACTCTGTGTCTATGACTGTATGTCATTGCAATAAAGGATTATTACTTTTTATAATGCAATGCAATTATATTTATTATTTAAGAGCTCTACTTGGTTCAGTATCACTTACAACTTGTATTACAACCATTATATCTTGAGCTATTTAAATCTCGCAGAATTAATACGCCTGTAATTTTCCAAGCCCTCTTTAATACTTAGTAATTTTATTACGTAGTTATTGTATATCGCGTTTAACATGCACATTAAGAGGTAATTAAGAATACATTTTCGGAATCATTCTCTTAATGTATTCATTGACCTCCGTCTAGGTTGTTACTGCAGTATATTAAAACAAATTAATTCTATCTACACGTGAACATATATTATGCGCATTAGTTAGAATCATATTATATTAGATCTTGTTAGAAAATACAATAATGCGAATTTCCCACCTGCGATAGTTCACAAACAATTAAAACTGTTTTCGTGTTTCAAGTATCCATTGTTCTTTTCGTTTACTCTATTGTCATAAACATCACCAAATGTTTAATTGATCAACCTACCTACAAATATTATAAATGCGAAAGTAACTTTGTCTTTCTGTCTGTCACGCTTTCACGCCTAAACCGCTGAACCGATTTTGATGAAGCTTGGTACAGAGATAGCCTGGAACCTGGAGAAGGACATAGGCTACTTTTATCCCGAAAAATACACAGACATCCACGTAGACGAAGCCACGAGCGACCTCTAGTGAAGATGTAGTTCGAAGATCAATTCCTTAACGAAATGTTACACAAATGGTAGTGTTCCTAAAATTATTTGACAAGCCTTAATCAACATCAATTTAACAGTCTTAACTCCCTTATCGTTCCACCATTTGCCTGTAAATATTCCATCATTTTGGGTGTACGAGCGAAGTTTGATTCTACCGCTATAAAAGACAACCACAAAAAACTCGACCTTGGTGTTTGACGTAACCGAGCAGTCCCTTCGTGAATTACATTAGTAACGCTCCAAGGGTCTTCACACAAAAACAGGCCAAGTTTATGAATTTACAAGTATTACTTGAATTTGAATACAATCCTTCTAAATTTAGAAGTAGGTACCAGTCCCTTAAAATTTAAGTCGTTGCTTGCTCTCCTCAAATGGTAGGACAATCTTACATTTTGGCGTACCGTGTAATCTTTCGCGTCGGATTCTGAAGGCCTTCCGCATGTTAAGCGCCGTGTAATTATTTCCATTGTGTGTGGTATCTAATTTCAGCATGGGCGTTTAATGGATCGCTGATTACTGCCTCCATGTCTACCGCACCATTCGTTGCGGTCGCAACGCGGAAAGAGCAATAAATTGCTGCAAATCCATTTTGACAATGCGCTGAGAGTAACAAACCTTGAACTTTTGTTTCGCTGAGCCATTGTCAATTGTCAAATAAATTAGCATGGCAACAAATTGTGGATAAAAAATAAATTTTTATAAATAGTCTTGTTCAATCATATTTATGATCGATTGCGTGAATATTAGAAACTGCTGAAATTCTTCGTCAGATCTTTCAGTTGAAAGGACATTGCCTACTTTTGTATGGAAGTTGGACCAAGTGCCGCCTAGAGTACTCACATAGTGCATTTTGTTCCTCAGATAATCACTAATCTGTAATCCAAAGCGCATAAAAATCTATCCCAGGAGTCCAAAGAAAAACAGTATTTTGTTTTGAATATTTTTATTGGAAAAAAATGAACTTAATAGCAACAAATGTACTAATCAACTATTAAACAGTTATTGTGCGTTCAATTATAATTGTAATAATTGTATTTTTGATGTTGTAGTACAAAATTATTAGGTATCAATCAGTTATTATTAGAAAAAATATCTCAGCTCACACTCCTAGGCAGCACTTGGTCCAAACCTTGGCAATGTCTTTTTCACGGAGGTTTCTCTCATTAGCGTCTTCGATTTTTTTAATAGGTTTTGATGTATCAGTAGTACTAACAACGTTCGTTAAGAATGCGAACCACTTCCGCCATATGGCTGGCGGCGGCGGCACGGCGTCCGCTTTACGACGCATGCGTGCTGACGCGGTTACACTTTGTTGGTTTTTATCTAAACACACCACTGTAACCAGGACCTCTTTTGACTGGACCACACGTTGTGTTCCCTGGAAGTTCATTGCATCCTGCTCCAGATCACCTGTTTACATACGTCGTATCGACGTCTCCGGTGTGGTCTATACTCCGAAGGCGTAAACCCGACCGTTTAGATGCGCCCTTCCTCGTGTTTGTACACTGAATATTGTTCTTAAAAACTTGTTTATTCAACCCCATATGTTAACGGACACTATAAATAAACGTGAAACTCTGACCGTAACCGGTCCGTCTTAACATCTAGTACGACAATTTGTCCTTGAGTAATTGGTCGTAAAACATTTTTTCTTTTTTTTACAGGTAAGGAACTTTATTGAACCACACACGACACCTGTCGAACGGGCCCTGGGCGGAGGTATGGACTATAGTGTCAATAAATTTACTATTTAACTCAGCTTTGATGCTTAGAAAGGCCCCCGTCGCTATGAATGCTCTTTTCATGTCGATGTTCACTGCTTTGACATAATAATAATACATGAATAATTCTATACGACCCACTGCTCCATTTCTCAGAAAAAACCTCGGATTGAATGAATTGGGTGGATTAATGTCTTCCAACAATACACGACTAGAAACTATATCATACATAATATTTCTTAAATTTAAGGAAGTACTACTATTGTCGTAATGTTGATCTTTATCTGAATCTTGATTAGGAAGTATGTTATGTTTTCATTCGTCAATATCGGCCTTCGTTTCAAATATTTATTTGGGGCCAGTGATCATTCATTTCCAATCATTAGTCAAACTTATCAGGAGCCAGCCATTTTAAAATGGCATTACATTACGTCTATTGCTAACCTTTTGACCTGTTTTATTATCCGGTATACTAACGATACTTATATTTGACTTATCAATCGAATCTCTCGGTTCTATAATACAAGTAACAACTATACAAAACATTGGAATCATCCTTGACCCGATCTCCAAACACCTGTCTCGCATCCTTCCTAGTCGGACGTGCGCTTGCACATGAAACAATGGGCCCTAATGCTGCCGCCCGAACAATAGCTTTTAATTCGGCCCAACACCATGCAGCCCGTCTAATGTACCCGTTGTATTAAATTTTATATTTGTTATAGTTGACTTTTTGAAAAGAATTCGAAAGGCAACCTCGTATCGAAACGCTTCAATAATTAGGTTCATTGAAATTTGTCGTCAGGATCTAAAAGTAGTCAGGGTTTCTTTAATGGATGCTTGAAATATTGCCCTTAAAAATTCTGTTGGTATCTATAAAAGTATAACACGGTTGCAGTAAAATTACAAAGTATTGATTGCGCATAAATTCTGCGTAATGAGAGATGGCCCATATATCCTCGATATAAAATTTAAATTTAAAATTCCGTGAGGTCGGCACTAATTACAGCGTCTTCCGAATTTCCTGGCCGTATATCCAGCGAACTGTCAGATCTGAACGGGTAATTGGTAACCAATCATGGTGAAAGCCAGCGACGGGCAGTCTGCCACTCCTCGATCATTCCACGTCATATTTTGTCCCCATTCACGGTTGTGTCCCACTTTGGGAAGCCATTGTCCGAAAAGAAAGGCAATCCAGTTTACTTCTTCTGCAGTTCGCGATGCCAGTTAATTAATGGTTATTAATCATAGTCACGACCGAGCAGTTTCTAAAAAACAACACCTTTTTGTCATGCTTTAGTGTTTTTGTTTTGAACCTTGTTTATAGCGTCTTCAGTTCTTCACGGATATTTTATTCGTTTCCTTGATTCACTTTTTAGGCTATATTAAATTATACTGCTCTAAATTTGGCTTAATCTTTATTTGCACGAATTATTCGCCTGAATTTTCGATTTCTTCATTCCTCTTCTCAAATTCCTCTCACCTATAAACAACCACCGCTATTCAGAATTTCGCAAACTGCTCAAGCTTATCTTACTTCATTCCAACTGTCATGCTTGTGTGGTCCCTCACAATTTTTCCCAACAATTACCTTGAAAATGAATGGGTGTCATAACACAGCCTCAAACTCTGGCTATATTTTATCATTTCCATCAAGAATACCGTTACAAAAAACATTTTTTTCACATTGTCCCCGTAAATAAATCCGGTTGTATATGTTATTATCAGTCGGTCGGGTAACACCGTAATTTGGCCATAAGTCAACTGTTAATCTGATGCAAATTGCCTCTTGTATCACGAAGTTTGGTTGACCGATATCGAACAAAATGGATGAGGTAACATTTGCATGCAACAAAGACATGCAACGGAGATAAAGGTTCCGAACAATACTCTATTCAAATTACTTTTTGGTAATGCTAGTCTAGCTACATGCAAGATTTAAGACGTTATGAGAACCGCCAAGTTAAGTACTTAAAACAACATCTTCTTTGATGTACAGTAATTGTTTAAATGTTGTATAACCGGTAATCTGTTCAGAAATGATTTTTAAAACGTGGCCATTACTCCTAATAGGTATGATGTAAGTGGTTGGATCTTCATCTATGATGATACGTGTTCGTGTGTCGAATGAGTTAACTACCAAGTGTTATGCATTGTTACATAAATCTAAAATACCTTTATGTTCATTGTAATGTATATGTTCTGTAATTTGTTTGGAGAAATCTATCAATATTTAAACTTTAGTTTGTTTATGCGTAACCTGATTGTATTTGTTTACGAGTTCTATCTTTTATGTTCCATTTTCATTATAACTGATAAAAGAAAATGAGTAACATTAAACTTTGCTCTTGAAAAGAAAAATACATTAAAGCAAATTAGGCTCGGATCCGTTACAGTTACAATTGATTTGAATTTATTCTGAAGAGTCTTTGAATTAATTCTTTAACAGTTTTTATATTCTGATTGTAAATTGATCTTTGCAAAAATAAGTGGCGTTCTTCGATATTTAATCGGTTTCTCTTTAAAAAACTTTGTAATTATCGAAGTGTGAATGCGTTTGGCGCCTCGGTACGATCGTGACAATTGCTAAAATCGCCCGAACCCGCGAAAGGTGTTGCATAATACCGGACTCTTTAGCGTTTTCATGCTTTCTAATTAATTGCATAATTTACACCGCTATTTGTAATTGGCGCAGCACTGCATTTTAATCCGATGCCGAAATAGTATGTGCACTAAAAACCCAGTAGTCTGCAGGTCATTTTTTCTAAAGTTTCATCATGGTTAGGAGCCGGACACGACACTTTGACATGCATAAGTCAAATGTGAAGACATCAACCTACATGCAACATCTTGAATCCTGATGCTACTGACTTTATATTAAGCAGGTGAAACGTTCACTTCATTCTCAAAGGGGTCCAGGCCTTGCTGCCGCCTATCGGCATAGTTAGTACAGAATTTACAGTCGCGTAAATTCCCATCTGTGTCGAGCAAATATTTTTATTCGTCTGCGAACTAGTTACATTCAATCCACTAACCTCGTTACGAGAACCCGTCGGGTTCTTTCATTACCTCTCGATTAAAATCAACTAACCATTCTGACACAAAATCGATTTGAGTATCGTTATGTGTGTTTACTCTTCGTATTTTTTCTTAACAAATGATATCGATTAATTTGTCGGCGGCCCATTCGTGGGTAATTGAAAAGTTTTAATGTTTGTATTGGGCAAATATCTCGTTAAGTTTATGATGTTAGGTTAGAGTATCAATTATTTTATTAGTCGATTATAGGGAGATTTAATTCGTATATTGATTGCTCGTGTTTTGTTTCTAGTGTCTGAAACGTATTAAAAGTTTGTGTGGCATTTTAGTCGGGACATGTTTACGCATTAAAATCATTAAATGTATGATATCTACTCGTTTGTTTCTCCGCATTCCACTAACGTACGTTTCAGATATAAAAGTTAGCGAAGCGCGATAAAATTCCGCGACTAATGGCCACTCTCGTCCAGAGACAATAACGACGAGTGGTGTATATTCTCTGCTTATCCTTCATGTCGTGAGTGCAGATTGCAATTTTCCATCTGTCACCGTTTTATTTGAGCGTCAGTTTTGATGGCTCGTTGCGTAGAGCATACGTCATGCGCCGTGAAGCCGCGCGTCCAATTGATGGCGCCCACGCATCGCGCCGCGCGCGCTGCCAATTATTTTGTTTGTAATCGCAGCTTTATTACGAACCATCAGATCCTAGCTTATTTGTCAAAATTGTTTCGTCTATTTAAAAACATTAATTTTGTATGTTACCTATTCCGTGTTATTAATTTGTACATTTTAGATTGTTGTTATTTTATTATTTCGTTATATTGCATTCCAGTGACAAATTGCATGTCAATAACGTATGCTAATTGCTTCAGACTTTCATGGTCATTATAAATTGTATTTCTAATATTAACCTGAAACTAATTCTGTTTAACCTTAAGTATCATTAGGGTTAAATTAATAGCTTTGCCACACGCTCATTTGTAAAGGTTAAGTAGAAACAATATGAAAAGTATTGTTCGAAGGCACGCCCACCGTTAATGTATTTAGGTTTATGCCATATAATTGTCGTACGTGCTAATTAAACGTTCGAGCTAAGTCCTAATAACTTGATAGGCAGATCGACCCATTCTTCTAAAACGAATAAGAACTAGGTACTGCCCGAGTCCGACTGCTTCTAGTTTCTGCAGCTGCTTTCAATTCGATTTGAACGTTTCAAGGATGCCCTAGTAAACGATTACTAGATAAGTCAGACTAGTTAATGTAGGAACTGCGACCGAAAAATGGCCCCTCTTCATTGAATACATAGTTGACTACATTGTGTCTAAATGACTTCCAAGAAAAGGAGGAGGTTCTCAAATCATCTGAACATTTTTTTCCTTCTTTACTCTATATTTTATCTAGCAGATTTGGATGATTCTTTTTTGTTTGGAAGAGTTTGCTCTCGAGATTGTCCCATTTCAATTTGGTGAGGATCTCATGAAAATTTTTGGAGATAGACAATGAAACTCCTCAATGACGGGCATAACTCCGGCGGCATATGTAAATATGCAGCGATTTGGAAGACTCTTTTTTGCTTGAAAGAGTACGACGAACAGTACACATAATATGATTGGGTTTCGAGCAGAGCCTTTAGTAGGTTAAAACCGACTTCAAAAAAACGAATAAAATAAATTCCATATTATTAAATTAACAGTTTCAGATGTCGGCGCTAATCCACGCTGAACCAAATTGAAGACACCGTCTTCTGAAACTGTTAATTTTATAATATGGTAATCTTTTACTTGAACATCAAAAAGCCTCAGATAATATTGCTTACATCAGTCAACTGACAAAAATGATCAAGTCATTAGACCAGGTACACTCATGTATACTCCTCATTAGGGTCAGGGCATGGATAAACAAAGTTCGTCGCATGATCGATGGGCTGCATAACGGGCCGCGTCCGGTGTCGCTAGCGGTGCGTGAGCGCATTGAATATGTCGGAGTGACGGCTCAATGGTGAGTATTAGGTTATGTGCGAAATGTTGAGAGGAATAGAAGATTTAGAAGCAATGATTTAAACAGAAATATATTCTTAGAATTTTGTACTCGGTCGATGGCAATAGGCTCTCTTGGGACTTCAAAATAAAGGCGAAATAAGGATGTAATATACCTACATCTCTGCCCAAGCCTTCGGGGAATACAGGCGTGACGTTATGATATATTCTTGGAAATGTATTTTATTTCAGAAGTTATTGGCATGGATTTCTGATATCAAAGTTCGATTCCAGCTTCTGAATGACGTGTTTTCTTATCTCTGATGTGGTGGATTTCTTGTTGTTTGAAATGCGATCGTTTGCTGCCTCACCTACCTTGATTATCTCTAGTCTCTAAACTTTTCGCGTCTATCTGTTGATTTTGATGCGGTTTTCATCTTAATTTAGGTAATTTTTTCCGGAAGCTTCTGTGTTATAATAAAACATACCCTAGTCGACGCTAGTCAATTTATAAAATAAAAACTGATTCCATACTCTTTTGACTAACGGGAACATGTGTGGCAGGCTAATCCTTTACCAGATTTATAACTACCAGATAATTACTATGATTTTATGAGGAACATGTCGTGAGGAAAGTTTTGAGTATGAATGTGGATGGTTATAAGAGTAGAGGAAGACCAAAGAAACGACGGATGGATAGTGTAAAAGACGATATGACTAGAAAGAGTGGTAACTAATAAGATGACGGCTAATAGAGATGTATGGAAGAAAAATACATGTTGCACCGACCCTTAATAAGTTGGGATAAGGGCAGGATGATGATGAATTACAGTGAAACCTGGTTCAGTTGGTCCTGGATATGTGAAAAACCTCTGTTATTGATAATTACAACGAGGTCCCGACACTTTTGCATTGAAACACCTCTGTTACTGGGAATTTTCAAAACTTGTTAACTGAGATTAGATTTCATCGATGTTTTCTATATTTACCTCTATAATTGGGGCTTCGTAGCTCAATAACCCGTATAAGTGAGACATTTTGTCAGGTTTAGACAAGTTATGACACGCTTGTTTACAGTCTAATTTCTTCCATTTCCATTCAATTGTGCAACATAAAATATGCATTTCTTTTATAAACATTTCCACCTCTTTATATGATAAATGGTACATTTTGACTTCTCATTGTAATTCCCTTTATAAGTAAGACAACTGTCATGTTAACCTGCGTATTTGGGAAACTGGGTAAATGAAAAGCCTCTATAAGTGATTAAAAAATCTAGGTCCCTTGAGATCCCAGTTAATCAGGTTTCACTGTACTATGATTTTAAAATCCGATTCGAATCAGTATCAAGGGTAATCTTTATATGAGTATTGAGTAGGTTTTGACTTCTGTACAGTTGTTCCGTCCGTAGATGTTGTTGCACCGATATAGGTTGCGCCCGCGCCGACCTCGCTTGTTTAATTAAGTTTTATTTACACAACAACATAACTCTGCCTTGTAGATATACTCGGCTCGTTAAACTGAGTTTTCTCTTCGGAGATAAGATTTTGTGTTTATATGACTGCGATTGTACGGGTTAATAGGAAATGGAGTCGTTCCTTAAGTAAAAGTAGCCAGTTCTGGGAAGGAAACTCTTGAACACCTTCCTACTTAGTTTTTCCCAATTACGTTGAGGTCAGCTTTCAGCCTAACCAGATGCGGCTGAATTCCTGTATTTTTCAGACCTCCACGACTGAGTTACTGGGTAATGCTGATATTCTAAGGTTAGACCGGCTGTCAGACTCTCGCGCTTATGACACCGGGATCGACGGCTTAACGTGCTTTCCGAAGCACGGAGGGGTCTCCATGTGTAATGAACGGTTACTCAAAGTTCTTTTTTCGGGTGCGGTTCATACGGACTTAATTTCATTATGCCTTCTTATCATTTTGCCTAAATCTCAATTTGCCTTAGTCCCAGAATGCCTGAAATTAGAAATGACTGAATTTCCCAATGACTGAAAAAACAAATGCCTCAGAAATGAGTCAGTTGAGTTGAGAATTACTATGACTACTTTCGGTTTAAATAGAAACATGAAGTTTGGCATAGTATTATTATGTTATTGTTCATCCATTTGGTCTTGACTCTGATGTAATCCACTATCTCCTTAACCTTTGTGTAGTGATGCAGACGGGATATTTACCCTTCATCCTAGCTGAGCAGCCCGCTACGTTGCTTTAGCGTCGAGCATCGTATCGCGAAAATAACAAGCCGTATGCCATCTATAGTTGTGGTTAAGCTACAACGTAACTAGTGCATCTAACAGGGAAGTGAATAAGAAAGGGCGTTTTTTTTATTTCTTTTCTTTTTACTCTAGACTAGACCGTATACGTTTCACGTTCAACAAACGCCTGTGCGCCCTGACGCCCGTTTTCAGTTCCCATAATAAGTATGTTCATATAATTATTCAATAGATAACTGTACGTCACTCGCCTTTTGTTTTTTCAGACACTGGGAAATTCAGTTATTTCTAATTTCAGGCATTCTGGGACTAAGGCAAATTGAGATTTAGGCAAAATGATAAGAAGGTATAATGAAATTAAGTCCGTATGAACCGCACCCCTTTTTACTATGGGTTATTTGTATGATAGGAAAACGTCTGTCGGCTCAACTAAGTAAGTAGTACTAGAATATATTTTTCTTTATTTGGTAGATTTTTGGGATAAGATAAGATTTGCATATTATATTTAAAGGACTAATACTTCAGTCCAATATTAACTTCTATTATTGAGATAATAAGAGTTCAGTAACTCCGCTCTGTTTCTTTGAAACATAGCCAGTGATAAGTCATTTCAGACAAGCATTTATTGTATTGTATTCCTTCCCCTTTGAAGCTGATGATTAATGTTACCGCTGAGAATAAATTAGAACAAGTCCGGCTGTGAAGTAACGACTACTGTCTCGCTTCCGACATCACTAATTACTGAGCCATCAGTGCTTTTAATTATTGCTTTTTATTTCACATCTGTTTTATAGTAGATGGGTTTAAGTTCATTAAATCATTTAAATAGTTAACCAGATGGATAGATGATCGGAGGAACGTACTGGATACGATCAGCAGTGCAATTCTGTAAGAATCTCACCTCGATCGCGACTGTCGATTAGACACTTGTCGTAACACAGCGTGGATATCAAAACTACACGTTATTGATTACACTGTCGATTATCAGTGTGTTATGTGCTTCTATTATCCATACTGTGACATTATGGATATCGAGTTAACCGTCGATAATGAGGTGGGTTTCTTACAGAATGACACTACCGATGGGTGGTGGTTTTTTTTTTTTTTTTTTTTTTTTTTTTATTTATTACTAGGCCTGCGTTTGGCCGCCATCTCGCCTGATGTTAAGCGATGATGCGGTCTACGATGGAGCACGCTTGCCCAGAAGAAACCGATTCACTCGTGACTTGATTGGTTGAACGTATTTCGCTCATTGATACTGCATCGTAACTACAAGTGGACTGCATATCCAGTCGGTAGTTGTCGCAGTTGCACTGCATCTTGCCTGCCTTCAAACTGCATTTGCCAGTAACAGTCGCGATCGGAATACAGTATGTCCGTCTGGGCCCGTAAAAAATCATTTCTGAACTCTGATGTAACTAGCCTCCCAGCATCAAAGATATTAAAACTATAGATGCGTTGCCCGCGCTCAATATTGGCAATATTAAAGCATGGTAATTGCCCGGCATTCACTTAGTCACGCACCACTAGTAAAAAGTTGTTTTCCTACAATTCTCTAAGTAAGAGCGCTTGTACACTGCATCCGATTCGAATTTATACATTTGCATCCCAGTTTCCTCGGATCGTATTTTCTCGGATTCGGATCGGATGCAGTGCACAAGCTCACTAATGGCCCCGTGACATTTTAGAAATTTTGAAAGTGGTTTGTGACTTTTAAAGGATTATGAACAGCTTTCGATATACATGTGATGCGGCTCACTGCATTACTTGTAAAAGATTTCGATCGTTTTCTTTCAGCTGCGAAAGCATTCGATACGTGCGTAAGCGTGTTTACACATACGAAAGTTGAATCGATGCAAAAAATGTAAAAGCATACGCATGTTCATACAATGGCCAATGCATCATTGCAAAACGAAAAGAGAACTACATTCCCTTGATTAAGCCTTTTCCATTTACTTCTTAAAATTCTCTCCGTCACATTAAAAGGCAGTTAGTCATACTCATATCACATTACCTTCAAGACATATGACCAACGGTTGACGTAAACGCTCGTAATAAAATAAAGTAATAATTTTATTAATTTCCCACATGGGGTGACAGCCGTTATCATTCACCGAAATGAGACAGTCCTCTCATTATAATTGTCATTAAATGTGGTGTCATGACGTTATAAATACATATTATAAAACAATCCCCCGCCGCGTCTGTCTGTCCGAGATTTTCTCTGTAACTTCTGGCAACTATGTTGGGGTCAAGGGGTCTACTCCCTAAGCACGAAGTCCGTGGTTTCGGCCTTAGTTACGAGCGTTTCCTACTCCCTATCACCTACGGATATACGATTATTTCGGGGCCGAACTAAGAATGAATGACAGCACGATTTTACAGTTGTCCCAACTACCGATGTGTTTTTGCCCGTCCGAAAAGTTGAACTTGACACTTGTTTTGTTCACTCCTACGTTTCAGGCTACTTTCGGACGAGCGACTAACTTCGTTGACGGACTTAGGGAGTAGGCCCCCAGGTTCCAGTCTAACCAGTACCCCAAGTGTGACTTGTGAGTTGGCACTACACGTTTCCGTAACGAATAGTTTACCACGATAAGTGTCAAACAAATTTTTAGTCACGCTATTCGCCGCTAGAGGCTCTGCCTAAATTTTCACACATTTTTGCAACTACAGTACTAATATAAAAACTCACCTACCTTCCTCTTGAATAATTCTGTATATTGATGAAAACCGCATCAAAATCCGTTGCGTAGTTTAAAAGATCTAAGCACACATAGGGACAGACAGCGGGAAACGACTTTGTTTTATACTATGTAGAGGGAAACATGTTGTTAATATTAGTTGAACCAAAGAAAATTGAATCAAGAAAGTCGAAAAAATCTTAATGGTAATCGCACAAGTCGGGTCGGGTTGCTAGTTGCTAGTGACGTTATAAACTTCGTGGTAGTATGACTTTCATGTTTATAGGTTAATGTGTTGGAACAGTAAAATGTCAGTTCTGTAAATCTTGGCATACACGAGGCATCGCTAAATTCATTTGTCAGTTTAATGGTGAGTACACACTAGAGCATTTTCTCGAGCATTTCCATGTAATGTAACGTTCTTACGAATGGTACAATACAAGCAAAAGCTCAATTTAAAAAAGCATTTCCATGTAATGTGACGTTCCTGCGAATGCTCGACACGGTGTTTGAAGTAATGCTCATGGCGCGTGAGCATTTACCTGTAACCTTTCTATTTTGCGTTTACTCTTTGCTGAAATGTCGGATCTGCAGGTCGCGTGTGCTGCGTTCGCGCTCATGTCTTTGTCCGACGAAATGTTACACAAATTTGCTCGGTTGTTTGCAAAAATAAGTTGTAACAAACCGCTGAGCGTCGTGCTTATTGTTCGGTTCGTGAAAGGGTGACACATTAGAGCAGCTCGATGTTTTGTTACAAGTAAATGCTCTAGTCTATACTCACCTTAATGAGTTTTAGACCTTTTAATTTTCAAATGATCTACAATAATACAAGGTGTAACAGTAATATGAGACTGCAACTTCCCACTGGACAAAGGCATTTTTATCTCACAGAGATGGAACGCCATTGATCAACACGCTTGCTCACTGCGAGTTGGCGATTTCTGACGAAATCCAGGTTTCCTTACGATGTTTTCTGTCAACGTATGTGTGAGTAACTAATTATGGTGTGTTATAATAACTAAGACACCCGAGGTACGGAGGGGTTTCGAAACGTTACCCATTCATGGACTGGCCGCGGCAAAACAAGTGATCCGCGCGGTTGGTAAATTAGTGTGCGTCCTGAGTGACGGCGCACGGGCGTATTGCGGATTGCGGAGCGGCTTTACCGTCGATACCTGTCCTTAGTGCACGCGGGAAAGTTTACGCGTACGCGCGTGTTTAGTGTTGCGTTTATTTTACATTGGTTTTAATAATGTCGATATCAAAATTCAAACGTTTCGAACATTTATTTAATGCGCCGTTCATTCCGCCTGCGCGGTGCGCCGTCACTCAGGACGCACACTTAGCCATGAGCTCGCTTGAACTTTGTGTACTTTGATAAAATCATTTTCTTCGACAACCACGGAAAATGAAATTCCAATTTAATACCTACTTTTTGCATAAACCTCCACGTGTTATACAACACAATTTTAGTATACACAAAAACCGACACCTCAACAAGATTTTAATCGGAATTTCCGGAGTATGTATTTTTTTTAAATAAATCTCCAAGTTACACCTTAGTTTATGTTCCGTTAAGTTCCCCAGTAGAGTGTGAAATGTGTGAGATGTGCTATGCAGGGGTTGTCTAATACATGGAAACTGACCGAGCGGACCGTCTCAAGCCTCAAGGTGTCTATTCCCGTCCACTGTTAAGGCTCATTTACACGGGGATAGTTTCTCGAAGCGAGTCTCATGCTATCTCTGTTTTCGTCGTAGAGAAAAACAAAGACAGAACTAGTCTCGCTTCGAGAAACTCTCTCCATCTAAATGGCGCTTTATGCATAGAAACCTATTGAAACAAAACTGAAACTTATGAAAAAAAAAACAAGATTTAATGTGGTATAAAAACTATGGCAATCGATTCTCCTAGTGATTCTGAACAAACTAGTTTCAGGTTTAGTGTATATTAAAACTAAACTTGTATATCAAAGCGTGAGAATTGATGTTTATTAAAAAAAACACATTTATTAAAAATACCTCATTTTGTAAGCATGCGTAACATTAAGTAGGTACTATGATATCATTGTTATGTAACCTTTAACAGGTGGTTACCATTTATTTATTAATATTGATTATACATAGGCTTGATATAAACGCGATATTACGTGACATATGCAATGTATATAAAATAAACAGTTTGTTTTAATAGTTAATGTTACCATCTATATTTACTATTGACGTTATTGAGGATAATGATTTATGCATTATACTCAACTAAATAAATAATTGGAACCAAAGTCAAATATTTTTTTTTTTTTTTTGGAAGCACTCAAGTGCCCAGTCCCTTTTGTTCTAGGCGTGAATAAGTGCGAAATCTGCGTGCGGAAGCTGTTGTGAGGTGCCATGGATATTGTAGAGTCGTTGAGATACTTGCGAGGTGATGGGTCACGTTGGCATGGAGGACTTAGGCTGCAGATACACTGAGCGTATCTTGCGTGGCTCATGTTTCGTCGCGTTACGCGTATGCATCGCGTTATATGTAAATTCTCATGCGCGGTCTCACCACGCGCATAAGACGTTGTTACGCCGAGCGTAAGCCTAGCAGTTTCGCGCGCATCTTGCATTCTATCTATGTTAACTATACAAGGTTAGTCGGAAAGGGGATACTAATCCGAAAGGGTATTAAAGTACCCATAATAATGCATAACTTTTGTTCTACAACTTTCTCCAAAAGTCAATAGCTTAAGAGAAATTGCTGTTCAAAGATTTCATAAAAAAATCGCTAAAATCTATCTATCCTCAGCTATAATGAGTTGTGTTTACATTTTAGGTCATCTTTGGGGTTACGGATTAGAAGCTCCATTTTCTGAATTCGTAACTAAAGCAGGGTTGAAGAATTTTTGAAAAAACTACAATTAAATTATTTTTGGTCCTTAGGAAGACAGTAATCTATTTATGTACTCCTGGTGCTATGAAAATATGGTTTTAATTTGGTTGAAAATAGAATATTTATTTTGGGCTGTCGTAAATAGCATTGCAAACTTGTGTTATGCCGAGAACTGGTAGGAAAAGACATCTATAACCCAGTATCAAGTATTATACTTGATACTTCTTTCTTTCTTTATCTCTCTCTTACATGACTTGGCTATGTTGTATAAACTTGTTACCTATGTTGTGAAGTCTAACGAATGTTATTGTTATTAATATTATGTAAAGTGTACATAAAACAAAACATACAACATTAACCTTCATTAACGATATTGTAAGTACAATAATCACATAAATTACATAACAAAATATTTGCACAAACACTCGTTTGCAGTTATTAATTTACTCAAGTTCTCTGAAATCAACAAAATTATAAAGAATATTGTTTAAACAAATAAGTTCATTGCAATGACATTCTGAAATACTTTAAACAGTACGTATTTATTTGCCAGACTGTTACAAAATATTTTTTTAAAGTGTGGGAAAAAAATCCAAAACCAAAATTCCCGTTGTTCCGAATGATTCTCCAAAACGGTGAATCGTGCGTTAACGCCGGTCAAATTGTTCATTGTCATAGTGCGGTGTGTTGATTGATTTGCGCAGATGCGATGCTAAATCACGGAACGGTCGAGAGGCGCTAAAGTCCTGTTATACAAGAATACCGTGAGACGGGCCTCGGGCTAAGAAATACTTACGTGTAGTGTAATCGCTGGTTATATTGGGAAAAAGATATTTCTTTGTGTTTTTATTTGAAACTCTCAAAAGGACTGAAGTATGCTTGCACGATAACAAAGATTTTCAACTTCAAACATAACATACAAACAACATTACGCCTGTACTCGCCGAAGGGTTGGGCAGAGGTGTATCTACGCCCTCATTTCTCCATTATGTCCCATGTAATAGGGCGAGCCTACTGCCATCAACCCGGCAAAAATCCTGACTACGGGCTGCTACTGAGAAATTTCACACGGAAAGACCCAATAACACTGCTCGACCTGGGGATCGAACCCCAGGACCTCACGACCAACGAGACAGTCCACCCAAAGAACACGTTTTGGGACTCAATGTTTTATGACCTCCGAGCGACAAATATTACTGATACCTTAACTAATCGTGCTGCAGTATATATCTGTCATAATCTATACATATAATAAAGTAGTAACGATGCTAAAACGTACATGTACACGTAAAAAAAATGTACATTAAATATATTTGGAAAAAAAAAATGAGAACAAAAAACCCGACTGCTTAAAAAGCGAGCTAAAAAGTTGGTAAATAGAGGATGTAGAAAAAAAATAACTGAAAAGATGTAAACAATACGTACGGTTTTCAAAAAATCATGCCATCAAATCACAACATGCAGTCGGAAACTACGTTTATTTTTTGGTCAGTCGACTTGAGAATTACATAATTCATAGTGCAACGTATCCTAGGAACGATACCTACTGATGCCAAAAATGTAGATTTTAGAATTTTTGTCTGTTCATCCGTCTGTCTGTTTGAGCTTCACGCCAGTGCTACTGGACGGATCCAGTTGAAATTCAGCAACAAAATCCGTGAAAGAGCGGGCCAGGTTACAAGTTACAAATCATCACGCTGTTAAGTGTGGGTGATGAGCAGTATACATTTTTTTGTTTTCCGACTTCCACGCAGACAAAGTCCCGGACACAGCTAGTTGATATTAAAATAATAGACAGCAAAAAGCAATACCTAAGTGAGCATTGCGAATGAATGAGACGCTAGTAATTTCTCATCGTAAATCACATGTTCGCGGAACCCATTACGTTGGGTCGGACAAAGGAGCCATGTTTGTTGTCATAGAAGTAGGAACACAATGACTGTGTCACGTGGTCCGTGTCGCAAGTATGCGGAAGTGACAAGACAAACATTGTGTTGATGTTTGTATGGATTTGTGAACGGTTCATGACAGTCATCGATTTTCAATGTTCAGGTCTTTAAATTGAACCTATAAGAGTTTGAAACGGACAAGAATGTTTCTCTATGTAGGGTGTTAAAAAATAAACTATTACCAAACCTAAACTATTAAAATGAATTCGTATTTTTTATACTAATCTCAAAAGTAAAAAAAAAAATGGTTTGTATGGAAAGTAGATAGGTACGCGGATTTCGAAAAGTGGTTCAATTTCTGATACCGAGTAACACCTCAAAATTCTTACAATTATTTTTATCACCCCGTATATACAGGGTGAAATTGTAAACAGTCGACAAACCGAAATGGGAGATTGTACTCATCACTATGAACAACTTTAACTATGAGAACAAACCTGAAATCGCGAAAAAAAAATCTGCTGTTCCCCACATTTTGACGAGTTATGCGAACATAAATGTAGGGAACAGCGCTTTTTTTTTTCGCGATTTCATGTTTGGCCCCATAGTAAAAGTTGTTCATAGTGATGAGTACAATCTCCCATTTCGGTTTGTCGACTATTTACAATTTCACCCTGTATAATAATATGCTTTCATATTTCTCGTATGGATGAAATATTTCACTTTTCATAAACGTGAAATATAGTACTACATTACCAAAAATAAAAACTTAATTTCAATTTATCTTGGTTGGAAAGTCATTCTAGTCACAGGGCTGTCGCTATGCCGTTCACATGCTCAAACCTAATTATATTCCTCCTTGACTTTTATAACAATGTCTCAATTATCCTGTACACAAATAAAAGTGCGTCTCCTTTTATAAATATTATAGCCGCGTACAATACAGATAGATGTCTTAATTAAGGCTTCATTTGCAGTATTCCCATACGAGTGCATTTACTTGGACGGCATTCCTATCAAGTCAGACTTAATCGGCGAATGTTCACAAGGCTTGCAGTTGAAAAGTTTCTACTTAATTATATTTTACATCTGTTACATTAAAAACCTAAATTACAACTAATGTAATGTAGGATTATTAATTCACTGGAGTGACAGGTCAAACAACAATGCATTTCTATGAAACAACAATGCATTACTGTCAAACATCAATGCATTACTATGAAACAACAATGCATTACTGTCAAACAGCATTGCGTTACTGTCAAACAACAATGCATTACCGTCAAATAATAATGCATTACTGTCCTACAATAATTCAACCTCTGACAAACAACAATTGAACCTTACCTGTCAATTCACTCCAGTGAATTAATAATCCTACTTTTGGAGGTTTTTTGGAGCACCTGAAAGCATAATACGGATATAGCCCATTGAGAAGTAACAATCTAGGCTAGTGACCTAGTGATACATGTTTTTTGTTTGCATATTCTACTAAATGAATATCCCGTCACTTTTTAAGTATTTACAAAGCCATTTTGAAGTGGCCATTTTTCTTTTTCGATAATTATAATTAAACCAAAAAGTTAACTACCACTGTATCTTTGTAAAATATTATCTTCGGTCGAGATGTAGTGCCAGAACTCACGCTAGCCTCAAAACGAATTTCACTCGCCAATTACCGTTTCACGATGAGACACTCTTCGAAAACAACGATTGTACGATATGACATATTGTGTCATTTTTTTTTGTCTTGTTTTTAGCATGGCCATAAAATTTTGTGTATTGTGAAACTTCTACACGATTGTCTTTATTGTCATCACATATTTTTATCACTGATAATTTATTTTTAACTTATTACAAACAATATTTGATTAACACGTGGAGGTCAAATCAAGTATAGACAAAAATAAAACGTCAATAGAAAACTTATTCGTGGTTGCGTATCGGCGTCCAAACTGCGAAAACTTGACAGGTTAATTTCCTTGACTAAAAAAATCACAGATCAATCAATCAGTGTTTGCTACTTTATATTCAAATTTAAAAATAATCAACCAGCGTTTAACTTGTAACATAGCCTACAGATGCAAAATTGCAAGGATGTAGCTGTCAACAGCTGTAACTTTTTTATCGCTCATTTTTATAAATTGTTAAAAAAATAGAAAGATAAAAAATAGTATTGTGACAACCCTGACTAATTAACGAGTGGCATTCGATTTTCGTTATTAATAGTTGTATTTAATTATTATTTAAATTGGAAATTACGTAAGGTTATGTTTTAAATAACTCTATTATAACAATTTTTTTGAATCGTTTTATAGCAGTATGGTGCAAGAAAACAATTATTTCTCTACTCTTTGTCTCATCACGTTACGCGTCCTTGAGAGCATCCGTACCTATATGACGGTAGTGAGTAAACCACAAGTACTCTACCATTGACAGTAATATCTCAAATAATATAGGTAAGCACAACAATTTTTACAAAAAAAATACGTCAAAAAATATTTACTTTGGGTTTTATCTTGAATAAGCTAATGCTCTTACGTACAGTCATCAATATATCGGGACGAAGAGACAGATCAAAATGATCTGAACAAATGTGAAAACTAAACCATATCTCAATGATACAAGGATTACCGTTGTTTCAGAATGAACACATTACATAACAACTGTCATTCTAACAAGAATTTTATTCCCTTGAGATAAAGTTTAATTTTTTTAGTTATTTAGGTACTTATGAACAGTATGTTAGTCCCGATATCTTTGATGCTGACTGTACAATGACGTTACCTTATAAACAAGGATACTTACTATACTTCTTATTTTTCACAATTTTCATTCATATCTATATGCTGTCTACTACAAAACATAAAAGACAGACTAAGTAATATTGTAATAACCCGAAATATTACTTTAGTACTACGTTCTCGCACGCGAATAATATGAGTCGACGAATACGCTTCAACACTCCTGCGCATACGAAACGCTCAAAACTGGCGGTTTACGTACAAATAAATGTCAGGCCAGCCACAACAAAACATTTTAGTCAATGATCTACGTGGGCTATTTAACGAATTTAAAAAGACGTTTACACGCGCGGCATATATTACGAACTGTTGGTACAACAATGTAAACTCAATCCCGCTGCGCCGGCGCATGTTTAATTGCTTGTATGTCACTTTAATGCCGGTTTTAAGTCGTAATGTTTGCGCTGAAACGCGTAAGAATGTCACACGACTTTTTCTCTTTTCTTACAAGTCGAGTATGCTAGGGCTAGGGCTATGGACCATGTTTATGTTGCTATTCCCATTATTAAGTCTGTGTTGAGAAAAATACTATGGTGTCCGATTGTCTGCACTTGTGATAGGCGTGAATGCGCTCGAGTTGTGTCTGCGACGGTTTTAACGATTGTGTATTGGGATAACATGTTTATGGTCTTTTACGAACCACGAAAATGAAGTTGATAAAAATAAATAGAGGCTTCAGATTCCACAATAGGGCGCCTTAGGGACTTAACACAGTAATCATCAATTCGCTTGTCGCGCACGGTTTCGCCCTTTCGCATCGATTCAGTTTAGCACGCTTATGTATTCTATGGAATATTTTCGCATGCTTCAGCACGCTTACAGTACGCGCATAACTTTGCCTCTCTGAAACTAGCCTTTGAGCATTCTGTTCCTCATTTCAGAGAGGCAAAGGTATTTGGTACTCGTATAATAACTTGCCGCTCTGAAAACACCCTTTGAGCCTTCTGTACCTCACTTCAGAGGGGCAAAGTTATTTTACGCTTACTGTACGCGCGCTTATCCATTCTATAAAATGCTTTCGTTGCTAAAAGCACACGGTTTCACAGCTGATATATAGATAAGTGTGTCTAAATTAAAACCATACAGCATTTTTGCGAATTGATGCCGATTTAAGTTATTAGTCCCATAAACATCTTACAGAGCACTTAAAATATTGAATTAATTTTAATTCTAAATTATGAAGCATTTTTGTTCGAGTCCGAAACCATCAATACTCAATACTCTTATAATAATATAAACACCCGCGACCGGAGCTCAATTTGTACCTTTACTAAAAGATTCCTATCCTTCGAGACAAAAGATAACGAAACACAACGGAGCACAACAGTATCCATCATGCAGATAAGCGGCTGCTTTGTCCTGCCGTCTCCTTAAACATGGAGGCGAAATATTATCATATGCAGGACTCTGCCGCATGACAAATGTCGACCTGAGTGTCACACGCGCTGTGTCAGCGGATTCGGCGGTGCCAAGTTAAGGGAGGAAGCGGGAAACTAAAGCGTTAGGAACAACGACCATACAGCCCTGTATATATACAAGGTTAGTCGGAAAGGGGGTACTAATCCGAAGCCCACTTATAGTAACGCTGATGACTGTTTGAAAGCAAGTGTTAAAATTTCAAAATTCGATATTTTTTTTCCAAATAAAATGATTTTTATTTCAGTTTTTTCAAAAATTCTTCATCCCTGCTTTAGTTACAAATTCAGAAAATGATGCTTCTAATTCATGACCCCAAATATGACCTAAAATGTAAACACAGCTGGTCATAACTGGGGATAGATAGATTTTAGAGATTTTTTTAGAGATTTTTGAACCACTGTTTCTCTTAAACTATTGACTTTTGGGAAAAGTTGTAGAACAAAAGTTACTCATTATTATGTGTACTTTAACACCCTTTCGGATTAGTACCCCCTTTCTGACTAACCTTGTATACAGACCATATAGACCATACGGGCTGTATGGTCGTTGGTTAGGAATTATACAGGAATTATACCTTTCTGATAAATTAAATGTCACGAAGGCTTAACAGAAGAGGCTTTGGAACGAAACACATGACGTTTTCAAAAACTTTATTATAGCTAGGTAGAGAGTGCGTGGCATTGTGTCGACCATCGCGTCGCGAAAATAACAAACGATATGCATAGTAATAAGCAGTGCATCTAAGACAGCGGCGCGTATGTTTTAAGCGGTTTGATTGCGGCAGAAATTTTACTTTAGCCTTACTCATCAAATACTCTAAAGACTGTGTTACAATGCAGCTGCTTTGACACATCGAATGCGTCGTAATAACGCGTCGCACTGCCCGACGTATGACAATGCAACGCGCTAAGGCAAAGTATTATAAAATTAAAATAAAACTACATTGAACATATTTATCGAATTCCATGTTTGGAACAGAAGAATCAAATTTTAGAAATTAGAACATCTATTGTTCCCTAAATATGACAATATCAAAACGCTCCCCGTCCATCACTCAAACGCACCCAACTTGAAATATGCGCGTGCGCTCAACCAACCCCCTTTTTTGTGTGCACCACGTAGGTGGGAACCTTTTTATTATGTTACCATTGGTAATAGTCCTTGGTTCGAGATACACAGCCCCGAGGGACCCATTGTCTTATTTGTTTTATTTATTGTTTTCCGTTGCTTGTAATTTAAAAGTCGAGTGGTTTTTTGTACGTCTGTCTGTAGTAATTAACACAATGGAAGGGGACGAAAGTGGTAGATTTTTGTTTCTGTGTTACAGATTTATTTTTTGTTTTTGATTGCATCTGTGTTTTGTGTGGGTTTTTACTTTAGCTTACTGTGAAATAGTAAATTGATTGCAAGGACTTGCAACTTCTCTTATAACTTCTGTTTGCTCAAAATCTTTAAATAACATCACGCCTGTATTCTCCGAACGGTTGGGCAGATGTGTATAGTACACCCTCATCTCGCCGTCATGTTTAAGTCCCATGTAGTAGGGGGCGAGCCTATTGCCATCAAACAGACACAAGACCAGACTCCGGGCTGCGACTTTCGCACTGAAAGACCCAATAACACTGCCCAACGAGGCAGTTTTCAAAATCTTTAAACTACCTGTGGCGGCACCTATCCACGCCACATGCGAACTACGCAACACACCGGCGGTGTAGACGACTACAGCGACAATTCCTACATCGCGCTATCATGATTTAACACGCAGATAGTATATATACAACCTCCGAACATCAACCATTGGGCAGTAGCCCGCCAGGCACAAGACTCCTGGTTGGAGGATTCTCCTTTTGGTTGGAGGAACACCACACCTCGTTCCTCCACAATAATTTTAAAGTTACCGTAGTGTTAGGCTACCTAACTCGATTTTACAATTGGAATAATCTAACACTTTATCTATACTTAATTTATAGCATCAGTCAATAGTACCTGCCTTATTATTTATTGTTTAGTTGTAAATCGATTTCCAATGTCTATCCAAACTTTCTCTTGGTTCGCGCCTCGAATAATATTTATATGAGCATTATCTCTCCCGTGGTTCGCTGTATTTCGACCTGTCTCTGAATAAATTATATGGGTGCACGGTAGAACATGTGCCAAGTTCAAAACTATTTAAATTTCTAACATATTTTCATCTAGAAACTTTGTCCTTTCTTTCTTCATTTTCTTGTATATTTATGCTAATAATTTTGTGTTTGATTGTTACAGGTACATAACCATGTCACAGCAGCTTACAGTAGAAGAGAAATAATCCAATTTAATTGTTAAGTATAAATAAATTAAGTAATAGGAACTATAATTTTAACAATCCGTAGCACACAGTCTTGAAAAGTAGGTCAAACCAGCTCTATTTTGGTATTCATTTAATTGACATTCCACTCGGTATTTTCAACAATTATTTTAAGCTGTCCAAGTTAGGCTAGTCAGAAACTTGAATGTCATTTTCGGTACCAATTTTACTTTAGTTCGATTTTGGGAATTAAGTACCTACTACCTACTCAATTGATGACACAGTATGAGGTCCGACTATACCCATATTTCTTTTAAATTGATTCTTTATAATTAACAAGTCGATAACTTATAATTTACGTAAGCTATGCCTTTGAACCAACCGAACCGAGACTGCAATACTGTACTCATATCGGCTATCATATGCATTTCTAGTTTTTGTCGTTACTAGTAATATTAACATAAATAAGGAGCTATGCAGAACCATTTCAATCTTCATTGTATCCTTAATCAAAAATTGCAATAAACATCCTGTCTTTACGGGAAGTTGAAACGGTAATTTTATTCTGAACTTGGCAGAATTTTTCCCCTTTCCCATTAACTATAGACTACATACTTGCACTCCAGTCATCTTTGACACTGTTACCCACATTAAAACATACCATCGAAGCATATGACATTGTGGGAGGATTATGTATGGGTCGATTAATTTCTAGGGCGACATTTCAATTTATTATGAGATTAACGGATTCCATACCGGTTCTTGGCGGAATACGATGGTCCCGTATGTGGATTATTTTTGTTTGATTGTAAAGATGGAAAGATTCGGTTTCTTGTATTAGTATTCATGCTGTACCGTAAAAGACACATAGTAAGAAAAGTTCCCAGAAAATTTCCGACGCGCGCCGCGAACCACTCTGTTCATGCATTTTGTACTAGAGGTGTGCGGAGTTTGTCAGAATTTGCCGGATTCGGCAACCTACGGATTCTAGTATAAAATCTATACGAAGAGGGCAGTTGCGCACACGGCAGAAATGTCTTATAATGTACGGCTGGGCATAAACTGAAAAATATTTTACCTAGACTACAAAGTTGTTCGTATAAGTGAGCAAGTTATAACAACTAATAGGGGGTGCATAAAAAGAGCCTCCCCGAGTGACGATACTTAAGTACGTCCGGCGCACCCTGGGCAGTCAGCCCCGCTACCAACCTTGCTGACTGGCTAATCTTTTCACCACAGCATGAGCTGTTTTCGTATAGCTCTTGCTGACACGAGAGAAGAAGAACAACTAATAGCGCATGACTGTCGGTAATGTTTACTTATAGATAGGGGTCCCCCATAGACTGTCATAAATAATAAATATTGCCTTTACTTTGTGCTTTATCATCACATATTTTATAATGCCTTAATTTAGACTACCTCATTGGTTTATTAGTCGCCAGCGCGACTGCTGAGCATGACGACTTGGGTTCGATCTCGAGGTTGGGCAAAGTGTTATTGGGCTTTTTCGTGTAGAATTTCTCAGTGGCACAGTACGGAGTCCGGATTTGCGTGTGGCTCGCCCCTATCACATGGGGGGTAATTCATCAACTCGTCCTACATGCCTACGGCCCATTTAGGACGACTTGCAGAAAATCAAAATAAATAATATTTTCATTCTGCAACTCGTCCCACGTTTCTTTTTGTGTGGAACTTTAAACTTTATCGACATTTGGTACAGTTAGTAAGACAAGATTTAACAACATTTTTAAAGAATATTTAGGTTCTACTTTCGTTTTGTTTATAGATTATTTAACGGGGTCGCACTACGGCTGCTACGCGTAACGTCGTTTATATTTATAACAGCCCTTATTCTTGAAGGTGCATTTTTTCTCGGATCAGTCGCGTTACAGCCGTTCTACCTAACACTCAACGTTAGAAGTGCCTGTGATGAGAAAAGAATCACACAGATCACATTAACATTTTGTGAAGCATGATACCAGGCGAGCAGACTTATCAGGAGATACTTTTTTCGCCCACACACACGCAATAATGTTGACAATATTGTATTGGCAATATTATTGCGAGTATAATTGCGGGTCAGACGCGGTAAAATAAAATGTGGAATTAACATTTTGTGAAGCATGGTACTAGGCAAGCAGACTTATCAGGAGATACTTTTTCCGGACGCTAGAAAGTCTACATCGGGTCCGTGAAGCTCTTTGCTCCGCCATACCTCCCTGTGGCCATTTAACTTTTTGTCATTATTTACATACTAACACTTTTGCTACTGATTGTACCTTTTCTCATTTTGATAGTAATGTGGGACGAGTTGCAGGATGAAAATATTATTTATTTTGATTTTCTGCAAGTCGTCCTAAATGGGCCGTAGGCATGTAGGACGAGTTGATGAATTACCCCACATGGGACTTAAACATAACAGCGAAATTATGGTGTACTACACACCTCTGCCCAACCCTTTGAGGAATACAGGGGTGATGTTATGTTAATTCCTAACATTTTTATTACAAAACAAACACTCGTATATAGATAGACTCAAGACATTTCCAGTTTTCCTTGCCCACAAGTTAATACGAATTCCCAATCCTTTTTTAGAAACCGGTCTCAAGCTCAACAGAGACGTACCCTAGCTGTCTAAACAATACAGGCGGTACATAGGAACTGGTTCGAAAATAAAGTATCCATTGTCGAGGCCATAAAGTCTATAAACCGTTTATAGCCAACCAGCAATGCATTCCATCAGGCCAGCCAACGCTACCGAGATTGGATAAAGATTTAAATTACAAGTAACTAGAGTTTAATATAGATGCGTTTGAACTGATAGAAAAACGCGAAGTTTTTAGCGCCTGTTTTAAGATTAGTTAGTGTTTATGGAGTAATTAAGGTTTGAGCCAATGTAGTAACTAGTAAACAATGTTTCGAATACAAGTTGCCAGCACTTTCTGAAACATCATATATTTAAATGTTTCTAGAAACGATGGTTCCGAGCTTTCGTCGTTGCCGTAAACTTAAAATCCCTCCCTCTTATTATAAAAGATAGTCTAGGAATAAACCAGCTTTTAAGACAATCCCGTCTCTTTTTGTTACATGACGTAAGAAAGTGATGGGTATATTTTAATCTGGTTTTTAGTTTTGGTTTTAACCATATTTTTGTAATAAGGAGGGTAATGTTTACCGCAACATGTTTAAATGTTTCAGAAACACGTAGTTTCTTGTTTCCGAAACTATGTTTATAAACAAATGTTTACTAGTAAATACATGTTTTTAATTTAACAGTGGGTTAGGTTTCTATTTAGGTGTTATTTACCCTTATGACAGTGATAAATCCATTTCAAAAACATTCTATTAGAGCGTTTCCTCGACTTGTTTTGAAAGGTGTGTTCTGTCTACGTCCTCTTCAATTTGCCCAGAGGGTCCCTAATCGACAATTACAATTTGCGCAGTTGACCAATGCGTAACATAAGTCCCTTCTTGTGTGAGATCGGTATATAAAATTGCATTCTGATTGCGATGTCGCGTGACACATTTCATTGTTTTCCGTCGAAATGAAGTGAAATATTTCAAAGTATACGTGTAGTACCAATGCAAATATTGACCTGTTAATAATACGTACAATGTTAGGAATTCTTTGCATCGGTATCGGATTTCCCTGTACACTACATATAGTGTTTTTCCTGTTGTTTATTATATGACAGGTCATTTTAATTAATTGCAGAATGTTTGTTGTTCGTCGGATCTTAATTAGAATTAATTCAAATAGTGATTTGTTTAATTAGCGTGGTGGTGTCACGTTTTTCGTATCACTGACGCTTGTAATACAAGGTAGGGAAGAATTTCAAAGGTAGTTAACACAATTAAAAGCCTGGCTAGGTACCACCCTTATATTTAAGTCAGTCCAAGCAGTTTACTGTGTTCCGTCGTGTGTGTGTTAGAGCCAGAGGGGTACAGTCCGCGAGGCCTAAGCTGAGCTTTGCATTTGTGTGAGAATGAATGCAGACGCGTCCTTTGCTTGGTTTAAACCGGTTTATACTGCTTTTTGGCAATCGATTCTACGTGCACTCACACAAATGCAAAACTCAGCGTACGCCTCGCGGAATGTATAGGGGAATCACTTTATATATGTTTCTTGGATTCTTGCACTCCATGTTATACCCTGTCTGTGCTTAACATGGTGCGACTAGGATTAAACGTGACAAAGTCAAATTATAAAAAAAGGTCCTATATCCTACTTAGCAGATATGATACTAAAAGTATAGCATAAATAATAGCCTAGTCAGCCAATTACTGTCCCACTGCTGGGCACCGGCTTCTTCTCAGAATGAGAAAATTCTGATCCGCACATGAAAACAGTCTGAGGTACGGGCTAGGGCCGAACTCAGACCCCCCTGCATGGCAAGTACAATACGGCCGACGTATCTTGGCGAGTCTGAAGTTAGCTGATTAGCTGCGCAGTAGACAATTTCGTTTCTAAAAGATTCATTGCGCAGCCAAACAACTAACTTCAGACTCGCCAAGATACGTCGGCCGTATTGTAAGCGTTCAAAAAAACAAAACATCACGCCTGTATCCCCCGAAGGATTAGGCAGAGATGTATAGTACACCCTCATTTCGCCGTTACGTTTAAGTCCCGTGTAATAGGAGGCGAGCCCATTGCCATCAACCGGTCATAAATCCAGATCCCGAGCTGCTACTGAGAAATTCCACACTGAAAAACCCAACAACATTTTGCCCAACCCGGGGATCGAAACTATAGGACCTCACGCTCAGCAGTAATGCGCTTGCGACTACTAGACCAACGGAAAGTCAAAGCTAAGCGTTCTACTGTTAGGATATCACTGCTTAAACAAGAAAATAATAACAAAGCTAGTCAATTAGTTAACAATAGTCTATCGTTATGCAGTGTGCGTTTTGTTTTCGACGCAACTGACAAAATATTAGTAAGCAAAACGTAACACGAAAGCTTTTTCTAAAAAAAAAATGTTATAGTGCAAGCACGTACGGTTTTCGTCACAGTGCATCCAAATTGGGCTTATCGCACATCGCATGCGCAGCTCGCGGCAATGAACTTGCTCGCTGCGCCCGCGCAGGCCTTTGTTTGTGATACGGCGATGAGCAAGTCTTGTGTGCGCTTACCCTTTTTCATGTTCACCGCTAGTTATTTATGTAATGTTAATTAACTGATAACATTATGTATTTTCTTATTTATTTATGTTTATGTTGATTTATTTTCTCCTTTGAAGTATGCCGGTGGAATAAAACATGACTTTAATTTATTACAAAAACAAGGATTTTGTTTTCAATGCAATAACAAGGAAGTGTTTTTTTTATTCATTATTAAAAAACCATTGTTATGTTTTAGACACGAAGGAATTGAAAAGGTCGAAGTGCATTGGTATTTTTTATCGACTAATAAATAACATCATGTCATTTTACTTCCTGATTATTCGACGTATTCCAAATCGTTTCGCCATTGAAACATTATTGACAGCATGTTTATGCAGAGCTTTATGTTATTATTTCTAGGGTTCCGTACCAAAATCTGAAAAGGAACCTCTATAGTGCGACTTGGTCTGCACCACTTTTAAAACTTTGATAATGTTTTAGGGCGGATTTTTTAAAAAGTGTACATATTTTGTATGAAGGTTTTAAACGTTTCCTCTAACTAACTTTTTAATGAATTCGTTGCATGTTTTTCTACATAAAGTTATTATTCCTTAACATTATATGACCAACTTGTAATCAGTGACAATTAAAAAGTTATAAAGAAAAACATGCAACGAATTCATCAAAAAGTTAGTCAGAGGAAACGTTTAAAACCTTCATACAAAATATGTACACTTTTTAAAAAATCCGCCCTTTAATCTATTTTCTGAGCAAGCACCTGGTGTGGTGACAGTTTATGGGACATGCTACACCTAGCAGTGCACTGTGATATAGTGATTACCATAAATATTTCATGTAGTGATTCTCGTGTAGAGCCGAACTTAAAGAGTACCCCATCTCTTCCCCTGGGTGTTGAAAAAGGCGACTAAGGGATTCTTTAAAGGATGGGCAGCAGCGTTCTCTGAGTACTTTAACAACCATACTGCGATCGCCAACCCGCCTGCCAAGCGCGGCGATTACGACAGCCCCCCTCCTTCGGGGAAGGCCTATGTCCAGCAGTAGACGTCTTTCGGCTGAATGATGATGGTAATGATAGATATTTATTATTTATTTCTCTATTACGCGATGAAATTTTTCAAACTTTGATCTCATATTACTGTGAACTCCCGGGTCCTAGGGAAATAAAGATATGCAAGATTTTTTAGGACATTAAGTGTGACAAATACCGATACGAGTCGTTTCAGTTGGTGCTGGGTTTTTTTTATATGAAATTTGCCCATACTCCTTTGACATTTTGACAGCTTTTGTAGAGAAATTATGTCAAACCGCCATATTTCTCAGATAAAGATGATCTGACTATTGAAAAATGGTCCCTAAGTCTTCATAGAAAATGTATGCATTGTAAGTCATCCAAATGTAATGCCTCGCATGCATTGCATACGTGTGGGATCATTCTATCTTTCCCTTTATTCGGTTAGCCGACAAACCATTGAGTCTACGCCTGTACCTTCACCCCGATGTATGAAAAAATAAATCTATCTAGTCTTCAAGTAGAGCAAGTTTTCTACAATCCAGTCTGCTAGACTTTAGACCTAGTTTTTATATGGAAAATATTTTATCTATTTTAAATTAGATCTCACTTGTTTCTTGTCTTATAAAATGTTGAATGTCTAGCTGCTAGCTGTGTAATTACTGATATGCTGTATAGAATACCGGTTATATGCTGCAGGCGTTAGGAAGCGTGAAATTCATGAGATTTCAGATCTAATTTTTTTAACAAGTTATTTAATTGAAATAATTTTCTTGAACATGCATTGAACATTTTATGCGGAATCATCCAATCAATTTGAATAGATATTAAATTCATTACCATACAGGGTGTTGACAAATTAAGTTCAAGAATTTTGTATAAAATATTTTTTGGTAGGTAAGTAATAAAAAATACGCATATTTCGAAAAGTTTGTTCAATTTCTGATACTACTAACCCCACAAAATTCTTAGAGCACATTTTTTTGCACCCTATGTAATCAAAGCGTGTAATCTCTAATTCGATGCGTGTCATGCCTTATTTAAAAACAAAACTCCATTCACAGCCCACCCACGTATCAAATTTCAAAAACAAAAAAAACGTACATTCGCACAATCTCAGCGGTAAAAAGTTAGTCAACATGTGCGTTCAAAAGTTCCGTTTGCGCTTTGGCGAGTTACACGCTCAATAGACATCAGAATCACTGTCGGTATGAAATTTCATCGCAACACGATTTTTTTCTCTCGCTCTGAAATCGTTTCCGTGCCGGAGTGCGTTGACCGGCCCGTTGAACTCTGTGGGTTCACGACCGTTACAGACATTTGGACGCAAAAAAATACAGAAACGTTTGATGAAAATTTGAAGGGGAGAGTCTGATGAAAATTAAGTTTTGAAGGGGAGATTGTGGTGCGATGAGGAAGCGAGCAATAATGATTGATGCGATTCAATTAGACGGTCAACTAACTGGCCTAATTTCTCCGTCATTTTATAGGAAGTGGGATTGTAAATTGTTAACACCTGTTTGGATGTTAGCAGTCCTTTATTGTACGTTGCCCTACATTTTTACACTCGCATAGTTTTTATACCACAATGTCTGGACTTTAAAATAGACCTTGACTTGTTGTTTCAACTTTTCTTCTCAGAGCTAGTCAGATAGGAAATGCTGGCGCCATCTAGTCTTAAAAAACCCATTTTTTAATTTTTTATAATTATTTATTTGTTTCAAGCAAATACTTAGCTATACATTTACAGACCCTTAGAAATACCGCTTAAAACTACGATCACTGGGCATCTGTGTCTGAACTTGATAACTGAATATCTGTGCTTCAGACAGCAACGCTCTTCCTACAGATTATATAATAAAGCTTATTATATATTAATTATGAAATTGACTTGTGAAAATGTCTGTAACAGATTTATTTACAGACAAAAAATCATATTTATGATTATTTACGGTTTACTCACGTGCATTTTTCGGGATTGCCTGACTAGTTTCGGACCCAAACGGAGCCCTTAATCATGAGCTGAACACGCGGCGTGGTCGCGAGACGAACCCTTCGTTCGCCGCGTGTTCAACTCATGAATAAGGGCTCCGCTTGGGTCCGAAACTAGTCGGGCAATCCCGAAAAATGCGCGTGAGTAAACCGTAAATAATCATAAATATGAATGTGTCTCACGAAAGTTATAATGCAAAAAAATTAAAATCATTTATCAATCTATGACCAATATAATGGAGAGCTTTAAAAACTTCAATTTTCTTGTTGTAAGATAGTTTGTTATTTTAATCGGCATCGTTGGCAAGCAACATTGGTCTAGCATGAATAGACTTATCGATCCTAACTCATCAAAATGCAAAGTGGCTATCACATCAATCGATCGGTACACATTGTTCAATTTCGTTAATACCAAGAATTCGTGTAGGTACAAACACACCAAAAAGTCTACTACTGCTGAAGTACGATTGATTGGTTTAATTCCACATTCTACTGCGTTTTCTATCAGCTATTCTTGTTGCTAACTCTTTAAAAAAGCGCAATGGTTAATAATCAGGTCTTGGAACTCTTCGTTCCACAGGGTATGACGCAGTATGTGCACTTCTAAAAATGTGCACTTGACGCAAAATGTACTTCTTCTTCTTCTTTGTCGTTCCCTCACTAATGAGGATAGTGAAAATATATAATTTTTCTCCATTTGCTTCTGTCCTGCGCCAATTCAATAAATAGATCGTTGTTGAGTTTCTCCTGTTGCCTCTACAATACTTTTACACCATCGTGTTGGAATTCGGCCCCTGGAGCGCTTCTCCTGCATCTGTCCCACGATCAACTGCTTCTTCAACTCATGCATATGTGCTCGCATTATATGTCCAAAGAAGCCTAGTTGACGTTCTCGGCATAGAGAGGTAAGTCGTTTTTTGATGTGGAGCTCTTGTAAAATCGATTCATTTGTCCTCATGGCTGTCCATGGTATCTTTAGCATTCGTCTCCGTCATGGCAAAATGTACACATGACGCAAAATGTGCATTTTGCAATAGGTGCATTTCTCATAACGGGCACTTCTCAAAATGTGCATATTTTGTAATTCGTGTTTAGGGATAATCAAAATGGTATCCAAATAGAAATCTAATGCTTTTTATAAACAACTAGAGGTCGCCCGTAGCTTCACCCGCGTGGATTTCGTTTATCACGTAGATATTTCGCAGTTTTCGGGAGAAAAGTAGATAGATAGATATACTTTATTGTACACTAAAATAAATAAAACAGAAGGAACACACATAATTAAGAACAGTACAAATGGCGGTCTTATCGCTTAAAGCAATTTCTTCCAGACAACCATTGGATGGAAAGAATTGCTAAGAAAAATATAAAGGCAGTTTGCAGCGTACAAAAGTAGCCACTGACCTTCTTCGGGTTCCAGGCTGTCTCTGTACCAAGTTTCATTAAAATCGGTTCAGCGGTTTAGGCGTGCAAGCGTAACAGACAGGAGTTACTTTCGCATTTATAATATTGATAGAGATAAAAACGTCAAATACTTATCAAAAAGTAAAAAGGGTTAAAATCTCGTCATAAGAAGTGCACACATTGCGAAATGCCCATTTTCCGTCAAGTGCACATTAGAGAAGTGCTCAGTTTGCGTCAGACCCGTACTACAGTAGCCGGTATTAAGTTATTATTGTTTGACGTTTAAACAGTTAACTGATTAATTTACGTGCTGTTCCAACGCTATGAATGTGATTGAAATATTCATTGTGCGTGTGTTCCAGTGTAAAACAAAAGGCAATATCCGTTAAGTTGACGCGTGAATTGAGTTCTGTATGAATTTATTACTTACTATCGGATTTCAGACTAAACAATCATATTTGGGTCGCCTACATTCTATACAAGGTGTAGACGAATTCCTGGTGACACAGACTGACAAAGTACGGGACGATGAAAGTTGCAAAAAAAAAACAAGATAAAGAAAACTTTTTTTTCTTAACATGACTCAGTTAACCGACTGCGCGGAACGATATCGAACTAGACGTGCTTGCCAGCAGTATCGGGCTTCCATTCATTTGTACGTAGCATTGAAATGTTCTATCTCATAATTAATTTTCTACTAGCGACCCGCCCCGGCTTCGCACGTGTACGTTTTATAGCCTTAAAACCTTCTTCTTGAATCACTCTATTAAAAAAAACGCATCAAAATCCGTTGCGTAGTTTTAAAGATCTAAGTATACATAGGGACAGACAGACAGCGGGAAGCGACTTTGTTTTATACTATGTAGTGATTGCAATTTTTTATATCTTTTTATTTTTAATCATGCTTAATACCTTGCTTGGTTAATCTATTAGCAATAGATCATGTGGTATTAAGGAATTACACGAATTAGTTCACAGCCTGTATATTTGGATACCTACCAGTGGCGAAGGGTGAATTTTCTTAAAAGGGAAGCCGGACCAAAAAATGCTTACCTTGCTTAAGTGTGATGCGTGAATTCCAGTAACTACTCGTTTCGAAAGGGAAGCCGATAGGAATCGAGTTGTATGGAGCCTTCGCCACTGATACCTACGTATAATTACCTCTCTTCAAAATTGTTTGCGAATAATGCTCTATGTATAATCTAAATTAAGATGCCGATATGATTATGTATAAAGGGGTGTGAGCCTGGAGATCTGTCATACAGGTTCCGAACCTAGTTCAGACTCCAGCTCTCACAAAGGTCTAGCATAAGGCTAAATTGTTTAAATAAAATTAATGTACCTTTATGAGAGAAATAAACTATATTATTATTATAATAAAAAAATATTAAAATCGTATAAATTAACAAAAATACCTTATTAACTTCGTATCACACAGTAACAAAATTATTAGAAAATTCCTTATTTTAATGGCCGCCGTTCCTCAAGAATGAAAACAGTGACCGTTAAAAACATGCGTCCACCTTCCGCATTCAAGACACCGCTAACTTTGAGCAATTTTCCGTTTACCACCAACAATTGGGCACCAAAACCGTTTAACAACAAAATTACAGTGTGTTCTGCCCGATCCGATATGTAAACAGCTTAATGACACAGGCGGAGTGATGGGGGATACACGTGCGCAAGCGCGCCGATGCCACGACAAACGAATTCGACGAAACAAGCGATTGGATGATTGCGAATTGATAAAATAAGTTTATCGTTAATAAATGACTGGTACACGTGGGTGATAGGATTATACGATTACACGAAATATAGTTTTATAGATTATTGAATTAAAAATAACAGTCACGCCGTATTACATGTGACTAGAGATGGGTTTTTACTCGAGGTCGAGTGAACTCATAAACACCAATTAAAATAAAAACGAGGATTTACTAATTTTTATTGTTTGTCGAGTATTTAGCACATTTGACCCAAAAAGGTACCGACTACCAATAATGGGATACTGTCATTGCGAATCCCCCCAGAAGAATCCAGGTTTATTTGATAATGTTAAAATAAAGTATTCGTTATCAATGCAACGGTTCATAATAGACCAAAGGCGTACTTTGAAAAAAAAAATGTTTTTGTATTAATGAACTTTATTATGAATATAATAAACTTGAAATCATCAAAATTGAATTACGTATCAACTTATTTTTGTTTAAAGTTATACGTGCTAAGTTTATTTAGACGACATCATTATTATACTCGTAAATATGTTTTTTTTAGGATTTCCTGAAACCACTGAATCGATAGTAAAAAAACAAAATTATTGTTACCAAATAGAGACTATACCTAACAAAATACAGGTAAAATCAATCAAATCGGTTATGTCATTTTCGAGTAATCCGGGCACATAAGATTACAAAGGCAAATATACGTTCCAAATTGAGAACCACCGTCAATTTTGTTTTCGAAGTCAGTTAGCGCCGATTACTCATTTCCGCAAAATCGTACCAAAACCCAGATAAATAAGCTAATCAATAAACTTATCAAACCGTTTCTAATCTATTTGTCATCCGCGTAATCTCATCGTTCGCGCCACGCGTTCGGACAACGTCGGGCGAAGTCGTCGCGCCGCGCGCCGGCGCCTGCGCAACTCATGCAATATTTATGCCCTACCAACCATCGCCTATTACTTACCGATCGACTAATTAAAAACCTATTGCTCTGAGGAAAAAATATTGTCTAGACAACCGTAGAAACTGATACGTACGTGTTGTGTTTCTAAGAGAATGTTTTTGTTGCTTTAAGAGAATACGGATATACTCGAATTGAAGTAGAAACTGTACGTACACAGGGGAGTGGTCTCTTTTGTTTATATTTCAAAAGCAACAAAAGATTTTAGCAATAAAAATATGTCCATTGTTAATAAAAACCTATAACCATCTAAAATGGTTACTAATGGTTAGTCATTTGCTATTACAGTTGTATTTTAGGCGTTTACGATATTATTGACCTAGTTTTCAAAATTGTTTATTCTTTGCATTTAGGTTTTGAGGCAAATTTTGACCAGACATAGCAAATTGGTAACTTTCTAAATAAGTTGCTCAATGTATTAACACCTTCAGTGCCAAGGACTCTTGCGCATATACAAGCTGTAACATAAATAACGCACAACCTCTTAAGGGGTCACTGTACACAAAAAAACATGAAATCGCGAAAAAAAAATCTGTTGTTCCCTACATTTTAACAAGTTATGCGAACATAAATGTAGGGAACAGCTGATTTTTTTTTCGCGATTTTATGTTTGGTCCCATAGTAAAAGTTGTTCATAATGATGAATACAGTGACCCCTTATGAGGTTGTGCGTTATTTAAGTTACACCTTGTATAATGCTGAGAACCCCGCTAGCGGCTTCACTAGTAAAAAGTATGACGGCATGACATATAGACTACATTAAAAGTGTGGAGAAATTTTTTCGTTCTGCCTAGTATTTTCCCAACTATGTTGGGGTCAGCTTCTAGTCTAACCAGATGCGACTGAATACCAGTATTTTACACAGAGCGTCTGCCATCCGACATCCGCAACTCCGCAACCCAGTTACTGGGCAATTCCGATATCCCAGTTGGGCTTGTGACTACTCGTAACGACTGTCAAAGGTATTCGTATTACACCCGGGACCTACAGGTTAACGTGCTCTCCGAGGCACGAAGGGGTCTCGATATGTAACGAACGGTCACCCATTCACGGACTGACCGCGGCAGGCACAGCTTAACCTTGCTAATCATTTGATCAGTGCGGTTGATAATTAACCACGAGCTAAGGAAACAAATGTGTTAAATATTAACAAAATCTTCTACAGAGGTTGAAAATTGCTTCATCTTTTAAAATTTATAATAAAATAATAGCTTATGGGAAAAGGGAGAGACCCTTCTGCTTATCTCTCCCCTCATCTTCTCTTCCGCCACTATTATCAAAGTAACAAGTGGTTATGAGGGGAAATAAAATATTGCCTTGGGATTTATGAATGTGGTTTGTAAAACATCAAAACTAATAACGATCAGATCAATCTAATATAAGACGAATATGAAAATATTCTTTAAGATGAATATTATAATAGAGATAAATTTAATGTTTCTGAGGACCCATGTTAGGGTGATAAATGAAGATGTTTTTTCAGTAGCTACAAATATTAGATCTACTGCAAAAACTAAAGAATCGCTTAACAAAATGAATGAAACCCTGAACTCAAGCAGGCCTGACAAATTGAACCCAGAAGACGCTAAAATATAAAACGAAAAAACAGATTATGAATCATATACTGCAGCATACAAACCTAGCAAAAGAAAGGGGCTAAAAACCGAATGCAGTCTGATACTCATAAAGTTACATAAAGTTTGATCAAATCCAACAAATGATGAACGTTCGCTGGCTAGTGTGTACGCTGCAGATAATCAAAAAGATCCACATCACCATACTTCTGAATTACGCACAATCTTCCGACTCCCGCAAATAACATTCGCGCATGACATAGCAACAAAGAGATAATGAGTTATTGTGATTTGTGCAAACAAATAGACAATAATTCCCCACGTATCGATGCAATTACTGGACGCTATTGTCAGTCGTCGCCAGGGCTGACAATGCGCACTTTGACTCAAGTGGACTTGAGGATGTGGCTCGAGATAGTCGTGTTTGTTTACATTTAAAAGGATGGTAATTGAAGGTAATACATGCAGAACATTGTTAAAAGGAGATAATACGCGAAACGAAAGGAAATGACAGTACCACAGTAAGACCTCATCACAACCAATCAGAAGAGTTTAATTGTTATTGTCAATAATGTCAAACACATTTTAACCAATGAAATTGCTTAGGGTTTACGCTAGTGGTGCCATTGGTTCCTCCGTTTTAAGTCCCTGTGATATTGTGTTCAGTCTTTCTGAGAATTTAGACCGAAGATGTCAGTTCTTCGCTCGCATTTTCAATGATAACGTTTGAAGAATTACTATGGCCACCAGTTCTGCTATTGAAAAATGATCTTTGCCCTTTCATAATATTCGTAACAGTCTTATATACCTACAGGAAACAATTAAGAATTCCGGCAAGGTGCCAACTTAATTCGGCTGAGTAACATGTCACATAAAATATTAGGATATCTGACACCCCTAATGTTTCACCACGTCGTCGCCTGTCATCCTGTCAACGTTGACATAAATATATGTCACCACTTATAATTATCTTCATTATGTTGCTATGTAGTTAGCAATTGATTATCTGTGCTGCCAACCGTAGTACACGCGGATAAAAATGTTGGCTTCTGATATTTATTGGATATTTATGCTATGCAATTGTATGTTACTAAGCACTTAGCATATTTATATGATAAAGAAAATCTATCTTGTTTCTTTGTGAAAATTGACACAATAGTTAAGCCGATTGTGATTCAAAAGGGGAAGCTGTTGAGTGTTTTCAATCCTCGATTCATATTGCCAGTTTCTTCACATGCCTAAAACTAATTGATCAAAATAAAACATTCCTTGAAGAACGCTCGTATTTTGTGGTGATAACCGTAACGAAACCTATATCGAAAGTTTAGTGTTTATGAAGGACAGCAAGATAATTATGAAGATACCAATTAGTTTTACTACATCTACACAAAAGATTTTAGTCAAAACCTCGTAGCTCTACAATCCAAAGACGACGTACAATGTATTTGCGTAGTCATTGTCTTTGGGCGTGAGAAGCGGGCTGCTAACGGACCCCGCAGACACGGCAAATTGACCCTAGACCGGTTACCGACCCGACAAACTGCCACCTCTGGCTATGATGTAGTCATTGACAGCGGTGTGAGCGAAGTAGTTACGCAAATTTTGCATATTTTTGAGGCAGTAGCTAAACCAGCTAAAGTGACGCCTTCTCCTGCTGTGGGATTTGGAGTGTCAAGTAGTATCTCTTCTCTGTTTAAAAGTTTTACTTGACTTTTCTGATCATCTTCCTCGCAGAAAGAGTCCGGTGCATTAAAGCTTATACTTTTGTCCAAAGTAACTCCAACTCCGTCTAATGTTCACAATGTTCAGGAAACATTTTTTTTACGGTTTGGTGTACAATTAAATATTGTTTTTACTCCTTGGAACACACCGAATTTACCTTTATTGATAAACAAACTGAAACCTATGTGTAATTTTCAATGTCATCAACCAAAGAGTTGTCAGTTAAAGTTTGGTCATGCTTGCGTACTCGCGGTCACTGCCGTCATATCGTGCGATGTGGTCTACGTTGCGTCGTACGGGAGTCTTGCGGTTTCCGATGAAATTACTATAATAATTTTGATTATAGGCACTTGTAATATTTTGTTTAAAATAATTTCAACAGTTTTAACTCCCAAAAGACTATGGCGAAAACTGTTGGTGTCCCACACTGTCCACCACTAAACAGAAGTACCACTATTTTATCAAATGAGTATCTGTTTGAATTGATTTGTATCTTGAGTTGGAAAAAGGGTGGGATGATGATTAATTTTGACGGTTTTAATGCAATCTTTTTAACGCCTGACTCGAAACGATGGATGTTTTAAGTTTAAATCTCCAATTCGTGGCACCGTAGCTCCGAAACGGATACACCGATGTCAATTTAGTTTTAGTTTGAAAGCTTTTTCAATAAGGTTCTTAGCCGTTTTCGATGATAATTACTTCAGAAACATCCAGGAGGGGTTTTGTGTTTTTTTATTTAATTATTTTATTTGTAACGATCTAATTATTAAAATTTAACTTTCATTGTTGCCCATACTAAAGTAAATAGTACTCTATGCATTGTCGTTCTTCGTCTGTGCAAAGTCACAAAAGATTTCAGCCAACGCAGTTGCAACTATGCAACAATTGCATTGGTTACATCACAAAGCACAAACAAAGGATTAAGGTGTTTATTTTCACACTAACATGTAAAATCATGCTCATATTCATATCATACCATAAACGTTAAATTCTGACTTCTGACCATGAAGCTCCAAAATCATTACAATGATTTGGAAGAATAGCTTTGCCAACTTCATTAAAACATGCACTTGAATTAAATCGAAAACACAATTTATTTAAATAAAATTCTTTTGTTGTTGTTGCGGTTTTTGACAGACCAATTACAACACTTCCTATAATGCTCGATCATAATGATTAATATCAATCAGCCAGTAATGACCCTGGCGATTGGTCGCAAGGCTGTCTCGGAGACGATGATGCTGCACATTCTGTTGAAAGTAAACAAGCATGGTTGACACTGGTTGACGTGCTCTTGTAGTGTTCCTGGTATGAGGTTCAATAACGGTCAGGTCGTTCTTGGAACAACTTATGTAATATTGTGTGGCCCATTAGTCGTGTGTTTTCTCGTCTAAAATCTTCGGTAGCTAAAAACATCTCAAAATATTTTGTTAAGGCCAGTCCATTTACTTCTCTTTTGTTCTATACCCTTGTTTTCAGTGTTTACAATGATTAACGGATTTTATTAAAAGAGTGATTGATTGAAAGATTTCAGAATCACATTCTCAATTTGTTTTATTGTCATGTTTATTATTTAGTCGCCTGTTATTGCAATTATCTATGGTTTCGTCCGCTTCTACATTAACGAAAATAACGTCCAATTGAGCCAAATTAATGAACAATCAATTCCTTTGTACAAACATCTACAATACATAACTACCGTCATTTTCTTGGTACGCAATTTTCGAAATTTCATTATAAAGCACGCCATCCTTGACCCAATCAATTTCACAGCTGTAATCGTCCAAAATCTCAAATAATTACATTTGTAATACACTTGTAATAGAAATTACAGTGTAATTGCATCGGGTTCCCGCGATTCGTGAACGAGTATCATTGTTCTTTGGTTTCCGCGTCTGCCTTTCCCATGACCCGTTGTTCTAGTTTAGTGGAAATTGTTCAATGGTGTTGTATTGGTAGTTTCTTTCATTTTTTTTCTATGAGTCATGGTGGTTTGCGTGTCAAGGGTTTTGGTAGTTCCGGGTGTATGTGGCGTGTTCTTGTCATTAAATTGTGATATTTGAGTTTTTAGTTTTGTTTTAGTTTGTTTAGAATTTACGTTATGCACTGATCTTGATTTAAATATAACATAACATCATGCCTGTATTCTCCCAAAGGTTGAGCAGAGGTGTGTAGAACTCCCTCGTTTCGTCGCTATGTTTAAATCCCATGTAATAGGGACGAACCTATTGCCATCAACTGGGCTCGAATCCAGACTCCGGGCTACTACTGAGAAATTACACACGGAAAATCACAATAACACCTAGCCCGGCCTGGGGATCGAACCTAGGACCTCACACTCAGCAGTCGCGCTTGCAACCAATAGACCCACGAGGCAGTCGATATTGTTGACGATAGGGACGTGTGGCGCTAGTTCTTTTCTGCACATGTGGCTTCCCTGGTAACCAATAGTTTTTAGATGTAGGTTTATGTATGTATCTATATTAGTTAGATACGATTATGATTTAACCCAATTCATACGGAATTGATTTATATACTTTATTTTTAATTTGTTTTTACCTGTACTTGCATAATTTTATTATTGTAAAAAAATATGATGATTTTTGTTGTATAGAGTCAATTAATTTATTCACTTGACAGACATATCTGTGTTGCTGGGGAGTTTGTTGCGCCGTTTCTTCTTCACAGCAAAAACACTAGGAAGCGGTGAAGGGAGGGCTTTTTGTGGGATGTCTATAATATTGTAAAACTAACGTTCAAAAAGAACTAAGTAATTCTAGTCTATTTTGAATAAATGAGTTTTGAGTTTGAGTCATAAAAAACATTCATTCATAAAAAAAACTAATATTACTACATCCAATTTCCAATTAATCTCCATTTTCAACCTTCACTAAACTGTTACCTATTCAAGTCTACTCTATTCAAAGTAATTGATTGATCAATGAAACTATTCTCTATAAGCAAAGATCCCATACATTCTATCGAATGAACTTCACCGAAGGTATCAACACATTCACTGGTATTTTTAGCCGGTACTATGGCCAGGTCACCGGAGTCACACACGGCATGCGTGGGTCGTCTGAATGGGCGTCTTTAACCGTCGCTCTCGATGAATGGCCGGCCCATTCACGGGCGGCAAACAGAGGGACGTTATTTGTGATCGCCTCGGGTCAAATAGACCAGGTTACGATTACGTGTGCATATGGAATTCGTTTTAAGTGGTAAAATGGTGTTGCATTGTAGTTGGTTTCAGGTCAAAGTGTGTCTAGAAGATAGAATAATAAAGCGGTAGGAAATTCTAGGATGAAGAAATGTTCGTTCTACCTAGCCTTTATCCAACTATGTTGGGGTCAGCTTCCAGTCTAAATGACAGTTTGACTAGGCCGCAAGTGACTAAAATCGCAAGCCCCAAAGTTGGGTGCCTTCCGACTTTTGCCGTGCGGCGACAAGCGCATGCGGCGGGTGACTAAAATCGACCGTGTTAATGGTCAGTTGCAGGCGATCGCCCGCCGCGTGAGGTGTGTTTTGCGTTGTGTTGTTCCGCTAGAAATGAACAAGTCGCATGCGATTTTTGTCAACTGGTGTAAATGGGGTGGCGATTCGATTTTTACAAGCGATGCGACTGGTGACTTGCCGCACGGCTAAAATCGACCCGTGTAAATCCCCCATAACCGGATGCAGCTGAATACCAGTATTTTAGACGGAGCGACGGCCATCAGACCTCCGCAACCCAGTTACTGGGCAATGCCGATATCATAAGGTTGGGTCGGTTGTAAGACTTTCGGACTTCTGATTACCCGTAACGACTGTCAAAGGTATTCATATGACATCCGTGACCGATGGTTTAACGTGCTCTCCAAGGCACGGAGGGATCTCAATGTCTTCCAGGATGAAGAAATGGTAGACAAAATTGATAGTTTATGAATTGTAAAATAGGTAATACCTAAACGCAGAATATCTTAGCCTCTCCAAAGGATAATGCTATTATTTTGTTCGCATTTGTTTATTCGAAACCATCAAACCTATAAAAGAAAAGGCTTATTACCTCAGTCATTAACAGCCGCCCACACTTTGAATAAAATTGACCGATTTTCTGTCTCCGACTTTAGACATAATCAACTCGACTAATCACAAGTTTGTCGCCAAGTTTAATTACGCAAACAGCCAATAAATCACTGCATAGTTTGAAAGTAAGTATCGTGTCACAATCACTAACATTCACACCATAATAGGTGTCACGTGTGATGTTTCATGACAACTTACCATATAAGGTGTTATTGCTATCAATATATTTAATTGGTCGGCTGGCGTCGGGACGCGGCGCGGGCGCACCGCAATTAAATTTCCATATCTGCTCGGAAATATGCATACCGAATATAGAAAAGCTTAGTGCGACGGCATAACAATGACAGTTTATATGATTATAATGTAATAATAGCGGACGTGAATTCACCATCATCGCAGAGTTTCTTAATATTTAAATTCTTATTCGCCGAACGTTGGAAGTTATTAAAAGTATGCAATGTAGATGTTAGCGTTCTACGAAGCCCTGTTATTAAGATATATTGCCAGCGCAGACGATGGATACTCCTTAGCGGATTTTCTTAGTCTGCGAAAATAAAAAGTATGAAAATAGACAGAATTTTCAGCGGAATTCTAGACCTACGAGTGCGTTAATGAATAGGACTGCATACTGTCTTTCGCGGACAAAAAAATCCGCCGCGATTTGTCTGTCGTCTGCTTCGCAAAAATTTACGCCGAAGTCTGTCCCTCGTCTGGGCTTAAGGCGAACCGAGATTTCAGGGACCAACGCCAATTAGTCCAACATATTAATCTCAAACTTATAATTGCATTTGCCCTAGGTACTGTTACTTTATTTCCTGCTTACACGATAAGCTCTCACCTCATTCAAGAGCTTATATTTATGAAAATTAATCAAGAATGAAGAGATTACACAGGCTGTATGGCTCGCAGTAATTAATAACTACAACAAAACTGTGATTAAACAAGCTAAGACCATAACTCTAGATGTAAGGCCCACCTCGGCGATAGCAGCATAATTGTGAAGAGAAAACATTAATAAAGCTAACTATGAAGTATGGACTCAATCAGTGCGCAATGGCGGCTAATTGAGAAGATGTGCGCTTGCGCAAGCCATACGAATCAATTAACTAACTACTGCACTTGATGCCGTGTGGTCTTGGCTACGAGTAGACCTCAATCGCTTCACGTGGGTTCCCTTACAAGCAACTAGGTAAATGATAAAGATATCAATCCGATCAGAATCATCCCACCACCTGTACCTTTTATTAATCCTCCAGAATAGCAAATTCTTTCGATTAATAATATTAAGGAAACGGTTTCTAAAGCAAGAGCAATAGACCACCCACTAATAGATCTATTTCTTGTTCTTGTAGAAAAATTGCTTTTTCTGTAGTATATAGACGTACTCGTGTGTAAGTTTGCAAAGAGCATGCATTAATTGCGCTGTGCAAGAATGAACGTAATGAAGATGCAAAGAAAGAATTATTATCTGATTTCTGGTGTTGACTCAAGAGCGTGTAATTTCTGTTTATCGCTATTTTTTTCTGATTTAATTAGTATTTCTTAGATATGTATTGTGTATGGACTCGTGAAGACTCAAAAGAGATGTACTCGTAGGATTTCCCGAATGCTTGCAGAGGTATGAACTATGAATGTTAAAATCAAAAAACAAAATCTCTATCTTTTGTACGTTACTCTTTACAAAACTCTAACAACGCTTCTAATAGAAAAAAAAAATTGATCGTATCTAACACTTCTAAGAATGATCTAATATGGGAATGCCCGGATTTTGGACCGTAAGGTTGAAGTTGCTAGACCTTTTACTATACCACCAAATATTTCTACAAAACCAAAAAGCCATCCTCATTCTCACGTCCAAGCAGTAAATAAAATGCTTATTATACAGCGCCAATCGGTTCAACAGCGAGTCAACGAGATCAATATGAACGAACGCAGTCGCGACGCTGTGAGGTCGTACTCGCAAATAAATTGCTGCCCGTCTGCCGGGTTTGTAGACCGACGCCCGTGTGGTCTTAGGAGATAGACACACTAGTTTGTGGGACAAATAATTTAATTCAACGTAGACTTTATTATTCATTGTGGGGACAGGCTAGAATATAAAACTATCTCACTGCACGCTGGGAACAGACGCGTGTTGTAAGATTCAACAAAACCCAGCACGCTTGGTAGTAGGATCTATATGGTCCGCCTGGCTATCTACCACTTGAATATCAAAGCCAAAGTTACAGGGGTATAGGGGAATTCCTCGATATCTCTATTTCTCGGATTCGTGTGTTCCATCTTAGACCCCGTCTGCTGTTACCATCAGGTACGATTAGGTTCAAATACGACCAAGTCAATTAGTAAAAAAACTGGCTCGACACTGCAAAGAGTAATCAAATGTCTTGGAAGAGGTTCATTGCTAAGAATTTGCTGAAACTTTTAAGGGGATGAAACCTAACACCCTTAACCCATGCTTCCTATTCGAGACTTAAAGATACAAGTCTCTAAAGTTTTAACACAAGACTGTCTGCAGAACAGCACTTTGAAAGTTTTATGGATTAAACAATATTAAACATACATTTCAAGATGAGTAGTTTGGGTATGTACTCGTAAATGTTATCCGGGATAGCAAGGATTCCGTTGCCCCTTACAACTTTCGGTCACAGATATAGAAACTGCGCCAGACGTCTTTATTGCGGAAAGTTTGGCACAACACTGTTGCTAATATTTTGTTCCTTTAAGGATTGTGCTGGACGGCTTCCAAGATTTTGCATTCATACGTGAATTTAACCAGTTATTGTGAGAGTTTGAAACTCGATAACACCAAAATATGCTGCAGAAAATAGCTCGTAGCCGTGTTTCTGACAGTAAAAATAAAGGTAACGAGTCCTCAAAAGGACATTTGCATTGATTAACCTGAAAAACTGACTCAACAAGCCATCTGTGATATCAACAAAAACAACGTCTTAACTGTCAAAAAGGGAAAATACGATTCAAACTTGATTGTGCCCACTTCCTAAGGTAACAGGCACAAAGATCGCTTACTACTAAATGAAGTGGACATTTATGTAAATGAAGTAGCAACTATCAATGAGGCCGCTTTTAAAAATGTGCTTGTACTATTTGTAGATACATAAAAACGACCACATTATTTGGTAGGAAAAGTGATTTAATTTAAATATGAATAGGCTTTAACGGACCTCAGATCTTTAGGTTGATAAACTTCATAAATAACGCCGAAATTGTATCCCAAGAAAAAATATTAAACTTATTTTTTGGAAGATTCATTTCTTTCCAGTGAATCATGTTAGTATTCTTGATAGAATCTGGGTCAAGCTTACCTATAATAGCTATTCAGTCATCGTCCCTTCAAGGTTAATCCAGATAAAGGCATGCCTGGTTGAATAAAATAGATAAAATCTGATTAAAACCTTCAGCTCATTAACGTACGATTCGAAAAATGTTTAACAATTACGATAAATTCAATACAATCTTACATCAAGAATTTCCTATTGAACGAATTCAATGAGTGACCTTTGGAACAGCGTCGGCGTTTATTTGAATTTCAATGTTCAATGGACACCTCATTTATGTAAATATCATAATTTCTTGGTTAAATTATTTGTTACATTAATGTTAAATTATCTTTGTACACGGCCGACCTTTTTCGTTGACAACCAAATTCAATTACAGAGCCGTCATTACATCTTGTTATATTCAATTTTATGTAAACATCGCTTTCATCATTCAATTGGTTAATATTGAAATCTTGTCCTCCTGCTATGTTTACGTAACACTATACAATGTAAACGAAATCTGAAAATTTTGTATTTCCCCTTTGTTTACGTAAATCTCATTACGTGGCAAGCGCCTTGTCTATCCACCATAGTCTTATCGATGGTTATCTATTATCAATTTCGAACGTAGGCATTTGTTTTTCTTTTGATTTTCCATCATTATCTTTACCTAGTTGTTTTATTTTATTTGTAGCTTGCTTTCAATTTTCTAACCAGTCTATACTCTCACTTAGATTTTCAGCTTACAATTTCTTTTCCATTTTTTACGTTCACTTTCTTCAGATTAGCATAATTTACATCCATTACTGAATATTCTTAAACAATCGCCTCATCATCGCCAAAATCTACGTTTCGCAAGTTTTCAATAATCCTGTAGAAGTAAGCGCGTTACCTATGTCTTCGGTGATGCGTGGGCGCAGAGTAGTGACCGTTGCACCGGCCCACGCGCCGTATGTTGCGACACGTCTGCGCTGACCACTGCGACCGTTTTTATTGACACATCAAAGTTGTTTGCGCTCGCTGTTCATCATTATGTGTGAACTTGATTTCTATACATTGTGGAAAAGATTGAATTGATTTGTTTCTATATTGATGTTTCTTACATATTTGCATATAAATTATATATCTACAGACTTGAGATATGATTGTGCTATGTTGCTAATTTAATTAGAGTATTAATTACTATTCAATAATACGGACTAGACTATAGTCTTATCTACACTCAGATTTGCGTTCTGGGTAATATGTTTTTGGAAGACCTTCAGAATAAAAGCGGTAAAGGAAAGGATTATTCAAAAAGTAATATATTTTTTTTATTCCATTGCCATACAATCCTTGAGCCTGTCAAATTTTTAAATGTTGCCAGTTGCTCTGTATTTAGGTACCAATAAATTTAAATATAGGTTACAACAATGATTACTTTTGGAACGGGTCTAAAGTTTAACGATCTCTTCCCACGACCGTTTTGATTTACACAGTCACTTTTTGTGTGTTTAGATCTCGTATAACAGGTCCAATATTGCGACTCCTGCGCAGGCATGTAGATATATTTGTTGCTTTTAACTAATTCTTGTTTTTTTTTTGTTGCAGGTGAGTCAGACAGACGAAGTAACTTTTTAAATTATTTGAGAAATTTGGTTTGGATTTCTGCTTTGAGGTATGTAAAACTTATCTTGAAAAATGACACTGAGATGTGGCGTTCAAATCGCAAATAATCGATACCAACTATAGCCGAGTTTCAGTTCCGGGTTCCATACAATGGTGTAAATTAAATTTTAAGTAAACGACCAAAACAGCTTCACCAATACTGGTCGTTCTAGCAAAAATGTAACAAAACCATATAACCCTGAGCCTTGTAGTCACACATGAGAAACCATACGTCATTATAATGACCAACGTAGTGCATAAACAGAGACGTGGATTCACTACACGTGCTCAATTGAGCGCCACTGAGAATTAATTGGAAAAGCAATGCGTTGTTAATTAATATTGTAAACAGTTCGCAACGGAAATGCCAGTGTCTGACATGTTTTAATTTTGAATTTACGTGCGTTGAGTCCACTCTGTCTGGCTTTAAATTAGCCCTATTTGAGCAATGTCAAGTTCTTTGTATTGTCTGGTTTTCTTCCATTGGTATTATTATTCTTTCTGTCATCATTATCTGCTACTATATGTTTGGAATTACTAACAGCTGGTCAAAGATTGTCTTTTTCTTTAACTATTATATCAGTATTAAATATTAAATTAGTATCTTTCCATTTATTTAAACTAACCTGACAATAAATCAGTGAGATTTTCAAGTTGTGGTCCTCTGGAAATATTCTTTCCTTTATCATCAAAATATTGTCTGCTTGGAGCTTTATGTATAATTTAACGCCCCAGCTCCTCTTACTACCTGTCATACCCAATCCCACTCCTTCAATTCCATTATTTATAACAAACATTAATGTCAGTATTTGGAACAAGCTATAATTTTGTCTAATAGCCACTGGCGATCTTCGTTGATCTAGAACTAATCTGAGCTAAACTAGTCATCATGTATAGAACCAGTTTGTGTACAATGTATGTAGTTATGGTCTTGCATTATGTCTGTATGTGTCAATGGACCAATGTTGTTATGTATGTATGTGTTGCGTGTGTATTTTTTACCTAAACAGCGGTGTTGGCCTCCCGGTTGAGTGAGTCCCCGTGAATGTCACGTTAACTAGGGCTAAATGTGAAAAACCTGCTTTGATTTTTCTTATGGATCGACTGTTTTTATAATTTCAAACAACCAATTTGTTAGTCTTTGACGATATTTCACTAACCTATCATTTGGTTCATTAAGCTCATTCGGTCTCTTAAACTTTTCAATTGCTAAAATTTGCATTTCACCACAGATGAATAGTGATAATGACAAGATTATTGAACACATAAATTCCATATTTCTAGGTCACATTTAGCTCATCTGGTGAATAGTTACGGACTACATTATTGATATGTTGGTGAAATACCTCCTGAATTTCCTAAATCTGGAAATCCCAGTTTACCTATAAAAACACGGTTTGATGAAATTACAACCATTTTTTACCTGAAACTTGAACCCCATATACACGTCTTCTGACACAATGGTGCGTACGTTATCATAAATAATAATACCATTCGAAGCCCGGAGGTAACCCTATGAATAGCAAGGGCGCGTGGGTTGAAACTCCAATGTAAATATTGCCAAATTTGATCCTTGTGCAAACGCAAACAGCCCGACGTTTTTAGGTAACCGCTTATCAAACCGGTTTTCACGAATATTTGGGACTTGACGCTTCCTTTTATTTTTCAGAAGTAAAATCCACTGCAATTTTTCGTAAATCGGTTTTTACTTGATTTTCCATAATTTCATGGCGGATCTGCGGTACGTACTTGTGACCAGATACTTAGCTGGGTGTAGTTTAGTACCTATGTGACAACAACTTATATTTTAGTCATAAATCAAGCACTACCATTTAAAACCTTCCGTTTCTAGAAAGTACTAAACCTAACTGTACTGAGATTTGCATGCGAACTCTAACAAAATTATCGCCAGAGCTTTCTTGAACATTTTTAACACGCAAAACGCATTTATATGAAAACATTTCTTAGACGTCGCACATAAAACCGTGCATCCCGACGTTAGCAAAGTGCATTTCCGAGTTTTCATACGTTTAAGTTAAGTTTTAACGTGCCAAACTAAGTAATTACTCGTCGGATAAAATCTCAACAACGGCTCACTACGGGCATTAGAATAAAATCAAACACTTAATGAGCCCGTTCTAGCTAACTTCTTAATGTACCAACTGTACAATAAATACATTATTTTAATGCCCCGCCACGAGTTGTTGCCGCAAATAATCCTTGCGCGGTATCACTGAAAATATTAATGGTTCTTTGTCTCGTGCACTACAGAACACTTTATTTTCTAGAGAAATTACTTGATTTTGAGATATAGCCCTTATACATTACAGGTACGGTCTGCAAGAATACAGACACCGTTCTCAAAGTATTAGAGTTAATCAATTGTTGGAACCTCGCGATGTTAACACGAATAGTTTGAATGGCTTCCAATCCTGTGGGGCGCATTCCTTCCGCTCATGTTACCGCGGGTCGGCGGGTGTAACACGTGCCACGTGGCGTGGAATTTGTCACTACCCGCCGCCGCGTCGCTTTCACTTTCCATATTAGAACGGAGCACGCAGTGTTTATTCTGGCGCGGTTCGACGAACCGAAATTATGTTTATTTAACAAATCGCGAGCCGACAGGCCCGTCAGCGCCGCAGCCAGGAATGCACCGCCACCATACGCGGCTTAATGAACCATAAATCCATTCGATATTATTGAGTGTCCGCGCCTGAACGTTGACCGCCGCCCCGGCGCACGGCATCCCATTCATGCGAAGGCCGAAGGGAAAATAAACGAGAAAACGCGACTCTGCCGCGACGAGCGCCGCGCCACGGTTTCCGTTATTCTAAAATTAAAATCACACACAGCGTCCAGACGCACCGGATTCACTGCACATAAAACCGAAAGTGAACTCTCGGCTGGAGAAATTAAGAATAAAGTCGCATCCACCAATAAGAAAAAAACATCTCAGCGGGAGTCGTCATCACAATGGACGCGATTCCATTCCGCGGCGTACTATGTGGCGGTGATGATTCACTTCATGCGCTCAGATTCAGCCGCGCTCCTGTCAGACTTACTACAGACGGCACTATAGCATCTTGAAATTTTGCCAATGGTAGTTTCGCAAGCGATTATCGTAAAATTCAACGGCGCTCTGGCAATGACCCATATTGAGGTAGGTCACGGGCAGGGATAGACTGCTAATAGACGGGTGGTCAGCACACCATTGACCGGCGTTTGCCGACACATCTACCGCTACTCTGCGTTGAGATAAGCATGTAATTTACTGCGCCTTTGATGTGAGGCGGCGCGCCGTGGCCGGAATACTAAGTGTCGCGCTCTGAGCTATTGTGTGCGTACATTAGCGTGGCCGCACTGCCGCCGTGGACAAAGCTCTGCTAATGCGGGTTCCTTGTCTCGCAACGCACCACAATGCGGAAATGAAGGTTAACGTTGTGCCGCTGATAACTCCGCTTCTGTCATATTATCATTCGAGGCAGCTATCGCGGTCCTCCCAAAGATGGACTCGAGTTGGCAGTCGATACCGACTGCAAAATGCACTCGGTCCAGTTAGCCTGCAGCTGTAATAGGCTGGCTATCAATAAAAAATCAATATTTATGAAGTCACATGTTAAGACAGTCGTTGTCGTTCAACTGCACTGGACAAATGACATGAAATGTACTATACATTGCAATAACAAAAACAGAAAAATGATGAAATTTTAAATATAGAAGAGGTTTTATGCTGTGGGCAATATAGTAATATTCAATTCTGCCTTTGTTTATACAAGTGTCAATGAATTTAAAATGTACGACTCAATCGAGTCTCCTTAGCATACATTACCGTCCCTCGCATTATTGCAAATGGCACGCTAACCCTGCAATGCGCACGGCGAGCTGCGCGGGCGCATCGTTATCATAATATCCATTTCCGCCGATATCGTTCGCCCTCCATCCCGGTGCGTCAACCTCGGAGATGATTTATTACATCTCATTACCAGTCGCCATTAGATATTATATACCTAATCGAGATCTCGATGTTTGTATCGATAGCTGCAATTAACTCGGCGCGTAAGATACGAATCGCAGTCACCAATTAAATGCTACAACATCAATCATCGCCTGTCATAAGTGATTTAACGAACTCTTCAAATTAACAAATGAGTATAGTCTGACCTTGGATGTTTAGTATTTATCATTCTTCATGTTGCACAGTAGCTAAATAGTAAATTGGTCAGTCCCGGCAACCGCTTGGTATGTAATTACTTGTTGACAAAACATTAATTGCTAGCGATCGACTATCGGTCGACGCAATGACAAAAACCGTGGCAACGAACGGTAATGACTGAAATATTGGTTCGTCTTTTGTATTCGATCTATCTGTCGTCAGAATGACAGAAACCGTGGCAAGGAGCGGTAATTACTGAAATATTGGTTAGTCTTTTGTATGCGACCTATCGGTCGTCACAATGACAAAAACCGTGGCAAGGAACGGTAATGACTGAAATATTGATTAGTCTTTTGTATTCGATCTATCTGTCATCAGAATGACAAAAACCGTGGCAAGGTATGGTAATAACTGAAGTATTGGTTCGTCCTTTGAATTTCCGATCTATCGGTCGTCAGTGACGACTCGTCACAGTGACAAATACGTGGCAACGAACGGTAATTAATGAAATATTGGTTCGTCTTTTAAATTTCCGATTTATCGGCCGTCACAATGTCAAAAACCGTAGCAAGGAACGGTAATGACTGAAATATTGGGTCGTCCTTCGAATTTCCATTGATAGGCGCGGTTGGAAGGTCCTTAAAGACTGTAATTATGTGTTAGGGAAAGTGATGTTGTTCTACGAAGCGGCAGGCATCAGACCGACAGACGTCTAGACGAAGGCGTGGCGATGTGTGTTCGCACACTAATTGCTCCTGTAGGCAACTTTTCAAATGCATGTGCCCAACCCACGCTGTCAAGAAAAGCTTTTCCCTTATTCACTTCGAGAAAAAGTTACAAATCCTTTGCTAAGTGCTTCTGACAACTTGTTGGTCTGTTTTTCATGAATAATTATGCTGCTGGATTTGTTTGTAAACCGCATTAGCAACACATACATCGATGCTACAGAAATAATTGAATAAACATTTCTAACAAAGCCATCTTCGATCAAACTGACAATGACCCACATATGTGCTCTAAATGTATTTCTAAATAATTTATCTAATTAAATATCAATACCGTGCAAAAAACAATAACAGCCAACTGTGTTGATACAACAATGGCTGCGCACGCGCACAATGCGCGACCTTGCGCTCTTTTCGATCGTTGGGTATCGATCGATAGACTGGGTAGATTGTATCGATGCATCGGTTTCGTGTTTTTGTCGTGTCTGAGCGGAACTGAGTTACTTGTTAGGTTAAATCGGGTTCAGTTTAGATTGCTTGTAGGTTGCAGGGCTGACAACTTCCTACTACCTATTTATTGAGTTGAACGGTGGAACACGAAACATGTTTGCAACAATTTTACGTCCATCCTATAGCGTTCAAAAGGCCTATTAAGAATATTAGTACCCCATCAATAACTGTCGTCTAGCGTCTAAAATAAGGGACGCGGAGATGAATAAAACAGATGACTTTCCTAAAATGTTTATTGTAATTTAGCTTATTGTAGCCTTTTTAAGAAATACTACTAACGGTCTATCCAAATTCGTCGTGCCCGCCAGCTGGGTCGTCGTGTTTCCATACATTTACACGTGGCATCGAAATATTCTATGATAAGAAAAAGAATGGCCCGAAAAACATTTTTTTTTTCTTTGTTTTCTTACTGTCACCTACTAAAATAGCATGACAAAAAAATAAACAATATAAAAACCTTATTGTTAATCAAGCTAAATTCCGTACAAGGTTATTTATTTATTTATTTGCTTTCCATAATGTTTCAATGGATGATAAAATATAATATTTAGTTGAGTGACAATTATGGACCCTGTTATAGGGCACAACAAAAAAATCTTAATTCTATTTTTATTATAATGATATTAATTAATTTTAACCTTATATCATGCATTTTTTTTATTTTTTATTATACAATTATACATTGCCATGCTTTATTATTGTATATTAATTAAATTATTATTATATTAATTATATCAATTATACGTTATATCCTATCTAATATTATAGTATTTAATCTATTCTATTTCAGTAGGTAATAATCATGTAGTTTAAGGATTTACATGAATTCGTTTACACCCCGAATATTGATATTTCTAGACAAAATACGATTTAAGATTATTATCCGACTCCTAATTAAGAATTACTAACATAAATTAACTTTCATTTCCAAGACAAAAATTATACCTACCAGCCCTACAGCGGACACGACTAACAAACGCCCTTGCTATCAGATCGCGACGCATTTGGAGTAGAATAGAATAGAAAACGAGTAACCACGTACGGCCGCAAAGAACTCGTCGTGAGGTCAGCCGATCCGAGATCGGTACGAGAGTACCGAAAGGTTATCGAGAGAAAGTTTAGTAGCTGCGCGGACGCATCTCTTTGTATAGCCCATTGATTTGAGGGAACTCGTCAGGCCAGATTGACGAGTTATTGACGAGATTGGTGCATTGATGTGCAGGGAATTAGTGTGGTAATCTTGGATTTAATAGTCTACCTAATAGTTATTGACTATTATTTTTATATTAGGTATTTCGAAACTATTACTATTATAAAGAACTATTATATTAGCGACAGTAAAAAAAACTATGAAATATATATAAACTGCCCAAGTTTTAAACAATTTGAGATAAATTGTTCACAAGACAGAGACAACATTACCACCATACGCTCATTTGCGACAATAACGTGTTATGTCCGAAAACCTGATATTTCAGAAAACTCCTTTGAAAGTTTGGAATAAAGACGTTTTTTGAAAAATCCGATTTTCGGACTTAACATGGCTGAACAACAACGGCTTTTACCTCCTCTATTTTTTTGTCGATTTTAATTATTTTTTACCTACCATGGTACTTATATAAAATAATACTAAATTGTTGTACATTTTTAATAATAGTCAAATACTTCACTGTTGATTTCCAGAAGTACCTATTTTTTCAAACGTTTATTAAGTAAATTGTTTTCATAGCATAATATTCCTTCTCTGTACAGAAAAACCTTTTAAATCATTCATCATCATCATTATCATTCAGCCAAAAGATGTCCACTGCTGGACAATTGGACATAGGCCTCCCCCAAGCATCGCCACATCTTCCAGTCCTGTTCTTCTCGCATCCAGCGGATTCCCGCAACCTTCACCAGGTCATCGGTCTACCTTGGGGATCATTCAATAGTTTTTAATTCATATATGTTCTGTTGATTTTTCTAATTATGAAGTAACATTTTAATCGAAGCTCTTACATACAACCTTTGTCGTCGTTTTGTCACAAGCACATGACATTGTTAGCACGCAGTCGACACAATGTGCTAAACTGGGCGATCTATATGTGGGCCCGGCCTTGAGACTAACGCTTTCTTTCTGCGCAGACGGCGGTACACCAGTTCTAAGTAAAGGAGTACTTGTTGTTGAATATATGTGTAATACTTGTTCCAAGTATTATGACGGACTAGTTTTAGAGGCATAAAGTATGTTATATTTTGTAGAGCAATGTGTATTATAAGGTCGTGAAGTTATTGAAAAAAAAAATGATTTACCCAAGCTTGCGGATCAGAATTTAATTATCACTTGCGTTAACAGTGAGGAAATCTACACACCTAAAAGGGCTCAAAAAGTTCGCCCTTCGCATTCTGAGATTGAGACCGTGATTGCCAAGCCCAAAAAATATCTTTATAAATGAAATGCTTGGTTCTTTCTACATTACATCTCAAAACTTTTTACGTCAAGAGAGTAGCGAGACTTGTCTTTTTATACATGAATGTTTTTTTTTTGATAGGATTAGATTTAAAACAAGTGTTTTAAAGATCTTCATACATATTTTCTATTTATAGCCGATTCCTATGATTTACCGAGAGTTATTGGTTAAAATGAAGACCTTTGTATCTTCGCCAATAATGAAGCAAAGTCCTTGCATAATAGTCATTTAGGTCTATCACAGGTAAAATTAGCTTACGAGTCCATTTATACCCCCAGTTTGGCAATAAAAAATGTTACCAGTGGTAAGCAAAACGATTCGTTTTTGTTCATAAGAGCCCAAATACAAGTCCGATACTTGCCTCCGATAGTCAGTTCCGATAGTCTGATCAGACTATCTGAAGGCCTCCGCATCATACATTTGTTTGAACATGAATTACACGTATGATCAGACTATCGGATCGGATGTCAGAATCGTAAGCACAGTCCGGGCGTCGTCGTCGTCGTAATTTTCATGAATCCGATCAGATAGTCGGATCCGGCTCACGGAAGCAACTATCGGACGTGTATTTTGACTCTAAGAACCGGATTTTAAAGTATGCATCTGCAGTTAGAAAACATGTTTTATACGTAGGTGTAAACAGGGTTTTAGAATTACGAGTAAACTACAATCCGTGATATACACTTAAGTGCATTTGTAAAGACATTGTGCAACCAGGAAGGCATTCATACTATAACTTAATTAGCGACGCAGTACTCTAGATAATTACAAACATCTTTCTACGTTTCCGCCTTACTTTCTAGGTCGTGTCTACGGGATGCTCGAATAATCGACTAATCATTCGAATACAAAAGCTTAGGATATTACGTAATCGAATAACTTAATGACAAGTTAAATGCATTAGCATCAAGGTAACAATTATCGAGCGTGTTGCGCATAAGCGACTAATTTAATCGATTTAACTATCGAATAAATTTCGTAATAGATTGAGCTAATGATGAATAGTTAACTAATTGACTTGATAGATGATTTAACATCTTATTAATGTTAGGAAGTTTTATTAAACATCCTGTTTTGCAATCTTTATTAAAATTAGTCAAGGGTGAGATGGTATTTTGTTCATACAAAATTCTTATATTTTTTTCTCTTTGTCTTATTTAAATGCACACTAGATTATTTAAAGTGAGTTCGTCTGTCTGTCTGCTTCTTTTTTTTGCGATCTACTGAATCAATTTTGATGAAATTTGGCTCTAAACCCGGAGGGAAACGTGGGATACTTTTATCGACATACCATGCGTGCGAGTGAAGCCGCAGGCGTCAGCTAGTACATGTATTGTATAACTAGAGGTCATCCGCTGCTTCCCCCGCGTGATAGATATTTCGCGGTTTCCGGGATAAAAGTAACCTATCCTCCGGTTTCTGATTTGAGAATTCGGGATAAGCAAATACTTAAGTAACATTTGAGTATGGAGTTGTCAAAAAAATGACGGATTTTAAAGCATTTTTTTGACAACTTTGTACTCAAATGTTACTTAAGTATTTGCTTATGCCGAATTCTCAAATCAGAAACCGGAGGATGTCTTTCTTCAGGTTCCAGACTATCACTGTAACAAGTTTCATCAAAATCGATTCAGCGGTTTAGGCTTGAAAGCGTAACAAACAAACAGACAGTTATTTTCGCATTTATAATATTATTATGGATATCACTACAATAGAGCGCGTTCTTCAGTAATTATTATTCTTCTCTCGTGTCAGCACGAGCTATACAAAAATAGCTCATCCTGTGGTGAAAAGATTAGCTAGTCAGGAAGGTTGGTAGCGGGGCTGACTGCCCAGGGTGCGCCGGACGTACTTAAGTATCGTCACTCGTGGAGGCTCTTTTGATGCACACCCCCATACATACATAGTAATTATTGTATTGAATTTTTAATTAACTACCATATTTCATAATTAGATTGTTATCTTAACATATTACTACTAACAAGCGGTGACATTACACCGACTAGGCGACTGTTATCCAGAACCGGTTAGTAACACTATAGGTAATTAAATTACATGTCTCGTACATAAAGCTGCAATAAATATAATGTTTATTTATTTTAATATTCATAATGGAAATGAGTAAATGCAGCCACGACCGGTATCTTGCCACAAAGAGTTAGGTAGGTTAGTCTCACAAAAGTTCTACCAGAACTTCCATTGCCACAGTACCTATTCGATTTAAAACTAATCCAAAATTATGATTATTTATTTATTCTTTACTAGCGACCCGCCCCGGCTCCGCACGTGTACGTTTTATAGTTTAAAACCTTCCTCTTGAATCACTCTAACTATTAAAACCGCATCAAAATCCGTTGCGTAGTTTTAAAGATCTAAGCATACATAGGGAGAGACAGCGGGAAGCGACGTTGTTTTATACTATGTAGTATGTAGTGATGATCTTCCGGGTTAAGCCACGCTTGCCGAGGTTGGTCTGTGGATGGGTGACCATTTACCATAGCGAGTTTCCTCCGTGCCTCGGAAAGCACGTAAAGCCGTTGGTCCCGGCTGTCATTTGTAGATCTTTGACAGTCGTTACTGTTGGTCAGAAGCCAGAAAGTCTGACAACCAGTCTTACCAAGAGTATCGTATTACCCAGTTACTGGGTTGTGGAGGTCTGATAGGCAGTCGCTCCATGTAAAATACTGATATTCAGCTGCATCCGGTTCGACTGGAAGCCGACCCCAACATAGTTGGGAAAAGGCTAGGCAGATGATGAGTATGTAGTGATGTACAAAATTAGCACATAGGCGGACTTAAGCATTTTCTATAAGCCGACCTTAGGGTGATGCTGAAAGAAAACATGTTTATGTATGGCTTTGCGTACATAAGAGACACTAAACCTTCAAAAAATTTTGCTCATCTTTATGTCGTCAACTGCTCCTCATTCCGCAAAATTATTAGATGCATACAACAAACTATTATTATGATAAACAACCCTATTATTACGATCATTGAGCCTATTATCAACTCCCTTGCTTATACTACTTGCCACGCCACGTGTGCGGCCACCAACATTAAGTCTTTGGTTAAACAACCGTTTACTCGAAAGATGTGCTTGAGCAGGGCCGAATTTGAATATTTCGAGGCCCTGAGGCAACGAAGAAGTGGAGGATCGTTACTCGTACAATGGGTTTAAAAAAGTACATTTTGAATGTGATTTTTTTTCTCTTTATCAGAAATTGTATCATTTTTTCTTATCTAAAAAAGGAAACTCGTATTATGGAGGCCCCAGGACTGAAGCCCCTAAATCCAACCCTGTTAACGTGAGTTTTTGTTAAACTGTTGTTTAACCAGAGAATTAATGTACCTAAACACCAGTCTCACAACCCTTCCATTCCCAAGAAGCAATCTATCACAGCTCACCGATATTCAATCCACAATCTTATCGGTACAAAGTGATCTAAATGGTGAGCGACAATGTACCGGTCAATTAGACTCGCGACCGGTTCGCGTCGATGCAAATACAATGATACACTCGTGCGCAGCTATCTGCACGAGGAAGCTTTAGATTTGGTCCACTATTGGACTGTAGCGTGACTGGAGACTGTTAGGGTTTAATTTTATAACTTGCGGGATATATTAGGGTATTGAAATGATTTAAAATAAGGAAAGGAGCAAATAAAAATTAATAAGAATGATTGGGGGTTTTGGGGTTTCATAAATTGGCTCATACCCTTATTATTTTTGGGTTTGGATGTTATCTTTGGCGAATTAATCATCTGAAGGGTTTTTTTTTTATTACTTGGTCGCGTTTGACCCTCGTCGCACCTGATGGTAAGCGCAGACAGGGTCTAAAGCGTGAAGTACATAGAAACGGCATAAGGCGCAGGCGCATCGCTTTCATACATTTTGTGCGAAAAAAAATTGAAGCGGCACGAAAAATGTATGAAAGTGATGCGCCTGCGCCGTGCCTACGCCTTATGCCGTTTCTATGTAATTCAGGCCTAAGATGGAGCACACGAATCCAAGTAATAGAGATATAGAGGGATTCGCCTATACCCCTCTGGCTCTCACATTCACATGGCGGAACACAGTAAACTGCTTGGCGCTGGACTTTAATGTGAGGGTGGTAGCTAGCCAGACGGACCGTATAGATCCTACCACCAAGCTAAGTCTAAGCTAGGTCTTGCGTGTGTTCGATATTTGAATGAAATAAAGCCCCGAATCTGGATCTAATGTACGTTTTTCCATTTACCGCCGGCGCGGTAACGGCTCGGCAACCAGCGGCAGCCCAGCGGCAAACATAAATGTATCAAAATACATGCTGCTTCTTTCCACTTGCCGGCGACGGCTGTTATTCATATTTTGCCTCAATCTTTGCCGGACCGTCGCGGCGTCGCCGTGCCGGTGTCTTGCCGGCGGAAAAACGCCCATTAAAGTATAATAAAAATGTTACCTTACTGAACTCTTCGCAATAAAATATTTCATTGAAATACACATTAGTTATATTGTAACTGTTAACCAGAATTCTGCATGATATTTATACATGCATCCGTCGCATTCGACACAGCGATTGAGCGACTGTTCAGTCAAATGATCAAGCGTCCATAAAAAATGCATTTGCACGCCGACGGTAAAAATATCTGTTCCCACAATTATAACACCTCATAAAAACCGATGGTGAAAGAACCAGACGGTTTTTATTTATTTACCGCACTTGACATCAATAAGAACCTGTTTGGTGTTTACTTTTTTTAGTCTTGAACTTCAAAACCGTACAATTATTTGCTCGTAAAACGTCAGGTGACGGTGTATCAAAGGCTATGGGCGTTGTTGTGTGGGCGCTTGCTATTAATAATTGTTTATAAGACGTAACGCTTCCGCGGCGCCCGCGCATCTGAGACCGTTTTAGCGCACTGATAATGACTTATTGAGGAGACTCGGCTGATGCTAATGACTATATTAGTCGCGGATCACTAGTCTGTGTCATAAAGCGACGTTTGATTACACTTAGTCGCCTTGGTGTTCTGATCTGGTGACAAGGACAGCCCCGAGTGTTACTATGTCTTGATATAGCCGTCAGAATGTCATTTTAAAGCGAAATATATGTAAATTGGACGTAACCAACAGATTGACAAGTATCAGTAATTTGTGTATAATGCAATGTCAGTCAAGAATGGAAAGGTAAATTTTATTCATAATTTTACATAAACTTCAAATGGCGAGTTATTTAATTATTTGAGGACAACGTTTGTCTATATTAGTTACAATTTCTGGGGGCCTACTTCGAAAAACGAACGGCAAAGTTTCCGACCAACCGAACCGACCGAACCGAACAACCAAACATCGAACTGATAAATGTACGATCAATGTATTGTTATTATAACTTTCGTGAGACACATTCATATTTATGATTATTTACGGTTTACTCACGTGCATTTTTCGGGATTGCCCGACTAGTTTCGAACCCAAACGGAGCCCTTATTCATGAGTTGAACACGCGGCGAGATCGCGAGTAGAACTGAGTTTGTATAAAGTACCTATTGTCAAACAAAGAACTGCTAGATGTCAATTAACATTTTGGGAGTAGGGTGAACGAAAGAAAAAATGTCAAATCGCGAAAATCGAATCGATCGTCGAATCCGAAACACTTTCGTGGTTGGAAAACGTGCGATCCGTTAGCCGAAACTTCGTAGTTCGATTTTCGGAGTAGGCCTCGTACTTTTTCCTTTTAGAATTCCTTTAACTCTAATTAGGTCAAAACCATACAACCGCAGTCGTTTCACAACTAATTAATAGGAAATATTGCAAAAATATAAGTGGAAATACTCCACGAACACGTTATTTAAATTAGTAAGCATCTGGCACGAAGGTTCGTTATCTGCAAACCTTGATTGATTAAACCATCCTTAAAGCTATGCATTCACTACAAAACATTTGTTTATTAACATTACAATGTATCTCTTTGGAATCACGGCTCATCTTCCGTGCGGAAGATGTGCGGTCCTTTGAAAGGCATACGGGGGACACAGGTCCAACGCGCAGAGGTCCCTTTGAGAACTTTAATCTAAAATGGGGTGGGGCACCAACCGGGGACTATCCACGGCTGCACTATTGGAGTACAGTCATAGACCGTCCTAGGTGGGTGCAAGACTATTGTATAATATGGTGAAAAATATCTGGTCCATGGGAAGGGGTGTTAGGTGGACTGGATAACTTCTATTGCCAGAAGAAAACGGCGTCTGCCTTTCAACATTTAAAATTGAAAAGTGTTGGCAGACGGTGACTCGCCAACTCACTAGCTGGGCCCCCTGAAAAGTCGCCAGTACATAGGCGAAGGGGGCACGTTACAATAATTATGATAAAATTATTCACTGTTCAGTTTGAGAAGTCTGGACCAAATAGAAGGCGATTATAGCAATTGAGAGTGATCCACTTGTTGATTGAATTAAAGAAGAATTTTCAGCAAAGAGTCTTCATCAGATCTTCACCAAATTTAAACCGGACCACCTCAAGAAAATACTCCTTCAAACAAAAAAGAATCAATAAAATCAGTTCACAATTGGCGACGATACGGCTGATGAAACATACAAAAAAATACACGTGAAATTGAGAATTTCTTGACGTCGCGTCGATACGGTAATGCAGACGCTTCATTTCGCTGCGTCACCCACAACTTGCGCTACTGATTAGATACGTTAATATACCATTGTTAGCGTTATTGATGAGCCTAGGCAGCTGTCGGTATCTCAGTGCATTTCCGTGATTGTTTCAGATCATACAATGTGGTCGTGGGCGTCAGATTGCTAGGCGGCAGCTTTATACAAGTATAGAAAAATGTAATTGCTTTATGAATCATTTAACAGTTGTCGGATTATGGAGAACTACCTTTTATCTGTGGTTTTGGCTGTGTGGTTTATTGTTGATGTAAAGAGTAATATGATTCAAATGTGTTATAGTTAATTGGCTAAAATTTTCTCGTTTTGGTCTTGAATGAAATAGATTCAGACGTTTAAGCTATTCCAAATATACGCTCGCTCATTTCCAACATTATTTCTACGCAACAATAATGTTGTTTGACAATTCTGAAGCATGGTTCTTATTATTCTCCTCATGCTTAATAATAATAATAGTGAATAATAAGGTTCTAGAATCAAAATGCAACACCACCTCGTTTCTCTGTATCCATTCTCCAGCTGCACCTGGTTTATCAAACAGACGCTACAATCAAAATTTCATAAGGTGCCCTTGCTATAAATTCCCAATTTCCATATTTTAAGCGTCAGCTGCGCACGCGCTGGCTCGGCAGGTGCTCGCGCACCGATTGCCCCGCCCCCCGCGCATTCCCCTCACTTGTTTTGTGTTAGGGCTACTACGCAAATGGCACCAATTTCATAGAGTACATAGCAATAAACGAATACTGTAATAAAACATAGAATTGTCAAGATTATGTCATGCGGTCGTGTCTATACTTCTTGTGCAAAAAAATTATAAGATTGTTTATTTTTACCCGACTGCGTGACAGCAAAGGCAGTGTTATGTTTCTGTATTCTAAGAATAACATTAAAATGTGTCCTTCACTTTAAATTCGCTAAATGATATTCATGACAATAAATCACAGTAACAAGCTATCCATATTTTAAGGCTTCTGCTGACTACATTGTTACATATTTGGCACTATCACATCCCACCACGAAGTGGCAAAGTGGCGCCAGTACCAGGAAATGTTTTATTATAGCAATAAATTAAAGTAGTCCTATGTAATAATGTTCCAATAACCTTCTATACCTAATGATTATATTGTCACATACTCGTATTCGGAAGAGTGATAAATTTTCAACAATATCTTTAAATATAAATAAACATAATAAATATAACAATATCTCTAATAGCTAAAGATAAATTAGAGGCAAAGAGGAAACCAGGTAGACCACGAAGAATTACACAGACTAATTGAAGGAAAATACAGAAGTGACAACATACAGAGAAGTGAAGGAATTGACTCTGGATAGAGAAAGATGGAGATTGCTACACCGACAAGTGCACTTAGATTTTGGATGGATGAATCTCTTAATATACTGAAAGTCGAACTAATTGCACAAGGATCAAATGTATCAAAGTCAATCTTTCTCAATTTACCTATAAAAGGTAAAGAAATTGGGATCGGCGACTCGCCAAGGGTTTCATCAAGATTCATCACAAATCAAACTCCAAATGATGTAGGTATTAAATGAGCTATAATCAGAAGAGCAATGTTAATTCTGCTTAGGTATTTCAGTTTAGATTGTTAAGTTTTTAACAGAAACCATACTTCCCCGCTTAGGTAACAGATACTAATTTACAAAAAAACTGATCATGGGCTCTCCCTTAAAGAAAAGTAATGCTGGATAGTCCTCACAATGGCAAATGGATTAGAGCCTTCTGAATCAGTACTCTCGTTGATATTGGAGCTCATCAACTGTAAAGGCTTGGATAATGAAGATATTTGGACTTGGTCCTTTGTGGTCAAAGGGCCAGCCCTGGCGCTTGTACAGGGAATTTTAATTAATCTAATTTGCATGTTTGGCCGCGACACGCCCGGCGCGCAATAAAATTAACATTTTGTTTCAAACATCGCGCATACTGCGGCGCTAGCGCACCTCCCTGCAGTTTTGGGACAAAGAAACAGCGATATCATGAAAAATATTGAAGTAAAAGGGCAGGTAGTCCCCCTACACAGTCTGCATGCCTAACATGCAATTCAGTCATTAAATAAAATACGACGAAAACTCTTATGTAGAATTAGCCATTTGCCCGATAGGATTTAGCATACTTCAAAACGACGAACTTCCGCACTAGCTTTCATCCCCCATTTAAACCCTTTAGGGGATGAATTTTCAAAAATCCTTTCTCAATGTTCACCTATGTTATTAAGGAACTCCTGTGCAAAATTTCATGCTTCTAGACCCATCGCTTTAAGCTGTTCGTCGTCTGTCAGTCAGGCAGTGTTAGAGTTTTAAGGATGGAAGTGGAAAATTCACACTTACCGACAAACTGAGAATACATTAAGCACATAGTCACATTAGCCGCATACCATCAACATAAAATTTACTCATAAACCAAATAACGTATTCTAAAAGCAATAAATAACAATTAATAATGTATTAGTTGTAACAATTATATTTTATAGCGCAGCGTGTAAGCCCGTGTCTCTATTTGCGCGGCACGCCCCCGCGACGCAGGCGCACGACGCTCCAATAACATTAATAACCGACTAGATGTTATCCCACTTAGGATGAGGCTACGGAATCAGCGGTTACCTGAAGAATATATGAATATTTATTTCTTTAGTAGTACGTACTGGATTTTAGGCTAGGCCTGCCGCACTGGCCGCGTTTTCGTACAAATTTGAATAGTGCGAATACGCATGAAAACACACGAAAGGTCCCTATCCTCGAAGTACTATGACAGCTCATTGGATACGAGTCAGTCTTATTTGCCCAATGTGCTAGCTCCCATAGTATTTGGACGATCGGGATCTTTCGAGCGTTTCCGTGCGTATTCGCACTACTCTGGTTCGTACCAATACAAACATAGTTAGGAAAAGGCTAAACAGAACAGAACAAATCATAGGAATCAGCCGTAAGCAATTATAATTTGACGATACCGTTGAAGATGCATATTGTTTTAGTACGTCATCATCTGCCTAGCCTTTTCCCAACTATGTTGGGGTCGGCTTCCAGTCGTACCGGATGCAGCTGAATATCAGTATTTTACGTGGAGCGACTGCCTATCAGACCTCCACAACCCAGTAACTGGGTAATACGATACTCTTGGTAAGACTGGTTGTCAGACTTTCTGGCTTCTGACCAACAGTAACGACTGTCAAAGATCTACAATCTGTTTTAGTACGTAACATAGTAATATAATGCCGCCTCCATAAAGATTCGCAAATGCATTTACTCCGCTATGTCTAACTTCATAGCCCCAACCAAATGATAGCCTATAAGACTCCACCACTTTATTCTCGCTAACTGTTTACTAATACTTTTCGCAATAATAAAACTCACGAAGAATATTTTATTATTCATTAAATTCGATTTTAACGGCCGCCATTCACATAATTATGTTATTCTTTGCACAATATGTAACTTTTTTCTTATATGGATGTGGTTAGGACATAGTCGCCATAAAATATTCATAGTTATGGACGTTTAACAACTTTAGATCTGAGGATGGGATTGTACGCAAAATATTGTTGTTTATTTATTATTTGTTGTTGTGATCCTTTCTGTGTTGGTTTTGAGGATCTGTTGCTGATTGTGATGATGATTTTATGTGGCTGTAAGGATCAAATATTGGCAATTTGCATGAGGCCTTTAATGTCCTGTAATGGCGTGATGGTTTGGAGGTTAAAGGTTAAAGTACCGGGTTGCGAGATCAAACCCATGCATGTACAATACGGCCGACGTATCTTGGCGAGTCTGAAGTTAGTTGTTTGGCTGCACAATGAGTCTTTTAGAAACGAAATTGTCTACTGCGCAGCTAATCAGCTAACTTCAGACTCGCCAAAATACGTCGGCCGTATTGTACCAATGTGACTCTTTCAATGTCATATGTACTTTCTTAGTTAATCTAAGACGCCACTGATGGTGAAGGAAAAAATCGTGAGCAATCCTGGATTCGCCAGCAATCGCCAGCCTGCAGTAAGCAAGCGTGATGAAGCGTGTCTCGTTCGTTCTCTGTGTGAGAAGAGGGCCTGCAGTGGGATAGTTGCAGGCTAAACATACATATATACAGGATGGCAACATTAAGTGTCAACAGGTGATTATTTGAGGCCTTAAGAGCGACTGATGGTGGCCATGTTTAGATACCTATTGTCAAAAAAAAAACGATACTACCTATCACTTTCAAGTACTTTTCTAACAAAGAAAGATTACATGTTAACTCCTTGCGATGTATACCGCTATCAGTATTGCGAGACCGATGTCGTGGAGTCTCGATAAGAGCGAGGTACTCAACTCATTGTTACTGAGCCCCATCAATCTAAAGTTGCGCAAACTACGAGTAGATAGGATCGGCGTGAAGCAACCGTTGCTCCCAAACTGTCTGTAATACGCGCCGTACCCGCCCAGATAAAACCTCATCACTTAGCAAAAAGATAATAACACTGCAATCTACTTTACTATACTTTTGATTGGGGCTATTTCTTAAGCGTTCCGACATGTTTCATCATCATAACTTATTTTTAGAGACAGACATTGAGCCATACTTGATTTTATTATATTTAAGAGGAAATTGTGATTTATTATACGAGGCTCTCATTCCGATTTCATACTCTACCCTATAAAGAACAGGCCATTACAGCCACAAATCGTTGTTATAGTTAACAATGGTAAATTCGATCTCTAAAACTAATTAACTCCCCAACTAAGGGTGTAATTCATTTCGATTGACGCACAATACTATTGTACACATTTCTAATTTAAAATTTGATTGCATCGCGTCTGTGAAGCACCCTTGCGTTCGTATTGTCTGTCTGTGTGCGAGTCACGCTGACTGGTGTGTTGACCCCTGCCACGGTTACCCATTTGCATGTACCAGCACAAGGGAGCAGTAAAGCTTTCTATAAACCTAATCGAGGGCCGACGACTACAGTTGTAAAATTTTACAACTTCCGTCGAACAACCGCACCGGCCGTTTGCTCGCCTTTCCACACGCGAGCGTCCGAGACACAACTCCCAATGTCACATGCATAATTAGCCACTGACTGTCTGTTCATCTCGCGCTCTTTATAGTAATTAACTAGTCGCAAGGTCGCCGCGTTTTGTCATTCTCCATATTCATGCGACAGCAATCCTCCTTGGGACACAGTTAGACGTCCGCGGCCACTAATCACGACCAAATCGGGCTCGCGACCGTCCGCTCCGCCGCCGAGCCGTTTCGACCATCCACGTTTGACCGTAACCGCTTCTAGATCGAACCTTTTTAGTACAGCAGCTAGACGCCGGCGCTGCGAGGGCACCTGTCCGCCGAGCCTTATTTATAAAAGCAAACATACCAGCGCGCGAATCTAAAACTTTTATGACATTCGCGGCAGCTGAGTCATGATTCAATCGACTTGCGAGTCGCGCTCCGATGTACGATTTAACGCATTATCTTATAAGATGCGATTAAGAAATACGATCGAAATGATGGATGGTGCTGGAGGCGTCCTGTTACGCTGAGCGCGATCGATGGACCGTGTCGATAGCCATCGGCGCGGAGGTATCGGGCGCGCATCGCGCTGACGGCGCATCGATCGTCGGCGCGGGCGTCGGTTGTGCAACGCCTATGAATAATTACCGGCCGGTGTGCCGGCGGACGCGCACTCGATTCACTGCCAAGGACGCCTTTTCGCTTTTAGTCGGTCATCGATCGGAGCGCGTTGCGCAACGCGACGGGGGTTTCGCTGTCGGGCCCGTTGCGCCACGCACCGTGAGAAGTGCACGCGACTAATGACGCGTTGCTCAAGCGGCGCAACCCGCCCACAAATCGCTTTATTATGCAGAAAGTGAGTCGGAACAAATGGACGCGGCGGCGCAACGGCGCGGTACACCCGCCCGCATTTATTACGGGACCCCAGCGGAAAGTGAACGTCGAGTATGATGAACGGATTCATATCAACGTGATTGTGATTTATAACATCGCACCACAACTCTCGCCGACGTTTTATATGAAAAAATGAGCGTTTTATCGGTGCACTACCCGCGGCTCGCATATTCATAAAGTTGACGGCTCCCCATAAATATTTGTTGCAGTCCAGCTTTATCAATGTGATAGGAAGCGATAAATAACTAAATTACAAAGATCCGATGCACGGATTGCGCTGTAACTCTGTAACTGATTATGACATTTTTAATAAGACGTTGTCCGATCCATAAACGTGCGATGTTGCATCAAACTCTGTAATCTTGTGATCTAAAATTTTATCGTTCTCAATAGTAGTTCGATTCATCATAGCTATCTTAGAGGTGGGGCAGTAAATGCTAGTGGTAATGCAGTTCATTTTGATTACGCTATCGCATCGATCTTCCAATTCACTCCGATTTTATACTTTATTGTTTGATGATGATGATATACAATTTTCAAGTGGAATGTTACTTTATGTTGTAATAGTTTACTTACCAATACTCGAATAAAATCTATATATGTTGGGTCAGCCTCCAGTCAAACCAGATGCGGTTGAATATCAGTATTTTACACGAAGTGACTGCTATCAGACCTTCGCAACCCAGTTACTGGGCAATGCCGATATCCTACGGTTAGACCGGTTGTCAGACTTTCGGGCTTCTGACTACCCGTAACGACTATCATAGGTGTTCATATGACACCCGTGAACGACAGTTTAACGTGTCCAAAGCTCGGAGAGGTCTCAATGTATAACGAATAGTCCCATTCACGGACACCGCGGAATAAAATCTCAGTATATCATATTATATGAATAATGCTTTGACCAAAAACTAACAACAAACAAGTTTTTTAATGACTCCGACGTTTTGTTTGATTTACAACGCCGGCATGGCAACCAGCTCTGCAAGTGTTCATTTCCTTTCACACTATTATCGTGTCTCAAATTAGAGATTCCTAAAAAAACAAGCTTTACGTCCGTTCGGGCGGGTTGCGTTTTTGCCACTCCTGCGCAGCTGTCGTCGGGCAGGTGCGTGCGTTTTCGCCGAATTTCGTCGGCGTCCGATGCGACTGCGCAGATCAGACTGCTTGCCCGACACAGACGTAATTACTGAAATAAATGCCGATTCTAAACGGACAAAAAGTTTTGATGCTATTTCTGGCATTCAGTGAGTAAGTACTGTGGAATTATTAATAACTAAACTTGTGGGAATTTACCAGTGACGTCAGATGGTCGTCTGCTTTGCGTAAATTGTTGATTCTGCGAATGTATAACAAGGGAATGATTGTCACATCTTCGTTGTAACTACATATTTGTGATGATTTAATAAAAACTTATGAAAAAAAAACTGAATTCGGAAAGTTTACAGGATGCACTTATGGATACAAAATAATGCTGTGTGTAAAAAATAAAACTGTTTCATTATAGGTACTTCACTTTCTATCTTCAACTATAATTTCATAGACCTGCCTATAAAGACGGTTACACTGCGCAACAGTTGCGCGGAAAGCGCACGCGCATCTTAGGTCAACGCGCGACTTGACACAGTGACACGGTGTCAACAGTGTTTTCTTATGGTTTACACGATAGATAAACAATTTAGTTCTTGCGTAGAAGTTACTAATATTGTTATTTTAAAATATATTTTGATTTATTACCTTTAAGTGGCAAGTTTAGTTATTTCCATAAAAATGATACTTTGCTAGAGATCATGGCACGCCGCCCCTCCAACATCTGTCTTCAATGTGTGTGTACATATGCCAACGAGTCACCCTGTTTGTGTTTGATATTTAGTAGATTTATTGCTCGACTAGTGCATAATTAAAGTGACCGCTCGACAATGATGCGTTTTAAATATTCTTTCTCACACAATTTTAGTTGCAGTGTCAATGGAGGGACGTGCCGTGTTATCGTAGTTCATCTCTACTCGTAATATGTATTGATGCTCTTATATGTATTTATATTCTTAAACATTACGGTACACCCGTACAATACACCAGTGGCGAAGGGTGAAATTTCTTAAAAGGGAAGCCGGACCAAAAAATGCTTGCCTTGCTCAAGTGTGATGCGTGAATTCCACTAACTACTCGTTTCGAAAGGGAAGCCGATAGGAATCGAGTTGTATGGAGCCTTCGCCACTGCAATACACCTCTGCCCAACCTTTCGTGTAATACAGGCGTGATGTTATGTTCTATATTTCTATTGTACTAAAATTAAAGTTTAAATTCTGCCGTATTTCATTAATAGAGATTTCGGTGCATGGGTGCATTAAAAGAGCCCCCACGAGTGACGATACTTAAGTACGTCCGGCGCACCCTCTGGGCAGTCAGTCCAGCTACCACCTTGCTGACTGGCTAATCTTTTCACCACGGCATAAGCTATCTCGTATAGCTCGTGCCGACACGAGAGAAGAAGATACCGTATTTTAGAACAAATCAATCGGCTCAATCATTTTGCGAACTCTGAACGATTTAATTAGTCAGTTGTCGAACCATTCGATAAGCCATCTCTTTCTCTCTCGTTAACACGAATCGCAGACAGAACGAGACAACAAACTTGATCGGTCGTCAACTGCTTATCGAAAAGGGGAGCCGGGGTGAACAACCCTAAATATAAACAAACCCTCCCCTATTCATAATAATTATGATTCCCTTCCTAAATCTGGATAAGGGTCATAGAATTAATGTCATTTTCACACCAGACGGGCGTTATGCAAAGATAAGCGATTTCATGGCCTATTTAGTTTATTTGGGTTACGGAAGCGGGGTTGATCGATCCGTGCCGTCACGCCCTTAGAACACGAAGTATAGATATGTATAGACTTACGTAGTTTGACGTAACAGACGATCGATAGTCGATTTTTTGTCGCATAACAGTAAAAAATTTCAAGGCATGAAAATATGAATGTACAATTTTTTTTCGTGTGCGGTCTATTTAACCTATGATAAAAAAGGTTTTTAAAGTTTTTTTAGTCACGAAATTCAAGGTCAAGGCATTATTTGAATTATTCCCACACATCAAAAAACATAAACCGACATAAAGAACGCAAATATAATTAACTAGAGGTTCCTCGCGGCTTTGCCCGACTGGATTTCGTTTATCGCGTCCTCCACGTTTTTCGGAATAAAAGTAGCCTATATCCTACTCCGGGTTCCAGAGTATCTCTGTACCAAATTTCATCAAAATCGGTTCAGTAGTTTAGTTGTGAAGAAGTTACAGACAGAGACAGTTACTTTCGCATTTATTAAATAATAAAACATAAACTCACGCCTGTATTGCCCGAAGGGTTGGCAGAGGTGTATAGTACACCCACGTTTCGCCGTTTTATGTTTGCGTCCCATGTAATAGGGGGCGAGCCTATTGCCATCGACCGGGCACAAATCCAGACTTTGGGCTGCTACTGAGAAATTCCACACGGAAAAACCCAATAACACTTTGCCCGACCCGGGGATCGAACCCAGGACCTCACGCTCAACAGTCGCGCTTGCGATCGCTAGACCAACGAGGCAGTCAAATTATTAAATAATATTAGTAAGAATTATCTTACAAAAACTACCCTTATTGATTTACATACAAACATCACAGAACACGACAAAAATAAACGTAACGTTCTTTTTTCCAATAAGAGCTAAAAATAGCCCCGTCTCGCCAGCCGCCACCCCAGCCGTGACCCGAGCGAGGTCACTCGGGCACGGGGTGGCAATGCGCCCTCTAGCTGCCCCGGGTTGTCCTCCAACGCCCTCCGTTGCCCTCTGTTGCCCTCACTACGTCCTCCACGTGCCGACATTGGCCTCAATACCCAATTGTTTAACGCTTTTACGTAACCCGCTCTGGTTGGCGTCCTACAATTTTATTCATGTTACTTATGTATAATTCACTAGTAATGTTTGAGTTAATTAGCAGAATAGACACAGTTACCCACGTAATGACATTGAACTAGTTACGTGGGAAATTTTGTTTGTTATAATTTGTTTATTTTTCGTAAAATTGTAGTGGTAGTCGTTCATTAGGCGACATTTTGATTCATTTTCCTTTTCAGTGATTCGTTGGAGAAATGTTGCTTGAACGGTTCGAAATGTTTAACCGACTTCAAAAAAGGTGCAGGTTCTCAATTCGACGTGTTTGTTTTTTGTTTGTTTGTTCAATGACATCTTCCCCAAATATAAACCGATTTTAATGAATTTTCAGAAGTCGTCGGTGCCTTTAATTTGGTTCAGCTTGAATTAGCACTGACTTCAGAAACGGTTTTATATTAATTATTTTATACTCTTTTTTTTTCTCTATTTGGCTGCTGTAGATGGTCCTTGGGGACCCCTTCTACGTAACCAGGCAGTTATTGGCGAGACCTGAAGGGTCTCCAACCAATGGGGGGGGGGGGAGTAAAATACATAACCTAAGCTAACTACTTGTACTACACTAACATCATGGAAACAACAGCACTAAGGGCGACCCCTTGTGGGACTCGGACCTCGGCTTAGGGCGTTGCTGGCGGGGGCTTAGGAGGGGAGACAGCTTGATGAGGCCTGAATTATCGGTGTGATATTTTACTTTTGTCAGTACCTACTTTTTAAGTTAGTTTTTCTTTCTTTTTAAGATCTTAAATAAAATTTAGAATCATACAGGGGTTTTACACATGAGTCAGATTACGCATAATTTCAAGAAGCTTTTGATTCACCGGTACAGGTTCGTCAGCGGATGCAAATGTCGCATTATTTGATATTTATGTATCCCATACTTGGATTAAGCAAATTAGTTTTGACTGGATTAACCTTTTAATCTGAAGATTATCATTACGTTAACGGCGAAGGAAGAACATACTTACATAGTAAGGGAAGGTGCACACCTAGTACGCACAACCTCTTAAGGAGTCACCCGAGTCACTGTACTCATCATTATAAACAACTCTTACTATGGGAACAAACAAGAAATCGCGAAAAAAAAACAGCTGTTCCCTACATTTTGACGAGTTATGCGAACATAAATGTAGGGAACAGCTGATTTTTTTTCGCGGTTTCAGTTTTGGTGCCATAGTAAAAGTTGTTCATAATGACGAGTACAGTGATCCCTTAAGAGGTTGTGCGTTATTTAAGTTACACCTTGTATAAAAGTTCCTGATTATTGGTTGATAAAATTTTAATTAAAATTCATAATAAACAAGACTAAGCCTTCAGGATGTTATTCCTGATTTAGTTAAATGATTGATTTAATTTATTTCTGCAAATAAAGCTTTTAAAAGTCAATATTATTTAAACCATTTAAACCATTTAAACCATTTAAACCATTTATTTTGCCACACACACAAGATATAATATAAAACAGTAATGCAACACATTTAAAAGATATAATCGGTGTGTGGCAAGGAATCCAGCTCAGTATTCGCTGTGCGTAAGTACAGCACAGCACTGATTTTCAGCTGGTCCCTGCCATTTTTGTATCAACATAATATATTATAGGTACGCGCACTTCATGCAATACGCAAATAAGCAAACAAACCAAAAATAAAGATAACAAAAAAATAAATTAAACACAATTATCTCAAAAGTAGGTACAGCAACAATCATAACATAATGGTACCAAGAAAATGTGAATGTGAATCTTTATTTTTTTTATTAATTATATGTTTTTTTTATTAGATGGCGCCGGCATTTCCTCTCTATCTCTAAGAAAAATTGCTGAAAGAACTCAGGGGTCAAGGTCTCTTTTAAAGTCCAGACATTGTGGTATAAAAACTATGCGAGTGTTACAATGTAGGGCAACGTCTGGAATGGCCTTTTGAGGAAAGAGCCATAGCAGATTTGAGTTGAGTTAAAGCTATAGATTTATCGATTCTATGGACTGCAAACCAAGAATATCTCTTTAGCAATGTATGCAAATTCAGATCGACATATTTGCGACAAATTCGCTCATGTTGCAGCCGCGGTTGGTCGGACAACTTTCAAATACCGCGAAACATTTCACACAGTCGATCTCTCGTTGGACCAGCAGTAAATATTGAATCATACACGCGTACATTCCTGTAGGATGGTGTCGGCTGGCGACACTAAATAAGAAAGTATAGAAAGACTACTTAGATAAAGCCCACGATGACTTTTTGCCGCGATACTGCAGCGCGTTTCATGAACACGCTAGTGGGGACTACTCCGAAAATTGAACTACGGATTACGAAGTTTCGTCTAACGAATCGCACGTTTTCCAAACACGAAAGTGTTTTGGTCGTCGTGGGGAACTGCCCTTAAGCGTGAATTACATAGAAACGGCATAAGGCGAAGGCACGGCGCAGGCGCGTCGCTTTCATACTTACATTTATGTATGAAAGTGACGCGCCTGCGCCGTGCCCGCACCTTATGCCGTTTCTGTGTAATTCAGGCCTTACTGCTCACGAGATTATAAGGAACTAGAACATACTTAAATAAATAAACCTTATTATTATTATTATACTGTCCACTTCTGCCTAAAATGTTTTCTTCTTCCATTCTTTTCTATTATTCGTCCTGCTTCATCAAGTACTCCCTTTTCATTCATATCATCTCTCACACAATCTTATTAATCTCATTTAATCTGTCCACTGTACAGATCAAATGGAACAGTGTCGAATCCGTTGCAGTGTTCTTATTCAATGATTATTTGTTTATTATGTATTTTTGGGTTCTTGTTCTTGCAACTTATGAAGCTAAGCAATGCAAGCAATGGAATTTCTTGCCGGCTCTTCTCCGTATAACCTACCTTTTGGAATTGTGCACCTAGCCATGACGTTTTAAAAGTGCCTGAAATCTTGAAAAACTCCGACTTTTCCCTTTGACTTCAAGCTAAATATGAACAGGTACTTGTGATAGGAGTGGGTTCACTGCAGTTGTTCGATATTACAGCCTTACCAGTCCAGGCCTTAGCCGAGAGCGATTTGTCTCTGCACACGAAATTGTCTATGAGCTTGAGCTTTATTATCGTATAGAGTAATCCTTCTGCAATAACACTGTGGTGTGACGGCGTCGGCGCCGGCGCCCGCACCACGCAGCTAATTGCAAACTGCGCGCGCGCAATCAAACCACAGATTTATGCGATACTTAGAATTAGCCGCAAACCTAAACACCTCGGCTCTCCCACTCTTTGTTAGTATAACTAAATTACTTAATATGTGTGTATAATATAAATAAATGATGTTTGTTCTGCATCGTAACAGGATCGTTTGTGGTCGTAATGAGCCCTATTCTAGGAAATTTAGTGCTTGCTCTAGCAACTAGTTTTGGGAAATGGTTCGTTATGCACGAAGGAGAAAGTCTGAATAACGACCTGTGCTAATTATGTTATGCTAATGTAGTACAGAGTATTCTTAGTTCCTGATTCCAATCGGGAACTCATAGTGTTATATGTTCCGATGCCCTTTCTTTTGTTTAATTATACAGGATTACTGGTTATTGGTCTATCTAATAATCCAGTAACGCTTTGCAAAAGTGAACAATTTTCGTAATATTGTTTCAAAAATTGCCAACCCTTCCCTTAAAAAATATGATAGAAAAAAACTCGATAATGGTTCATTTTCGGATAAAGCATTACTGGGTTATTAGATAGAGTATAATATGTCCTACAACCCTGCCACGAGATCGTGGAACAATGCCCTGTTTTTTTTTTTATTTTTGCTTGAATATGGCACACAATTTGTTACATAAAAAAATAGACCAACAAATATTTGACCAGTAATAAAAGCGTGCAAAATAATGACAAAATCTTATTTACATGTCAAATGAAGTTTAAATTTGAATTAAATGGACATATTATAATTTAAAATTCTCAACTAATTATATCGGTTTTGGCGTTTCCAACATTTAACTGTCTCATAAAAATAGTTCGAAACCGATTCACATAAATCCTTGATGTATGGCGTTCCTATATATCACACCTGTAAGGATCCCCACGAACTTTCCTACGTTGCGCGCGCGCCGTCTCTCTCCGCTAGTAATTATTCCGACTAATGCCGCCTAATGGCCGCCCCTGATGTGTTTACGAGCAACACTACGTCTTAAACGGGGACAGTGTAATCAAATCAACCGATTACAATGACGGTAATATCACATTTGCCTTCAAAGTGATTTAAGGTGTTTCAGTAAATTTTGTAGGCTGTATCAGACTTTCTATTCGATAGCTTTCGTACTGGCACTCAATTTTATGTTCTCCATTTTGCGTATCGTAAGAGAAACAAATATAGTATATAAACTCTCCCTATACACTGGCCTGACTATTGGGTGTATTTTCGACCCAGGCAATCGTTGTCACCGACTAATACTGTCTCCACATTTATTTATTTATACTTATATGCACTATGTATGGTGGTACATAAGGCAGACTTAACGCCAAAAGGCATTCTCTACCAGTCAACTTTTGGGTTAGAAAGAGAAGCATCGAAATAGGTACAAAAAAAGATGATTTGACAATTTTACACTCAATACTCAACTTCATTAGTTACATGTAAATTACAATAAAATACAGATGCAATACATATCTAATACAAACATTATGAAAACCTAATTGCAATTATGAAGAAGACTAACTTAGATGATTAGGAGTGTAGCGACTTCCAGTATTTTGACATTTGAACTTTATGTTTGTGAAACTTGTTTTAGTATCCTCGTCGAATACGCTAGTCTACAATGTCTACCAACAGTGATATTAATATCTGCTTTTTTTTTCTTTCTCCAGGGGTAAATTCGCATCAGTCCGCAAGATTCGCCACCTAGTTTCTGGAGAAGAGTACGCGGCAAAGATCATACGCAAGCGAAGACGCGCGGCAGACACGACGCGCGAGATCCTCCACGAAGTCGCCGTGCTCGACCTGTGCGCAGAATGCACACGCGTCGTCAGTCTACACGAGGTAAGAACAATTTATTTTGTAGAGGAAACCACCTAAATAACGTTCTTAGTGAAGTTCCCTGGTTAACCTTGAAAAACTTGAGGATTTGCTTTTGAACACTTCAGTAATGGTATGTCTACACCAGTGCGCTTTCACGTTCATCTTGCGCTTTCAGCTTTCAATTCCTCTTGCGTCAAGCGCATGCAATATTGATTGCCATTGACGCGTGCAGCTTATCGTCTACACCGGTGCGCCTCGGTCAGTCGTCAGTCGACATATAATAGACGGATTAGCGTGTGCTAGGGGCTTGCGCTTTTGTCGAACTAGTATTAAGATATGCGCTATGGCGCTTCAGGCATGCGTCAGACGAAGACGCAAGATGAATTTTTTTTTTTTTTTTTTTTTTTTTTTTTTTTAAAAAAAACGTTGCCCCACACTAAGATTTCTCTTGTATCGTGGGTGCGTTTACAGACACAAATCTCACACACACAAACGCCCAGACCCGAAACAACCATCTGTAGACCATACAAATTTTTGTTCCGTGTGGGAATCGAACCCACGACCCGTAGTGCAGAAGCCAATCGCTTAGCCACTGCACCAAACGTGTCGTCAGGACACGTTTGGTCCAGTGACAAACAAACATGACGCATTGGTGTGGACATAGCTTTAAGAGGATCGGTGGCCTTTTCCCAACTATGTTGGGGTCAGCTTCCAGTCTAACCAGATGCGGCTGAATACCAGTACCTATTTACACGAAGCGACTGCCATCAGACCTCCACAGACCAGTTACTGAGCAATGCCGATTATTCTAAGGTTAGACTGGTTGTCAGACTTTCGGGCTAACCTTAGAATCCTCAACCTCCATAGGGTTCTACCTACTGGAGGTTGTAGTATGCGTTTTTTTTTCACTGCAGTGTTATTTCTATTTTAAAATAATGTTTCTTGTTTATTTTGTGTACAATAAAGAGTATTGTATTGTATTCTTACTTAGCAGGCAATCTTGCTTCCGCAAGATATAATTCATTACGCACGAACGAAAAGTAAATGTTCATGAAAAGGACATTTTAATCATTCAAAACAGTTTTTTTTTCATCCCATTCCAGACAGATCTAAGTTCATCCCATACAGTTCTGAGATCATGTATCTAAAAATCTAATTTCTACTTTCCAGGTATACGAAACTCGTTCAGAAGTGGCGATTGTCCTAGAATTATGCGCTGGCGGAGAGCTGCAGCGTCTCCTAGACGAAGAAGACCGTCTTTCGGAGGGGGCAGCCCGAAGAGCCCTACGCCACGTACTCGAAGGCCTGGCACACCTACACGCGCGCCGGGTCGCTCACCTGGACCTTAAACCACAGAACCTGCTCCTCACAGCCGGCGGCGAAGAACTGCTTATATGTGACTTTGGGATCAGTCGCGCAATACAGCCCGGAGCGCACGTCCGGGAGATATTAGGCACAAGGGACTATGTTGGTAAGTATTTTTACAACAACTAGTTGGGAATAGATTGTATTTTATTTATAAGATTTTTAGCATTTAAAGACTTGCCTTCGAAAAATAAGAACAGGGAGCGACTGTTCTAAATAAATTGGGGAAAGTGAAGACTGCATCGGTACGCGTTTAGAAACCCTCTGCTATCTAGAATGTAGCTAAATGTGGGTCAGACAAAATTAGTTCGTCAGTGCGTAGGGAAAGTCTCATAAAATTCAACTTTTACATCTCGTAAAGACGAAAAGGCGTGTGTATGTTATCCCAAGGGCTGTGAAAGGAATGTAGCTTCGCTTGAAAGCACATCGAGGACAAGCACCTCGGTTGCGTAACATACATCATCAAATATTAAAAATAACCAAGCCAGTTGAATAAAGCTCTCAAAATAAATCTCGAAATGAGTACTACCTAGAACTCCAACAGCTATTTAGGATGAGAGATGAAGACATGAGTCTGACCACTGTTTTAGACGAAAGGTTATTGGGTTTCAGTTAAATAATGTGACGGTGTTTAGCTTTTTGTAAAGTACACAACGATGCCAGACCACAATCGCTAGAGTTTATTATCAAAAACAAACGTTAATTATATTTTTCTTGCTTGGGGAGTTCCTCTTTGATACCCTCCATCTTTAGAATGGTCTCCGACCGACTAGGTACTACAACTACGGTACCCCGAAGACTTATGGCGAAGACAGCAATTTTTTTTTAGCGGTCTGCTCGCTTTTATCCACTATCTTGCCTAATAGTAAGCGATGATGTGGTCGACGTTGAAGCACGCTTGCCTAGAAGTAGCCTATTCACTCTTGATTTAAAGACCCCAAGGTTGTAACTATCAGGAAACACAGACTCCGGCAGAGAATTCCACTCCTTAGCTCTGCGAACAATGAATGTGTTCGCAAAACGCTTTGTACGTTGCATATGTAACAAATCTTAACCTATTAATTTTGCTCCACAGCCCCCGAAATCTTATCATACGAGCCCCTCTCCCTGGCCGCCGACATATGGTCGATCGGCGTGCTAGCCTACGTTCTCCTCAGCGGTTACTCGCCGTTCGCGGGCGAGACCAAACAGGAGACCTACCTCAACATAGCGCAGTGCACCCTCAGCTTCCCAAAGGACCTCTTTAGAGGAGTCTCGCAGAGAGCCATACAGTTTATTAAGGAGACACTTGTTGTTGATCCTAAGTGAGTATTGTTTGATTTTTTTTTTTTGGTATGGTGTGTTATTGCTGGCTAGTGAGGCTCTGGCTTGCAGCTAGATGTAAGAGCTGGTTATAGACAGTCTTCTTTATTAAACCCATATACATATGCTCGTTTTTCCCAGTGTGGGGACGGGCTAGAATATAAAACACCACATGCTGGGAATAGACGCGTGTTGTAAGGATTCAACAAAATCCAGCATGCTTGGTGGTAGGATCTATACGGTCCACCTGGCTAGCTACCACCTGTACATTAAAGTCCGGTGCCATGCAGTTTACGGAGTTCCGTCGTGTACTGTATGATGTGAGAGCCAGAGGGGTACAGGGGAATCCTTCAACATCTCGGTTGCTTGGATTCGTGTGCCCATCTTAGACCCTGTCTGCGCTTACCATCAGGTGCGACTAGGGTCAAACACGACCAAGGCAAATAATAAAAGATAAAAAAGTTGCTACATTATCAAAAGCTATTATTGGACTAGCTCTCATATCAATCTAGTAGCGAGCATTTGTTTGAGCGACCCTGAGTCATGTACAAAAATTAAAATAAATTTCAGCTTGCCTTCCTGAAATAAATTAATTCTCTCTGGTAGTTTGGGTTTTATTTCAAATATTAAAGGTTTACGAAATTCAGCCCTTTTCATACATTTATATATTTTTTAAATAATTATTAATTTAACTTGTGTGTTTTTTTTCAGGGGTCGTCTTACAGTGGAAGAGTGCCTGGAGCACCCCTGGTTGAAAGACGAGGCGGACTTGCCGCGCGCGATCGTCGGCGTCGGGTTTGACGCCGCCGAGCTCGCCAGCGACGCGGACGCTGACGCCGACGACGACGCCGCCGACGACAACGTCAACGGATGCCCTGCCGTCAACGACAACGGATGCCCCGCCATCAACGGTGTTAATGGAATTAACGGAGTTAACGGTGTTAATGGAGTTAACGGATGTAACGGAGTTAATGGCGTAAACGGGGTCAATGGTGTTAACGGTCACAACGGCGTCAATGGATGCAATGGGACAAACGGGTCACATGATGATGAAAAAGGTGAGTTAATGTACGTTATCATCACCGTCATATCATCTTGTTAACTTTTACACTAATTATGGGATCTCATAACCTCTATACACAGTCAACACAGTTTTAACAGTCATGGATATTGAAATAGTGACTATGCTTGGCGTACGAATCGTTGTATTTTGATAGTTGGAACAGTAGGTAGGCCTAATTGTAGTTAAGATAAAAATGGAATTATTCCAAAGTTTTCAAAAAACCCTTATTCGTTTTTTTGAAAAATAGCCTTTTAAATTTAGTCTCTTTAGCCCGCAAGAAAAAGGCATTTACATAAAGAATAAAAGTAAATTAATTATATTAATGCGAAGACTGGATAACAAATAGTTAAAAAAACATAGTTTGTTGCGGGATTTAATGCAAACTAATTGAATGCTAAAACGTGCGAGTATATTTAGATTAAAATATTAATATTTAAAAACAAAGTTCATTTTCAACAAGTCAGCAAAACAGTCCATTTTTTTATTTTCTTCTCGTACGAGAAAACCGTCAGCAAAAATTCATCACACCTTAATATTTTCAGAATCATCAGAGTCCCGTCCATCATCACCGCTGGGTCGCGAGGAGTGCGAGGAGCGCGACAAGCCGCTGAAGCATGCGCACGCGCGCGACGTGTCTCCCCCCTTCCCCGACGCACCCTCCACGCCTAAGGTGAGACGCGGCGACACGCTCGTGTGAGCGCGCCCTAAGGATACACGAACACGAACACGCGCGTAGTGGTCAGGTTAGAACTGTCAACAGTGTGGATGTGTAATGTGTAGTACGCTTCACCAATCTTACGGGGGGCTGTCAGTCTGCGCGTGAGTTTGCCTAAAGCCGCTGAACGATTTAGATGTTTGTCACTGCTAGAGAGATGTATTTATGTCAGTTTCGAGCAAATGCTTGCATGTGAGTGAAGCTTCGGGGACCGCTAGTCGTAGTCGTGAATTGTAGTTAGGTCAGACCCGACACGAAAACGGTACTAATGTTATTTTTGCAACAGGTGTCGCGTAAATCCCACCCGCACGCGCCGTCCGTGCTGGCGCTCTGCAAGAAGTTCCAGCCGGACTACGAGAAGCCCGCCAAGCTGTCGCACGCCATGTCGCACCACACAGTGGGCCATGTGGGCCACGTCGGGCACAGCGAGTGCGGAGCGCTGGAGTGCGAGTGCCGCGCGCTGCGGTCGGCGCGCGCCCCGCCCGACCGCGCCGTGCTGTGCTAGCGCTACCTGTGCTGCGCACGCGCACGCAGATGGCTGTTCTAGCGCTATCCGTGCTGCGCCCGCGCAGGCTGGTGGCTGTGCTAGCACTACCCGTGCTGACGCCGGCGGCTGTGCTAGCACAACCCGCGCTGCGCCCGCGCACGCCGTTAGCGCTCCCCACGTGTACATATAGCTTAAGTGTCGCCAGACAGTTGTATATTTCTTTTGCGAACACCCCGATCGCGCGGACAATGGTTCGCCGCCGATCGCGGTGCTCCGACGACGGTACAAAATGCATAATGATGCGCCCGCGCTTAGCAAGCGCTTGTAAATTTGTAAGTGGTCGCGTTGTACATAACGCTGAGTTTGCACTGGCAACATGTGCGTGAGAAATGTTTAAGTTCATACTGTTGTAGTGTTAGTTTACGTTTGCACTGTTGAAAACGCGTTGTAACATTAATATGTGTAGAGACATTTCATCTGAAACAAAAACTGAAGTATCAGAGACTGCTGCTGCGCAGGAACTTGTGTTATTCTCAGTGTAAACGTAATGACGACAAAATGTTTTGAAACACGTTTCGATACTTGTTTTTTTAAGCGTCGAAACATTCCTGCATGTTTTTGGTGCAAGCTGCCAGTAGGTAGTGTTCGTGTACATAGATGCCGCGGCGCGTCGCCGATATATTTATTTGGGCGCCGGCGCCGCTCCGCTATTACTTACTTAGATAATTAAATTGTTGATGTGTCGATCACATTTTATATTCTAGTATCTAAGTGTTCAAAGGGTTTAACAGATGATGTACGTTGTATGTTAGCCGGAGCGGTATAGATATATTACCGATATATGTTCGAGTGTTGGGACCAAAATTTCTTATAGTAGAAGAACGAACGATTCCATGTCGGTGTAGTTGTTGTCTTGTACGATATTAAAATTTTATCACCGTGTGTGACCGTTTAAGGGATGTTGCTTAGGTAGGTAAATTGTTTATGATTGTCATGAGCTCAAATCTTGCGACTTAATTTTCTTTGTAAATGTGCTTAGATGAGACTTCATCGAGTGTCTAGTTAATTCATCCTCCATGTACTGAAAATATTTTCATATATTGTAAACTTATGTTTTTTTTCCATTTTGAATTCATTTTAACCATTATTTTGTTCAACTTAACTCGAAATCCATTACCTTTGAAAGCTGTTGTGATCAATAACTCATTTGTAAAAAATAAATTATTGTGATATAAAATACCTATGGTTTTTATTTACCTCAACCATTATTACGTAAAATTAAATGCCGAGTTTAATACTGAGAAGTGTCTTTCTTTCTTTACACTACACATATACACACACATGTTGGTTTAAGTGAACGGCTATGACCGTTGACTGACAACTGTGGAGCACAAAGGTTCCAGACGAAAACCAGCGTCAAGTACTTATAGTGCTTGACATTAAGCTGATCTGGACACCTTTTTGGTCCAGCCGTGAGACACATACCCAAGACTTTTTTATTTATATCACACATTTTATCTGTTGTGTCTCTTTGTGCTGTGTCCAAATAAATGATTTATCTTTATCTATCAGAAAGAACACGACAGGGTCACGTTTTCCCTGACTCGACTACACATCCCTCTTTATAGCTTATTGTACGAGAGAGCGCCCGCTCATACCCAGCTGTTTTCGTAAGTATAACAGTGAAATAGTGTTAACTTTTTATGGTATGTAACGGTACGTTTTCAGAGTACAGCGACGATCGGCTATCAACCCATACTGGTGACCATAAAGGAAGTTTCAATGGCATTGCTACTTCTCGTCAGCAATGCCATTGAAAGCTCTCGTTTGGCTAACGCGAAAGCTTAGCGATCGCCGCCATATTAAATTGGTATACCCATGTAAATATCTAACTAATAAAATTTGAAAGTTTAGATGTTTGTTAATCAATCACGCCTTATCGGCTGAAGGGATTTGGATGAAATTTGGTTTTTAGGTAGAACATGACCTAGATTTAGGACGACATAGATACTTTTTATCCGGGCACATGAAGGATGCGAGACAGTAACCTACTCTCCACATAAAAATGTACTAGGCAATCATAAAACTAAAGTGTATTCCATAAGCCAGTATAACTCTTTGTGATTCATGTATTCCTGATGTAGGCATGTCGCATCTATCAAATAACCTGATATAATTTTGTCCACCAAGGTTAATTTTTCGTTTGGTAAAAAGCTATAAACGCTTTGTGATTCATGTATTCCTGGTAGTAATGGGTCGAATAATTATACAATTATTGTACCAGGCAATCATAATAACAACCTACCCTCCGTAGATTAATCTATATCAACGGGGAGGGTAGGTATATGTATAAAAATATACTCTTTGTATCTTCTACCCTCGCCTAACAATACGCTTACAGATCAAGTGAAGGCAAGGCAAGGTCCCCGGGCTCTGGCACTTGTAGGTTGGCTAGAAGGATCATAACATGTTATGCTATGATTATATGAAAATAATTTATGTAGTCCCAAGAAAAAATAATATTATTGTGGCACCCAACTACTACCCTCATATTTTTGATAAAATAAAGCCAACTTTGATGTTTGTTGATTTGTTGATCACAAGCTTGACTGCCGAGTTCTGTCTTGGATTCAACACCCATTTTGAACAGTGTATTTGGGATTATAGTTGTGATGAAATAAATAAAAGTCAAACATTGGAAATACATGTTTATTTCTAAAACTACGAAACAGTCTTGCTGTGTAGGTATTTCGGATCTTATACACAACTGCAATTGGCACTAATAAGTCGTTTATAGATGCAAGTAATCAACAACAAATTCAGATCATTCTGGTAATAGTCCAGTTTGTTTCTAGCACACTGGCGACGATGATTTAATCCTTTATGGAGCAGATTTTACATTAAGGCACATATGAAACCACAATTACTTGACGTCACTGGTAGGGTTACCATTTAGAAATTTGAAAAGTCCTGACAAAAAGCCTGACATTTCAATAAAAGTCCGGACATTTTTGTCACAAAATGCAAACATTGGGTATGTTAGCTTAGTTACTGTGGTATGGTAGGCATGATAGCAGACGCTCGCGAGGGGAGGGAGGTTGCGCGGTGCGGGGATCAGTTTTATTAGAGCTCTTACACACGAGCGGCATGTTCCCAACGGCAGAGGTAACTGCAGCCGTCGACGCGCGTCGGCGGCAACCGTCGACGCGTCGACGGCAGCAGTCGACCTATAGCGACACTTGCAGTTGTAGCCGCTGTCGCTGATCTTCGAAGTTAAAATGTCGACGGCTGCCGTCGACGCGTCAACGGAAGCCGTCGACGCGTCGACGGTTGCCGCCGACGCGCGTCGACGGCTGCAGTTACCTCTGCCGTTGGGAACATGCCGCTCGTGTGTAAGCGCACTTACTCGTATTCCATGTAAGCCAAAAAATCCGGACAAATTAAAGAGCCGGACAAAACTCTAGAAGTCCAAAACTCTAGAAGACAAATCCGGACGGATGGTAACCCTAGTCACTGGCGATTATGTTGGCTGAATTCATGTTGATGGTCGCGTTTGTGCGCTGTACACGTTTAAGGTCGATGCGTTTTTATCATAAGGGTCTGGGGTGTATTCTTACAATAATAAACTCACGCCTGTATCCCCCCGAAGGGTTGGCAGAGGTGTACACCGACATTTCGCCGTTATGTTTACGTCCCATGTAATAGGGGGCAAGCCTATTGCCATCGACCGGGCACAAATCCAAACTCCGGGCTGCTACTAAGTGTTCGTATCCGAACATAATTTTTAGTTTATTTTTTGTGCCGGCTACATTTTTTGTGTATTGTTGAATGTAACTGGCAACATTTGGGAGATTTTGCTAGAATAAGATTATAAGGAAAGGCGTCTGCTTACTTACTTACTATAAAAATAATAATTACGTGTTTGACCGTATCAATTAAAGTGATTTCATAAATCATTAATAACATTTTATTTATGTTTCCGCCACGAACATAAATTTGGTTCCGATACCGGGAATCGAACCCGAGCCTCCTGGGTGAGAGCCAGGTATCCTAGAAAAACTCTAGTTATGTCGATGATATACAAGTAGGCAGTGATGATATCTCTGAGCTAAGCCAGACCAAGAGTGAGCTTTGCAAATTATTATGCATGGGTAGTTTCGAATTGCATAAATGGTGTTCAAATGATAGTAGTTTACTAAAAGACATTCCTGTTAATTTACATCAATTAGATAAAAAAGATTTTGATAAAAACTGTTTTTATGTTAAAACATTAGGGTTAGTGTACAATGTGAAAACTGATAGCTTGGAAATACAATGTCCTGTAAAAGAGTTAAAGCTTGAGTATACCAAGAGGGAGATGCTTAGTTTTATAAGTAAATTTTTTGACCCACTCGGTCTTGTGGGACCAATATTGGTTTTAGCTAAACTGCTAATGCAAGAAGTTTGGTTTCATAATATAAGGTGGGATCAGCTTTTGCCATCAAATATTAATAAAAAATGGGTTGAGTTCATTGATATATTAAAAAACCCAAGATGCACAATTTCGAACAAAAGTAACGCTCGAAAGTGTCGCCAAACACTCACCAATCATACCTACGTAGTTATAGTTAAGAACAAGCATATATTTTTGCAAATTCAACCTTACGCGAATTGCTTAAAGTGGTTCTTACAATGCAGTGTACCGAAAAGCAATAAAATTTTACGACCGGCGGTGGTCGGTAGGACAAGGCATTGAGTGGAGACGAACATTTTTATATTTTTTTTTTCGTAAGACATTTAGTTAGTGTTTTAAGAGTTTGTTAGATTGTGTTCTAAACACATAATATTGGAGCATAAATATGTTTTTGGGTAGGACATGGATATATCAATGAAACAAATATTAAGTATTAAAATCGTTTATTTAAATGTTTGGTTCAAAAGGTATTAAATAATTAAAACAGTTATGTATTATATATTTATAAGTTTAAACTCAAACCAAAACAACTCAAACTCAACAGCAGGAAAAACATTAATTTCCTTGAAATAAGTTTAGTTTATTGTAGAGTTGTCTTTTTGAATTAGATTTTAACTCTTCTGTTGTTTTTTTAGCAATGTAATGTAAACGAACATCTATAAACTTTTCTATAATAGCTTTTATAAGACTAATTTTGTGATTGAATAGAGCAGGTTGTTGACGAGAATGTATGTCAATACTAGAAAATATATTTAAATGGAAGGCGCGTTTTAAAACTAAGGAACACAAATAGGCCTTGGTTGTGTTTTTTTGACCATTTAGGCGCTGTTCTCGTCTTATAATCTCCTCTGTTTTACTACATACAGTGTAAACATCTTCACTCGCGTAGCACAGACCACCAAAATCTTTTATATCTATTAGTTTGTGAAACCATAATTTATTATGTGCTAGTGTAGAATCTTTGCAGATGTCACATTTAATTTTTTTTAATAGATGTCTGACCACAAATCCCGCAATATAACCAACAATTTGACAGACATATTCAGAGTTGGAATTATTTAGAGAATCTGATAGAATATCACAATTATTTTGATATGTCTCATAACTGCTATCTTCGACTGACAAATATTCGTTTTCTATATCAAAACGATATCCAACGCTAGTATTGTTAATATTTGATACAGTTGTGCCACAATTCAGAATAGGCACATTTTCCAAGGGAATAGAATTGCCTGTAAATTTGGAACCGAGCTCCAGGTGCATTAAAAGTTTTTTATATGCGGATTTAAATTGACGGGAATTTGGATTATTATTGAACCCTCCTTGACTCCTTATATTGCCGAAAAAGAGCTCAACATGATCCTGGCTAAACTTATAGGCTAATATGTATTTTAAATAACCTGTTTCCACATAACTAGTATATAAACGTTGCACACTTTCAATACAAACAAGTAACCCGACAATTCCTGTATTTGCTTGGCAATTGTATACATATACTTTTTCTTCAGAAAATATTATTCTTTTTTCTCCCTTCTTTTTGATGGTGCGTTTTCTTTGAACTATAATGAAAAGTGATAGTAAATAAGATTTCGATGTTTGGAAAAACCTAAATACGTCTTTTGAATTCATGTTACTTATCGGTCTTTTGAAACCACCGCAGTTGAAATTCCTTGAATTTAAAATATCAAATAAATTATTTAATACTAGTATGAACTCAGTAGTTGGTCCAGAATTCATAAAATTTGGAATTTTTAAATCGGTATCACAGAAAGTAATTGCATTCGCCACGCTGCGACTTAAAAGTTGAGTTGCTAGTTTAACTTTCATAATGGAATTCTTAAACCAAATATGTTTCTGCGTTAATTTATTAGCTAAGTGTAATTTATGTTTTTCTTGAACTCTATGCAGGTCTTCAACTAGTCTCCATTTTATTTGGTTATTATCGTTATTGTATATTATTTTTTTTGATTCAAATAAATTCCTCATTAATTTAATCATATGGCATGCGTCAAGAAATACAAAAACGTCGTAATCAGCTGTGGGGTGTTTAAAGAAAGGCTTTAAATTGTGAGCATCATCCATATTGCACCCTAACAGTTTCATAGCAGATAAGTTCGTTTTACATCCATCAAATGTTAATGATACTACTTTTATTCCCACGGTGTGACATTTTGTAAGTGCAATTTTGATTAGATTTGTTTTATTTTCGGCTGTAAAGCTATTGATGAAAAAGTAAGCTATGGGAATTTTCCAGGATTCATTTACTGACACTAATAAAAACACGTACGCCTGAGTAGCGATTTGATTTGAGTCGTTACTTTCTATACCTATATCAACTAAGCCCTCATACTGCTTTCCAGTCCAAATTTTTTGCTGTCGAATTGACATTTCATCAACCACTAAAGAACATAGTAAAATTTTGTTTGAGGTTTGAACTTTTTCTGAAAGCCTATCAAGTGCTTCTTGTGTGAAGCCTGGTTTTGCCTCAACACTTTTATACCAATCATGCAACGTGTTTGTATGAGGTAGGCAGGTGTTATACATTTTTCGAAGATATTTGTAAGCTGCTGGTGAGTAGAAGTGTAATGTTAATGCGAATTTCCTGACCACGGGAGGATACTTAAAACATCTCTTCTTTTTTGTTAGACTGTTTAAACAACTAGAATTAAACAATTCAGTTGGTTTAATATATGTGGATAGGTCTTGACACAAATTAGAGTCTAATTTAAATCTTTTCGTTAAAACTTTTAACGCATTCTTTAGTGAAATGGTTTTTTTAACAAGTCTCGAATTTTTTTTCCTTAAGTTGTTAATAACTTTTTCCTTGCTAATTAACCTTTTGCGGCATTTGTAAAGTTCACTTTTTATGCGAACTTTTCGAGGTGTATCCAAAATTGACCCTATGCTTAGAGAAGTAGTAGGAGATTTGAATTTATTTTCATTTTCTAAATCAAACATTGAACTCGGACGACACACTTCAGTATCACCGTCATCATCAGGTATTTCAATCTGTAAGCAACATCAAAATTATAAGTATCTACTAGCATACCAAATAATATTTTAAAATACAGCGGCACTTAGGTTCCGTTCGTTCTTTATCGCAGTTACTTACAATCTCAAGGTCCTGTGACCTGTGTGGTCTGTGTGTGTGTGTGATATCCTGTAAGAAATAAATATAATTAAAATAAATAATTTGAATGAAGGTACCATACTACGAGTATTTGACAAATTCATTTTACTTGCTAACGAGTTACTTACCACTACGTTAGGAACAGCCGTTTTACGAAGACGTTTTATTCCTTTTGAAGTGACATACATATCTTCGTCCAAAAAATGCTCTGAACAAACGACGCTTGAATTATTCGGCTTAAAAAAATCTTCACGCCTTTGTTGACTGACGATTGATGTCCATTCTCCACATCGTACTGGATCACGAGGAAAACTAAAATATAAAAATTAGAAGGTTTCAATAAGTTTTTAATGTGACGTGTTGCGCCAAAGCGACACTTGCAGACTACGCGACAATTCTGTCATTAGCATGCCGCATGTCGCGAACTCATAAGTTGTCCCATAAGTTAATCGATAAAGATTATAATACATATTTACAAACATTAAAAAAAAATCGTTAAATTAACTACTTCTCCTATATTATATTATATTATATTATATTATATAACGTAAACATATTTGTCAAAAACAACATTCAAAAATGTTCAAAAGTACATTGACTTATTAATTAAAAAAATAAACACAATAAAAAAAATCGACTCCATTGAACAAGAACAGGATCATTTTTATTACGCGACTAAAATAAAAAGGAAGCTGTAATGTATCGTTCTTACACTGAACAAGCGGCCATTGAAATTTGCCGTATTATACTTTGACCGTTGAATGAAGTTTTTAGACAAATTAAATCAAAATCACATATTGCTTCCTATATTCAGTCATAAAAATAACAAAAACTAATCAATAAACTCTTTTACTTACCGAAAATACGATATCCCATCCTTTTTTAACCTTCTTGACGTAATATTTCCACAATTTCTCAAAGAACACTTCGGCATTTTTAACGAGTGCACCTAGACGCGAGTGACGCGAGACTATTTGAAATGAGCGCACAATTTCGAATGTTGCGCTCATTTTATGCGGACGGTTTTGAGACGTTGAGTGTGTATCTTGGGTTTTTTAATATATCAATGGTTGAGTTTGCTAATGATTTGATAAATATGCCATGTATCGCTGTTCCTAGGAATATTAAAAGTATAATACGTACTAGCTTTGAACTAGTAGGATTTTCCGATGCCTCTAGTGTCGCCTACGGTTGTTGCTTATATTTAAGAGTAATAGGACCTGATAAATGCGTAAATATTAATCTAATGTGTTCAAAGTCACGCATCAATCCTAAAAATAAAACACTCACAATACCTCGACTTGAGCTTGAAAGTGCATTATTGTTAGCTATGTTGTCAAACAAAGTTAATGCTAAATTATCTCAAAAATATAATGTCCGTACCTATTTATATTCAGACTCTAAGATAGTACTTGCTTGGCTCAAAATAGAACCTGTAAAATTAAACATGTATGTTGCCAATAGAGTTAAGAAAATACTACAGTTAACTTCCTCTTATAAATGGTTCTATGTTAACACTGCAGATAACCCAGCAGACTGTCTGTCCCGAGGTGTAAGTCCTTCATCTCTGAAGGATAATATACTGTGGTGGCATGGACCCAAGTATATGGGGAATGCTGAATTTGTTCATGGCATGGATCCACTTCTATTGCCAATAGAAGATATACCCGAAATAAAAGAAATGAAACCTGTAATAAAAACAAGTAATGTTTGTGTTAAACGCAATATGTTATTGAATTTGTTGGAGAAATATTCAGATATAGAAAAAATTACTAAAATAGTGGCATACGTATTAAGATTTATAAATATTTGCAAGGCGCAACATTGTAAAAGTGTAAAACTATTAAGTCCAAAAGAATTAGATTCTGCTCTGCAGACAATAATAAGATTAGATCAGATTAAACATTTTGAAAGTGAGATTAAATGCTTACAAGCTGGAAACATTGTAAAATCTGGTTTGAGTGGTCTTAATCCTTTTCTTGATTCTTGTAAGTTATTAAGAGTAGGTGGGCGATTACACAATGCTGAGTTACCCTTTGCAGAGATGCATCCTATAATCTTACCTAAAAAATCAAATGTTACTAAGGGGATTATTTGGAGGCAACATATTAAATTAAAACATGCAGGTCAAACTTTGGTTCTTAGTAGTTTGAGCGAAAAATACTGGATTCTTAATGCTTCGCGTGAAATTAAATCTGTTTTGTACAAATGCATTATTTGCTTTAAATTAAAGGCGAAGAATGCTACCCAATTAATGGGATCTTTACCTTTGGATAGAGTAAATATGACAAGGCCATTTCAGATAGTTGGCACTGATTATGGTGGCCCTTTTTCTGTTAAGCAAACTCGTATTCGCAATCCAATAATAACCAAGGCCTATATTGTGTTATTTGTTTGTTTTGTAACTAAGGCCATACACATAGAACTAGCATCTGATATGTCAACAAAGACTTTTTTAGGTTGTTTGAAAAGATTTATATCCAGAAGGAACAAACCCACAAAAATTTATTGTGATAATGGTGCCTGTTATAAAGGGGCTGCTAATGTGTTAAAAGAATTGTATGATTTGCAAGCTTCTACAAATCACCAAAACACTGTAATGGAATTCTGCAATACAGAGAGAATATCCTTTCATTTTATACCAAGTTATTCCCCTGTGTTTGGTGGATTGTGGGAGGCGGGCATTAAAAGTGTCAAGTATCATATGAAACGGGTGATAGGCAATACAGTGTTAACTTATGAGGAATTATATACTGTTATTGTGCAGATTGAAGGCATTCTGAACTCGCGGCCGTTGACGCCTCTGTCTAGAGACCCAGATGATATGTCTTACTTGACACCTGGACGTTTTTTAACGGGATCACCATTGTCTTCTTATCCTGAATTAAATCTAACTAATGTTAATGTTGGAAGATTATCTTTTTGGAAACAGTGTGAACAAATGCAGCAATTATTTTGGAAAAAATGGCATAAATATTATTTGGTTCTTTTACAAAATAGACCAAAATGGAAAAGTATCCAAGCAAACTTGAAACCAGGTGACATGGTGATTTTAAAGTATGATCACATAAATCCCCTTAATTGGCCAGTAGGAAGGATTTTAAATGTAATGCCTGGTAAAGATGGATGTGTTCGTGCTTTAGATGTTAAGACTGCCAAGGGATCTGTCATCCGAACTAGTGTTGTGAAAGTGTGTCCTTTTCCTATTAATGAAAATAATTAATCCTTTAAGTTTAAACTTGTATAATTGTTTGTTTCAACGGTTATGTTCAAAAGGCCAGAGGCGCCCCCAGTATGTTCGTATCCGAACATAATTTTTAGTTTATTTTTTGTGCCGGCTACATTTTTTGTGTATTGTTGAATGTAACTGGCAACATTTGGGAGATTTTGCTAGAATAAGATTATAAGGAAAGGCGTCTGCTTACTTACTTACTATAAAAATAATAATTACGTGTTTGACCGTATCAATTAAAGTGATTTCATAAATCATTAATAACATTTTATTTATGTTTCCGCCACGAACACTAAGAAATTCCACATGGAAAAACCTAATAACACTGCCCGACCTGGGGATCGAACACAGGACCTCACGGTCAGCAGTCGCGCTTGCGACCGCTAGACCAACGAGGCACTCTTTTTTAAGGCTGATTTATACGACGCCAGTTCCTTGAAGCAACTCGCATGCTATCTCTGTTTTTTCGCTTAGAAAGACAAAGACAGCGAATCTTGCTTCAAGAAACTGGCGTCTTGTAAATCAGCCTTTATTCTTACAATGGTTTCGATAAAATCGACATTAAAGTCCGACTAGTGGGGTGGTTACAAGCGCTGCGCTGTACAAATTTCGTTTCTGCACTATAAAGGGTTAAAGATACTGAATACTTGAATCTGTATACGGCTTTACAACTTTTTTTGCTAAAATCATTGGTTACAAAAACTCGATTATTTATTGGCAGTATTTACAATACTTATCTTACAGTGAGAATATTATCAAACATGTCGTAAAGTACAAAACATTACATTGTTCTGATTTATTCATAAACAAAAATATTTTTAAATTATTTATTGAAAGATTTTAGAACTCGCTCGGTTACTAAATGGTAGTTGCCATTAAAAATACTCACATGTAAATAATTTTCTATAAAATACATGTAGGATTTTTTAAACATACAATAACATTATCATGAATGAAATTCATAAACGTACGTAAATAAGCAGTTACATTTATTATTTTCTAATTATGTATTTTAATCATAAATTATATTATTAGAGAAGTACCGTATCGGCAGTCGGACTGACTTGAAAGAACAGAACCCATGTATTTTTAATCGAGATTAAAAAAGGAGGAGATTCTCTATTAGGCGCGTATGTTTTATTTCCCATAATATTTCGTATAGTTTTTTATTCAAATTAAATGGAGTCTATACTACAGACTGTTCTGAAACTCAACGTTATGCCGCGAAAAAATTATATGTAGAGCAAGATTATGAATACAGTTTTTTTTTAAATGCTTTTCGAATTTCAAAGTTACTGTGAATAAAGTTTTACTTCTTATATTGTAACTAAAAAGGAGTTTAATTTTTTTTTTCTGAACAATCATTAATTACCGTTATCATTTTGTTCCCAGCTTGGCCTTAAGTTTCGGAACATTTTGTATATTAATTTTAAATACATACATATATACTTGGGAGCAAATAAATCGAGCCACTTCTATTTTTCACGTAGGTATAATTGTTATTATTTTTGGTAGTATGGAACAGATTAATTCTAAACATATATCATCCTCTAAAAGGTTATTTGACAACCTTTACAATGAGGGTAGTTTTTTGTATTTTGAATTATATAATTCATGAAACCAAAACTAATCACCACGACACGTGAAAAAAGGAGTGGCTCGATTTCTTTGCTCACAAGTGTAGTTGGTAGGTACTTCTCTAATTACTAACAGACATTTTAATACTTTAGATAGTGAACCAATTTGACTAGATCGAAAAAACAATCAGAGATGCGAAAAACTTATAATACAATTTTCTGTTATACACAAATACACATACATTCAAACGAAACTAGTTTTACAGTATTGAAATAATAATTATCGATACCATGGTTTTTATACGAATTTTGTATTCACACATACTAGACTATTATAAATCTATACGGGTCTGAAGCAGAATGTACATTTGATGCAAAATGTGCATTTCTTAAAATTAGCACTTCTCAGAATGTCATTGCATTTTGTAATTTGTGGTTAGGGATATGCAAAACTGGGTCCAATTTATTTTGTTTAGTTTGTTACGTTTTTCTTGTTTAAAAAAGCAAAATATGTTTATTCGGAGACCATTTTGCACATCCCTAAGCACAAATTACAAAATAAGCACATTTTGAGAGTTGACCATTTTGTTACATCCCTAAGCACAAATTACAAAATATGCACATTTTGAGAGTTGACCATTTTGAGAAGTGCACCTATTATAAGTGTGCATTCTGCGTCACTCCCATCGATACAACCTATTATAGATTACACAATTGGTGTTAGGATTCCTAACATTAATTTGTATCGTGGCTTGGAGAGTGACGATAACAGACATTTCACGATGACGCCGCTTTTGTTAGGCGAAGCATTGGGCGATCCAGCTACTGGATCAACGTAAAACTGTCATCACGAAAAGTGGCTAGCTACCCTAGGTCAAAGTGGGGAAGTAATCTAAGGTCCCGGCGTTTAGGGGGCCTCGTTGCTCTTGGCTACATTTTTCAGAAATAATAGTTCAGACCGCTGGGCAAGAGTCTCCACACAATGGGTGCCTGAAGAGGGACGGCGTCGCCGAGGTCGCCCCAGAAAGAGGTGGCGAGATGACCTAAACTCGTACCGCGAGGGCTGGTTTGAGGTAGCACAGGAAAAGAGTACATGGAAGGACTTGGGGGAGGTCTTTGCCCAGCAGTGGGACAGTATAGGTTAAAAAAATTAATAATAGTTCAGACAAATTATTTAAAGATGTTTTTTTTAGTTTAAAGCCTTTGCCAAGCCTTTTACTAACAATGTTGGGGTACGGAGCGACTGCCATCAGACCTCCGCAACCCAGTTAATGGGCAATTAATATCCTAAGATCAGACCAGTAGTCAGACTTTCGGGCTTTTGACTTCCAATAACGACATACATAGTATGACACCCGGGACCGACGTTCTACCGTGCTCTCCGGGACATGGGAGGTCTCGATGTGATACGAATGGTTATCCAACCAGGGACTGATCGCGGCGAGCGCAGCTTAGCCTACTGGGCAAGTGTTAGTCATTCACTCTCCAAGTCACTCTAACGATGACGTACTTAAAAGCTACTTTATCTACTTCATAAGATGATATGAACACGACTATACTGACGCTGTGTCGTACATATTACATATCCACACACAACGGTCATTCGTTTTGTTTTGTCAATGAGAAATTAGATCGTGAATGTAATATTAACGCATGCGCATTTCTAAGATAGATTGCTGCTCAAAGACAATTGCTGATGGCAGCACTGTCATAGCGGATACATTGAAGAAGTGAATAAAACCTATTTGTAAATTAGTCTTGATCTAATCTTTTTTAGGATAAATACCCATTTTAATATAATTTTAAGCACCTTAGACTAAGGCCAGACGAGAGTAATAACTTACACCGCGCAAAATGAGTCTTCGAAATTTTTGGTAAGATTTAACGCTCTCATTTTGCGTTGCCGTGTGGGATGAATCGCGATAATGTATGAAACCGAAAGTAACCGAAATTTCGCAACTCAATGTGCGCGGCGTAAATTACGCTCATATGGTTTTAGCCATAAAGTAGCATCAGGTAAAGACGTAAAGTCAGCACCAAATATATCGAGAAGAACAGACTGTTCATAATGACTTAAACAACTAAAGAAATGAAACTTTATCTCAATGGGATAAAATTCTTGTTAGAATCACAGTTGTCGTGCACTGTGTTTACTTTGAAAAACCCTTTATAATCATTGAGATATGGTTTAATTTTCTGAATTGTTCGGATCATTTTGAAGTCTGTTCGTCCCGATATGTCTGACGCTGACTATACCTTACCATACGTGTGAAAAGACAAATTTTAACTCACTGCAAAGTAAAATGGAATGACCGTTAGGTGCCTACTTTAGGAACTTATTAACTAGGTAACATACGTATTACGTGTAAGGCGGATTTTTCTCCAAACATTATCGAATACAACGCCCATTTTTATTGCTTCGACCACATTCATAAACATATAACATAAAAAACTGGCTGCGAGTGACTGAAAATAGAACCCGTGCTTATTAGGCACGGTATGTACCAAAGGGGAGATGAGAGGAGATGTCTCGTAAACAACCAATAGGATTGCTTATTGACTTGAAGCTAATTAAAGACATGTGAAAATAACGCAATCTGTTGTTCAAAACATCTCTCCGCTTTGGTGGATAATGGGCCTTATCCATTTGCTCAATGGCGTAGGGTAAATATAAGAAAACAAAACATTGTTTGTGGTTTTAAAATTAAATATCTTTAGTACTAGTCGCGCGCAGAAGGTTTGCCGATGACTGCGCCTCCCACTTCACCAACCGCTACCCGCGCTCGTCTGAATCGTACCGACCATCGACGCGTGACGTCATGAGGCCATCAGCAAACCTTCTCCGCGCGACTTATACTCGTATTTATACGAAAGACAGTTAGTTTTAAGCAGTTTTGTGTAAACGTATATCCAGCAGTAGCAGCAGCACGAATTTATAGTTAGACCCATAGTAAAAGTTGTACATAAGTAATGATAAACAAAGTTCATTGTTTTCGGATGCAAAGACCAGTCATACTATATTTAGAGCTGAGTTGCCATATCGCGTTATCGCACTGTCATCTACAAAAACATTTCTTACGATTTCCATCGTAAAAAAACTGACTACGAGTCCAGAGACAACCACAAGTCTATATTTCCTACTTAAAATAGTGTATATTTCAAGCTAGCTTAATGTCCCAGTGGAGGACTAAGGCAGTGTTTTTAAACTAACATAATTACAACATAGGAGTCTTCAAAATTACTTGTTACTTGAGCCTTATGACCATAATAGGAATAAGTTGCAACAAATGATGACGACACGTTTGGTGCAGTGGCTAAGCAATTGGCTTCTGCGCTACGGGTCGTGGGTTCGATTCCCACACGGAACAAAAATTTGTATGGCCCACAGATGGTTGTTTCGGGTCTGGGCTTTTGTTTGTGAGATTTATGTCTGTAAACGCACCCACGATACAAGAGAAATCTTAGTGTGGGGCAACGTTTTTTGTAAATAAAATTAAAAAAAAAAAAAAAAAAAACTAGTTAACCAATTACTTACTAGAAATCAACTACGATAACACGGCACGCCCCTCCATTGAGACTGTAACAGCGGTTACGCACTGCATCCGATCCGGATCCGTGAAAATACGGATTTAAAAAACTCGGACCGAATTCGGATATTGCTTTTCGCACTGCATCCGAGCCGAATTCGTGAAAATACGGATCTAGAGTCTAAAAGGCTCGGACCGAATTCAGATATTGCTTACGCACTAATCTGATCTCTAATCCAAATCCAAGCAATTCAGGGGCCATCTTTGGCATATGTCCGATTTGAATCCGAAGTAATGCGAAAGCGTTCATACAACAGTACTAGGGCTACTTCGGTCTATCAATATTTCTTCCGAATTGGAGACTCACGGATGACGGAGAGAAATCGGATGGCAGAAGTCGGATCTAGTGCGTAAACTACCATACAAATAGTTCTATGACTACTTCGGAACGTATTTTCACGGATTCGGATCGAATGCAGTGCGTAATCGCTCTAAGTAAAAATGTGTGCGAAAGAATATTTACAACGCTTCAGTTGTTCAACGCAGATGTGTGCATTCTGCAACTGTAGGCCAAACTTAAACAAAAACATGTTACAGTCGCTCGACAGATTTGACGTCGCTAATTAACAGTATGGTACCGTTTGGAGGTTTGTAAGTCGAGCGGTCATTTTAATTATGTACTAGTCGAGAAATAAATCCACTAAATATCAAACATAAACATTGTGACTCGTTGGCATATGGTCACACATTGAAGACAAATGTCAGAGGGACGTGCCATGTTATCGTAATTGATTTTTACACAAGTCTATTTTAAATAATATTACATTAGAACATTAGCAAATACTCTGCTACATAGTAAGCGGGAAGGTGCTTTGATAAGACGAGAAATTTGTAGTAAAGTGTTTTCAATCCACGAAGACGCGTCCCACTCCTTGTCTAAATCATTACAGGGGATTTACATGGGTCGATTTTTGCCGCACAGCTAGGCCGCACGGCGAAAATCGATCGTCTAAATGACAATCCGACTAGACCGCAAGTGACTAAAATCGCAAGCCCCAAGTTGGGTGCCATCCGACTTTTGGCGTGCGGCGACAAGCCGCATGCGGCGGGTGACTAAAATCGACCGTGTAAATGGTCAGTTGCAGGCGATCGCCCGCCGCATGAGGTGTGTTTGCTGTGTTGTTCCGCTAGAAATGAACAAGTCGCATGCGATTTTTGTCGACCGGTGTAAATGGGGTGGCGATTCGATTTTTACAAGCGTTGCCACTGGTGACTTGCCGCACGACTAAAATCGACCCGTGTAAATCCCCCATTAGATGTGTGCATACACACTAATATAAGATAATAACACTCAGTTGCAAGAAAGGTCCATTAAATTTTAATGCTCTCATTAGAATGTTAATGCTCCATTAACCTCTTCTGTCCATTGCAAGAAGCTAGATTTAATGGAATGATTAACTATGCATTAAAATTAATTTTTGATGTGTCAAACTCCCCATGATTTCAATTTATGATAATACGTAAATGAAGAACGAACTACGACCTAATTAGTGTTCATGCAATAGCCATTAATTTAATGGAAACATTATTCTTAATGACGGATTAGTTAATGATCACCTAATGGTATCTTTCTTGCAACTCAGTGTAAGAGATGTGTGCATACGCACCACGCGGCTACCGAACACAAAAAAGAGTGGGGCGCGTCATCGTAAATTGAACGCATTGTACCTAGTTTTTACTTCATAATCAGTCCTTTACTGTCCCACTGCTGTAAACGAAGCTCTTCTCAGAACGAGAAGAGTTTAGTTGAACACGCTGGCCCGATGCGGGTTAACGGACTACACACACCGATAAACTCTCTCAGGTGTGAAAATTACCTCACATATTTTTTTTCACCGTTAACGCAAGTGGTAATCAATTCAAAGGAACAGCCGCGGATTCGAAATGTTTCTCACATTTCAAATTCGATTCCTTGACACACTGTGAGCAGTAAGGTTCAAGATGTCATATCTTTGCGAGCGACCGAGCGAAAAAGTAATGTGCAAGCAATTATAGACCTTAGGGTGGTAAACATTTCCCCCCTTATTACAAAAGATAGTCTAAGAAAACGAGGAGCTCGTGGCTAAATAATTACAGCCGCATAGACCGATCTTCCGGGTTAAGCCACGCTTGCCGAGGTTGGTCTTTGGATGGGTGACCATTTACCATAGCGAGTTTCCTCCGTGCCTCGGAAAGCACGTAAAGCCTTTGGTCCCGGCTGTCATTTGTAGATCTTTGACAGTCGTTACTGTTGGTCAGAAGCCAGAAAGTCTGACAACCAGTCTTACCAAGAGTATCGTATTACCCAGTTACTGGGTTGTGGAGGTCTGATAGGCAGTCGCTCCATGTAAAATACTGATATTCAGCTGCATCCGGTTCGACTGGAAGCCGACCCCAACATAGTTGGGAAAAGGCTAGGCAGATGATGAGTCTAAGAAAAACCTAGGTTTTAAAATAGCCCCGTCTCTTTTTGGTATATGACATAAGAAAGTGATGGGTATATTTTAAATCTGGGTTTACCTTAGTCTTGGTTTAAACCTTCTTTTGTAATAAGGGGGTTCAAGTCCGCGACCGTACATTTTTTTTTTTTTAAGACTAATCTTGCGTGAAAATACTTACACATTATAATCGCTCCCGCTTTCTATGTAGCAGAGGCTTGCAAGTACTTATTTGAGTTACGCTTTTAAAATAAGGAAGTCTTTTGAATTAGTTTTATAGTATTCACTAGTCAGTTCTGAGGGCCATTTCTAGCGAAGGTGTAAACCGCATCATAAACAATGTATATAGGAATGGCGGCTTGTACTTATGAAATGAACGGTGTGTTATCGGTAGCGGGTAGCACTGGGCAATGTTGACAAAAGAGAGTGGTCGTCGATATGGATCAACCTACCCGATGTTATAAAGGCGGTGGTCATTCGACGAAGCGAGAGCATTTCGTGTTGATCAGCTGAAGAAGTCTGACCTTTCATATCTTTTTCTTTTTTTTTTTCTTTTTTTTTAAAAAACGTTGCCCCACACTAAGATTTCTCTTGTATCGTGGGTGCGTTTACAGACACAAATCTCACAAACAAACGCCCAGACCCGAAACAACCATCTGTAGGCCATACAAATGTTTGTTCCGTGTGGGAATCGAACCCACGACCCGTAGCGCAGAAGCCAATCGCTTAGCCACTGCACCAAACGTGCCGTCATCTGACTAGCTTGTCCTTATTTTATGATCTTGTAATAATTGTTTGAAGTATTATATTGTGATCTAGTTCATGTTACTATCACTAACCCAAATACAAGTACTTTCAGTGGTGGAGAGTCTATGTTGGTTTTATTTACTACCTTTTATTAGTTATTTTATTATTTTATTATTTACCTTGCTCATAATCCTGACATACTGATATTAGCTGTAACTGTAATGATAGCATCACCCCTGAATGATTATGTTGTTGTGTCTTTTACAGGAGTGGTTAGCAAAACAATAAAAAAAACCTTTTTTTATTTTACATTTCGTTGTTATGTAAGTTGTATCAACTTTCTAAATAATATATTGACCAATATCTTCAACAGATTTACTGTCCAGACAGCAGACTAAATAGTTAAACAATGCCGCGAATCATATGATTCACAAGACAGGGAAAGAGTTAAAATATTTTGTGATAAACTAATAACAAATTTTAATTTTCCAAAAAAATAGGGGTTCTAATTTTGAATGTTTAGATTTTTTTTTACCACACCGTACAAGGCGAAACAAATATGAAAATACATTATGAGTTAGACGGAATGACTTGTCATCCACCATTTTATATCCACTGTTTATTGAACCAGGATAAACAAAGTGACCAACTATTTTAGTGATAAAACGGGTGCTGCACGGTGTTATATTTTTAAAATGTTCTCAACAATCGACAAATTTTGTACATATCACTATATTTTTTTAAATAATACAACCAGAGTATGGTCACAGGTGTATTAAGTATAAGTATAGAACTTTTTAAGCGATTATCTACTATGAGAACTCATTTTAGAATCAAATTCTTAAAATCCCTAAACACAATAATTTGAGCTAGAAATGGTCTGACTTTTAATCTAATTTTAAATGCAATTGAAGACAAGTAACAGTTGCAGTAGGTAATTTAGTGATGGACCGAATGTGGATTCTGTCGATTTTGAGTTCGATCCAATAATCGATTTTAACATGTGCCGAATGCCTAAGTTTGATGCACATGAGACATTCGGCCTGTATAAATGAGTATCATACGTAACAGGCAAGCAGAGTGTCATTAATTATGCACAAACCTTGAAGCCGGGTCCGCTGCGCCGTGTTTTCGTGTTTGTAAAGAGGATAACATTGTTTGCTAACCGAATAGGGGCGTGGCCTAACAGTTTTGTTACCAAAAACACAATAACATTTTGGCCGAGACGAATGGATAACATCCCCCGCTTTCGCCTGCGCGGAGGGGAAGTAACGCATTTTGTATTCGCGCTCACTAAAGGAAGACGTCATCAGTTGTTTTGATATAGGCGCAGCGGACTGGCTGTTTTGCTAACTTGTTTTAATAACATGTTTTGTTAGAAATTGGGCGCTGCGGACCCGGCTTAACATCAGCATGGCCTTAGATGGTACAGCACAACTCCCTTTTCAACGTAAGATGAGTCCTGGAGGTCCAAAACATTACCATACAAAGAATATCAAATATTTTTTTTAAAACAAAACTTGGATTGTATAGCTATTTTACGGTTTTCGATAGCAGTCTCCTTATGTACGATTTCCACCAAACGGGCCGCGCCGGAGCGCATTTCACACTGTGCTAAAGGAAATTCAGGCTTCTATGCAATAGTTAAGTTTCATGTTTGCATGGAATTTACACTGCTTGGAACTTGGTTAGATTCGCGCGTAAGTGGACGGCGTTACTCGGCTATAGTCGCGTCCGATCAGCTCCGCTCGGCCACACCGCAGGTTGAAACTGACGGCGACACGAAAGCATCACTAGTCGCTGAGAGCATGCTAGCGGATACGCGAGCAGGCGCGCGCATGCGCCCGGGTTCCAGCAGATTGTAGTCGTCGGGCGGACACGGTCGGCTACGGGTGAATGCTCGCGCATCCGCTGCGACGCTCTGCCCTGCGCTCCTGCGTGGCCCGGTTGGTGGAAATCGTACATTACGGCTACAGTTTACGAACTGACCGCAATATCAGGAGTAATCTTTCGTTGAACAGAGTATAATTAATTTCATAGTGTACCAGTGGCCCAATTCTCCTAAAATAAATTGTTGCCAAACGCAATCGAACCACAACCGTCAGTCAGTTTTTGTTTTCGAAAACTTTCAAAATGATTGATTTTGTTTTTTGTGTCAAACAATTCGACAGCTTTTGAAATTGAAAACTGTCTGAATGAACGGTTCGGCCTTGGTTCAGTTGTGATTTATCAAGATTTATTAAAATAAATCTTTTTAATAAGAGAATTAGGCCCCAGATCTAACAAATAGTGACAGTCGCTCATTTTCGCGCCACTCACACTTATTGCGTCAGCATAAAGATCATTACTGTAGTATTAATAAACATTCGTGTTCTTCGCACTCAGTTCGGAGGTGATCGGTTTTACGAAGTTTACCGATGAGACTTTTTAGTTGCGTGTTCACTGGTCCGCATTATTCGAATCTGACTGACCGCTTCAAACGGATTTCTGTATTCACTCTATAACTTCTCCGTCTTTCCCTCTCATAAATAATTGTTGTAGAAAATAATGTAGTACCTAATACTCTCGCTCTGTCTCTCTCTCTCTCACTGGTGACGTAGTGTTCGTCAGTGTCCGTTGACGACGGCTTCTGTCCTTGTCTTGACCTCTGTGAGCTGGTCGTTGTACTCGGCGTACATTCTCTGCCAGCGCAGCTGACGGACCAGGAGGGATAGCATCTCTTCTAGGAGATCGTGTTTCTTTATACCCTGGAAGAAGAGTTATGTAAGCTTTTATTTCAAAGTAGCTGACCCAACAGACGTCCTACAAATATCCCATACAAAAAATAGCGTTCGTTTTTTTCGAATTTGACAATTTTCCGGGCAACTTTTCCACTTTATCTCTCCACTAGCTTTTGCCCGCAGCTTCGCTTGCGTGAAATTTTAAAGCCGCGTTTACCCCTCTTCAGGTATTTTTAGTAGTAAAATCCAAAAAACCCCTGGAATAAGGATTTTCATACAAACGTCAACAACTCTTTTCACCCGTTTAGGGGTGCAATTTCTAAAAACGCTCAAATACGTGTATGTTTATTTCTAATCAGAAGTCTAGATATTTTATTCCATGCTTCTTACTTCAAAAATACCAGATTTCTCATACAAACTTTCAACACTTATTTCACCCCCTTAGGGGTTGAATTTCGAGAAATCCCTTCTTAGTGGACATTACAAAAGGAACCTACTGTCAAAATTTCAAGTTTCTAACCCCAGCGGTTTAGGCTGTGCATTGATAGATCAGTCAGTCAGTCAGCTTCTCCTTTTATATGTATAAATAAAAAAAGAATTCGAAAAATATTTAAAAAAAAGTTAAATCGGTCCAGCCGTTCTCAATTGATGCGCTTACCAACGAACAGCATTAAATTTTTATTAACATAGATTGATTTCATTGCATAAGTTATGGTAGGGCGGAGTCTCTAAAGGCCTCTATACACCAAACCCGCCGGCCCGGCGGGTTTACCTGGCGGATTGTGCCGCCGGGCTCTTTTTTGCGTCATGTTCGCTCGTTGTTGGCCGCAATAACCCGCCGGCATAACCCGCCGGTAAAGCCGCAGGGCCGGCGGGTTTGGTTTATAGAGGCCTTAACACAGGTATTATTTGATTAAAAGGACGCTCCTGTCAACAAGCAGTGTCAAACCACGTAATAAATCAATTTTGGACAGAAATGAAAGAATGACTTCTACGTCTACCATTATCTTCGCGAAGTTTTTCTGGAATAAATCTTGTAATTAAATAAGTAAGTCACTTACCAATATTGTTGACTGCCATTTCTTGGGTGTAGAGGTACAGTGACTGGGTCCTAACATGTCATCCAGTATTGTCCGTAACTGATCTTCTGTACCTGAAAAATACACGGTAAAAATTAATAGGTGATTAAGATTAAAATGTGAAGGGTTCAGGGCTTAATCTACCACGCTGACCTGATGCGTGTTGGCAGACTGACTACACACACTATTGAGAACTATTTGAACCCCTATTAGGTGTGTAGGTTTTCCTTTACCGTTAATGCAAGTAATAATCATTATGATCCGCGTATGTATTCGAAGACAAAAGTACGTGCCGGGATCAAATTCGAGTCCTCTTGCATCGAAAGCAAGTGTTCAACCGCTAGGCTATCACTGAGGGTTAAGGCGGGAGCAGACTTATACAAGGTTAGTCGGAAAGGGGGTACTAATCCGCAGGCCACTTAAAGTATCACTTATGACTATCTTAAAGCAAGTCTTAAAATTTTAACATTCGGTAATTTTTTTTTCAATGCCAAATGATTTTTATTTTAGTTTTTTCAAGAATTTTTCATCCCTGCTTTAGTTACAAATTCAGAAAATGGTGCATCTAATTTATATCCCCAAATATGACCTAAAATGTAAACTCAACTGATCATAACTGGGGACAGATAGATGTTGGCGCTTTTTTTTGAGATTTTTGATCACCTATTTCTCCTTAACTATTGACATTTGGAAAAAGTTGTAGAACAAATGTTATTCATTATCATGGGTACTACAACACCCTTTCGGATTAGTACCCCCTTTCCGACTAACCTTGTATAGCACGGCATGCATTGGCTACATTCCATTTAGTGAAGCCACTTTTCGTCATTTGGTCACTAAGCACGCGTGGGGTGGCGTCGCGTGTTACATATTATGTGCTGCGGCTTTTACACTAAACTTGTTAATTATACTTCATAGTAAATCTATCCACACGTTTATGTCTAAATCAGTTACCATGGTTGACGAGGTGTGTGAAGAGCGAGGTGACCCAGTGCCGGTAGTCCTTGGCGAGTCGCAGGTGTAGACACGACGCTACCTGCGCCTCCAACCAGCTGCGAGCCGCGCCCGAACTGTAGCTACTGAAACAATATAAACGATTTTTTGTCCTTAGTTTTTGTTGTTGTTTACGAAGTTTAAAGGGAACTAATTAGCTTGGTGTAGGGATGTGATGAAGAGGGACGAAAAGCATGTCACTAAAAGAGTGATGAACATACATGTTTACGGATGGAGGGGAAAGCGGGTAACCAAAGAAAACATGGATGGATTTAAAATAAAAAAAATGTTGCTCCGCTCTAGGATTTCTCCTGTATCGTGGGTGCGTTTACAGACACAAATCTCACATACAAAACGCCCAGACCCGAAACAACTATCTGTAGGCCATACAAATTTTTGTTCCGTGTGGGAACCGAACTCACGACCCGTAGCGCAGAAGCCAATTTCTCAGCCAATGCACCAAACGTGTCGTCATTTGACACGTTCGTCGATTGTGTGAGAGATGAGCTAATTGGGAAGAATGGGAAGAATAGAAAAAGAAAACATTTTCCGCCGACTCCAAGTAACTTGGGATAAGGGCAGAAGAAGTTTCTTGAGATGATAGTTGTGCTAGATGGAACTTTACCTCATCTTTCACTTGAATAGGCGAGGGGCTTATTACCTAGGACAGAATATTGTCATGGGCTAACCCTTCGGGAATTATTGACAAGAAAACAGTTTTATTTGTAACTTTATTATGAGGCACGTAATCAAAATAGTTGCTCAAAATGGGCCTCAGAAGAAGGTCACCCAAAGAGCAATAGAGAGGGCTATGCTCGGAGTTTCCCTGCGTGATCATATCAGAAATGATAAGATCCGCAGGAGAACCAAGATAACCGACATAGCTTGAAGAATTGCCAAACTTAAGTAGCAGTGGGCGGGGCACATTGCTCGCAGAATGGATGGCCGATGGGGCCGAAAGGTTCTGGAGTGGCGACCGCGTACTTGGGGGAGGCCTATGTCCAGCAGTGGACGTCTTTCGGCTGATTGATGATGATGATGCTGAATCAAAATAGCGAAGGTCTTGAAAAAAGCCAGAAAAGTTTGGAAAACATGCTTCATATTTATGCAGACTGATCATCGCTCAGCATACTACTGTGATACATGCATAAAGCTGGACTGCAGCGCTGATTTTCAGCAACCACCCGCTTTGACCATTATTTTGCTTGATTTACTAAGTGGTGACGACAAATTTTGTCCAGTAGGCCTAGCACGAATGTTTTGACGTATAGTAACGTAAACATAACGTCAATCTGAGTGAATTTTAAATCATAAATACAATTATTCTATGGCATTTTGGTTTAAATTGATGCGACAAGCACAATTTGTATCATACATGGATACAAATAAAGTTTTCAATTCAATTAAATATTATGTGCCAAACGAGTATTTCCAATTCAAAATTCACTCGCGTTAACGTTACGTTTACGTTACTATACGTCACAACATTCGTGCTAGGTCTACAGTTGTCACTGTATTTATCGACGCGGAATCGCAGTAAGAAATTTCAATAACAAATCCTTTAAAGATGTCACATGTTCGGATTAAGCTCACCCGAGCGACGTGATTTTAAAAACATTATTAAACGTTTTTGCCGTTGCTATAAAGAAGATGAGAAGAACGCTTATTTAGTAATTTTAATATGTATATTACCTGTTAGCGAAGGAAGCAGGTCTGTTCCTGTTCATCCTCGCGAGTGGGTACAGCGGAGCCTTGGGCACGCGAGTGTTGGTTGCAGCGCCGCTGCAGCGGTACACCGGGTCACCTGCGTCCGCCCACACCACCCTGCAATGTACTCTGTGTTACTTGTTGTTACACTAGGTGTTCTGTTGTCACCCAGGAATCTATAGCAGAGTATTCACGTAAAGGCTTATTACACTTACACTACTCTGAATAAGGTATTTGACTGAAAAAATCTAATTAGTTCGTAAGTTAGATTATCAAAAAATATTTGACCCGTATTTTTCCTTTTGTTACGTAAACCAAAATTGACGAAAATGCGACACTGTTAAAATTGGCAAAACGTCACAAACAAGTATGTAATGTTTATGAGTTTGTAGGGTGTGCTTTTTTGAGAAGGTCGGCCCTTCTAAGAAACGCACTTTCTGCGGATTTGTAGGTGGTTGATGCTTTTTTTGGAGGAGGTTGGTTAAGACCGATATCGTTTGGAATTCTGTTGTGGAATTCGTGCCGGTGGAACTGTATAGCGGTTCTCTGATGTTGACATTTAGGAGGTACCTATGAGGCTTGCATAGTCACAAAAGTGTAATAGTGCCTCGAAAAAAAAGAACAAAAAAAAAAAAAGTACAATTCTTACTTGTTTCCAACGTCACAAGCCCCCACTCTCGAGTTTTGATGCGTTTTATCTTCCCAAATATTCATAGATTTAACAAGAGAAAAAATACGTGTCCATTATTTTTCGGAACTCTAACTGGCGGACTAATTAGATTTGCAATTTATTGATGCTGTCAACATGCCTATTCAGGAATTCTAATTAAGATTTAGGAAAGTGTGATAAGAGTAAGACTTAAAACGCACTAGCGGCCAGCCGCATTACGGCGTGCCGCTTGCGGTTGGCCGCATATCGATTTTTACATGAAACCGCATGATCTCAACGCACTGGCGCACGACGACTGGCCGGAAATCAGTGCGTTGAGATCATGCGGTTTCATGTAAAAATCGATGTGCGGCACGCCGTATTGCGGCTAACCGCAAGTGCGTTTTAAGCTTTAGGACGGTTAGTATCTCAATTAGCCAGTCCGGATGGTAGCCTGCATTTCTGACTTGTCTTTATTAGGATTCCTGAATTCAGAGCAGTGTAGTAAGCTTTTTAGAGGTGTATCAAGCAATGTATCAGGTGAGTACGTTGTCCGCTCGACATTGGATCGAAGCGTGCGCGCGCCGGGCGGCGGTTTTAGTGCAAACACAGAGGTGCTCACAGAGTTTCGTAGCTGGATACGTGGTGACAACGTGTTTAGTTGTAGGTACATCTCTAAGCACAACTGGCACGGCGTAAGCTGAGCTTTGCATTTGTGTGAGTGCACATAGAATCGATTGCCAAAAAGCAGTATAAACCGGTTTAAACCAAGCAAAGGATGCGTCTGCATTCATTCTCACACAAATGCAAAGCTCAGCGCGAGGCCTCACGGACGGTAAGTATCGTGCTTAAGGCAAGAGCTTCGCGTGGTGCCACGCTTGGTTAGTAGCGTGGCATGATGAACAAGGTGATTATGTCCGCTGTAGCAGCAGACATAATCGCGACAGCTGCTAATCCGCGCAGTGTAGGTATGATCATGTTAGCCACTAACGCGGCATCCTACATGAGTGATCTAGAAGAGACGCGAAGCGGCGCGGCGCGACGCGAAAACAACAAACAGTCGATACCTATTGAAGTGTCCTACGTGAACAAACGCACGTGGAGTGCGGTGCGGCGCGGCGCGGCGCGAAGCGAACGCGATCAGTTGGCTTGATATTTTCGCGCGAACTGGATGCAGTGCCGTACAGTGCTACTGAATGATGGCGGCGCGCGGCGGGCGGTTCGCGAGCTCGTAGGGCAAAGCCGTCGCTTCGCACCGCATCGCATTGAAAGATCGCTTCGCAATTCGCGTTCGGTTTGAACCGCCTACGTACGACGCCGCGTAATTCATAACAACCGATAGCAGAGATTTTATCGTGTCGATGTGAGGGATTTTTTAGTTTTTAGCACAGGGCCTGCTATAGTCTCAACGTTGAGTAGAAGAGCTTCTAGTGGAAGAGTTTCGTCCCGGGAACTACTACCACTATACCTATTTCTGCCGCTAAACAGCATTGCCATGTTCCGTTTGAAAGGGTAAGGCCCGTACTCCACCAAAACGGAGACGAGACGAGCGGAGCGGAGATGTATTTTAAGAAACCAATAGAATTTCGTTCGTATTCACACAGCTCGTCTCCACTCAACTTAAGTGGATACCATTGAGCGGAGATATGTCATATTTGTATGGCGCGATGGAAGCGGAGATGTGAGCTGTTCCTCGCCTGAGATTGAGCTGGGCCGCGGTACAAGGCGGAGATGTGAGCTTTGCCTCGCAAGCTGACGACGGCGCGCAGCGGAGACGAGATGTGTGCGGCGTGCAATAAGCGGTGCACGCAGCTCAGCTCCGATCAACGCATCTCCCCACAGTTTCGGTGGATAAACCCTAGCTGAAAAACATCGCTTCTCGTCTCCGCTTCGGACATCTCCGCTTTGGTGGAGTCCGGGCCTAAGTAAGGGTGGCGGTGAAATTAAAGACATGAGACTTTCCAACTTTGTCTTTAATGTCGGCAAGGCATCAGCAATGCTTTTGATATTGTAGGCAGCGGTAACCACTTTCCAGCAGGCTTACTCCCGACAGGATCGAGTTTTGAATCGAGTCGACTTAGTGTCAATTCTTACTCTTGAAATCGACAAAAGCGCACAATTGTGCACCGGCTCGAATAAAAATTAACGACTGTTTTTGATATTTGTTAGTTTTAAATCAAACCTCAGCACGGTTGTGCAGTTTTGTCGATTTCAAGAGTAAGAATTGACACTAAGTCGACTCGATTCAAAACTCGATGCTGTCGGGAGTAAGCCTGCAGGTCGGCCGTCGGCCTGCTTGATTACCCATTACATAAAAAACCCATCCATTTGTGGAGCACACTGTTCATGTTCATGAATAAATTAGTATAATAAATAACATACCATGCACATAGTCCTTTACTGTAGATATAACTCTTGCCGTTGCTCAGTGAGATCATTGGGTTGCCGTCATCCAGCATGGAGCAGTTCGTCACCGTTACTGTGAAACATATTAATATACAGAGTGAGATGGGCCTTTAGGGACAAAACTGAAATTGTGAGGATTAGAGAAAAAGTTAGATTTACGACCTCACCGCGTGTTCAGCTCATGAGGCAGATTCACACTAAATTTACGTGACGGATTCGCTCTGACATCACGTCAGAATTATGTGTACGCCTTTTAAAAAACAGTTGTTTTAACTGGATTATTTATTCCGAATACTATGTTTTTGCAAAAGTTTGCCCCTTACTAGTATTTCTCTTGTATCGTGGGTGTGTTTACAGATACAAATCTTCACATAAACAAACACCTATACCCGGAACATCTATCTATAGGCCATACTAATATTTGTTTTGTACGCGAATCCGTGACCCGTAGCGTAGAAGCCTATCGCTCAGCCACGTGTCGTCAATGTGCCACCACAGTGTACCTACTTACTACATACAGTGGGTCAACGCCCATACATTTGACAAGTCCTATGAAATGTCAAAATGATGTAGGGGCGGAGGTTATGTCCCAAGTATGCAGTATGGCTACTCGGGACATAACCTCCGCTCCTTCACCCCGTAACCCCCCGCACGATTGCTCTGCGACAATGTTCTACGTAGACCGACTGTAAGGAGTAAGATATAGGTAGACTGTCGTGCCACCATGCTGAGCAACCGTGCTGAAGTCCTTTAACATAAACATGACGATGAACAGTATCTTACCACCATGCGACAGTAGCGCTCTGAAGCAGAGAGGCCGTATGATACAAGTGGCGCTGCTGAGCTCCCACATCGCTAGCTCCGCTGAAGTAGTCACCACGGCCAAGGTATCGCCTGATAATGTCAGTTTGGCGGCTTGTGACATTAGAGCTGAAAATAAGTAATTAAAGTTGTAATGTTAAAGCACAAATTCAAGTGAGTAACGAGCGCGTATAATACGACAAAACTAAGTCGCATCGGTAAACTTCGTAAAACCTAGGGAATGCAATCTCGTCTCGCCGAGATCCCGATCTCGCGAGATCCCGGCCATATTTTACGAGATTGTATCTCGTCAAATTTCGTACGAGATCTCGCGAGATAACGAGATCGACAAATGCAGCGTGACGACGTGTATTTCATAGCGCGGCTGCGCGCGAACTGAATCCTGGCCTTTTAAACTTCGTACATAACTGCCTCTCAACTGTGGTTCCCACAAGTGTTGAGGCAGAACGAGCTTTTTCAGCAGCAGGGTATTTGGCATGCAAAATTAGAAGTCGTCTGTCAGATGATACTCTCGACATGATGTGTTTTTTGAGAAGCCATTTTCAGACAAACTAACTTGCCTTTCCGTACCTTGATAACTTCATCTGACTTCTTAAACTTTTTTATTTGATTAATACGATCTCACAACATTTATTTAACAACTTGTGAAGTTAAGTTTTTGTTTTGTTGTATTTATTTACCATAAGTAATGTTCCTATTACTCTTAATTATTGAAACTAAAGTAATAATTTACAAAGGACTAAATATAGCTAATTATTGTTTTGTTACCAACATTGTAAGAATTTGAACTGATTAGCTACAGTAGGTATAATAATTATAGACATAAACAAATGTTATTAGAGTTAGAGACAAAATAATAAGTACTCTGTTGATTTTCAAAATAAAACTTACATTATTTTTATAACTAAGCAACGCAGTTTCTATTTAATTACATATCATGTCAATTACTAGTTCTTAAAACAAGCATTTGCATATGTTTTAATTGCGATTCTCTCAATCTCGCGAGATCTCGCTAGGCGGAAATCTCGTACGAGATTGCATTCCCTAGTAAAACCGATCACTTTCGAACTGAGTGCGAAGAACACGAATGTTTATTAGTACATTTAGTACTACAGTAAAAAATTATCTTTACGCTGGCGCAATAAGTGTGAGTGGCGCGAAAATGAGCGACTGTCATTGGTTGTTCGATCAGGTACATCGATGTAACTTATTAGTTGTGTTGTACTGTATCAAAATTAGACAAAGATTTTGGGGTCGACTTCTTCGACCTGCCATCTGATGCGCACGCGTGTTAATTTCGCTCAGCCATAATCACTACATAACAGGTATTGACAAAAGAGGCAAACAGCGAGCGAGTTTCCTAAGGGTGACGTTTCTCTGACAGGGAGTACCACTCCTTAGCGCTACGAATAAATGAAATAGTTTACAGGTGTATAATATGTTATGTATAGCAGGTAGTGCGGCTACGTTACCAATGGGCGGCAGTGCGCGGTGCGCGCGTGCTCGTGCCAGCTGCCACACGTGCAGCGTGCCGTCCGCGCACGACACGCACGCCCAGCGCGCGTCGCACGCTATACACGTCACTGCTGAACCTGCGGAGATTGGTCACTGGTGACTTACAGAACTGGAGAACACTATTCAAATAAATAACTTTAAATAAAAGTAAAAACCGACTTCAAAACAAAAACTAAAAAGAGTAAAATAATTACCAAGATATAAAATTAACAGTTTCAGAAGTCGGTGCAATTCTACACTGAAACAAATAAAAGCCACCGACTTCTGAAACTGTTAATTTTATATCTTGGTAATTATTTTACTCTTTTTAGTTTTTGTTTTGAAGTCGGTTTTTACTTTTATTTAAAGTTATTTATTATATACGTTTTAGTGCCATAAATTACACGGTTTAAGACTACAAATTTAAATGACACGATTGCGTAATCTTTCCTACAATTAAGTAGTTTTCTTTAAGAATTAATGTATAATTATCATGACGGCTCCTTACAAACACATACAAACTTCTTTGTTCTTGGCTAATGTTTCTGTGATCACAGTTAAAACAGATTGAAAGTCCTTATCAAAACTTTTGCATAAGGGAACCACAAACGAAAACGTCATCTAAGTATATTTTTTTTTTGTTTTTGTTAATATTTCAAAAAGCGCTGAATTTATTTCGATAAAATTTATATGGGACCACCTCTGAAGTATGATCTACCAAACAAAAAAAGAATCATCAAAATCCATTCATAATTGGAGGAGATATCGCGTAACAAACATAAAAAAAAAAAAACAAAAACATTCAGACGAATTGAGAACCTCCTCCTTTTTGAAGTCGGTTAATAAAATATTTTTTTTTTTTTAGTTCGTTTTTAGATAGAATTTCGTGATTCGCTATGGTTCACTAGTTATGTTGTATAATGTTCAAATTGTCAGAAGTCCGTTGACTTACGTGAAGCAAACAACAAAAATTCATGTTTTTGAAAAACAAGTAGTAATCTGGAAGATATAAAGTTTTTGAAATATTTTAGTAAAGTATTTACCTAAATAAGTTTCCCATACAGGATCACTGGAAGCCGAGTTATTGGGCAACAATTGCAATCTTGACAACGTTCCGTATTGTGTGTTGCACGCTTTGTTCACAACCTGAAAGTGAATGCGAATTAAAGTTGTCACGTACTGTGTAAAAACTATATTTGTACAGAATGTCCTGAAAATTAACGTTGTTTCCGAGTTACCATGAATAATATTTTACTTTATAAAGGACAATGGGCAAAATTGTATGGGGCTTGTCCCATCGGCGGCCACTTCTGTACTATTTACTTTCTAGTAGGCAATTATGTATACAATAAGACTACAAAAGATTGTTTCTGTAACTTCCTTGGATAAAAAGTTATCATAGGTGGATTATATTAAAAAAAATATCGAATTAAATCGTTTAATGGAATTATCAGTTTGTATCTTTCATACAATATTTTGTACACCTCGTGATGATGTTACATTGATGTAATAATGAATTTAAGCATATAATAATGGTATTATTATATACGTAATATACAAATATAAGATAATGATAGGTTAAATAAACCTGAAGGTTTATTAAATACGTTGATTTATTGAAATGAACACATGTATACCAGATTACAATTAATGCAATATAGTGATTAACTTAATAACTACATTAATGATTGGGCTTTAATCATCATCACCGATTAATTCATTTAAAAAATCAGCTGCCAAAAGAATTTCTTCCTCTTGGTTTCTTGCCCACCTTATGTGTGCGCAGCAACCCGGAGTGCGCTTGGCTTGGGGCCACAACAGAGACGATGCTTTTAGCATCAGCGATCGGCGATTTTGCGTTTGCATCGCGTTTAGGAGACTCGTTTGTGTGCGGAGTGAAGTGTTCAGTCGCGGCATCCAGCGACCAAAAAGCGATTAAATCGTCGATCGCCGATGCTAAAAGTATCGTGTCTGCAGTGGCCCTTACCGCTAAGGTTATTGACAAGTAAGTATTTTACATTTACATTTAAGCCTAATATTTTATTAACATTATTTATTGATGCACACGTCAATAAAGTAAACAAAATGCAATGATTTTTCGTATGTTTTATCATTATAACAAACATTGCAGCATGAAAAAAAATATGATAATTCATTAAAACAGTATTTTGCCTGTATCTTTTTTCCCAAATAATATTTAACCGTACTCCTTGAACAATATTTGTTCTAAAAGCACTCGCCTTTCAAATGATACTAGTTTCATTGATGGCCGCTGATGGGCCAGAACGCCCATTGTCCTTTAACAAAAAATGTGTTTTAAAGGAGTATATAACTTAAAAAAAGTATTTATTCCTGAACAGTCATAAGTTGACTTATAATTTTTTCCTGTCTTGACGTTGAGTTTCGGGATACTTTGTATATCTAAACGCATACCTTACAATATAGCTTTTATAGAAATCAATAGATGTCGAAAATAGTAGAGCACAATACCTGTAGCCTCAGCCCCCCGGCGGCCCTGACGACGGGCCCCGCGGTGCCGAGCGCGGGCGCGGGCAGGCCGGGCAGCGCGGGCGCGGCGGGCAGCGCGCCCGGTGACGTGGCCGTGCCCGCCGCGCACGCGCGCTTGGCCTGCAGCTCGTCCGCGCGCGGACCGGGCAGCGACGCCGCGCCGCGCTTGCGCAGGCGCTGGTCCAGACCGCTAAGGGGAGAATCATCAATTAAACGACGATTCAAATGGTATATAGATGACTTTTACGATATAAAATAATAGATTTAAATTTTAGTTCAAAAATTTTCAGTTTCTTGTTCAAACATACACGTCAAAAAAAGTTTGCGATCACTAGCATAATTATGTACGTGAAGATTCCGAATTCAAAGTCCAACTGAAATCTGATTTATATTTATCTAGATAACTATCAATCTAATATAGATCATATTAACCTTATAAACTTATAACAGATACTTAGTTAAAACTATACTTCAACAATTCCTAAAGCATCCAAATGTTTATAATGTTTTACAGCACTTAAACTTTTAGTGAGCAAATCTGCAGGCATATCTGATGTACATAAGTAATTAACACTAACAATGCTATCTGTAGACGACAGGAAGGATAAATGATGCAAGATTTTTTAAACTTTTGGTCGTCCGGTAAACAAACGTGCGCCCAGTGCCGGTACACCGAAAAATGGTTCAATGGTTCATGGCCTACGCTGTTTTTGTTCTATTTATAACCTCGGTTACCCTGCCTCCCGCAAGTTCCCCTTTGACACCTGGGCACGCACTTGAAGCCGACCGACCCGTTTATTGTACAAGAAATTAATATAAACATAATTTTAGCTTAGGTTAACATACAATTCAATAACAGTAAGAATAAGGTGTATTGTGTCGGTAACACTCCCCACCCTAGTGCTGTTACAGCACTCCTAACCTATCGGAATACGTGCGACGCGGGTCGCAGAGCGCCTCATCACGCCCGCTCGGGTGTGGATGTCAACCACCCTCACACGCTCGTCTTTTCATCCATTCGGATCCACGACCATGAGGTCTCCCACTTGCAAGGGCCTCTCTTCCTTTGTCCATTTTATGTTCCTTTTGAATAGTGTCAGCAAGCCGAGCAGCAAGAAGCGCTGCTTGTAATTCCAGTCGCGGTACTGACATGTGTTTCAAAAGCGCAACTCTCCACTTGCTTGTTATAAATGCCGTGCGTATACCATTATTTTCCCAACGCCAATACGCTACGGCACTCATAGCTTGAGTTGACGCATCACAGAATATATGCAACTGTAGGTTTGTATAGCCAGCGGTCATAATCGTACGCATATCAGCTGACACAGGTGGCGACGGAGGCGGCGGCGGCGGGCTCGCGGGGATGTGTTCGCTGCTATCAAGTGCGTTCGGTGCATCGTCGTTCTTACTCCCTCCCATAGACATCTGATAATAGCGGGGCAGACGCAATGAACCGATGTCCTTCTGTAACCATTCCAACCATTTGTCAAAAATACTATTTGGTTTGACGTCATCCCATTGTACATCACATCGCCAAGTATCTTGAAGCATTATTTTTCCCTTAATCGTAAATGGTGAGAGAAAGCCGTAAACATCAAAGATGGACATTAGAACTCGCAGCATTTCTCTTTTTGTAGGCCTCGTCGTTCCATTAATGATATTTTCAGGAATTCGTTTAAACGAGACATCGAATCCTAAACAGTCTTCCTTCGGGAACCAGATAAGTCCAAGAGTGCGTTTGCGTTCTCCCTCATCTTGTTGATCCATTTTGAACTTTACAGCCGAAGTACCGAGGGATTCTTTTGGTAAACAATCCAAAACAGCTGTACAGTTACTTATTGTCCAGTTTCTTATTTCGAAGCCGGCTTGACTATGAATGTAAACAATATCCTCTGCGTAATGTTGTTTACATATTGCGTGAACAACGGTTGGCATTGTCGGTTGGAATCTGACCGAATTTTTGTTCTTGATAAATTGAGCGATGAAGGGGGAACAATTAGCGTCAAATATAAGTGACGTCATCGCATAGGTTTTTACAGGATCGCCTGGGTTGTCTCGCCTTTGTGCGTCTTGATCTTCAGGAATAATCTTTACCCTGAGGAAATGATCCGTGATGTCGGCTGATATAGTGATTTTGTTTTCCCTGAATCTCAGCATTATTCCGTACAGTGACATCAGTAGATCCCTTGGTGTACACAACCGGCTTAACATCTTGGCGTTTAGTGCATTCGAAGTGGCAGCTATAGCATTAATATCCTTAAGTGCCTGAGTTAATTGTTGAAAATCTGTAGGCGGCGTTGTACCGGGCAATATATGCGTAGTTGAGAGTAGAACTACAGCGGCGGCGTTGCGGAATTTATCCGTGCAATGCTGACGCGGTGATGATGCCCCGGCACGTAAAGGCTCTTTAACGTCCTGCTGACTATGCTCAGGCCACTGTTCCACTTTTTGCGACACAACCACTGAAGACTTATCACAACTTTCGCGAGATTTTTGAGAACACTTTTCCTTTAGCGCGGCGATATCTGCCGCAAGTTTCTTCTCAATAATATCCATTTGTATCTTCGCGATAGCTTCTGCTGCTTCCAATTGTAATCGTTTCTTGCGAACTTCGAACGACTTCTTGCGTGAAACCATGGAGCCTTTTTTCGACGCAACAATAGATTTGTGGCAGCCAGCTTCAATTTTGAGGCTACCTCCTTTAATACCTTCGGATCTTGCATCAGGTTTTGTTCCAGAGGTTCCTTCCTTGGCGGATTGTTCTTGCGATAGCTTCTCCTTTCCCTTTGTGCCACGAGTTTGTACCATCTTGTGTGACGGTGGAGAATTGAACATTCCAGAATTTGCCAGTCAATAACTAGGTGGTTGGTTCTTGATCTATGACGATCCGGCTCGAAGGACCAGCTTTGTAGACGACAGGAAGGATAAATGATGCAAGATTTTTTAAACTTTTGGTCGTCCGGTAAACAAACGTGCGCCCAGTGCCGGTACACCGAAAAATGGTTCAATGGTTCATGGCCTACGCTGTTTTTGTTCTATTTATAACCTCGGTTACCCTGCCTCCCGCAAGTTCCCCTTTGACACCTGGGCACGCACTTGAAGCCGACCGACCCGTTTATTGTACAAGAAATTAATATAAACATAATTTTAGCTTAGGTTAACATACAATTCAATAACAGTAAGAATAAGGTGTATTGTGTCGGTAACACTATCATTTATCATTTCTCTGCAATAGTGATACCTGACATCAATATGCTTAGTTTTATTATGGAATACAGGGTTTAGTAATAATTTCTGCGCACTCATACTATCATTATACAAGGTAATACAATACAGTCTTTTAGTAACTTCATATTGTAAGTTTCTTAGATATGCTGCCTCTTTGCAGGCCTCTGATAATGATACATATTCTGCTTCTGTACTAGAGAGTGCAATACATTTTTGTTTACTGCAGCTCCAAGATATAACACAACCTGACAATGTATAACAAAATCCTGAATATGATCTCCTATCATTAACTTCATTGCTCCAGTCTGCATCAACATATCCTTCAATATTAACATTCTTATTCTTACTATATTTCAAACCTAAATCTTTTGTCTTTTTTAAATATCTTAATATTCTTTTAGCATAAACCCATTGTTCTTCAGTATTACAATTATTAAATTGACTTAGATATGACACTGCATAAGCTATATCGGGTCGTGTAAGCACAACTAAATACATTTAGCTCCCGACTAGCTGCTGATAGGGATTCTGACTTCTACAATTATCCTCCCTTTTGCATTTTAAATTTACCTCCATTGGAGTATTCACTGTTTTACAGTCAGCCATATTAAACTTAGACAGTAACTTATCAATATATCTCTTTTGACTCAAAGTTACAGTACCATTTTGTTTATCAAAATCAACTGACATGCCAAGACATTCTTTTACAATCCCTAAGTCTTTTAACACAAAATGTTTACCTAACATGCTCTTAATATGGTTAGTTTCACTTTCGTCATTAGAAAAAACGAAAAAATCATCAACATACAATGTCACAACGGTTTTGCTACTGCCAGCACATTTTAAATATAAACATGGTTCTATTTTAGATTTAACATAACCATCCGCTAACATACAACTATCCACTTTCTTATACCATGCTCGGGATGCCTGTTTAAGACCATACACAGCTTTTTTCAATTTTAGAATCTTTTTATCATTTCTACAGTTATAACCTAAAGGTTTCTGCATATATATAGTCTCAGACAGTTCACCATTCAAGAAGGCGGTTTTCACATCTAGATGAGTCACATTTAGATTCATCTGCACTGATAAAGCAAATAATAACCTAAGTGTTGTATGCTGCACTACAGGAGAAAAAGTTTCATTATAGTCCACACCATATTTCTGAGAACAACCTTTAGCCACAAGCCTGGCTCGATAACGGACATTATTTTCAGCATCACACTTCTTCTTAAGAACCCATTTGCATTTTACAATATTGCCACTTACAGGAATGTCAACAAGTTCCCATGCATTGTTGTCTTCAAAGCTTTTCAGCTCTTCCTTGACAGCTTGTTCCCAATGCTCCTTCTCTGGTCCTTGCAGTGCTTCTTCAAATGTCAGTTCATTGCTGAAATATTTATTACACTCATCTGTGCACATTAGTCCATACCTGTCTGGTTGTTTTCTCTGCCGTTGTGGTAATTTCCTTACTATGGTGTCTGATTGCAACTCCTCTTCAGATGTCAACTCCTCATCTGGTATATAGGTTTCATCCTTGTCACTTTCCAAAGAAATGAACGAATCCTCTTTACTGTGGTCTGAAAGCTCTCCTACTGAAGACGGATGTCGCCTGTTCTGTGTTGGTTTGTCATCTATCTCTTCTACTTCAATCATATTTTCTTGATGAGACAATTTTTCTTTTATGATGACGACATCTCTACTAGTTGTAATAGCTTTCGTTGACAGATTATATAACCTATATCCTTTAACATCCTCAGGGTAGCCAACCAGTATGCATTGTTCAGCTTTCTTGTCCCACTTATGTCTTTTCTCCTTGGGTATGTGCTTCATGACAGTACTACCAAAAATCCTTAAATGACTGAGGTTTGGCTTGGCCCCTGTCCACAACTCGTATGGTGTACGATTGTTCAATCCAGTTTTTACAATTCTATTCTGTAAATAAACAGCAGTGTTAATGGCTTCTGCCCAGAACTCCTTACCAAGTTTAGCATCGAACAAAAGACATCTGGCTTTTTCAATTAGAGTTCATTCATTCATGCGCTCACATAGCCCATTTTGTTCCGGTGTGTAAGGATTTGATTTATGGTGAACTATACCTGCTTTCTTCAAAAAGCTATTAAAATCTCTATTACAGAACTCTCTGCCATTATCACTTCTTAAAATCTTAATTTTATTTGATGTTGAATTCTCAACTCTTGCTTTATACTCTTTAAAATACTGTAAAGCCTCATTTTTACTTTTCAAAAAATAAACATATGTCATGCAGCTGTGGTCATCAACGAAAATCAAGAAATATCTAGATCCTCCTAGTGATACATTCTCCATCGGGCCACAGATGTCGCTGTGTACCACTTCCAATAGTTTAGTGCTCCTGTTCCCTTCATGAGCAAAAGGCAAACGACTCTGCTTACCTTCGCAGCACACAATGCGGTTAGACTTGTTGATATTGGCCGTCTTAGTAAATTTGACTCCCTCCACAGCATCCTGCATTTTATTCATGTTATAACTGTTGGCGTGTCCCAATCTACGATGCCAAACTTCTGGAGACTCTGCTACTGCTGCCACCAAACAAGTAGAAGTCTTTAGTTTGTAAACTCCATTCACAAGCGATGCAGTAGCTACTAGAGTATCTTTTTTGTTGAGTATTTCACATCCTTTGCCAGTGAAATGCACCTTGTTGCCCTGCCTTATCAACTGGCTCACTGACAATAAGTTAGTAGATAATTCGGGAACACATAACACATTTTCAACAGTTATGTTAAAATCACATTCTTCAGTCAACGTTGTTATGTTTTTGCCCAGCTTCAACAATTTGTGTTACATAGGCAGTCATCGAAGTGCAATTTTCCAATCGAATAGATATCAAATTCCTCAGGAGACTAATTTTCCTAGTAAATCCTGAGTCATCAAATAACATCTTCAATTTATCCCACAATTCTTTCGATGTTCTGACATTTTTTATATGCACATAAAGAGCCGGGTCGATTGTCAATACCAGCTTGGCTTTTGTTTTCGCGTCATCTGCAGCTACTGGTGGATGACCGGGTTCAGGTTTTATACACCCAACCATTCCTTCCAATACCAGGAAATTCTCTGCGGCGAAACACCATTCACTATAGTTCTCGCGCCCTTTTAATTTCGGTACGCTAACAAGATAGTTCGAACTGGATGCCATGACTGTCAAGCACGTCGGCACGTTGTTTCTTGCCGGTATTGAAATAGCTGGTTTTTGCTTACTGTTCACTCTACACACAAGTCTGATGGTAGAACGCACGGTCTATTGTTCATCTTCTGATAATTCTAACAATAAACTCACAAAATCTAGCTATTAAACGGGTCTGGGCCCATAACCTAAAATAAAACAACGTGTTTCAACAGAGATTTGGAACGACTAATTTATTCAAATAGAATAATAGACAATAGCAGTTTTGTTCACAGGTTTGTCACAAGTAGTATCTATATTTTGTCTTTTACAACAATATTTATCATGATAATTATCGCTTTTAATCCCGATTAGAAAATTCGGCTTCAAAAAGGCTACATAATTTTTCAAAGTGATTGCAAACTTTTTTTGATGTGTGTAGATACTTAGATACGCATGAAAAACATAACCCCGTCTATGCTGTCGCGCAGTCGGGTAAACAAAATATTCATGGTTTTTCTTGCCGGTTTTTCTCCATAAAACAAACCTTTTAGGACTTGTCACACAGGATGCGTTCTGCGTCCTACGGTCCGGTCAAATCAAACGCAGCCCGCATCCTATGTGAACATCATTTGCGTTCTATACAAGGTTAGTCAGAAAGGGGGTACTAATCCGAAAGGGTGTTAAAGTACACATATTAATGCATAACTTTTGTTCTACAACTTTTCCGAAAAGTCAATAGTTTAAGAGAAACAGCTGTTCAAAAATCTCAAAAAAAAAAAACTCTAAAATCTATCTATCCCCAGTTATGATCAGCTGTGTTTACATTTTAGGTCATATTTGGGGTTATGAATTAGAAGCACCATTTTCTGAATTTGTAACTACAGCAGGAATGAAGAGTTTTTGAAAAAAACTAAAATAAAAATCATTTTATTTGGAAAAAAAAAATATCGAATTTTGAAATTTTAACACTTGCTTTCAAACAGTCATCAGTGATACTATAAGTGGGCTTCGGATTAGTACCCCCTTTCCGACTAACCTTGTATATTTTATGAAATTACGATCTGACTATGCGAGCACAAGCAAAGAACGTAGGGAACGCACCGGTCAGGCGGTCGGGGTGGGAAGGCAGCGGACGGGCTGCCCGGTTGCGGGCAGGCTAAGGTTTTCGCCCCGGGTACCCGGAACCGGGAATTCCCGGGAATTTGGGAATTTTAGGACCCGGGAATTATTGGTCGGGAATCCCGGGTACCCGGGAATTATTTGCAATGAAGAAAAGATGATGAAAAATGAAGGGTCTGCACGCTTCCGAAGATTTTAGAGCATTTTCTGTCTCTCTCGCTTGAAACAGACATTGTACTGCATGGTGTGAATTTAGAATGGGGTAAATGTATCGTGATGTCAGCACACAGTACAGCTGTCTCTGTCTAGTAAACAAATTCTAAACGCTTGTTTTTTTTTGTAATGTTTCATTTGTAGAAACTCTTCACTATTCACAATGCTTATCTTTTGTGTAATTTCGACATTTATAATGAAAATATACAGGGTGTAAACGAATTCGTGTAATTCCTTCAAACAACTTGATCTACTTACTGGTCACAGATTAACCCTAAATGGTTTTTATTTTAAATACAAAAGAGTTTATTTAAAAAAAAAAAAGTTCTGTTTTCGAGCCCTTTTTGCGCCCCGAGTTAACCGACTGCAAAGAACGATTTCGTGCTAGTCGTGCTAGCCAGCTGTGTTTTACCGCGCTTTTATTCATTGATGAGTGGCGTCGAAATGTTCCTACAAATAAAATTTTAACTAAGTAGGCAATTTTTTTTTATTTGTGCCTTATTAGGTGGTTATGTTTCGATCACATATCGCTACCGCAAGAAAAAAAAACTTTATTTTTAATCAAGCTAAATACCGTGCTCGGTCATTCTACACCAGTAGTAGATCACGCGGTTTTAAGGTATTACACGAATTTGGTAACATCCTTTATAGTCATTTACCCTATTGTTATTCCGTAATATTTTGCCATATTACGAGTATACAAGAAGAGAAGACTTTTTTTCATTAAAGAAACTCGCCACGTCGCACAATAAATGACTGCAACTGTTCCTAGTTCAATTTTTTAAATAAGTATAAGATTTTTTATTTTAATAAGAAAATTCGATTGGTATGTTAGACAATTTATCAATTATTTATCATGTTTAAAATACTTATACAAGTTTAATGTTGAAATATACGAGAAAAACTATATTTATACAAAAAACATGAAAATTCCCGGGCACCCGGGAATTCCCGGGAATTAAGAGAAAAAATTCCCGATTCCCGGGAACTCAAATAGGCCGGGAACGCGAAAACCCTAGGGCAGGCGGGCAGCGGGCGACACACAATCAAATATAAAATGGCCGCTGCTTGACCTGCCCGTCAGATCGCTGACCGTGCCCGGATAGCTGACCGGATGCCGTGCCCGAATCGCTGACCGGTTGCCCTGACCATGAAGTTCACATAGGATGCGGGCTGCGTTCAATTTGACCTTACCGGAGGACGCAGAACGCATCCAGTGTGATAAGTCCTTTTGGAACCGTGCACCTAGTTTTGACGTTTTAAAAGTGCCTCAAATCTGGTCTATTTGAAATCAAAAACTTGACTTTGAATTATTGAATGGACCAAATGATACAAAGCTACTCCGTTTAACATACCAAAATATTTTTTTATCAACAAACACATACTTGTCGCTGGTCCGGGAGTTGTTCTGCTGCGTGGATGTCGCATGATTGCTAACGTTGGGATGGATGATGATGTCATCCCGTACTTCCACCTTGATACGCGACTTGCTTTGTGATGACGTGCTAAAGCAGTTTTCTGTGCCTCCTGGCTGGGAGCCTAGAGATTCACTGGAAAAATAATGAAATGTTAGATAAGTTCAAAGGACCGACTAAATGACCAGCGTTCAAATACCTCTGGGGGCTTACCATGACCTCTTATGAAAACGCTCAAATGCCAGCCAGTCAACTTCCGTTCAAAAGCAGGCCTGCTTCTGAATCGCTAAAAATCGTACCATGACAGTACTAAAGGTGAACCACTATTGAACCAAGTTGAACGGCTATGCTTGTTCAAGGTACGAAAAGTCTATACAAAAAAAAAGGTGAACGGATTTCATAAACGTCAACGTAGCAGGCCTGCCGCAGGTCTGCTCTAACGATGTCATAGTACAAAAAAGCAGGGCAGTTCAACTTCCAGGCAACTTCTGTCCTGCTTTAAGAGGTCATAGTACGCCCCAGCAACGTGAAAATAATCTTTTCGGGCTTTTGTCGCGGTCATGCTTAGGGTTTCTGTTTTCTCGACATATTTTATTTCTCGGGTCTCGAGAATTCTCGAGCCCCATTTCTCGGGTTGTTCGAGAATTTTATAAAAACCTTAAAAAATCAGCTTATGCCCGGTTTCTGGGGTACTCTTGAACACAGTTTATCTGTTCAATAGCGCTATTGGTTCGATAAACTGACTCATTGCGTTTCTGGACACCCCAGTCAAAAGATAATACTAGTTCAAACTTCAGATAACTTATTTTTCCGATTTCTGAGGTACTCCTAACCGTAGTTTATCTATTCTACCGCTACTGTTTCGATAAACTGACACATCTGTCCCTGCGCTTGCGACCTGAAACAATATTGGGAAATGACAATATTTACTTTAATTGTACTTACTTGGCATCAGCGTGTGTCAGTGGTATGAAAACTGGCGTGATGCGTCTCTTGCCATCTGACGTGCGTGTCTCTATCTGTCTGTCCATTGGTCGTAGAGGAGTTGATGACGTGCCGCTGGACCCGGCTGACGGGCTTAGTAGACTCTTTGGCTGTGAGGAAACGAACTATAAGCAGGTCAGTCGAGAAAGAGTATTGAATAATATATTGTGTAATAAGAATCCATAATAGAGTCTCACGGGGTTTGGACTTATTTTCATGCTCTTTGGCGGAATTCTGGAGGGTGACACTTAGTGTGTTATCCATTGTGTAATCTTAACGTGTTCTACCCCGACCCGTTACATGGGACTGGAAAATTAGCAGACTAGCAGTTCATGACTACATTTGTTAGCTTGGGTATTATCTGTAAACGCAAATGTGTGTGATATTGAATAAATAAATAAAAAATATCACGTATGTCACATAATTTGGTTGAGCAAAGTAGGACAGAAAGCACGGTAGGAAGATTTAAAAATATAACAATAGTGTGTCTCATTAATTGATTAATTACAGGTCATGTCGATACAGGTCATGCGTGTGCGTCCATTTGGGGCGGAAAAATAAATACTTTTTCTTTCTTTCTTTTTCTTTCATGTCTGCCGCATGTCGGACGAGCTGTGGGCAAAACCACTGAGTGGAGCCCACACAACGTTAGACGACGTCGCGTAAGGCACAGGAGATACCCGTCGCCCGATCAGTAACTGGCTCGAGAAGGCGGCGCGCAGTGTTCCACGCGCACCTCTCAGGAGGACGTGGGGCCCCACAGTAGGAGAGGTCCGCTAGGGGCTGTCTTACTGAGGCCTGCCGGGGTCGCGGTGCATGCAGCTGCGAATCCCGCAACCCCGGCCAAGGGTCAAGGGAAGGAACACCGTGGGTTTTTAGCCGGTAAGAGTCCGGCATACTCTTTCGTCTTCCCAGGGCGAAGGGCATCCATGAGGTATATCCAAGGGAAAAAAAGGCCCAGGAGATGACGGGACGAATTAGACACTTATTGGAAGGATTGGCCGCAGAAATCATTAAACCCAGAGTGGAAGGAGGGTAGGGATGTCTTTGCCCTGCAGTGGGATGTTCACGGCTGAATAATACGGTGTCTATTTTTTTTATTCTGAATCTAGATATAACTACAAAAAGATTATAGATAACAGTAAAAAAACTAAATAAATATTTTAGATAATACACAAGTTATAAGAGTTTTAAAATTGTTTACTCGACAGAGGCAACACTACTGCGCGCTGACGTCACAACACATTAACGCCTTTGTAACTCCATACCACTCAGTACAATATCCGTTTCGAGTAAAAAGGGCAGAAAGTGCCTTCGCCAAAATCTGCGAAAGCGCCGTAGCTCGTTATTTTTTTCTCTTTAAAATAATATTCCTTGTGCATTTTTAGATATAGTCAAACATCCTATTTGGTGTTGCCAAAAACATCGCAAAAAGGCAAGAATCTCCAAGCTGTTATTTCTTTATCTGGCAACTCCCATCAGCCGCAAATGTTAGCTTTGACCTGTATGGAGTTACAGTACGCTTCAAACAACTTTGCTAGTCTGAATTGAGGAACAACGCTCACAACCTGGTTTCAGGGGGTCTACTCCCTAAGCACGAAGTCCGTGGTTTCGGCCTTAGTTACGAGCGTTTCCTACTCCCTATCACCTACGGACATACGATTATTTCGGGACCCGAACTAAGAATGAATGACAACACGATTTGACAGCTGTCCCTACTACCGATGTGTTTTTGCCCGTCCGAAAAGTTGAACTTGACACTTGTTTTGTTCACTCCTAGGTTTTAGGCTACTTTCGGACGGGCGACTAACTTCGTTGACGGACTTAGGGAGTAGGACCCCAGAGCGGCAAACTAATTTTACGAGTACCAAATAACTTTGCTCGTCTGAAGTGAGGAACAGAACACTCAAAGCCGGGTTTCAGAGCGACAAAGTTAGTTTACGCGTACTGCAGATAAAGATATGCTATACTTAAACCTAGAAAGCACTAAGTATGCACATTACCTGTGACTTATCACTCTTAGGCGTCGTTTCTTCTTTAGCGGCTTCCTTCTTTGCCTCCTGTTTCTCCCTCGCCAGGAGGATCTCCGGACACTCGACCAACAAGTTGGCCGACAAGTCGCCGCCCGACTCGTTTGCCAGACATTTGCCGTAGATCTTCTCGTAGAAAGCGTTCTAGATTGAACAAAAAAAGATTTTTTAATTTTTTCGTTTCGATTTTTGTGAGTTGTTTGGTGGTGTTTTTCGTTGTTTTTATTGTTTGAAGGTGTCTTTTATTTGGGAATAATGTTTTCGTGTATTCTTATACACTGTGAACTACCCTGTTTCTATTTTCTTACTTCTTCTTCTTCTATCGTGTTAGCACGAGCTATACGATAGTAGGTCATGCCGTGGTGAAAAGATTTGCCAGTCAGCAAGGTAGGTAGCGGGGCTGACTACCCAGGGTGCGCCGGACGTACCATCGTACATATCGTCACACGTGGAGGCAATTTTCTTACAAATCATGTCGATCCAAGGGTCGTCTAGCAGAAATCGCGTAGTGCGATAAGACCGTCCATTGTAGAGTTCTATTTATATATTAGTGACTAATGTTATATGGGAACTTTTGTTTATTTATATGTGAGATGACGTTGTAGAACCTTTGTAAATGACGGATTTTCATGACAGCCGTCATTTTGCGGCCGTTACATGATAGCACCGCTTTCTTAGAAAACCTAAGCTTAACCCACTGTATGCGGAACCACGAGTTAGTAAGTATAATAATCCTTACTAATATTATAAATGCGAAACTTACTCTGCCTGTCTGTTACTTCATCACAAGTATACTACTGACTTTGATGAAATTTGGTACAGAGATAGTCTGGAATCTGGAGAAGGACATAAATATGCTACTTTTAATTCAAAAAACGCGGAATACGCGATAAACAACATCCTCTAGTAATCTGTAAAGTCCGAATCAAGGCTTGCGAGTGGAAACAAATGTATCTGATTGGACGATCGCCAGCGTCACGTCATAATGCATATTTTCTATTTGTCACTTTAGTAGCGTTACACGCAGTTCTGCAGAGTCATCAGTACATTACTAAGGATTATAAAAATGACGTCATGTGCTTATATTAAAATAAATCTTCATATAAAACGTACCTTTTCCTCGATAGTGAGCGGCGTACCGATCTCTTTGTTAGTGAACTGTATGCACGCCACTGTACCGTCGGAACTGCACGCCAACAGGTTTAGACCTGAGCAAATACAGATATAATGAGTTTTGTCATTAGGATTTATTTATTCATTTGAAGAAATACTTATACAGGGGTATTGGAAAAACACTAACAACATTAAGGGGTCATTGTACTCATCATTATGAACAACTTTTACTTAGGGACCAAATCAGAAATCGCGAAAAAAAGACAGCTGTTCCTGACATTTTGACGAGTCATTCGAACATAAATGTAGGGAACAGCTGATTTTTTTTTCGCGATTTCAGCTTTTGTCCCATAGTAAAAGTTGTTCATAATGATGAGTACAGTGACCCCTTAAGAGGTTGTTAGTGTTTTTTCAATAACCCTGTATGTACAGGTCGCGTCACGTACCTAATAATAACAAAACAGCCGACTGCGTTATACTCTTACTAAAAAAGGGAGTACAAAGAATCCCACATACATATGTACATACATAAATACATACTCTGCCTTTGTTGTCGCGCAGTCGGGTAAAAAAAGCGCTGAACGGCAGTGAAGGGAATGTTGTGTCTGCGCATGGGCACAGTCGCGCACGAAACTACTTACATATTGTTATGCGGTTTCGTCTCCGTCTCGTAACGAGAGAAAAAGAGATAGCAAACCGAATCGTTCGACAACTAACTGAATCATTCTGAATTAGGGGGCTACTGCGACAAAATCTAACAAAACTTGTTAGCGACGCATTGCGATCTGCTGCGACTAAACAAAAAACTCAACGAACAGTGTTACTTACCTTTTAAAAAACAAGAGAGATGGTTGCAATGTTCATGAGAAAATGACGGAATAAACAGCACGCTTGATGGTAGGATCTTTACAGTTCGCCTAGCTAGCTACCACCTGAACATTAAAGTCAAGCAGTTTACTGTGTTCCGTCGTGTGTATGTGAGTGCGTGAGGGGTACAGGGGAACTTCTCTATATCTCTGTTACTTGGATTCGTGTGCTCTATCTTAGACCCTGTCTGCGCTTACCAAGTGCGATTAGGGTAAAACGCAACCAAGGCAAAAAATAAAACATACCACCGCAGGCGAATGAGAGATTTTTTTCCGTTCGTTTCAAATAAAATTATTGCGTGTTTTTGTCGGCCATCCATTTAGGCTACGCTCCAATTTTGTTAAAAAAACATGTTAGTGCTATTTCTAACAAAAATATTGTCACAGCAGACCCGGTTTCAATGTTTTTTCTTCCTAAAACTTTTAATTTGTTCCTAAGAATGAAGTTTTTCTCTCTGCTACTTACCATCGGAACTCCATGACAGATCGAGTACGCTGTCACTAAACAAGTCGTGTACCACCACTAGAGGTCGCTTGAGTGACGTCAGCCATATACTGAGCGCCCGGTCTCGGGAGCCGACGGCTGCGCAGCAGCATTTCTTGCCTTCTTTCACGAATATGTTGTTATTGAAGCGCTAGGGACGAGAAATACAATAGCTTTAAACAAGAGTGGATTCAACGAGTAATACACGTCAGGGGGTCTACTCTCTAAGCACGAAGTCCGTGATTTCGGCCTTAGTTACGAACGTTTTCTACTCCCTATCACTTACGGACATACGATTATTTCGAGGCCCGAACTAAGAATGAATGACAACACGATTTGACAGTTGTCCTTACTACCGATGTGTTTTTGCCCTTCCGAAAAGTTGAACTTGACACTTGTTTTGTTCACTCCTACGTTTCGGGCTACTTTCGGACGGGCGACGAACTTCGTTGACGGACTTAGGGAGTAGGCCCCCAGGACCAAGTGCCCCCTCCGGTATCCGTCCTTGTATAAAATAATCATCCAAGCCGATTCAAGATTGTGTCAGGCCTCCACCACTCGGCCGTACCTACAGCGATAAGTGCCTACAATTTCGCGTGGAGACGCCGCCACCTCGCCAGTGGGCTGTCAACACTCGCGCGCGCGCGTGTGTACCTATTATTTTAAATAAGTTTAGTGAGCAACAAGAATGGCTGGTCTAAAACATTGCTCATTTGATGGATGTGTGTCGAAATACGGACACGACTGAGTGTCATTTTTTTCATTACCTGCAGATGAGGAAAAATAAGTTCAAATTAATTTAAAAACGATGATAAAACTTCGTTTTCATGTGCATTATGTCGGCAACTAAACCCCATCTACAAGTTAATTAGGTAACAAGTAGGTACAGTCATATAGAACCGTAGTTTTAACGTTTATTGTTTGACTACATTGATTTACATAATTACGAGCGCAACTTGAAAATGTGATTTTTTATTTGTTGAGATAACTTAACGATTTTGGTGTCAAATGAAAGATCGAAGTCTAAAACCATTATGCCCGTTTGAATCATGCAAATCGGTCCACGAGTTTAGGAGATAATTAAGAATTAGTATAGTGAAAATGTAAACAACCAGAATTTTTGATGTTTTTGTTCTACGAACATTTTAATTATTGCAAAATATGAAAATATTATTAATGTAAGTAAGTTAATGAGGAATGTTAAACAAAGAGGTAGCCTAAAGATTGAAGGTTATTTGTAAATTACAAATGACGAACTTTAATATTCATTGTTTATCTACCTAATTGAACGTGTAATCATACGCATCAAACATAAAGATAGATTCCGTGGTCAAGTAGGTAGATAGACGTATAGTAGCAGCGGCAAGCCGAAAACCCTAGCGCCACAGCTAGCGCGTCACTCCGCGCCAGACAGCGACAGAGTTGCGCGTTAGAAGAGAGCGGCAACGTTTAGGTGAATATAGCGTTAGGTACTGAGCGCTTATGCGAGCTGAATTGCACTTTGTTGCTTTGTAGCAAGAGTCGCTATTTCTATTAATTGTTGCGCGAAGTGTTGCTTCTGTTACTATTCTGTGATTGTGTGCACCAACATTAATTATCTGGTTAATAGAAGTATAGCAGAGGATAGTGTACGAAAAGGTTCTAATCGCAGGGGGCAGAGAGCCGTTGGTTGCAGCTTGAGACCATTATCTTTGCTAAAGTTCCCGAGTCACACAAAACAGTAATCGAGGTTGACGACGTTCTTATCGCTCCGCCGACCGTCTGTATCACCTGCGCAGGGGAACCGTCGCCGTTCAACTGGTGTCTGTCTATACGATAGTACTCGTCTTCGCTCGGCGAGCTATAGCTAACATGTATTGCCGTCTTAAAACTATCGGCGTTTGGGCAGGCCTCCACCACTCGGCCGTACCTACAGCGATAAGTGCCTACAATTTCGCGTGGAGACGCCGCCACCTCGCCAGTGGGCTGTCAACACTCGCGCGCGCGCGTGTGTACCTATTATTTTAAATAAGTTTAGTGAGCAACAAGAATGGCTGGTCTAAAACATTGCTCATTTGATGGATGTGTGTCGAAATACGGAGACGACAGAGTGTCATTTTTTTCAATACCGGCAGATGAGGAAAAATAAGTTCAAATTAATTTAAAAAACGATGATAAAACTTCGTTTTCATGTGCATTATGTCGGCAACTAAACCCCATCTACAAGTTAATTAGGTAACAAGTAGGTACAGTCATAGAGAACCGTAGTTTTAACGTTTATTGTTTGATTACATTGATTTACATAATTACGAGCGCTACTTGAAAATGTGATTTTTTATGTGTTGAGATAACTTAACGATTTTGGTGTCAAATGAAAGATCGAGGTCTAAAACCATTATATCCGTTTGAATCATGCAAATCGGTCCACGCGTTTAGGAGATAATTAAGAATTAGTATAGTGAAAATGTAAACAACCAGAATTTTTGATGTTTTTGTTCTACGAACATTTTAATTATTGCAAAATATGAAAATATTATTAATGTAAGTTAATGAGGAATGTTAAACAAAGAGGTAGCCTAAAGATTGAAGGTTATTTGTAAATTACAAATGACGAACTTTAATATTCATTGTCTATCTACCTAATTGACCGTGTAATCATACGCATCAAACATAAAGATAGATTCCGTGGTCAAGTAGGTAGATAGACGTATGGTAGCAGCGGCAAGCCGAAAACCCTAGCGCCACAGCTAGCGCGTCACTCCGCGCCAGACAGCGACAGAGTTGCGCGTTAGAAGAGAGCGGCAACGTTTAGGTGAATATAGCGTTAGGTACTGAGCGCTTATGCGAGCTGAATTGCACTTTGTTGCTTTGTAGCAAGAGTCGCTATTTCTATTAATTGTTGCGCGAAGTGTTGCTTCTGTTACTATTCTGTGGTTTGGGGAAAGCTGTAGAATAAAAGTAATTAATGATTATGTGTACTTTAATACCCTTTCACATTACTGTCCCTTTTCCGACTAATGTTGTAGATTATTAATAGTATAGATAACACAATAACTTACAGCACAAGTGACAGCCTTCCTATGTCCCACGAAGTCCTTGTCGCACCTCCATCCGTCTCTTTCTACAACTTGCGCAGTGGGACCACCTCCGTTCATCGCGTGCGCAGATAACACGTACTGGCCGTCCGGGGACCAGGATAGACGGAGCACGTGTGTTGTTCCTGTCAGATTGGGAGATAAAGGAACTCGTGATAACTGAAAATCAGCGCTGAGTGTTTGACGCCCAGTGTATGCTGAGTAGGTGATCCTTTTGGCATGGGCATATTGGGCATGCTCGACAGCATAAAACGTGTATGTTGTATTATTTTTCTGTTTTTATTGTTTATGTTTTCGTTGTGTCTTTTGTTGAATAAAATCTATTTTCTTTCTTTCTTTTGGTATCATAAAACTTCGCTTGGTATTCTCTTTCCGCGATGACCGTATCTACGTCACGACGTATGATACTTTCCCAACCAGAGAATAAAGAAAGAAAGAAATAGAAATATAATTTATTTTGGGAGCCAGCCGTTTTGCCAAAATTATTTTGACAAAATTTCATTCTCAAACGCATTTTAGCAACCTTTTTTTATACCAATGCAATATTTGGAATGATTTTAGTACGCACGTTTTCATTTGGTTAAATTTTTACTCGGCAGAATATTACCAAGGATAATATCATTAAGGCATTTGGTCTTTAATCAAATGACTTATTACAGAAAACAATCTTTACCTTTGTCTTTAGACAATAAACATTTAGTCAAATGATTGTAACACGTTTATACCATTTTTTAAATCGAAACAGGTTAGTTTAAGACTGTGACCACACAACGAAACATATTTTTGAATGTAAAACCAGAAACTACTACCACAATAGTTAAGACGACACTAAATATTTGGCTTATTTTATTTTGAGTAAAATATGTTAAACCAACTGAAATATTTGACTACATTAAAATTGGTAAAAGTACTACATAGTTGGTAAGCAAGTTATTGTTTAAACGTTCACTTGCCAAACATTAGGTTTGCGTTACAATTATTTGTGAAGAGTTTATTTGCTAAGTAGTAATTTGGCAAATGAAATTATGCGCAAACTTGTTTGGGAAGTGATAATTTGTCAATTTTTTTTCGAAAAATGAAGTGTAACCCATTTATTTTGCCAGAAATGCGGTCGGTACATTACGACACAACTAAGAAGTCGCATCGGTGAACTTAGTAAAACGATCCCTTCCGAACTGAGTGCGACTATGTTCTATCTATGTTCTATGTTAGGAGATGTGGTTTCCGCACTTAGTCCTTTAAGTGGACCATTGTACGTGGGCCATGGTGGCTATCATTCCAACCAGCCCACCTCCTTCCAGAAGCAGATTAATAATAATATAATAATAAAATAATAATAAAAGTCTTTATTTGGAACTTAAAAATATACATAACAATGTTTATAAGTAACGATGATAGCTGCAGTAGTTAGAAACTGTGGCGCAACTATCAACGCCCACCTCCAGATACAAAAGTAAAATAGTTCCAGGTTATAACTAAATTATTACATAATAGGAAAGAGTGAAAAGAAGTAAAAAACAACAATTAGATTAGGAATTAGAAGAGAGATTAGGGCTCTTAGTCCGCTCAGAACATTTGCGAGTGATTTCGGTGCACTAAGGGTTGTTTCTCGTATTTGGGTGACCCCTGTGCATTCCAGGAGCACGTGTGCGACCGTCTCTTCGGCCCCCATACATGCTCTGCACAGAGGGCTGTCCGTTATGCCTATCGTGTGGAAGTGTTTGTTTAGAGAGCAGTTTCCGGTTATCGTTCCAGTCACCATTCGCAGGACTGAGTGCGACTTCCAAGACCACGAATGTATATTAGTACTGCAGTAAAAATGATGTTTACGCTGACGCAATAAGTGTGAGTGGCGCGAAAATGAACGACTATCATTGGTGATTCCATCAGGTAAATTCTTAGTTGTGGCGTACTGTACAAGGTTGTTAAATTACTTATGTACGGTTCATCATGTTTTACTGGCACAGTGGCAAGCAAATTAACACACCTAGCAAAAAAGGCTGTCCAGCGTGGTGGACTCCCCTTTCCTTCTCATTCTGAGGAGAGGCCCGTGCCCAGCACTGGGACAGTCATGGGCTATTGAGTTGTCCAATACATAAGAGACTTGGATACAACTTGGTCAGGTCGTTTAGTCAAACAAGTATCTACTTAAAACAGTATTGATTGCAATGAGTCAACAATATCCTCGTTTACCTCCACATTCCTCAAATGGTTCTGTAATGACGATCTCCTGTGCCCAGTCTGCAGTCTTCCAGACTCGCAGTGATTTATCATCAGACTGTGAAGCTAAATATTTGCCCACCTGGAATCAATGGTTACAAAATCAACATTTATATAAAAAATGTCTGCATCATGGATAGAAGAAAATATATAGCGAAGAAAAACAAAGACATTGTCTTTAAAAAAAAATGCTGTCTGTAATGATGTTATGATCTAGTTACAAATCTATACATATGTAGGTATAATAAAATCGTAACAAAGAAAAAAACTGTACATTGAATATTTTTGAGAAAAAAAATTCCTCCTTGTATTAGGAATCATACTGATGCCGAAACTGAAATTTTTAGAATTACTGTCTGTTTGTCTGTTCGTATGTTCGTATGTTTGAGCTTCACGCCAGTACTACTGAACAGATTTAGTTGAAATTTTGCAGAAATGACCGTTATAGAGCAGGTCTGGTAATAGGGTACAAATTATCACGCTATTGAGTGTGGGTGATGATGAGCAGTAACCTTATTGGAAATAAATGTGATTAGATTAAAATTACGTTTTGTTCAGTGGTTTCGACACAATATTGTTTTCCGATTTCCATACGGACGAAGTCGCGGGCACAACCTGCTATTAATTAATAAATCAGGCATGATACATTGCTACCTAATACTTAATATTCATTTATTATGATTTTTTTACTAGAAGCTCTTACTTATGTATTTTTACTTTTATTAAAATGGCCGCAGTCCAATTACAGACAGAATCAGAGACAACATAAAAGTTATACACTCATCTCACAATTCCTCAGACAAACTGACAAAGGTAGGTCCGCCACGTATGCAATACTCACCGGGTCCCAAGCCACACCCTTTACAAGTCCTGTGTGCCCATTCAACACACACACCATTTCAGGAAACTTCTCGGCATTCCAGATGATTATCGAGTTGTCCACGCTACAGCTGGCCAGCCACTTGTCTAGCGGTGACCAAGCTAGATCCAGTACATCACCTGTTGATAAATAAGTTTTGATATACTTAACCCTTCGACCGCCCCAGTCGGATAAATCCGACAAACATTTTCGTGTCCATTTCACCCAAGTTGGTTATGTTTTTATCGGTTTCTGTCCATATAAACGTAAATAAAATTGTCGGATATATCCAACTGGGGCGGTTATAGGGTTAAAGTACCTCATTGCTATAATTTTATGTGGGAAACAGATGCCTATGATTTGGTTTCATTTAAGAAAAAATTGACACTAACTTCCTTAACTGTATTCCACATTATTTTATTGTTTTTGAAGTCGGTTTTTACTCTTTTTTAAAGAGATTTTCTGAGAAATCGAAGTTTTGCGACCGGTTTCATTTTGCGAAGTGGATGTTCTGCGACTGAGCTACTAATTGTAAGACAATTTGGCTTTTATGACAGATCTACAGGGTGGGTCAAAAATCGTGGATCAAACGAAACAGGGCGATAGTTGGGGTTATTTGCAGTAAAAAATCTCTTTGTGGCAGAGCCCTAACTTGATCTCCTTAAAAGTTATGACAACTTGAGTGTTTTTAAGAAAATATCAAAATTTGTAATAAATAGGCACTTAGAATAAAATGGGTACCTATTTTAAAACAATAAATGGTGTTTACTTGCTCGAAAGTGCTGACAGTGGGTACCGTGATTTATACTTTTTTTTATTACCTTTTAAGTCTCACGAAAAATTATTTGGAACTTTAGAACCTTACTGTAAAAAAATGTGCTACCAAAAAATGCTGCAAATAACCAACTATCGCCTTGTTTCGTTTGATCCACGATTTTTTGCCCACCCTGTATAATACACTGAGGGGGTATTTCACTAATTTATCATTAACTGTTCAGTAAGCTAATTTGGTCTCTAAAGTTCAATAGCTAAGCTAATTTTCTATTGCATTTGCATTTCACCACATATTAATAGTGATAATGACAAGGTTATTGAACACATATCTACAGATAAATTAATACACATGTTTCTAGGTAACATTCAGCTTGTCTGGTGAATAGTTGTGGAGAACATTATTTGATATATTGGTGAAATAGCCCCTGAGTCTGGGTATATAGTTATAAGACTTTAAGGGCAGTATACAAACTCAATTTTATCGACAATAACACTGCATTTATGGGGTTAATTGCCAACTTACGATTAGCCTCCCAAAGATAGAGAAATTGTAGTATTTGCTTTATCTATTTCGACTTCTACACACTAAAATTCTCACATCTGAAAGTATGCATGGAAGAAAAGTAATCTTGCTGACTTCTTGATAAAGTTTATTAATTGTAACAGAGTGTTCACAATATGGTTGAAAGTGTACTCAATAATATATGTAATTATGTATATAAATTTACATTAGCAGAAATGCTTATGCTAGCGCACTTAATAAATGTGCGATGTAATCGTACAGCTTGATAATCTTTCAATTGTTTTGCCATAAGATTCCGCTCCCTGCTCATAACATACACCCCTTATTACAAAAGATGGTTTAAACCAAGACAGGTAGACCCAGGTTTAAAATATACCCATCACTTTCTTATGTCATATAACAAAGAGAGACGGAGCTATTTTAAAACCTAGGTTTTTCTTAGACCATCTTTTGTGGTAAGGGGGACAGTGTATAAATACTATGTTCTAGATCAAAAATGTATACTAAAGCTCAGTTGCACCAACTAACTATAACCATATCCTTACTAAAATTTCTGTCAAACCAGTATGATGTAAGTATGGTAAGGTTTTATATTTTTTTTGTTTAATTTTGTTTTGCTCACCCCAGAGGGCAGAATATGATGTAACTTTCAAGATTATAACTACCATATTAAAGCAAATAAATAAATTAATTGATAATGTCAAAAAAGCATATTCAGCATTTTCTACACAAACCTGCATGTCCTCTCAACGTAGCCAAACACCGCCAGGTCTCAGCCTTGTGCTTGCCAGGTGTTGCAGTAGCTGCCACACTGAGTCCCCATACCATCACCAGTCTGTCATCACCACCCGATGCTAGGTATTTACCACCGTTGCTCCACCGGACACAGTTAACACAAGCTGAGAATCAATACAATTTTCATACTTAAACCAAAGTTAAAATATATTTAAAGACCGAAATGACATTAAAAAAATATATTTAAAGATGCTACTACTCCACAACTGAGTTTATGGAGGACACCACTGACATACAGTATACAGATGTATAGTTTATTACAATATTACATTTAGATTATTATTATTTTGAAATTGGTGATTGTGTGTTAGTACCTAAGGAATTGTATGTTAATATGTAAGTAATTGAGTTATTTCATTTTAAATGTGTGTCTGTTGTTTGACAGCACTAACTTTATTATTATTTGTATGCTCTGGGGTAAAATGTAGCAAACTGACCATCTTATTATAACATCCTATTGTATTGGAACCTACATTTACAAATAAATTTGATTTTATTTGTTAAGAGGTTAATTGCACAGATCCTTAACACTCTCACTGCCACCCATATATAGAATTTTTCAGTGCAGCAGGCCGTGCGGTCCGCCGGCGGCCGCAACTTTGCCTACCCGTGCAGGCCGCGGTGAAAATCTATAACGAGTGAAGCAGGCCGTACGGGCGCCGCTGGCGGGCTCACAGTTTGTTTTTGATAGCTAATAGCCATGCGGTCCGCCACGACCTCGCAATTTCATATTCAATTTGTAGTGCGTGGCCTGCTGCTACAGAAAGTGATATCGCTCAGTGCAACATGTAGGTGGCGTGGCTCACTCGAAAAGATACGCCCCGCCGGCGGACCGTATGGCGGTGAGAGTGTTAATATAATTTCTATAGAAGAGCCAACTACAATATTAAATACAGTTATACATATAACAACACAGATGGAGCCGGATTTAAAAGTTTGGAGGCCCTGGAGCAATAAAGAACTGGAGGCCCAATGAAATGTTTAAAAAAAGTACCACTTTGATGTGTACTTTTTTTTCTCATTGTCAGAAGAGGTGTAATTTCTTTTATCAAAATAATTCGAACATTTATAGGGGGTGGGGCGGGGGATGGGGGATGCCCCTCCCCTCTCTCTCCCCAAATCCGGCCTTGAACACCGATAAAAAGATTGCATATATTAATTTTAATATCGTTAATATACGATTACAGAACATTGGCTGGATATGATATTGAGGTAAAAAATGGTCAAAGCCACTAACCTAAGTGATTATCCATTTGACAAAGCATTTTGGGAACATTGGGATCGACTTCAACTGCTTCAAACAAAACGGGGTTTAGGTTCCAAACCACGACCCGCCCGGAGTCTCCACCCTGTCCGCCGGTCGCGAAACGCTTCCCCGTCGGATGTATATCAACGGAAAATATTGGTTTATCTGAAAAAATGCATTTTTTAATAACTAATCCACACTCCATCTTACGTCGCTTTTATACAATAAAATCCCATATAATTACCATCATGATTGACCCAACTGGGTTTTAACAGCTTCATTTATGATGTATTGATTAAATTAAACTGAAAATAACAGCTAATAATCAAAATAAATAAAGCTTTCCCACTTTATTTATTTTATTGTAAAAAAAATGACACTGACAGCATCAACACACCGCCCGGCAATTTGAGTTGTGTTGCCAACAGAATTTTGAAATACCGTTGAGTTTTGTTGTTTCCGTCAAAAATCCTATAGGATTATTCTTTTCTCGTCAATAAAAGCCGTAAAAAAATTAAATGACTGACATATAAATAATAAAATGTAACTAATCTTTAACAACTATCAATGTATGCCTGCTCATTCGCACGGCTGCGATACATGTTGGTTCTTTTTTGCACTTATAGCTGTATAAAAAAACCTATGGCCTAACCTAAACCTAAAAGCTTTTTGTTAAGCTATTTTATAGGCTCTGTAGCCGTTGCAGAAGCTGTAAAATCATAGCTTTGCATTGTTCCAACCATGTTAATTACTAGATCAGGTAAAAAATACGAGTTTTAATTGTTTTTACCATGTCGTTTTCCTTCATTTTACTTCACACGAAGATCCGCCCGCCGACAAAAACATTTAATGAACTCGTTTTTACCTCACATAATCCGCTGGATCTGACGGAAAATCTGTTAAGTTGGCAACACCGTGCGTTCAGAAACTCCAACATATAAATAAAGGAACTTATCAGACATCAACAGCCTTTACACATTCAATCTCGATCACGATCTGTGATCAAAATCAATGATCACGATTCAAATTGATTGTGTATGAAGTAGATCGACGGATTACATGTGATCACAAAATATCTAGATATCCCCTTAAAATCAAGATTGCGAACCGCCTATCGCACGTGTAAGGTTTGCTCCAAGGTGTGAGGTTCATATTATACTTATAATATTACTGGGGGCTTACTATGACCTCTTAAAGCAGGACAGAAGTTGCCTGGAAGTTGAACTGACCTGCTTTTATGTACTATGACATCGTAAGAGCTGGCTTGCGGCAGGCCTGCTACATTGACGTTTACGGAATCCGTTCACCTTTTTTTTTGTATAGACTTTTCGTACCATGAACAAGCACAGCCGTTCAACTTGGTTCAATAGTCGTTCACCTTTAGTATTGTCATGGTACGATTTTTTGCGATTCAGAAACAGGCCAGGGGGCTTACCATGACCTCTTAAAGCAGGGCAGAAGTTGCTTGAAAGTTGAACTGCCCTGCTTTTTTGTACTATGACATCGTTAGAGCAGGCCTGCAGCAGGTCTGCTACGTTGACGTTTACGAAATCCGTTCACCTGTTTTTTTTGTATAGACTTTTCGTACCATGAACAAGCTTATCCGCTCAACTTGGTTGAATAGTCGTTCACCTTTTGTACTGTCATGGTACGATTTTTAACGATTCAGAAGCAGGCCTGCTTTTGAACGGATATTGACTGGCTGGCATTTGAGCGTTTTTATAAGAGGTCATGGTAAGCCCCCTGATAATAACTTCTATCGTTGTACGTAGTAGGTACTTATTACTTCTATCTTGGACTGCTTAGAGCATCTTAGAGTGAGTTGGACTGATTCCAGTTCCATACAATAGAAAGTGTAAAACTAACCATTACGTTCTGAAACTGAAAGCAAAATGTAAATGTCAAATATGACATTGACAGCTGACAGTCACAGACTGAATACGGCTTGGAACGCGATTGTTGTGCACGTTTTGAAGTTCACGCTCTGCTTCTTTCGTAAAATCTATTTTAAAAAAAGCGGCATGAGAGGAGCTGACACCCTGATACCGGCTAGATTTTTAACTTTAACTAGTCATCTATCTGCGGTAGTAACTTTACTATGGGAGAGCCAAGAGAGCATTCGACATTGTTTGCCGAGCCAATTCCACGACGATCTTTTCCAAATATATCACAACCGGTAAGCTAATTTCACCTAGATTTTCAGGGTACGGCTAATAAAAATACTATAAAAGTTATTGCTATCAGAGGCGATTAAATTTGTACTACTTTTTTGTCATAATTTTGTATTTTTTGTCGATTTTTCTTACGTGACGATGCGGGCCATATGGAGAGCATGCAGCATGCAGCCAAAATTTAAATTAGGACAGTTTTCTGAAAGCGATACGACCGTGTTTTACTGGCTCGCGTATTTTTAATAGAACTGCACTGTATCGCGTTTTCTTTTTAATAACAAACGCCTGATAATGTTATTGTAGCAACTTCTTTTTGCGACAATTGTCTACGACAATATACGATTTATACGCCCTATGTCAGATACGCAAAATGCCAGACACGCATATTGTCAGTAATCGCAGAATGCCAGATACGCAAAAAGGCAGAAACTCAAAGTGCCAGATACGCAAAAAGTCAGGAACGCAGAATGCCAAATACGCAAAAAGTTACACACGTTGTACCGTTACACATGGTACCCGATTTATTTCTCAAGCTTAAAAAGCCTAAAAATATGTCAGTAATCTTATTAGAATTTATATTTAATTATGTGTTAATTTATAGTGCTAGAAATAGGTGCAACAACAAGCTAGCTAATACATCTACATGTTTTTTTGTCTATATTTGATTTAATAAAATTATAACTAAAGTTATAACTTAAAGTTTTAGTTACATATATTTTTATCTAATTTAATTTGATAGTGCTAAAGCATGTACCTATAAGTATTGATGATACAACACTATCCAAGCAATATGTTTAGAAAACAATTAGGTAATTGTTTGTCCTAAGTTATAGTAGTAATAACATTAGAAGGAAGCTTTGTTAGACTGATGTAAACATCACATAAGTTTATGGTTACCAGTCTTACCAGGGTACACGAGGCAAGCAAAGTTACAATATTGTTTACATTAATAGGTCTCTGTGGTTGTATGAATAGTAAACAATAAGTTGCTACGTTATTAATAATTAGTTTAACTTTAATAATAGTATAAAGGTTAAAGCTAAATAGTTTTATCAAAATTTTAATTTTACTGAAGAAACTTTTGTAAGATATTACCAATTAGAGTAGAATTTAAATATTGCTTGATGGGCACAATTTACAGTGAGACCTTTTAAACAGAGAAAGCTACTTGAAATTAACTGGTGAAACTCCACTGGGTTACTAGGTATAATAAATAGAATACAGTCAAATATAAAAAAAAACTAAATTATAGTTGATTAAGTAACAAGATACCTAAGTAATACAGAAGCGAAGAGCAGTACACAGTAGGTATTTTGTTATCAAAAGTTAAGGTATTTTTTAAATTGAATGTGTTCTTTTTATGACACCTGGTAACACTGAAGTTTCGCCAGTTAATAAGTAGCCCTGTATATAAATGGATTGATGGATGTTTTCAATGGCCAACATGAGTCATCAAGTGTTAGAGGCAAACTATAAAACATAATTTAAAGTTTCCAATCCAGAAAAAATATTATATGTTCCAGAAAACTTACATTCCTAAAATAATATCGACAAAGATGATCAGCTTTTAAAAAAAATTACTGTATCAAATAATTAACATTGAGACACTCTTTATTATTTATTTATATTTTCGCACTGAATTTGTACTGAAGCGGACTTAATGCTTTAAGCATTTTCTACCAGTCAACCTTAGGATGATTTTCTTTACTGAAATCATAAAAAAAAACTTTCCTCCTTGACTGAATAAAAGCTTTTCTTCCATTCAATTCTTGGACAGTGTATTCTTAATTCAACATCTCTCATTTCACAGATAGGACTATACTTCCTTACATTAATTGCATAATTGAGTCATACTTTCCCACAGTGCAAAAACATTCTACTGTATGTAACGCAACACCAGGTGGGAACGTAGTACAGAGAGCAAGTTAAACCGGTTGTAACCGGTACAATGGAGTATGTGTGTTTACACTACCTCTCTGTTTGGGATTAGTGAGCCATTGTAGAATATGTGTGTGCTCAACTGTACGCTATTGTCGTTGTGGCGAGGTAGGGCTGACGAGCGAAAGAGTAGGGGAAAAATGCAAAAAAAAGTATTAAAAGTAAAGGTCCCAGAGGGGCTGCAGACCGCAAACTGCAAAAGTAGTATCGCTTGCGGTGCGATCTGCGGCTGCGGTCTGCGGTTGCAGTTTTGCAGTAACTGTCGGAATAGTACCTTTAAAGTGCACACCTTAAAGGCGCTATTCCGATGGCGACTTGCGGTCTGCGGTTGCAGTCTGCAGTTTGCAGCCTGTCTCGGACTTGTACCACATGAATAAATAAACCGAGCAGAATGAAAGCTTCATACTAAACGCCGTGCGTAGGTACACTACTACACGCACAGCTTATGTGTGCGTGACTGTCGCCGATAAGGCGCGCGGGGAGTGCGCCGGCGCCCGCTCGGGTACAAACCGGTTTGAGGCGGTTCAGTAAGCGGACAAAGTTAAGGTGTGTCACAGCGGCAGCGGTACGAGACGCGGACGTTTTATTTTAATTGTTTTTAAAGGTGTCAAACTGTTGTACTGTGTGTATGTGTACAAATAATGGTAGGAAAAACAAGGAGACTTTTTATTTTGTATATCCAAAGGATCTTGTCAGTTAATTATATCTACTTATCCTACACATGTTTAATGCTAATTACAGAATATTTAGTTACAAAAATCCAAAATAACTAGGTAAGATGACGATAAGGCTTTCCCATAAGAATTATTATTTGTAAGTAATTATATTGGCGTATTACTTGTTTCGTATTTTTGTTTTAGTAGGTTTGTAGAATAGTACCAAAGTATTTGTACGAGGGCGGCACTGAAAATTTCGGGAATCAAGGAAGTGACACAACATTACTATTTAAAAATGTATTTATTGCTTTTCGAAGTATTCTCCGTGAAATTTGACACATTTTTCCATACGATGGAACCAATCATTGAAGCAACCATTCCATTCGGAAGTTGGGGTCTCCAAAATGGCCGTTTTGTAGGCGTCTACAGCTTCTTCAGGTGATGAAAATCTCTGTCCACGCAATTTATTCTTTATTTTAGGGAAAGTATAGAAATCATTAGGGCTTAGGTCGGGGCTGTACGGCGGATGGTCTAATAATTCTATGTTTTGTTGCTCTAAAAATTCTTTTGTTCTGTGCGCGGTGTGAGAACTCGCATTGTCCTGATGGAGGATGATGCGCCGGTTGCAGTTCTCTTTACGGAGTTCAGAAACGACCTGTGGCAAACAAATGCTAGCATACCATTCTGCATTAACCGTTCTTTGTCCCTCAAGAGAAATAGTCGTAACATGGCCGGTTTTGGAGACAAACGTGGCCACCATTTTTTTTGCAACATTCCATGAACGAACAATTTTTGTTGGCTTTAACTCATTTTCGAACACCCAAACTCGTGACTGGTTTTTTGTTTCGGGTTCGCACGCGTATATCCAGGATTCGTCACCTTATACGATGTTGTATACAGCATTTGAGGATCCTGCATGGAATCTTTCGAGAGTTCTGACGCACCAAGTAACGCGAGCCGCTTTTTGCTCTTCACAGAGCGAATGCGGTATCCATCGGGAAAACAACTTTTTTACACCTAATTGTTCATGCAAGATTATTTGTATTTGACTCATGCCAATGTCTAAAGTTGCCTGAATTTCGCGGTATGTCACATGTCGATCTTCCTCAATCAGCTTACGCACAGCATCAAAGTTTTCTTGGGTGACTGAAGTTTTTGGACGACCTTGACGGGGATCATCACTGAGCTTGACACGTCCACGTTGAAATTCAGCAAACCAGCGATAAATTGTGGTTTTGGATGGGGCTTCATCACCAAATGCAGAAATCATCCGGTCAACACACTGTTTTTGTGTTAAACCACTTCGAAAGTCATAATAAATCATCACTCTTGAATTTTCTCGAGTCAATTCCATTTTCTCAACGACTAAACAAGTTTGACAAAACCTTGTGACAAGACCGAGAATCTTTTTTTAAATAAATAAATGGTATTCGATTTTTAAAACCAAGGAGTTTTCAATTAAAAAGATTTTAATATGACAGGAACAGTGGGAATATTCCATTCCCGATACTTTTAGTGCAGCCCTCGTAGGTCATCTTAGTAAGATTTCATTTGGCCTTTTCTATTAGATAGGTAGGTACTTAACTTACGGTCGTGAAATAGGATACAGCCCTATGAAAGTAGGTAAGAATTTTGAAGTCTGTTAGGAAGCTTTCATTCTGCGCCAGACGCACCGGGCGCCGCCGGAGGGCGCGCGACGATCTCCGGCCACCCTAGTGTGTGGCCTGCGGGCGACGGGTTAGGGGACCCGTCGCCCGACCAGTAACAGGCCCGAGAAGGCGGCGCGCATGTGTTCCGTGCGTGCCTCTCAGGAGGACGTGGGGCAAGGCCCCACAGAAGGAGAGGTCCGCCAGGGGCTGGCGGACCGAGGCCTGCCGGGGTTGCGGTGCATGCAGCTGCGAATCCCGTGACCCCGGCCAAGGGTCAGGAGTAGGAACACCGTGGGTTTTTAGCCGGTAAGAGTCCGGCATAACCCTTCGCCTTCCCCAGATAAAAAAAAAGGAAGCTTTCATTCTGTTCGGTTTATTTATTCATGTGCTTGTACCTTTAAAAGCCCACATTCGATTTCATTCAGCAATCTCGTAGAAATGCTGGTTGTGATTTCTTGACAGTTTATGGTGGAGTTGCTTGAAAAGACGAATAATCTACTACTAATTTTGTAAATGCGAATGTATCTCTGCCTGTCTGTCTGGCTGTCTGTTACGCTTTCACGCCTAACCCTCTGAATCGATTTTGATGAAATTTGGTACAGAGATAGATTAGACTTTGGAGAAGGACATAGGCTACTTTTATCCCAAAAACGCGGAATACGCGATAAACGACATCCACGCGGGCGAAGCTGCGGGCGACCTCTAGTAATATAATAAAATCGTAAACATAACGTCGAAATGAGTTTGTATACTATGCACCTCTGCTCAACCTTTCGCGGAGAATAGGCGTGATGTTATGTTATAATAAAATCGTAACGATTAATATGATAACCGCTCACACGTTTGTTGCCCCCTTCGCCTATGTACTGGCGGCTTTCAGGGGGCCCAGCTAGTGAGCTGGCGAGTCACCGTCTGCCAACGCATTTCAAATTTAAACTTGAAAGGCAGACGCCGTTTTCTTCCGGCAATAGAGGTTAACCGATCCACTAAACACCCCTTCCCATAGACCAGATATTTTTCACCATAATTTACAATAGTCTTGCACCCACTTGGGACGGTCCATGACTGTACTCCAATAGTGCAGCCGTGAATAGTCCCTGGTTGGTGCCCCACCCCATTTTAGATTAAAGTTCTCAAAGGGGCCTCTGCGCGTTGGACCTGTGTCCCCGTGTATGCCTTCCAAAAGACCGGACATCTTCCGCACGGAAGATGAACCGTGATTTAAAAAGAAATATGATAAAACTGTACATTCAATATTTTTGAAAAAAGTGAGCGCAATGCATTCTATGAAATATACTGAAGCCAACAATTTTAATGTCATTTTTGTCTGTTTGTCCGTTTGTATGTTTGAGCGTCACACCAGTGCTACTAAACCGATCCATTTGAAAGAACAATGATCACTCGGCTAACATGCTTGGACTAGTAAAATGTAACAAAACGTAACTTGATGAAACATAATGTCGTTTCATTCGCCTACATAAATATAAATAAGTACAGCCTTCAATATATTTTTAAAAGGTCGGAGAGACAAGATATTTTGCCACTTCCATTAACAGATTCAAAACGTGATGCAATTCCAAGTCCATTAAACGAATGCCAAGTCAACAAGAGTAGAAGATCAATCGGAGTCTGTAAGCAATGCAAAAATATAAAAAAAGGGAAAATAATATAAAATCGCACAGAACACCAAATAATATTGTAACAATAAGCGAGGAGAACACAGTCGTCGCCGAAACTACAACGACATGGTTACCACGGACACGGTCAGCGCTGAAAACCACAGATTAGTTAATAGTATCTAGCTACAGAAAACCGTCAATTTATTTTTACTTGTCAAGAATAGGGAGGGACGTAATCAATCGATTTATGACAGTATCGATTTTTAGATGTAAAATCATTAGTTTTTTATCTAATTCATGGCTTTATTAAAACAATTTACCACGAAGTAACATCAAATTCTATTAGTGGCTAAGCTTAGTATAATATTGATGTGACTTTATACGGTTGACATTGCGTGGGATTTTATTTCGATTTATGAAATAAAATCATAATAGACTAGAAAAAGTATGGACTTCTCTAGTAACGTAAGTAATTACGGATGCGTTCGAAGTTAGATATTTTATACAGCGTTCTGATAAATAAAATAGTATTTTTAAAATAAGATTATCTTTAATTCCCCATCTTTGAAAAATAAACGAAGATATCCAATAAATACACTAACAATGCACTAATATATTGGTGACAGTTTCATCTCGGGAACAATTTCTGTTTTTTCCTAGTACAAAGTGACCATTGTTCTTTGGTAGCCACATCCGTTGAAAAGCGGGTCAGGTTATAGGGTACAAATTATCATGCTATTGAGTGTGGGTGATGAGCTTTATGTTTCCGTAGACAAAGTCGCGGGAACAGCTAGTCAACAATATCACAGAACATTAAATAACACTACGCTAAGAAACCTTACTCCCGAACAGTAACTAATACGTCAAACACCTAGAAAATGTGCCATCCCAGGAGAAATTGAGCTTTGTTGTGAGGCGAGAAAGTTCTCAATCTCCTGTGCGTTCGCTCTCTTATTACAATTCGGTTCCATCACTAATATTCGGTTCGGTTTTATTTTGTGTTTCACTCCGGAGTCACAGCAGCGCGTTGCGTGTTTTCATACCTAAACCCAACGTGGAGTGTCACAGTCTTCACAATATACCTACGTACCTTGGTCTAAGAACAGTGGGCAAAGAAAATGCCTTAAAAACCAGTTTTGACGAATATATGTTCTTTGCAATTAAAATCTCAGTAATTGCCAACGTTATTCAATAATAACATGCAAAAGACGTAAGACTGGGAAACTATTTTTTTGAGCGACTGTACTTGCCATGCCCACCCAGTTTAGTTAAAACGCTGAAGTCGTCGTCTATTCTTAAGGACTCCAGATTTCCGACTCGAAAGTCTAATAATTAATCTCAACCCAAATCACCATCATAGGGAATATGTATGTGATCCGAAATGTATTGGTTTTTTTCTTTTTCACAATCAATATTGTTTCAAAGTCATCGAGAAATAATTCAATAATTATTTAATCCCTTACAAATAACGAATTTTTAATATCTAAAACGTAAAATATTCAAAGAAAATTCAAACTAACATTGGTCAAACCCAGTTTTTACGTCACACGATATGACAACAGTAAACATAGAGCGTACAGATTGGGGGAATGAGTTTTGTGACGACAAACGAACACGACATGAGGCAATTAAACGCCATATAATCAGAATTAATGGAAACACGGCAAAGGGAAAGCACGCGCAAAACAAAAGTAGATAGCAGCACCTCAGGGGGCTTACTATGACCTCTTAAAGCAGGACAGAAGTTGCCTGGAAGTTGAACTGCCCTGCTTTTTTGTACTATGCCATCGTTAGAGCAGGCTTGCTACGTTGACGTTTACGAAATCCGTTCACTTTTTTTTTGTACAGACTTTTCGTACCATGAAGGAGCATAACCGTTCAACTTGGTTCAATAGTCGTTCATCTTTAGTACTGTCATGGTACGATTTTTAGCGATTCAGAAGCAGGCCTGCTTTTGAACGGAAGTTGACTGGTTGGTATTTGAACGTTTTCATAAGAGGTCATGGTAAGCCCCCTGTTGGTACCAATTACAACCAATTAGAAAGAGTTTAATTGTCATTAGCAATAATGTCAAACTTTCAACCAATGAAATTGCCTTGATATCAGCGATGGTAGCGCTATTAGTTCCCCAGTGTCCTACCCCATTAATAAACTCTGAGTACCTAATCCATGCACGTTAAGCCTTCGGTTCCGTAGCCGCTAGGGATGGAACGCATCGTAGAAAAACCGCTCGTCAATTATAATCCAGCTACGAGTCCGCGAGCGCCTGTGTGTTCGCTACAAGCACGACGAGCGTCCAACGTACTCACTTGATACATTGCGTCATAAACTGTGTGTTAAACGAATACCTATGACAGTCGTTACTGGTAGTCAGAAGCCCGAAAGTCTGACAACCGTTCTAACCTTAGAATATCGGCATTGCCCAGTAACTGGATTGCGGAAGTCTGATGGCAGTCGCTCCGTGTAAAGTACTGGTATTCAGCCGCATCTGTTACTGTAATCTGAACCCAACATAGTTGGGAAAAGGGTAGGCAGAATGAACCTAATCATGATTAATGGAAACGAGAATTTCTATTTCGAGATATTGTATAGGCAATAGGCATGTTGACAGCATCAATAAATTGCAAATCTAATTAGTCCGCCAGTGAGTTTTCAAAAATAATGGACACGTATTTTTTCTTTTGTTAAATCTATGAATATTTGGAAAGAAAACGCATAAAAACTCGAGAGTGGGGGCTTGTGACGTCAGAAGCAAGTAAAAATCGTACTTGCTTGTGACGTTTTGCCAATTTTAAAAGTGTCGTAGTCATCGTCAATTTGGGTTTACGTAACAAAAGAAAAAATACGGGTCAAATATTTTTCGATAATCTAACTGACGGACTAATTAGATTTTTTCAGTCAAATACCCTATTTGCACAATACGATATAGGTACGTACACTAGTAAAAGAACACCACGCCTGTATTCCCCGAAGGGTTAGGCAGAGGTGTATAGTCCACCCACATTTCGCCGTTATGTTTCTAGTCCCATGTAATAGGAGGCGAGCCTATTGCCACCAACTAGGCACAAATCCAATTCCACCCGGAAAAACCCAATAACACTCAGTCCGACCTGGAGATCGAACCCTCACGCTCAGCAGTCGCGCTTGCGACCACTAGACCAGTCTTTCTCAAAGTGGGCGATAACGCCCCCTTGTGGGCGCTACAGACCTACAGGGAGGCGGTAAAGAATGATTACGACTGTGATTTTTAAGATGTGGTAAAGCTAAATGTACAAGTCCGAGACGGGCTGCAGACCGGTCGCTTGCGGTGCGATCTGCGGCTGCGGTCTGCGGTTGCAGTTTTGCAGACGCTGTCGGAATAGCACCTTTAAAGTGCACACCTGAAAGGCGCTATTCCGATGGCGATTTGCGGTCTGCGGTTGCAGTCTGCAGTTTGCAACCCGTCTCGGACTTGTACCTTAACTAGAAAATAACTGATTTCCAAAGTGGGCGGTAGACAAAATAATTTGAGAACCTCTGCACTAAACCAACGAGCCAGTATGCTAGTAATAATACTTACATATAATATTCCGAATACGTTTACACAATCTAGTACACATTTGAATTTGAACAAGTAATTCAAGTCATAAAACATTTACAGCCCCTATTGTTTTAGTGTTTATCTTTCTAATGTTTTATTTATTTACGTACTTACACGAAGTTTTATCTGTGTTTGTACAAGCTACTTGCACAGTCGGGTACGTACAGTTTCTAGTCGTAAAACTAATCTTTATTGCGATATATGGGCGAATCAACTTTTAAGGCACTCCTTTGGCAATATTTTCCAACAGTAAAAATAAAAAATAAAATAACGAAAACTTACAAAAATAAAGTGTTATGTGTTAAATAATTTGTCTTATTTTTAGATTACGTAGTTGGCCACGACATCTAAGTTAGTATTCATGAGTTTTTTTAGAAAAACTGGTGCCCGTGTCATATAACTATCCCCTGAGTTACGTTTTTGAAAGTATGGAAATTTTAAATAAAACTAAATATACTGCAAAACTAAAATAGTAAATATTTATTTCAACTTAAAATTCAGTCTTCTAAATAATCAACCTTAATTTATAATAACAGTAACAATAAATAGAGACAGTTGACAGTCTACTGCGTTACTTTGTTCATAATTAAATGCTATACTTTTAGGTAAATCGCTATATTAGGTAATCAGTCATTCATTACATATTTCTATGTTGAATTCTAACCCTAAGGTTTGCTAATGGAAAGTATTTAATAATGTAATAACATTTTGACACGAGCTATATTCAAAAATCCTTACACAAATTAAGGGACATAGTGGTAACGCCAGAGAAAAATTGGTAACGCCTGAGAATTCTAGACTATCTAAAAAGTAATAACAGCAATATGATGTGTGTAAACATAATAATAACAATCTAAATCAACTTGTCCAATCAGTTTTTCGAAAGGTACACACTATTTTAAAAACAAATCTACTTAATTAAAACAAAACTTATAATTAAACGAGATCACAGGTAATCTGAATTATTCTAATAGGAACCTTGATTGAAGTAAGTATAACATAATTAGTCTTATTTCTTTTCAAACACCTCTACTGATTTTTCGAATTGGTAATACGAGCGATGTCCTTTCTTGATAATGTCTGGTGCCGGTAATTTCTGGATAATGTTTACATAATCCACGTAAGAAATATCCCTTTCATCCAAACGGAAACGTTTGGCGTTTTCGTCCACTACTCGTAAAAACATTACTTTTACTTCTCCGTCTTCTTCAACATCAGTCAATGTTTTGCAAGCATAGGTGTATGATTTGTTTATAGATGCGTCTACGTACACCTTCACTAACAAAAAATCTCCACGTCCAATCTTCGTACTTTGGTCATGACTGCCACATGGCAATTCTTCGTCCGATGAAGAGCCACCATATATTGCGTCATATATTCTTCGGTGTGCGTTCGTCATATCCTGTAATTGTTTTGCAATTTTTAGGTTGCATAAGGGTTCATCATCATCATCTGACGCAGTTTCGAAGTCCGGTATTTTTGATGTCGGATTACGATTTGTGAGCTCCAAATTAGCGTTCGTAGCTATGAGATCAATTCTTTCTTTTGTTGTTGAATTGTTCGACAAAGTCTCATCATTCGTCAAGTCAGGAATGGAAGCACTCAGTCCAAATACTTCCGCATCATAGGACACTCCGATATTGTATGCCTTTGGATTGAGACACATACAGAATCCTCTTCCTTCCGGACTACCCGTCTCACAGAAACAGCTTAAGTCTCTAAATCTTAATTTACCATAGCAGCTCGAAAATACTTGATGAACTTTTAGGGTTCCTACAAGCCTGGGAATATTGACTGGCAAGGCTTTATGTTGGTCCTCGATTTTTGTTTCATCGATTAGGTATAGTTTTATTTTGCTGACGTTATTCATCTTATCATAAAATTGCAGAACGTCGGAAATATCATCACCATTGGCTACAATTTTATCTGCTGTTCTTTTCAAAAAGCCTCCAACGCCATCAGCTGGGCCTTTCCCATGGCCAGCTTCAAAAAATGACCACGTGATGTAAGAGAACCCGTAATCATAATACTTCGTACACATCAAGTAAAAATTCTGCTTTTGTCTGTACTGTGTACTCGGGCCGTCCGAAAAGAAATGCACGGTGTCGACGGTATCAAATTTAGATCTTATCCATTTTAATACTGGATCTAAGTGACACCAAATGGCGGCAGGTTGATGATTGTTTGACGCGGAAATGCTGCAAAAAGAATTGACGGTATAACCTCTTGCAGAATCACTGTCAAAAGTATAGACCACAACTGTGTGAAGTGAAACTTGTTTGCGTGATCCTCCAAAATGATGTGATTGTACTTCTTGGCTATACTTACAACTATAATTTTCACTAAAGTCTGCGACCACAACGCATTCGTTCGAGCGAATACATTCAAGACAACAACGAAAATTTTTAAATTGTGTCTTAATATTAAACACGTGCTTTTTAAATGCTGCAAGGTCGTTCTCAAATATTTTTATAAACGTACCTGCTTCTTCATTTTTATCTTCTTTTATGTTTTTAATAGTTTTAAGATTTTTTCCATCTTTTGTATATTTTTCTTCCTTTCTTACCCATTCTGTCCATGTTATTGAACCTTTTACATTTGTAATACAATAACTATTTGTTTTATTGACACACTGAATGCATATACCATACATACAGTCCTTGGAGTTAGTACTGCAAACTGTTGATTCGATAAGGAGATTTAAGTTATCAGTGCCCGTTATGCCATTTCTTTTTAAAGCTTTTGCCTTATACGCAAAGTTCGTATGGGTTTTGCAAAGGCACATATCTCTGGCGTCGATAGAAGCACTTACGACATAAAAAGGTTTATTCTTGGTAAAATAAAAGTAGGAACAACGAAGATTAGGGTTCTCTTTCATAAAGGTTTTAAACAAATTTTTCATTGTGTCTAGCATAAATCTTTTTTGTGCTTTTATGCCTACTTTTGTGAGCGTTTCTTTTTTACCAGCTGTTGCACGCGATATGTCATCTCTCAAGTAAAATTCCCTAATTTTCTTCTCTAACACTGTGTTTTTATCTGTGCTCTCTTTTTTTTTAACAATTTTGTCAACGCCTAAATTCTCTCTAAGTATCTGTTTCTTCATTCGTGAGTCTTTGACATCTACAGTTTCAAATATCTTCTTTATTACCTCTCTTTCTTTCCTAGATTTTGTCTTTTTGAATGTCTTCTTAATAGCACCACTCAATACTCTGTACCTTAAGTCTTCATTGTTTTCAACTTTGTTGGTTTTAGTTTCGATTTGTCTGTTATATCTTTTCTTAAATTTCTCGTACTTTCGTCTTAAATTGTTATTTTCTTGCCTTAGTTTTGCGTTTTCTCTGTGCACTCTCGACCTATCCTTTTTCACCTTTTTTCGACCTAATTTTGCCGAAAGCGATGGTGACTTAGCTAAAAGCGATGCGCATAGGGGAGCAGGTGATGCTGGTGGTGGCGTTTCGTTTAATTCTACAAAGTGTTCCAATCTGGAGTCAGATCTAGGCGAGTCTGGGGGTGTTTGTTGTAATAAACTTTCTACAGCCCGTTTTCGTTCTTTAAGTTGTCGTTTTCGTAATCTCCATATCACATTTGCATTATATTTTTCTTTAGGAGTCAAATCTTTTACTAATCTCTTAGTCTTATGATATCGTTCACGGTGCTTTTTCTTCGCTTCTTCGTACTTTTCTTTATTATTTTTTAGTCTTTCTCTATAGCGTTTCTGTTTCTCAGCTGCACTTAGCGGCATTTTCGTTTATGTTGCCCAGATCTGAGACAAAATAAACTATTATCAATCTCTCAGAAAAATAGAAAACACTGAAAATATCCCTAATTAGCTATGCCATTCTGCCTTACATTCTCTGGCGTTATCGGTAACGCGAGAGAAAGTTCTCTAGCGTTACCGGTAACTCAAGAGAACAGTATCTTGCGTTACTGATAACGCAGGGGAGAATTTTGCTTAAAATGACGACAAATAATTACACAATTGAAACTAACCAAAAAATAGATCATGACCTTCAAATCAGACAGCATGGGTCACATTGTAACGTAATAATAACAAAATATTTAAAAAACTCACCGCGATTTCCGTAGTAACGCGGTAGAACGGCAATAAACCCACGCGCACTCCTTGGAAGCTTACCACAGACTGAGGGGCGGGTGGAGCGAGGCCGGTCTTGTCGGACCACTCCGATGAATTATTAGACAATAGTCGCTTCTACTGACATTGAATTAGACGCCATCTCTTGAAAATTGTTTTCAACTTTTTACAATAACGCAGTAGAACAGAATTTTTTAACAATACTTGGGACAAATGTTTAGAGACGTCAAATAAATACTATTTAAGTAAAATAACTACAATTTTGTACTTAAATATAAAGCTTATTTAATTCTGAATCGAAACTCCTCGTAAATATTCAATGTTTTCATATATTTTTTTGAAGAAAATTCATAAATTGTTTCGTCACCTAGGCTTGGGGACAAGTATTTTTAGTATGAAGAATGATTTTGTTCCGCTGAGTTACCAAAAAATCTCGTAAATCTTACTTTAAATTAAAAAAATGATTATATTGCTGTGGTAATTAAAAATCGTATTATGTGCTAAGGTTAACAATAAAAAAAAATTAAAAGAAATTAAAAAAATATGGTCACTTCTATGATGAGGACATGAAAGGAGTGCCTTAAAAGTTGATTCACCCATATGACTTAATTGTGCAGTGAAATTATGTAAAAGGAATTTGCCTGGAGGTAAAATAAATAGAAATGTATCGAGGCAATTTCCGTTCCTAACAGAGCTTTTAGAAGCAGTGATGGCTTAGCGATTGAAACTGTCAAAACTACACACGAAGGAAATGCGCATGTTACGGTGGTCAGTGGCTGTCACACTTCTGGATAAAGTACGCAACGTACACATCCGAGGTAGCCACAAAATTGCCCCCATTGCTGAGAAGGTTAAAGAGCAACGCCTTCGAAGGTACGGACATGTGTTACGCCGTCCAGAAGACCACATGGTGCGAGTAGCCCTTAACCTGTCGACAGTGACATGAAATCGCGGAAGACCCCCCGCAACCTGGCTGACAACAGTCCAAAAAGATCTAAAGGATAGAAAAATAGACACCGCAACCGCTCTGTATCGAAATGGAGAAGGCAGACAAGGAGAGCCGACGCCAGATAGTGGGACAAGGCAAAGGAAGAAGAAGAAGATAGCTTAGCGATTGAACTCTTGGCCTCTATGCAGGAGGTCTGAGATGGATCCCGGCCTTCACCTCTGAATTTTCGAGTTCATGTGCAAATCATAATTAGATTATCACTTGCGTTAAGGACGGAACCTGCACTTCTGAGAGGGCTCCAAACATTTCTCTATCGTGGGTGTAGTCCACCAACCCGCACCAGGCCAGCTTGGAACACTAAGGCCTAAATCCTTTCTCATTCTGAGGAGAGGTCCGCGACCAGTAATGGGACAGTAATGGACTGATGATTATGAATACAGCTTTTAGACAGTGTTGTAACGTAACTGCTCACAGTACAACACAACTAATAAGTTATATCGTTGTACCTGATCGAACAACCAATGGTAGGTGCTAATTTTCGCGCCACTCACACTTATTGCGCCACCGTAAAGATATTTTTTTACTGCAATACTAATTAACATTCGTGGTTTTGAAGTCGCACTCAGTTCGGAAATGATTGGTTTAACGAAGTTTGCCGAAGCGACTTTCTATCACTGCACCCTCTTAAATGCTCTTACGCAGGTATGACCAAGATTTCTGCGTCCTGTGCCGCCTTACCGCTGGCTTAGTCACGCCACCGTTTTTCAGTCCTGATAGGTACCTTGAAACCATTTCTGATTCTTATTCTTTTTCATCATAGCACTTTTCTGAACTAACTGCTATGATCTCCTTTCCGGAAATGGTAATGCGCACGTTAGAGGATCTCAGTTTAAGGGTGATCTGTGGTGTTGTGTCAGGAGGCCAATTCTGTTCACAAAGTTGTTTAAAATCTCGAACAAATCGCAGGTCTTCCAATACTTCTGACGAAGCCGTGGTTGAGCTGGAGGTTCTATTGCGGTTTTAACCAATTTTGTTAGTAGAACAATTGGTTCTACTAAGCTTACGCCGACACAACGAAAGAGCCGGCGGTCAACCTGATGGTAAGTGGTACTGCCGCTTATAGGTACACCTACCACCTACCTACCAAGAGGATTGCTTATGTATTGCCAACCTTAGAGACAAAGTTTGAAAGTCCCATGTGCCTGTAATTTCATCGGCAACCATACCCTTCAAACTGGAGCACATCAATGCTGTATAGCGGCAGAAATAGATGGGAAAGAGTTCGTCAGAGGAAGTACTCCCCTTCCTCTAACGGACTCTTTTACAAGGAGCTCATAAAAATCATTCAGAAAAACAGTCAGTCCGTTGCAGTTTCTGGGGGCTTACCATGAAAACGTTCAAATGCCAGCCAGCCCACTTCCATTCAAAAGCAGGCCTGCTTCTGAATCGCTAAAAATCGTAACACGACAGTACTAAAGGTGAACGATTATTGAACCAAGCTGAACAGTAATGCTTGTTCATGTTACGAAAAGTCTATACAAAAAAAGGTGAACGGATTTCGTAAACGTCAACGTAGCAGGCCTGCTCTAACGATGTCATAGTACAAAAAAGCAGGGTAGTTCAACTTCCAGGCAATTTCTGTCCTGCTTTAAGAGGTCATAGTAAGCCCCCTGTACTGTTCAATCTTGTTCTTCATAGATTGTCCCTCTCGTAGCTGAAAATCTTTTTAGACCTCTCTCTAGCAGGTCACTTTAAAGGGTATGGTCATAATAAATTGTATCTAATACTTCGTGTCATCCCTACACCTCTTGACCTATCCTAAAACCCGGTTATAACCGGTTAAAATTGCCACCGGCTATCCGAAGTTTACAAAACACGAGGTGTACTGACTGTGCGCTGGCACTACGGTTGTAGTGCGCCTGCGCAGCTCCGCAGCGGTCAGGCGACTCCACCAATACTGTGCACGTGAATAGTGGCGTGTTTAAAGTTCGTTTTTTAAATCATTTAGCTATATCAAGCTGGTTATACAGTCTGGTTTTATTATCAGCCAGATTTTGATTTTTAAGTGTCACCCAGTTAAATATATGGGGTCAACGGCCTCTAGCGAAGTAAGTGTCCTTTGTTTTTTTTGTAATAGTTATGTCATCGTGTCGTGCGTAATTTTAATTGCATAGATTTTACGACGATAATTTTGGCGTACCACGGATTGCCTAATAGTTCTTATTGGGAGACCGAAATGCATGAAAAAGTGCAATCTAAAAGGAATATTGCCTATGTGGGCAACATGTAATTTAACCCTTTCCCTGTCCCGTGAATGACATAATGAACAACGGCATAGTTTAACTATTGTGTCCGCTGCCTGGACAGTGAACCTGATTAATGGGGTGCATGAAAAGAGCCTCCACGAGTGACGATACTTAAAGTACGCCCGGCGCATCCTGGGCAGTCAGCCCCGCGACCAACCTTGCTGACTAGCTAATCTTTTCACCACAGCATGAGCTATTTTCGTATAGCTCGTGCTGACACCAGACAAGAAGAACTTGACTCTATTACTTAATTATTTTTTCTGTACTGTGTTACGTGTGTTCCTAGTTCTCTGGATACACAGAAAGTCTATCTGATGGTGATTTCTGAAGTTGCTATACGATTCGTAAAATATACAAAAATACCATTTGTAGTTATAAAAAAGTGTATAATAGAAAGTATCATGCGTTTTTTTAGCCTGATTTTGGGCTGCAATCTGTCCGGGTTACCCCGAATTTGTTCTAGTTTGAAAGTGCGTCCGGGAGGTTCTCAAAAAGTGTCCGGGCGAAAACCAGGCGCCCGTCGCGTTCCACGCGTTAAATTAAGTTAGAATACGTTGTAATGTTATAAATTTCATATCTATACATATAAAAGGAGAATCTATACATATAAAAGGAGAAGCTGACTGACTGACTGACTGATCTATCAACGCACAGCCTAAACCGCTGGGGTTAGAAAGTTGAAATTTTGACAGTAGGTTCCTTTTGTAACGTAGGCATCCACTAAGAAGGGATTTTTCTAAATTCAACCCCTAAGGGAGTTAAATAGGGGATGAAAGTTTGTATGGAAAATCGTCACTTAACGGGTTCAAAATTTCACGCAAGCGAAGCTGCGGGCGAAAGCTAGTTTTTTATATTTTCACGGGCGTTCGGGGAATATTCCCGATTTCAACCAAATTTCCGGGGTTTTTGAAGTATTTGTCAGGTGTCGGCAATTTAGGTGATGGCAGCACTACTTGGGACTCGTTTTCGATTGACATGGAGAGCCCACTGCTACTTCAGCTTACCGATTAAGCGTATAAACTACATTATACCAGTGGGTCCGCTTTGGAGGTAATCACACTGCCAGTATCTAAGCACAATGTCTGTAACTTCTAGCCCACCTTCTAGGGTGAGCCTCATCTTAGCGCCAAGAGTTGGCAACACACGGACTGGTTGAAGACTGCGATTGTCTTGTCAAATGTTGCCCAGCCCAACAAGACCCCTCAATTGCATTACTCGTTAAAATAAACCTGACTTATTTGAGAAGCCTCCCGGACGCTCCCGAACTAGAACAAATCCGGGAAAACCCGGGCAGACAGCCATAGTCCAGAGGCACCCTTAAAATTGGCAAACATACCCTAGGAAGCGCCTCAGTCAGGGCAGCTTAGGAAGGTAGACTGGTTCCCCCCTGCCGGGGTTGCGGTGCATGCAGCTGCGAATCCCGCGACCTCGGCGATAGGTCAGGAGAAGGAACACCGTGACTTTTAGCCGGTAAGAGTCCGGCATAATCCTCTGTCTTCCCCGGGCAAAGTGTATACAAAAGGAAGTTCCAAAGATAAAAAAAAGTGGACTTGTTCCCCAAAGCTGTACACACAAGCAACAAAAAAAAAACAGCTGTTCCCTACATTTATCTTCGCATATCTCATCAAAATGTAGGGAACAGCAGATTTTTTTTCGCGATTTCGAATTGGTCCCATAGTAAAAGTTCAAAAACAAAATTAAACTTTCGAAGTTATAAACTGCGCTACAACAGCCAAGTAGTTCTTGTAAGTCTGAACACAACAAAACAGATAAGAAAACACCGAAATTAACATTGATACCCATGTTTGGTTTATCGAATGCGGGAGAAGGGGGCGGGGCAGTACGTCTACTGCGTCCCCCGCATTCGCCACTAATTACTCCACTATTTAGAACCGCCAATTATGTACAAACATTATATCATAAACAGTTGTACGTGGTTTTGTTACTTGTTTGCAAGTTACGCGCGCCGGTTACGCCGGTTACGCGGCTTTGGCATGCCTCTTAACAGTTATTCGAGTTCAAGGTTAGTTCCTCCGATCGCACGCGGTATCCGAGTTTACCTCATTCACGATTTGTCTCGCCTAAACATTAGTGGTGTTACATAATTAATAATTTTAACCATGGTTCGGGAACATGGGGAGAAAAAGGTTGGCAACTAAAAAGTTTTTATTTCTTTTTTTATTTCGTGTGTACGTTCTTTAATGTTGTGGTGCCATTAATTATCGTGTTTAAAAATGGAATTGTTTATTTTATTTGGAAACGCGACATGTGGTGTCTATGTTGTGCTATTTTTAAAGTATTTGTGTTGTGAGTTTTTCTTTTGTGACTTCTTAATCTTATTAACCTCGAAGCTCGAAGTAGGTGACTTTTAAATAAAAAATAATGTGTTTTAAGTATAAGAAGAACCAAAGTTAAAAGTGTCTTCTAAATAAAACAAAAGTAGTCGCAGCAAAGAGTAACAGCCAGGTTATAAAAATTCTTTAATTAATTCAACAACGTCCCAATTTGCATTGTTTGTTAGAATAACGGGAAAAATAATTAGGTATTATCATAGTGCGTTTAGAAGCGTTTTAAAGAGCGTTTAAGATATACATATTTAAACAAGTTTCGTGCGCCCTACTGATCTAAATCATTTTATCATCGGTCGTGATAAAATACACGTTAGTAAACAACTGCGATTTATTTAGATGATTTATGATTAAGAGGCTGTAAAAACTTAAGATTTCCAAAAAAAAAAACATTAATTAAACCTATGGCAAATTTTTCGCTATCCTAGAGATTAAGAAACATCTTTTTGTTTATAATATAGGCAATATTATTTAATCATTTCTATACACATAAGTTACATTTTTAAATATGTAATACAAGGCTAGTCGGAAAGGTACTAATCCGAAAGTGTGACCCATAATAATAAATAACTTTGTTCATTCACACCTTTTCCCAAAAGTTGTTGTTCAAAGATTTCATAAAATATACGCTAAAATCTATCTATCCTCAGCTATGATCATCTATGTTTACATTTTAGGTCATATTTGGGGTCACGGATTAGAATTACCATTTTCTGAATTCGTAACTAAAGATGTACCTAATGAAGAATTTTTGAAAAAAAAACTAAAATAATAATCATTTTATTTAAATTTTAACACTTGCTTTAAAACAGTCATCAGTGATACTTTAAATGGGCCCGGATTACTAGGTTCTCCCTTTCCGACTAACCTTGAATATTTAGAAAAAAAAACCGCCCAAGTGCGAATCGGACTTGTTCCGTACCATTATCTATAAAAACGGAAAAAAAAATCATGTCTGTTGTATGGGAGCCCCCTTAAATATTTATTATAATTTGTTTTAGAATTTGATGTTATAGCGGCAACAGAAATACATCATCTATGAAAAGTTCAACTGTCTAACTATCACGGTTTATGAGATACAGCCTAGTGACAGACGGACAGACAAACGGACAGCGGAGTCTTAGTAATAGGGTCCCGTTTTACCCTTTGGGTACGGAGTCCTAAAAACAAGTGGTATCCCGCTGGCTCGAAAACCAAGCTACCGGTTGTGATCAGGGCTGTAGTGAAAGGAACCTCCTTATAATGCGTAGTGTCAAGGAGTACCGCTGTCTGCAAAGTCGTTGATCCCGCCGCTTAAGGTGTTGATCGAGGCTCTTGGCTATTAGGCTACTAGTCGTAACGACTATGGCACAATGACTGCTAAGTCCAAATTCCACTTGTCGATTATAATATTCTTATTAGTATGCGTGAGGTCTCTGTTTTGATCCCCAGGTCGGGCAAAGTGTTATTGAGTTTTTCCGTGTGAAATTTCTCAGTAGCAGCCCGAAGTCTGGATTTGTGCCCGTTTGACGGCAATAGTAGGGTTTCTGCTCGAGAATTCTCGAGTCGAGAAATGTCGAGAAATCATGCCAACTTCGAGACGAGAAAAAATACCTCGAGAATTCGAGAACTCGAGAAATCGAAGATTTTCTTTTATTGCTGTAAAATTGGCTTAAAAGTTACGTAATCTTTGCTTTCTGGCATCTGATCCTTCTCCTTACGAGGCACGAGTAAGCGAGGCAAGCGAAGAGACACATAATATACCTGCAACTCCAAGTACTCTTATTATAATGTGACATAAAACGTCAAATAAAAATTAACTGTAAGATAAACTCCGTTCATCTACTGTTGGGTTTCTGAATACAAAATCGACGACTAGATGACTATCCAAACAATAAGTGAGTTTGTAAATTGACCACTAGATGGGGTCTCTTTATAAAGCCCACCTAAATATACTTTTCTCGCCTTAAACTTTACATCTTTTTGCAGTTAGGCCCCAAGTTTAAATGAAAATCTCCTCTGGTACTTATACGTAATGATTTTAAAACGAATCATTACACACATGAAATATAACATTTGCCTATTTGTCGTGTAAATGAATGGGTTCTAGGGCAGGATTGGTTATTTCACAAAGGTATATAACAAAGTGCCCTTGTTAAAATGATATCTCATGTTAAACTCTTCATCCGTGAACATTTCGGATGGATTTCTTCGATGCCTTTTTATTGGTACTGATTTATTTGAAATAGCCTCCAGCACTTCCAAATCAGATTCCGATGAATTACTCGAGTCCATCTCGCTGGGAGTCCAAAACTCACTATCTAAAATAAAATACTAATAATAAAACTCCAAATACACTGTCTTGTTATAATATGTTATAAAACTAAAAAAAAAGTTCTGGAACCGATTAACGCCCCAAATTGGTCAGTCAAGATGACTGAAGTTTGAACTAAGTAAGATCATCTTCTGACTGGGGTGGCCAGAAACGCAATGTGTCAGTTTATCGAACCAATAGCGGTGGAATAGATAAACTACGGTTAGGAGTACCTCAGAAACTGAAAAAATAAGTTACCTGAAGTTCGAAATAGGATTATCTTCTGGCTAGGGTGTCCAGAAACGCAGTGAGTCAGTTTATCGAAATAATAGCGCTATCGAACAGATAAACTACGTTCAAGAGTACCTCAGAAAACGGGCGTACGCTGATTTTTTAAGGTTTTTAAAAATTTCTCGAATGACCCGAGAAACCCGAGAAATCGGGCTCGAGAATTCTCGAGACCCGAGAAAAAAAATGTGTCGAGAAAACAGAAACCCTAGGCAATAGGCTCGTCTCCTATTATATGGGATTTAAATATAAAGACTATTATAATTGCAATTCTCGAAATCTAGTTTGACTGTCGGCAAAGGTACATGGGGTGCTAGTTTGGGCATATAGGACATACTACCACGCCTTAAAAGGAATACCTACGTCGAATTCAAGTTCACACTGTATCCTCTATAATGTGATTCTTTTTAATACCGAACGATTGGAAATAGTTTTGAGATCTTTGATTAATCGAACATTTAGATATTATAAATACATATTAAGTTGAATATTAAGGTATGTCTGCCTAGTTGGTCTAGCAGTCGTAAGCCTGACTTCTGAGCGTGAGGCCCGGGGTTCGATACCCAGGTCGGGCAAAGAGTTATTGGATTTTTCCGTGTGAAATTTCTCAGTGACAGCCCGAAGTCTGGATTTGTGCCCGTTTGATGGCAATAGACTCGTCTCCTATTACATGGGACTTAAATATAACGGCGAAATGAGGGTGTACTATACACCTCTGCCCAACCCTTTAGAGAATACAGGCGAGACGTTATGATTATTAGTAGTTCCGGTAGCTTCTCCAATAAGGATAAATGGCTTTGTGCTAAGTAGGAGTGGGTTCACGTCATTAGGGCCGATGCACATTCGCGGCGATTGCAATGCAAAAATCTGCGACACACGGTTAACTTACTTTACACCGATAAAAAACTAAAATAAAACTATGGCAAATATAGTCTACTAGCTTTTGCCCGCGACTTCGCTAGCGTGAAATTATAATAAAAAAAAACTCTTAACACACTACTAAAGTTTCTTTAATACATAGGTATAATTCAATCATGATTCGAAATATACGTGGCTCCATCTATTGCCGTTATTGTTGTTTTCTTCAGGAACAGTACTTTTTTTGGGATGAAAGGTACCCTATGCCCGTTTCTGTATACCTGACAACGTATATTCAAAATTTCAGGATGATCGGTTCTGTGGTTTAGGCGTGAAAAGGTAACAAACAAACAAACTTATTTTCGCATTTATAATATTAGTTAGGAAGTTAGGATTAGGATGGCATGGCGTACTTTTTTGTTCATGGGTTACCTAGGCATCTTAATATCTACTAAAAATAAACTGAATTATGTTGAATTTGCGCGTCGCATGTGCGTAAAAATCTAGGTCGTTGCTCAGCATAATGCAGTGACTTTCTCCCTCAAAATCTCTCGCCAGCAACGCCCTAAGCCGAGGTCCGAGTCCCACTACGGGTCACCCTTAGTGCTGTTGTTGCTTCTAGTCATGATGTTAGTGTAGTATAAGTAGTTAGTAGAAACGGTCCGCAAGGAAGACCAAAAAAGACGATTACAAAAAAAAAAAAACATCCGGTGGGCCGTCGCTCGGCTTGATTGACAATCGATTACATAAAAACAATTAGGTTCTCAATTAATTAATGTATTATTTTAAGAGCGCCTAGCGTTGTGCCATAATCATTAGGTAATGCATTGTACAACAGATTACATTTTACTTAGTTACATGTTTCAACGTCAGATTTATGTGTTACGGGTAATATAGCCGAACTGTGGCTACACCTAGTTTTAGCCGGGTACAACTAGGTGCAGTTAAACTCAGATGTACTTATCCTACTTATCTTCGGTTAGAACTAGGTTTACTCTTCATCATAGCGGGTAGAATAGGTGCAGCCGCACACCGGTGGTTAAGGGGAACCCCGACACGGATAGGTAGGTTCGAAGGGGATGAAGGGGGCTAGAGTGAGCGAGCGAAGCGAGCGAACGAACCCCTCGTCTTCCCCTTCGTGTTAGGTTACTTTAAACCCTGCAGACAGACCTAGTTCTAACCAACTGCTACTGGTTGCACCTAGTTGTACCCGGGTAAACCTAGGTGTAACCGCCAATCGGCTTTTCCCGTAACAAATGTATATGTTACGGCTAAAGGTAGGTGTGAACATAAACTTAAGATTAGCCGGCTAATGTTAAGTTTAGATTTAATGGTTGGCTAATGTTGTTTATCTAATACATACAGTGGTGGACATATAATTAGAAACACCAAGTGTGACTTTTATTTTTAGTACAATTTAACTTGATAATTAATGTTTTACGTATCATAGAGGGCTTATACCTATTTATCTATAATGTCCACATCATGAAGTATTACTACATCAGTTTTGGAAATATCATAAAACCGTTTATATAAAAACTGGTATACTTTATAAAATAAAATGAAGCAGCACAACGTACTAAGGTGGACAACTAATTAGAAACAGAAAAAAAACATTAGCATAAATATGAACAAAGGTAACGAAACAAGAAATAATGAAGTTAAATAGTAAAAACGTTTTATAATAAACAATTAATGTTTGGTTGGGAAGCCTCTGCTGTCGATTACAGCTCTACAACGACGTGGCAATGATTCTATCAATGTTTCATACATTTCCAGGGAAATTTTCTCCAAGCTTCTACAAATGCGTCTTAAAGTTGTTGTAGTATGATACTAGTAGTAGTATGATATTAGTGATATGTTTATTGGACAATGTTTTCTTTACAATGTACCACAAACTTAGATTTGATTCAAATCTGAACTATTTGCAGACCACTCTAACACCGACACTAATTAGTCTCTTAGAAATGCTTTAACGTTGTTTCTTTGGTTTGGATTATTGTAGTGTCGGTGTTAGAGTGGTCTGCAAATAGTTCAGATTTGAATCAAATCTAAGTTTGTGGTACATTGTAAAGAAAACATTGTCCAATAAACATATCACTAATATCATACTACTACTAGTATCATACTACAACAACTTTAAGACGCATTTGTAGAAGCTTGGAGAAAATTTCCCTGGAAATGTATGAAACATTGATAGAATCATTGCCACGTCGTTGTAGAGCTGTAATCGACAGCAGAGGCTTCCCAACCAAACATTAATTGTTTATTATAAAACGTTTTTACTATTTAACTTCATTATTTCTTGTTTCGTTACCTTTGTTCATATTTATGCTAATGTTTTTTTTCTGTTTCTAATTAGTTGTCCACCTTAGTACGTTGTGCTGCTTCATTTTATTTTATAAAGTATACCAGTTTTTATATAAACGGTTTTATGATATTTCCAAAACTGATGTAGTAATACTTCATGATGTGGACATTATAGATAAATAGGTATAAGCCCTCTATGATACGTAAAACATTAATTATCAAGTTAAATTGTACTAAAAATAAAAGTCACACTTGGTGTTTCTAATTATATGTCCACCACTGTATGTTACGGGTAAAGCCCGAATGGCGGGAACTAGGTGTACCCGCACACCGGTGGTTAAGGGGAACCCCGACTCGGATAGGTTAGGTTCGAAGGGGATGACGGGATCATTCCCTTCGTGTTAGGATACTTTAAACCCTGCACACAGTAATAGGAGCCCAGCGCAGCGGGGCTCCGTCGACTTAAATAACCGTGTAAACTTAGGTGTACCCGCCATTCGGGCTTTACCCGTAACATATGTATTAGATAAACAACATTAGCCAACCATTAAATCTAAACTTAACATTAGCCGGCTAATCTTAAGTTTATGTTCACACCTACCTTTAGCCGTAACATATACATAACAAGTATAACCGCTGCGCTTCCGCATGTATGAAAATCCGCATGAATGCGGAATAACAGGTGTGTGATCGTCACTTTTATAAGTATTATATTAGCAGGTATTATGAAAACTTAATCTTCGCGTCTTAACGTGTTATTTAAATATAACCGCTTTTATTTTACGTTCTAGCGATAGCTTCGATCCATTTAAAAAGTAATCTTGCCATACTTAGTACAGACACCAGCAGGTCAAGCTGCCCGAAACTGTCAAATTTTCCTAATCAACTTTGAACCTAACGCTTTTGCGATAAAGATCTATTAAAGAAAGGTCATTGGGCATTTTTGACCCGGTACCTCGGAAGTACGCGTCCATTATTGAAATGTGGTTTTTCTTGAAGGTTTAGGGTTAACATTTCACGGAATGTATTTATTTTAATCCAAATGTATGGGGAAAAAAATTATTGAGGCGGGAGAAACTGCGGGGAACAGGATAGAAAAGCTCCTAAAAATGTTTGTACCTTTTTAGGAAGATCTTTGTGCATTTTTCTAGGCATTTTATACATATATTTAGAAGGGTAGGGATATACTAAAATTAGTTTTTTTATATTAATTCTTGTTTTGCTAAAAAAACTTTCCCATACTTTTGAGGAATGCGACTCATCTCATTGGGTAGTGTTCATGACCTTTAACATACTCCGACTAGTTTCGTTAGTGGTCGCTGGTGGGTCACAGGTCCGAACAAAATGCCCATTTAGGTACCTTTGACAGATTGTAGTAAGTTGATGTGCTGGCGTCTGTACCTATCTTCTACCTATCTACAGGATGCCAATTCAGCTAACAAAATTGTTGCCAAACGCAAACGAACCACAACCGTCAGTCAGTTTTTGTTTACGAAAACTTTCAAAATGATTGGTTTTGGTTTTTGTGTCAAACAATTTGACAGCTTTTCCTCCGATTTCTAAATTGAGAATTCGGGATAAGCAATAATGTTTGAGTACGGAGTTGTACTGCTTATCCTAGAATTCTCAATTCAGAAACCGGAGGTTTGAAATTGTAAACTGTCTGAATGAGCGGTTCGATCTTTGTTCGTTTGCGATTTATCGAGATTTCTTTTAGGAGAATTGGGCCCCAGAGTTTACTGGTTATAATATAATAATAACCCAGATTAATATAATAATGAATAAAGGAAATAATAACCCAGTAATGCTCTATGCAAAAGTAAATCAATATCAAGATATTGTTTTTTTAATGATTATTTTAATGGGTGGAGTTGGCACGTTTGAGATAAAAAAATATCTCTCTTTAAAATGGTAAACTATACCACTGGAAATAAACTCTGAATGTCTTTAAAGTAAATCATGTAATTTACTGGTTTTCCAAAACTACGCGTAAAAGGGGGTGAGATAGGTGAAAGAGGGTGTTTAAGCTTGTAGGGGAGAATTTTGTTGCATGGCCTGATTAACTGTAAAACTCGCATAAAGCACATAATAAAACAAGAGCTTTAGGATTTTCCGAAAATAACTCTTGAGGGGTTAAAAAGAGGTGAAAGTTTTTTTTTTGAGAAAAACTATTTACGCGGGCTGGGCCGCGAGCCTAGCTAGTCGATAATTAACATTCAATAACAGCAGTTTGCACGGAGCTCTCATTTTGTATTTTTGTCTAAATATTTCTGACGCGCGTCGTAAGACACTCTGCTCATAACCCTTTGTATTAGACTTCGCACACTGTCAGGATTCGCTTGATCGCACAAAACAGAACCACAGCGTCACAGCGCTGGTTTTCAGCGACAGCCGGCATTAAAACAGTGACGTCATCGCCTTCAAGGAACAGTTTCTCTAAAGTTCATGAAAGGCCATTGATCATGTGTAACCATAATGCGTTATCGTGTTGTCATGACCGCCATTGTACGTAACCTTTGTTCTGATGAAGTAAACACGTCGTGCACCACGGACTGCGCGGGCGCACGTGTATAACGTCCGCGTCTTATGACTCCTTTGTTTTCAGTTACGTCATCACGTGTGAAAATGCGGTTGTTGGCCGTATTTTTATTAAAAACATGCTTATTTTTCTTAGTCTTGACTTTGGTTGACAATTTTAGGTAATCGATTCGACCTGCGTGATCTTGAGCTATGGTATTATGCCAAGCGAAAAAGCGTCTTAAAAACACACGTTAAGGATTCTCCTATTCAAGCATCAGGGTACTCCTGTCTGTAATAAAAAAACCGGTCAAGTGCGAGTCATAATTGCGTACCTGATGGGGTTCGTGTACCAACTAATAAAATCATAGAAAAATTGCAACACATTTAAAAATATCCACACAAACAAATAATAAATAAAATACACACATCAAAAAAAGTTTGCGATCACTAGCATAATTATGTATGTGAAGATTCCGAATTCAAAGTCCAACTGAAATCTGATTTATATTTATCTAGATAACTATCAATCTATATTTATCATGATAATTATCGCTTTGAATCCCAATTAGAAAATTCGGCTTCAAAAAAGCTACATAATTTTTCAAAGTGATCGCAAACTTTTTTGATGTGTGTACAATACGGCCGACGTATCTTGGCGAGTCTGAAGTTAGTTGTTTAGCTGCGCAATGAATCTTTTAGAAACTAAATTGTCTACTGCGCAGCTAATCAGCTAACTTCACACTCGCCAAGATACGTCGGCCGTATTGTATGTATATTGATATTACCTCTATCTGTGTGTCACTGCAAACATACAACAGTAGGCTGTCACTATTCCTGAAACTGTTATACCTGGTGCTAATGGACTGATGTGGTTTATGGCTGGTCGGCTTGCAAGCCAAAAAACCAGATTTAAGACCAACCCATTTTTGGTTTTAAGTTCCTTGTTACTCGATATAGACATCCTCGTTGGTCTAGTGGTCGCAAGCGTGACTGCTGAGCGTGAGGCCCTGAGTTCGATACACAGGTCGGACAGTGTTATTGGGTTTTACGTGCCGAATTTCTCAGTAGCAGCCCGGAGTCTGTATTTGTGCCCGGTTAATGGCAATAGGCTCTCCTCCTATTACATGGGACTTAAACAATAGCGAAATGAGTGTAAACTATACGGGGTGGATATGATAATACGACAATAAATGATACCACGTGTTCTATGATGGGTTTTAAGACCGGACACAAATAATATCAATCATGTACATTCAATAGTTTAGTCACACGAATTCTTGTACGATTTAATAATTTTACGAATATCAAGATCTCTATGCGAAGTTATGTAAATCTATGACCCTTTTAAACCAAAATTATCTTTATTTACACGTGTAGGATAGATATAGTTAACATAAGTTTCCACTTCAACGTCCCTTCATCTACACGAATGAGTGAAATTGAAAAATCATGCGAAAAAATATGTGCTTGGAAGTAACTGATTTTTTGTGTACAGTACTAGAACATATCATAGAACACGTGCTATCATTTATTGTCGTAATATCATATCCACCCCGTATACCTCTGCCTAACCCTTCGCGGAATACAGGCGTGATGTAACATTATGTTCCTAGTTACTTCTACAGTTGTTGTCATTTAAAGACACGTATTGCTGCTTTTATCTCTAGTCGCCCTTCAAACAATCGTCGCTCCATCTGTTTTTGTAAGACTCCTTGGACTTGATTGAGAATTTAAAAACTTACACAAAACTAGCTCTTTCAAACTTGTACAAAATTACATTCACAATGACATGTCATTTTGTCTATTCTTCCGTCGACAAAAACCTTGTCTACTGTTGTTACGTTATGGCGTCTACACACCAAGGCCGCCGGCCCGGCGGCTTCGCCCGGCGGGTTGTTGCTAGCGGGTTGTTGCGGCCAACTGGGCGGGCGAACATGACGCAAAACAAGCTTGGCGGACCTCACTAATTGTTTTGCGTCATGTTCGCTCGCTTGGTTGGCCGCAGTAGCCCGCTTTCAGTGGCCCGCCGGGTGAAGCCACCGGGCCGGCGGCTTTGGTGTGTAGAGGCCTTTACGTGCTGGCTGCATTTTAGACAAAAAAATCTCCATCATCAAACAGTAGAATTTGGAAACTTGTATGAAAACAGGTTTATTAAGTGCGTCTATTGATACATTAAGGGAGTATTTCACCAACCTATCATTAACTGTTCATTAATACGTCTAGCACAGGACATCAAGTTTAGGTAATTCACTGCAAATCTCATTTACACAGAGACTACGCAGTCGTCGCCTTCTCTTTCTCTATAGTCAGACTAACTCTCTTTGATCCGTTCGATTTACGTTATTTCATTAGTTTCACCACGGTTTCCGTACAAAATTGGTGTACTGCCAACGACCATTCTCCATTCAAGAGGTCCTGCAAACCAGAAAACAGCTAACTAAAGTTCGTTTTTTAATCCCTGAGACTGAATTGACAGGTACGAAACGTCAAATTTGAAAATAATGTTCCTAAAATTTACAAGTTTGACATTTGTGCCTGTCAATTTTGTCTCAGACATTAAAAAACGGACTATACGACTTATCAAGTGCCATTATTCATTCCTACTGCTTAAATTTTTTTCTCACAATCAGCAAAAAGGTCTTAAACAAATGTTATTATATTGTTCATAATGTATTTGTTTTATACGTACTAACCTACTCATTGTAACCGCATGATTGACAATGTGTGTACTGTATGTCCTTTGTTTTAGAATAATGCATTAACCAAACATTCAGACAATTGCATTCTATAGTCTTTCTGTTGTCCTAGTAATTATATTTGTAATGCATGGGAGATAAAATATTAATTAAATGGGTTATTTATTTCATTCTATAGTTAGTATTCTTTACTCCATTTCATATAATATAAGACAGAAGTGGCCCACCAAGGTGTAGGGGTAAGCACAATATGCAGGATTATTCAATGATGGTCACATGTTGGGATATATAATATAACTTTACTGGTACCAGTGTTCAAATACATAATTGATTATAAACTATATCGAATTATCGACCTAACTGTACGGTTGCGGGGAGACGACTGCTTCACTGCTGCGCCGCGCTAATACAATGGTGCGCTTGAGTATTCAAAACCTATGCGTCAGCAGTGTCGCTACAAAGGCAATCTTTTCAACCATTCCTTCAAATAGAATTTCAGCCCATCTTGAATCGTTAAGGTTCAAAAAAGTATCAATGTTGGCTAATTGTAGTATTTTTATATAACAGGATACGTGCAAGAAGCTTGTTGGTTTCTTTAGGTACTTTCGTACAGTTTTTTTTTACGAATATTGTCAAAATGTTTGGTTTTGTTTTTGTTGTCAAATAATTTGACAGTTTTTGTAAACGAAAACTGTACGAATAAGGGTTGGACCTCATCTGGCAGCACGGAATCGCCTTTTCCCGTCGCCCTTTCTCTTTCTGTCGCTTAGAACTGCCATTTGCTAGACCGAAACAGAAAGCATGATGCGATAGCACGCGGCGGAATCCTTGAGGCGATCGGTATCACGGACAAAATGCAATGGTCGGCAATGGCAGTTCTAAGCAACAGAAAGAGAAAGGGCGACGGAAAAAGGCGATTCCGTGCTGCCAGATGAGGTCCAACCCTTAAGAAACCTACACGCTTTTTGCATGTTTTCTGCCTCAAAAAGTACCTGAATACTACTGTGCTGGAATTAAGCACTTTGATTATTTCTTTAATAAAATCGGTTTTATTTGTCTAATTTTATATGAAATAAAGTATAGATTCAATATATTTAAAAATATAGACATAAAAACATGTATGTAGCTAGCTTGTAGAGTTAATATTTGGTTTTCATATATTAGATTCCAAATTCCTAAAATAATATATACGTTTTAGTTGTATTGGGCAAATATAAAATGGTCATGGAAGGAACGTCTACTATTTTGGTCACCATAGTTTAGTATCTACAGGGTGTAAACGAATTTATTTAATTCTTTAAAACAACAGGGTCTATTACTAGTCTTCAAAACAATAAACCGGCTTTCGCTGAAAACCAGCGCTGTGGCTCCGTCTTGCACGAGTCATAGCATTATGCTGAGCGATGGCCGTTTTGCGTAGATGTGACGCATATTTTTCCCAAGTTTCATTGTGGTTTTGTTTATAGTTTTTTTTTTGTGTGTCATATCGGCGCAAATAAATATTTTTTCTTTCTTTCTTTCATAAAAAAAAAACACCGCAAGGGGATTTAAATTTATTAAAATCTGTTTTCTTGCGATAGGGTAAGTGATCGCATCTAAACCACCTATTAAGGTTTCAAAAACAAAAGTAACAAAAAAAAACTGATAGAACATTTCGATGTCGCGCATAAATAGCCTCGTCCCCACTAGGAACATTTGTCGAGCGACATGTGTCCCCGGAGACATCGGGCGATGTCGCCCTACATCGCCCCACGTCGCCCGATGTCACCGGTTACACATGTCGCTCGACAAATGTTCCTAGTGGGGACGAGGCTTCTATCACTACTCTTCATCGACTGTGCGACAAGGAACAGTTTCAACAATGTCGCGGCGATGTCGTCCGACGTCGCCCGACATCGCCCGATGTCACCGGGGACACATGTCGCTCGACAAATGTTCCTAGTGGGGACGAGGCTTTAAAGTCACGGCGACACAGCTAGTGGGCAGTCAGTTAACGCAGGGCGCTAAAAGACACAGAAACAGAACAGAAAATAACTGAAAAAAAAAACCTACCTGATAGAATCCCATGCAGTGTCAATTTATGTCGCCAGCGTGATCCACGCAGTTTGAAAGAATTATACGAATTCGGATACACCCTGTGTACCTAAGCATCTTTTTTGGCAAAACCAAGCAGAAGCCATGGTTTCCCCTAATATACACAGCCCTTTAAGTGGTTAGGAAAACCTTCAGGGTGAATAAATAGCACAACAAACTTGTGATTCGACATTTGGAATAAAGACAAAAGAAACGCATGAACTAGTGAAACCATCTGGTTCCAAAAGTCGTTGAACTGAAGTTGTTCATTATGTCCCCTGAATGTGCTCTTAGCCATTAAAAGGGCACAGCGTATAATACCCTTGCTTTATGTACACACAGCTGCATCAATTGGGTACCCACCTTGAGGGCTCTTATAATGCACCCTGGCTCGTAGTTTTATGAATAAAATAGAGATTAATGTAGGCCTCTATATGAATACCTACACGAAAATTGTATCTACTAAAAGTACAGTCAACAAAAGAGTTAGGTATACAGGCGAACAATGGATATCAATGCACTACGCATGCAATTGTCATTGTAACTGTGAGCGTTTTATACCGAAGACATGCTCAGACAAACGATGGCAAAGACTTAGATATTCAACTCGCTTAACGCTGTTGAAATACGAATGTAATATGCTGCTCGTATACTCATATACGGGTACCGAGGCATTAGGGGCGCCTCGACGCCAAGCCGAGTGCTGAGGCTGTGAGGCTTGAGAAATTATTTACTCAGCGAGTGATGGGGAGAGCGGGGGGCACACTTAAAGGGCCACGAGGCACCTGAACTGGGTTCGCACCCTGCCGCCAGATAACCTCGAGACGACGATCGGGGTGCGATGTGGCGGCATCCATCACGCCACATGGGAACTATCCTACATCGCGATAGCAAGATTTAACACGCAGATAGTAAATATGTATAAAACCGCCCAATAATAACCGTTGGGCAGTAGCCCGCCAGGCATAAGACTTCGCCTGGTTGGAGGATTCTCCCTTTTCGTTGGAGGAACACCATACCTCGTTCCTCAACGACTTATCTCCTTGGTTAACTGTACTAGGGTTCTTAAAATAGCTCCCACAAGGTACCAGGTGGTTACCCAATTGATGCAGCTGTCTGTTTGTTATTTTAACTATAGATATTTGTGACTTATACCCTGCATGCGCATGATTGCAGGTTGGTAGCTGGCTTCGCGTCATCGCTAGCGCTTATACTCCTCGAGTTCTTCACCTTCCTGTCAGGACTAACCATGTTCTCCCCTTCAGTCTGTCTTATATGTATCCTTTGTTAACATATTTCGCTTTTATACCTGTTGGCTTTTAATGTACTGTGTAGATTTGTAAGTACGACTTGGTGGAACATGTATACTTCCATTTATTTCCCGCTTGAACTCCTTGCTGACGTCACGTGTTGATTCTGCTAAGTGTCAACAGACCAACAGGTAGTCCATCAAGTTATACTATAGTGAAAATAATTGCCTACTAGTAATATCCTAGGTTACTTAGTTTTACTGGGTTTTTTTTCCGGAGCTCTTTTACCTAGTAAAGAATATTCAGGTAATATAAACCGCCAAACTTTCGAAAAATAATACAGAGTTAGTCTGAAAAGGGGTACATCACTTCTGACTGTTTTAGTTAACGTTTCAAAATTCTATGATTTTTATTTTCATTTTAGTTTTTTCATAAGTTTTTCTTCCCTGCTTTAGTTACGAATTCAGGAAATGGAGCTTCTAATCTGTGATCCCAAATATGACGTAAAATGTAAACATAGCTAATCATAACTGAGGATTTTAGTGTCTTTTTTATGAAACCTTTGAACAGCTATTTCTCTTTAACTATTGACTTTTGAGGAAAGTTGTAGAACAAAAGTTTCAAAACTTTCGGATTTGTACCCCTTTTCCGACTAACTTTTGTACATTTTTGTCTTATCGAGTCAAGGTAGGTACATATCTACCTTGACTCTTTACAAACTTTATTTTTACGTGTGTACATAGTACATACACACGGCTATATCAAGCTATACATTTCCAGTATAAGCTGACCTCTCATTGTACGGAAAGACTATACAATGCAAGATCAGCTCAAACTGGAGATAATGGCTTGATATACAGGGTGTAATCGAATTCATGTAATTCCTTCAAACCACATTATCTATTCATGGTATAGACTAACCCCGCACGGGATTTAGATTAATTAAAAATAAACAAATTTTATATGATATTAATATCGATACCATGCATAAATGAATTAAGGTACGGCGACACAGCTGACGGGCATGACTAGCGCGATATCGCTCCACGCAGTCAGTTAACTCGGAACGCTAAAATTACTCAGATACAGAATAGCATATTTCATTTTTTGAAACCTTTTGTTTTGTTGATTCTGAAAAATAGGTATTTTTCAGAATCAACAAAACAAAAGGTTTTAAAAAATGATGCATGGTCAATCAGTGTCACCAGTAAATCACGCGGTTTGAAGGAATTACACGAATTCGTTTACTTACGCCCTGTATATAGCCAACTACTACACTCATGATAATGGATCATCAAAGCAAATGTTATTCGTAGTATTTTGAGGGTCAATGCTAAATGACGTCATAAGTCGTTGAGCAAGTGTTTTCCGTAGTAAAGATAACAACACGCAATTTTGTCTCGTCTAGTATTTTGTAATTATCAGCAATTTATGTTATAAGAATTTAAGAAAAGTGCACTAAGTAGGTAGGCCGTAGGGATAAGCTACCAGCTACCTAGACATTTAAAAGTTTTTTCGAGTTATGCCACGACACCCGGTTCTCCATCTTCTGCATCCAATCTACCTTCTTCAGGTCGTGTTCCATCTGGCTTGAAGGTTTTCACTGAGCAGGCATTTCACAGACAAATCGTCTTTTGACTGGCGACTCTTACAACATCTAATATCTTAATATGGTTATCAACCTCTATAAAATACTTCTCTTCTCATAACCGACTTCAAAAATGGAGTTTTACGACACTCAAATTTTACTTTTATGTGCTTGAATATTGTTTATTTAAGAAAATAGTATTACTTTTCCATTGTTAACTGCATTTGAAATAAGGCTCAATTTTCTTTACTTCAATTAAAATAGAAATTCGTAAAAGAACGTATAAAATAAAATACACATTTAAAATTGATTCAGTAGCCTTTACAAACTACTTTCAGCGTTTGCCTTTATTATGTTACACGTTGTAAATTTAACAGCTGATTACAAAGTTAACGAAATTAAATTTATAACGACCGGATAAACAACTCACGAGCACGACTAAAGATAATATTATTTACTTAAACGAGGTAATCACTTTCACGTTATAACGGGTTTTGTAATGTTGTGAAAGTGTTTCCAATAGGCCCCCTACACAGGTTACGATTTCTAAGTGCTAGTTTAGACTTGCACGTCTCCTGGGTGACACTTTGCTGCCCTAACGAAGAATACACTAACTTGATTTTACCGCTTCTGAAAAAAACGCGCTTAACGCGCTCTAAGTTTTGAACTGTTTTAGTTATTGCATTCTTATTATTCTTTCCATCCAGTGGTTGTCTGGAAGAAATTGCTTTATGCGATAAGACCGCCATTTGTACTGTTCTTGATTACCTGTATTCCTTCTGTTTTATTTATTTTAGTGTACAATAAAGTATATCTATCTATCTATCTATCTTGCTTACTGAAAAACCGAGTTCCTGAACCTGAAGTATTACAAAAACTTACTTAACAGAGAGTTAATAGATCTCGATTTCCTGATTCCGAATATACGTATATTATGTATTTATATCAAAATCGTCCAAAATCGAGTTATTGTATTCTTCGTTAGCGCTTCAGCGCTGTAGCACAGAATAAATAGTACAAGGCTGTAGTGCCTAGATATCTTTCAAAATCAAAATCAAAAGTTTTTATTTCACATAAACCATTACAGGCGCTTATGAAAAGTCGAATTTAGGTGCACGGTTCCAATTAGTCGTTTCCTATGGAGAAGAGCCGGCAAGAAACTCCATGGTTACTCTTTTAAAATCCATATCTTTAACAATTTGAGTGGGTACAGTTATGACTTAGAATAGTTATGAGAGAGCAAAGTAGACTTAAGAGCAGGAACCACACAAAAAAGCAAAATGAAAAATATGGTCAGAAATTAACTAGGTATCCAGGCATCTAGCAAGTCTACAAAGCTCTCACATTTACAAAAAGTAAAAGGACGCTAAACTATATAAAACAACTGACATGGTTAATTGTCATCAAAACACATTACAAAGAAAATCACTGTAATAAGATAAAGATATCTTGAGAGTAACGTTAGTAATAAAATAAAATAAAGCTAATAGTAATGAGGTTAGTTAATAGACATAGGTACACATACGACGTTAATGAGGTACCAGGGAAGCCACATGTGCAGAAGGAGTTATTGCCAAACACCTTTATCGTCAACGTAGTCCTTAGTCTTGTAATATGCTTTTTGAATAAGGACACGTTTAATATGGGCTTTAAACTTTCCCTCGGTAAGATCAGTTACAGATTTCGGTAGCTTATTATAAAAACGCACGCCATTTCCTAGAAATGACTTATTAGTTTTACTCAATCTAAATTTGGGAATCACAATTTTATGTTTATTACGTGTATTTTTGTCATGAAAATCGCTTCTAACATTAAACATATGCAAATTTTTCCGAACATACATAATATTTTCAAAGATATAGTGTGACGGCAAGGTAAGTATATTAATATCTTTGAACACGTTTCTGAGGGACTCGCGGGAACCCATATTGTAGATTGCACGGATTGCTCTCTTTTGTAAAATAAAAACAGAATCTACGTCAGCTGCTGAGCCCCACAACAGAATGCCGTAGGACATAATGCTGTGGAAATATGCGAAGTATACTAACCTAGCTGTAGCTACATCAGTCAGCTGCCTAATTTTCCTAACTGCGTATGCAGCAGAACTTAACCTAGTCGACAGGGCAGTAATATGCGCACCCCACTGCAATTTTGAATCGAGAGTTATACCTAAAAATACGGTGTCATTAATTGTGTTAAGATTATTGCCTTCAAGCATTAAATTTAAACCTACTTGGGGAACATTTGGTAGTGAAAACTTAAGGCATTTTGTTTTGTTTGCATTTAGTAATAGATTATTGGCTGCAAACCATTTAGAAAGAACAGTAAGGCTCTCGTTAACATGTAAAACGTCCCTATCTTTTCTATCTACTTTAAAAATAAGGGAAGTGTCATCGGCAAATAAAATTATGTCTGATAAGTCGGTCATCATATAGGGTAGATCATTTATATAGGTTAGAAACAGGAAAGGTCCAAGAATTGAGCCTTGAGGCACGCCCATCTTAACTAGAGAGCCCGAAGATATCGCACCGTTAGCACCAACTTTTTGCTGTCTATTAGATAAATAGGAGAAAACAAGGTCAGCAGCTCGGCCACGAATTCCGTAGTGGTGTAATTTACAGATGAGGGTGTTGTGGTCAACGCAGTCAAAAGCCTTGGAGAGATCACAGAAGATGCCAATAGCATCCTGAGAGCTCTCCCAGGATTCCAAAATATGAGTGACTAGTTTCACTCCTGCGTCAGTAGTCGACCTACCTTTCGTGAAACCATACTGGCGACCATGCAATATCCCGTTCTGGTCAAAATGAGACATCATCTGATCAAGCATGATTTTCTCAAAGATTTTACTTAGTGCTGGAAGCACCGAAATGGGTCTGTAATTTGAGGGGTTATTCTTGCAACCTGATTTGAAGATTGGTATTACCTTACTATGCTTCATCAAATCAGGAAATGTACCGCTATCTATACATTGGTTAAATATGTCTGTAAGTAAAGGGGTAATGGTGTTAATGATAGCTCCAAGAACCCTAACAGAGATGCCCCATAAGTCTTCAGTATTTTTTATATTAAGACTTTTAAAAGCTTTTATAATCGAGGTAGCAGAAATGTGCTTAAATTCAAAGATAGGTATATCTTTACAGAAATTCTGTTTAAGTAAGGATTCAGCTAGTATAGAGGACGAAGCAAGGGATTTCGTGACCTCTATCGGGATATTCGTGAAAAAGTTTTCGAGTGTCTGAGCGACTTCAGACTTATCTGTAATTAATTTATTATCTGATTTTAAAATTAGTTCGTTATCCCGTTTTTTTGTGTTTCCGGTTTCTTTATTTATTACCTGCCACACAGTTTTTATCTTATTATTAGAGGCACCTATTTTGTTACAAATTAATCTATATTTAGCTTGAGTACAGACTCTCTTAAATATCTTTGAATAATTTCTTACATAATTATGAAAAGCTTGATCAGATGTCAATGACTTTTCATGATATAGACTGTACAAAGTTTCTCTACTTTTTCTTATACCTAGGGTGGCCCATTCACTAAATTTTGATTTACAATTAATTTTACGTTTCTTGACTGGACATGTGTTGTTAAATTCTTGGCAGACTGTAGCGAACAATGTACAATAATTTATGTTGGGGTCCCTTAAACTAGAGCAGGATGTAGGAAGATTACTTAATACATTTTCATTAAATTTTTGCAAATTACTTTTATTTAGTGGTCTTAATTCAATGATTTTGTCTAGCTGAAGCTGCTTATTTAACTGAAAGGACACTAGTTGGCCTGTATGATCAGACCTAACGCCACTAATTAAAGAAGAGTCTTTTATTTGACAGTTTGTAAAAATATTGTATATACATGAAGCTGAGGTAGCAGTTATTCTAGTTGCTTCATTAAAAATATACTTTAAATTAAAACATTTAAACAATGACACAAGTTTACATTTTTCCGGTGACTCAATTAAAAAATCTATATTCAGGTCACCACAAACAAAAATTAAGTTATTATTCCTAAAAAGTTTTCTCAGTATGTCTTCCATTATGATCAAAAATGATGACAAGTTTGATGCGGGTGGCCTATAAACGCATAATATAGTGTGGCCCTCTACCTCTGCACATGCTACCTCACATAAGCGATCAACAGAACAGGCAGTGATATCTTTTCTTTCCTTATGTCTAAAACAACTATTACAAAGAATTAAAGTACCGCCCCCTAGCGAGGATCTGTTGTACGCACTGGCAACCGTAAAATTATTAACATTGAACAGCATTTTATGTGGTTTCAACCAAGTTTCACAAAATTTGCAAATTCTTCCCACATACGAAGCCCCGGATCTACAGTTTTAAAAGGGCAGTGCAGAGTGCCTGTTCGCCGCCCTTTTAGTTCGAAATATTTTCAAAAATTATGAACGGTCTCTTAAGAACATTTTCCTGTAGCCACAACGATTTAGGTAGCCATATTACTACCTCATCTCAAATAAGTTTTTTTTTGCGATTTCTGAGGTTCCTAGTACTCCAACCTCAGTTGGTCCACAAGAGTCTTTTGATCCTCATGCGAAATAGGAGGGATTGACATCATAAAAATGTTTTGTGAAAATTGCCCTTTTTCTTGCTGACTGTACCTACACGTTTTTCAAAATCTGTAAATACCCAGTTAAATGTTTAAAAAAAAATATGCACTGTCTCCTGAAAACGTGTTCTTAAAGCTATAACGGTTAAGGTAGCTACCCTTACTGGGTCATCTCATATTACCACCCTGTAGCGCTCGGAGTGGAGTCGTGACCATATCATTATGTTGTCGTATCGTGACCTGTGAACAAGCCTAAGCCTAAGCAAGGTTTAGGCCGGTCTGGAAAAGGTTTATGCCGATTCCGCGTCGATAAGTGGGAGACCCTAAGTTTCGCTGACCGCGTTACAGCGGTTACGCACTGCATCCGATCCGAATCCGTGAAAATACGTTCCGAAGTAGCCATAAAACTATTTGTATGGTAGTTTACGCACTACATCCGTCATCCGATTTCTATCCGTCATCCGTGAGTTTCTAATTCGGAAGAACAATTGACGGACCGAAGTAGCCATAGAACTATTTGTATGGTAGCTTACGCACTACATCCGGCATCCGTCATCCGATTTCTATCCGTCATCCGTGAGTTTCTAATTCGGAAGAACAATTGACGGATCGAAGTAGCCGTAGTACTGAATTGTTTGAATTTGAATCAGAGATCGGAATAGTGCGTAAGCAACATCCGAATTCGGTCCGAGATTTTTACTCTAGATCGGTATTTTCACGGATTCGGATCGGATGCAGTGCGTAATCGCTCTTAGGCCGAATTTATTGAGTGGTTTGAATTCCGAAAACCAGATTATAAGAGTAGAGAGAAACGCGTGTTTTGTGCTACATTTAACACTTATGTACAGACGCCAGCACATAAAGCTACTACAATCTGTCAAATTTCTTTATAGATATTCATCTTTATCGCAAAAGCATTAGGTTCAAGGTTGATTGGGAAAATTTTACAGTTTCGTGTAGCTTGATGTGCTGGCGTCTGTACTTAGCGTATTATTACATTAGTAGGCAATTGTAAAGTGAGGTAATGAATGTGTTCATTCAATTTCATAATTAATACCACTTATGCCATAAAAGTGGGTTATAATTATAAGGTTATCTGTAGAGATGAACTTTGCCTTTAATTTTGCTAATGATCATAAATTCCTAATAAATTGGAATTTGTACAAAAACCTTTTTTTTTGTTTTACAAAAATGTTTACGCTGTTGACAATAACAGCATTCAAAGCGATTAAAAATAAACAAATCCAAAATCATAAAATGCAATAATAAACAACATTCCTAAAGAACACCAAAAGGTGGACCGATGACCTGGTAAAGGTCGCGGGAATCTGCTGGATACGAGAAGCACAGGACCGGTCGATATTGCGATGCTTGGGGGAGGCCTATGTCCAGCAGTGGACGTCTTTCGGCTGAATGACAGAACACCTAGGGGTGACCTGTGACCACGCCACATCTGAGATTCCACGAGTAGGGTCAACCCTAGTTTGTATACAAACAAGCTTTAAAAATAGATCGTGGTCCGCGCAACATCCGACTGCACTAGTAACGTCCGGGACCCATTTGGATGCGGTTTAAACGGACTCACGGGACTCCAAATACAGGGTGTAAACGAATTCGGGTTATTCCTTAAAATCACATGATCTGATCCTGGTGTAGATTGAGACCGCAAAGGAAATAGAGGGAATAAAAAAAAAAAAACTTGCGATCTTGTTAATTGGTCGTATTTAAATCGGGTCTACCTTTTATAGCAGAACTTTTTACGTCATAATATTGTTTTGCATAACAACGGATAGCATAAACTTCATTTCGCATACACTCAGTTGTCATACATTCAAAACTCATAATTTTGTTAGTCAGAATCATCTTTAGGCATAATGTTTATATCCATAATAATTAAAAAGCAGAAACATCATATCGCAGAAAATTCAACACCAAGGGACAAAACCAAGTAAAGTATTAAACGATTGCTTATTACGAAGCAGGCATGCAACATGCAGCAGGCATGCAGCATGCAAGCAGGCATGCAACATGCAGCAAGCATTGTTTCTGTCACGGCTCCGGCGCTGCGGGGTTTGGGCGGCGCCACGCGAGCTTATCGTCACAGATGGTTTTAACGCTCACCACCGCAGCTTCGGCTAGCTGGCCGGCTTTGCCGGCCAGCCTCAGCCGCGGTGGCGGGCCTTCAAACCACCTGCTCCTCAGCTCGCGGGCCGCCCTACCCCTCCGCGCCTACGCGGGTTTAAATTACACTCTAGGGGTAGGGCAGACAAGACTGCGTAAAGTCGGTTTCGCAGCGATTCGTTTCTGTCACAAAATTTTGCAGTACAACGTATTGACTTTTTATGACACAAATTTAATTTAATATTGAAAATGCTACCAATACATGCTATATTTAGAACATTCTATGTCACTTTTGCAGACCATTCGATTTTAAATACATTGCACGTAGGTTATCTAACCATTCGACAGCATAAATTTACTTTATTTAAATTATCAGTTTCATTCCATATACAGTGGTGGACATATAATTAGAAACACCAAGTGTGACTTTTATTTTAACTACAAATTAACTTGATAATTAATGTTTTACGTATCATAGAGGGCTTATACCTATTTATCTACAATCTATCCACATCACGAAGTATTATTATGTCAGTTTTGGAAATATCATAAACCGTTTATGTAAAAACTGGTATACTTTATAAAATAAAATGAAGCAGCACAACGCCCTAAGGTGGACAACTAATTAGAAACAGAAAAAAAACATTATCATAAATATGAACAAAGGTAACGAAACAATAAATAATGAGCTTAAATGCTACAAACGTTTTATAATAAACAATTAATGTTTGGTTGGGAAGCCTCTGCTGTCGATTACAGCTCTACAACGATGTGGCATTGATTCTATGAATGTTTCATACATTTCTAGGGAAAAATTTTCCAAGCTTCTACAAATGCGTCTTAAAGTTGTTGTAGTATGATACTAGTAGTAGTATGATATTAGTGATATGTTTATTGGACAATGTTTTCTTTACAATGTACCACAAATTTAGATTTGATTCAAATCCAGACTATTTGCAGACCAATCTAACACCGACACTAATTAGTCTCTTAGAAATGCTTCTTTGGTTTGGATTATTGTAGTGTCGGTGTTAGATTGGTCTGCAAATAGTCTGGATTTAAATAAAATCTAAGTTTGTGGTACATTGTAAAGAAAACATTGTCCAATAAACATATCACTAATATCGTACTACTACTAGTATCATACTACAACAACTTTAAGATGCATTTGTAGAAGCTTGGAGAAATATTCCCTAGAAATGTATGAAACATTCATAGAATCAATGCCACGTCGTTGTAGAGCTGTAATCGACAGCAGAGGCTTCCCAACCAAGCATTAATTGTTTATTATAAAACGTTTGTACCATTTAACTTCATTATTTATTGTTTCGTTACCTTTGTTCATATTTATGATAATGTTTTTTTTTCTGTTTCTAATTAGTTGTCCACCTTAGTACGTTGTGCTGCTTCATTTTATTTTATAAAGTATACCAGATTTTACATAAACGGTTGTATGATATTTCCAAAACTGACATAGTAATACTTCATGATGTACATACATTATGGATAAATAGGTATAAGCCCTCTATGATACGTAAAACATTAATTATCAAGTTAATTTGTACTAAAAAGAAAGTCACACTTAGTGTTTCTAATTATATGTCCACCACTGTATATATATATATAAGTTTTTGATGTTTTGAACACTAATTTTTACAAGAAGATACTTACATCTATTTTAATTTTTGATGTTCAAATATGCACCCATACCAAATAATCGTATCTCTAAATAAATGTTATGCTAAACAAAATTATGCATAATATTAATTATGGCAAAGGTAATTATGCGAAACAAAATTCTGCCAAGATAAAAGTATGCCATTGTAAATTCGGACACGTAAATATTCTGCCAAACAAAAGTTATGCTAAATAATTTTTATGCCTTAAAAATATTCGATTAAATAAGATTATGCCATGTGAGTTATGCCAAATAAAAATCGGAGTTTCAAGATTCTGCCAAATAGAAGGAACCCATTTAAATCACCTAAAGTTCGTTTATTAATCTCGGAGACTGAATCGACAGGCACCAAATGTCAAATGTGAAAATAATGTTTCTATATTTTAGAAGTTTGACATTTGTACCTGTCAATTTAGTGTCCGAGATTTAAAAAACAGACTGTAAGAGGGATAAAAAAAAAGTAAGCATAAAAAAATTGTTTTTCTATTTCCATTCTTTTCGATGCCACTCATTCATTATTCAAAGCACGGCAACACAGCTGGCGGGCACGACTAGCGCGATATTGCTCTGTGCTGTCAGTTAACTCGGGCCTCTAAAATTACTCGGAAATAGAAGACCACACTTTTCTTTTTACGATTAATGTTTGTCACGCGGTTTGAAGGAACACGAACTCGTTATCACCCTGTATACCTCAGTTAACAATAAAATTGCTCCATTCACAATAGATCTCCTTGACCGTCTATATCAGCGATTGCCGGGCACGGCTCAGCGTCAATCGCTCTCACATACTTCGTCATCGAAGGTTGGCTTTGCGACTGGTATTGGCCAATATTCGTCCTCTGTAGTGTGGTGCCATCCTGCGTAGATGTGGCCACAGCCTTTCTTAATATGTGTTCTATTAAGTGGTGAAAGTGCCTTATTTTAGACTTTATTATTATAGTGTTTTAGGATAGTTTATTATATGTTTTGTGCTTAGAAAATGAAGCTAAAGGATTTTATTAATTTGTTTGTAAGTTGGTTTCTTGATTTCTTTATCTTTTTTTCATCTAAAATTTGTTTGCAGTAAAAAAATATGAAAGTTAGTAGATTCGACTCACAAGAGTCATTAAACATTAACTTATTTTACTACAGGCAAATAATTGTGTAGGTATATCTACTAACGGCCACTTTCAAGAACCTTGTATCTTCAGTTTGCCCTACTAGAGATAATTTGATATTGGTGCCGATTCTGTTGTGCACAAACTTAATTTAGACTATTGCCATCTTTTTCACGCAGATAAAATTTTTATTTTTATTTATTTATAAACAACCAACTACTATTTACAGCTTACACCACACATAGAAGTTATTGGTTAAAACAAACAGTTAACAGAAACTAAAAAAAAAAACAGTAAGTAAAACATAAAATTATACAAAATTAACCATAAATTATAAAACTAGACATAACTATAAGACATTTATAAGGCAATCTAAAAAATGTACCTATGTGCCTTTCAAGTCGAAGAGATTGTGCTGGGAGTGGCAATGGACTCCAAGTAACAACTAGCAGTACTCAGGAGTCTCAATTCAGTACTTGCAAAGAGGTCTAATGATTCGTCATACAACAAAATGTTATTAATGAGGGTAAGGGCTAGGTACAATGGACTGGTCTTAAGGGCTACGGTACTAGTTTGAGGTATCGCGAATAGAGGACGTTGGCGTGGGCGAAGCGCGCGTCTGATTGGTAATGGAATCGCAAACGAGATGTATAGCAGTAAAGAGGAATTGCAAAAATAAGAAAGAGACGGACGTAAATAAGAGTTGTGAAAAGTTTAACTATTTAGACGACACGTCAGAACGTGTCGACTAAAAACACGATGAAGTTCATCTCTAGCTTAGTTCTTATCTATAACTGTCCTATTCTATGTCTGTTAGTAAAATAACGCAATTCTTCAATTTTAGTTTCGTTGGTGAACAAGAGAATCGGCACCATTACTTCTATTCAACTTGTGTTACATTTCTGTCTGTATTAGGGTAATCCGCCGGTAGGGGGTCGTCCATTAATCACGTAATGTTTTTTAGCAACTTTTAAACCCCCCTTTTCCCCCTGGTGATACATGGTGAGGTTTTAGATTAACCCCCCTCCCCCTACCCAAAATCACGTGTATTTTTGGTACAAAGTATCTTAAAAATGTTTTGAATATTATCTTTAAATACAATATCTAATCTAATTTAATTCTGGAAAATCAAACATTGTGATAAAAAGGTCCAGACAGACATTAAGGTTGCAGGTCAACGAAAAATAAACACACGTGATATCTCACTACAACCCCCCTCCGACCCTTGTGATATTTCGTGATTTTTTGCCAACACCCTCCCCTCCTTTTCGAGCCTCACGTGATTAATGGACGATCCCTAGATAGCTTATTCAAAACAGTTTGGATAAAAAAATTGTGCCATTAAAATTACAGGGATTTTCTTAAAAAAAAGTCGTACGAAAGATGCTAAGTTTACTTTATACAACAATAAATAATTAATCAGATTGTCATGTCCTCAGATAACCACCGAGCACCAGCACCTAACTACATCGCACGACTACAAGGGGGGATGGTCCTTCTACTTAGTTTTAGCCGGGATAGTCACCACACTGGGCTCTTCGCTTCCTGTCGGATATAATATAGGAGTTGTTAATACGCCCGCCGAGGTAAGTTCTACTGCTCACTATACTACAGGTGGGATGGTACTTCTACTTAGTTCTAGCCGGGATAATCATAAAACCGTCGCTACTTGTCGGATACAAAAGGGGCTAGAATATAAAACATCTTCACCGCACGCTGGGAGTAGACGCGTGTTGTAAGATTCAATAAAACCCAGCACGCTTGGTGGTAAGATATACAGGTTGGGTCAAAAATCGTAGATCAAATGAACAGGGTGATAGTTGGGGTTATTTGCAGTAAAAAATATCTCTGTGGCAGAGCCCTAACTTGATCTCAATGAGATGAAAGTACCATTTGCAATAAATAGGCAATTAGAGTAAAATGAGTACCTATTTTAAAACAATAAATGGTGTTTAGTTGCTTGAAAGTCCTTTATGAAAGTGGGTACCATAATTTATGAGTATTGGCACTTTTTCAATATCTTTTAAGTCTCACGAAAAAATATTTGTAACATTAAAATCTTACTGTAAAAAAAAGTGTACTACCATAAAATGCTGCAAATAACCCCAGCTATCGCTCTGTTTCGTTTGATCCACTATTTTTGACCCACCCTGTATGAGGCCTGGCTAGCTACCACCTTCCATTAAAGTCCGGCGCCAAGCAGTTCTGTGTTCTGTCGTGTGTGTGTGAGAATCAGAGGGGTAAAGGGGAATCCCTCTTTATCCCTGTTACTTGGATTCCGTGTGCTCCGTCTTAGACGGTGTGATTAGCGTCAAAAGCGGCAAAGATAACGTTTTTGAAAATGCTGTAACTTTCCGTAAGGCTAAAAGATTTTATAGCGATATAAACAGCACATTATATCTGAAAGCAATTTAGTTTCTTCTCTATGGTTTCTCAAACACGTGCAGTGAAAGGCGAAAGCAATCAACTTGAGGCACAGGGCCGGATTCAGGGGAGGGCAACAGTGGCTTTAGTTCCGGGGCCTCCACAAGAGAGGGGCCTCCACAGTATGATATGTCACAGAGCCGTCTATCAAAGTTATTCCTACTAAGTGTTCAAAGTGATTTACCCAGAGACCTAGATTTCACCGAAATTATGGACGATTTTTCGACGAAAAAAGCTCGCAAATTTCCATTCGCCTAATAACATTAATCATTTTTCTTGTATTTAACGATAACTTTATATGTTCGTTAAGAGCATTATTTTTTGGCTTGTTTTGTTTGTTTTTTTTTGTAAAATTGTGGATTATATATTTCTTCGTCTGGTTTCATAAATTATTCGGGGCCTCCACTTCTTCGTTGCCCCAGGGCCTCTCTCAAACTTTAAATCCGACCCTGTTGAGGCGTAAGTAATGGGCTTGGTACTGCTTGATATTGATAACACTTTCATTAGCTACGCCTGATTGGATACGCAGCCTCATAAATGTACTAAGAACGCGCACTTTAATTAGAAAACACACTCGCAAACAGTTCGTTTTTGACAGTTCGACGATAGCGCCGACTTTGTTGCGCACTAACTAAACTTACCTAAAAATACACTCGGAAGCATTGAATCTGGGCATACTGTCCTCGCCGACGAGGCCCGTCGCATCGTCCCACCGCCGCGGGTCACGATCCACCGAGCTCTCCCGTCGTAGAGCCGGTCGTCTCTTCAGACTCCGCAGTCATACCGATAATTCAGCCCTCATCAAGCTGTCTCCCCCCCCTAAGCCCTCGCCAGCAACACCCTAAGCCGAGGTCCGAGTCCCACTAGGGGTCGCCCTTAGTGCTGTTGTTGCAGGTAGTCATGATGCTAGTGTAGTACAAGTAGTTAGCTTAGGTTAAGTATTTTACCCCCCCCCCCCCCCCCCCCCCCCCCATTGGCTGGAGACCCTTCAGGTCTCGCCAATAACTGTCCGGTTACGTAGAAACGGTCCCCTAGGACCACCTACAGCAGTCCAATAGAAAATAAAATGTCACCAAATATTTTAAAGACTATTAATTTAGAACTATTCAAATAAAATTCATAAAACTTCTTAAATAGTCTATACAATTCTTTTTCCGTCATAAAGTTACAATTGAAGGTTATACTAGGTTAGACATCACCTTGGTTGAGAAACAAAGATATTCTAACTACCTATCTATACCTAAGTACACTTTTCTGTTAGGTTTCTATGTGCTATGGTACCTATATTCTAAAGCCCGCTTGCACAACAACTCGCTAAATACATTCTTCGTCTTCTCTCGTGTCAGTTCGAGCTATACGAAAACAGCTCATGCTGTTGTGAAAAGATTAGCCAGTCAGCAAGGTTGGTAGCGGGGCTGACAGCTCACGGTGCGCCGGACGTACTTAAGTATCGTCACTCGTGGAGGCTCTTTTCATGCACCCCTAACAAAATACTAAACTAAATAAAATATTATTATATTTAGTGCTAAACATAATTATTTAAAATGTCATTCTGTGTCTATCATCTTCAAACCATTGACTGAAATAGAATGACATTTTAAATATCTTTAGCACTAAATGTATTTAGTGAGCTGTTGTGTAAGTGGGCATAAAGGTAAGAGAATTAAAAAAAAACCTTCCTATACAAGGTTAGTCGAAAAGGGGGGTACTAATCCGAAGGCTATATACTTATAGTATCACTGGCACAGAATAAATAGTACAAGTATCACTGGTGACCAATGATAATAACTGGTGACTGTTTTATAGCATGTGTTAAAATGTCAAAATTCGATAATTTTTATTACCAAGGAAAATTAATTTTATTTTAGTTTTTTTCAAAAATTCTTGATCACTGCTTTAGTTACGAATTCAGAAAATGGAGCTCCTAATCCGTGACCCTAAATATGACCTAGAATGTAAATATAGCTGATCATAGCTGAGGATTGACAGATTTTAGCGTATTTTTTATGTAATTTTGAACAGCTGTTTCTCATAAACTATTGACTTTTGGGGAAAGTTGTAGGACAAAAGTTATTCATTATAATACGTACTTTAACACCCTTTCGGATTAGTACCCCCTTTCTGACTAACCTTTTACATAGGTACTTTAAGTAGCAATCGTGTAAGGGGTCGTCCATTAATCATGTGATGTTTTGTAGCAACTTTTTACCCCCCCCCCCCCCTCCCTCCCCCTGGTGATACGTGGTGAGGTTTTAGACTACCCCCCCCCGTACCCAAAATCACGTATATTATCTTTAAATACACGTATAATATAATTTAATTCTAGAAAATTAGCACCGTGATAAAATGTCTAGACTCTAGACAGACATAGGTTGCAGAAATCGTTACCTGGCAACGCCACGCGCCATTTTTCGGGATAGAAATTGCGCGCTCAACGAAAAAAAAAATACACGTGATATCTCACTGCACCCTTTCCCCTTGTGATATTTAGTGACTTTTTCCGAACCCCCTCCCCCCCTTTCGAGTCTCACGTGATTAATGGACGATCCCTAAGTATGTAGATCTTTCATCATCATTATATTATCATTCAGGTGAAAAACGTCCACCGCTAGACATAGGCCTCCCCCAAGCATCCTTAAAACATTTGTTTTAAATATTTTATATATGTTCATTACACAACATCACCTGTATTCCCCGAGGGGTTGGCCAGAGGAGTACAGTACATCCTCATTTCGCCCTTATGTTTAAGTTCCATGTAATAGGGGGCGAACCTATTACCATGAATCGGGCACAAATCCAAACTCCAGGCTGCTGCTGAGAAATTCCACACGGAAAAACCCAATAACACTGCCCGACCTGTGGACCGAACCCAGAATCTCACGCTCTACAGTCGCGTTCGCGACCACAAGACAAACGAGGCACTCATACATGTTTATCATTTTTGTTAAAAACATATAAAAAGACATCTAAAAGGAGTAAAGTAATTACCATACCTAATATAAAATTAACAGTTTCAGAAGTCGGTGCAACTCTACACTGAAACAAATAGAAGCCACCGACTTCTTAAACTAAATTTTCATCATCACCATTTAGCCGAAAGACGTCCACTGCTGGACATAGGCCTCCCCCAAGCATCGCCACATCGACCGGTCCTGTGCTTCTAGCACCCAGCGGATTCCCGCAACCTTCACCAAGTCATTGGACCGTAGTAAAAATATCTATTTGGTACCTAATATTATGTATTACCTTCCAGGTAATAAAACGTTTCTGCAACGAGAGTTTCGTAACGCGATACGACGTGGTCCTCGACGAAAAATGGCTGAACGTGCTCTGGTCGTCTGTTGTGTCCATCTTCATAGTCGGCGGGTGCACCGGTTCAATTCTCGGTGCTGTACTCGCCAACAGTCTGGGAAGGTAAGGAGACATACTCATAATAGAATATATCATCCCGTCATCATTTTTACCCTATATGGGGACATGCTAGAATATCAAACTTCCTCACCGCGCGCTGGGAATAGAAGCGTGTTGTAAGATTCAACAAAACCCAGCACGCTTGTTAGTAGCATCTATACACTAAAGTCCGGCCGGCCAAACAGTTTACTGTGTTCCGTCGTGTGTATGCGAGAGCCAGAAGGGTATAGTGGAATCCCTCTTTATCTCTGTTACTTGGATTCGTGTGTTCCATCTTAGATCCTGTCTGCGATTACCATCAGGAGCCACTAGGGTCAAATCTATATCTATACATATAATAAATCTGTAGACATGGCGTGTCTGTACATAGCAAATATTTTGAAAAAACCTGGTTGGGGTGTTAAACTATAACCAATAGAACCCATTTTTAACATTTTTGGAATTTTTGTCTGTTTGTCTGTTTATCTGTTTGTCTGTTTGTCTGTTTGTCTGTTTATCTGTTTATCTGTTTATCTGTTTGTTTGTTCAAGCATCACGTAAAAACAACCGATCCAATATTGTTGACTTTTATAAATAAATATTGTGCTTATCTCCAAGTAACATATGTTTTTTGTTTCATCGCAATCGGTTCACGCAATCAAAAGTTATGCGAATTTTAAGTTTTCTAGAAGAACTTAGCATCTATTTGTGTATACCATTTCTTTTCAATAGATGGCGTTACGTGTATCAAATCACGTTGTGAGGAAATATAATCAACGAATATATTACTATTCTCAGTCTACGGAAGGTCTATTGAAATGCTATCCGAAGAAGGTAATAATTAAGCTTTTATAAAAAAAACGAAGATAATGTTAATCAAAATTTATTAGGTACCTATCTATCTGAATGGCAGTGGAAGAGAAATACATTCAATTTCATAAGCGAGTGTAGGTATTCTAAATTTTTAATTGTGCAAGACAATACGATAGATTAATTTGAAATACTCATATATTTGATTACGAATACTTAAATACGTATTTATAAATCTATTTACTATTAATAAAATTCAAAGTGCACTTTGTCTGTAATTAAATATTTTTCCAAAATTTCGATTCGGTGGTACTATACTATCGATACAGAAACCATAACATTTTTTTTTAGAATTATTGTGTCTGTTTGTCTTTCCGTCCGGACATCACGTAAAATCCCGTGGATGGATTTTGATGGGACTTTCGCTGATGTGTTGCGTAAAGAGCGACAATTTTGCTGGTACATATATCATCACGCTATTGTTCATAGGAGCCGAGCAGCGGAACATTATTTCCACATACTGCGAAGTATAAGCTTAATATTCGGATCGTAAAATCGCGTGAATCGATTTTGATGGGCCTGCGCTTATGCTGGGGGCTTACCATGACCTCTTAAAGCAGGGCAGAAGTTGCCTGGAAGTTGAACTGCCCTGCTTTTTTGTACTATGACATCGTTAGAGCAGGCCTGCGGCAGGCCTGCTACGTTGACGTTTACGAAATCCGTTCACCTGTTTTTTTTGTATAGACTTTGTACCATAAACAAGCTTATCCGTTCAACTTGGTTGAATAGTCATTCACCTTTTGTACTGTCATGGTACAATTTTTAGCGATTCAGAAGCAGGCCTGCTTTTGAACGGATATTGACTGGCTGGCATTTGAACGTTTTCTTAAGACGTCATGGTAAGCCCCCTGGTATATAAACTATCACGCTATTACTCATAGATGCCGAGCAACGGAACATTATTTCCATATACTGCGTAGTATAAGCTGTAGACAGAAGTAAGTGCTGCAGTGAACGGTCACTGGCTCAGTGTTCTACGTTAAAACCTCACTTTAAAAAAATACACTTTTTGTAATTTTTTTGGAACGTTTTTATATATTTTATTTTGTTCATTGTTGTCAGAACTACTCAAAGCCTGTCATCGCCGTTTTATTAAGTTTATTTAAGCCTTAGGTATAGTCACAAAACACATAGCCATGAAGGGAAAGTAGTTTAAATTTTAAAAATTGCAAAGTTCACTCAAAGGTGACTTCATTTTATTTTTAAAAGTAAGATATATTGCCTTTACTGACTTTTTTGCCTGAACCGGGAATCAAACTGACAAAGCTATACCATCTGGTGGCACCTGTTGATAATATCTTTATCTATACTATTAATAAAACTCTCTGTCTGTACATTAAATATTACGGCAAAATTTCGATTGGGGGGTACTATACTATCGATAGAGAAACCAAAACAATTTGTTTTGGAATTATTGTCTGTCTGTCTGTCTTTCTGTCTGTCTTTCCGTCCAGGCATCATGTAAAATCCCGTGGACGGATTTTGATGGGACTTTCGCTAACGTGTTGCGTAAGGAGCGAGGATTTTGCTGATAGATATACCATCACGCTATTGTTCATAGGAGCCGTGCAGCGGTACAATATTTAAAACCCCGTGGATAGATTTTGATGAGACTTTCGCTACAATGTTGCATAAAAAGCTGTTCTTATGCTGATACATATACCATCTCGCTATTTAATTGTTCATAGGAGCCGAGCAGCAGAACATTATTTCCACATACTGCGATATATAAGCTTAATATGTCGGATAGGTACCTATCTACGGATAAGTTTAATACGTGAGATATGTATTATCGCGCTACTTACAATAGGTAGGTACTGAGTAGATGTTTCCTAAGAAATGATCATAAATTTCAGAGATTTTTTCAGAAGTCAGCATAGTATATTATTATTATAATAAATTGCGTACATAATATACTTAAAGTTGCTGCGACACAATGTTGTTTTCCGACTTCCACGCGGACGGAGTCGCGGGCACAGCTAGTAATAAAATAAAAAAACATCAAAGTGCGCACATCAATTTGAAAAGTCAGACGTGCGAGCTTCGAACTCAGATCCTCCTACTTGGAAGGCAAGCGCTAGCTAAAAACTAAAGTTTAGATATTTTTAACCGACTTCAAAAAGGAGGAGGTTCTCAATTCGTCTGAATGCTTTTTTTTTGTGTGTTTGTTACGCGATATCTCCGCCAATTATGAATGGATTTTGATGATTCTTTTTTTGTTTGGTAGGCCATACTTCAGAGGTGGTCCCATATACATTTTATTGAAATTGATTCAGCATTTTTTAACAAAATCAACAAAAACAAAAAAAAAATACACAAATCGACGACGTTCTAGTTTTAGTGCTGGTCCGAAAATTTGTACACTATTGTAATTGTAATTTGTGGCACTAAAAAGTATAAAATAAAAAACTTAAAAAAAAGTAAAAACCGACTTAAAAAAAAACTAAACGGAGTAAAATAATTATCATTTAATAAAACTACCAGTTTCAGAAGTCGGTGTTCTACGCTGAAACAAATTGAATGCACCGACTTCTGAAACTGATAGTTTTATTAAATGATAATTAATTTACTCTGTTTAGTTTTTTTTTTTGAAGTCCGTTTTTACTTTTATTAATGTTATTTTTAATTCGTTTATCATTGATACCTAGTGAATATTAACCAGTTACGCGTGTATAGATCGATGCGTAATGTGGACATTAGAGAAATTCTTGTTTGTGTCATATATCGTATGACAAACAAGGGTCGGATCATACAAAACTACAATGATGTATGCTTCTCGCGACCTGGGCGAGTTTGCATAACATTGACTCGCTATGATTCAACACATCGTGTTTTATAAAACCCATGGTGTTTTGCGATACAATAGTCATTCCTGCTTTGACTAGGGATGAAAAGCAAAACATGCCGCGTAAAATTTATCCCCACAGACGCGTCATATGGTGGAATTGTAGGAGTATGCAAGGGGTAACAGAAAATGTATGAAATCTTTGAATAGGTATTTCTTTTTAACTATTGACTTAAGGAGACAGTTGTAGAATAAAAAATACCTATTTATTATCATGAAAACTTTAATGCCCTTTCGGAATACCTAGTACCCACTTTCCAGTATTTTTTTACATACTTTTTTATCGTCTTCAATTTGCATAATTTTCCTCTAAGATTTATGTAATAAACATAATTAATATAATGCTTTTTTTTGTTTATAGACTTAATTAATTTATTCACCTGACAGACAGATCTGTGTTGCTGGGGAGCTTGTCGCGCCGTTTCTTTTTCGCAGCATAAACACTAGGATTAGGAGCCCTAAGTTCTGAATTCGTAACTAAATCAGGGTTGTCGATTTTATGAAATAAATGAAAAATATTGGATAGGGAAATATAAATAATAGAATTTTGACAGTCATCACCGATATTTTAAGTGGCCCGCGAATTAGTACCCCCTTTCCAACTAATCTTGTATATAGGGTGACTGGTAATTAGTGACCGATACTTTAACACATGATTGTACTCATGATAACAAACAACTTTCCCAAAGTTTTTTTTTTTTTTTTTTGTTTTATAGATAGGTAATTCTATAAAACAAAAAAAAAAAAAAACTATATTACAATCCGCGTCCATTCCGTAACGGTTTATTAATAAATTTTAAATGAAAAAAATAAAATAATAATAATGTTTCTCTGGGAAAGTTGTTTGTTAACATGAGTACAATCACTCGTCACAAGTCACTAATTACCAGTCACACTATAGAAATAGGGTGTCATAGGCTTTCATGTTTAATAATTTAAAATGTTTTTTTCTTTATTTTCAGAAAAATGGCAACAATATTAACGAACGTGCTATCGGTCGCCGGCGCGCTGTTGTTTCTGTTGTGCCAAAAAGCTAACTCAGTAGAAATGCTTATTTTAGGAAGATTACTAGTCGGTTTGTCTGGTGGTGAGTGTTATTCTATCCTTCTTTATACCACAGTGTAGGTACACTGTGGTATAAAGAAGGACTTACTACATACAGTGGGTCAACGCCCATACATTTGAAAGGTCTTATGAAATGTCAAAATTGGTAACACTTGTCAAAGGGTTGTCACTTATAACAAATTATACAAACTTTGTCAAACAAACGTCCAAATTAATTAACGTTTTATAGAAACACTGACACGCAAAAAGAAAACCACGCATGCGTAATTTTTACGATTGACAAAATAACGCAAAGGCATGTGCAGCAATTTCGCCATTTTATCCTGGAATATTCTAACAATATTTAAAACTACAAATTTTGTCGAGGTTACAGTCGCAGTGGCTAACGCTTGCGGGGGTAGGTAAGAGTCATAAATTGTTCTCAAATCCACGATGGAGTCATAGAAAGTTACTTATTATTGATGGTTATTACTTCTATGGTTTTCGTGCGTGTTGATGCCGGAAATAAAGCCTAAGTATTCCTCGATCATAAGGGCGGTCAAAAAAATTTACCAGTTAAATGAAATTTGCCAGATAAAACGTGGTCCCTATCTTGGTGTTTGAGAATTGATCTTGTTTTTGTAATCAGCGTTCCCGAAAATCATGGATATGACATACATGACGGCTAATTAAAAAAAAAATATGGCCGCCATCTTGCATATAGATTTTGACTTCATTTTCGGCATCAGCATCCCCGAAAACCATGGAAATGACACCCATGACGACTAATTTGACATTTTTATTGCCGCCATCTTGGATTTGATTTTGACCTCATTTTCAGCATCCGCACCCTAGAAAACCATGGATTTGACACCCATGACGTCTAATTTACAAATTTTCATGGCCGCCATCTTGGATTTCGATTTTGACCTCATTTTCGGCATCTGCACCCTAGAAAACCATGGATTTGACATCCGTGACGTCTAATTTACAAATTTTCATGGCCGCCATCTTGGATTTGGATTTTGACTCTATTTTCGGCATCAGTGACCCCGAACACCATGAAATTAACACCCATGATGATAAGATGAAAATTTTCATGGCCGCCATCTTGGATTTTGATTTTGATGTCATTTTCGGCACCAGTGACCCCGAAAACCGTGGAAATAACTTCTCACGAACAATCATTTGAAAATGTATGTATGCCGCCATCTTGGATTAGTAAACAGACTTTATAATAAAATTCTCGTAATAGGTACATACATATTATTAATAAATTAATATAATTTCTATGAACGATATCAATCAAATTCGCAACAAAAAGTGCGAGCCCTGGAATTTATGTCCCGAGTACGCAGTATGGCTACTCGGGACATAACCTCCGCCCCTTCACCCCGCAACCCCCCGCACGATTGCTCTGCGACAATGTTCTAAGTTGACCGACTGTAAGGAGTAGGATATAGGTAGACTGTGTTTATACTGTCCCGAAATTCAATGGCAAGCCGGAAACAAATAAAAGGAAAGGTTCAGAAAAAAAACGGACCTCAATTATACCATAAAGGTACAAGTCCGAGACGGGCAGCAGACTGCAAACTGCAAAAGTAGTATCGCTTGCGGTGCGATCTGCGGTTGCAGTTTTGCAGTCGCTGTCGGAATAGCACCTTTAAAGTGCACACCTTAAAGGCGCTATTCCGATGGCGACTTGCGTGCAGTCTGCAGTTCGCAGCCCGTCTCGGACTTGTACCTTAAATAAAAACTTACCTCTTATGGCAGTTGCCCACCGCCGCCTAACTATCGGCTATTTTCTCGCTCAAGAAACGTCCAACAGATATACATTCCGTGTAAATAAAAGAGATGCATATATGTTGATAGTCGATCGCTGACTGTTTACACTGCCGGCGAGGACTCGCTCCACTAGTTTCTCGCTGAGCGACAAGAGCTATCAAAGATAATACTCGCTCAGCGATGCTCGCTTGGCGGTCAGAACTCACGCCGAGAGACCAACCAGCGGTCATTTGCGAGTGGTGCGAGTAATCGCCCGTCCCACTCGCACACTCACTTATAGCCCAGCGACAAAACTATCGGAACTACACACTCGCTTCTCGCTGCTCGCCAACTCGTTTCTAGTTTCTAGCTCTACTCGCTTCTCGTTCATCGTTGGCGGTGAGACATGTGCCTAAATCTAAGTACTAAATATGTTTAAAGAAAAAGTACATCACTTAAATCTTTTAAATTATTTTTTGTACCGTCATTAACTGCCCCATATTTGTTCCCGGTTTGATGGTGAGTTTCGGGACATTCTGTATAATTTTCGCAACATTTATTTATTATTGTATCCATTTAATAATTATTTGTAGTCATTTTAAAACTGAGAAAAATTTCATAAAAATAAATATCTACGTTTTTTAAATTACTTTTCTCGTTAACCAAATTGTACATTATTTGGCGATGTTCCTTAAAATCTACATAAGTATCTCTTAACAATATACAATTCTTTCCTGGCCAATATTACTTAATAATCGATCCGAGTCTATGGATAAAGGTTTCTACGTAACCGAGCAATTATTGGCCAGACCTGAAGGTTCTCCAGCCAAGGATTCGTGTATTGACATTCCTTACATTGAATTTTTATGAAAAATCTACATTAATCCATAGATTTTTGATTGGGATCGATTAGTAAAGATCGTTCATTGTTAACGACACCACCAAACGATACCCCCAGGGGTATGGTTGCCAAAAAGGATTTGTTAACGACACCACTAATGAATAGTGTTGTTGCCCTTCAGGGCAGCAACGAGTATGTATATAACTAACTCGCATATTATATTATTATTAATTGTGGCATCCCAACATTACGGTGGTGTCGTTAACACATCTTTTTGGCAACCACACCCCTGGGGGTATCGTTTGGTGGTGTCGTTAACAATGAACGGTAAAGAACGATTATCGGTCGTCGGAAACCTCTTTAATTTTTTTTTTCTTGTAACTTTTAATCTGTCTTCTAACTAAATCATTGATGGTAAGTTGTTTATCCACCAGGTCTAACCACCAGCATAGTGCCCATGTACCTGACGGAGATGGCACCCTCAAAGCTGACGGGGTCCATGGGGGTCGCGTGCCCCATGGGCGTCAACGTCGGCGTGCTCGTCGGACAAGTCATGGGATTAGATTTTATATTGGGTAAGTAATAATTGTTTAAGGCTCAATCTCCAAAATAAAACGCTCTGGTCTCTAAAATTTCAAACCTATATATTTTCATAACTGCTTGGTTAAAATCAAGGCCAATATAAATATATTTAGACACCTTCTTTTCGAAATAAAAATACGGAACACAATTAATATCAATATACAAGGTGTAACATAAGTAAGTGTACAACCTCTTACAGGCTACAGCGCGCCAGCGGTTACGCACTGCATCCGATCCAAATCCGTGAAAATACGTTCCGAAGTAGCCATAGAACTATTTGTATGGTAGTTTACGCACTACATCCGGCATCCGTCATCCGATTTCTATCCGTCATCCGTGAGTCTCCAATTCGGAAGAAATGTTGACGGACCGAAGTAGCCGTAGTAATGTTTGTATGAACGCTTTCGCACTAAATCGGATTCAAATCGGACGCAAAATGGATATGCCAAAGATGGCCCCTGAATTGTTTGAATTTGGATCATAATAATAATTTAATTTATTTATTCGGACAACAAATAATCCATTTTGTTAGTAAAAATACCTTATAGCTAATGTTAGTAAATATTTGAGTGAATATAATAATAACAATAGCAAATTTTATATAAATTAAAATAAAATTCCAACTATAATAAATTAAAATACACACATCAAAAGTGTCTAGGGATCAAGCATTTTTATGCGGATTTCTTGAGATTGAGATGTGGCTTTGTAATAAATTTATGATTTTATAAATTTATATGGATCCTTTTTGGTGCATTTCATAATTTGAATCAGGAACTGTGAATCAAATTCGAGTAAAAGATGAAAATCAGCTGTCAATATTTTCCCTATAAAAACATACAACGCATTGAAGACATTATTAGTGCTACTGTTTCCCTACTACTGATTAAAACCAACGTTATTATGGAGCGGCGACGTCATTTAAGCAGGGAAGAAATGCTCAGAGCCGTGGGAATGATAGAAGCTGGTTCCCGGCAACGTACTGTGGCTTTAGCTCTGAATACAAGTCAGAGTGTTATCAGTCGACTTTGGACACGTTACCGAAGCACTGGTACCGTGGCTGAGCGCCATGGAGGACGGTATCGCTGCACCACACGGAGACAAGACCGATACATTCAAATCTTAACTCGAAGAGCTCCAACAATAACCGCCATGATGTTAGCCGTGAGGCTTCATCACTCTTCAGGGAACTTAATTAGCGACCAAACAGTCAGAAACCGCTTGCATGAAGTGAACCTTCATTCCCGAAGACCGCTACGGGTACCACCTATAGCAATGCACAATCGTAGGATTCGATATCAATGGGCTCTTGGACACAGAAATTGGGCAGAAGAACAATGGCGTTTCGTGTGCTTTTCTGATGAGTCTCGTTTTGGTATGAGACCGGATACAAGACGTATACGACACTGGAGAACCCCTGGACGCCAACAGCGATTAAAATCCTGCCAGGAAGTCCATCCTTATAGTGGTGGAACCATCATGGTATGGGCGGGTATTTGGATCGGCGGAAGAACTGAGTTGATTTGGATCAGAGGCAACCTCAACGCTCAAATTTATGCTGAGACGATTGTATCAGACGTCATCGTTCCTCTACAAGCGCAAATCGGTCCCTTATTTCAGTTAATGCATGATAATGCACGACCGCACACCGCAAGAGTTGTAAGACAGACTCTCGCCGCAGCTAACATCAATGTCCTGCCCTGGCCTGCTCAGTCGCCAGACTTGAACCCGATTGAGCATGCATGGGATATGCTACAGAGAAGAGCTCTGCCGAATATGGAGGGTATCCAGTCGCAAGAAGACCTTTTTTTGTTGTTGCAACGAACATGGGCGGCCATTCCACAGCGTGATTTGGATGAACTCATTTTGAGTATGCCAAACCGATGTTCTTGTGTTGTTAGTGTTCGCGGTAGAAACACGGATTATTAATTGTTTAAGTTACCCAATAAAATTTTAAAGAAAACTGTTATTTCAGTCTTTTTTTCGAACTTTTGTGTTAGTGGTTCAAATGTCAAAAATCCCTTTATTAGGAAAATGGCAAATTTCTTTATTAATGCAAAGGTGACTTGGTTTATCGTTACTGTGACAAACGAAAACACTTTATTTGATGAATCCTTAAAGAAAATTTTAATTAATATCAATCAGGAGAAAAGTTATTGCAAAAATATATGTTGATCCCTAGACACTTTTGATGTGTGTATATTCATAAAAAAATCATAAAAAATTCAATTTGCAGCATTCTGCGCGGACGAGACTCAAGCAAGAAATAAATCTCTTAACTAATCATCGTCCCCACAAAATGCCTCAAAATGGGAGAGTAAAAATTCTCCGCCACCGTTTTCAAGATACTGTTGTTACTAGCCCGTGTTCTTGTCACTAACGATGTGATTTTTTTCCGAATGACGGCATAAAAACCGTCAGTTCGATTAATCGCAAACATCTCGGACGCACTACAGAAACGGGGCAGTCTCAAAAGCATCCTGAAAATATTATTATATTGGACGCGTAAGACATCCAGCGATCTTTTGGTGTAGTCGATCCATAGACCCCCCCCCGTGTACAGACCCTGACAATACGCCTTGAAAAGTGTGATTTTGACCTGGTCGGAACAACGGCAGAATCTACGTGCCAACATATTACCTCGGACCACTAGTGCCCTACGCTCCCTCTCAATATCTACACTATCCTTAAGGTCGTCGGTAAGTATGTGCCCCAGGTATTTGAATGTATTCACTCGTTTTATGTTCAAGCCATTTAGGGTAAAATTAGGAGTTGTCTCAGGGCATTTACCAGCGGCCTTAAAGATCATGTACTCACATTGTACGCGAGCCCGTGCGCAGCAGCATAGTTCTCGCACACTTTTAACATTTCTCCAATAGATGCTGCAGTCGGGCCCAGCAGCACCATGTCCTCCGCGTAGCTGATGTTGTTAATACTAACACCACCAACACTACATCCGACACGCATACTGCTGAGCTCGACTATAAGGTCATTAACATATAGGTTGAAGAGCCTGGGAGACGTCAAACCCCCCTGCCTCACCCCGCACTCCAACCCATATGTCTCAGAGAGTGTGTTGGACCACTTTACATTATTGGCTTGGTTCGTGTACCAATACTGCAACATTTTAAGGACTTCCGCCGGTACATTCCTGTCACCTAGCTTCCTCCAGAGAACATCATATGACACCAGGTCAAAGGCTCTGAAGAGATCCAGGAAACAGGCATACACCGGCGTTTTCCGATCTGTATAATATTGGACAGCATTCTTGAGGCTTAAAACTGCACTTTCCGTGGACAATTCAGGTTGAAACCCGAATTGTGCATCGTGCAAGGGTAGATGTTTTTTCAAGCACGAATCAAGCATACTGTCCAAAATTTTAGCAATTGTAGTCGCAAGAGAGATTGGCCGGTAGTTTCCCCTATCCGAGATGTCTCCTGTCCTGTTTTTGACTATCGGTACAACTATAGTTTTCATTAGTTCATCTGGTAAGTGTGAGTGACTAATGCACATTGAGTAAAACAAAGACAGGACCCTCGGCAGGTGAACACCCGCAAATTTAAAATGCTCGATGCTGAGTCCGTCGTGTCCGGGAGATTTGCCTCTGCTCATGTTTTTAATAACAGATCTGACCTGTTTGGCTGAAAAATTAAGTAACGGTTCCACTTCCCCACGGCAGGACTCAGCATCGGTCATCGCTACTGAGGGACCCAGAGGAGACCGCACTTTAAAATGTTCCATGAACATGTTTGCGATATCCTTTGGATCATTTGTTCCTCCAACGCTTACCGGTAGGCCAGGCCTAGTATCCATCTTACCCGTGGATTTCCAAAATTTACTAAAATTATTCGTCGCTCTCTGTTTAGCTATAAGGTCCATTTTATTTTGTTCCTTATTTTTTTGGCACCATTTTAGGCGACCCTTGAAGATTTTGCGACTCTCACACATCTGTTCATATATTGCTCCAGTGGTCGGCCGATTATGCAACACCCATGTTTTGAATTTAAGCCTGGCCGCCCGGTAAGCGTCTCGAACATGATTGTTCCAGCCACACAAGACTTTACCTCTCCTTGGCCTGTACCTTTCCTTCTCATTTGTTTGTACAGCAGAGTCACATAAAATATGTACAAAATCTTTATACAAATCGTCTAGAATAAGTTTATGCTCGACTAAGCTGCATGACCCATGACCACACTGTGTAAACTCTTGAGGAAAATCAATGTTACGTAATCTATTATTACATAGATTTCGATATCGAGTTACTTGAAATTCATCCCTTTCACCCCAAATTACTTTACATCGCGGTGCATTTTGTGTTGCTAATTTAGGCCTCACTATATTTAGGTCACACTCTATGTACCTATAGTGGTAAATGATCTGATGAATAAACATCTTCTACTATGCCAACCTTAACAATCGTTTGCCACGCTGATAACGAGACAACACAGTGATCCAACCATCTTTTGCACCCGTGTGCATCGCTAACAAAAGTGTAGTTACTAGCCACGCAGCCCAGTTTTTCTATGTCGGCACAAATCCAGGATTGGTCAGTGCAGAAATTTGTCAGTTCCCTAAAAAACAACTCATAAGGATGCGCATTAAAGTCACCCAATAGAAAAACATTCTCAACATCTTCGCTCGCAACAATCGCACTGATCTCACCTAGGACTTCTGTAAAAATAGGCAAGTTGTCGCGCGAATCGGTTGGCATGTAAACCGAGATTACAATAATCGCACGACTGCCGATAGTAGCTCTAATGGCAGCTAGACGGGAGCTTGTGCAATTTAGAATTGACACTGTCTCAAAAATACCCTTCCTCCAAAGAATGGCCACTCCCCCATATGGCCTTCCTACCAGTAGACCCGCGGATGTGTCAACCGCCGAATTACCGGTATATTCAAATTCTTCACTAATAGTTCCTAACAAAGGAATGTCATGGGGAGGAGCCACGTCTCTTGGAGGGCCACTATGTCTGACATCTCACAGATATCTCTCACACTATCAATTGACCGTTTAACGGATTTACAGTTAAAGCTAACAAATTTACAATATACATTTTGATTATTGCTCATAATAGAAAGTTTTATTTGACTATAACTAACTACCTTATGACTTTCGGTATGTAAACCGCACGAAACGCCTGAACGTTATGCCATCTGGCCACAATTCATTATTTAAAAATAAGTCTAGTTTAGTTTTAGAAACAAATAGCTTATATGCAGAATATTTTTTTGTGGCTTTCATATTAATCATTTTTAAAGATACACTTTCATTTGTTTTTTCTTTTATATAGCTAATTATGTCCTGCTCACTCGTTTCTTTGCTAACATTAGATACAAACAAAGGCACTTTAATATCCGCCGCTTTAAATTTACCGTCCGATGCCGTGACTGCACTACCTTTTTGTCCAATCAATTTGTACCGTTTAGACGTTTTACTCTGCACTAATGTCCATTCCGTTCTTCCTTCCTTTACCTCTTTTTCACCGTTTGTGTTCGACTCCAGCATAAACATACCATCTTGAGATTTTTGTGGCACATTCGAGTTATGTAACACTGCAGCGGCAAACGACCAGAGATCAGAGATCGGATAAGTGCGTAAGCGATATCCGAATTCGGTCCGAGATTTTTACTCTAGATCGGTATTTTCACGGATTCGGATCGGATGCAGTGCGTAAAGCAATATCCGAATTCGGTCCGAGTTTTTTATATCCGTACTTTCACGAATTCGGATCGGATGCAGTGCGTAATCGCTCTTAAGGGGTCACTGTACTCATCATTATGAACAACTTTTACTATGGGACCATGATTGTCGGTTGTTAGTTAGCCACGAACCTTACTAATTATGTTATGTTTATTTTATTAATGATAATTGTATTAAATAAATATGTTACTTTCAGGTCGTGACCAAGACTGGCCCTACCTCTTGTCCGTCTATGCGTTGCTAGTCATTATATGTTTACCGTTGTTATTTATACTGCCAGAAAGTCCAAAGTACTTATTTGTAGTTAAGAAAAATGAGGAGAGAGCTTTAAAAGGTAAATATTGTTTATTTTATACTTTTTTAATTAATAATTTTGTGGATTTCGCTTCATTGGTGGTCGCAAATGTTCCAAGTGGCTCGATTTATTTGCTCCCAAGTATATTAGGAAACCTAGTTTTTGTCATCGCGCGAGTACGCGATCGCGCATTCGCGTTCTATTAGGACGACGCCTTAGGCCCTGAGCCCCTGGCAGCCGCCCTTAGATACGACACTGGGTGTACACGACTCATTACTTAAATCTTTTTCAGAACTAAGTCGGCTCCGTGGCCTATCGCCTAGCTTATTGACCGAGGACGTAGAACTCCTTCGCGAGGAGGTCCGCTGTTCGGAGGCAGCCACCCTGAGCGGCGAGCAGGCTTGGTCCATGATACGAGTGATGCAGGACAAGCGGCTGCGGCTGCCTCTGCTGCTGACGTGTTCCATGCAAGCAGGACAACAGACCAGCGGGATCAATGCTGTGAGTTGTTTTATATAATTTTTTGGTACAACACAATAAGTTACATCGATATACCTGATCGAACAACCAGTGGAAGATATTTTTGTTTCTGCACTGCTAATAAACATTCGTGGTCTTGACGTCGCACTCAGTTCGGAAGTGATCGGTTTCACGAAGTTTGCCGATGTCATAGTAGTAGAGCTCCTTTTTAAAGAGTTGGTCCAGTGAAGTACTACCACCATAGCTATTTCTGCCGCTAAGCAGCATTTCTGCGCTCCGGTGTGAAAGGTATCGATGTCGGTGAAATTACAGGCATATCGTCGCTGTCAGTTCAAAAGGACGTATGACAAAACAGTAGGTTTTCAGAAGACACAAAAAACTTTATTTTTTAAAATTTGGATTCAAAGGTTTATATTCAGTGACAAGCTTGTTTAATTTAAAGCTTGTCACTGAATATAAACCTTTGAATCCAAATTTTAAAAAATAAACAGTTTTTTGTGTCTCCTGAAAACCTACTGTTTTGTCATACGTCCTTTTGAACTGACAGCGACGATATGAGACTTTACAACTATGTCTCTAAGGTTGGCAAAGCATGCAATCCTCTTGGTGCTGTAGGTGTATATGTATAGGCGACGGTAACCACTTACCAATTACACATTAAAAAAAAATGTCAAACTGAATCTTGTGCATTTGTTTTTTTTTATTTTATTTTTATTTGACTTGTTTGCTCTTGACCCTAGTCGCACCTGATGGTAAGCGCAAACAGGGTCTAAGATGGAGCACACGAATCCAAGTAACAGAGATATAGAGAGATTTCCACTATACCCTGCTCTGACCCGGCTCTGACAAACATACGACGTAACACAGTAATCCGCTTGACTTTGATGTTCAGGTGTTAGCTAGCCAAGCGGACCGTATAGATCCTACCACGTCGCGTGCTGGGTTTTGTTGAATCTTACAACACGCGTCTATTCCCAGCGGGCGGTAAGGAAGTTTTATATTCTAGCCCTAACCCTACTTTTAAAACAAATACTTTCTTCCAGGTATTCTACTACTCACATACGATCTTCAAGCAAGCTGGTCTAACAGAGAAGAACTCTCAGTACGCGACCATCGGCTGCGGGTTCATCAACGTGTGTACGGCAGTGCTGATGCTGCAGCTGATGCCCAAACATGGCCGCCGACCCCTACTACTCACTTCTATATTCAGCGCAACAGTCATATTGGCTGCGTTAGCTGCTTGCATGAGGTTTATGGTAAGTACCTGCCTTCTAAATGCTTTAACTCATTTCATATCAAAACGACACTTAAGATCTTTCTTCATCTTAGAGTTGGTCGAGTATGAAAATATGAAAGATATTTTTATTTTATACTCCATATTTTTTCCATATTTTACATTTTTTGGTCCATAATATATGTACATATTTTGATTTTTTTTAATACATATTTATCCGTGCCCTAATCATAATACATACACTTACTTTAATATTGTTTATTTAAGAAAATAATATTACTTATCATTGTGACCTGCATTTAAAATTCAATCTTATGATCTTGACATAAGGCGCAATTTACTTTAGCTCAATTAAAAAATAAATAAATGTTAAAAAAAATACACATGAAAAATAGTTCAAATCGAATCACTAGCCGATTCCAAACTACTTAGCGTTTATTATGTTACACGTTGTATATACTGTGTTAATAGGGCTGTAGTGTATGTTTGTGTATAGTGTGTATAACTAAGTAATTGTTTGCTTTGTTTCAGGACGCAGTGTCGTGGATGCCTTACGTGTGCATGATGGCGGTGCTGTCGTATGTTCTAGTCTACGGGTTCGGACTCGGCCCGATACCTTACTTTATTGCCTCGGGTACGATCTCTTACTTTTACAATAGTTACGTATGTGGTCTGTTGTACCCCTAGTACGAGTTTGCAAATTACGAAAACAGAAATGGCTTTCATAAGTTCGGTAAACTCTATCCCCTTTATTACACAAAAAGATGGTTTAAACCCAGGTTTAAAATATACCCATCACTTTCATAAGTCATATAACAAAAAGGGACGTGGATATTTTAAAACCTAGCTTTTTCTTAGACCATCTTTTGTAATAAGGGGGTATCTCTTTTATTTCTTAGTACGCACCAATCGAACGAAAGCAAGCAAAAGCTACCAAGGGATTTAATGTGGACGACTAATTAACGAAGACGAGCGAGAGAGAGTTCAGACGTCGTTTCTTCGGTCCTTGCAGAACGTGCGGAACCGGGCAGTTATTGGCGAAACCTGAAGGGTCTCCCGCCAATGGGGAGGGGGGGGGGGGGGGGGAAGCGTTCGGCCGTACGAGCAAGCGAATGCTCATTTAATGACAGCGTTGACACGTCGCTGACGTGGAGATATTTCATTTTACAAATCAAACTACCAACCTAATGGAGCGGCGGCGCAACCTCCGATCATCTGCGAATCTGATCATCCATCGCTTTCATTCGTTCTATTTTGATACGTCAGCGAAGGCGAGCGAACATCTATGTCCATCGACGATCGCGAGTCGCTAGCCTTCATTTGCTTTCGTTCGGGCGTTACGCTTATATCCTTTCCAAGTCATTATTAACTATTTACAAAGAGAATAATTAACTATATTTTGTGTACAGAGATATTCGAGGTGGGTCCCCGTCCGGCCGGCATGGCGTGGGGCTCGCTGGCTAACTGGGGCGGGAACTTCCTCGTGGGCATGTCGTTCCCCAGCATGCGCGAGGCCATCGGGCCGTATTCCTTCTTAGTCTTCTCCGCCGTCACTGCATCACTGTTTGTGTTCCAGAAGTAAGTACATATCTTTTCTGTTCTAGCATTTTATTGGTTGAGGTTCTTTGGATATAAATTTTGCAAAAAATAGTCAAGAATGAAGGAAAATGGGCAAGAAAACCCCAGAACTCTTAATGTTATTTGTCACATATAATGTCCTAAACAATCCTGTATATCTTTTTTTTCCCTAGGGTCTGGGAGAGCCCAGTAAACAGGTCAAAAAAATATATGCCGGATTGTTTAGGACATTAAGGGAGACAAATACCAATCCAAGTCGTTTTTCTTGGTTCTGGGTTTCGGTTATATGAAATTTGCCCACTCTCCTTTATGGAAATTTCAAAATCGTGTGTCACGTTAATTATTATCTGCCTGACTGTCTTGTTGTTCTAGTGGCCGCAAGCGCGACTGCTGAGCGTGAGATTCTGGGTTCGATCCCCAGGTCTGGCGAAGTGTTAGTGGGTTTTTCCGTGTCGAATTTCTCAGTAACAGCCTGTAGTCTGGATTTGCGCCCGGTTGATAGCAATTGGCTCGCCCCCTATTACATGGGACATAAACATAACGACGAAATGAGGGTGTTACTACTTACTATACACCTCTGTACAACCCTTGTGAAAATACAGGCATGGTTTTATGTTATGCTAATCATAATTTAATAGAAAAATCATGTAGTTCCATTTTTTGTCTGTGAAATGAAATGTGTAAATAGAGTAATGGCGCTTGGGTTGCGCCCAGATTTGTTTTCAATGAAAGACGACGTCCAAGATACTTCGTATAATTATTTATAAAGATGAACATATAGACATTAAACTGTGAAACGATGATTAGAACTTATGATATATGAACGTGGTACAGTAACAGGAACAGAATGAGTGCTTGAATGCGTATTGTGCTTATGAGCCGTGCGGGTTCAAACTTGCTCTGATCATAGAGAAACATAGAGTATGTCAGAGAGAATATTACTACGGCTAACAATCAGTGTTGTCATCACTAAACTATTAGGGCGACCACAGATAAAACATACATTATTATAAAGGTGGCTCGCCACGGAGTAATCAGTTTAACACTTTTAGGCGACGATATTGTGTTAACCGCCCCCAGGTATCACTTGCCTTAAGTAATTTTGAATGAAGCATAAGAATTTATCTTCTTTCACAGGATCTATTTCCCGGAAACCCGCGGGAAGACGCCAGCCCAAGTAACACAGTTATGCAGTCGTGGTTTTCAGTCCAAACCACTCCTCACGCCCGACCTCTCCGACGTATGACGCCTATACACGTGACGGCTGTACACGTGACGCCTATATACGTGACGCCTATACAAGTAACGCCTATACACGTGACGGTTAAATACGTAATGTTGGAATGCGTGACGCGCAAGTGCATTGCTGTGTTTATTATTGTGATCAAAGTAGAAGTGAGAACATGAAATTGAAGATGAAGGTATTTAAAATCTTGGCGGATTTAAAACGACGGATTTAAACCATGAATAGTTGATTTGGATTTCTAATAAGTCGGTTTCCAACATGAAATGTTGTTAATATTTAAAGTATTTATAGTTAATATACGCACATAAAATTACCTTTACGCCTTATTCGAAGTAAATAGCTAGAATTAGCTTTATAGAACTTATCAAACTTATTCCTAAGATATATTTAATCGGGTGATTGAAAAAACTGAATTAATCGACAGACTACAAAATAACGTATAACGACACGAAACGCAGAGGTAGATAGAAATGTAGGTTCCAAATTGGTGTTCTCACTTCTACAGATCAATTTGATAGATGAGCTCAAATTGTAAGTTGATGGGGAATGAACAATGCTTTATAATTATAACTTTTGTGAGACATTAATATTTATGATTATGTACGGTTTATCATGTGCATTTTTCAGAATTGTCTCACTAGTTGGACTCGCGATCTCGCCGCATGTTTAGGTCATCATTAAGGGCTCCGTCTGGGTCCGAAACTAGTCGAGCAATCCCGAAAAATGCACGCGAGTAACTAATCATAAATATGAATGCTTTTTTATAGTAAACGATCATTTGTCTTAAAAAAAAATTGTCTTAAAAAAAACGTTTCCCCACACTAAGATTTCTCTTGTATCGTGGGTGCGTTTACAGACACAAATCTCACAAACAAACGCCCAGACCCGAAACAACCATCTGTAGGCCACACAAATTTTTGTTCCGTGTGGGAATCGAACCCACGACCCGTAGCGCAGAAGCCAATCGCTTAGCCACTGCACCAAACGTGTCGTCAAATCATTTACACCAATGGCGGGTACTTTGCCAACGGCGGTCAAATACGGGATCATGTATGGTCTATCCTTCTTATTAAAAATATAGTTCACTCCTAAATTATAGCTTATAAACGGGATGTCCTGTAACAACAGAACAGTTGGCTATTATAGTAGTAGGCAGTTGCATTTAGGAACCCTCAGCTAACTTGTGGTGTGCGGGCCCTACTTACGGGGGTTCAATTATCCTGCGATTATAGAGCAATTTTCTACTTTAAAGGTTATCATCGCAGTCCTCTAGACATACCTCCGGTTTCTGATTTGTGAATTCGGGATAAGCTAATACATAAGTAACATTTGAGTACAAAGTTGTCAAAAAAATGCTTTAAAATCCGTAATTTTTTTGACAACTCCATACTCAAATGTTATTTAAGTATTAGTTTACCCCTAATTCTCAAATTAGAAACCGGAGGATAGGCTTCCCAAGTTACGCCACAATACTCGGACTCCCACTTTTTAGTTTGAAGCATTTTTTTTGTTGGCCCCTTTTGCTTAGGCCTATGTAGCCTATGCTTGAATACGGCCCTGGTAGCAGGACACTGGAGAAGTTTATTAGAAAATGTAATCATTAAAATAAAGTAATTGCCATGGTTTGAATTTTTGATATCGGTTTCCAATGACAATAACTCTACTGAAAGCCATCCAACAAGAAATGCCCCGTTATTACGCTAGAATCTTTTTAAAATTTCTTATTAATGCTAAAGTATTCAATTTTAATATAGCAAAATATCATTCCCCATCTATCATATATTTAGATAGCTAGATAAAGAATTACTTCGATTAAACTGGCGAAGCATCACAGGATTACTAGTCTGAATAATGAAAGATGAGAGAAAAATGGCGGTAAATTAAAAAAAAGGTTTGTTTTCTAGGAATAAACGTATTTGATACTTGTATACATTATACAAGGTTAGTCGGAAAGGGGGTACTAATCCACAGGCCACTGATGACTATCTTAAAGCAAGTGATACAATTTAAAAGTTCAGTAAGTTTTATTTCCATCCTAAGTGATTTTACTTTAGTTTTTTCAAAATAAAATAATTGGGGATAGTTGTCGATAAGAAAATATTCATTATTATGGGTACTTTAACACCCTTCCGGATTAGTATACCCCCTTTCTGACTAACCTTGTACAGGTTATTATTTTTTTACAAAATTGCTATTTATCATTTTCTTACATTTGACTTCTTATAGGAAAAGAGCACGCTAAGATGTGTCAATACTTTATACTTTTCATCAAATACGTTCATTCCTTGTTAATCCGAGGATAGGCGACCAAATTTCCATAAAGCCGCCATTTTTCACTCTCAGCGTTCATTCGACAAACTCTACGTATTTTTTTTATTTGAACGTGTTCTATTAATGATAAATAACCTTGTGAAGTTTCGTCACTTAATTTGTAGTAACCCTATATTTCTCCACTATGATTGTTAAACTAGTCTCAGAGAAGAATAGAAAACATTTTTACATCACATTTTGTTGGAATCTCTAGAGTAACATTATGTATGATTTTATTATTAAGACATTTTGTTTTTAATTGACTTTGGAATACGCCCGTAACAATGTTAGGAAATAGTTTATGCTTACAGTACTCGTAAAATAATTTTGTCGCTCTGCAACCAGGCTTTGAGCGTTCTGTTCTTCACTTCAGAGAGGCAAAGTTATTTTACGCATGCTGTATAGTTCAATACACAAGGTATAATAAATTGTAGCGATTTCTCTGAAGTGCGAGAATTTTTTAAATCTCTACGTCATATAGTGAAACTGTAAAGGTGACTTTATATAGATAATGGGATCGATTCTCTTGTTCACTAACTAAACTAAAATTAGAGAATTGCTATCTTTTACTAACAGACAGTGCGAGAAAAGGACGGTGATAGATAAGAACTTAGTTAGAGATGTCGAACTTGTTTACGCCTTGAACTTTACCTTGTTTTTAGTCGACACGTTCCGATCTGTCGTCTCAAGGTCATTAGAGCCACCCGGCACCCTCGCCGCATCGCCGCTCGGCGTCCACTCGTTGTCAGCAGGTGGTTCACGGGTGGACGCCGCGTTATCACCAGTAAACGTCGCGTGGTCAACCAGAGGAGTCGTCGGAGGAGTCCACTCGATGTTTGCGCGCGGTTCACTCGGGACTTGTGCGTTGGCAATCCGCAGCAACGCAAGGCAAGCATGCGAGCAGCGAGTTGTCACCGAGTGGTCAACTTAGTCAACTCGTCGTCACAAGTGAACGGCATTCGCCCGAGGCGATCCGGTGACGGTACGGAGTTGATGTAGTGAGCGCACATCCATACAAGTTCATATAAAGAATACTAACCGCACGAGGCGAGGCGATGCGGGTCGGATGCCGGATGGCTATAATGAGTTGTGACCTTTTTAATATGTATTGAAATTTTAGTTCAATTAAATTTGACAGCTCTTATTTAGGTCCGTCTCTTATGTTATCAGAGTGAAAAAGATGGCAATAGTCTAAATTAAACTTAGTTTCTGTACAACAGAATTGTGACCATAGTCCACACAACAAAACAATAAACACTTGATTTTAATGTCAGGTTTTATTGATCAATATTATCGGGCAGGTAAGCACAGTAACATATCAAACAGCTAAATCGCTACAATTTGTAAGATAATAGCGGGTTTAAGGATACTTTAGTAACGTACTATTGACTAAAATGTGCTAGGTGCATTTGTATTATTATTATGCAATTTAATATTATAGTGTAAGTGCACTTTTTTTTACTATTTTCGATAGTACGCCAAGACTTTTAGGTAAAGATCAGCATTTTTGTGTTTTGGTATCTGGTGCTACGTTTACATTAGTCGAGTACTTGCATACAGTAAATATCGTAAGGGAAAGGAAATAAACGTTACCTTTTTCCAATTTCGGAAGGGAACACAAAAAAACAAAAGATTTTTGGTTGGTATTGCATTTGAGGATGCAGCTTGGCAACGCTGTCTTTTTAACTGACTGTTCCTAGGTGTAGTATTGCGTTTAGTAAATTGTATTCATATTGCAACATATTTTTTTTAACAAATCAATAATTATTTACTGATTCTCTAATTGTAAACCAGCTTTGAGAAAGGGGTGTAGCGTTCCCCCGCACTCATTGATAGGTAGGTACAGTGCACGGATGTTATTACACCTAAAAGAACCTGTAAATTAATTGACTGATACTTTTTTTTTAAGAAATGTATTTTACCATCTGATATTTTTTTTGTATTAGTACATACGCCAGCACTTGAAGCTACTAGAATCTGTCAAATTTCTTTTATCGATTTTCATCTTTATCGCAAAAGCATTAGGTTCAAAGTTGATTGGGAAAATTTGAGTTTCGGGTTTCGGTTTGATGTGCGGCGTGTACGGCGTCTGTACATCATCTTTAGCATTAATAACACTAAGAACGGTAACGGCTAATGTGAATGAAGCAAAAGTATTACTAGGAACAAATTAGCTTTATGTTTTGAAGGGAAATAGTTTTAATAGTTACTTCATCTCTTCTTCAAGTATTTCAGAGATCCATACAAGTTGGTGCTTGCATGTTTATCGCCGTCCGAAGTAAGGGTACCGTTATATGAAGTTGCAGGCATTACCCATGTTGAAAAGATTAGCCAGTCAGCAAGGTTGGTCTGCGGGGCTAACTGCCCAGGGTGCGTCGGACTTAGGTACTTACTCATTTAACACATTCGAGTCCACCGCACTTTTCATAGAGCTCATACGCCATGCCGTCGTACGTATTGCTAGTGGACCTTCCAGGAGGGTCGGAGGCATTACGTTTGCGCTAAGAGTGAACCTTCGAGGAAGGTTCCTAGCATTAGGTTAAAAACCTTGAAAAATATTCTCCGTCGTAAAATAGGTGTTTGCTTGTTTCACGATGGTGAATTTTCCAAGAAAAATCTGCATTTAAAATGAGCCATCCACGAGGGCACTCGGCATGGCGAATGCGACTACAGGGCACTGAACGTATTAACGCACCCCAAAAGATCGCTGCAGATCCATGAAAATTGTCCTTGATAGACATCCGATGCTAAATCTATGCTGGTTCAAAAGCTGGATACCTTTTAAAGGCTGATTACACTACTCTGAATTTAGGAATCCTAATTAGGATTTAGGAATGTGTGATAACCAGACATCGGAATAGGTAGAGTATATTTACCTAAACTTCGAGGAAGGAAGTAACAGAGTGGATAATACCTCCTCTAAAATCCCGGAATAATTATAATGACGTTTTAATCCCGGGATTTAAAAATCACGAATTATTTATTTGAAGAATCAAATAAATTTTTTAGGGTTCCGTAGGTACTAAAAGTATTAACTTAAAGAACTTTGTTTTACATATTATTGCATACATTGTTTTACATGGTACGGAACCCTAATAAATCTTATTTGATTCTTCAAATAAATAATTTGTAACTATAAATAAAGTCCATTTTTTTTTTCGGTTTTGAAATCCTCATGGATGTCGTCCGCCCTGGGGTGGGTGGAGGGGTCTGTCAGACTCTTACTGACTAAAACTACCCCGGTGTTCCATCTCACACCTGCGCCGAGGGTCGCGGGAACTTACGACACTTCCGCAACCCCCGGGAACCTACCCTCCTGACTCAACCTAAATTCAGAGTAATGTCATAAACCTTTTATTCGACAATAATGCTCGCCTTCCACTGCGACGGGAACGGACTCCTTACGGACTTCATAGAAGTGCTTCCACTATAAAAGATTTTGCTTCTATGTAGTTTACTATTGCGAGCTCAACGGACTCCGTTCCGCTCGCAGTGGAAGGCGGGCATTAGACATTGTTTTAAACTGTCATATAATTGGTACTCTAGCTTCGGACCGGTGTACGTCTTCAAGATGTTTAAAAGTACAAAATACGTTAGTAAATGATACAAATTTTACTTGGGTTCCGTACCAACACCGTAAGATTAGAAATTGTGTGAAGTCAGGTTATTCATCCGTCTCTCGACTTATCTAAAGTATACTTGGGAGCAATTAAATCGAGCCACTTCTATTTTTCATGTATAATTATTGTTAATACTTTTGGTATTATGGAACAGATCAATTCTAAACATATATCGCCTAAAAGGTTATTTAATAACCTTTACAATAAGAGTAGTTTTTTGTCAGCTTAGAATTATATAATTCATGAAACCAAAACTAATAAACCAGGACACGTGAAAAAAGGAGTGGCTCGATTTATTTGCTCCCAAGTGTATATATTGTTAGCTATTGTGATAAATTCAACAGTTGCCTATCTAGTCTAAAATTTTGATTTTTGAGTACGGAACCTACAACGCGTGAGTTAGACTCGAGTGTGGCATTTTTATTGAAACGGTTTTATAAGTATCGACGTGTCTTCAAATTCGCACAAATATTTTATAGTTGTAGGCACTAAATACTTCCATTACGTCCATCATATCGTGTCTTTGAACAGTTTTTACAATGTTTACTAAAACTACATCACTTTTAGCGCATAATTTATATTTAACTAGCGTCATAAGAATTATTTTGTTGTGTAATGAATTATTTTTAATTAATTATAAGTTTGAATGAAATGTAAATTCCAAATGTATGTGGAGAGCATATTTTATTGTGCATTTTTATAATAAACATTGAAGTACCATTTATGCATGGATTTTATTTAATCCAAATATTTCCAAATCCAACGTTTTATATTTTTGACATGGAAAAAAGACATTAGTTATATTTCGTTTTAAACTTACGCACACATCCAGTCGGCAGTTGCACTGACTGCATCTTAGAGCTTGTCCAGATGAGGCGTTACACGAGTCGGTTCGCGCGGGGCCAATTGCGCTATTTTGAGATACTAGAGGTTTATTTATACTTTCCGCCCACAAGTATTCGTGCGTTTTGCTGCTCGTGAATCGCGTGCAATCGCCAGAACCTCTACACGCGCGAGTGGCGCGCGACTCGAGATCCTAGTGACGCCATTGCTCCGTCCAGTACACGCGCGATAGTTGAAGCGAGAAAATGTAGACTTTACAAAAATGGAAAAGGATGGCCACAAATGCTCGCGCGTATACGCGTTATACGCGTTGTAACGCATCATGTAGACGCAACAAAGGCGCGTAAACGCGCGTCGCCTTACGTGCATGTATCGCCTTATCTGGCCAAACTTTTAACTGCTTTCTAGCTGCATTCGGCAGTTGCATAGTTTGCAGTAGCGACTGGGCGTCTAGTTATGATTACGAATATGAAACTAAATTAATATGATTCACCAAACATGACGTCATAAGCCCCCCCCCCCCCCCCCAATGTATTACGAAACTAGAGGTAACTTAGGCGCCATCTCAACGAGCGAGAGTATAGAAATACGTGGCACGACGATGTTATCGCCGCGATTTTCTCGCTCGTGGAGACGGCCCCTTACTGTAAAAAAAACGCGTTATGAGTTTAAAAAATATGATTTTATTGAAACAACATGATAAAAAAATATACATGAATATAAATCGTATAATTTAGTCAAAATCAAATAAAATATAATATTTAAAATATATCTTTACCTAATAACTTTTCTTCTAAATCAAAGTTTACAAAAGGCAATGATTTATTATCACAGTATTCATTTATTGAGTTATAGTGACGAAAATCTGCAGTACCTACCTAAATGACGAGACAAAAATATCGTGTAGATGTTAGTAACTTATTATATTTGTTTGTTAAACATGATTAAACTACTTAAAATCTAATCTACAAGTCTTTGAGACATGTTAAAGCCTAATTTAGTACCCCATTGACTATACCCCCCATATCACTCAGAGCTGCAATGGCCCTATGGCACAATTATAGTTGGACGTTTGCCCCAATTCGGGTATCCAAACTATCTTGACTTAGGCTCGCTCAATATACACCGCCGCGGAATGGAATGGAAGCGTCAATTTCGCCTCATGACGCTGGAAGGCGCGCGAATTCGCGGGAATGCTAGAGTATTCCCGTGCATTCCAGCGAATCATCATCATAAACGCTTGGCACTGCGCTACTGACTACTGTGACCGTCCCGACCAACTCCCCGTTCGCGCCACTTCCCGCGGATTCCACAGACGGCGCCGACAGTTGCTAGGGGAATTCTTGAGATTGCGCGAGGATTCTCCGGAAGACGCGCGACCTTTTTTTGGCTCATATTTAGTTTGTACTTTATACAATAGACATAAAGTTCATTATGCTATGTACAATTTCGTTGCAAAAAGTCGCTACCATTCCATTCCGCGGCGGCGTAAATTGAGCTTTAACTCGAAATCGGGCAATATTATAGGCGTTCGAATTCGCGTAAAAGAACAAGTGTAATTACGCCCTTATCTACATTGTCTTCATTGCTGTTTTTTTTATTTAACTACTTCTATTTTTTATACTTAATTGTCCTATAATTGGAAACGCTACTAAAAATTGAGCTTAGGATAATAAAAACAAAAAAATGACTTTCAACTTGTTAAAAAGTTTAACCTAATCGCGGGACCACTCCTGCGTACCAAATTCTAGTTAGACTTACGTTAAAACCCAAAGCTTATATCTAGGGTCAGCTGCGGAGGTATTCGTCAATGGTCTTAAGCTTGTCCCAGCAGACGAGTAGCAATACCGTGTGGGGCCCCAGCCTGAGGTAGTTGGCCCCCAAACCCTTGTATAAGGACAGCGGGCCCTCAAAACGAATCATTTTTATACCGCAATCTATCATACCTTTGTAGAGTTTTCCTTTGTTTTGGGCGTCCACAGCTGGAAGAGAATAATTACAATTAGTATAATGCCAGCTACAGATATAGGTATGCTAGATACCAGAATCAGAATATTATGCCAATTACAGAAGACTCATATTGCAACAAAAGTCAACCTAACCTATTTTTGGTTCGTAATTTGTATACAGGGTAAGTTTTTCAACTGAGCATGGATGTCCATATCCGAAAGTATAGGGAATAGCGCAAAATGCTTAAAGGAGTCTTGGGGCCGATTTTGATAACAACTAAAATAGAACAGGGCAATTTAAAAATCTTTTCACTAATCGAAACCGTTGATTTATTATTGCGTCATCCCATGGTAAATTGAAATATTGTTAAATGGCAAACCAGTAAAGGAAAAGTCTAGTTTTTAAGAAAATACTATTTTATTTTTCATTGAATCTGGCTATGTATTGAAAACAATGGGCATCATTTCGAACAATTGAATATATTAGTTTGGTAAAAGTACGAAAAAGCCAGCAAATAAAAAAAAATAGAGCAATGAGTGATCTGCTTTTAATTCTCTCTACTTGTCTACTTACGTTGGTTGCACAGCCTGGTTGCAATAACATCGAAGGGATTCAAGCAGACCGTCATTACTATTCCTCCAAGGTTGGCTCCGAAGAAAGACAGCATCAGCGGGTATTCAGTGAACCAGTTGTGTGCCCGCAGCCAGTCCTTAGCGTACGTGAAGCTTAGGATCTGCGAGGCGCTGCCCACCATGCCGCGCGGGATCTGGGGACCCACGCCGCGGAACAGACCTAAAACAACGAGAGATGGTGACTATAATGGTGACCAGAAGGTATTCATGTACAATATCAATGTACAAAGTTATTCGGAAAGAGGGAACTAATCCGCAGGCCACTTAAAGTATCACTGACGACTGTTTTCAAGCAAGTGTTAATATTTCAAAATTCAATCAATTTTAAAAAAGGTTTTTTTTTAAATTCTTTCCCTTCTTTAGTTACGATTTCAGAAAATGCGAGCTTCTAATCTGTGACCCCAAATATGACCTGAAATGTAAACACAGCTGATCATAGCTGAAGATAGATAAAAACTAGCGTATTTTATTTGAAATATTTGAACAGGTCTTCACTACTTGGACCTTTGTTGCACTTTGCGTTGCTGCTCTAGAACCATCTTATCTCGCCCTGCATGCCTCACATACGCAGCGTGACAGAATTTTATCGACGCATTATCTCGTGCCGAAACAACTCGCACGAGATCATCATTCAGCCGAAAGACGTCCACTGCTGGACATAGGCCTCCCCCAAGCATTGTCACATCGACCGGTCCTGTGCTTCTCGCATCCAGCGGATTCCCGCGACCCTCACCAGGTCATAGGTTCACCTTGTGGACTTACCCACGCTGCGCTTTTCGGTAATGGTGTTTTCTTTCACGATGAAGTACATACATGTGTACATTTACATGGTTAAAGTTTAATCAAGCGGTCACATGAAGAGACTATACCTGCGTTGTTCAAACATGGTCCTACCTTTAACTCCTTCGTTTTTATATATATCAGTGAGTGCACTTAAAGTGCCCTTGCATTTGTGCTGGTGGCCCACGGAGATGGCCTTGGCGGCCTGGGACTGCAGCCTAGTCTTCACCAGGTAGAACGGGGTGCCGGCTATGGAACCCAGGGCTCCGCCTAAACCCGCGACGCCTGCGCCTCTGAGTAACGATGTGTTGCCAGCGGCGTCTTTTAGCAAGCCCCGTCTTTCAGCAATCCGGAAGGAGCCTAATCTGAAAATATGCAATTATGGTTTAAATTGATAAAAATGCGTTGCACCAATTTTAAGCGGTTTCCTAAATGCTTAGAGCATGTCCTAACTTTACGACACCGATTTTCCGAGTCTTAGCGCTACAACTGCTTACAAAGTGTCTGAACAGCAAAACGTCAAAGAGAAGGAATTGTAGCATTTTTCCTGCTCTATCTCGTATAACTATTTCGCTCATTCAATGTTTCATTTTTTACTTAGGGAATAATCTAGTTGGTGCAGATGAATTTGATAGTTACGATTGACTTCGTTTAGGAATTTCGTAGTTAAGCTCTGACTTAGCCGAATTTCGTGCAGATGGGCATTTTCCCAAAACGTCATCTATACTTAAACGCGGGCTGACATACGAGGCTAGATCACAGAATAAAAAAACATAGGTTGAAAATAAACGTTCGGATCGAAGGACCACAAAAATTATACTAGGTATAAGATAAAATTAAAAAACATAAATGAAGATGACAATGTCTGAAAAAGGGGATGAAATATGAAACTATTCGAATTTAAGGCTTCGTCCCAGCTGGGCAGCATTGCGATGCGTCGGTTAGTCCCGTGTTAAAGCAGCGCGTTACGACACAGTCGCGGTTTCCTAGCAGCTGCGTTGTAATACAGTCTTAGTATTTGATGAGTAAGTTAAATTGAAATTTCTGCCGCAGTCAAACCGCTAAAAACAAACTATCCGCGCCGCTCTGTTAGATGCACTGCTCAAGTAGACCAAAGAAGTCAAATCGATTATTATTTTCGTGACGCGATGCTTGACGCAAAGTAACGCACTGCGCTGCCCAGCTAGGACGAAGGGTATCAAAACCAATCAAAAATGTATCTTACCTAAAAATATTTAAAAAGAACTGAAACCCGAGCATAGCTGTAAGTCCATTATTTAAGGCCACTATCCCTTCGTTTTTGCCCACAACATACAGGCCATGGGGTACATTCTTATAGTAGATAACATGTTGGCCTCTAGCCTTCAGTTCCCCCTGCAGCTGCAGCCGGACCTTCACCACTTCTATGGGGTTTGTGAACAAGGAAGCAAACATGGCCGACACGCCACCCGTTAGTAGATCGGTGGCATCACGACCGAATTCGTTCAGCTTTTTTGCTTTCACTTCGGGCGGCTGCATCTTGGTTGGAGTCTGTGGAAGATTAATTATATTTTGGTCAGTACTATTGGTTATATTTTTCTGAAATGCATTCGTGTGATGTAACGTGAATTCGCAATTTTTTTACGAAGCTGTGTTTGTCCCACTGTGGGGCAAAGGTCTTTTCTTATACCTACACAAGAGGAATTCGCGTTCGGACTCGACGTCTGAAGGATTCGGATAGAAACTCAAGGTTCTGTATTTTCTTCAAATAAGACCTTTAAACCTCTTAAATTCTTTAGGAATATGTACCGAAACTCACCCCATGGTCAATGTTTTCGTGGGAGGAAGCTATGGAAAATTAATATTATTAAATTTTAAATTGATTTTAAAAATGTTTTCTCCACCTTTAGGCAAAGGAGTAGTCTACTATAACATCTAGCTAAGTTTTACGGGTTCGTCGGAAAATGTTCCGAAAAACAGCTTATACAAGGTTAGTCAGAAAGGGGGTACTAATCCGAAAGGGTGTTAAAGTACACATAATAATGAATAACTTTTGTTCTACAACTTTTCCCAAAAGTCAATAGTTTAAGAGAAACAGTTGTTCAAAAATTTCAAAAAAAAAACTCTAAAATCTATCTATCCCCAGTTATAATAATAATAATAAACTCATTTATTTTCAGGCTACTTTGGCCCATAGATACATACCTTACAAACTAACATATATATGTTAAATAATACAGTTTATGTTAGTAATAAAATTAAGCCTATGTTAGTTTAGTTTAGATAGTTATGATCAGCTAGCTGTGTTTACATTTTAGGTCGTATTTGGGGTCATGAATTAGAAACACCATTTTCTGAATTTGTAACTAAAGCAGGGATGAAGAATTTTTGAAAAAACGAATATGAAAATAATTTTATTTGGAAAAAAAAGTATCAAATTTTGAAATTTTAACACATGCTTTCAAATAGTCATCAGCGATACTATAAGTGGGCTTCGGATTAGTACCCCCTTTCCGACTAACCTTGTATAAAGCAGTTTTGTATATACGTCCTTAAGTAGGAAAATCTATGTTACTGGAATGTGTTATTTGAGATAAAAGAGGAGTAGGTATCACGTAAAATAAATTAGCATATCTATAGGAATTAATGTAAATATTTTTGGGTCCATTTTCTTGTCTTTTGGCATTATTTGTAAAAATTGTATTCTATGACGTGATTTCTGTGGCTATTGAGGTTACATCTGGTGGAATGAGAAGTAGCATTTAACCATAGGTATTCATAACATCATATTCTGAAGACCAGCAGCCGAATTGCGTTATAGAGCGTCCACAACAAGACAATGAAGGTCAACGAACGTTCGGTACAGCGGTTACGCATTGCATCCGATCTGAATCCGTGAAAATACGTTCCGAAGTAGCCATAGAACTATTTGTGTGGTAGTTTACGCACTACTAAGTACTCCGGCATCCGTCATCCGATTTCTATCCGTCATCCGTGAGTCTCCACGCCCGCACTACCTCGAATTCAAATCGGACGCCAAATGGATATGCCAAAGATGGCCCCTGAATTGTTTGAATTTGGATCAGAGATCGGAATAGTGCGTAAGCAACATCCGAATTCGGTCCGAGATTTTTACTTTAGATCGGTATTTTCACGGATTCGGATCGGATGCAGTGCGTAATCGCTCTTATTATTGAATTTGACCAAAAATGCGGTTTCATTCGAATTTAAGGTAGCAAGTGTGTATATTGGTCTTCGATGGCTTGATGTTAACGTACCACCTATGTATTACGTCTGCATCACACACTTGCAGTTTGCAGAAACTGTTAGTCCAAAACCTCGTACAAATCTGTACTTGTGATCTATTAAGATTAAGTGACAGACTAATATCCGCCGGCAAACTGTTAATCAGTGGGCCCTTAATTGCGTATCACAGTCGCATTCAAGCTTTCATTTTGACAATACAACAATATTTAGTGCATACTCAGATTATAAAACAGAAGGCAGATAGACTGACAGGAACAACGTGAGTGCGGCCAAAAAAGCAAATACAAATTCAAAAGGGAATACAATCTCGAGTCAGTATGACACGAAGCGCCGCATTGTTAGGACGTCATCGATAATTTTAATATTTATGATAATAATGCCGTCTTGCATTTTTAAACATTGCAAAAACTGTTCCTAAAAACAAAATAAAGAAGATGGAGTATCTTTTCATAGATTTTATTGATTATTTATCTATTTGGAAATTATTTTACGTGATTATTATTAGTGACATCTTGGAACACAAAACCTTAACAAAAATCATTCGGTGTTGCTTGTTTATATTGAAACATTTACCCCCTAAGTTAGGAAATAAAAATAAGTAAAGAATACAGGAATAACGATTTACAAAAATATTTATTTCGATTATAGTGTTTTATTTATCGTGTTTTTTGGTTGGTATGTTTGTAGGTATGTGTGTCTGTTTGTATGTGTCTTCGTAACTAAAACTACTTAATGTATTGTCTGTCTCTAATAATAATCATGTACCTACGTCAGTCGATTTGCCAACATAAAGTAAATATAGCTATCAAAAACATAATTACAACCACTCACGACTATACTAAATGACTGCCATAAATCCACAAAATATTTCTATTTATCATCTTCTATTCTGTAATCTGAGATTAATAAATTTCTAAAGTAGGTACTTGCATTAAAATACAATCTGACTCAATGGCAGAGATTCACTTTATATATACAATGTATAACTCTGTATGTATCTGCATTTTTCGGAGACATTAAATTGTTTATTTAATATTATGAAATATTATGGGAATGTTGTCATTATCATGGCAACCGTACACGCACAAAGAGGCAACGTGTTCTTATAGTGCTGTCACGCACACATGTCTACAGACGTGCCTCACATTATTGTTCAGTACAGTCTATCTGCCTTCTGTTTTATAATCTGAGAGTGCATAGTTGTTTGTAGAGAAGTCTGATTATTAACGTTGCTATGGTAATTGTTGATCTGTCAAAATTAAAACTATTATGCCAGCTGTAAGCACTTTTCCCACCGCCGACCATGAGCGAGAAGCGAGTAGAGCTAGAAACTAGAAACGAGTTGGCGAGCAGCGAGTGTGTAGTTGCGATAGTTTTATCGCTGGGCTTTAAGCGAGTGTGTGAGTGCGACGGGCGATTACTCGCACCACTCGCAAATGACCGCTGGTTGGTCTCTCGGCGTGATAACTATGTTACGGTATATAATTATATCCCTAGGGATATAACTATATTACGGCTATATCTATCATACTGCGACACATGCCTGCAGAGAGGAGAGTTAGGTTGCTGTTTTCATTAATTGCTGTACGGGAATTATAAGGAATTTTGTGGAATAATAACTGCAGGAATACTCAGTGCAAGAACAATTAATTTTAATGCGGTGAGTATTCCTGCAGTTATTATTCCACAAAATTCCTTATAATTCCCGTACATGGTCCATAACGAGCTGGATAACGTATAATATAAAGAAGATCAGCGGTTACAATCAAGGAATTAAGAATTGTATTATCCACGCGTCGAGGAGGTTTGCCAGTGGATTGGATTGATCTCGAGCAAGCTATTAGCGGTGAACGGCGTTTATAATTAATTTAATATCGTCACCCAACACTCAGGTAGTATAAGTAAAGTTGACAACACTCATCTCCCAGTATGTCCGAGTCCGAGGAAAGGGATTTAGTTAAAAAGCGAGGTAGCTTTAAAGGTCGTTTGACTGCGTTCATCAACTTTCTGGACTCACTTAAGGACAAAGAGTTATCAAACTGTGATGTGTCGGAATTGGAGTTGCGTATGGCCAAGATCGAGTCGTTGTACGAGCGGTATGATGAGGTACAGTTACGTCTGGAATGCATTGTAGATGATCTCAAATTACAATACTCTGAGCGTTCTGATTTCGAGTCTCTTTATTATCAATCCTTGTCCAGAGCACAAAATATTGTGAGTGATTTTAATAAAGATAATAAATCGATGAAAAGCTGTAAAAGTACACATGCTGGCATGCATAAGCCGGTTAAATTGCCAACGATTCAGTTACCAAAGTTTGGTGGATTATATTCTAATTGGCTAGAATTTCGCGACACCTTTACTAGTCTGATTCATTGTAACGATGACATTGACGAAATCAATAAGTTCCATTACTTGAGAGCATCTCTTGAGGGAACTGCTGCAGTAGTAATTAAATCCATTGAGTTTTCTTCGAGCAATTACTCTGTGGCATGGAAGGTGTTATGTGATCGATTTGACAACAAAAGATTATTGGTGCAAAATCATGTGTCCGCATTGTTTAATATCGAGTCCATCTTAAGGGAATCTTCTGTTGCAATAAAAGGTTTAATCGATCACTTAAATAAAGATTTGCGTGCATTAGAGTCGTTAGGGGAACCTGTTAAATTCTGGGACACACTTTTGATTTATATTGTTACTCGCAAGCTTGATCAAAGGACCTATCGTGAATGGGAAGAGTACAAAGGTAGGATGGACAAAGACAGCACGATCACGTTCGAAGCATTTATGCAATTCTTACGTAATCGAGCCGATCTAATTGAGACCTTAGAAATAGTTCGCAATAATAATTCCCAAACGTCAGGTAAATCAGGCCCTAAGATCAAGTCTATGGTAGCAACACAATCTCCTAACGGTTCTAGCACTGTATCAGCTCCTAAAGTATGTCCTAAATGTAATAACAATTATCATATTTTAAACAATTGTCCACAGTTTCTCGCATTAAACAATGACGATCGTCTCAAACTACTGCCCAGCTATAAAGTCTGTTTCAACTGTTTTCATTCAGGTCACTATGCTAATAAATGTAAAAAACCAGGTTGCAAAGTATGCAAACGTAGGCATAACACACTAATTCACATAGATTCTAAAAGCACTATTGCGAATACACTTCGTGATAACAACAACTTGTCTGCGTCGTTTTCTTCACCGTCTACTACCACTGATACAAATACCGTAGCCTTGTCAGCTAACATTGCATCTCCCCGTGGTCATAAGCAGCAAGATGTGTTGTTGTCAACTGTCCTGGTCAAGCTGCGGGACCACAACGGCTGCGTGCATCTCGCTCGCGCGGTTCTTGATAGCGGTAGCACCTCGTCATTCATAACGGACAGGTTGTGTAAACAACTCAATTTAATAACTAGCCAAGTAAACAAATCTATTCTAGGCATCAACAATGTCACTTCGCATGTAGGCAAAACTTGTCGTGTTAAGGTGACGTCATTAGATGACAGTTTTGTTTTCGAACTTAATTGTTTTGTTCTGCCATACATTACAAGTAACGTGCCGTGCCGTGAAATAAACATTTCTGATTTCGAAATACCATCGAATATTATTTTAGCTGATCCTACTTTTTATAAGCCCGCTAATGTCGATTTATTAATCGGCACTGACCTCTTTTGGGAGTTGTTAGGATCGCAAAGACTAATGCTAGGTACCGGAAAACCAATATTATGTGAAACCCGTTTAGGATGGATAGTTTCCGGTCCAATTACTCAAAATTATATTTCACTGCTATCGAATGATGTAAATTGTAATTTTTCTAAAATGGTTTCCGATGGCGATAGTGACTGGGAAAGGCTTAGAACAGAATTGACAAAGTTCTGGCAATTAGAGGAGGTGGATGCGAAATCTTCCAATTCTTACATGCCAGAAGAAAAAATGTGTGAGGATCATTTCGTTAAAAATACGACACGATTGTTTGATGGTCGTTTTTGTGTTCGCATACCCCTTAAGAAAGATCCTTCAGTTTTGGGCAATTCGTTTAAGAAAGCTGCACATTGTTTACAGTCTTTAGAGCGTAGGTTAAAGGTTAAGCCAGACTTTAGTAGAATGTATCACGATTTTTTGTTAGAATACGAGTCACTTGTTCATATGACAAAAATTAATAAACCTAATTTGTGTACTGGTTATTTTATTCCTCACCACGGAATATTACGTGAGTCGAGTAGCACGACCAAACTTCGTGTTGTCTTCAACGCAAGTTGTCCTACTTCGACGGGAGTGTCTTTTAATGACCTACAGATGGTCGGTCCTACTGTGCAGGACGATCTGTTGTCTATTATTCTTCGTTTCAGGTTCCACAAGTATGTCTTATCTGTGGATGTGGAGAAGATGTATAGGCAAATAGTCGTCCACCCGTCAGATAGGTATTTGCAACAGATTGTTTGGCGTGACACTGTTTGTGAGCCGATTAATGTTTATGAATTAAACACCGTCACGTACGGTACGGCTAGTGCACCGTTCCTCGCGACACGATGCCTTAAACAAATAGGACTCGATTGTAGGAACCCTAAAATATCTGATATCATCAGACATGACTTTTACGTTGACGACTTACTGACAGGAGGGAATGACTTAGACGAAGCAAAATTCATTCGCACTGAAGTTACGAAAGAGCTTGCGTCGGCATGTATGCCATTGAGAAAGTGGAAGTCAAATGAACCTCAACTAGTGTCGGATTGTGTTCCTGCGTCAGGCAACTTGCCGGCGTCATTAGACTTAAACATTGGACCTAATGAGCCTGACAGATTGCTTGGTCTTGGATGGTATGTCAGTGCTGATGAGTTAGGGTTTCCTTTATGTTTAACTAAGTCCTCGAATGGGTATACTAAGCGTGATTTGCTATCCGTGATTGCGCGAATTTTCGACCCCTTAGGTTTGTTGGGTCCTATTGTTATCACTATGAAGGTATTGTTGCAGAAATTGTGGTTAGACAAATTATCATGGGATCAACCATTACCTAATGAGATATGGAAACCATGGGATATTATAATTAAGTCTTTGCCTCTTTTAAATCATTTCCGTATTCCGCGAATTGTAGTCTGCAATTTATACGGAGCTAGAACTCCATATTTTCACAGATGCGTCTGAGGCCGCATATGGTGCCTGCGTCTACATTCGCAGTGTTAGTGATAAGGGTGAGCATTTGGTTCGTTTATTGATGGCCAAGAGTCGAGTGGCTCCCATAAAGCCTACAACAATCCCGCGGCTGGAGTTGTGTGGTGCAGTAGTCGGTTCTCGTCTCTGTGAGAAGGTGATGAGCTCACTGCGAGTGAAAATCAGCCGGGTCTATTGTTGGACTGATTCAACCATTGTGTTGGGATGGCTACAGATGATGCCTACCAAACTTCAGCCGTTTGTACGCAACCGCGTCGCTGAAGTTTTGGATAAGGCAGGTAACTGTACATGGCGGCACGTCCCAACCGATCAAAACCCAGCAGACCTCACATCTCGTGGGGTGGATATCAGTGTTCTGCAGGGATTGGATCTGTGGTGGCATGGACCAAAATTCTTAGAACTAGACCCGTCTGGCTGGCCTTCACAAATAAAGTGTCCAGGACTGGAGTCGTTGCCGGAGACCAGACCTAATGTAGTGTTAAGTGCTGACATTAATGATTTAAAAAGTGAGGTTTTGATTAATTTTAGTCGTTATTCTAATTACTCACGGCTGATACGTTCTATTGCTTATCTATTACGATTTATTAAGTCATGCAGAAAACATTATCCAAAGGTTAATTATTTGTCACACGATGAGTTACAAGATGCACTAAATGTTGTAATTATTCAAAGTCAGTCTCAATCATTTCCCGAGTACGAATTACTTTTAAATAAAAGGAGCTTACCTAAAGGGAGCGCCCTTCTAAAGTTCAATGTTTTTTTGGACGACAAAAATATTATGCGAGTAGGAGGACGTCTCAATAATTCTAATTTTGCTTACAGTAAAAAGCACCCTATATTATTACAGTCCACTCATAAGTTAACAAAATTATTATTTCATTTCGAGCATAGAAGATTGATGCATGCTGGCCCACAATTATTGCTAGTTTCCATTAGGGAATCTTACTGGCCAATAGGAGGTCGCAACTTGGCAAAGGCCTGTTATCACAAGTGTGTTTTGTGCCACCGTATGAAGGGTAAGGTCGTAACTCCGTTAATGGGTAACTTACCACAAGAACGCCTTCGTCCAGGTTATCCCTTTGAGAGCACGGGCGTTGATTATGCTGGCCCTATTATGTGTGCAAGTCGTCAAGGTCGTGGATGCAGGCTAGTAAAGGTGTATGTCGCAATTTTCATTTGTTTTACAACCAAGGCCATCCATTTGGAGCTCGTTGGCGATTTAACTAGCAATAGCTACTTACTGGCTTTGAATCGTTTTATTTCTCGGAGAGGTAAACCCCTTGATATATTCTCGGATAACGGTACCTCATTTGTCGGTGCGTACAACGACCTTTCTAAATTTTTAAAATTACATAGTTCGTCCTTGGGTGAAAGTGCAGCGAACGATGGAATAAGGTTCCATTTTATACCCGCATATACCCCGCATTTCGGTGGACTCTGGGAGGCGGGTGTCAAGTCAACAAAATACCACCTTCTAAGAGTGTTGGGAAATTGTAATTTGACTTTCGAGGAGCTGTACACCGCACTAACTAAGATTGAAGCCATTTTGAACTCTCGTCCACTGACGCCGATTTCTTCAGATCCTGCAGATTATACTCCGCTTACGCCAGGACATTTTCTTATTGGGCGGTCTCTTACTTCCTTACCGCAACCTGACTACCAGGATTACTCTGCCAACCATCTATCTCGCTTCCAACGAATCGAACAACTCCGCCAACACTTCTGGAGCAGATGGAGTAAGGAGTATGTTGCAGAGTTACAAGTACGGTCCAAATGGCGTTCCTGCAAAGATGCTCTAAAATTAAACTCGTTGGTCGTGATTAAGGAGGATAATCTTCCTCCTCTGAAGTGGAGACTTGGACGAATTGTGGCTGTGCACCCGGGAACAGATGGCATCGCTCGTGTAGCTGACATCAAGACCTCCACTGGAGTCGTTCGGCGGGCATTCAACAGAATCTGCCCATTGCCCGTGTCTTCGGAATCTGGTTGAAACCGTTGCTTTCAACGCCCGGGGGCATGTTGGAGCTTGTGATCAACACAGCCATAGACTATACACTATAACAGCATAGGCTGAATGGAACACTTTTTTTTTTGGCACCTGTCATCTGTCATAACGTTAGAATAGGCACTTGCTAATTGTTTCCCGCCAAAAATACGAATAATAAAATTGTTCCCGCTAAATTAACACCGCATTAAAATTAATTGTTCTTGCACTGAGTACTCCTGCAGTTATTATTCCACCAAATTCCTTATAATTCCCGTACAATTGCGGAGATCGGGCAAAAATTTTAATCAGATGAGTTGGTTGTATGGATTACTCCAATATAAACAAAGAGTAGTAAATAAAACACAGTAACCAATTTAAAACTTTATTGCTTCTACTATAAAGCTCAACTTTCTAAAAACATTTATTTATGACAATACATAATTTATACTTTTCTACATACTTGTAGTTATTCGGTCTACAAAATGTCTTAAAGGCACTGAGATTGGTTTGACAACAGAGATTGCAACATGAGTAATCGCCAAAGGATTGAAATAACCGATAACTTTTCGAAGCGAAAAATGTATCTTATACTTTCAAAGTTTTGACTCCGCCTCGGAGTCGAACCCATTGATTTAAGGTCTGTGGAAGTACTATCAGATTCAACAGGCGTTAGTTTTACAATACAAAATTAAGTAACAACGTATATTTAAAACTTTTTTTAATTAATTAAAGAAAGTTTTAAATATACAAGAATAACATATTAAATAATATTAAATAAAGAATCATGACGAGTTCCATACATTGATTTGTACAAAAAAATAAAGAATTTTAGAGAAGTTGGAATGGTTTTATAATTAATCTTTGGTGCCTAAAGTGTAGCTTTAGGTATATAAAATATTTTGAAAACCCCGCAATATAAACATAATTTATTTTATGATTCCTAACTTATCATTGGGCTAATTTCTGAACGCGGCAACATTGACAGGTGATTAGTATGACATGTTTAGAAATTAATTCAATTTCAAAAGATTTTGTTTGGAATATTATATTTTATTCCGGGGTTCTAAATTTATTTTAAATGCTGAAAGATATTCTTTAGGGAGCAAGGATTAATGGTAAAACTAATCCAACTTCTCTAAGTCTTTATTTTTTTTTACAAATCCTGCCATGATTCTTTCAACAATCTAATCATTCATTCTGCCTAGACTTTTCCCAACTCATTTGCGACAAGAACGTCTTAAGTACGAAAACCGGTGAAGGGTGGGAGCTTTTGGAAGCAGTCTATTGTAACTACCTAAATTTGACGTTCAAAAAGAACTAAGTAATACTAGTCTACTTTGAATAAACGAGTTTTGAGTTATTTTGAATCGTTTTCTTGAGAAAACGACTTTGAAATGTTTGAATAAAGGCGTTTTTTGAATAATCCGGTTTTCGGACTTAAGACGTTCTCGTTCCAAATGAACGTGTTGGGGTCAGGTTTCTCTAACCAGATGCGGCTGAATACCAGTATTTTACACGGAGCGATTGCCATCAGACCTCCGCAACCCAGTTACTGGGCAATGCCGGTATCCTAAGAGCGATTACGCACTGCATCCGATCCGAATCCGTGAAAATACGGATATAAAAAACTCGGACCGAATTCGGATATTGCTTTACGCACTACATCCGATCCGAATCCGTGAAAATACCGATCTAGAGTAAAAATCTCGGACCGAATTCGGATGTTGCTTACGCACTATTCCGATCTCTGATTCAAATTCAAACAATTCAGGGGCCATCTTTGGCATTTCGCGTCTGATTTGAATCCGAGGTAATACGAAAGGGTTCATACAAACAGTACTACGGCTACTTCGGTCCGTCAATTGTTCTTCCGAATTAGAAAATCACGGATGACGGATAGAAATCGGATGGCGGATGCCGGATGTAGTGCGTAAACTACCATACAAATAGTTCTATGGCTACTTCGGAACGTATTTTCACGGATTCGGATCGGATGCAGTACGTAACCGCTGTAAGGTTAGACCGGTTGTCGGTTTCGGGCTTCTGACTACCCGTAACGACTGTCATAGGTATTCATATGACACCCGGGACCGACGGCTTAACGTGCTCTCCGAGGCACGGAGGGGTCACCCATCCACGGACTGACCGCGACAAGCACTGCTTAACCTTGCTAATCGCATGTTTAGCGCGTTTGTTAGTTAGCCGTGAACCCCTCTTTAATAATCTACTTATCTACAGCTAAATGGCTAATATTTTATTTACACATTTAAAATCAGATTAAATGTGGTCTATACAGGTTGAAATTGTAAACACTCTACAAACCAAAATGGGAGATTGTATTCATCACTATGAACAACTTTTATTTACTATGGGAAAAAACCAGAAAACGCGAAAAAAAAATCTGTCGTTCCCTACATTTTAACGAGTTATGCGAACATAAATGTAGGGAACAGCTGTTTCTTTTTTTTTTCGCGATTTCCGGTTTGGTCCCTTAGTAAAAGTTGTTCATAGTGATGAGTACAATCTCGCATTTCGGTTTGTCGAGTGTTTACAATTTCACCCTGTATTTAACATAATATGGCAAAAAAATGATCAACTTCTTTGGCTACATTTTAATTTCACTAGGGTGAAAAAATACTATCAACTAATTTGTTTATGGACAACACAATATTGTAAAGGAGAATGAGCAATGGTTTACTAACCTAAAGCCTGATTTACACAAGGTAAGTAACTGACTCCAAATTATCGATGGGCGATTATTACTAAAACTAATCGGCTTAGTTGATTGTTCAGTCCAGTCGATAAAAGTCGATAACAATTGATGTTAGTCGATTGTTATCGACTAACGGCGCGCAGCAGGCGACAATCATTGATACGGTTACGGTATCAACTACTAATTTGTATTGAATTGTGGCGCAGCGCTCGTATTACTATACTCGTACTACTAAATAAGTAATTACTAAAAGGTGGTGCGTGAGCTGCCGCTGCGCCACAATTCAATAGTTAAAAGTTCGTGTGCCACTTTACAAATACAACTGCAGTTATTATGCGATTGGTGCTAATGGATTATTTAATTGTCCTCTACTGTCTCAATTTACATTTAGTAGTTCGTCGATTGTTATTCGAATAATTATGGTGAGGAACTACTAAATCGAATGGGCAACAGTACAATTTTCGATTCAGTCGATTGTTTTTTTTTTGCAACAATCGCCCATCGCTACTCCAAACTCGAGACAAGTCAGTGCTGACCCGATATTCACCTAGTGTAAATTGATCGCGACAGCGCCGTACTTACTCCAAATCAATTTAAAAGACCTTACAGGAGACTGTACTAAGCTGCGAAGGGCGAGTCGTTAGCTAGATAGGATGCATTAATTCATAACTAGTCATTGTTTTATAATAAAACTAGCGACCTGCCCCGGCTTTGCACGGGTGCAATTTATACATATAAACCTTCCTCTTGAATCACTGTCTACTAAAAAAAACCGCATCAAAATCCGTTGCGTAATTTTAAAGATCTAAGCATACATAGGGACGGACAGCGGGAAGCGACTTTGTTTTATACTATGCAGTGAAGCGATATTTTTACTACTTTGTTGTAGAATGTCTAAGATCTTTGTACTACTTTTGCACTGCAAATTGATTTACTACTTAATAGCTACTTATTTACCTAAATATACTTTCTGTTAATTAGATAGACGAAGTTCCATACATATTTGCCCATTCTCCTTTGGACATTGAAATTGTATTTTTATTAAATGAAAAAATTGAAATGAAAAAAGATTTTGTATTCTACATCAATTAAATGCTATTATTTTAAAGAAATACTAATTAAGTAAATTAAAATGCTTAGAATAAGGTATTCGTTTGCAATAATACTGAGTTATACTGCGAATAGGAGGTTATTGATGATAAATGATCAGGTACTAAAATGTACGTAAAAAACTAATAATGTAAACATAGCATTGTCCTTAAAATTACAAGATTTTACGTAAAATCGTAAGTACTTATTATAAAAATGGATAAAGGACGCATATTTTGCAGACAACAAAGCGATATATGCCTTGACCTTGTAGTAAGGATGAGACAATGACTGAAAAAATTTAAAAATACTTTTACAGAAATAAAAATGTATGTGTAAGGACACTACTAAGAAATCAGGGATCTCACTATGACACATCAAAACTAAACACGCATATAACACGGCCGCATTACCATCCAAATATGCAATCGAAAAAAAAAGAGTATTAAACTCTCAATCACCGTAATTATAGACACAATAGATAAGACAATTAAGTGTCGTCCTGGGACGACGGGCGGTACGCAACCGGTTAAGCAAATAATAACGTTCAAAGAACACAAAAACAATGCTCGGAACCAGTTGCAAAAATATCAGTTAATAAAGGTAAACGGTTTCGCATAATGTTTTCGTTCATAACGAAACCGACAATCATTTCGTCGTATAACCGAAATAAACTGGTTTAACTCAACGCGACGGAGCTATCAAAAAGTTTCAAACTTGAAAGTAACAAGTTTCAGTGACATTTCAAGGACGAAATACCGGTTAATGAATGCTGTCCGTAAAGAGAACTTTATTCCAGAATAACTTTCAATTTACCGGTTAACAAGAACGAAACCGAAATATTGAGTTCCTTACGTATTTAATTACCGGTTTAAAAAAAAACACGGTTTCCGAGCCATCGTACTGAATTTAACTGTCAAATGGCATTTGCAAGCGGAGTCACCATAAGGCCCTGCGCAGACGGTACACTTTTTGTGCGATCGAGTCTGCGGCGCACAAAAAGTCTGCATGGCGCGCAAAAAGTCGGTCGCGGATTTTTCACAGACTCAACGCACACGACGCACATCTTCGATCATTTTGTCGGCAGAGCTGTAGGGACGTAGACGCTATGGAAATCGTGCAGAGATCGCGAAGTTTTATTTTGTACATGAAGTACAGAAAAAGAAGAAGAAATAGAGAATTTTGGGTACATCCTATACTTTCGGAAAGATTACTGAAGGGACAGTTCTATACTAAACATTCAATTCTGAAACAACATCCGGCAATTTTTTTCAAATTGTATAAAATGTCTGTTACTACATTTGATGAGTTGCTATTTATTTTGAGACCTGCTTTGACTCATTCGTATTTCTTGAATTAACATAGTTACATCGACCTCTGGCGCCATGATAATAGATCGCGTGCGTTACGTCCACCCCTAGCAAATGCAGATGGCCGACTAAAGTGTGCGCCGTCTGCGTTAGCGCGCGTTGAAGCAAACGTTCAATTTTTTTCACACACTTTTTGTGCGGAGCGGCGCGCCGCGGCGCGGTGCGGTCTGCCCGAATTACACGGATTTTTTGTGCGCCGGACTTTTTGCGCGTCGTCTGCGTTACTGCATATAATTGCATAGGTTCTATTTTCACAGACTAAAAAGTGCGTCACGGATAGTCTGTCGTCTGCGCAGGGCCTAAACTGCAAAAATATAACTGTAATGCGGTCCGGTTTCTTGCATGTTTTTCTTAAAATGTCATAGTAAAAACGTCCTTAAAGTATTACATACCTATATTGTACTAAAATGATGACACTATTATAATTAGCTAAACCATGTCAAAACTAACAGAGTTATCGTTCCACTCAAGGCCATGACGTCACTGAGATGTCAAACAGTATTCACACGGAAGATATCTGAATGCACTATCAACATTAATTATCAAACATTTAAAGAACTTTATCGAAAAATTTACGACATTTTTGTTATCTTAATAAAACTGAATAAATAATACGTAACATTTCGTAGTGTTTGTACTTATCTGATAACAAATAACTGGGATAAAATAACGTAATACAATCACGCCTGTATTCTGCGAAGGTAGGCATTAGGCAGAAGTGTATACGCCTTCATTCCGCCGTTATGTTTGCGTCCCATGTAATAGGGGGCGAGCCTATTGCCATCAACCGGGCACAAATCCAGACTCCGGACTGCTATTGAGAAATTCGACACGGAATAACCCAACAACACTTAGCCCGACCTGGGGATCGAACCCAGGACCCCACGTTCAGCAGTCGCGCTTGCGACTAACGAGGCAGTCGGATAAAATATTAGTTGTAAAAATTCTGTCTCGAAATAAATTACTTATAAAGTTAATAACAGTTCAATAATTAATCAATACAAATGTAAAGACAATATCAATTGAATTTAAAAATAAATCTCACTTAAAAATCAACGCCTCGTATTGAGGCCTTAGCGCCTCAACTCGAGGCAACAACCCACAAAAGCGCATCACTATCTACAAATAAATACAAACTACGCATTTATTTCAAGACTCTTTTGCAGATCTTTAAGCATATCCCAGAATACTAATAGTAAAACAGTGTGGGGCGCTTGTCGTAAGTAAGAGGGCCCCATGCCTTTTGCAAAGGCTATTAGGCCTTCCGCCTTGGTGATCTTTCTCGCACAGTCGGCGATACCCGTGTAGATGACGCCGCGACCGTTCGCGTCGACAGCTGAAACAAATAAATCGGTGGTTATGTTCTAATTATGATAACCTATAATTGTAGGTCAATTTGTTTTTTTTTTGTTGTTGTGTTAGATGAGTAAATTAATTACAATACGGCCGACGTATCTTGGCGAGTCTGAAATTAGCTGATTAGCTGCGCAGTAGATAACTTCGTTTCTAAAAGATTCATTGCGCAGCCAAACAACTAACTTCAGACTCGCCAAGATACGTCGGCCGTATTGTACCTACGTTAATGTTATTGTGCGATTTCTCAACGAAAAAAATAAAGTTCTGCCTAGAATTTTCCTAACTACAGTCTGTTTTTTAATCTCGGAGACTAAATTGACAGGTACAAATGTCAAACTTGTTCAATTTTGGACATTATTTTCATATTTGACTTTTCGTGCCTGTCAACACTAGGAAGCGGTGAAGGGTGGGCGCTTTGAGGGCAGTCTTATGTATATATGACGTTCAAAAAGAACTAAGTAATACTAGTCTACTTTGAATAAACGAGGTTTGAGTTTGAGTTTGAATTCAGTCTCCGAGATTAAAAAACGAACTTTACGTTCGGGTCAGCTTCCAGTCTAACCGATGCGGCTGAATACCAGTATTTTACACGGAGCGACTGTCATCAGACCTTGCAGACCAGTTACTGGGCAATGCTGATATCCTAAGGTTGTCAGACTTCCGGGCTTCTGACTAACCGTAACGACTGCTATAGGTAGTCTCCGAGTGCTCTCCGAGACACTGGGGTCTCGATGTGTAAAGAACGGTCACCCATCCACAACCTGACCGTGGCAAATGCAACTTCACCTCGTAAATCGTATGATCGGCGCTGTTGTTATTTACCCACGAGCGAGGAAGAGGGCTTCTTGGAGAAAGTGAAAGATAAATCGTTAAAAAAATAATAAGATCGACTGTTTCATGTGCCAATAAGTGATAAGTAATAGTAGAGCTACTTGTGACAGAGTTCGTCCAAGGAAGTAATACCAACATAGATACCTATTTCTGCCGCTAAGCAGCATTGCTGTGTTCTGGGTCGACGGGTATAGGTGCTGGTGAAATTACAGGCACACGAGATTTTCCTACTTTGTCTCTAAGGTTGGTAACGCATCAGCAATCCTCTGAATGTTGTACGTGTAGGCGGAGGTAATCGCTTTCTATTAGGGCGTATACATAAAGGAAGCGGGTAACCGGCGCCGACCTGCCTGCACTTGTCGGTACTGGTGCGTGCAGGTAACTGCTACATAAAGGAAGCGGATAGAAGCAGGGGCTGGCATTTTTTAACAAAAATACGCCTTATTCCCTTGCAAATACAACAACAAATGACGGCCTACCAGCGCTGATTGGAGCAGGTCGGAACTTGCCGGCGCAGTTTGGAGATTGTCGGCGCTGGTTCGCCATACAGTCCAGAGACTACCTGCGCCGACTAACTGCGCGGACCAGCACCGATAAGCGCTGACAGATCGGCGCTGGCAACCCGCTTTCTATATGTATAAGCACTTAGGTGGAACGCCGGCTTGTTTGCCAATCGCTAAAGTTCTCAGTGGGATTTTTTGAATACACAATTTGTGTTTGGAATTTTTTCTACGCTGACGTTAGACTGCGTCAGTCGCGCGTAGTAAATATACATATCTACGAGTTTATGATATGACACGACTATAATACAGCTACAAATATACATGTGAGTAATGCTGCAGCTAACACGAGCGGCGTACGTCAGTGCGTCGTCGCATTGCATTGTAGTGTGACTCAACAATTCAAATTTACCCTACTAGGAAATAGAACACAAAGATTTCAATGTGTGTGTCTATATTTTTCGAGCGTTAAGCTCATCATTAAGACCTTATTTTGTACCTTAAAGTCTCAAGTACTGTAATTATAGACACAATAGATAAACAATGGCACTGACGATCCGGATCGTCGCGCGGGACGATACCGGTTAATAATACTAATCCTAACTAATATTATAAATGCGAAAGTAAGTTTGTTTGTTTGTTACCTTTTCACGCCTAAACCACTGAACCGATCATACTGAAATGTTGCACATCCGTTGTCAGGTGTACAGAAACGGGTATAGGGTACCTTTCATCCCGAAAAAAACTACTGTTCCCGAGGAAAACAACAATAACGATAATAAATGGCGCCACGTGTCTCTCGAATCATGATTGAATTATATTATTATAGAAACTTTAGTAGTGTGTTAAGAGTTGATTCTCGAATTCGAAATTAACGCGCGTGCAAAAGCTAGTTAGATATAAATATTTTGTACCTCAACAGTTTTTGATATAATGACGTTTTAATGTAGCGTCTTTTTCCAACTTTGTTGGGGCTAATTTTCAGTCTAATCAGATGCGGCTTTCTACCTACTAGTATTTTACACGGAGGGACTGCCATCAGATCTCCGCAACCCAGTTACTGGGCAATGCCGATATCCTAACGTTAGACCGGTTGTCAGACTTAGACTAAGCGTATGCCGTATGCGGTAGAAAGCGGGTTGCCAGCGCCGATCTGTCAGCGCTTATCGGTGCTGGTTCGCGCAGTTAGTCGGCGCAGGTAGTCTCTGGACTGTATGGCGAACCAGCGCCGACAAGCTCCAAACTGCGCCGAAAAGTTCCGACCTGCTCCGATCAGCGCTGGTAGGCCGTCATTAGTTGCTGTATTTACAAGGGAATGAGGCGTATTTTTGTTAAAAAATGCCCCTGCTTCTACCCGCTTCCTTTATGTAGCGGTTACCTGCACGCACCAGTACCGACAAGCGCTGGCAGGTGCGCGCCGATTACCCGCTTCCTTTATGTATACGCCCTAATGGAAAGCGATTACAATGCAAGTGACACAGCACAGTACAGACTTTGCAGGGCAGGGCAGGCGAGGCAGACATAGGCCACGACCGCGTGCTGAGGCTTCCAACCGTCCCGCGAGAGCTGGGACGTCCCGTTCCTAGAGCTTTAAAGGATGCGTCCCGCGAAAGACGTGTGCGGGACGCCAATTGTCCCGTTTTATCGTACCTACGGCTAAACCTTCGGGCAGAAGTCGGAATTTAGTGAACGCACGTTTTGTTTACCTAGAAGAGTGGAGATTGCGACCGCGAGACACCCGTCGAACGAACACAATTACAAAGTAAAACATTCAATAAAACTATTTAAAATAATTTCTGATTGTATTTTTCGCCTCCATAACTAAAGTCCCCGTCACGAGAAGCTATAAATTTTGTAAATAAAGAACTTCTACAAAGTTACGTAGCGACAATTCAATCAACAACAAATAATCCCAAATTCAATCAACTCAAAGTTACATACGTGTAATACGAAACTAACGAGCAATTTCACTTAGTCGGGTTATATTTTAGCGATATAAAGCGCTATCGTCTAATGTTTTGTGGTACCGGAACGTGTCTGACTCATGGAACGTCAACATTTGGCCCGCCATTTTGAAGTAAGTTCACACTGACGCTGTCAATGCTGTCATTTGAGTTTTGAATGCGTTTCAGTTTGTTTGTGTTGTTTTCGTAGATTATTATTTATTATTATATAAATAAAATAAAAACCATTATATAAAAATCATTACAAAACTGTTTTTTTTATTTGTTCTAAAGGTTGCGAACCCCTAAATGTGTGTTTACAAAATTTATAGCTTCTCGCGACGGGGACTTTATGACTGTTGGGTCCCGCTTTTTTTTGCCACGCCCCGCATTTTGATTGCCAAAGTCCCGGTAAATTCATACATTGAGGTTGGCAAGCCTAGCTGTGGCTGTGACGCAGCTCGAAACCAAATTCGAGTTTTAACTAGTTAGTACAAAGAATAGACGTGTTCGAGTTGACGAACGTTTTTTTTAAACCGGAAACGCCCCGCCTTCGTCCCAGGACGACACCTGCCATTGTTTATCTATTGTGTCTATAATTACTGTACTTGAGTAATAGTCTGGATGATTGATATCATATAAACAAGGTTCACAACGCATTAATTCAATTAAATGTTCTGTCATTGCAATAAAATTAGAATTAGCGGTAAAAAACACGTGTCGACATGTACCCGTCGCGCAGAAATCTGTGCCGGCACTACAATGAGGCGCAGGGCAGGACAGACGCATGTCTGCGTCGCACGCGCTTGCGCCGCAGCGTACGCAGCTTTTAGTACGTTCATGCATTACAAAATCTGCTCTGCCCTGCGCTGCGTGCATCTGCGACACCTGCGTCTCAGCATACGCTTAGCCTTACGGGCTTTTGACTATCCGTAACGACATAACTATCGGGCCACCCATTCACGGAGCGACCGCGGCAACTGCAGCTTAACCTTGCAAGTCATATGATCCACGCGGTTGATAATTAACCACGAGCCTCTCGAGCTTGTTTGCCAACCAATTACGTAAACAAAGACTCCTATAAAAATGCTTCTCTACCTTGGTTATAAAGCCTGGTCATGATGACATCCATGGGGTTCAGGAATACTGTCTTCACCAGCGCTCCGATGTTGCTCGCTATGAACGCTGTCAAATACTTTGATTGCTGGAACATGTCGTTGTTGTCCATCCATTCTTTACACCTGAAGCGATAAGATAAAACAATCGTTAGTGTGTTTAAGTTTTAGAATTAGGAATACCTAACAGGCGTATGTTATGAAGCAGCGTAACACTCAGTTGCAAGAAAGGTCCATTAAATTTTAATGCTCTCATTAGAATGTTAATGCTCCATTAACCTCTTCTGTCCATTGCAAGAAGCTAGATTTAATGGAATGATTAACTATCCATTAAAATTAATTTTTGATGTGTCAAACTCCCCATGATTTTAATATAAGTATGATAATTAGTAAATGAAGAACGAACTACGACCTAATTAGTGTTCATGCAATAGCCATTAATTTAATGGAAACTTTATTCTTAATGACGGATTAGTTAATGATCACCTAATGGTATCTTTCTTGCAACTCAGTGTTAGCCAAGCGCATGATTGATTGCTTGTCTACCATGCGGGAAGGGATTCCACGCATACAGTAATGAAAGCCCGGCAACACAGCTAGCGGGCCCGACTAGTGTGATATAGCTCCGCACAGTTAGTTAACTCGGGGCGCTAAATTGACTCAGGTATAGAATAGCATGTTTTCTTTTTATTTGTTGAATCTTTAATAATCCCATGCAGTGTCAGTAGATAACGAGGTTTGAAGGAATTACACGAATTTGGATACACCTGTATAGGCGTCAAATCTCAGCGAGGTTATTAAAAGAGAAATAATAAATCAAGCCACAAATTTATTTATTGGCCACGTGACCAAACTTCTCATTTTATAACTAAGCAACGGGAAAATGAGATAACCTCTAATAAACTAATTCGACTTTTTTACAACGCCAACTAAATTTTTGGGCACCCCGACACTTTACCCGTTTACCCGTTACTTTAAACCCTACAGACAGAAATAGGAGCCGCGCGTAGCGGGGCTCCGTCGTGGCTCCGTCGACTCTTTTTGTTTTTCATTTGTTTTTATTGTGAAAATGAAAGTGGGTGACGAACAGTGGCTTATATAGAAGATAACTAGTGGCTAAGATAGTATCATTCAGACGCTCGTTAATTGTGGCTGACTTAGTAATTTAGAAGCTAATGTAGATTTTTAGAGGCGAATAATGCTATTAAAAAGAAGTCTGTTTAATTAGCACCCTTATTAAAATATATCTTCTGTTATTATTTTCATAATATAAACGTAAGAAGAGGGCGTTTTCTAGTAGTAACACTGCGATAGGTCGAGTCGAATGATAAATAAAAAGCGTCAAGTGGGAGTCGGACTTGCGGACTAAGGGTTCTGTACCTACCACGACTAGTTTTCCTGCTTTTACTATTTTTTGTTTAACTATAGAGTATGCACTAAAATCATACCAAGTTTCACTTCTTGTATGTATTACCGTTTTTGAGAAAGAGCAACCTTTAAAAAATACATATTTTTTTCGAAGTTCTTCGTATAGAGACCCCCTTGGGATTTACACTTTTAATTATTTTTTATAATTGCTATGATTAAAGCCATAGTAACACATATTCTGTGAACATTTCAACTAGCAACCTATTACGGTTAAAAAGATACAGCCGTGACAGACGGACAACAGTCGTAGGTTTAGTAATATAGTCCCTTTAGCACCGTTTGGGTACAGAATCCTAAAAAGTAAGTATGTATAATAACAAAAGTTTCATCAGCTGACTCTTGCAACATACTACGGGTTTCTTATCATTGTTATTAAAATAACCTACTTTGCACTTTGTTTATAACCAGTGTATTTTAAGATGTGATAGCCTAGCGGTCATTTGCCTTCCATGTAGGAGGTCAGAGTTCGAGCCCGGCCCGCAATTCGTGACTTTTCGAATTCATGCACAGTCGGGGACTTGAAATGTTTACCGCCCTAAGGTCTATAATTCCTTGCACATTACTTTTTCATAAGTTCGCTTGGTCGCTCGCAAAGAATTGATAGGGCAAAGGTACTTTTTTCTTAATTGTTATAAAAAGGTTAATTTAAAGATCTATCTACATATTATGGTAGCATAGAAAACGAAATCGATCTATTTAGTAAATTCAATCAAATTCGCTCTAAACAACTTTTAACAGATACCTACCTAAAAAGGAGTTCATAACATCAAAAAGTGGTTAGTAGCCTTTTTGCCAGAATCGACGATTAACAATTTAAAAAACTAATACTTATGTAAGTTGTTATGACATCTTAAAGCTGGTGTCCACTAGGCTCGCCGAGTCGAATAGAACCGCAATAATACGACTCCTATACATTTACTATAAAACTGCTTCGATTAGCGACGACCGGCTCTACGACGGGAGAGCTCGGTGGATCGTGACCGGCGGCGGTGGGACGTCGCGACGGGCCTCGTCGGCGAGGACGGTAAGCCGGACGGCGGCGGACGCTGTGTATTGTAATTTCGTCATCGGGCTCTAAAAGTGTGTGCCTGTAGAAGAGAGGGACTGTAGTCGGCCGCTGCGGCGACTAGGGGGTTCGGATGGCGGGGGGCAGTTTCGAAGTAACGCTTGGAAATGCGTTTGAGGTATTGCCTAATGGTTGGCATTATTAGATCGAGACGGAAAGAAAATAAGTGAATTAGAAACAGATTCTAATGAAATCACTTAGCCACCGCGCCAATCGTGTCGTCAAGTTAAGTAAAATAGTTCCAAAAAGTACTTACACGGCAAACGAAGCAATTTGCGACGCGGACCCCACGGAATTCCTCATCATCATTCCGTGAGCACCTCTCCACAATCCAGAGAGACCGTTCTTGGTGTAAATTTTTTGCAACGCAAATATCATTCCTGGGTGAGCATGCTGGGTCCCCACAGCTATCTTCTGAGAGGAGTAAGACATGAGCTGTGTCTTCACCAGTTGAAGGGGACTCCCACACAGTCCACCACACATGCCAGATATGCAGCCAAAGATGAGACTGTTCATAAACTTTGTGTTGTTCTGCTCATCTCTTAGGAAGCCGTAGTCGTCTGCATGCTGGTATAAACCTAACCTACAAGCGAATATCATAATGAGTAAACGTTTTCATAGTAGTAATATAACAATTTGATATTTTTATGACGATGGAGACTAATAGAACATTTTTATACAGCATAAATATAAGCCATCTTCCACAAAAAAATATTAAAAACCTTAAATATTATACATAGAAAAAGAAGTAAAAAATATAAGACATGCAAAAATCAGTAGGAAAAAAGACACAACTCATTCCAAACCCAACCAAATCATTCACAGCAAAACCAAAATAAATACATAAACAAAACAAAAAAACAGCTTACCTTACCCCGTTAACAACAAGTTGGAACCACAACGCAGGCACAAGTCCCTTTTGCAACGCTGCAACTCCGTCATGTTTTACGATGTTGAACATTGCATGGGGAACATTCTTATAGTGGACAGCATGTTTGCCTCTCGCTCTGAGCTCCCCTTGCAACTGCATGCGGGTCTTGACAACGTCGAATGGGTTGCTGAAGAACCCAGCACCCACCCCTGCCAGACCTCCCACAACGAAGTCCATTGTACTACGGAAGGCACGGTTTTTTCAGCTCAGTTTTGGGTGCTGCTATCATTATGGTAGCGTTAAGTGGAATAAACAAGCTTGTATTCTGTGCTTTTATAATTTAAATATTTATATAAAGTAACATTTTAATTTGTGTAGAGTATTTCTAAGAAATGCAGATTTAGGCATGCAAATTTTTATATGAAATTGATGGTTTTGATTACAGTTAGGTGCATAACACTGACTAACACAACACAGACAAATATAAAACGGAGAATGGCATAACTGGCTCCAAGATTAAAGAAGCACCAGGCTTGGGTAAGTATACAGGCTTATCAACTGTGCATGAATGGCTAAATGCGAAAGTATAGGGAATGGGGAAAAATGCTGAAAGGAGTTTCATGCCTGATTATGATAAAAACTCAAACTGTATTCATAGATTTGACTAGACATCCCTAAAAAGGAGTTTATAACATCAAAAAGTGGTTAATAACCTTTTTGCTAGAATCAATGTTTCACAATTTTAAAAACAAATACTTATGTATATGATATCTTAAACCTTATTGCGCACAGTGTGAAAAGGAATCGAATTTGAAATCTGATAAACATTTCAAGTCCGTGGCTACCATATGCTAACATGCTTATACAATTTACAAATTATGACACTTTACACAGATGTTTGTTTTAACACTTATAAGATAACCAGCTACTGAAATTGATTATGTAACACACAAACAATGAAAAATTTTACTAATTACAGGTAAATTATTAACTGATCAATTTACAAAAATATAGAGTAGACATAATAGATAAAGTGGATTCTGGCTTGATATGAGTAACATGGTCAATAAGCGGTTTAGATATTTCGCTTCTTCGCACAAAAAGTGTATTATCTCAAAGTTTTGCAAAATCGAGTTAAGTATACAGAAATACTAAATATGACCTATATTTTCTCCTGAATAGTGACAAAAAAACCCAGCTCCGAAATTCGCCGCTGGAAGATATAATTGTTAGATTAACATTGGCAGGATTTCATTAATTGTTTAAACTTGAAAACTTTCTCCTGTAAAATTAGTAAATTCTGAAATTATTTTTTCATGTTGTTTCAGATATTTCGATCAAGGCTATCATAGATAAAATTATAACAGTTAAGAAAGCAATGATAAAGAAAAAAATAAAAAAAATATGTTAAAAAAATATGCTTTAAGGTATTATTATTTAATGTTTAAAAGAATGTAGACTGTTATTTAATTTCCAGTAGAGGACGCCCTAGCTAGAAGGACATACATCAATGTATTATTGGTGATGTTTGTTGTCTACTCTCAACCAGTGTGTGTATGATAAGATGTATGAATGTGGACAACTCAAAAGGAGTATGGATCGTATGCATTCTAGTTTCTGCCTATGCCCATGGGAAAAAGGAGTGAGTTTATTTATGTATATGTATGTAGCTTTGACTGGTTAACAGGATAACAAAAAAGCAAAGCTGAGAAAATGTTAAATAATAAATATGATAATTTATCAAACACACCTTGTTTAGCAAAGACACAAAAACGCAGTTGAATGTTGTTATAATTTAGCACAAACACACTGAAACGTCTTAGTTTTTTTTACGAAAATATTGATTTTGTTCACCACATAATAGAAATATTAAAATTAGAATAAATAATAAAAATTGTTAAACAATTAATTTAAAGGCGCAACACGTATTGTTTTACAAAGTGAACGTTATAAAATACGACTATAGAATGATTTTCATTCATAAGTACGAAATTAGTTTCGGTTTTTACGTTCCGAGACTTCCGAGCATTGTAGTAGATAGTCACGTGTGGATATAATCGCGAAACAAGCGAACTGTGATGTAATAACAGTGAATTAACTCGGCATATCGCAGCACATGCGTCACTCAAAACACAATGATAACATTATTTTATTTTTACCAAATTCTCGTTTGAGAAGCCTCACTTACCTAAATGTTCACAATGCCGGTGAAAGTATTGAAGTCATCTGATGTATTCTATTATTGATATATGGGTCAACATCATGGGCCGCTGCACACTCGATTACGCGACGGAAAACTTATTTGAAAATGTTTTATTTCTATTTCTATGATTTCGTAATACAAGGGAATTTTCGTTTTCTCGTGTCAAATGTCAAACTGTGTGTCAATGTCAAAATGACAGCGATAAGCTGACATATTGCGTTCCATTTTACTCAAAATGAAGATTCGGCCACGAACGCCATTACAACGAAGTAAAATAATATTCTATCTATGGTTCAGCCACCGCATTGAACGGCGCTTCAGCCTCGCGCCTCGCCACGCCGCCAGTGCCTCATTTCTGATTTGTAGTATCTTACCCTTACTTACCATGTCAAGGATAATAATAATATAATAATAATAATATAATATTTTTTGGGACATTTTTCTACACAGCACCATCTAGTCCCAAACTAAGCAGAGCTTGTACTATGGGTACTAGACAATGGATATAATACTTATATACTTTTTTTTTTGTAAATACATACTTATAATACATAAGAAACACCCAGACGAACACAAACACTTATATTCATCACATAAATATTTGTGTCCTGTGGGAATCGAACCCACGACCTCGTGATCAGCAGTCCGACACTCGAACCACTAGACCACAGACGTCGTCAAAATCGATAAAATTAAATACATATTGGAGTAGTCTTAGAGCAACGTTCCCACCTACGACTCCAAGTTTATCAGTCTCTCCACTGTCCCACTGCTGGGCACAGGCCTCTTCTCAGATTGAGAAGGGTTTAGGCCATAGTCCACCACGTTAGCATGGTGCTGGTTGGCGGACTACAGACACTATCTAAACTTTTTGAACCCCTTTCAGTTTTGCCGGTTACTTTACGATGTTTTCTTTGACCGTTAACGCAAGTGAGTGATATCTAATCAAATTCTGATCTGCACATGAATTCGAAAAGTCAGAGGTGCGGGCCGGTATTGAACTCGGACCCTCTTCTGGTTCTGTTAGAGAGAGCTAAACAGTGGACCGTTCACAGTGGCCATCAAAATGTTGAGAGAGACTCCGTCAGATCTTTACGTTTGGGGCCACATTAAAGACAATCTGCTTCACACTGGTACAGGTGGCAAGTAGTGTAGTGTTTGTTACTCATGAGCGAGTAGTTCAGATGAACACTTTAGGTGAGCCGAACTTAGAGCATATATCTACGAACCCCTCTGAATACAAAGCCGTATGAATCGTGAACTTAGAGCATATACTGAAAGAGAATAACCTCCTTTGAAAGTCGAAAAAGTTCCTGTGTTTGAGGTAGTAAACTTATCTGGCTGAAAATGTAAAAAAGAAATAATGACATTCATCACTATCAATCATTAAAGTCTTTGAAAATCATTGGAAATAAATATTATCGTTTGACAAGTTTATTATAATTTAAATTTAATGTTTTCAGCAAATACAAAAAAATAATGTAATTTACGAAAAACATCTCCCAATTTAAAATTACATTAAAAAAGACCTAAAAATTTAAAATGGCTGTGGTGAATGCAATGTTCCTATTTGAGGTGGTGGTGGAAAATGTACAAAGTATGGTAGAGAGTAGATTTTTGGTTATAAAAAGTGATTTTGCGAACATATTTTCACTTGAACTTAAAGATCCTAAACAAATGCATATAGTAATGCCGGAACCATTACCTTTGCCACCTGCACCGCCTGGGAAGAAAGGCAAGAAAGCAAAAAAGCCGCCTAAACCAAAAAAAGGGAAAAAGGGCAAAAAGGGTAAAGTTGTGGAGCCTCCCCCAGAACCATCGATACAATCTGGACAGTCAGTATTATTTACAAGCAGTGCCGAGATTTTAATACAAAACATGAAGCAATGTCCGATGGAGCTATCCTTGTGGAGCAAGGAGGAGAATTTAGTCTTTATCGGTTCAACTTCCATACCGTGGGACCCAGTATTCATATTATTTTTAGAAAAAATCCTTAATTGTCAGGACCCTGAGCCCGTGTTTGTAAAAGACGACTACAATATATTTCAAGAAGGCATGGCGAAAATAATGGCGAAAATATCAATTCAAGTAAAACTGACGTACTTGACGGATAAGGTCACAACAGCGTTCCGAACACTTTCAGAAGATCCCAATATGAGGAAATATCTCTACACTGGAATTAACTCCAAAACGACATCTTACATGTGCACTATGAAGACAACAGACGAAGTTTTCGAGGAGAATTGCAATAAATTTGAAAATAAATTTATTGTGGACAAGCCTAAACCAACTAAAATAACTTTTGCTGACTATAAAAATGCTCCTAGCGCTAATCTCACCTTCTTTGGGGAAAACGATTATTGTTGTCTGAGTCATGCGGATAAACCTCCCGAATCAATATACAAATCGCCCGAAACTTGCCCAGACATCAATTTTATTATCGACTACGTGAGAAAGATAATTGTTTCCTGTAATGATAATATGAGGATGCTAACACCTCGACCTACGATATGTCCGAGAGTAAAAGCTACAGATATTGATAGGCGTTGTTACTGCCGGGAGACAGCATGGCCCAAAGGCAAATTCGCTGAACGGTTTAAGCAGGAAGCACAAAGTGGACCGTGTCCACTTTGCATCGATGTTGGCAAAAAGCTTCCGGACTCTCGTGCCGCTACGTTCGACATTGCTAATATACGAGGTCCGTGTGGTAGACCAGAATGCAGAATTGCGAGAGATATTAGAGCTTACATTGAAAATCTAGTTGATGAAGACAACGAAGAGTTTAATATCAACACTCTTATTGGGCCTTGTGGAAGTAAAGATTGTATGTTAGTTCAAAAGATTCAAGAGTTCCTGCGGCATGAAGGCGTGTTTACTACGGGCGCGACACTTGAAGGCACGTCCACTCAATGTGCTTGCGTAGAAAAAATGAAACAGTCACTTAACAGGCGATCATCATGTGAGACTACCTGTAGCAAAGATTGTGCGGATAGTTCGAGCGATGCCACTATCTGCGACGGGGAAGGATGCCCTTTTAAAAAACCTGAACATCAAGTGTTTGACGTGTATTATTTTACAGTAGAATATAATTTCGAATCTGATAAAGACCCTCCCGGTCCTGGTACTGCCACCAGTAATGAATCTGATAAGTCAAATAAATCTTCCAAGCACAAATTTTGCGCTCCTGACTGCCCTAGTATGAAGGATTCGGACAAAACGTCCTGCTCCAGAACTATGTGTTCCGTCGACTTGGATAAACTTCATGATCCTGAATCTTCGAAGTGTGCGTCACCAGTGTGTCCAAGCAAACATGACTACACTCCAAGTCCTGCAGACAGCAACATAGAAATAACCTTCGATGATATTCAGAACCATTGCTGCGTCAAGACGTGTCCAGTAGCCGATAAAGTTAAAGAATTTATAGCTGCAGGTGTCACGAAAAAAGAAAAGTGCAATTTGGAAGAAGATGACCCCTGCTACTGTGACTGTGTATGTACCTTTAAATTTTCTGAAAAAACTACGTACTGTCCCATTTGTGGAGGCTACGAGTGTCTCGGGAACGATATGCGAAACCAGCCAGAGTTTATAAAGCCTCACCCGTGCCCAGTGTACCATAAACTGTACGATAAAAAGCGCATTAATGTTAAAAGTCCATGGCCAGAGGAAGAAAAACCGCAGACAAGTCCAAAAAGTTCGAAAGCTGGTTCAAGAACGACTGAAAAGGCTGTCGACAGGAAACCATCGACGAAGACTGGAAAAATTCCAGAGAAAAAGGAAGTCGGTGAAGAAAAATCTAAGAAGAAAAAAGAAAAGAAGAAAATTGGAAAGTTCACCGTCAATGTGGCGGCCGAGCGTGCGTGTCGTTCGATTATCTTAGTTCGGCCACACATTGTCAGAATTTTCTGTCAGTAAATTTCTGACAAATTTTCTGCATGACTCTGCTCACACATTATGTTTTAGACCTCGCACACTATCAGAATTTGCCGGATTCGGGAGCCTGCTGGCTCTAGTACAAAATGTATGAAAGTTGCCTTGCTGCCTAAAAGTTGGAAGCAGTTAAGTGATGTAGCGTTCAAAAAGAAAGTAAAAAGTTTTCTAGCAGATAAAGCCTATTATAATGTGAATGAGTTTTTGTCTGGCATGCTCCTATCATTCAGTATTTTCGATTACATATTTTATTAAGAATGACATTCGAGATAATTTAATTAATTTAATTCATAAGATTTTTTTTGAATGTATTATTTTTATTAATATTTGTATGCCATTGATCAAGGCAAACATGATGATCTGTATTTTAACTTTTAACATCTTGCATGCTGACAATTGTTTTGTATGTATTAACTACTCATGTTTGGACAAATAAATTATCTTATTTTATGCGCAGAGTCTTCACGCATGCGTCAGAAACGTTTGACAGAAATTTCTGATAATGTACGGTTGGGCTAAATCTCGACTATACACATTTCTATAATTATAAGCTAGGTACTTACTACTGTGTTATTTTTCAGCGGCACAAGTGCCTGTAGAAAAGAAGCCTGACTTGAGATATCCCTACCCTGCCGTTCCCAGAAGTATGGGTTGGAATTGGAATGCTGATGACATACCGGGGTTGAAGGTAAAGTATTATTTAATTAACCTACATTATTTTCTGAATGTGAAATGATATATGCGTAAATGACGACAATGCTCTTGAGACTGCTTAACTACTTACCAGTTTAAATTCCGCCGCTTAAAGTATTTCGTTTTCGAAATTATGGTGGTAAAATATAATATTATTTAACTTTATAAAAATGTATTCCACCTCTGACATTGTCCTTGTGACTTGACTAACAACAGTTTTAGTATATGTTATGCTCATGCTGACTTTTAGAAATAGCTAGTGGTCTTCAAACGCTGTGTGCTAATGTTAAAATGTTCAAAATTTTACAAAATAAGTAAGTACGTATATAAATCACTAAGATTTTTAACATAAATTCTATAAAAATTAACAGATTTCTGACTAAATTAACAGGGATCGCCTTATCTAAAATGACGCGCGCCTTCACCGTGAAATGCAAGAATTTATTTACAAAACTGCTGTCCTTATGTAGGTAGTATAAATAATAATCCCGTAAGGTTGGACATCCACCAGAGCTGTGCGAGGAAAATGTGCGGTGCGAAAATGTGTAGCGAGGATGTGAAACGGTGTGACCCTTTCCACCAGAGCTGTGCGAGGAATGTGTAATGCGTAAAGTGTTAATGTGTACAAATGATCATCTACCTCTTCCAAACACCATCTATTGACTGACTGGTAGGCGCATATTTTCAAATTGTCGCACACATTCCTAGCAACACATTCCTCGTAACACATTCCTCGCAACACATCCCTCGTTCGCATTTCTCGCTTGTTTTGTATGAACAAAAACCTCGCTCCGCTAAGCTCATATCCACCAGAGCTGCGCAGAGCGAAGCTAGGTAAATGAAGTGATTCTATTGGTGCTTACAAAACACATTCCTCGCTACGCAGCTTAGCACAGCTCTGGTGGATGCTCAGCCTAATAGTAGGTAAATCCCGTGTGGGGACGGGCTAGAATATAAAACTTCCTCACCGCACGCTGGGAATAGACGCGTGTTGTAAGATTCAACAAAACCCAGCACGCTTGGTGGTAAGATCTATACGGTCCGCCTGGCTAGCTACCAACCCTCACATTATAGTCCGGCGCCAAGCAGTTTACTGTGTTCCGTCGTGTGTATGTGAGAGAGAGAGGGGTATAGGGGAATCTCTCTATAATAGATAGAAGAATATCTCTGAAAAGAATTTCTCTGTTACTTGGATTCGTGTGCTTCAACTTAGATCCTGTCTGCGCTTACCATCAGGTGCGACTAGGGCCAAGATCGAAAAAGAAAAATAATTAAAGCAAAAAAAAAAATTCAATACATTTTCCGATCAATCCGTGAAACTTAACTAGACGTTGAAAATACTGAAAATGGGGTGAGTTTCAGTACATATTCGTGAAGAATTCAAGGGTTTTTACTTTAATATAGGTATCTCTGTTTTTTATATTTCTATGATATCTGCTAACAATATGATTAGTCTGTTTTTTAATCTCGGAGACTAAATTGACGGATACAAATGTCAAACTTGTAAAATTTTGGAACATTATTTTCACATTTTGTGCTTGTCAATTCATTCCAGAGATTAAAAAACGAACTTTAGTTACCTATAGTCGGACTATTAGTTCGATGCAGTGACTTGACAGTTCAAAGCAAAATAATGATACCATACTAAAACTAATAGTGTTGGGGTAGTGAATGATTTTACGAAAAGAACGAATACGACAAATAGTTCAATTTAAACATATCTCTACAAATTCGTTTGCAATAAAAGAATGAAAAGGAGAAGGAACTTAAATACTCTCTGTACTTAAGTTTAAAATTTTAAAATAATGAAATTAAATAATTATCGAGTATTTATATATGTATTGGTGTTAGATGATTTAATCCAAAGCTGAATTCCCAAGTTTATTGTGCTTGGTGATGTTTACGTAATATATTTGTGTTTAATGTTAAGGTATTTTTTTACGTAAGCTATTAACGACAGACATAAATTAATTAATTAACTTATTTATTTATATTCTAGACTTTCTGTAACTCTAAAGATTGGTATGTTTGTTATTGTTACCTACATTTACTAAATATTGTTTGGTTTAGTTGTGTGCGTCTTTTTTGCAAGAAAGAATAATTTTCTCTTTTCTATTCTTACTTCTAATAGCAATAAAATAAAAATAATAATCATTTCATGTAACGTTTTCTTGGTTGACTGATGGAGAATGCCTTATGGCATTAAGTCCGCATTATGTGCCACAATTGTGCATTGAAGTATAGAATAAATAATAAGCTTATTTCAGTTACTTGTCTCATCAAAAACGTCATATTAGTAGTTACTTGTGGTTAAGACTATGTTTAATGTTGTTATATCGTGTTTTGATCATCAGTTATTAAATTCAAGAAAAAGTATCCTTATAAGTACATTATTAAGTTCATTCGATTTCATTCATTCTATTTTTCCCCTCACTACCTTTTTTTTGTCAAAAACTGGTATCCCTCCAACTGTCAAGTCACTGCATGGAATTAATGGTCAGACTATAGTAGAGTGCGCGCAAGATAACTCTGCGCGCGACTGAGGGCGTGCTAAACGTTGCCATGATCGCAAAAGTTGAAACTACCGCTTTTAAAGCTTAACTTTTTTATCGCTAAACATATTTTTCCCGTTTAAACATTCCTACAATCAGGTAGTTTTACTATCAAAATTAATAAAACGACACACACTTTGGTGAACCATGATTAGTTCCGATTTCGGCCGCGCGCAGACTTATCTTGCGCGCACTCTAGTCATATTTGCCTTCAAAAGGTGGAGTTTTTTTTTGTTTACTGTGTATCTTCTTCGCTACTGGTCTCGAGTCGCTTGACAACAGATATAAGCGGTCAAATAGATTTGAATTGATCTAACTTGAAGATTAAGGCACGCTGTCTGTGTGTACCGGCCCTTACCTATGCAATGCAAAAATAGGCATGAATGCGTTGGAGTGGCGGGTCATTTGGCTTTTGACGATCCCTAACAGCGGATAAAGTGGCTCTCGTAAGTAAAAAAATATACTTACTTAAAAAACTATCTTTAAAGATTTTATTGCAATACAACTTACTTGTAACGAGTAGGCTGCTTTTTCTCGGACTGTGAAAGTTGCATTATAGCGCCGTTCGGCGCGATTCAAACTTGCAATTGGCCGGTATTTTTGGTGAGTGTTCATTTTACCCATTTCATTGCTTAGGTATTGTAACCTGCGTTATATTGTTTGATATTTACAGATGCAAAAAATGTATATGAAAATAATTCTCAACAGAAAACGTATCAAGAGTACTGGTAAATACTAATCAATGGCTAAAACTGAAGACCTATGATGACATTGAATTATTGCTGCAAGCATCGTCAACATGAGTTGAAAACATTCACACACGCACCCACAAACACATGCACCCATGCACACCAGGGCTCGGATACCGGTATATTTTTCGAAACGGTTTCGTCTTAAATACCTAAGAAACAGTTTGTTTCGGTTACGTTCGAACGGAACGTTATAAAAAACGTTTTTGAAAAAGAACAAAATTTGAATTGTTCTCGGTTAATAAAACGTTTTTAACCGTTTTTTTCCATTTTTTTTGGGTTGTTCGTTCGAAACAACGAAACTTCGAAACAAAACTACGAATATTACGAATTTAATTCAGTTGGTATTTGACTGCCGTTCGTCGTTTCGTTAAAGCTTAAAGTAGACCCTATTATCACTGTGAATATTATTCTGTGAGTACGAGTATAGTGTGTGTTAAAACTTGGACAAAAAATAAATATCTTTGACATGCACATTTTATGTACTACTAGCTGTACCCGCATGCGTTGCAATGCACTTTTTCCTACTTACTACCTACCTACTACCTACCTACTACCTACCTACTACCTACCTACTACCTACCTACTACCTACCTACTACCTACCTACTACCTACCTACTACCTACCTACTACCTACCTACTACCTACCTACTACCTACCTACTACCTACCTACTACCTACCTACTACCTACCTACTACCTACCTACTACCTACCTACTACCTACCTACTACCTACCTACTACCTACCTACTACCTACCTACTACCTACCTACTACCTACCTACTACCTACCTACTACCTACCTACTACCTACCTACTACCTACCTACTACCTACCTACTACCTACCTACTACCTACCTACTACCTACCTACTACCTACCTACTACCTACCTACTACCTACCTACTACCTACCTACTACCTACCTACTACCTACCTACTACCTACCTACTACCTACCTACTACCTACCTACTACCTACCTACTACCTACCTACTACCTACCTACTACCTACCTACTACCTACCTACTACCTACCTACTACCTACCTACTACCTACCTACTACCTACCTACTACCTACCTACTACCTACCTACTACCTACCTACTACCTACCTACTACCTACCTACTACCTACCTACTACCTACCTACTACCTACCTACTACCTACCTACTACCTACCTACTACCTACCTACTACCTACCTACTACCTACCTACTACCTACCTACTACCTACCTACTACCTACCTACTACCTACCTACTACCTACCTACTACCTACCTACTACCTACCTACTACCTACCTACTACCTACCTACTACCTACCTACTACCTACCTACTACCTACCTACATGATGTCGAACGGGATAAAAAGTATCCTATGTCCTTCTCCTGGCTCTAAACTACCTCCCTGCCAATTTTCAGCTAAATCGGTTCAGCCGTTCTTGAGTTATAAGTGAAGTAACTAACACGACTTTCTTTTATATATATAGATTAAAAAAAATTTTTTTAGGTTTTCAAACATTTTTTCCATCCCACTTGCGACACACCCGACTTGCGACCCACCAATGCCCGTCAAGTTAAAGGAGAAAATCTTCAAGTCCGTGATAAGACCTATCGTACTGTATGGAACGGAATGTTGGGCCGTAAAGAAGACGCATGAAACAAGATTGCATTTCGTGGAGATGAGAATGTTGAGATAGATGTGTGGAGTGACCAGAATGGATAAGGTCAGGAATGAGTATATTAGAGGAAGTTTGAAAGTGGCGCCAGTGACAGAAAAGTTGAAAGGGAATCGTTTGTCTTGGTATGGGCATGTGAAGAGGAGGGATGAAACGCAAGTGACTGAAAGAGTTATGATTATAAATGTGGATGGATGGAGCGGGAAAGAAATGTCAAAGGAAAGATGGATCTAATAGATTGTGTGAAGAATTATATGGAAGAGAAGGGGAGGCAGTGTTAGCATGACGGTTGATAGGACGGAATGGAAGAGGAAAACATCTTGCGCCGACCCCAAGTAACAAGGGCAAGGGCAGGAAGATGATGCAAGATTCTTTCTGTAAGTTGGCTGGAGTAGGTACAGTGGTGATTTGAAGTTGTATTTGGAAGGCACTGCGCTATCATCGGGTGCCTCTCAACCTCCGCCACGTCGTTGGGGCTTATCTGTCGGAGAGGTGTGACACCTACATGGGACGCGATGGCAGTTACCAGCATCAAGTGACGTGCGGTGTTCCACAGAGCTTGGTCCTGGGCCTCCTCCTGTGGAACATCGGATACGACTGGGTGCTAAGGGGCGAGCTCAGATCGGGGGTAGACCTGACGTCTTATGCGGACGACACGCTGGTCACTGCCCGCGGGAGCTCGCACAGGGAGGCAGCGTTGCCGGCGACAGCGGCGGTCTCTTAGGTGGTGGACCGCATACGTCGCCTAGGCCTGGAGGTGGCTCTCAGCAAGTCGGAGGTCATGATGTCTCACGGCCCCCGGTGGGCGCCGCCACCCGGCTCGCACATCGTGGTTGGGGGGGCTCGGATCGCTGTCGAGTCTACCATGAAGTACCTGGGATTGGTGCTCGACAGCCGGTGGGACTTCGGGCCCCACTTCCGACGTCTGGCGCCCAAGTTGCCGGATGAGGCTGGCGCGCTCACAACGCTGCTTCCCAATTTGAGGGGCCCGAGTACCGCCTGCAAGCGGCTGTGTGTGGGGATCGTGCGATTCCTGGCCCTGTATGGGGCCCCGATATGGGCGGCTGACCTGACGGCCAGCAGCATCAGCATTCTGCGGAAGCCGCAGTGGGCGATGGCTGTCAGAGTCATAAGGGGTTATCGCACGATCTAAGAGGCGGCCTGCGTACTGGCTGGATCTCTGCCCTGGGACATGGAGGCGAAGATATTCGCGTCACTCTACCAGTGGCGCGATGAATCGCGAAGGCGCGAGGCGAGCGGCCGATGCAGCGCCAGTTTGAGCTGTGTCGGCTGTAGCTTCGCGAGGTCCAGGTGGTGAAATGGCGAGACAGGCTTTCACGCCCTACCGCCGACGTCATCACCAATCTACGCGATCCGGCCGGTACTGGCGGACTGGCTCTGGAGAAGGCACGGCTCCCTGACGTTTCACGCGACGCAGGTGCTCTCGGAGCATAGCTGCTTCTTTTTAAATTAGGTTTTTTAATTTTTTCTCTTGCGTCTCATTTTGTGATCAAAATAGGACCAATAACTAACCACTCGCAAGTCGCAACACAAACCGCAAAAAGGAGTCGTTTCGACCAAACTCCTAGTTTTCGGCATATGTCTGTTCCTATAACTGACCGGCTCGAGCTCCTCGGCATGGAGTTTACAGTCAGTCTCAACTTCGGCACCCCCATTGAGCACAAAGTCTAAACCAGCCAAAAAACTGGGCATCCTAAATAGAGTGAAGCGATACTTTTCGCCTGAACATTTGTTGACTTTTATAAAGTGCAAGTCCGATTCTGCATGGAGTATTGCAGCCACCTTAGGGATGGCCCAGCAAAATACCAACTTGCCGCGCTTGGCTCAGTGGAATGCAGAGTTAAGAGACTCATTGGCGACGTAAAACTGGTGGATGCCAAGCTTCACAGCTTGGCTCATCGCCGCAAGGTTGCCTGCTTGTCGGTCTTCTATAGACTGTAATTCAGTGAGTGTGCTCAAGAACTCCACAACCTCATCTCACCGGCCCCCTTCTACCATCGAACATCCAGACGCACTGCAAGTTACCATCCATACCTAGTTGCTATTCTACCAATTCGCACTAAACACGACGCACGGCAAAAGAATGGAACTCACTGACTGCGTCTGTGTTCCACGCTTACGACCCGAATATCTTCAAAGTTACAATGAACAGGCTTCTTCTGGGTAAGCTCGTTACATCGCAGACTTTGTCTTTATCACCTCTGACCTTGACAAAAGTCAAGAGAAAACCCATCTTCAGTTCAGTTGCACACATCAAATCAAACGAAGATTGTAAACTCCTCCAAGGGGATATTAATGCCATCTACGAGTGGAGCGTTGTGAACAAGCTGTTCTTCAACAAAAACAAATGCAATGCCATGACATACGGTCGAGGATTGCGACCAATCCATTTTGAATACAGTTTGGGTGGTGAAATAGTTACTCGAGTCACCAACGTTAAGGACTTGGGAGTGACCTTCGACCGCTGTCTGACGTTTAAAGATCACGTATCCACTCTGGCGAAGGAATCTTTCAGGCGCTTGGGATATGTCTTGCGTAATGCTCGTGACTTTCGCAACCCAAATGTTATTAAGCTGTTATACACCACACTGGTTCGCAGTAAACTTGAGTCCAGTGCCTGTGTCTGGCACCCCCATACTGCGACCCAAACACTGATGCTGGAAAAGGTACAGAAAACTTTCTTGAGATATTTTTTCAATAGGTCGTACAATTTCTATTCCTACATGTACCCCACCAACTATCTCTTAGGAATGTTGGGCTTTAACTCGTTGGAAGTAAGAAGAGGCCATGATCAGCTGATAGTAGCCTATAAAACCCTTAGGGGTCGTATCGACTGCCCTTTCTGTCTGCTGGCTTTTTCTGTCAACTATTTGTGCCCGACAAATACATCGGACACCGTCAAAGCCGTCGGCACAATCTATTCGCGCAACCTTCAGCCAGAACTGTCGCCAGAGCTGAATCCCCTATGTGTCGTACTCTAAGGATACTCAATGCCCTCCTGGCTGCCAACCCTGAATGTGATGTGTTCGCGGATAAATGGAGTGAAATTGTGCGTGTATGTCTGATGTTCTGTGAGAGACAGTATGCGAGGGTGTCCACTATCCCATGTTAGTCTTAAGTATTTTGTGTATGACACAATTGTCGACATTACATACCTGTATTTTTCTACCTTCCATGTTACTTGTTTCTATGTTAATTATTGTAATTGGTGTTCACCGTTTTAATTAACTATAAATAAATAAATCTCAAATAAAATAAAAACTATGCTCGACTATGCTCCGAACCAGGGTTGTTGCGAACATCAGCATCAGCATCCGCTGATCTTCAGCATCTTTTTCAACATCAGCATCAGCATCCGCATTGATCGATGCTGATATTAATGCTGATGTTCGAGTCGTGACATGACCGCAGAGGGGGCGGGGCTTATATCCCGTGAAGTTTTTGCTTGCGAGTTTTGATCAATCCAAGGGCAGACCGGGATTGCGTTTACAAACAAATACAAACTTGTCTCATTCATTACGTTATACTTAATACGTATCTGCGCGTGAAAGTTTTTTTTCGTAAACTTTTGAGTTTGATAAATAATGCCGACCCCATTGAAAAGTGGATTATGTACCTTTGATTAAATTCCAATACCTATTAATTAAACGAAAGATTGGTAGCAGGTTATGCACTAGGTAGTCTAGGTACTTAATTACTAATCTAGTACTATACTAATTATTACTAATCTACTAAGTTTGATTATATTTTTTACTAAAATCCCAAAATTTTTGAGACAGTCGTTTATTTCAGTACCACGGAAAACTGTGCAACTTTTAGATATTATTCAAAATGGTCACTACTTTTTCCGTTTTTTTAAGAAAATCATGAGAATCAGCATCAGCATCCGCTGATGTCAATGGTAAAACATCAGCATCAGCATCCGCTGATTTGAAAAAAATATGCATCAGCAACAACCCTGCTCCGAACTATGCTCGGAATGAATGATGTATTGAAATGAAAACATATCCTACGGAACTTAACAAGTCCATGCTTGTTGCCGCACACTATGTGCGGCTCCGTCCTGCGGAATAAACCGGTTTTTGAAAACTAGCTTTTTGTTCTCTTTTCGTTTTCGTTCCGAACAAAATGTTGTACAAAGAACTGTTAGAAACGTTTTAACAACGTTATTTTAAATAACGTTTCCGAGCCCTGATGCACACACACACTCACTCACAGTAATTTAGGATATTATCTCTAAGTTTTTTTCTTAACTTGTTTAATTTTATATTTTTCTTATGATTTCTTGTTTAAATTCATCATACACCAGTTTTCCCATTTTATAATTTAACATTGAAGAGCGGGGCCTCCTAGCATAATGTATATCTTTTACTTAAAAGGAGGCCCCTATGTAAGATTTACTGTAAAAATTCAAACAATTTTCTGCAATAAACCTCTTATTTTTATTTTATTTATTTATTTTAAATAAGTAAGTACTGTCTTAAACACTGGTACCGATTCTGTGGTGCGTAAATTTGACTTAATTTAGGCTATTGCCATCTTTTTCACTCTGATAAAATAAGAAAGAGACGGACCTAAAGCTGTCAAATTTAGTTGAACTAAAACTAGAGGACACGTGTCAGAAGTGTCAGAACGTGTCGACTCAAAACACGACGAAGTTCAAAGCGTAAACTAGTTTGACATATCTAACCAAGTTCTTATCTATCACCGTCCTTTTCTCGCGCTGTCTGTTATTAAAAGATAGCAATTCTCTAATTTTAGTTTAGTTGGTGAACAAGAGAATCGGCTCCACAATCCAACTAACAAATATTAATAAAACGATGAATATTGACAATATTTATATTTTATAAACATAAATAAATAGAAATAAATAATATTGCAGTTTTATTCATTTAGCATATCAAAATATTGAAAGTTACCCGATTTTATATTTATATTTCCAGACACGGCCAAAATGGCGACCAGGAGCTTGTAACAAAATTTTGGTGAGGAGATACAGAGCAATGAGAGAAGGCCTGGATAGTTTAAACAAGAAAAAGCGAGCTTTGATGCAGCGCAAGAAGAAAATAGAAATGAAGCCCACATTAATCGTTTCAAAGCTTGACGGAGAATACACCGTCCAGATGGAAGTCTTCAAAAAATACTCAAAAGAACGACTCCCATTTCAATATCCTTACGATGAAAAACCACCTCTAATATATACAATAGGGAAGACAGAAGAGACGAAACTCAAAATTCAGAAGCAACGGGACAGAAGAGAACGTAGAGAGACCAGGAGGAAGAGTAGAATATTACAGTCCACGTTTAGGGACAGGTGTCAAGAGATTTGTTTAAAAGCGTACAATCAAGCTATAGGAATGCTGCCTTTACCAAATCCTAATGCACCAGATTGCCCTTGCAACGCTAAACCTGATATAAGCCGCAGTCCACCTATAGTAGATTCTTGTTCGTGCTCCGATATCGGTACCATCTCAAGCAGCGATACTGACAATGATGAATGGGTTGTTGAATTCACACCACCTCTAGCAAAATGGGATGCTAAAGCTAAACATCCACCGGTATTAGCTGAAAATGAAAGTCAGTACAGTTATTTAGATTTCAAAGTAAAACTATTCGATAAGTCTGGTAACCCTGTACCGAGATACTTTAAGGGTCCCGATGGTAAACAGGAATGCACCGATTTAGGTGGTTTCTGGAGTCCAGACAAATCTTGGTTGGAGATCAATAAAGATGGCTACATAGGACCCGATAACCGATGGGTGCCAATGAACTTTATAGGACCTGACGGATTGAGTTATTCGGCAGAAGAAGGCTCTTTCACAGATAGTTCTGGGCGGTTATTGAAAATAGGCATAGATGGATACATAGACAAAGAAAGTAAGTGGGTATGGTATCCTAAGAAGAAAGGAGATAGAAGTCCAAAATCAAAGTCAACCGGCACGGCTTCGATAGATGCGAAGAAGGGAACAAATTCGAGCGTCGTAACTGGAGTACAGCCTGCTGATGCTAAAGGCAAAGCAGGAGCAGCCGCAACTCCTAAGCCAAAAGCACCTGGAGAAAAAAAGAGGTCACTGGAACCAGGAGCCCGAACATCATCCCCGTTACAATTAAACAAACCCCCTAAAAATGCGGAAAAAACAAAGAAAGTTGTAACTCAAGTTCCTGTGAAAAACAAAAATCCTGTAGTAATGAGCGTTTCCATGAACTACGAGAGAAGCAAATTGCCGCGTTTTTCACCAAAGCAACGTAAGCAGTATATGGATTCAGAAAAACTGGCCAAGTACCGGGAAATAATAGAAGATCTTAGTGTGTATAGTGATTTGGGCGAAATAAAAGTCCCTCAAAAGACGAACAGAGCTTGCAATACCCACAGAAAGAGATTTTTTGCTCCCTCTGTCACAATGCAGGTTGGAAATTATGAAAAGAAGAAGCAATCTATGGCAGGTACATCCTTTGGCTTCGGAACGTCAACTGCTTCATCTGTTACCTGATGGTTTAAATCAAATGTAGATAATCCTCGAACATACTTAATTTAATATTTATTATACATACAATAATACATATATTTATATTTGTGAATACAAAGAACTTGCCTTTTATCTACACTAGAAACATTTGCGTGATGGTTCAATCTCCAAAATAAAAATTGATCACTCTGGTCTCTAAAATTTCAAACCTAAATACTTATTTCCAAATCAGTTCGGTAAAAATCGAATCCAATATAAAAATAGGCTTATTTAGACACCATGTTTTCGAAATAAAAATACGTAGGTAACACAATTATCAATAAACCAGGTGTAAGGGACGGTGTACCGAAAACTGAAACAGTGAATTCAGCCTATTATCATGTGTTATTCTGAATTGAAAATAAGTGGAAATTTTGCTCGGATTTTTCCGACTTATCCGATTTTTCTTTTCAAAAAGTTTACATTTCTCATCTGTAAAATAAGCAATCCTATTAGGACACAGCACGTTGCAAAAGTAAAATGTATTTTTTTATAAATCGGAAAATTCTAAAGATTTCGTCGATATTTTCCACGGATTTTCAATTCAAAATAATGAACTAAATTCAGTGTGTCAATTTTTGGTAACCTGTCCTTTACACCCAGTTTATTTACCTGCCAAAACACTTATTTAAATACAATAAAACATAGGCAAATTAGCAATTTCCAGTAAATTCGGAAAATTAAGAGAAAAAACCCACTTATTTTCGATTCAGTATACAGGGTGTTAACGAATTCGTGTAATTCCTTCAAACTCCGTGATCTACTGGTGACACAGATTAACCCTAAAAGGGAATTTTTGAAAATCAACTGAAAAAAAAATTGAAAATAAAATCTTAGTTTTCTATGTCTGAGTCATTTTGGAGCCCCGAGTTAACTTACTGCAAAGAGCGATATCGCGTTAGTCTTGCCCGCTAGCCGCGTTACCGTGCTTTCATTCATTTAAGCGTGGCATCGAAATGTTCAAGCGCATGAAATTATATTTTGGCGAAAAAAAAATCTTATTTTTTACTGAATCCTTATTAGGTGGTTTAGATACGATCACTTACCCCTACCACACGAAAAAAAAAGATTTTTATTTTTTTCATTTTTAATCAGGCTAATTCCCGTGCGGGGCCAATCTACACCAGTAGTAGATCATGTGGTTTTAAGGAATTACACGAATTTATTAACATCCTGTATAAAATGCACCAGAGAGATCAACCAAATACCTACGCTGATTTTGGGGTCATCATCATCAGTCATGGACTCTATAACAATAGACAAATAAAACCCATTTAAGCGAGGAATTGTATAAAAATAATAAGGGGTTTAACACTTCAATCAAGATGAGCTGAAACTCTACTTGAAGAAATGGTTCAAATGATTCGTGTCTTGGTGGACCAATTTTCTCTATTGTTATAATTATGAAACCGAGTATAGGTAAAGCCGGGTCCGCAGCGCCAATTTTTATATCTTTTCAGCTGGCTTACGAATATTGAGGAAACACAAAAAAAAAAAAAACTAGCACGGGATGTGCGTGGTTTGCCTATCAGATCTGATTTAAGGGATTCAACATTTAAAAAAATACAAGATTTAAAAAAGGCTACATTAAAAAGAGTTGCGTCTCTTTGTTAACTCCTGTACCGTTGTGTTGGTGCGTTTATAGACATAAATCTCCACATGTATGTACCCACACCAGCCCCGCTCACACGAAGACGATTAGTTTTTTTGACGAATCGTCTTTTTTCACGATTTGTTTTTTGTTTTGACGGCGGCTATTCTTTTTAAATGCCCGTGTTCACACGCATCACGAATCGTGATAAATGTCGGACACGTCTTAAATCACGTATCGTCTTTTAAAAAATACGTTCGTCAAAAAACACGAATCGTGGTTTTTTTGTGACGGATCCATCGTGTTCGATAGTTCATCTAAGAATTACGAAACGAATGTGAACATCAACTCGGATATTTTGCCGAATCGTGATAAAACACGATTCCCTATGCAATGTGTACGTCCATCCGTCATGACGTATCGTGTTTTATGACGAATCGTCAATAAACCCGTGTCAATGAGCCCTAAGCCATGCAAATTACTTTTTTTTGTGTGGGAATAGAACGTTGCGCACACGAGAGTCGTTGCGCAGCAGCCAACTGCTCAGCCACTGCACCTATTGTGTCATTAATGTCAAAAAATGTGGGCGTAATTTTTACAACAGCTTGTACTTAGGTAACTAACCTCTTTTGTCTAAAATTGTGAATTATGACAAATCATGGCTGCCTCGATTTTCAACAAAATTCGTTTTTAAAAAGAACTAAAAGGAATGTCATACCTATGACATAATCATTTTGGCAAGCTGTTAAATTGAAAGTATTTTAATGTCAAGTTTTATAAAATTTTCTTTTCTTAGGTAGTGCATGGGAATATAGGGTTTGGCCACGTGCAATTATAATATTATAGTTTGTTTGCGACTTAAGTGTAAGTAATAAAAATGGCTCTTACGGATTCCTATTTCTTGTTCGAGATAATCGTTGAAAAATTGACAAGCTACATCAACTGTAGGGATTTTCGCATCAGAAGTCAATTCGCTGATGTATTTATAATTAATTTGAGAGATCCGAATGAAGGATCGTTTCTGCTAAAGCGGTCTCGGAACATTAAAACTAAAGTGCGGAATGTTTTCGGCAAGGCGGGGTCGGACCTGTCTTCAAATGCCGTTAAAATGCAGACCGGTCAATCAATCTTCACTGTGAATAATGTTGACACTATGATATCAAGCATGAAACAGTATCCGATGGAATTATCTCTATGGAGTAAGGTTATACCCGACTACAAAATAGGATCAACCCAAATTCCGTGGAGTGCACCATATTACGATTATTTGCATAAGCTTCACAGAAAACACGTGCCACCACCCGTTTGCGTTAAAGGCGATTACAATGTATTTGATGAATTTTCTTCGAAACGCATGGCCGTGATTAAACTGAACGTAAAAATGTGTTATTTAAAAGAAAAAAATACTCCTCAGCTTAGGACTTTATCTGAGAAAAGCGAACAGACCTCTATGCATGATGGCTTTAATCCTAAACCTAATATCAAAAACAGACCAATACATTTAACTGAAGAAACTGGTACCATAAAAACTATTTACAGCGGTGAAAAGAGTAAAATTAGAAAATTTATCACAAACAAAAATAAGAAAAAAAAAACTAATAAAATTGAAGAACCTCACAGGGAACGCATCACTAAAGTAAAGTGTGCTAAAGTAGAAAATAAAACCAACAATCGAAGATTAAATAGTGACATCGTCACTTTACTAAGAAGTGACACAAGTATCCACAAGAAAAAACAATTAATAGTTATAAAATCCAAATCTTGTTCATCCATTGATCAAGGACGTTTAAATACTTTGAATTACATTTTTGGTGGCAATTCAGGACCATTTGGTAACCAGGTCTACTGCGTGGGATATTTTACAATAGAGAATGATTTTGCTGACTCACCCAAGTCCCCAGGCTCCGGAAAAGATGCCTCGGAAAATTCTAAATCTTCAAAATCTGATGAAGCGAACGTAAAAGACAAATTCAAATTTAGAATATGCGAAAGTGAATGTGCAAGTAAAAAACCCGATACTATTACTAACATACAAAGTGTTTGTTCATTCGATTTACCACAAGCAGCTTCAGATTTGATTACATTGAGAAAATGTGATCGCACGAATTGTAATTATAAAATAGCGAGGGAAGTACCCACTCCACCAGATGATCGTATTTTGATAGACTTGAGTAGAGGAAAAAAAGATTGTTGCGATGTCTCCGAAAAAGTAGAGGAAGTGGCAGGAGAAATGAAAGCAAAGATGAAATTCGGTGACGATCCGTGTTATTGTGAATGCGAATGTAGATTTGGTTTCACGAAGAAAACAATCTTTTGTAATATATGCGGAGGCTACGAAATCGCTGGAGACGAATATGCAAAAAAGCCAAACTACGATTTGCCTTTTCCCTGTCCAATATTTCACAAAATGAAGCCATTGAGTACAACTGGTAGTGACACTAAGAGAAAAGAAAGACTTAAGTCTATACTTGACAAAGAGAAGAGCGAATCCGTAAAACAAACTTCAAAAAAGGGCAAAAAGAAAAACAAGAACGACAAATTTAAGTTTAACTACGGTTACAAAGGTATATTCGTATGTACATTGACAGTTTTTTTTTGTGTAGGATATTTTAACGCTATTTGAACGGCTTTGGATTATCCATGTTAATTTTATCGTTATTTTTATAGCACCCCAGAGTGGGCATAATCGTTGCGCATTACCTTGTTCTGGAACTTTGGGTGCGGTACCCAAACACATGGGTTGGCTCTGGACTACTGAACACGTACCTGGATTAAAGGTACGTTCGGACTTCTATAGCTTTGTACAGCAAGTACTACATAAGGGACTTTTAAAAATATTTATTTTTATTTTTTATAGTTTCGTCCTTCATATAAACCGGGAGCGACAAATAAACACGTAGTGAGATTACTTAAAATTGCGAAGAATCCCGGCCAAGTCACTAAAAAGAGGAAAAAAGTTGTACCAAAGTTCAAGAAGCCGCTCAAGCGACCGTTACTTACTGTGCAGAAGAAAGATGGTGAATTCACCGTAACCATGGAAACAATGAAAACCTACACGAAACCGAGAACTTTTAATCAAATTCCGTATGAAGATAAGCCTTTACTGACATACACGATAGGAAGAACATCAGAAGAAAACCTACAAAGAAAGATAAAGAAAGAACGAGCGCGTAGGCGGCTTGAGAGACTTCAACGTGACTTCGTACAGAGCGCATTCAGAGATATGTGCCAGGAGATTTGTTTAAAGACTTACCAACAAGCACTTGGTATATTGCCCGATACCGAACATCCGGATTGTCTCTGTTACCCACTGAAACCTGGTCCTGACAGAACCGACCTGGATCATTCCTGCTCTTGCTCCGAAGACAAGGAACTTTTGGAGTCTGACACTGACTCCGATGAATGGATAGTTGAATTTACTCCTCCTAGTGCTACTTTTGATCCAACGTTCAAAACCAAAAAAGTTGCATTCGCAAACAGTTCAACTCAATACACGTACTTGGATTACAGAGTAAAACTGTTAGACAGGTACGGAAATCCAGTGCCAAGGTACTTCAAAGGTCCTGATGGAAAACAACAGTGCAGTGATTTAGGTGGATTTTGGAGTCCAGATAAAAAATGGCTGGAAATAAATACGGATGGTTATATAGGACCTGATGAGAAATGGGCTCCTAATAACTTTTTAGGACCTAATGGAGAGCAAGTCGATGCTGAGACTGGAAAATTTCAAAATGTGAACAATAAGTGGTTGGTAGTGGGAGTTGATGGATATGTCGATCCTCAAGGCAAGTGGAAGTTTTATGCTAACCAGAAACCTTCAGAGCCGAAAAAGAAACGTTTCAGGACAAAAGTAGCCGGTGAAAAGAAAGAACAGCCAGGCCTCAATACAACCGAGGCCACTTGGAGTTGCTTCGGCGATGCATCACCGAAACAATTATCCAAAATGGGGATTGTCGGTCATGGGCATGATAAGAAATTATTGTTTTCAACATTGAAAGATATGCTGGCGCAAGGAGAAGACGTGAAAATTCCAGAGCTGTCGTCTGTGCCACGCTCAACAAAACGCAAAGGGATAAACAGCGCTTCAGGACGTCATGCTTACAGTTCTCAAACTGACACTTTTCTAAATGAAAGAAAATGTAGACACGCCCGGCCGTCAAATAGAGGCATAGTAGCTGTGGATGCACGCGGACACAAATCTTATTTTAAACTGAAAGATTATTACAATAGAAGGCCCAAAGACAGGATGGCCAATCTGACAGATCAGGGCATTAGTGTCAGCTCATTCCACGCACCGTGTTTCCATTCATTCATTAGTAGTGAAATGATGAAAAAGCAGCTGTATGACCGACGGGTAGCCCGCTATAAAGGGGCAAATGCAGCACCCTCTACAGGAACAGATTCTGAAAAGAAGTACGAAACCACGAATACCGAATATATGTATGTTATATAACTAGTGCTGGGTCCATGTGAAATGTTTGGTATAGGAATTCATTGTAGGTATAGACAATCGAACTTTTAAGTGGAATTTATTTGGTTACGTGCTAAGTTAAATTTTGTAACGTTATGATTACTTGTAAGAAAAATAAATTATTTATTAAAACGTACAAATGTAAAATAATTTATATTGTTAGACTTGATTTTCATGATATTTAATTCTTGTCTGAGCATGGGGAGTGGGGGGTCTTGCGTTGATTTCCTCGGTGGACAAAGTGAATCAGAATTTTCTGTGACGAAATTTTCACCAGGTGCTCCGATTCTCGGTTTCGCTCCGACTGATCCAGTGGTGAAAACTTAAGGGCCTTGGCCCGGGAAGTCTACCTGTCCTACTTCGCCACTGGTAACGTGACGTTGACTGAGACCGGGACGTGTGAAAATCTGCTTCCAGTCTTAGCGTTAAAACGCACTAGCGGCCAGCCGCAATACGGCGTGCCGCTTGCGGTTGGCCGCACATCGATTTTCACATGAAATCGCATGATCTCAACGCACTGGCGCACGACGGCTGGCCTGAAATCAGTGCGTTGAGATCATGCGGTTTCATATAAAAATCGATATGCGGCTAGCCGCAAGCGGCACGCCGTAATGCGGCTGGCCGCTAGTGCGTTTTAAGTCTTAGGCTGCTTTTCCACCAGAGATGTGTGTTACTAACCTTGACACATGTTTGAAAATCATGCGATCCTATTGGCTGGTTTAAAACACTTGCGTAGCACACATCTCTGGTGGAAGAGCAGCCTTAAGGTTGGAATTGTGCCTATGGCAATAGGCTCACCCGCTGTGAACCTGAAGTCAGAATATCATACTGTTCTTTACAAATGAATTTAATTAGGTATTCTAAACAATCGATCAATCAACTTAGCCTATCGCAGTCTACTGTGAACATTTGCCTCTGTTAAGTTTACCACAACACTTGGTCCTTCGACTTCCACTTCCGGTCCACCCTAACTATTTTTTTCAGCGGACCTATTACATTACGAGTTGAAATGTTCCACATGGCCAATCCCGACTATGTCGACCGCGTTGCTCAAAGGGTACATAGGCGACTAACAGATCTTTGCCAAGTGTCCATCTCGACTCCAAACGCTACACTGTTAAATTTAATTAATAGAGTCCTGCTAAAAAAAAAACGATGTCTTATTATCAAGTAAGCATTTTTTTTTTATTTTATTGTTTTTGTATAATCGAAATTATTTCTAATCTTCGATCTTGAAAAGACTACTTAATTAATATTTTTCTGTAATTCTAGGTGTCACAAGGTTGGAAACCTGGCGCGATATCCAAACGTCTTCTTCGGAAATTGAACAAAGCGAAACGGCAAGAGTGCAAAGTGCAAAGAGTGAAGCCAACGAAGAAGACAAAAAAGCGAGTTGAGGATAAACCGAAACTTATTATCTGTAAAAGGAACGGAGAGTATATCGTCGAAATGCAGGTCTCTCCTGGCAACAGTGAAACTAACATCGACCAGTGTAGTCCACTCGTATACAGAATTACTAGAGAAGACAATGAAGACAGGATTCAAAAACGGCTGAGGAAACGACGGCGTCTCGTTAAGGAGGCCGTTGACAAGGTGTGGGTGGACCCTTATCATCCTGAGGCATGTGAAAAGAAATGCCTTAAAGCGTATAAGCAGGCTATTGGATTGTCTGATCCAAATAATCCTGAGTGCACATGCAGCGAAGAAGAGGAAGAAGATGACTGTAGTTGCAGTAAAGACGAAGATGATAATGATGACAGCTCTGAATGTAGCTCCCTGGACCTCGAATGGGAAATTCACTTTTCTCCACCAACAGTGTTCCAATCTTGAATATTTATAATTTTTTTTGAAGTCCTATATTCCTTATTTTTTGAAGTTTTTAGGGGTGTGAAAATAAAACACAACTTTATACGACAACTTTTGTTTCTTGTTTACTATCCGCCAGCAGGTTCTGTTTTTCTTCTTCTATCGTGTCGGCATGAGCTATATAAGAATAACTCATACCGTGGTGAAAAGATTTGCCAGTCAGCAAGGTTGGTAGCGGGGCTGACAGCCCAGGGTGCGCCGGACATACTTAAGTATCGTCACTCGTGGAGGCTCTTTTCATGCACCCCAGCAGGTTGTTTAGAAAGTCCCATTTGACGAGCTATCGCTCGTGTTGTATGTGGTGCTATCCTTAAATATGATGATGGAATTCCTTTGTACAGACCATGAAATACTTCGGTTCTGTATATTTTTGTGATACAGTCGATAACTCTATTGTTTAGGATCGCAGTTTGTTGCAGAGCCTGAAAAATAAATTTGGAATTGAATGTAGAAATAATTTATAAGTAGTTTTTTTATCTTAATTTATGTCGGTTATAGCTATGTTGAGCTAAGTCATAGGAAAGTATTAATAATAAAAATCGGCTAAGTGCTAGTCGGACTACACTTACTTATAGAATAAGCACTACACTCATACAAAGTGTATATATTACCGTTTTTAGATAGAGTAGGAACAAGAAACTTTGAAAAATAACTTTTTTTTTAGGTTTTTTGTATACCTCTTTGCATTTAGACTTTTTATTATTTAAATTTGCTATGATAGAGGTGATGCGCTCAAAATCGCGAAAGGCTCGCTCGCCTTCCATGCCAAAAACGGGCGGAGGACGCGATGGCGGTCGCCCCATGCTCCGCTGCGACTAGCGCTCAATATCAAATAAAACGCGCGTGATCACGCTTCTACATGAACGCTCTCATTTATATTATCATGTTGTGATTAGACCGCCAGACGCGACGCCAGACGCGCCGCGCATTGCCTCACGTCTCCCTGAACGAGGCCTAAAAAGTGAAATAATAATTTTATTATACTTACATTGTGAATAATGAAAAATCATGGCTGTTTCGACTTTACCTATTAAAAAAAACGAAAAAGAATTTCATACTTATGAATTTTTTGACATAATCATTTTGGCAACCTGTTAAATTGAAAGTATTTTAATGTCAAATTTTTATAAAATTTTCTTTTCTCAAGTAGTTTATGGGAATATAGGATTTAGCCACGTGCAATAAAATTATAATATTATAGTTTATTTGCGACGTAAGTGTAAGTAATAAAAAATGGCGCTTGCGGATTCCTATTTCTTGTTCGAGATAATCGTTGAAAAATTGACAAGCTACATCAACTGTAGGGATTTTCGCATCAGAAGTCAATTCGCTGATGTATTTATCATTAATTTGAGAGATCCGAACGAACGAGGATCGTTTTTGCTAAAGCGGTCTCGGAACATTAAAACTAAACGAAAAACCAATGTGCGGAATGTTTTTGGTAAGGACCTGCCTTCAAATGCCGCTAAAATGCAGACCGGTCAATCAATCTTCACTGTGAATAATGTTGACACAATGATATCAAGCATGAAACAGTATCCGATGGAAGTATCTCTATGGAGTAAGGTTATACCCGACTACAAAATAGGATCAACACATATTCCGTGGAGTGCAGCATATTACGATTATTTGCATAAGCTTCACAGAAAACAAGTACCACCACCCGTTTGCGTTAAAGGCGATTACAATATATTTGACGAATTTACTTCGAAACGCATGGCCGTGATTAAACTGAACGTAAAAATGTGTTATTTAAAAGAAAAAAATACTCCTCAGCTTAGGTCATTATCTGAGAAAAGCGAACAGACCTCTATGCATGATGGCTTTAATCCTAAACCTAATATCAAAAACAAACCAATAAATTTAACTGAAGAAACTGGTACCATAAAAACTATTTACAGCGGCGAAAAGAGTAAAATTAGAAAATTTATTAAAAACAAAAATAAGAAAAAAGACGTTAATAAAATTGAAGAACCTTACAAGGAACGCAGCACTAAAGTAGAGTGTGCTAAAGTAGAAAATAAAACCGATAATCGAAGATTAAATAGTGACATCGTCACTTTACTAAGAAGTGACACAAATATCCACAAGAAAAAACAATTAATAGTTATAAAATCCAAATCTTGTTCATCCATTGATCAAGGACATTTAAATACTTTAAATTACATTTTTGGTGGCAATTCAGGACCATTTGGTAACCAGGTCTACTGCGTGGGATATTTTACAGTAGAGAATGATTTTGCTGACTCACCCAAGTCCCCAGGCTCCGGAAAAGCTGCCTCGGAAAATTCTAAATCTTCAAAATCTGATGAAGCGAACGTAAAAGACAAATTCAAATTTAGAATATGCGATAGTGATTGTCCGAGTAAAAAACCTGATGATACTACTTCTTGTATACAAAGTGTTTGTTCATTAGATTTACCACAAGAAGCTTCAAATTTGATTACAATGGAAAAATGTGGTCGCGTGGATTGTAGTTATAAAATAATGAGGGAAGTACCCACTCCACCAGATGATCGTATTTTGCTAGACTTGAGAAGTGGGAAAAAAGATTGTTGTGATGTTTCCGAAAAAGTGGAGGAAGTGGAAGGAGGAATGAAAGCAAAGATGAAATTCGGTGACGATCCTTGTTATTGTGAATGCGAATGTAGATTTGGTTTCACGAAGAAAACGACTTTTTGTAATATATGCAGAGGCTACGAAATCGCTGGAGACGAATATGCAAAAAAGCCAAACTACGAGTTGCCTTTTCCCTGTCCAATATTTCACAAAATGAAGCCATTGACTACAGTTGGCAGTGACAGTAAGAGAAAAGATAGACAAAAGTCTATAACCGACAAAGACAAGAGCGACTCCGAAAAAGAAAGCTCAAAAAAGAGCAAAAAGAAAAACAAGAACGACAAATTTAAGTTTAACTACGGTTTTACAGGAATTCGTAAGTATTTCTAGATTTTTTTCTTGTGCAAGATATTTTAACGGTTTTTGGACGACTTTAGATAATCCAATTGAATTTTATCGTTATTTTTATAGCAGCCAGGATTGGGCACAGTCGTTGCGCATTGCCATGTTCTGGAACTTTGGGTCCGGTACCCAAACACATGGGTTGGCTCTGGACTGCTGAAAACGTACCTGGTTTAAAAGTACGTTCGGACTTCTATAGATTTGTGCATATAAGTAGTTTTATACAGTAATTAGTACTTACATAAGGGACTTTTAAAAATATTTATTTTCATTTTTTATAGTTTCGTCCTTCATATAAACCGGGAGCGACGAATAAGCACGTAGTGAGATTACTTAAAATTGCGAAGAATCCTGACCAAGTCACTAAAAAGAGGAAAAAAGATTTAGGAAAGGTCAAGAAACCGCTCAAGCGACCGCTACTTATTGTGCAGAAGAAAGATGGTGAATACACCGTAACCATGGAAACAATGAAAACCTACTCGAAACCGAGAACTTTTAATCAAATTCCGTATGAAGATAAGCCTGTACTGACATACACGATAGGAAGAACATCAGAAGAAAACCTACAGAGAAAGATAAAGAAAGAACGAGCGCGTAGGTGGCTTGAGAGACTTCAACGTGACTTCGTACAGAGCGCGTTCAGAGATATGTGCCAGGAGATTTGTTTAAAGACTTACCAACAAGCGCTTGGTATATTGCCCGATACCGAACATCCCGATTGTCTCTGTTACCCACTAGAACCAGGTCCTGACAGAACCGACCTGGATCACTCCTGCTCTTGCTCCGAAGACAAGGAACTTTCGGAGTCTGATACTGATTCCGATGAATGGATAGTTGAGTTTACTCCTCCTAGTGCTACTTTTTATCCATCGCTCAAAACCAAAAAAGTTGCATTCAAAGACAGTTCAACTCAATACACATACTTGGATTACAGAGTAAAACTATTAGACAGGTACGGAAATCCAGTGCCAAGGTACTTCAAAGGTCCTGATGGAAAACAACAGTGCAGTGATTTAGGTGGATTTTGGAGTCCAGATAAAAAATGGCTGGAAATAAATACGGATGGTTATATAGGACCTGACGAGAAATGGGCTCCTAATACCTTTTTAGGACCCAATGGAGAGCAAGTCGATGCCGAGACTGGAAAATTTCAAAATGTGAACAATAAGTGGTTGGTAGTGGGAGTTGATGGATATGTCGATTCTCAAGGCAAGTGGAAGTTCTATGCTAACAAGAAAGCTCCAGAGCCGAAAAAGAAACGATTCAGAGCTAAAGTAGTCGTGGAAAAGAAAGAAAAACCAGCCCTAAATCCAACCGAGACCACTTGGAGTTGCTTCGGCGATGTATCACCAAAACAATTATCCAAAATAGGAATTGTCGGTCATGGGCATGATAAGAAATTATTGTTTTCAACATTGAAAGATATGCTGGCGCAAGGAGAAGACGTGAAAATTCCAGAGCTGTCGTCTGTGCCGCGCTCAACAAAACGCAAAGGGATAAACAGCGCTTCCGGACGTCATGCTTACAGTTCTCAGACTGACAGTTTCCTAAATGAAAGAAAATGTAGACACGCCCAGCCGTCAAACAGAGGCATAGCTGTGGATGCACGCGGACACAAATCTTATTTTAAACTGAAAGATTATGATAATAGAAGGCCGGTAGACAGGATGGCCAATCTGACAGATCAGGGCATTAGTGTCAGCTCATTCCACGCACCGTGTTTCCATTCGTTCATTGGTAGTGAAATGATGAAAAAGCAGCTGTATGACCGACGGGTAGCCCGCTATAAAGGGGCAAATGCAGCTCCGTCTAGAGGACCACATTCTGACAAGAAGTACGACACCGAATATGGTTTTCTTGTATAGTTCTGGGTCCATGTGAAATGTTTGATAGAGGAATTCATTGTAGGTATAGACAATCAAACTTTTAAGTGGAATTTATTTGGTTACGTGCTAAGTCAAATTTTGTAACGTTATGATTACTTGTAAGAAAAATAAATTATTTATTTAAACGTATGTTTTTATATTTTAACGTATAGCAGTTTATATTTTTAGACTTTGAAATTTAATTCTTGCCGGAGCGTGGGGTCCTGGTTTTATTTACTCGGTCGACAAATTGAAACGGAATGTTTCTGTGAGGAAATTTTCACCAGGTGCACCGATTCGCTGTCTCGCTCCGAGTATCCGGTGGCGAAAACTTGAGGCCTCTGCTCGGAAAGTCTGTACCTGTCCTACTTCGTCATCGATAACATGACGTTGACTGCAACGCTGACGTGTGAAAACCGCTTCCAGTGTAAGGGGAGTCCAAGGGCCGGCGCCCGGCGACGGCACGGGACGGCATGGCGTGGCAAAGGATTTTTTTCGTGGACATATGATTTTCGGCCTTATTTCAATGAGTTTAGCACTGACATTATTTTATTTTAATCGAAACGTCTCGTGTGATGACGCGACTTACTGCGGCATGCCACAAGATGCCACGGCACGCCGCTGCAACACGTGAGACACATAGGTTACTGTCGTACGTTAAGGACCGCGGGTAAACCGCGGGATGCTTCGTCGTGCCTCGGCATGCCGAAGCATCCCGCGGTACGACGTGGTATGCCGCGGGATACTTCAGTATGCTGCGGGATGCCATAGGATGATTCGGTATGCCGAAGCGCGCCTTGCCGTTCCATTCCACGCCGAAGAAATTGTGCCTATAGCGATAGGCTCGCCCGCTACGAACCTGAAGCCGGCATTATACTATTCCGTACTTTACAAATTCAATGAGTGATTCCAAATAATCAATTAACCAACTTAACTGTCGTAGTCTAGGTACTGATGGACAGAGGCCTCTCCTAAGCTCGCACTAGGTCTTCCCGTCTCAGCGCATAATGTCCTTTTCTCCAAATGTCCTTTCTCAAATGGTCCTTTTCTCGAAATGTCCTTTCTTAAAATGTCCTTTCTCAAAATGTTCTTTTCCCAAAATGTCCTTTTCTCAAAATGTCCCGTTCTCAAAATGTCCCTTTCTTAAAATGCCCCTTTCTCAAAATGTCCCTTTCTCAAAATATGTACATTACAGGGTTACAATCTTTATACTAAACATGTACACACATGTGAGTGTAATTTCAGAGCATAAATAGCATAATATGAAATCAGAAAAAAAAAGCAAGATATAATTTAGCATTCAGCTTATTTACTAGCAGTAAGGTGCATCCCCCCCCCCCCTCTAAGAAGACTTGGCCGTGTGGAACTGCGCCCTATTTCATTACTGAGAAAACTGTAAATTCACTGCTGAAATAAAACATCCTTAAAATAATCCACGTGTTTCCTTCATTACGTGACGTCATTAGTACATGTTTTGAGAAAGGGACTGTTCCCGGCGCTATTAACGCTCTCCTGAACTCAAACACAGATCTTGATATGTTTGCGGATGAATGGAAGATGATACTGTCAGAATGTTAGAATTTTTGCGCGAAGAATGCATGACTGTGTTAAATAAATAAAATGTTTAAATAGTGTAATTGGTTTCAGCCGTGCTATTTAGAATAAATAAATAAATCAAAATTGTTGACAAAACGCTACAAATGTTTGGTTTGGTTCGTGGTCTGGTTTGGTAGCTATTTGTCAACGAATTTGGTAGTAGAATTTGGCCCCCAGGTCGTCAGTCCATCTAGCTGGGGCGCTGCATTGGAGGATTTACGTTCTCCACTCAAGGATTCGTCTGCTTCAATAGCCATTGATCCTTTGATAGTCATGGCCAGGTCACTGCCACTTCAGTCTGCTGATTCTGGAATTTTGTCGGTGGCTCCGGATATTTTAGAGATCATCACCTCCTTCCACCACCCTCCAAGGTGGTGCCTTAGCCACCTTTACCTTTTGCCTTAGCTCGCTGAATTCATGTTTTAATTTGTGGACTAATCCGACTGACAGCGTGGTGCCGATTCTTTTGTTCACAAACTAAACTAAAATTAGAGAATTGCTATCTTTTACTAACAGATAGCGCTAGAAAAGGACGGTGATAGATAAGAAGTAAGTTAGAGATGTCAAATTAGTTTAAATACGCCGTGAACTTCGCCGTGTTTTTAGTCGACACGTTTTAAATGTCGTCTTGTATGGAAATTTTAGTTCAACTAAATTTGACAGCTCTTATTTACGTCTGTCTCTTTCTTATTCTATCAGAGTGAAAAAGATGGCAATAGCTTAAATTAAGTTTAGTTTGTGCGTAAGAGAATCGGCACCAATGCCCACGTCTCGGCAACATAGATCATGACAGGCAAGACGCATTGGTTAAAGGGTTTATATTTAGATTTACAAGGTTAGTCGGAAAAGGGTGTTAAAGTACCCATAATAATGAGTAACTTTTGTTCTACCACTTTCCCCAAAAGTCAATAGTTTAAGAGAAATAGATGTTCAAAAATCTCAAAAAAATATAAAATCTATCTGTCCCCAGTTATGATCAGCTGTGTTTACATTTTAGGTCAAATTTGGGGCCATGAATAAGAAGCACAATTTTCTGAATTTGTAACTAAAGCAAGGATGAAGAATTTTTGAAAAAACTAAAATAATATTCATTAATTCTGCATGAAAATAAAATTACCGAATTTTAAAATTTTTAACACTTTCTATATATAAGACAGTCATCAGTGATACTTTAAGTGGCCTGCGGATTAGTACCCCCCTTTCTGATTAACCTTGTATAGCGGTGTAGGCGACTAGCAGATGAATGTAGCTCCCTGGACCTCGAATGGGAAATTCACTTTTCTCCCAATCGTGTTCCAATCTTGAATATTTAGTTTTTTTTTTGAAGTCTTTCTTTCTTTATTTTTGTATTTTTTGGGGGTGTGAAAATAAAACACAACATTAAACGACAACTTTTGTTTCTTGTTTACTATCCGCCAGCAGATTGTTTAGCAAGTCCCATATGACGAGCGATAGTGTTGTATGGGGAGCTATCCTTAAGTAGAGTGGTCCTAATCCTTTGTACAGACCGTGAAATCCTTCGGTTCTGTATATTTTTGTGATACAGTCGATAACTCCATTGTATAGGACGGCACCGTTTGTTGCAGAGCCTGAAAAATAAAATAATAATTGGAATTGAATGGAGGAATCATTTATAGGTTTTTAGTTTTCTTTTCTTAATTTATGTTAGTAAAAGCTTAGTTGAGCTTAGTCATAGGAAAGTATTAATAAAAAAATCGGCCAAGTGCGAGTCGGACGCGCGCACTAAGGTTTCCGTACCACCACTAGTTTTTATTTTTTATTTAACTATAGAGTATGCACAACAACGATACCAAGTTTCCCGCTTGTATGTAGGTATTACCGTTTTTAAGATACAGCAGGAAGAAAAAAACGTTGAAAAAAATCTTTTTTTTTTGAGTTTTCTTGTTTGGGGACTCCTTTGAATTTAGACTTTTTATTATTTATAATTGCTATGATTAAGGCCATAGTAACACATATTCTGTGAAAATTTCAACTGATTACAGACGGACGGACGGATAGATGGCGTAGCCTTAGTAATAGGGTCCTGGGGCCTAATTCTCCTAAAATAAATTGTTGCCAAACGCAATCGAACCACAACCGTGAGTCAGTTTTTGTTTTCGAAAACATTCAAAATGATTGATTTCGTTTTTTGTGTCAAACAATTTGATAGCTTTTGAAATTGAGAACTGTCTGAATGAACGGTTCGGCCTTGGTTCGGTTGTGGTGATTTATCAAGATTTATTTTAGGAGAATTGGGCCTCTGTTGGCATCATTTGGGTACGGAACTCTAAAAACTAAAATAATTATAGGTACCTGTAACCTTTGATAAAATAAAAGCTTATAACCTCGTCCATCCTATTATTTTCTCTATGACAGTTGCCTTATACTACACTGAGGTTATAAAATGTTATAATTTGTTAATTAACACTAGAATGTGTGACATAGAAACATTTTACTAGCTTTATTTTAGTCATGAAGTAGGTAACGGTTGTACATTTTATAGCAGTAGTGTGGAAGCACTTTACCGTCATCGGGGCGAATTATAAAATCATAATTGTCTATGCCACAGTTTTACAATCCATAGAGATAGGCAAAGAATAGAATATTCCGATCTGTCCGCTTGATCTGTCCCCTTCGGGGGGACAATAATAAATTTAAAAAAAACTTCCCCTTTCACCAAGACAAACGGACAGATCGAACGAATTATTTCTGGTCTGTCCTCTGCTGTTCTTTAGGGGGACAAATAGAAATAACAAGTTTTGATCTGTTCCCCTGTTACCGACGAGGGGACAGATCAAGAGGACAGATCGGAATATTCCCACAGAATGTACGCGGACGCGGCAGACGGTGCGGCACTTGCGGCAAACTCGCTTAGTTTGCCTATCGATCGATGCGAGTTTACACGAGCGTGTCTTCAAATATTTTAAGTGCCGTTTAGTACGTTTCTATCGTGAAAATGAGTAATAGTGAACACAAAGTACTTAGGTATGTCTATGCACGAAAAGCAAATTCTAAAAAAAAAACTGAAAAGAGTAAAATTAACAGTTTCAGAAGTCGGTGCTAATCCACGATGGACCAAATTGAAGGCAGAACTCTGAAACCGTTAATTTTACAACATGGAAATGGAACTATCTCAATAATAACTTTTCAAAAAAAAAAAAACTATCAAAGAAAATAATAAAAAAAAGACTCCTAATTGAGAACCTTCTGCTTTTTTTGAAGTCTCTAAAAAGAACAACGATCTGTAATTTCATAGATTTGCCCGTGATGCGAGGTACCTAGCTCCATGTATGCAATAAAAGTATTGAGTATTGAGTATGTTATCTATGTTGGAAATTATTGTGATGAGAATAAAATCCTCATGAAATTTCAAATAAATAACATACATACTAACCAATAACAGGACGAGGAATAGAAAGGATAATTTAAGGCCTCTACACGCCAAAACCGGTAAAGCCGCCGGGTAAAGCCAGGCGGCTTATGCCGCCGGGCTTGTTTTGCGTCATGTTCGCTCGCTTAGTTCGCGTTAGTTGACCGCAATAACCGCCGGGCTTTGGTGTGTAGAGGCTTTAAGGAATAAAAACCAAAAAAATAACGCTAGTTTTGTGACAACCTTTGCTTAATTGCGAAGGACAGCGTAAATACCTACACGGGAGGTGACATTGCCAAACATTAAAGGCGTTGCCCAACAGGGGCCCAATTCTCCTAAAATAAATTGTTGCCAAACGCAATCGAACCACAACCGCCAGTCAGTTTTTGTTTTCGAAAACTTTCAAAATGATTGATTTTGTTTTTTGTGTCAAACAATTCGACAGCTTTTGAAATTGAAAACTGTCTGAATGAACGGTTCGGCCTTGGTTCGGTTGTGATTTATCGAGATTTATTTTAGGAGAATTGGGCCCCTGGGAGCCAATTCAACTAACAGAAACGTTAATCAATCGCAACCGAACGAAGCAGAATCATTCATTCAAACAGTTTTCATTTACAAAAACTGTCAAATGGTTGGACAATAAAACAGAAAAAAAAAACAGTTATCGTAAACGAAAAGTGACTGACGGACGGTTGTAATTCATTTTCGGTTTGGCAACAATTTTGTTAGTCGATTTAGCCCACTGTATGGATTGTAAAACTGTGGCTATACTTTAAATAATGGAAAGTCATTGTATCAATATTAAAATAATTAAATAGAAGAAAAATTAGTTGATTAAGCGCTTATTTGCAAAGAAAACACGTTTTTTAAGATACCAGATCTTAAAAAACTTGTTTTCTTTGCAAATAAGCTATAAATACAAGGTTAGTCAGAAAGGGGGTAATAATCCGCAGGTCACTGATGACGGATATAAAGCAAGTGTTAAAAAATGTAAAATAGTTTTATTTTAGTTTTTTTTTTAAATACTTCGTCCATACTTTAGTTACGAATTCAGAAAATGGAGCTTATAATTCGTGACCCCAAATATGACCTAAAATGTAAACACAGCTGATCATAACTGAGGATAGATAAATTTTAGCATATTTTTATGTAATTTTTGAACAGCTATTTCTCATAAACTATTGACTTTTGGGGAAAGTGGTAGAACAAAAGTTACTCATTATTATGGGTACTTTAACACCCTATCGGATTAGTAGCCCCTTTCTGACTAACCTGGTATAGTTGATTTCGAATTAAACGCATTTTTGTGATTAACAAAGTGATTAGTTACGGTAAAATATTTAAATTATAAAAGCGAATTATAAAAAGGAATTGCAATAAAGTGTGCTAGATTTTGAACAAATCGAATGGATAATGGGCATAGTGCAATCTGAAAAGAGAAATTAGTCTGAGAAATTAATACAATGGACAAAGATATAACAAGATTATCAATAGATAAGACCCAACTACAGTAACAAAAAAACCAGTAAGTACGTAAGTAGGTACTCTAGGTACAGTCAACAGCATAAGTAGATTAACATTTAGAATTTCGAAATTCTCTCAAGACCTAATTATTTTCCTAAAATCATATAGACTACTTAAAACTTATTTTCTTTATCGTTATTTGTTACAAACGCAAAATTGTTGTTTTTATTGTTTAAACCACTTTTGATGTCGACTGTACTATGAGTCCCAGATGACAATCTTGTGACTAGAGCCTACAAAGGAACAAAAAAAAGGTTTTTAAGAATCTTAACCCAATCTAAAGCAATACTTTGTTAATTGTGAAATTAACAAGTTATGGAAATAGTGAAGTCCCTTGGAACAAATATTATGAGACAACTCTGTGAACGTTAAGGTACAAGTCCGAGACGGGCAGCAAACTGCAGACTGCAACCGAGTCGCCATCGGAATAGCGCCTTTAAGGTGTGCACTTTAAAGGTGCTATTCCGACAGCGACTGCAAAACTGCAACCGCAGACCGCAGCCGCAGATCGCACCGCAAGCGATACTACTGTTGCAGTTTGCGGTCTGCAGCCGTCTCGGACTTGTACCTTTAGCTAGACTGAGCTCTAATTCATAGGCAGATTGACTGTATAAAACCATACCCTACATAAAACCTCACAAACATTAATCTACAAAAAAAGAAAGATAGAAATAGCGTGTATGTCTATCAAGCAGGCCCCAATCAGATTTTTCGACGGGCGATAGCTTGTCATTAAGACCTTATTTTATAGGTACACACGGCTACACTTCAAGCTATGCAAAACCAGTATAAGCTGACCGTTACTTGTGCGAAAAGATTATACAAAGCGACGCCAAGATAAACTGGTTTTGTATTGCTTGATGTGTAGCCGTGTGTACCTAAATAATATTAATTGTAAACATTTTGTACCTCAATAGTTTTTGATATAATGACGATTTAAGGAAGCTAAGGTAGCTAGTTAGAGTATGCTCTCTGGCAGGACCACTATGAATCGATGATTACCACGAAACTATAGAAGTACAATTTTTACTATTAGGGTACAAAATAGTACATTTTCTGTACATTTTTTCCTGCTAGTTGCATTTCCTAAATTTGGAGTGGTCCTGCTGGAGAGCATGACACGCGTCTAGCTAACAGGTCCGTATTTTTTTTTTTTCAAAGTGTTATCCTAACTAATATTATAAATGCGAAAGTAAGTTTGTTTGTTTGTTACCTTTTCACGCCTAAACCACTGAACCAATCATCCTGAAATTTTGCATATACGTTGGGTGATGTACAGAAACAGACATAGGGTACCTTTCATCCCGAAAAAAATACTGTTCCCGAGGAAGACAACAATAACTATAGTAGATGGCGCCACGTGTCTTTCGAATCATGATTGAATTACCTATATTGTTATAGAAACTATAATAATGTGTTAAGAGTTTTTTAACGCGAACGAAGGCGCGGGCATAAGCTAGGACTGACATAAAATGTATAAAATACAATAAAAATACTTTGACTGTAAATTAAATTAAATAAGCATTCAGCCAGTGGGCCGCCATTAACATACGTCATCAGTACGACATGACAGGTTATCTTGCACAAAATAAGGGTACAAAATAAGGTCTTAATGAGAAGCTATCGTCCATCGGAAAATCTGATTGGGGCCTGTTAGGCAGACACACACAAATAGCAAAGAAATAATAAATACTTAGACCCATTCTACGCTCCACCATGCACCACAGAGAGCACCAGGTCACCAATAAGCTGAAGCGACATAACGTTACCCTGATTATAAAGCCGAGTATTCACAACATCCAGCGGCGTTTCGACAAAGACTACGATCACACCGCACACGATGCTCGCGACGAACGACAAAACCAGCGGCGACTCTTTAAAATACCCCCTGGCAAGCAGACCTTCCTTGAATCTGTAAAAAAACTGTCACTTTAAATGTAGTTGTTGTGTACCAACCCTGGTTGTATAAGCGGACGGTGGTTACGTCCATGGGGCATATGGCCACGGCCACCATCACGCCGCTTACAGCGCTGGCCCCGAAGGCAAGTTGAAACGGAGAGTTTGTGAAAAAGCCGTGTGACAGCAACGCTTCTTTAGCTCTGAAGTGGAAATATTAGTTGAATTGTTTGTCCTAATATTTTCCGAGCCTATTGGCAGTTGCAATTTTGTTTGAAAATTGTTTATTTGCAAGGCATAGCCACGTCCTGCATATTTTGATAGGGCGACAAAGATTCGATCAAATAAATTCACCTGATCACTTTTTTGTCGAAAGGATTTTGTTGAGGCCCTTTCATAATTATGTGCCATCTTCATTTATTAACTTAACCATACAAACAAGTAGTCCAATCCATGAAGACCCGCCTCACTCTTTGTTTAAATCACTACAGTGCAAAAATGTGCATTTCAAATTGCTATTGTGTTAGTTCTATCGCCACACAATAGTTAGATGTGTGCATACGCACCACGCGACTACCGGCAACAAAAAGGAGTGCGTCTTCGTGCATTGAACGCACTATACACGATACCTACATGCAATCTTTTTTTATGTACCTATTCTCGTGTGTCACGTTCTGTCTGAGAAAGGTGAGGTCATCCTAACGGTTCACGTCATGAATGCCTTCAATTATGCAAATAGGAACACTTTGCTAGGGAAAGCTAAAAAATAATATCTGAATCAATTTGGTCACCTTTGGCAATGCTATAGACCTCTTCTGAATTCGGTTAATCCTTAACTGTACGCCATAATCTTTGTCAACTCATCAGTTTGTCAACTTACCGTCAAAACACACTTAGCGTATTTTGTGCAGTAATACACGCGCATATGAAGCTTCTAGGCTCTATTACGCTCGGCGTAACGACGTAAAATACGCGTGGTGAGGCGGCCCAGGAGAATTAGTGTAGCACGCTGCATACGCGTAACACGACGAAACTTGAGCTGCGCAAGATACGTTCAATGTGTGTGCAACCTAGCCTTAATGACTACTTACTTGACGCAGGTAAATTAATCTTGATTCTCATTTGTAGGAAGTCAATTAGCTGCCGTCCTTGACGATACTAACATGCTTGTGATATTTGTATGCAAATTAATTTTCTATTCAGATTTTTGTGACTATATATTTTGTGAACAGCTATTGGCTGATAACCTTGATAATCAATCAGTTTTGACCAGTTATGAGGTTCTTGAAAATTCAGGAGGCTGCATGCATTCTATGTGCAAGGTGTCTGCCTTGCACAGCCGCAAGTACGTTCTTACGTAGCGTATGGAGCCTCTTCGGTATGGGCTAGGAGTGGCATCTAGGAGCTGATTTGATGAATTCTTACGCAGAAAATGTGGTGAGTTGAGCGGCGCTGCCGATGGCCAACCTCGTGCAGGTCCCGGAGACTCCCGCGAAGAAACCCGCCATACCTTCAGTCTTGTAGATTTTGACGACGCCGTCACACATTCCTGGAACGTTAAAACATAGTGGTAAATAGATTGCCTGACGTAAAGTCATATATAATTATCAAAACGATTTGTGTCTTGATTTGCAGCAATGAGAGATCAATTTGGAAGAAAAACAGCACGGAAGACAAAATAAACAAAATCGAGAACTATTAACTTGTGTTGTTGTTTTGTGTGGGTGTTTTTATTTATGGTCAGTTGACGGTGGAGGGAAAACATCTTCAGGAAACAGGTACACCAGAAAGGAAGTCCTCGATGGTGAATGTAGTCCAGCTACGTCTCAAGCCAGTGTGGTGGAGTAAGGCCTAAACTTTACTCTTGATAATACTTCAATTCCGGTGCACTCTGGGCAGTCAGAACCGTTGCATGATCTACCTCGTGTAGCTCGTGAGACAAAAAATTGGCGCTTTTGCAGGGACCTCTAAAGAGCCTCCACGAGTGACGATACTTAAATACGTCCGGCGCACCCTGGGCAGTCAGCCCCGCTACCAACCTTGCTGACTGGCTAATCTTTTCAGGGGTGCATGAAAAAAGCCTCCACGAGTGACGATACTTAAGTACGTCCGGCGCACCCTGGGCAGTCAACCCCGCTACCAACCTTGCTGACTGGCTAATCTTTTCACCACAGCATGAGCTATTTTCGTATAGCTCGTGCTGACACGAGAGAAGAAGAAGAAGGGACCTCTAGTATGAAAATAATTTATAATAACCTTTATACTTATGCTGTCTTCCAACAGCTATGCTTGGGTGAGCTTCTGCCTGGATCCTGGTCTTCACCACTGATGCAGGGTTGCACGTAAGACCGCCCATGACGCCGCTCACGCCTGACCAGAATATTGCTTTGTTTATGCTAATGTCACCATCTTTATTTTTGGTCCAGTCGTTGACCTCCGCAACATGATACATTCCAAGTCTGAAAATTATATACCGTAAAATGGGACTATCGGGCTATTTGAGAAGCATGGGGCTAATTAGCGTGAAGATGGAATAGATTTTTCGGCATTATTTTAAAATTACGTTTTTTTTTAAGGTTTGAAATCATCAAGTGACTTCTTCCGCTCTGAGCGGAGCGGAAGAGAGTGTCAGACTCTTACTGACTAAAACCCATCCGTGTTCCTCCTAGTGCCCTTTGCGTTCCAGGGCCGCGAAGCAACCCTGGCAGGCACTGGCCCTAGCGGGCCCCGTCTACAATGCTGACATCTCGAAGAGGCGCATGTGGAACACAACGCGCCGTCGCCGTCGACCCGGGCCTGGGGCCAATTCTCCTAAAATAAATTGTTGCCAAACGCAATAGAACCACAACCGTCAGTCAGTTTTTGTTTTCGAAAACTCATCATCATCATTTTGAAATGATTGATTTTGTTTTTTGTGTCAAACAATTTGATAGCTTTTGAAATTGAGAACTGTCTGAATGAACGGTTCGGCCTTGGTTCGGTTGTGATTTATCAAGATTTATTTTAGGAGAATTAGGCCCCTGGTTCTGATCGGACGGCGAGCCACCCAACGCTCGTCGTCCGTAGGCCCGCACCTACGGTGGCCTGGAATCGCCCTGCGACTCCCGACGCCCGGGGCGTCTCCTCCTATTGCGGCGGCTGGGGCGTGAGGTTTGTCTCTCCGTCACGCGTTCCGCCTTCTCCTTCGCAGAAGGAGGTGACTGCTTCCCATGCCCCCTCGCTCCGGACCATAGGTCCATGGTCAATGAATCTTTTAGAAACGAAATTGTCTACTGCGCAGCTAATCACCTAACTTCAGACTCGCCAAGATACGTCGGCCGTATTGTATGTTATCTGTTTGTCGATCTGTCGGTTTGTTTGTGCACGCATTACGTAAAAGTATTGACTCAACGCGGTTGACTTTTATAGACAAATGTTGTGCGTATCTCGGAGTAAGTAACATTAGTATGTTTCATCGTAATAGGTTCGCTCAATCAAAATATATTAATAAAATGGTTTAGTTAAATATTGCGACACAATATTGGTTTCCGACTTCCACGCGGACGGAGTCGCGGGCACAGCTATTTTACAATAACTTTGAAATCATAAACACAGCACCATGGGCCCAATTCTTCTAACAGAAACGTTAATCAATCGCAACCAAGCCGGAGTTGAACTCATAAATTGTTTGACTGCAAAAAAAAACCAAATATTTTGACAGTTTTCGTAAATTTTCGTTTCACTGACTGACGGTTGTGGTTCGTTTGCGGTTCGGTCACAATTTCCAGGCAGCCATGATAGTTTAAGACCTACGTTTCTTAGAGCCCAAATACACGTCCGATACTTGCCTCCGATAGCCGGTTCCGATAGTCTGATCAGACTATCTGAAGGCCTCCGCGCCATACATTTGTTTGAACATGAATTACACGTACGATCAGACTATCCGATCGGATGTCAGAATCGTAAGCATCGTCCGGGCGTCGTCGTCGTCCAGAAAAAATCGGACACGAGAATCGTACGTGTTTCATGAATCTGATCAGATAGTCGGATCCGGCTCCCAGAAGCAACTATCGGACGTGTATTTTGACCCTTAGAGTAGAACATTAGTATGGAACCTTTTCTCGCCATAATCAAGAGAGTGAAAATTATGTTAATTGTTACCTCATTCTTTGTCTATTGAAAACGTTGATTAATTTTATTTAAATTGTAAAAGGCTGCTGTAATAAAAATACAGCATGATAGCTAACGAAAGGCGTTCCCGTCAACCAGCAATACGATAGCGTCAGTTCATACAAAATTTGGGTGCATGAAAAGAGCCTCCACGAGTGACGATACATAAGTATGGGCAGTCAGCCCCGCTACCAACCTTGCTGACTGGCTAATCTTTTCACCACAGCATGAGCTATTCTCGTATAGCTTGTGCCGACACGATAGAAGAAGTACATACAAAAAAAAAACCCAAAGAAAACAAAAAATAAAAAAACACAAAAAAAGTAAAAACAACGCTTACTGTACATGCGCACTTGTCTATCAATGTGAAAAACACGGCAACATCGCATCGGTTTTAAACAGGCCGTTCCGAATTGTTTTACATTTTTTTACTTATTTTTATATGTTTAATCTTTATTCTAATAATGATGTATATTAACGGGTTTAAGGGAACGCAATATGTTATTAACATACTGTATATTGCAAGCACAGTTTATAACCCATTTACTTAAATTCAGCTAATACCGGTTGCGTACCGCCCGTCGTTCCAGGACGACACTTAATTGTCTTATCTATTGTGTCTATAATTACCGTGCTTGAGGTTTTAATGCGATTTCAAAGATTCTTTTTTCCAAACATATTTTTTCTATGCTCAAGTGAATTGGTTAATATTATATAGTAGGTATTACAATAACAAATAAAAACTTGCAGCACTCGGCTCGTTCGGATGTGTAATTTTTCATATTGATATTTTTTTCGGTTCGGTTTTGTCCTTAACTAATTTCCAATTAGCCCCGTAGTTCCCAAACAGCCTCAATTTACCAGTATCGGTATTTCAAGTAACAAACAATTCGAGCACATTTCTGTACATACCTGACAGAATTCATGGTGAATCCAAGCACCATGGCCGGAGCCAGCCCTTTCTGTAGCGCCAGCGCACCATCCGCCTTCGCGATCACATACAACGCGTGAAACATTCCGCGATACCGTGTCTTCGTTTCAGTGCGTGCGCGCAGTTCCCCTTGCAACTGCAGCCGAGTTTTCACGACGTCCATCGGGTTAGTGAAGATTGTTGCGCCGGCGCCGGCGAGGCCGCCAATTATGAAGTCCATTTTTGAGTGACTGTAATTAAGATTGTAGGTATAATTTTTGAGTGACTGTAATTAAGATTGTAGGTATAATTTTTGAGTGACTGTAATTAAGATTGTAGGTATAATTTTTGAGTGACTGTAATTAAGATTATAGGTATTATTTTCCCTAGTGGATACGCGTCTTTATGTTAGTTAATTTTTTTCCTGTTTTGAAGCATAATGGGGGATTTACACGCGTCGATTTTAACCGTGTGACAAGTCACCGGTCGCATTGCTTGTAAAAATCGAATCGCCACCCCATTTACACCGGTCGACAAAAATCGCATGCGATTTGTTCATTTCCAGCGGAACAATACAGCGTAAAACACACCTCATGCGGCGGGCGATCGCCTGCAACTGACCATTTACACGGTCGATTTTAGTCACCCACCGCATGCGGCTTGTCGCTGCACGGCAAAAGTCGGATGGCACCCAACTTTGGGGCTTGCGATTTTAGTCACTTGCGGCCAAGTCGAATTGTCATTTAGACGGTCGATTTTCGCCGTGCGGCCTAGCCGTGCAGGGAAAATCAGCCCGTGTAAATACCCTATAGTAGGTACTTATTGTGCAGCAGTAGGCTAATTCATATAATTTCATGAAGTGCCGATTTTAAGTTGCAGTGATGCTGCAGTTAAGTTCACGCGAGCGTATGACAGCCTAGCGATCGCCTATTAACAGAATATGAAAAGCGTTGTTTTGATCGAAACTTAACTACAACTACACTGCAACTTAACTTATTCACGTGAATATTTTTTTTTCTTTTTTTTCAATCATTTTTTAGGTGAATAAATTTTTAATTCCTCTAAAACAATCTTGATAAATCGCAACTGAACCAAGGCCGAACTGTTCATTCAGACAGTTTTCAATTTGTAAAGCTGTCAAATTGTTTGATACAAAAAACAAAACCAATCATTTTGACAGTTTTTGTTTACGAAAACTGTTAAAATTATTGGTTTTGTTTGACTGACGGTTGTGGTTCGTTTGCGTTTGGCAACAACTTTGTAGGTTCAGTTGGTCCCAGGGGGCCTACTCCCTAAGTCCGTCAACGAATTTAGTCGCCCGTCCGAAAGCAGCCCGAAACGTAGGAGTGAACAAAACAAGTGTCAAGTTCAACTTTTCGGACGGGCAAAAACACATCGGTAGTAGGGACAGTTGTCAAATCGTGTTGTCATTCATTCTTAGTTCGGGTCCCGAAATAATCGTGTAGGTATGTCCGTAGGTGATAGGGAGTAGGAAACGCTCGTAACTAAGGCCGAAACCACGGACTTCATGCTTAGGGAGTAGACCCCCAGGTCCCAGTACTCACAACAGTTACAACGTTTGTGAGTAAAACCAAGTGAGTCACTCATCGTTAGATAAATAGCTAAGTTTAAGTTCAAACCATGTCAGGAAACCCCGATTAAATGTTAATTACCTACTTGATTAAAGCCGTACATAGTTAGGTACTAACTCCTAAACATGAATGTAATTATCGGAAATACTACGCGTGCACGATAACATGAGACGCGAGTGACGTCACTGACGCATGCGAGTACGGTGTGCAAATATACAAAATATAAGATATTCAAATAGGTATTCAAGGTTTCTTTTTAACTCAATATAGGTAAATCACGTGTAGTTATAGAGTAAGTAGATAGAGCGGAGAGAGCGAGTAAGTAGTAACTATTGTTACAATTTAACGCCCCGTTGGTCTAATGGTCGCAAGCGTCCCTGCTGAACGTGAGGTCCTGAGTTCGATGCACAGGTCGGGCAGTGTTCTGAGTGGTATATTTCAGTAGCAGTCCAGAGTTTGGATTTGTGCCCGGTTGATGGCATTAGGCTGGCCGCACTTTGGACGCGTTTTCGTACGAATTTGACTCGTGCGAACACGTACGAACACTCACGCACAATCCAGACCTTCCAAGTACAATGAGAGCGCGCAGAATGGGTGCGAGTTAGTCGTACGTATACGTGCGTGTAGTTCCGACCTCCGAAAACAATCCGAACTTGTTGATTATTACACTTTAGTGCGTTGAACATAAAACTGCCTATTTGATGGAGAAAAACGTATTCAGTGTGCGCACTCAATTCGTACAACTAGTATTCATACGTTTACGTACGATACAAATTCGCATCCAAAGTGCGGCCGGCCTTGGGCTCGTTCCCTATTACTTACGACTTAAACATAACGGCAAAATGAGGGTGTACTTTACACCTCTGCCCAACCCTTCGGGAAATACAGGCGTGATGGTATGTTATTGTCTCAATAATAGCTAGTCCAGCTTCCGGTTAATTATCTAATTTAATCTCCTCTTTGCCTCGTCTCTAGCGTTATCGATAAATAAGTTCAGTAGTTCATTCTTAACTATTATTTTTTTCATCAACATCACAGTTAATGTTATTAGAACACCCATTACGGTCCCCCTAGTAAACACAGCTTTAAGCTGTACAGTTCCAGTATAAGCTGACCTCTCATTGTACAGAAAGCCTATACAATGCAAGATCAGCTTATACTGGAAATATATAGCTTATTAAGTTATTATGTGGCCATGCGTCCGAGTTTGAAAATTACGAAAACGGTAATAGTTTTCGTGAGCTCGCTAAACCCTCTCTTAAACTTATCAGTTATATTCTTAGTTGTCATTATTTACATTCTTAGTTGTCATTATTTACATTCTAGATTAGTCATTTTTATTTATTTATTTAAGTACTAGCAACCCGCCCCAGCTTCGCTCGGATGCAATGTATTATACATAAAACCTTCCTCTTGAATCACTCTATCTATTTAAAAAAACCGCATCATAATCCGTTGCGTAGTTTTAAAGATCTAAGCATACATAGGGACAGACAGGTTTATACTATGTAATGATACTTTCGCACAAATTAGTACAGAGGCGGACTTAATTCCTTAGGCATTTTCTACCAGTCAACCTTAGAAAAAAAAAAACGCCTTTATTCTGTACCCTGGGTTGGTCAGGGCCCTCACAAGCCGGGGGCCCCTGGCATTTTGCCAAACTAGCCACCTTGTTACGCCACTAAAACGACTTTAACACAGAAACCTTAAAAAAGCCTGCGATTATAGAATAATGTGGAGCGTCAAATTAGTAGGTGACAGTACGAGTTAGCAGATTACGAAAACGGTATATTGCTTTCACGATAAGTTGATTAATTTGGCAGATGTCAGTTCATGACATGAAAATAAATTGTAATGGCGCTTGTGTATGACAATTTAATTCAACAAGTTTTAAATCAATTTAAAATATTAGTAAAGCGTTACCCAAAAGGTTGTTTTAAAATCAGAAACATAGAAACAATATAGTTTTATGTGTTTAACGCCATAATTATATATTACATAAATGATTTTGAAAAAACCCCGACGCGTTTTCAAACTTGCGTCAGATGGTACCAGTTGCCAGAGACGTGCGTATCGATAAAATAATTTCGATAAATTTAGGTTAACAGAATGAATATTTTGACTACCGTAATAATTATAGACGATAGGCTCAGTTGATTGAATAATTAAAATAAGGCTCATTATAGCCCAGTTGCCTTGCAAAAGGTCGGTCAGTCCTAAATTTTGGATAATTATGTGTTATGGATATGTGTTCTTATAAAATTTACAAATTTTGTACCTTGAGTGACCTCGGCGCACTCTGCCATCTCGGGTTAAAGAACCCAAAAATGAGTTTTTATTAAATAACTCCATACGGGTTTTATGCCAAAAATTATTCACATCAATTTTGTAGAAAATTAAATTCTTATTTTTCATTCCCGACTCAAAATCAGAGGTATTTTATAGGTTTGAAGCCCATGTCTGTCTTTCTGTTTGGCTGTCTATTTCTCTCTCTGTCTGTGTGCCTGTTTGCGGGCTTTTCATAAAAACACCTAACATTACACATCCAAAATTCAGGACCGACGAACCTTTCGCAAGGTAAACCTCTTTTCCGTGACCCGGCTACTGGGCTATTATTGGTGATAAATAAACATTTATTTTCACTCATCCCATACCTGCTGGATTCATTATCACATCAGCACGTAATCATCTATTGTTGAAGATATGCATGCTAATTGACTTAATCCTAATTACTTAAATCACAAGTATTTGTAATCTACATAAAATCACATTACAGTAATTGTCAAATTCTCGCTGAAATTTTACAAATTTTATCGATAGTTGAATCGACTACAGTCACATGTCTAGCAACTCCTATTGACATGTGTCATTTTAATCAACTTATCGTGAAAACAATATAGTTACTTTCGTGAGCTCAATAAACTGATTAATACACTCGAGATCAATGAATTGGGGTCACCAACATAAACTTTAACATCTCTGAAACTAAGAATGATAGATTATTCAAATATAAAATATTTTAGAAACTATTTGATACTACTCGAATAAAATTAACAAAACTTCTTATATAGTCTAATTTAATTCATTTAAATAGAACTGAATTAATTTTGAAAAAGTTTACAAATGTCTACTTTTTTGCCGAATATTTTACTACTTCCGCTTAGCTTCATGGCTTAAGGGCCCCTTTTCAAAAGTGCAAGGGGCCCCAAACTTTGATATGCTAACACATGTTACGCCGTTGAGTCGGCCTCCAGTCTTACTAAATGCTACTGCATTGCGGATTACAGTATTACCAGCATGCATTTACTTAGTAAAATGTTTACATAATAATCTCTAAACTACTAATAAAACACGTAATAATATAACGCATTCACATAAATTTTATGGTAATTGGGAAGTCAGTAAAAATCTGTGCCAATTATTAGCTCTTATCACCTACTGTAGGCAAGCACTAAAAGTCAATAATATCGTCAATTTACCACACACATAGAAAACGATAATTAATTCATACGAAATTACTAAAGAACAATCCATTCAACTTACCTTTAAATACCTACTTTAATAAGCGTTATTTTATATCACAATCAATAATTTAAGTACTAAATAAATAAAATAACCACCACATTGAAGTTACATCGTCAAATAAATTATGGAATATTCAATACCACATTAAAAACTAATACGAAATGAGACGAATTGTTATCTATCGCGTGACATTGAAATATACAGGTATAGCCGTCAGATACACGCGACATTACATACAAGCAATAATAACTACTATCTTTACAACAATAAAGTTAAAAATCGATATCTAATTATTTGACAGTTGGTGTACCACGTGTATTTGGTACGTAGTACAAATGAATGACGCGTTTGTGACGTAATACTTAATTGGCGCGCGCGAATGAGGAAGTGCGACCGAATGATGTAACTATGTTGACTCCTCGATGGCCGAGCGGAGACTGGCGAGATTGCACGGGTTAAGCACAGAAAAATGAATGATTCAGATTTCCAGATATGGCATTGGTAAATTCCACGCTGTTTTGGCAAAAGTTCCTTGATCAGAGAAATAAATAACACTTAACGTACTTAACAGCTATTGATTTTGTATGCAATGCGCAGTGCGCAGCCTGGCAGCCGACGACTGACTCAAGACTACAGACCTATAGCCTAGAATCTAGACCTAAACGAAGTTCTTACAAGGTACTCAATCAATGTTGGCAGCATATTAATAGATCTAGCAGTTCATTCATCCCGTCCTCCGTACATTGAGAGTAGATTCGAGAAAATTGGGTCACTGTCACTGCCACTACTTCGGGGCCAACTGGTCCGTGTTAAAATAGGTCAGTAGGTTAAAATCACGGACCACTTAACGCTGGAGGTAGTGAGCGTTGAGGAGGAAAGTCATATAATAATGTTTATTCTTATTTTATGGAAAACCGATAACGTTAAAGAAGTGACGGTGCAAAATAAAAATTGGCAGCAGGTACAGACGTCAGCACATCGAGCTACTTTGCCGTCCTATGTCTAAAAGACCGTAAAGTGTCATTTTCTCTATCGACCAGTCTGGTCCGTATTTTTCTATGATTTATCAATTACGAGATCCAGAGACTTTTGCTGAGACCTGAGATATTACCATACCATACCATATTGTAGATCTGGTCAAATTTCAGTACACAAAAAGCATGACATAAAAACAAAAACTTAAGTTTTAAAACTGTATTAGTCCTGTAACTGGGGTGCATGAAAAGAGCCTCCACGAGTGACGATACATGAGTATGTCCGGCGCATCCTGGGCAGTCAGCCCCACTACCAACCTTGCTGACTGGCTAATCTTTTCACCACGGCATGAGCTATTCTCGTATAGCTCGTGCCGACACGATAGAAGAAGAAGAGTCCTGTAACTCATTAAAAAAATTACAATGAGCTTAAAGTAGCCCAATAATTTGGTAGGTAGGTATACCTAATCAAAAACATCTGTATACCTTCAAAATGTCTAGGGACTACGCTTAGGACGTTTTTGCTCATAACTCAAAATTAAGTTTAGTCACTTAACGGCTTTTTAGACATAGGACGGCAGTACTACAATCTGTCTTTCTTTAATAGATTGTCATCTTTATCGCGAAAGCATTAGGTTCAAGGTTGATTGGGAAAATTTGACAGTTTCGAGTAGCTTGAACTGGCGTTTGTACGTACATTAGATAAAGAAAATCGTAGGCGGAAACTCATCCTGCGGTGAATCTTCTATCTAGCCTTTCCCAACCATGTTGGGGTCAGCTGCCAGTGTAAGTAGATTCGGCTGAATACTAGCATTTTACACGGAGCGACTGCCATCAGACCTCCGCAACCCAGTTATTGGGCAATGTCGATATTCTGATTACCCGTAACAACCTTCTTCTTCTTCCTTTGCCTTGTCCCGTTATCTGGGATCGGCTCTCCTTGTCTGCTGTAGTATCACCTTCATGGTCATTCACCTACCTACTTACCATGGTGATTTCTCCGATACAACTATTTGTTTTTTTACTTTATATTGATAAATATTATAAACTGAAATTTGGAATATTTCTATAGCAGAACAGTTTTTGATATTTTACTGAAATGAAGCGTATCAAGTTAAATAAAAAGTATTTGTGGAATCCCTTGGTGTTATTAACAGCTGTGGCATGTTACCCAACTGGAAAGCCAGATAAAGAAGCTGCGCCCCGTTGGTAACCCCTTCTCCCTTCTTTTCACTTCGTCTCCTGCCCTACCTACACTTGTGAGATCGGCGATCGGACCTGCTGTCGTCTACGTCTACTACTATGACTACGACTAAATGCTACAGCCGGTCTGTTTGCTGCCGCCGGTTTCTATCAAATGGCTGTGTGGGCCATCGACGAACGCCGTGAATACAAGAAGGAACTCGCTGACTACTCCAAGTGACGTGACGCTGTCCTGCCTCTTGTTCTATAACCACTTTTATTATTGTTATTTATGTACTAGGTATTGAATGCCCTACACATTCTTTACAACTGGTGTAGCAGACGTGCTCAGGAGATCCTGGGGCCGTCTGTTACATTACACTGCCTTCTCCATTTATGTCAATCCAGAGCGGTTGCAGTATCTATGTCGCTCTCCTTCAGTACCCCAAGTGTGAGTTTTTTTCGTTAACTACTGTAGTTGCATCACGCCAAAAATGTATGAAAATTTAGACTGCGTCTCTAGGCGCACCGTTCAATTAACGCGCGAATATTAGTTAGTGAACGGTGCGCCTAGAGGCGCAGCCTAAATTTGGAGTCTTTTAATACAGGCATTATTTGCTTAAATGAAGACTCCAAACCCAAAATTGTTTCTGTATAACTTTTGGACACAATAAACTTTATTATTATTATCGCCTTTATTCATTTTCATTCTTACGTTTACATTTTTAAATATAATTCTATAAAAACGAAAAAAAAAAATGAAATACATTTAAAAATATAAAAATAGAGGTCCACCGGCATCGGGAGCAGGGTCCAAGCTACCGGTGGTTAGGGCTCCAGAGACAGGAACCTCCTCACAATACGCGCCGTGTCGAGGAGGACTGCTTTCTGTATCAGGCCCTTGATCCAGCCACCTAACGAGAGCCTCTTGAGGTGTTGGTCGAGGCTCTTGGCCATTAGGCCATTGGCCGTAACTAATATTATTATTATTATAAGTATTCGTATGACGCTCGGGACCGACGGTTTAATGTGCTCTCCGAAGCACGGAGGGGTCTCGACGTGTAATAACTACCCATCCACAGGCTGATCGCGGCAAGCGCTGCTTAACCTTGTAAATCATATTATGATCCACATGATTGCTAATTAGCCACAAGCTCTCTTCATCTCACTCATCCTGCGGTGAATGCAATAGTGAATCCGCGACCCCGGCCAGTGGGATACTCAACTTCAAAAACCAAAACATCAACAATCAAAATATCAACACCATATAATAATCAACAGTTTAGTTTTTCAATGAATCAGACTAACATTAGCTTAAAACATAAACGGTTCAAAATGTCAACACTTCAGATGAGCAACGAATGTGAATAAATATGTGATTTATAACATAAATAGTTCAAAATATCAACACTTTAGATGATCCACGAATCTGAATGTCACTGATTTATAATAACGTAAATTGTTCACTTATTCAAAACACTTTAGAAAATCGATATTTAACAAAATATCGTGAAATATTCAGTCATAACTCATAACATAATATTCGTCGCAGACATTGTTAAATACTGCAATTATAATTATTACTAGCTGTCTAAACGTCTCTGGAACAAGAAATCATATTTATACTGTTATGGGATGCACATACGAGTACAAGGAAATAAACCTATAATATTAATTACCTATTGTTTAATTTTGACGACACGTTTGGTGCAGTGGCTAAGCGATTGGCTTCTGCGCTACAGGTCGTGTGGGTTCGATTCCCACACGAAACAAACATTTGTATGGCCTGCAGATGGTTGTTTCGGGTCTGGGCGTTTGTGTATGTGAGATTTGTGTCTGTAAACGCACCCTCGATACAAGAGAAATCTTAGTGTGGGGGCAACGTTTCTTATAAAAAAATATATATATAAATGCAATTTGTGTAATGCAATGCAAAGTGTTGATCAAGTGAACAATTTACGTTATAAATCAGTGACATTCAGATTCGTGGATCATCTAAAGTGTGTCTTTCTGTGGGGCCTTGCCCTACGTCCTCCTGAGAGGCGCGCACGGAACACATGCTCGCCGTTTCCAGCTAGTCTATCATACGCAACGCGAGATATTTTTGTCAGGTTCATCATTCAAAAACTACATAGTTATTTGAATTCATGGACTCTTGTAACGACCTAGTGTTATCAGAAAACAATATGAAATGATGCTAATACTCGTAAATGCATTTGTCGTACTGACCTTCACCCAGCGGAAACGTGATGAAATTGCGGTATTCACTGATAGTTTGACTAATTATGAATGCCAACTTGTGTGTTTATGGCTAATAAAAACATTATTAGGCATTGTTTGCTTCCGTTTTTATTGTCAGGGTATTAATCGTTGATATCGAGTAGGTAATGAATACATAATTAATTTTGATTAGATTAACCCGTGGAGGACTACAGCCTAAATCCAGCCAGCAGCCATCCCTGGATGCACAGACTTATTAAGACTTAAGGCCACTGGCGCAGACTATGAGCTAAAGGCGGACCACCACAATTAAAAACAACAGAAAAAGTTGAAATTAAAGATCTTAAAAATATACGTATCGTAGTGTGGGCTTTTGATAAAATTCAAAAACTTTATTCAGAATTGTGGCTATTACTGATAGAATGCAGTATTTTCATACAAACGCACAAAAGAGTTTAATTTGCAGGCGGGCCACATGTACATCGCGGGCCGCGGTCTGTGCATCTCTGGCCTAAACCCTCTTCATTTTGCAAAAGAGGCCCGAGCCTCCACATTTAGTTATACAGGACATCTGCGAAATACTGGTTTAAAAAACTTGTTGGTCAAACGCCGCTTTGCATAAAATTATGAACCAGCCAGAACTGGTTCTGTGCTAAGAATATACCTTATGACAGGTCCGGAATCGAACAAGACAAATGATGTACTAAGAAATTGTACCATAACACTTAAAATCTAGCCATTGGAATAAAATGATAATGACACTACGACCTTGAACGTTGTCAGGTCATAAACCTTAGTCCTGTGAACTTTGGTAGGGGTGAATGACGTCACAGAAACCACCCACTAATTATGTACCTATCAATTTTCTTTAACATGTACCTATCTACAAACTTGATACACTTTATCAGGTCAGTGAATCCTCAAAACTTCAAAACATTTATTTGCAAACTAATGCCCGGTTCCTATGGGAAAAACGAATCGTTTTGATTACCAATGGCGGCATTTTTTATGGTCAAACTTGACATGTAAATAGACTAGTGAGCTAATTTCAAGTGCGATAGCTACTAACGTATGGGAGGTTCTTCTATGCAAAGCTATGAGATCTTTGCTTCATTATTAGTAATAACACTCGGCAAATCATAGGAATCGGCCATAAGTGTACACAAAAGTTCTTAAATTATACAGAAGGCATTTATAACTTAGCGGCCTTCTATAGGCGTTGCTTTGAGAGCTAAATTAGTGTCGTTAGTAGAATCCTGAGTTAATGGCACTAGTAAAAATTACGCTGCGCTTACGCTGCACGAACGCCGACGCGACGTTGGAAGAACACTAATGCGTAAATACCTACAGGGATAACAAGTTTCTCAGATTCTTTTATTAATATGGAGTTAGTGTTATCTTTGTCGTTCCTTGTTTGTGTGTTCTGCGTAGCCTTTTCTCAAATATGTTGGGGTCAGCTTTCAGTCTAACCTGGGGCCTAATTCTCCTAAAATAAATCTTGATAAATCACAACCGAACCAAGGCCGAACCGTTCATTCAGACAGTTCTCAATTTCAAAAGTCGAATTGTTTGACACAAAAAACAAAATCAATCATTTTGAAAGTTTTCAAAAACAAAACCTGACTGACGGTTGTGGTTCGATTGCGTTTGGCAACAATTTATTTTAGGAGAATTGGGCCCCTGATGCGGCTAAATACCAGTATTTTACACGGAGCCAGTGGCGCAGCGTGAATCAATCTAGCCGCGGGCGAAGTCGTATCACCGAGGCCCTTTTCTTTTAGTACCTACCTGTCCCCAATTTTTTTCCAATCCCTTTTTTGTCAAGCTGTATATAAATTCAATCAAGTTATGTGTTGTGGTAAAATTATATAAGGGTACTAGTACTAGTCGTAGTATTTGGCGTAGTTCATGGTACTCATCTTCAGGTCAGCACCTTCAACCGCGAGTTCCATTTGAGTGTGAGGCCGTGTGGGCGTGGGGCCGCTTCGCCCACGCCTTGCTACGCCACTGCACGGAGCGACTGCCATCAGACCTCCGCAACCCAGTTACTGGGCAATGCCGATATCCTAAGGTTAGACTGGTTGTCAGACTTTCGGGCTCGGACTACTCGTAAACGACTGTCATAGGTATTCGTATGACACCCGAAACCGACGGCTTAACGTGCTCTCCGAGGCACGGGATGGTCTCGAATCGAGACCCCCCGATGTGTAACGAACGGTCACCCATCCACTGACTGCCCGCGGCAAGCGTAGCTTAACCTTGCAAATCATGTCATTCGTGAGGTTGTTAATTAGCCAGGAGCCCTTCCGTTCTATAATAATATTCGAGTAAGTGTTAACTCCTTCGTTCCATGTTCGTATACTGTTTTTATATCACCCCGAGTGAAAAGTATTTACATTTTTCAAGATACATACGACCCATAACTTCTCTCTATAACCCTAGTAGGAAAATACAACACTTAACCTTTCAAGAGACTTAACATCATACCCATTTTTTTCACAGGTAGGAAAACATAAAAAATACACGTTACATATCAGAATTAATCCTTATTCATTTCAACACCATAACCAGAAATAACTGTTTTTCACTCTGTTATCTAAGCGTTAAGAAAAACTATGCTAGAACATAAAACATATGCATGTTGAAGAATCGTAAACACTTGGGTCAGAATGTTACACACGGGCTATGATAACATCAACACCATTGTCTTCAAGTGATGGTTACAATTAAGTAGGTATTCTACGCAGGGATCGACTTTCATTTTGATAAGGAGTAGATGTGGGTACCTACTCGGGGCTATTCTACTAACAGAACCAATAACAGAAACGAAGCTGAATCGTTCATTCCGACAGTTTTCGTTAACAAAAACTGTGAAAATGTTTGACAACAAAACCAAATCCAAACGTTTTGACAGTTCTCGTTTAACTGACTGACGGTTGCGGTTCGTTTGTGGTTTAGCAACTATTTTGTTAGTGGAATTGGCCAGCTGGTCTCGAAGATATACCTATATCTGCCTATCATCATCATCATTCAGCCGAAAGACGTCCACTGCTGGACATCCTCCCCCATTAATTAAAAACCCATGGGGGGTTTGTCATAATCGCCACGCTTGGCAGGTAGGTTGGCGATCGCAGTGTGGTTGTTAAAGTACTCAGAGAACGCTTCTGCCCATCCTCTAGTGAATCACTTAGTCGCCTTTTACGGCACCTATGGGAAGCGATGGGGTAGTGCTATTCTTTACGGCCGGCACCACACGGAACTCAACGAACGCAATCGTCCACTGCTAAGCATTTGCACGAGTTAGGTAACGTTCAAAGAGGAAGTTTCCATAATCACCAAGCTTGTCAGACTGCCCACGCTGCGTCTTCCGGTACGCGCCGCCACTCCAGAACCTTTTGGCCCCATCAGCCATACGTTCTGCGAGCAATGTGCCCCGCCCATTGCTACTTTAAGCATATGTACGAGTTAGATAACGATCAAAGAGGATGTTTCGATAATCACCAAGCTTGTTAGACCCTACCCACGCTGCCGGTACGCGGTCACCACTCCAGAACCTTTGGGCCCCATCAGCCATACGTTCTGCAAGCAATGTGCCCCGCCCAATGTCACTTTAAGTTTGGCAATTCTTCGGGCTATGTCGGTTAACAACATACTTAGTGATGGTTAACTCATTTATTTTAAACGAGTACTCACGAGGTAAACTGAGGAGTTTACCTCGTGAGGTACTCACGAGGCATCCCTCATTTGAGGAGATTATAGGAGAAAGAGACTAGTGAGAGGCGGGCGCTCTTGTGCGCTACCGCATGCCGCCTCGCTGGATGACGGAGGGAGAAAGAAAGGGCGCCGAGTGCGTGAACGAACAAACACTCCTCATCAAATATTCGTATCCCTATCACTTACACACTCACTCGCTCATCAGTCAGATAAACACTCGCGGTTATACAAATAATAAATTGAGGATTTAAATGAGGTGGTTCAAAGTTGAAGTACGAGTCCCTCCCTCATTTTTCATTTTGAGGAACTCAAACGAGGTAACTCATCAGTGAGTGGCACATTTTTTTTTCTATTTGATTCTAGGCCTGCGTTTGACCGCCATCTCGCCTGATGTTAAGCGATAATGCGGTCTACGATGGAGTACGCTTGCCCAGAAGAAACCGATTCACTCGTCACTTGAAGACACCCAAATTGTAGCTGTCGGGGAACACCCACTCGGGCAGCGCATTCCACTGTTTGGCGGTTTTCACGATGAAAGTGGAATCAAAACGCTTCGTTCGGGTTTTTGGTATATCAACCATGAACCGATGGCACTTTTTCGTGCTTCTGGCCGTCCCCTAGTCGTACTACTGTATCGCTGCAAAACTTGTCGTGGGCTATATTATAGCCCTTAGTCATCATTTACTACCCTCAATCATACCCGTGACTAAAACGAACTACGAATCTGATTGCCAGATTACACCGAAAAACCTCTTACGCATCAATTGTGTTTTTATTCAAATTCTCAGATATCTTAAGGTTAATCTGCGATCGCAATAAAACTGAAGGAATTAGTCAGACTCGTCTCGGGTCTACACGCTAAGGTCAGAAGGTCACTCATTCATGACGAGTCAGGGTCAATGTCAAACTTAATCGTTTCAAGGTCAAGTGCTGTACACTAAAACTAATATTTCCTAACATACTTAAGTAATTTATTACGTTTTTTGTAGTTGTTATGGTAGAGGTTATGCTATCGATTGGGTAATGTCTCATTTGACTGACTTTCACTTCAAATTAACTTCGTAGCAGAATTTGAGAGTCATCTCCTACTTATGGCCGATACCTATTATGATCAAGCGTTACTGGTTAAAGTTACCTCTTATTTAAACGATTCCAATTCTGAGAACAGGGCCGTTCCCAGCAGTGGGACAGTAATGTGCTGATTATGTTTAATGTTATTGTTCAAAATTAAGATTCTTGTATCTTTACCAATAATGAAGCAAAGATCCTGTAGCGTCACATAGTAGACATACGCTACGTTAGTAGCTATCACAGGTACATAAGCTAACGATTCCATTGACTTATTCTCTCAGTGAAATAATAAAAAATGCTGCCATTGCAATTGAAGCAAGGAATCGTTTTACTTAAAACGATTTTAGGGCATCATTGAGGAGCTCGTGGCTAAATAATTACAGCCGCATAGACCGATCTTCCGGGTTAAGCCACGCTTGCCGAGGTTGGTCTGTGGATGGGTGACCATTTACCATAGCGAGTTTCCTCCGTGCCTCGGAAAGCACGTAAAGCCGTTGGTCCCGGCTGTCATTTGTAGATCTTTGACAGTCGTTACTGTTGGTCAGAAGCCAGAAAGTCTGACAACCAGACTTACCAAGAGTATTGTATTACCCAGTTACTGGGTTGTGGAGGTCTGATAGGCAGTCGCTCCATGTAAAATACTGATATTCAGCTGCATCCGGTTCGACTGGAAGCCGACCCCAACATAGTTGGGAAAAGGCTAGGCAGATGATGATGATGGTCATAGGGCATCATTGAAGTCCTAAGCAATACATATCAATTTTTTTTTTTTGACTTCCTCTCTTTGACTCTATAGTCACACCTTATGGTAAGCGCAGACAGGGATGAAGCACACGAATCACAGTAACAAAGATATGGAGGGATTCCCCTATACCCATCTGGCTCTCACATACACACGACGGAACACAGTAGGTAAACCATGGTTGTCAGGCGGACCGTATAATAGATCCTACCACCTAAATGCAAGAAGTCACTGGCTCCTGAAATACAGATGTTCTAATCTAGCTCTGGAGCCAGGGTCTCACATTTTTCTGTGCCCTGTTTTTATTGCAATAAAGAAATTTATTTAAAAATTACCTACCACCAAGCGTGCTGGGTTTTGTTGAATTTTACAACAAGCGTGAAGTGAGGAAGTTTTGTGTTCGAATCCATACCCACACTGGATAAAACGCATTTGGATGCACGGTTCCAAAAATATGGTCCTATGGAGAAGAGCCGGCAACAGACTCCACCTTCTGACACTATTCATTTTTATTGTAAAAACATAGCACACTCTTTTTGCTTACCTATATGACAATTGAATCGGTCGCCTATTTAAATAAGTACATCATGAATATTGCATTGTGGAACTTTGAGGCACCCATGCAGGGTCCAATAGTTTTTAATTCGACACCTTATGAGCTCTCGTTGGGGTGCTAGATCAAGGGCTATACAGAAAGCAGTTAAGTTTCGATCAAAACAACGCTTTTCGTATTCTCTTAATAGGCGATTGCTATCAGATACGCTCGCGTGAACTTCACTGTAGCGTCACTGCAACTTGATCGACGCATCATGAAATTACGTGAATTACTGAGCGCCGGCAGCTTGGACTCTGTTTCCTGCCGATGGGCTGCTTCTTTATATTTTGAAATATGTTTTTTTTAAGATGTGTAGGTATTTGAAAATATTTTAAATGTGTTTTATTATAATGAACCCAATGGCTTGGCACGTGACGATGGTGAGAGACCAGACGGCATGTCATTGGTACCATGGAAGATGGGTAGGCCTCTGGTATAGGACGCAACTTGTGTCGATACCCTTGCGCCATCCTATCTTCCTAGCTCAGCAGGTTGTGCTGGCGCTGCTGCTGCAGCTGCGGAGGCTCAAGCGGCGAAAATATAATAACTTCATTAGTACCTAATTATATTTTCGAGCCGTTTGGGGTCGAAACACTCGAGTCGTGGAGTCCGAGTGCGCAACTTCTATACAGAGAGGTTGCAAGGCGGCTGGTCGACACTTCACCGTGACCCAAAGGCTGGTCTCTACTTTGAACAAAGAATTAGCATTGCCATACAACGTGGCAATGCTACCAGCCTTCTGCGGGCACGTTACCAATCGACAGCGATGCGGAGGAATATTTTGATGCCTTATTTTAGTTTATAGTTTTATTAGGATATATTTTTCTTTATTTGTTTATACTTTCATTTGTAATTATGTAAATATTATTTGTGTAGATAATTTTAAAAATGTTATTTATTTGTACCTATGTACGACGAATAAACAAATACGCAAAGAAAAAACTATGATATTTTTTTAAAAATGAAAAGTAAGGAACTATTGGGAATCGATTAATGCATGTTAGGTACATGTCGATACATAAAACATATTTCAAAATCTAAAAGCTTTTATCGGAGTTACATTCCCAATCGATTACACTTACACAACCAAGGAAGACCAAACCCACAATTATTAACAAACCTTTCATTTCCATCCGATAGATATCTAAATATAGACACACCATACATCATCAATTTATGATAAAACTACATATAGATACGATACAACCACGTGTAAGCTGTAACAATACATTTTTGATTAGGAACACAGCATGTCCTCGACATGGCCGTCCATCTGGACTTGACCCAATTTGGTCGGGTAGTCGATTTAATTGAACCTTTCAATGGGAAATACAACAGCATGATACAAAAGGCAATCATCCGATATTGGTAATTACTTATATAATATGTGGAAAGGGCTAAGCAAGACACACAGCGAGCTGGGCTTGTGGTGTATAATTTTAACCGACTTCCAAAAGAAGGGGAAGGTTTCTTTTTTGTTTGTTTGTTTAGCCTTATCGTCAGCTTCACGCATCTTTCATAGTACTCCGGGGCATAATAGAACAGGAAAATGAAAAAAAAAAACATGGTCTGTTAGTAAACAAGTGCTACTACTCTTTATAAGACTTCCTATCAAATAAATCACTGCTCCAAAATAGTCCCCCTCAGTCACGATGTGTTCGGTGGCCCACTGATGTGTGCCTACCTTAATTCGTTCAGTTACATTTTTTTATATTTCATGTGAAATCTAATTAATGTAATGTAATTTGTAACAATAATGTTTTATAATTAATATATATGTGTGTAACTATTGTATGCCCTAAGGGCGGGACGTAGCTGATCACCATTTAACTATTTAAGACCTGTATTATGTACCTACCTATGATCCACAATAAAGATATTGAAATTGAAATTCACTAAATCATCATCATCTGCCTAGCCTTTTCCCAACTATGTTGGGGTCGGCTTCCAGTCGAACCGGATACAGCTGAATAACAGTATTTTACATGGAGCGACTGCCTATCAGACCTCAACAACCCAATAACTGGGTAATACGATACTCTTGGTAAGACTGGTTGTCAGGCTTTCTGGCTTCTGACCAACAGTAACGACTGTCAAAGATCTACAAATGACAGCCGGGACCAACGGCTTTACGTGCTTTCCGAGGCACGGAGGAAACTCGCTATGGTGAATGGTCACCCATCCACAGGCCAACCTCGGCAAGCGTGGTTTAACCCGGAAGATCGGTCTATGCGGCTGTAATTATTTAGCCACGAGCTCCTCCTAATGAAAATCCTCCTAAGTGAAATTCACTAAATGTGAAGCGATATTAATGATTGCATATTTTAAAAAAAGCGACTTAAAAAAACTGAAAAATAATTACCACGATATAAAATTAACAGTTTCAGAAGTCTTCAATTTGGTTCAGCGTGGATCAACACCGATTTCTGAAACTGATAATTTTATAATATGCTAATTATTCAACCCTTTTCAGTTTTTTTGCGATCGGTTTTCTTCTATTTTAAGTAATTTAATTGAAGGACTATAATTATGGTATGTCTACACCCGTGCGCTTTTATGTTCATCTTGCGCTTTCAACTTCCAATTCCTCTTGCATCAAGCGCATGCAATATTGATTGCCATAAGACTCGAACTAGTATTAAGACATGCGCTATGGCGTTTCACGCATGCTTCAGGCGAAGACGCAAGATGAACGTGAAAGCGCACTGGTATATACATAGCTTTACTGAAGTCACAGTTGCAAGATTTAGTGAAACTGAAGAGTTAAAGGCTCGTTGGTTTAGTGGTCGCAAGCGCGACTGCTGAGCGTTGGGGCCTGGGTTCGATCCGTAGGTCGGGCAGTAGTAGCAGCCCGGAGTCTAGATTTGTGCCCGGGTGATGGCAATAGGCTCGGCCCTACATGGGACTTAAACATGATGGCGGAATGAGGGTTTAGTGTAGTACACCGGCTGTCCCATTTCAAAAGCTAGTAAGGGCTTAAAACGAAATTCTACAGGAGAGCGCATAAACGTAATATCGGTCAGCCTTTGAAAAGTATTTATGTTAGGTAAAACCATGTGGTTAAAGTGACTTACTAGGTTTTAAAATGATCAGAGGCAGTGAATCGCACTTTTACTAGGTATCGATGCTTAAATATATCTGCCTATTATGTGAGTTTTTAACGCTTGTGTTTTTATATTTGGTAGAGACTTTCTAGCAGTGGCGTGCACAGAGATTTTAGACAGGGTATGCACAAAAAAAAAAGCTGGGTTCGTCACGACCACGGAATGCTAATTCAGATTTACCTAGAAAACAAACTACATCAATCAACCATTTGAAGATGTTTCTATTTCTGTTGTCTTTCGCGTTGTGCCTTTCAATATCTAACTTTAACTGGCTATTCAAACTAGTCTCTATTCTACCTTTATCAAAAGTTTGGAACTTTTAAGCAGGATTCTAGCTGTTTTTCTGAAGAATCATGCTTAGCAGCCGCTTTGTGAAAATTATTTAAATCTGAGTATCTGCTAGGTCCAAACATTATTTTTAACTTGATTTATAAACAAAATGCAAGGGAAACAATCCAATGTATTTGTGTGTACACAACGAGTTAGCCGATAATAGTCAGCATAAAACATTTTATGAAAATAACAAGTAGTATTTATTACCTTTTCTTTGAGTTAAATCCAACCCGGGTACACGCCTTCATTTTGCAATCAATTGAACTGTTTCCTCAAAAGATAACGTGAAAACGCGGCCGATTTTAATTAATTTAAACACATTTCGCCAGCACAGGTCTCACAGGCATAATTTTCCATTTTTACAATAAACTTACTAAATAATTACTCGACAGTCAATCACTTGCGCCAAAAAAAACAATAAGGCGAAAAAACTTTGCAATTTATTACGTTACGAACTAATTAATACGAACGAATGAATCATTTGGTTAATCCGACTAAAATAACTCGACTCTCTGCAATCAACAATTAAACGGTGCATTTACGGGTTCTCAATTTGGACGGTTTGCAATGTAAGCTATGCTTACAAAACTCCAACACACGCACACATTTTCACGCACACAGTCACTCTTTTGCTGTGTACTACACGAGATGCGTTGTATGAAGAATAAGCCAGGCGTAGTACAGCTTATACTCACGGGAGGCGCTGCAATGCGCGGTCGCGGCGGCATGCGGCGGGTATTCCCCGCTCCGAGTTAGTTCCAAAAAAAGCAATAGATGGCGTGAAAACTAAATTACTATGATTTCTTTTAATTATAGTTATTTATCACTTAGAGGGGCATGTATTATGTATGGAACTGCAGGGTATGCAGAGCTTATTTGCATGTATGGAGTGCACGCACGAAGCAAATTATTTGCTTCGTGAGTGCACGCCACTGCTTTCTAGGTTATCAAGATTCATCATCTGCCTAGCCTTTTCCCAACTATGTTGGGGTCGGCTTCCAGTCGAACCGGATGCAGCTGAATATCAGTATTTTACATAGAGCGACTGCCTATCAGACCTCCAAAACCCAGTAACTGGGTAATACGATACTCTTGGTAAGACTGGTTGTCAGACTTTCTGGCTTCTGACCAACAGTAACGACTGTCAAAGATCTACAAATGACAGCCGAGACCAACGGCTTTACGTGCTTTCCGAGGCACGGAGGAAACTCGCTATGGTAAATGGTCACCCATCCACAGACCAACCTCGGCAAGCGTGGCTTAACCCGGAAGATCGGTCTATGCGGCTGTAATTATTTAGCCACGAGCTCCTCCTCCTAGGTTATCAAGATTATGCAATAAAATGGTTTTTGTAAAAAGTGTCCCTTATTTACAACTAGCTGTGCCCGCGACTCCGTCCGCGTGGAAGTCGGAAAACAACATTGTGTCGCAGAAACTAAATAATCCATTTATTATAATAATAGACAAAGGCGTCCCACTAAGACACTTATATCTTTTGAACCATTTTTTTATGTAGAGTTTCAGCTCCTCTTGATTGACCGTAAAGATTCATAAAACCGTAATACTAAAAACGTGTTGCTTATTTCTGTACATTTCCTTGCTAAAATGGATTATAATTGAATATTGATACTTTTATTGAAGATGTAACAAAACCATATCGCGATACAAAAATAGCTACAACGCCGTCTTGTTACAATCTGCGAACTAAATTATGATTTCATTCGAGGTGTGGTAGGTATAGAAAAGAACTTTAAATATTTAAAAAAAAAACTTATAGAAGACTTCATTTAATTTTAATAAGTTATAAATAGGTAGGTACTGCTTTCAAAAAGTCTGATCTGGAAATCGAACCAACACAAACGCGAAAAAACATCATCTATATTTTTATTTCACCAATCGATATGATCGCTCCAATAAACATAGTGCCTGAAATTGATGGAAGACCATAAAAACTAACATTAAGTACCTACCTAACTTAGGTACATTTCAATTCAAACACTTATTTGTTGTTACTTCTTATTTCTTGCACTTCCTTCAATTTAAGACAGTATGTTTGTTGGAGAGATTTGATCCTTATTATTGACCATATAGATATCTATCAACAGGGGCCATAATTTAATACCGGATGGTACATAAAGCTTTGTCAGTTCGATTCCCGGTTCAGGCAAAAAAATCAGTAAAAGGTAATTTCTTACTTTAAAAAAAAGTGAAAAGTTTCCTTTGAGTGAAATTTGCTATTTTTAATAAGTATTTAAAGTACTTTCCCTCCATGGCCACGTCTTTGGAACATTACCTAAAGCTTAAAAAAACTCAATTAAATAAACTTAATAAAACGACGGCGACAGGCTTTGAATAGTTCTGACAATAATGAACAAAATAAAATAAAATGTAGAAAAACATTCCAAAAAGTGCATTGAGTAGATAGAATGATTACGAAATACTAAATTTCAACGAAAGCACTGGGTGAGCGCTTTCCTTGCAAAATAATCATGGCCACCGATTTCAATTTGAATTTGGACCTTATTTTCGGCATCAGCATTCCCAAAAAGTATGAACATTCAATGAACAAAAATCCTACTATTAGCCCACATCATGAATTAATTTTATTGTGAACAACAATAAGAAATTGACCTAATAAATTCTAAATAACAATATCTTCGTTTTTTTTTGTAAAAGCTTAGTTCCTTCTTCATAAGGATAGCATTTCATTAGACCTTTCGTAGACTGAGAATAGGTACCAATTCAACAATGAATATTAGGTAATTTGTGGATTTATTCGTAGTAAAATATTTCCTCGCAACATTATTTGATACACGTAACGCCATCTATTGAAAATAAACTAATACATGCTAAGTTCTTCTAGAAAACTTAAAATTCGCATAACTTTTGATTTCGTGAACCGATTGCGATGAAACAAAAAACATATGTTACTTGGAGATAAGCACAATATAATTATGTTTATAAAAGTCAACAGCATTGGGTCAGTTGTTTTTACGTGATGCTTGAACAAACAAACAGATAAACAGACAAACCAACAAACAGAAGAAACAAAATACAAAAATGTTAAAAATGGGTTTTTTTGGTTATTTTTTAACACCCCAACCATGTTTTTTCAAAATATTTGCTATGTACAGAGACGCAAAGTCTACAGATTTGATAAATGTATAGAAGATATTGATTATTTGCATATCTTTTGAATGCGTGAACCGATTGCGATGAAACAAAAAAAATATGTTACTTGGAGATAAGCACAATATATGTTTATAAAAGTCAACAGCATTGGGTCAGCTCTTTTTACATGATGCTTGCATAAACATGCAAACATATGTTTAATCTTTACTTCCCTAGATGGCGTTGGCGTCGAATTAGATCGCGCTATGGTTTCGTTACCGCGCGATTTATAAGTTCTAGACAAAAATTTCCTAGTTACTTCTAAACTACGATTTTATTATAATGTATAGATGGGACAGCCGACACCCCTGTCCACACCTTTGGGGAATACAAGCGTGACTATATGTTAGGTTTATTGGTAATTTTGTTTATTGTTTACGTAGTAGGGAAAGCTAATAAAATTAACATCCACCCACCCTTTGTCGATACTATCTGAGTGTTGTGTTTACAGTAATTTCATGTGCTGGAAGTCAATATGGCTGAAACGTAGGTATGTTTGTATCGTAAATAACACCACTATTTTTATAATAACTACAATGTTTGGGGATATAGTTTGTTAAGATTAACAAATAAAAAGTATTATTATGAGAAAATAGTATTTTGAGATTTATTATAGTCAAATGGCAGAGCAGAAGATCTGAGCTGCGACGGCCCTGCCTCTTCATTGGATAAAGATGCCTGCCTAACATCTTTTTTAATGGTGTCAGTTAGGGTGTAATTTTTGCGGCAGCTGGTGTGAATAAAAAGGGATGTCAAGTCAAGGAAACTTCGATACTTGTCGTCTTTCCTTTCCTTATTACCTATAGTAGGACCCAGTATTCCCTTTTCTTTCATTTCAGAGACATCCTTACTTCTTTTAACGATATCCTCGTCATACAGGACACTTGTCTTATTAGTACTCATGTTGGATAACCCAATTGTGTTACTAATAGGTAAGAGTGCTTAACTGAAAAGAATATTTTTTGGCTGCGCCCCTGCGTTACCGGGTAGGCTACCGTGCCAAACAAATTACGAAAACCTATAATAACATAAGCCCGAAGGCATGTATACGATATTAATGGGAGTTTTAGCCAGTAAGGTCGCGTTTCCTACAGTGAGCATTAGAGATATTGAGCGAAAAGCAATCTTTATCAATATCATGATTGATTGTTTTTCCCGCCTCAGGTCAGTTATCCGCTGTTATAAAAACGCGATTTCTTACTGTTACCATACCACCTTCACCACGTGGAAGTACTCCCAGCTTATGTTACAATACATTTCAAGATAATTTTCGCATGAAGTTATGGTCATCACGCTGAAAAACTTTAATTTCTACATTTCTGGAGCGTGTAGTTCAAAAACGGTTGAGAATATGGAAAAGTGTGTAGGATCAAAGGTATAGAGAATTTTATAAGCTTTCATTTCATCTTACAACATTTTTCGCTACAACGCACCGTTTTTGAGATATTGGCGAAAAACCTGAAATTGAGACCTTTGTCACCCCCCCCCCCCCCCTCCCTCCGGCTCACCTCCTAGACGTCAGGACTTTTAGTATGTTTTCTCCCTAAGCACCCTGAATAAGTTTGTGAAGAAATCGCTTAGGTTCCTGCTCACGCACTCTATACCCTCTTTTGAGTCATTCATTGACTGGACTATACGGGCCGCCTGGCTGGCTATTACCCCATGCATGCTGTAAAATGTGAGGATCATGCAGCTTAAAGTGTTACAGCGTCCGAGTCCCCAATTCGGAAGAAATATTAAGGGACCGAAGTAGTCGTAGTAATGTTTGTATGAACGCTTTCGCACTACCTCGGATTCAAATCGGACGCCAAATGGATATGCCAAAGATGGCCGCTGAATTGTTTGAATTTGGATCAGAGATCGGAACAGTGCGTAAGCAACATCCGAATTCGGTCCGAGATTTTTACTCTAGATCGGTATTTTCACGGATTCGGATCAGATGCAGTGCGTAAAGCAATATCCGAATTCGGTCCGAGTTTTTTATATCCGTATTTTCACGGATTCGGATCGGATGCAGTGCGTAATCGCTCTTACACTTTCATTCTTAATATTTGACTGCCTATTGTCTATTGGTATGAATCTGTCATGCTCACTAAAAATGTCCTGCTGATGTGCATCGGGTCGTTAAGTTCCCTGCAACATGGTTGAGCTGAGCGACGCCGATGTGTGCGTCATACTCGTGAACGGGTGCTGTCTGTTGGGACTGGTCAGCTCGTAACTGCTATGGCAATCGTTTTAAAAGGCTAACTTTTTCATTACTTTTATGTTGTTAACTGCATGTACATTAATCTGCATTATTCTTACAGCAATTACTACAATGAAAATTGTCAAACCATATTTTTTTTTTTAAAGAGTGTCTTTGGAGTTTCTTGCCGGCTCTTCTCCAAAGGACCTACTACTTGGAACCGAGCACCTAGTGTTGACCTTTTGAAAGCACCATTGATCTGGTCCAATAGAAATAAAAAAAAAAATGATTTGACATGCATGGCCTTTAATGAGAGCCTCCACGAGTGACGATACTTAATCCGGCCCGCTACCAACCTTGCTAACTGGCTAACCTTTTCACCACGGCATGAGCTATTCTTGTATAGCTCGTGCTAACACGATAGAAGAAGATTAAAGGTCAAGCAGATTACTGTGTTCCGTCGTGTGTATTTGAGAGCAAGACGAGTATAGGAGAATTCCTCTATATCTCTGTCACTTGGATTCATGTGCTCCATCTTAGACCCTGTCTGTGCTTACCATCAGGTGCGACTAGGGTGAAAAGTCTCCAAAACAATTTAAAAAAAAAACAATCAATTTTAATGTGGTAAGTAATGCACCTGGCTTGTTCCTTTCCGTTGCCCTTGGCATTCATTTATAATTCATTGTCAATTTATATCGAAGTAACCGCGCATTAGTCGCAATAAGTAGTCACTCCAGCACTCGTAAGTACCCAGAACAATATGGTACTTTCCCACTGAATGGAAGTCCGTTTGAAACACGAAATTCAACCTTACATCGTTGATGTTAAAGTTTGTTATTGTGATATTTAAAGTATGCACGTGGGCTGTAACTACCACCCACTCTTGATTGCCAGGATTGACTCATTACCTAGGATACCTGTCTAAGGTATCCTAGGTAATGAGTGGAAAACTAAAAAAAAAAAAACAACTAGTAAAATTGCTCAATCGATGCAATCTGCACGTGCAGCTTTCTTAAGCCTATTGCTAAATATTTATACCTAGGCATATCACAATAGGCATATTGACAGCATCAATAAATTGCAAATCTAATTACTTATAGTCCGCCAGTTAGAGTTTTGAAAAATAATAGACACGTATTTTATCTTTTGTTAAATCTATGAATATTTGGAAAGATCAAACGCATCAAAAGTCAAAACTCGAGTGTGGGGCTTGTGACGTCAGAAGCAAGTAAAAATTGTACTTGTGACGTTTTGCCAATTTTAAGTGTCGTATCTTCGTTAATTTTGGTTTACGTAACAAAAGAAAAAATACGGGTCAAATATTTTTTCATAATCTAACTGACGGACTAATTAGATTTTTTCAGTCAAATACCCTATTGGCCAATTAAGGAGGAGAAGTAACGTTTACCTACATAAATCTGAAATTAAGTAGAATAAGTATATACATTTACGAATCCATTGTTAATCCATCTGCCTAACCTGTTCCCAATCATGTTGAGGTCAACTCCCAGTCTAACCAGGGGGCCTATTCCCTAACGCGGCATCCTACGTGAGCGATCTAGAAGCGACGCATAGGGGCGCGTCGCGACGCCTAAACAACAAACAGACGATACCTATTGAAGTGGCTTACGTGACCAAACGTACGTGGAGTGCGGTGCGGTGCAGCGCAAAGCGAAGTGAACAGTTGGCGTTATATTTTCGCGCGAACTGGATGCGATTCCGTACAGTGCTACTGAATGATGGCGGCGCGGCGCGGCAGCGGGCGGTTCGCGAGTTCGTAGGACAAAGCCGCCGCTTTGCACCGCATCGCACGGAATTCGCGTGTCACCGCATCGGATCGCTTCGCAATTCGCGTCGCTTTGAACCGCTTACGTAAGACGCCACGTAAGTCCGCCAACGAAGTTAGTCGCCCGTCTGAAAGTATCCCGAAACGTAGGAGTGAACAAAACAAGTGTCAAGTTCAACTTTTCGAAAACACATTGGTAGTAGGGACAACTGTCAAATCGTGTTATCATTCATTCTTAGTTCGGGCCCCAAAATAATCGTATGTCCGTAGGTGATAGGGAGTAGGAAACGCTCGTAACTAAGGCCGAAACCACGGACTTCGTGAATACCAGTATTTTACACGGAGTGACGCCATCAGACCTCCGCAAGCCAGTTAGGTACTGGGCAATGCCATTATCCTAAGGTTAGACCAGTTGTCAGACTTTCGGGCTTCTGAGTACCCGTAACAACTGTCATAGGTACTCGTATGACACCCGGGCCTGCTCTCCGAGACACGGAGTACCCATTGTCAATATGAAACTTCAAAATGTGAAAGCAATTTTATTGATTGATAGCAATCATGATAAAAATTATAGTCCAATCAGTGGCGATTTATCGTCGAAGTCTCAAGGGCAATAACATTTATATTCCATACATTGACCTTAGTTTAGGTCTAAGTGTAAACACGTGTAGAGGTAGTAATTATAGTTGTAACATTAGGAAGGATCAAAGACATTCAATAGTAGTGGAAGGATTAGTAATAGAAAATGACAGGTAGATTATGATTACTAGTAAAATCATCTTTTTAACGTAGTAATAAGGTTGAATTTGAATTACATTAATTTGTTCAGATATTAGTGTATTCATGTGTGCATACATAATTATGAATCCTACACTGTTCAGATAATATGAGCTTAAAGTTGTTTATATAATAATATGCCTTTAGCTGTATACATGTTACTGAGAAAAAGCAGTCACATATTAATGCATCTAAATCTTGACCACAATTTAATGATGCAGAGTTGTCACAATATTATGAACTTTTTTAACGTTCGTATATTTTTGAAGCCTGGAAGGGCCAATATACTTATTAATGAACTGGACTGTACACTAAAACAAATAAAAAAGAAGGAATACACGTAATTAAGAACACACAAATGGCGGTCTTATCGCTTAAAGCAATTTCTTCCAGACAACCAGTACCCCAAGTGTGAATTTTTTTCGTTAACTACTGTAGTTGCGTCACGACAAAAATGTATGAAAATTTAGGCTGCGTCTCTAGGCGCACCGTTCAATTAACGCGCGAATATTAGTTAGTGAACGGTGCGCCTAGAGACGCAGCCTAAATTTTCATACATTTTTGTCGTGACGCAACTACAGTAGTTATACGAAAAAACTCACACTTGGGGTACAGTAGTTGTTTGGTTGGAAAGCAATCCGATGGCCCATCTGATAGTAACTGGTTACTGTCGCCTATATCGTCGCCCGGGAGTGAAAACCTCGGGAATGCAATTTGGTCATTTTTATTTTATCACGACGTCTAGGGACTATATCTTAGAGAGCCGCTTTACGTGAAATTAGTTTGTAGGCACTGAAACTAGCCTTTATTTGGTATATAATATTCGTAATAAATATAATTGACTAGCTGTTGCCCGTGAATTCTTCCGCTTGAAAGCCCACAGGAACCTTGCAATGACCAAATGCATTCCCGGGTTTTCATTCCCGGGCGACGATACACACCTACAACACCAACACGATTGTTGACGCGTTGCCAACCTTATAGGCAAAGTTGGAAGTCTCATGTGCCTGTAATTTCACCGGCAACCATACCATTCAAACTGGAACACAGCAATGCTGCTTGACGGCAGAAATAAGTATGAGGTAGTACTTCCCGAGGTAGGCTTAAATCCCAGGGCCTCCACACGAGGTTTTGTTTTTCTTTAGACTAGGATGTATATGACAAATATGACAAAAAGAAAAAAGTTCGCATTCACTAGGTACTTTTTTAGGAGGAGCTCGTGGCTAAATAATTACAGCCGCATAGACCGATCTTCCGGGTTAAGCCACGCTTGCCGAGGTTGGTCTGTGGATGGGTGACCATTTACCATAGCGAGTTTCCTCCGTGCCTCGGAAAGCACGTAAAGCCGTTGGTCCCGGCTGTCATTTGTAGATCTTTGACAGTCGTTACTGTTGGTCAGAAGCCAGAAAGTCTGACAACCAGTCTTACCAAGAGTATCGTATTACCCAGTTACTGGGTTGTGGAGGTCTGATAGGCAGTCGCTCCATGTAAAATACTGATATTCAGCTGCATCCGGTTCGACTGGAAGCCGACCCCAACATAGTTGGGAAAAGGCTAGGCAGATGATGATGATTCACTAGGTACTTTTTTAAAAACATTTGAATGGACCTCCAAACCTTTAAATGTTCTACTTTCACTCAGTGCGACTTATCCAGACATGATACAAGTGTATGCAAATGTTACCGGTAATCGAATCCGCGATCCTTAGCAGAAAACGCACTCCACAACTGTGTCAATATGGTCTGTTAATTATTTTATACCAACAACAATCTCCATGGCTTCTTCTCTCTTCATTAACTCCACCAGTCTCTTCTCCAGGTCGGCTAGTTCCTGAGTTCAGGGGTGATAGCTGGATTCGGCTTGCCCTTTCATTTGGGCAACTTCATCTTCTTCCTAACCATTGAATTCGGCCCTGCTTGTACCTATCTATTTCAGATCAATATCAATCAACAGTTAATGCTCTACGTGTTACTGTCCATACGTGTGTGCGAGCCAGGTGACAAACAATTTTTCCGATTCGTTCGCTGAAGGTCACCGCAACGGATCGATGGCGGTAATGATGGTCATTACCCGTCCGTCCCGCCCAATGTGACAAAGTGGCGGGATAGGTGTAGTTAAAGTAAGGGCAACGATTGATCCGTTATTCTGACAGTTCAAAATATAGTAAACAAAGAAATCTTTTCATTCCTCATGCTATAAAAGTTTGTGATTGTTTACCTCAAAAGCGAGGACAAGGTGCGTCTTTTATTCCCTAAAGTAATATGAAAATCGAACTAAGATTTTCTTTGACTTTGGTATAACTGTTTTTAAGGGATAAGAAACCGCAAATAAAAAGAATAAAGACTCTAAACTGAGTCGGAGTCAGTCGGAGTACCAGGCTGTATGGTTGTAGGACCTTTGCCTGTTTAAATTGGTTAATAATGTTACAACAATCATCAGTTGAAGTAGTTTTTGGAATTTACAATTTTGTACTGCCAACGCTCTAAGCTGCCAACAGCAAATACTACCCACTTTACAATGATCGCCATTGTTTTTCGTGTAATTGACATCTCCTAACATCTTTGTTGGCAGATATCAATTGCACCAAACACTCAATGTAAAACTGTTTTGGAAAACTTACAAGATGTTAGTTGTAAGTTTTAATTTAGTGAAAGAATTAGAACGTAGAAGTTTCCAGCCTATAGTAGATCCATGTGAAATAATATTTTACGAATTTCTTTAGGTATTTTTTGCGGAAGAAAATGTTATCTAATATTGACTTCCTACTTTTTTCAGTTTTTCTCGTCAGAAGTTAAAAATACCCATAGGTGACTGGTGAATGCACAACTACATAATAATATCCAGTTTGAGCTGATCTAGCATTGTATAGGCTTTCCGCACAATGATAGATCAGCTTATAATGGAAAATTATAGCTTGATATGTAACCGTGAGGACAACGTTTTGATCGCTCGATAAGTTTTTAATTTAAACAGTTATTGAAAAAGCTTTTAGTATGACTTACAATTATTATTGTGAAGCAGCTTTTGTTGAAACCCAATAAAGGAAGTCTTAAAATCGGAATTCGTAAGGAACTAAGTATATTATAAATGTTCCTTGTTCCTTAAATACCTGTACCTATACAAGGTTAATCGGAAAGGGCGTACTAGTACGATAGTTGGTTAAAGTACCTACCCATAATAATGAATAACTTTTGTTCTACGTTTTCCCAAAAGTCAATAGTTATATAGAAATAACTGTTTAAAGATTTCATAAAAACTACGCTAAAATCCATCTATCCTCAGCTGAGTTTACATTTTAGGTCTAATTTGGATTACCTACGGCTTAGAAGCTCTATTTTCTAATTTCGTACCTAAATAAAGCAAATCTGAAGAAAAAAAAAATTAAAATAATTGTGAATGGAAATAAAAATAACCGTGAAAAATAAGTGAATTTTAGAATATGTGGATCATATTTTAAAATTCACTTATATTTATTTTGATTATACAATGTTAGTCAGAAAGGGGGTACTAATCCGAAAGGGGGTTAAGTACCCATAATAATGGACAACTTTTGTTCTACCACCTTCCCCAAAAGTCAATAATTTAAGAGAAATAGCTGTTCAAAGATTCCATAAAAATACGCTAAAATCTAAGTAACCTCATCAGTGATCACCTGTGTTTACATTTTAGGTCATATTTGGGGTCAAGAATTAGAAGCTCCATTTTCGAATTCGTAATTAAAGCAAGGATGAGGAATTTTTGGTAAAACTAAATTCAAAACCAAATAAAAATGTGTGAATTTTAGAATGTAATCTACATTTTGATTATATAAAATTCATAAAATTAGATGGATTTTGTGAACAAAACAAATTAAAAAACCATGATCTACTAGAAAATTCTACTTACAAAGAGGATCTAAGCTATATCTGGCATTTCCTAATCATACTGGCTCTTGGCCATTTTTAACACCTAAGCTATGACATTTCAACGGACTGTCAATTAATTTAGGAAAGTTCAATGTAATTTATTTTACTCTTTGGGAAGAATCTCAGAATAATTACTAAAGCATTAGGTCATTGCTCTGACGGAAAAATACTGTATGAATTCCTCAATGAATTCGTAGTCAAATAATTGACGTTCCAATATTCTTCGAAAATACGGAAAATAACGGCGGTCACGATCCGGTACGCTATTATGGTATATTAGGTATACCTTATGGTAACGAAGTGCGTTGTTGCAGCGAAGTACCCTACGTGGTCAAGCATAGGCAGCGCGCGTGAGCGCTCGATTGACGGGGAGGGGCAACGCCACCCAAGGTCAGGACCGGCTGTCGGCGGGCAGGCTCGACGGCCTCCGCACGCCCCATGCTGCCCGGTCCACTCGCGCCGCTCGACCCGCACAAAACGCGCGCGCTCACAACTATATACGCGCCGCGAAAACTTAACACGCGGAAGAATAAAACAGCACAATCGAGAATGCTCGACAACGACATACAAATTAAACCCTCCCTATCTCCCTTCCACCCCCTCCCAGCCATCGGACAGAAGCTGGAGAAGTCTAAAACAAAAGTGATAGTGTTTGACCTGAACAAAAACGAATCAGGCACGTTGGATCGAACCGTCAAAATCCGTGATGTGCTCAAGCCTTTAACTCCTCTCCGGATACATGGATACGCGAGGAAGAGCTCCCTGGACCAGTTGGAGGTAAAGAGGCCACAACAGTTACTAAGAGAAAATACCTACCACGTAATAGAACCGATATATGTGACTGCAGCGAACGGCAAAGTGAGTAAAGATGACATTTCCATAACAAAGAAGACAGATCGGACACAACCGGAGCTAAATTCAGAGGATACAAAGTTAGTTGAACAGCCGAAACCTTCGCCGAAGACCAGATTTAAGAAGGCAGCGTTACAAGTAGCGAAGCTCTCCACAATGCCGGAGACGGGGAAGCTGTTGTGTTTGAGAGAAAGACAGACTTACGGCGTCTGTAGAGTGGATACCGACAACAGTTTCTGCAAGCTGCAAGAACTGCCACAAAGCCCCGCTCAGAACCTAGATAAGCTTTCCGAAATTTTCCAAAGCCTAGAAATTAAAGGGCGACACAGAGATAAGATGAAAAAGGAAAACAGTTGGTTCTAACACCTATCTTAGATTAAGAGTGAAACCATTGACTTGGTATCCGTTGACGAAATAAACGTGCTAAGTGAATATTTTAAAATTAAGAGTTTAGTTTTGTTATCGTTGAATGTTTACGAAGGTATTAATATTGCTCAAAGTGTTGGTGATGTGTCCGTCTTGATAATTTTAATAAAGTGTGTCGATATTTCTAATGGTGGCTCTTATTTCCTTTGCAAGAGTTTTTGCTTCATCAATAATGAATGTGTATACTAGATGGAGTATCGTGACCTTGAATGGGTTTGTCAACAAGTGGCTTGCGTGATTTTTCCAACAATTCTTAATGTATACAATCGCTAATGTTCGCCACACTTCGACGTCCATTGAGGAATTATTAACAAGTTTAATTAAGCTTCTGTAAACAAATACAGCGATGGATATAGATGTAACCAATAACATACTGTAGAGCGTACAACAGTCACTAGTTGTGCGATGTTATCGTTAATAGTGCTGATTCGTTTTTCCAGCAGTGTTCATTCCTTTGGTTATTTGTCGAACAGAAATGATCGATATACAAACAGAATGAGGGGTTTAATTACGGTTTACATACCTAAAGGACAATTTATTTATGGACTTTGGTTTTATGATTTGCGTTGCATTTCGTAGCAAGTCCCGTAGCGTAGCGTCTCAACGCGTAGCTCGTCGTAGCACGACGCGTAGCATCTTATACGTAGCGTATCATTCGTAGACCGTCTCGTTTCGTAGCGTGTTCGTAAAATTTACGAAATGATTTCTTAACAAAACACACTTTTTTACCCTTTTTGATGATAAGATAGATAGTTTTTTAACTTTAGAATCGACTTCAAAAAAGGAGGATGTTCTCTATTCGGCGTGTATTTTGTAAAACATCTAGCTCGTTAAGCTTCAACTTTAAAAACATAAAAATACAAAGATAAAATGTGACGTACATGTACTAAACAACAAACAATCTACGCAATCAAGTGCCCTTGGATTGAACCTTGAATGACCGATCCTTACATAGCGGCGGTGGTGTTAATTGCCACATTTACGTCGAAGCATACGGGTTAACTTACAACATTTCACCTCGTTACATTTGTTAGCAATAGATAACAGTTTAATTTCCATAATGATCTGGGAAATGGAGATACACACGACAAAAGTATTAGTCAAAGGGAAGTTCATTGTTCACACTTTAAAATTGAATGAAAATAACAACAAAAAAAAATTAAGGGTGCTCTTAAACGGGCTAGAGTTTTGACAATTTCTTGCTGCAATTGTATAGCCGCCAAGTTGCCGATTATATCGCTCAACACAGTGCAACAATTGCTGCAATCTTGCAGTGTAGCCGATATTGCCAAGATATTTCATAGTAGTCGCAAGTATTCAATGTCTAGCCGGCTAGATTGCAAATGATTTATCCCACTTTGACTTTACTGCAATATCGCCGTATATCGTCTTTGCTCTGATGTATAGGTGCATCTCTTTTCCCTCGCTCGCCTCTTCCCGCCTCGTCCTATCGCTGCCACCGCTGTCTCCTCGCAACTGCTGAGATCTAGCCTCAATACAGCTCCGCGTGTACAAACAAAATTCCTCAGCAATTTAGTTGCAGAATCTTGCTGGACTACACTCGGCAATATATTGCACCATGAAATTGCAGCAAGGGTATAAGTTGCAAATATACTGAGCTATATTGGTCTGTAAAATTGCCAACAAAATGCAATTTTTGTAGCCCGTTTACAGGTCTCTTTAGACACACTTCTAACATAATGCTTTCAAAATTAACGATTCGCATTATAATTAGGGTTTCTGTTTTCTCGACATATTTTTTTTCTCGGGTTTCGAGAATTCTCGAGACCGATTTCTCGGGTTTCTCGGGTCTTTCGAGAATTTTTTAAAAGCCTTAAAATACCATCTTATGGTTTTCTGGGGAACTCTTAAAGGTAGTTTATCTGTTCGATAGCGCTATTGGTTTGATAAACTGACTCATTGCGTTTCTGGACACCCCAGAAGACAGAAGACAATCCTAGTTCAAACTTCAAATAACTTATTTTTCCGGTTTTTGAGGTACTCCTAACCGTAGTTTAGCTATTCTACCGCTATTGGTTTGATAAACTGACACATTGCGTTTCTGGACACCCCAGTCAGAAGATGATCTTAAGTTCAAACTTCAGTTAACTGACCAATTTGGGGCATTTATCGGTTCTAGAACTTTATTTGTCATCTTATATCATATTTTATACAAGAGCATTTGGAGTTTTATTATTAGTATTTTATTTTAGATAGTAAGTTTTGGATTCCCAATGAAATAGACTCGAGTAGTTCATAGTAGTCTGATTTGGAAGTGCTGGAGGCTACTTCAAATATATCAGTACCAATAAAAAGGCATCGAAGAAATCCATCCGAAATGTTCACGGATGAAGAGTTTAACATGAGATGTCATTTTAACAAGGGCACTGGGATACATCTTTGTGAAATAACCAATTCTGCCCTAGAACCGATTCGTACACCACAAATAGGTACGTTAGCCTAGAATTAAGTGTATGTTTCGCTTGCCTCGCTTAGTCGCGCCTCGTAAGGTGAACAATGAAGCCAGAATGCAAAGACTATCCAACTTTTAAGCCAATTTTACAGTATTAAAAGAAAGTCTTTAGAATTTCTCGAGTTCTTGAGTTCTCGAGGTGTTTTTTCTTGTCTCGAAGTTGGCATGATTTCTCGACATTTCTCGCCTCGAGAATTCTCGAGCAGAAACCCTAATTATAATCAATCGAAAACCATTTGTTTCTGAACGCTCACATTAAACGAATGATGGAAAGTATAATCGGCGAAGTGAATCGTTTTCGGCACTCGCCGGCCGCAGCCGCGGCATCGCTTGCTTTGCTCGCTCGGCTCATACCGTGTGCCTGATGGGATTTTCCATTGGTAATTTATTTATGTATAAAACAGAAAGCTAAACACAATTTTCCACATTTCTAACTTTAAAAATGACAAAGTTGCTTTCCTTATTAAAACCCGTTAGGGGATGAATTTTTCAAAAATCCGTTTTAATGCTCACCTACTTCACGGAACTCCTGTGAAAAATGGTATGCTTCTAGACCCACCGGTTTAAGCTGTGCGTTGCCTATCAGTCAGTCAGTCAGTGTTAGTGTCCAAACACACTATGCCGAAGATACGCGACCGAAGTTCCGCGGCTGATTTTATGTTCCGACGTATTCGGCTGATATGACACACCATAAAAGTGCCGAACTTACGAGGCAGAAATTCAATTGCGCAAACTTGTGGGCGGACACGCGGGGCGCAGGCATGCCTGCCTCCCGCTGCTACCCGCCCCGGATCTTCGTCGGCAATCGAACCGAACTTGGGTCGCGTATAATGTGTGCTCTACAGAATACGTTGCAGCCGAATTTATTGTCGTTGAACATACGCCCGACCGAAGGTCGGCTGTACGCTATAACGTAACGTAATTTCGGCATAATGTGTCGTCAGTAATTCAAATAGCATTGCATAATCATGCCGAACTTCGGTCGTGTACCTTCGCCATAGTGTGTTTAGACACTTAGTGTGGCGCCACACCATGCCGAAATTACGCGGCCGAACTTCAGCGTGTTTTTTATATAGGTAAAACGCGACGTAATTTCAGCCTGGTGTGTCGCGGGTAATTTAAAAAGCATTGCAGGCGTAATCATGCCGAACATCGGTCACGTATCTTCGGCATACGAGTAGTGTGTTTAGACACTTAGAGTTTTATCAAGTAGGAGTTGCTCATTTTGGAAATGAGATGAAAACTCCACGTTTTACGATACTCAACTACGTCCAGCGCATCCTGCGCAGTCAGCCACGTTAGTTATTAGTCAGTCACCTTGCTGACTGGCTAATATTTTTAGGGTTCCGTACCCAAAGGGTAAAACGGGACCCTATTACTAAGACTCCGCTGTCCGCCTGTCCGTCTGTCACCAGGCTGTATCTCATGAACCGTGATAGTTAGACAGTTGAAATTTTCACAGATGATGTATTTCTGTTGCCGCTATAACAACAAATACTAAAAAAACAGAATATAATAAATATTTAAGGGGGCTCCCATACAACAAACGTAATTTTTTGCTCGTTTTTGCTCGATATTGATAACGGCAACAGGAAGCCGCTTGAAATATTCACAGAATATTTAGTTGTTATATTCACTTTAAAAATAAATAATTAAATTAAAATTAAACAAATATTTAAGGGGGGCTCCCATACAACAGACATGATTTTTTTACCGTTTTTATAGATAATGGTACGGAACCCTTCGTGCGCGAGTCCGACTCGCACTTAGCCGGTTTTTATTCTATTCTTGCTCGTCTGATAAGAGAAGGAGAATTTGAAGGCTTATTTGAAACTATATTATTATAATATGTGAGTCGGCTATTTAAATGTGAAGGTTTCAATATCAATCGATAAATTGGATGACCCAGATAATGCCATTGAAATTGATTAAATAAATAAATAGCCCAAGGTTCAGCGCCAAATTCGCAATTCAAAATCAGAACTTGTCCAGTCGAGGCGTTTAACGCGTGAGTTGAGTCGCGTGTATAAGCGCCTAAGTCGTCTTCACATGATGCGTTTTACGCGCGAGTATTTAGGGCCATCCTGTTTCATTTTGATAGAAACACTATGTCCTCTCCCTTCAACTATCATGCGTGTACTGGACGGAATAATGGCATCCCTAGTATGTCGACTCGCGCGAGTCAAGATTCTGGCGACATGCGCACGATTTCCACGCGACTTCATGTAGACGGAATGTATGAACCTCCTAGTATCTCACAATCGCACGTTTGACCATGAGCGATTTGACTCGCGCGTAAAACGCCTCATCTGGGCAAGCTCTAAGAGCACCACGTTCTAGGAACAAAGGTGTATACATTTTGATAAGCAACATTGATTATTTTGTACGGGAAAGCTGTTTTTTTGTGTACGGGGAGCGGCTAGAATATAAAACTTCTTCACCGCACGATGAGAATACATACGTGTTGTAAGATTATACAAAACACAGCAAGCTTGGTGGTAGGATCTATGCGGTCCGTCTGGCTAACTACCACCCTCACGTTAAAGCCAATCAGTTTACTATGTTCCGTCGTATGTATGTGAGAGCCAGGGGGTTATAGGGAATACCTCTATATCTCTGTTACTTGGATTCGTGTGCTCCATCTGAGACCCTGTGTGCACTTACCGTCAGGTGCGGCTAGGGTCAAAGACGACCTGGGTTGCGGTGCATGCAGCTGCGAATCCCGCGACCCCGGCCAAGGGTCAGGAGAAGGAACACCGTGGGTTTTTAGCCGGTAAGAGTCCGGCAGAACCCTTCGCCTTCCCCGGGCGAAGGGTATCTATGAGGATTTTCGAAAGAAAAAAAAACTGTCAAAGGCGGCAAAGCCCAATAATAAAAAAAAGTATTTAAAATTATGGTTATCATTAACCATACAATTAGTATAATTAACTATCCCTAGAATTTTGAATACAATACGGCTAATAAGTGGCGTGATCGCGATAAAATAGATAAACTGCATGGCTTCATGTCAGGAGTTGTTCACGCGATCTGTCGAACGCTACTCTTTGCATAACCTAGATTACAGTTTGTAGACAAAATTAGACGTAGTTTGTGGACTCCATTGTTCGAAATTTCGAACGCTTTTATTTTGAAGGTATTGGTGCCGATTCTGTTTTGGACAAACTAAACTTAATTTAGACTATTGCCATCTTTTTCACTCTAACAAAATAAGAAAGAGACATACATAAACATGAGCCGTCAAATTTAGTTGAACTAAAAGTTCAACTGTGAAGTTCAAGGCGTAAACTAATTTGACATCTCTAACTTAGTTGTTGTCTATCACTGTCCTTTTCTAGCGCTATCTGTTAGTAAAAGATAGCAATTCTCTAATTTTAGTTTAGTTGGTGAACAAGAGAATCGGCACCAATGAATGGCTTTTCGATACCCGCAAAATCAGTGGCGGCGGGCAAGGCTCGGAACCGGTTAAATTTTCAAACCCGTAAGACCATAAGCAAGTACATGAGGAACTCAATATTTCGGTTTCGTTCTTGTTAACCGGTAAACCAGTGGGGGCTCGTGATTATTTAACAACCGCGCGGGTCAAATGATTTGCAAGGTTAAGCTGTGCTTGCCGCGGTCAGTCCGTGGATGGGTGACCGTTCCTTGTACATCTAGACCCCTCCGTGCCTCAAAGACGTTAAGTCATCAGTCTCGGGTGTCATATGAATACCTGTGGGAGAAGCCACACGGTGTGGTGCGGTGCGCCGCCGCACGGCGACCATTTTGCCGTATCAGCGTGCACACGTAATATGCGGCATCGCAAGAGCCACTCGATGCCGCACCGCACCATGTTGAAAGGCTCTCCGTCAACACATCTGCGGTCTGTGACGTTGGAGCGGCGCCCCTCCGGTGCATACACCCTCCCCTCTCGTCTTGGTCCGGTGAGCGTGCGGCTCGGCGTCGCACCGCACCGTGTGGCATACCATGGAGATTTGTATGTATTACGCCGCAGTGGCTCCGTTCAGGCGCCGCGCCGGAACCGTACCGTATCGTGTGGATTCTCCCTATGACAGTCGTTACGGATAGTCAGAACACAGAAAGTTTGACAACCGGTCTAACCTTAGGATATCGGCATTGCTCATGAATGCCCAGTAACTGGGTTGCAGAGGTCTGATGGCAGTCGCTCCGTTTAAAATACCGGTATTCAGCCGCACTTGGTAAATTGAGCGATGTTCGGAAATAAAGTAATATTTAAAGTCAGCGTTCATTAACCAGTATTAACTGGTATTTCGTCCTTGCAATGTCTCTGAAACTTGTTATTTACAAGTTTCAAATTTGTTATTTACAAGTTTCAAATTTGTTATTTACAAGTTTCAAATTTGTTATTAACAAGTTGTTAACGCAGGTCGAGAGCTATCCGTTGCGTTGAGTTAAACTGGTTTACTCCGGTTATTGGACAAAATTATTATCGGTTTCGTTCTAAACGAAAACATTATGCGAAACCGTTAAAAAACTTTACTAACCGATATTTTTGCAACCAACCGGTTGCCGAGCTTTGGTCGCGGGTACAAAGGTCCATTAATGTAATAATTCCTTTGTTCACAATTCTTGTATTGGAAATAATTGGAATGCAACGATGGATGTTCAATTGTCAGCAATGTAGGACACTAGCTGCAAGCCATTATGAGCTGGTTCCATTGTTTAAGTTCAATGTGTCGGTTAATATGTTAGTTTTATAGGTAGTTGATTTGAAGGTAACCAAGTGAGTTCGCATGACAGATCCATATGTAATAATTACATGTGATGTTGGTGTGTGCCCATCTTTCTTCTACTTAATAAAACTAACACTGACTGACAGACGACGCACAGCTTAAACCGGTGGGCCTAGAAGGCATGAAATATTGTACAAGAGTTCCTTATGTAACGTAGGTGAGAAATAAGAAAGATTTTTTCAAAATTCATCTCCTGAGCGGGTTAAATAAGGGATAAAAGTTTTGGCTGGAGAGGCGGCATGGCGCCCTCAGCTTCCGGCTGACGCAGGTGCTCTCGGGACATGGTTGTTTCGGGAAGTACCTGTGTTGCATAGGCCGGGAACAGACGCCCAGATGTCACCACTGCGTCGACTGCCCCGACGATACGGCGCTGCACACGTTGCAGGCGTGCCCTGCGTGGGCAACGCGGCGCTGTGAACTAGTCGCGGCAATCGGTGGTGACCTCTCGCTTCCGGCCGTGGTTCTGTCCATGGTCGGGAGCGAGAGTGCGTGGGAACCCGTCGTCTCCTTTTGCGAAGGGGTGATGGCGACCAAGGAGGGAGCGGAGAGGGAGAGAGAGGCGACTGCCACTCTCTCTTCCCGCGCCAGACGCACCGGGCGCTGCCGGAGGGCGCGCGACGTCCTCCGGCCACCACAAGGCGACGCGCCGTGTTCCACGCACGCCTCTCAGGAAGACGTGGGGCGAGGCCCCACAGAAGGAGAGGTCCGCCAGGGGCTGGCGGCCGAATATTCTCCCGAGGTGGTCCCATTTGAATTTGGTGAAGAACTGATGAAGACCCTCGGAGATTGACCATGGAACTCTTCAATGGACAGCAAATTACCCGCGATTGCTATAATTGCATGTATTGTTTATGCCACTTAAAATAGAAAAATAAAACTACTTAATTTTACTATTGTGACAGACCGTGGGAGAATAAAGAAATACTCAGGTTCTTGATACACCAGTTTATTTTCGGGCAGCACTTCCTCCTTGGATTACAAGTTGACAAATAGCACAAATTACACAATCCTTCTACTTTTATATGGCTCAAAGCCGTTACCATAAAATTTTACTTAACAAATATAAGGTACATCAATCTCTAATGACGTCACTACCGCTAAGTATTATAAATACATGGATAATTACATTCTTGATCTTAATTTACAATTACTTCATAGTACTGATTCTAATTATTAATAATGATATATAACATGCTCCCAATAATTATTTTTAATAAATCAAAATACATAATAATATATTAATCTTAAGGATGTGACGTATGTTGAGAGGTGGTGTCACTAGGGCTGATGATTAGTCGCTAACACTATTTTTAATTTTTTTGAACTTGGTTTTTCTTTTATTTTTAAAGTAATTTTATTTTTTAACATAACATCACACCTGTATTCCTCGCAGGGTTGGGCAGAGGAATACCCTTATTTCGCCGTTATGTTTAAGTTCCATGTAATAGGGGGCGAGCCTTTTGCCATCAACCGGACACAAACCCAGACTCCGGGCAGCTTCTGAGAAATTCCACAAGGAAAAACCCAATAACACTTTACCCGACCTGGGGATCGAACCCAAGACCTCACGCTCAGCAGTCGCGCTTGTGACCGCTAGACCAACGAGTCAGTCACGGCTGTTTTGCACACCATATAAGGCAGTTGTCCCACCGCCGGCGAGGAAGCGACTAACTATCGGCTATTTTCTCGCTCAAGAAACGTACAATAGATATACATTCCGTGTAAACAAAAGAGATGCACATATTAATAGTCGATCGCTGACTGTTCACACTGCCAGCGACGACTCGCTCCACTTGTTTGTCGCTGAGCGACAAGAGCTATCAAAAATAATACTCGCTCAGCGATGCTCGCTTGGCGGTCAGAACTCTCGCCGAGAGACAAACCAGCGATCATTTACGAGTGGTGCGAGTAATCGCCCGTCGCACTCGCACACTCGCTTATAGCACAGCGACAAAACTATCGGACCTACACACTCGCTTCTCGCTGCTCGCCAACTCGTTTATAGTTTCTAGCTCTACTCGCTGCTCGCTCATCGTTCGTGGTGGGACAAGTGCCTAATGCGGTAGCAATGCATCTTTAGGCTAGTATTGAAATTATAGTTCATTTGATCACACAACTACCTCGCCTCCGTACCCTATAGTTCAAGTTCATCGTCATTATACATAATCGCTGTGACTTGACTGAACGAGTCCACCGCAGTCCATAACAAATTGATGTATCGCTCGCTTCGTCAAATGTCACGCGTAGGAGTGCTGCAATGACTCAGAATTTCTGAATGTTATTCTGAGAATAACAAATTGCATGAGTCATAGGCGGTACAGAAAGAATAATGATTGAATATTGATCTAGCTAACTACATTCGCTAGTTCACAGGTTAGCGAATATAAAAAGTGGTTTTTAAGGGTCGATGATGGAGATGTCGTGGTTACCCGGAGGTTATATATCCGCTTGTTAAGCACCAGGCTGCGGGTTCAAACCCAGGCATGTACAGTCAGCATCAAATATATCGGGACGAACAGACTGTTCATAATTACCTAAACAACTAAAGAAATTAAACTGAACCTCAGTGGCATAAAATTCTTGCCAGAATGACACTTTTCGTGTAGGTAGGTACTGTGTTCATTCTGAAACAAGCCTTGTATCATTGAGATTTAAGGTTTAATTTTCTTATCTGTTCACATTTTAAAAAGTCTGTTCGTCCCAATAGTATATTTGATGCTGACTGTACCAATGTGACTTTTTCAATTTCTTATGTAGGTACTTTCTTAGCAAAGACGTCACTGATATGGGAACACCCAAATATTCCGAAATATTTTATTCCGAATTTGGATAGTCCGATGTTCAAAAAGCCGAATTTGATAATTCCTTAAAAATAAAATACCGATTATTAAAAAACACGAAAGTTATTTTACCGAATGTCATAAATACGATTTATTTGTTTTCCGACTTTCAAAAGTACGAAGAATTAAACATCCGATGTGTTCTTGGCTCGAAAAACAGCATTCCGATTTGCAATTTTCCGAAAACAACAAACATTATGTCAAACAATAGAGTATTAAACATAACACAGAAAGGTGAGCAGTTGGTTAGGTTAGGTTAGAACTGCGACCCCCTACGCTGCTGGTACCGATTAGTTACATACATATATTTAATAAAAAAGCGCGTAATGGTGAACAGTTAGTTAGATGCGACTTTGTAATGGTGAGTTAAAAGAAAAAAAAAAAAAATTAGAGAAAAACATTTTTCCCACAATTATGTTAATAAAAGTAGGGAAAGTTATTCTGTGATTAGTTTATTTTTCTACGTTTAGAGTTTTTTACGTTAAAGATGGTTCAACCATTGTGTGTTAATCTGTTTTGCTATTTAGGTTTACTAGGCGTTTTAATTTCGGACTTTTAATTAATAGGTATTTTAATAATCGGAATTCGTATTTTTGATGTTTCGGATTATTGTTGAATCTGACTTTTTATTGTTAGGTGTATTGAAACTCGGCATTTTGATATTCGTAATTGTAAACGTTAGACGTTTTGTAATTTAGGATTTATAAAAGTAGGTTTTATGATTAATCGGAATTGTCATATTAGGAGTTTTGAACCATTCGGAATTATGAAAATCGATATTATAAAAATCGGGATTAAGAACATCGGAATTTAGTTTTTCGTATTATTGTAGTGTACCCCACTGATAGACGGTGAAGGAAAAAATCGTGAGGAAACCTGGACTTAATGGTCTGAAATCGCCAACCCGCAGTGAACAAGCGTGGTGATCAATGCTCGTTCCTTGTCTGTTTGACAAGAGGCGTTTGCTCAGCCGTGGAACATTTACAGGCTAATATTTATTTATTGTTTTAAGAGTCGCAGAAAATTCAGCTTGTTTAAGCAAGTAGTTCCATGTGCTAATTTGCTAAACCTAAAAGTTCTTAACCTTGTCAAAAATTTTATGGTATTGTAAGGTTACGGTGACACTGACATTCGACACAATGCAATCGCGACACTGAAATTAAACCAGAGCTAATGCGCATCTCAGTGTAACAGCGATGTACACACTACGACACTCGGTGTCGACACTGAGTGTCGAGTGTAATTGTCGCCGTGTATCCTTACCATATGAGTAATAATATTTCGTCCGTGAAACGAAATTACAGACTGCCTCGTTGTCTTAATGGTCGCAAGCACGACTGCTGAGCTTGAGGCCCTGGGTTCGATTCCCAGGTCGGGCAGTGTTATTGGGTTTTTCCGTGTGGAATTTCTCAGTAGCCACCCGGAGTCTGGATTTGTACCCGGTTGATGGCAATAGGCTCGTTCCTATTACATGGGACTTAAATACAACGGCGAAATGAGCATGTACTATAGGTACACCTCTGCCTAACCTCTCAGATAATACAGGCGTGATAAAGATTGAAGTCAAACAGAGGAAATTTTAAGCATGGATATGCCTCGCCAACAGTTTTAACTTACTACACATAGTCGGAAATTGTTATTTTTAGCCACAATATAATATTCGTCGTTTGCTATCGATCCACAACTGTTGGCGACGCGACTGAATCGGAATTTTACTGTCCCTTGTAATGATAGCACATTGCTCCCAGTTATAGTACCTACCTACTTCCATAAATTTGTCGTCCTTGTGACTAAGGGTTGTTATTAAGATTTAGGCTTGCTATTTGAAATCAAAGTTCAATAGCAGCATGGATTTATTAGGAGGACCAAGGTAACCGACATAGCTCAAAGAATTGCCAAACTTAAGTGGCAGTGGGCGGGGGACATTGCTCGCAGAACGGATGGCCGATGGGACCAAAACGTTCTGGAGTGACGTCCGCGTACGGAAGACGCAGCGTGGGTAGGCCTCGCACAAGGTGGACCGATGATCTGGTGAAGGTCGCGGGAATCCGCTGGATGCGAGAAGCAGTGGACGATTTTCGGCTGAATGATGATGATGATGGATTTATTGTACTGGAATCGAACCTAACATCAGTTAGCAGGTATACGACCAGTGTCGTATCTAGGGACTGACCATAGCTGCGGCTGCCAGGGGCACAGGACCTAGGGGAGCGCATTTTTAAATGAAAAATTGCTTCTGCAAGCTACTTCGTTGGCGTAGAAGGGATAAGACAATTGCAAACGTTAGTTTAGCAAATTAAAGTTAATAAAAGTTATTTAAGATCGCAGATCAACCAGGGACGTCTAAGTAATCTTGCTATTCTTGTTTGGGGAGGCAGGCGAGAGAACGCCTGTACCCTGTTCTTTGATTACGCAGTGAGGCAGCTGGGATGTATTGAAAGTCCAGGTTACGAACAATTAGGTGTATATTTTGAAACACTGAGTATAAAACTTTATATGGTATCGAAGAGAATATTCTTTAACTCGCAATGCGACCGGCTCTTAAGTGGTATGCGGGAAGACTGGTGAACACGGACAAAGAGAGTTAGCGAGCGAATACTAAGGTGTTTTTTGTTTACATGGAAGTTTGGAGAGTTTCGAGTGGCCGGGAAATATAGGGACTACCGTGTTATAATGTTGCCAACTCTCGAACTATAAATAATTCTAAGGTGCGTTCACAAACGCCACACTTGAATAAACGAACGAGTTCTTGAAGTTATCGTAATTTGCAAACTCGTACAACGGGTACCTCTAAGGGTCAGTTCACACCGAGACGCGACGCGACACGACGATACTGGAAGAGGCCAGTGATTTCGCGCTGCGCCGCGCGCTGCCGCGAGACGCATCGCAACGTCGCGAGGCGCATCGTAAAATCGTTAGCAGCACGACGCCTCGCTGCGCAGCGAGACGCCGCGCGACGCCGCGGAACGTATCTACATTCGCCGCCTGCCCCCGCCCCGCCGCGTGCACCCACAGTCTACCATTTACAAGCGGATGAACGGCGGCCTCAGGTTGCGCCTCGCGTCGCCGCGAGGCATCTCGAGGCGCAGCGCTGCATGGTGCAACGTATTCTGAATTCTGACAATGAAATGTGTATCTTTTCCTGTAGTAAATAAAGTTATATTTTGAGTCGCTCTATTAAAATGTGCGCGCAGCGTCGCGTCTCGGTATGAACTGACCCTAAGTACACACTGGCAGAGCGCACTCGGATCTCTCAGACACTACTCGTATCGTGGCAGTCGTTAAACCGAGCAGTCTGATGACGGCATCCTATAGAGCTTCGTTTACGCCAGGCGAGCACGAATTCGCGTAGCGTAGACCGACTTCGGAGCCTTGAACGAGCATGCCTCGAGCGTTTTGCTTGCGCTCGAATGCGCTCTGCCAATTGTCTGTTTTTTGGCAAACACAAAGGAATTTGTTTGTTGTAGGCTCGTTGTACGTCCACACTTGAACTCGCGCGCGCACAGAACAGCTGTGCTCGGCTTGCTTAACGTAGACGCAGCTTCAGAGTCGGTTGCTACGATACCAGTAGCGTCCAAAGTCAAAGTTTTTTATTTCAAGTAAACCAAATTACAGGTGCTTTTAAAACGTCAAAACTAGGTGCACGGTTCCAAAAGGTAGGTCTCATGGAGAAGAACCGGCAAGAAACTCCATGGATACTCTTTTAAAATAATAGATTATGACAATTTCACTACAGTGTCTTGAGAAAAATAGTATCAGAGTCCGAGTAGATATTTCATTTCATTTATTCAGAACAATTCACATTGTGTTGAACATTACATAATTATAATTATTGCATGCAAAACAATTTACTAATGACTGTAACATAATCTATTATTATTAAAATTAATTTAAAATATTATAATGTCAAATTGATTTAAAATATGATGTCAATTTGATTTATATAAAATGTCAAATTGGTAAAAAATATAACGTCAAATAAAAGAAAAAAATATATATATACAGGGCGTCCCACGACTTTGCCACATGGAGGGGAAGTACCTTAAATACTGTAGATAGAAAAAAATTCTGAATGAAGACTTCATTTTTATTTTAAAAACAATACGAACTGCATTCAAAGAATTTTAAATAATCACCTGTCTGAACCGGGAATCGAACCCGCTAAATGTGAAAACAAAAAAAAACTATAATTTTATTGTACTGATCGAAAGGCTCGATCAGATACATTTATTTCTTCTAAATAACATAGCATCTAAAATAAAAGGAAGACCATGAAATTTAACATTTAGTTTAAAATTTTGTTTAGAATAATGAATAGCATTTTCTCTGACTATGTCGCCATGTCGTGCTTATAATAACTGACTTTATGTACTACTTTCTGCTTTATTACTATTTCGAATTTCAAATATTCATCATGAAAAAATAAATAAATCAACGGTAAGCGAGATTATTAAAAGAGTTACAATTTGTATACAATAGGAAGAGACACATTTTGAGCATTTAATAAATTAAATTGTTTGTAAGTTGCAGAGTTAAACGTGTCTTATTATTTCAAATAAATGTTAAATTTCATGGTGTTCCTTTTATTTTAGATGCTATGTTATTTAGAAGAAATAAATGTATCTGATCGAGCCTTTCGATTACTGCAATAAAGTTACAGTTTTTTTGTTTTCACATTTAGCGGGTTCGATTCCCGGTTCAGACAGGTGATTATTTAAAATTCTTTGAATGCAGTTCGTATTGTTTTTAAAATAAAAATGAAGTCTTGATTCAGTAAATTTTTCTATCTACAGTATTTAAGGTACTTCCCCTCCATGTGGCAAAGTCGTGGGACGCCCTGTATATATCAGATATCAGAGTCCGCTCCGTCAGTGTGCACTCTGATCGTGTTAACACGTCTTTATCGATAGGAATTAGGAATTTTAATAAAACAACCCTTTCTACTTCACAGTTTACTTAATTTTATTAAAATTATCACTTGCGAGTATACATTTAATATAGATTCTTTCTCTCATGTGACGCTGTTTCATAGTGGTTTGTTAAATTCAGGCTAAGACCTATATTGGCTCCTGTTTACAACTAATAATAGTATACATTTTCTTGAGATATTATAACTTATTTTAACCTTTTCAGTCTTGTACGTACTTGTATCCATTTTAAAACTTTTGCATCTTAAGGCGCAATTCACACTAAGGGCGTAAAAACAACGTTTTTTCTACGCGCCGTTGATGCGCGTTTACGTCAATTACATAGGTAAAAAACCTGAGTCACATTTTTTATATATGGAGTTCGACATTAACGCGCGTCGACGGCGCGTAGAAAAGACGTCGTGTGTGTAGGCATTGTATCCCTATCTAGTCTGTGGTGTAGGCTTTAAGATGGCAGCGCTTAGCTCGGCAAGTAGTGACTGCGAACAGTCTAGCGCCGCCTCTTTGACGGATCGCGAGTAGTTGCTAGACTATGTTTCTTGAAAAATCGCACTACACGTCTCAATTTCACATCTCCCTTTAATATTTTTTATGGTATTCTGAACGCACCTTTTCACTCTCCCTTGTTGATTGTAAAACTCTTGTGATGTCGCCATGTTATTCAATACTAGATACAAGTTTATTGCAATAAATAGGTACTTATATTTTTATTCATAATTCATTCTAATAAGTGTTTTCATTAGAAAAACCCTACAACCTTAACAGGTATGGGCCCAGAGATGTCATGTAATAACAATTTAACTGTGCAATTTTACAAATACAAAGATCGTTGTAATGGCATCGCCTCCACATATACCGGTGAGTCCAGAGACGACAATAGGCGTGAATCCCATACTTGCGCATCCGCACGTCCCGCACATAGTGGCATCATAACATTGAGAAACTAGAAGGTGCCAAAAATTATTCCAGCTGAAATTTCCAGGTAAAACTTTTGGAGGAATGAGGGTTACTCGTCATAAATAAAACTATGATAGGTAACGAGGTCAGAAATGCGAGTGATCGAATGTATATGTGTATATTCTCAAAATGCCTTAATTATATTTACAAATTTCGCCTTACAATTACAACTTAGCTAAACTATATTACAAATATTTACACCAATCATATTCTAACAAACGGCGCGCCCTGCCCCGCGGGGTGCGGGCGCGGGACGAAGTTGAACACCTGCACCGAGCTTATAAATACGAGTTGACACGCGTCCTCCGCACGCATTCCGCCGAGCGCCGATGTCGAGTGAAGATACGTGATCCTCTCTGCTGTCCAGTGTCCATGCTGTCGTGATCAGTGAAGATGTGCATGTGCTGTGCTGCGTGGCTTGCCTCATTACCAAACGCTCTTATCAGAGCGAACTGACGCGTGCGGCGGCGTGGTGTGATATCGATGTTGGCCGCGTCGATATTACGTTGCGTCGCTGGCGCGGAAGCGTCTTTATCAAGACGACGCCTTGTCTCTTACTGTTCTTATTTCTTTGCGGTAGACGTCTGAACGTGTCGTCTTTCTCAAGGCGGTTTCTCTCACTGTCTCTGATAGGCTCCTCAAAACGTGGTAACGGTGCAGGTACTGGTATTCATGGTAAGGTAAGGTAAGGTAAAGTGATGAGTAAGTATACTATGTCACTACAAACTATTAATTATCGATGCGATGATTTTTAGTAATTCATCCCGCTTGAAGATTAAAAGTTCAACTTTACTCGGTAAGCTTCCGGTTACTTTGTTGTGTTAGCTCCAGGCGCCCGAAACAATTCTTTTATATTCATTTTATATTTTGGAGCACACATATTTCTATTTTGCCCTAGTCCAATTGCCTCAATAAACACCAAACAACTATATATTTTTTATTTTTTTATCATTACATTTGGCCATTTGGCATTTACAGTCTGTGGGGCTGTGTTCAGGCTAATCATGCTGACACGCAGCTGGATCAAAGAGCTTACGCAAAGATTTGCTTAAACGTAAGCAGTGCTTGCTATCCGCACGTACGTAATACTAAATCGGCCAAAGAAGCCTGACTCGCCTTGCAAAAGGCATATGAGAATTCGGGAATTAGTCGTCGACTTTATTTAAAAAGACGACTAGCAAGAATAAGTTACTCAGATTTCAATTCTATGGAAAAATACAGGGTGTAAAAAGACCCATCACATAGCCGAAATCTACGCACTCTGTACATCAAACTAAACTTCATTGACCAAAAAAAAATTGCTGAGAAACGACTTTTATTTTTTGGCATAAAAAAAACGCATTTTTTTGTGCGCGCAATGTGTGGTTGTGGCGATGCCGCGCGTTTGCATACATACAGCGACCACACAGCTGCGCCAAGGCGGTCGTGTGCGTTTGATATTCGTTACGTTTTCAAATGCGTAATTTGTGAGGAAAAATTGAAAATTTTGATAAGGTTGTTTAGAAGAAAGTTTAGTATAATCACGTAGAATACGTTTTTGGAAAAAACTAAAAAAAATGTATACTTTGACCTTCAATATCTCCAAAACCAATGGTTTCCCAGGTAAGGTCTGGTAGAAAAAAATGATCCCAATGATGGGTAGAATATGTGGTTTTCGTTATCGTCAAGGGTCTTTTTACACCCGATATATTTCGGAAATCATATCGCTATCACAAGAATTAGGTGAGATTGGCTGCAAAGTTGATGATAGAGAAGTAGCTGAAACCATGCTGATTGGGTTCCCTGGTGATTACGACCCTCTGATTATGGCCATTGAAGGCTAAGGATCCATTATCCTCAGGCATGGTTAAGCAGAGACCGATGAGTGGTGATTTTAGACGATCAGAACTATCTGCAGCATCGAGCAATGTACTATTAGTGCAAAAATTCAACAGGAAGACTATTAAATGCCATCATTGTCACAAGGAGGGCCACATACGACCAAAATGTCCAGAATTAAAGAAGAAGACCCCAGCCCACAGTTTAGCTTCAATGTGCAGTGACAGTGCAACTTTATCAGGAGTGGAGAATGTGGAGATGCAGCAAGCTGCCGCATTAGCCACTGGTCTCTGTGGCAGATCCGACTGGTTGGTAGACTCTGGATGTACAACACACATGTCTATGAGTAAGGATTGGTTGCAGAATTATAACAACAGTAGTAAAACTACTGTGACAGTAGCTAATACTGAAAAGATTTATAGCTGTGGATCTGGTAGTGTTGAGGTAGTTTTAAGTAAGAACTCTAAGAAAACTATTACCAATGTTGTTTATGTACCAGATATTACTGCTAATTTATTATTTATCAGTAAATAAAGTCACACAGAGAGGTTACCTATTAATATTTGATGACAAAGAGTGTAAGACGTATGCCAAAGATAATGTTATTATTAAGGGTCCTTGTATTTTTTCAGCCTGTAATATTAATGATGTGTATAAGCTCAATCAACAAGGGGGAGTGAAAAGGTGCGTTCAGAATACCGTGAATAATATTAGGTTACGTTCAAACTCAGATTATAGATTTGAGTATCTATAGTGTATAGACTAATTTAACACCCTTGTCGAGTGATTGATTAGGTACGTACTACGTAATCGAATAAGGTTTACGATATTAATAAATGCCGAAGACAGACTCAATCTAGAATATTAGACTTCAAGTTGGCACTTTATCAAAACAAGTTATCTTTTTGTAGTTGTAAAGTTACGATACCCACATGTCGTTAAGCGGAAAGCAGAAGCGATTTTCTTTTAAAGGATCGATTGATTTATTGCATTGCACGTGATAGTGAATACACGCACCGTCTTTGATGAGTATCAAATTTTTCATAATTTTAATCCCCGTATGTTCACTTTGATTTAAGACTAAGTACTAAATGCACAACCGACTCTTTTTAGAGTTTAAAATCTGGTATGAGTCTCCCTGTATAATATTGACACACAAAAAAAGAACAACCGGATCTCATAATTCGTACAAATTCGGAAACACGAAGATTGCCGAGGCGGATAACTTATGTTGTGGTAGTCTTTTTGTCTCACTCATGTCTCATGCGTCGTGTTACTTTTATTACCAAGTGATAAGGTTCATATTGCAATGATTCACGCTACTTCGTGAATCAGAAATACTCTACTATACATACAATAGTTACAGCGGTTACGCACTGCATCCGATCCGAATCCGTGAAAATACGTTCCGAAGTAGCCATAGAACTATTTGTATGGTAGTTTACGCACTACATCCGGCATCCGTCATCCGATTTCTATCCGTCATCCTTGAGTTTCTAATTCGGAAGAACAATTGACGGACCGAAGTAGCCGTAGTACTGTTTGTATGAACGCTTTCGCATTACCTCGGATTCAAATCAGACGCCAAATGGATATTATGCCAAAGATAGCCCCTGAATTGTTTGAATTTGAATCAGAGATCGGAATAGTGCGTAAGCAACATCCGAATTCGGTCCGAGATTTTTACTCTAGATCGGTATTTTCACGGATTCGGATCGGATGCAGTGCGTAAAGCAATATCCGAATTCGGTCCGAGTTTTTAGGTCGGATCGGATGCAGTGTGTAATCGCTCTTACATTCATAAACTCACGCCTGTTTCCCATGGGGGTAGGCAGAAACTGTAGAACGCCACATGTTAAGATCCTTACATACAATACGGCCGACGTATCTTGGCGAGTCTGTAGTTAGTTGTTTGGCTGCGCAATGAATCTTTTAGAAACGAAATTGTCTACTGCGCAGCTAATCAGCTAACTTCAGATTCGCCAAGATACGTCGGCCGTATTCTTCTTCTTCTTCTTCTTCTTGCGTTTTGTCCACGTTCACAATTATCTTGTCATAAACGCACGTTGAGAGTACTACGCACCTGTCTTTTTTGAATATATACAATAATTAATGATTACCTAATTCTCATAATAATACTACTAGCTCATACGCCTGTCAACATACTGCCACCGCCGCTGTTCTGCAGCTTGGCTATTTCGTCCTTAAACTTAGATATAGTTTCCTTAGCTAAGTGCAGCTTCTCCTTCAGATCTGAAATCTCGGTCCGGACTTTAGTTTGAGCTGCTATTATCTTTTGTAGTGTTTTCTCTTTCTTTTCTTCAACTGGAAGAAATAGCGTGTTTTAGAATTGATGTGGAAAGATGAATGTGCCGATCTTATGATTAAACATGATGATGGAACAGTTCATAATTGGGTGACCAGTCGATAAAGATCGAGACTCCTCCGTGCTTTCAAGAGCATGTTAGACCGTCGGTCCCGGGTTTTGTATGAATACCTATGGCAGTCTGTTGTTACGGGTAGTTCGAAGCCAGAGTCTGACCAGCGGTTTAACCTTAGGATATCGGCTGGCATTGCCCGGCCACTGTGTTGTGGAGGTCTAATGGCAATCGCTCCGTGTAAAATACTGGTATTCAGCCACATCTGGTTAGACTGGAAGACAACCCCAACATAGTAGGGAAGAGGCTAGGCAGATTGTGGAAAAATGCAAGGATGAGATGGGATTACACAAGGGGAGGCAAGGGTAGTTACCCTCCACACTATACTTGTCATAAAGGTTTATGCTTTGAACCTAACCCATAGTCAGAATGTGATCCATCCTATTCTGTCCTTCCTTCAATGGAATGCGGCACCAACTGGAGAGGCAACTATCCCAGTTGCACCATTGCACTGTGTTATTATTAGCACATAAACACTGCTAAATATCAAGCTATACATTTCCAGTATAAGCTGACCTTTCATTGCACTGAATGTCATGCAAGATCAGTTCATACTGGAAAAGCTTGACATAGCCAAGATTACAAGGTTTCTGTGCCCATCATCTCCTGAACACAAGATAACAACTTACAATCAGTATCATGGTTCCAGGGTCCACTGGTGACAGGCTTCACACTGTTCAATAGATGCTGCATCAGCTGTGTGGGCTCCTGGAAGACTATCTCCTCATATGACTCGCTGACGAGGGCTCGGCCTACCTGGGGTGGGGCACCCTCGGTTACCGGTGATTGGAATAGCTTCAGGATATGGTATAGGGTGACCTGGATTAATAAAAAAACATTTGGAATTAATAATTATGTTTTTATTAGCTTTAAAATTACCTACTTCATATTTTTGATGGACCTAAATGTTTTCAAAAATTAGTAAAAAATAGGTTTTAATGCAGTTTCAAATAGAGCTAAACAATTAGGGAAATTCCGATCTGTCACCTTAGGGGGACAATCAGGAATAAAAAAAATTATCTGTACCCCTGTCACCAAGATGAATGGACTGATTGGTTGACTGGTAGAGAATGCCTAAGGCATTAAGTCCGCCTTTGTACTTTTTTTGTTGCATAAAGTTTAAATAAATAAATGGACAGATTGAACAAATTATTTTTGGTCTGTCCCCTGCTGTTCTTTAGGGGGACAAATAGAATTGAAAAGTTTCGATCTGTCCCCCTGTTACCAACGAAGGGACAGATCGGAATATTCCACAGTTAGTATGGTTCTTAATGTGACAGTAAAAATTATTACATTTAACTTTAGATCTATTTTGGTAATTAAGAAATACTTATTGCAGAAACATAACATAACATCACGCCGTATTCCCTGAAGGTTTGGGAAGAGATGTATAATTAATGTTGGGCGTTATAACATATAACAGCTAATATAATTCATTATACATTTCTAATATTCTAACCATTATTTATTTGCAACAAAGACTGTTATAATATATATTATTGTCTATAGGTAGTAGTCGCCCGCCACTCGCGTCGAGTCGAGTCGTTAAGTCGGCCGAAAGCGTCACACAATTATGAACTTTAACCCACAAATAACAAGAGCAAATTTTTACCACCGTTAAAATAACATAAATATTTATATACTTAATATTAGTATGAACTTGTTTCATATTACTGGCAAAATAATATTGTCGTACTTTACATCGTATTAAAGCGTCACACAATAATGAACTTTAACTCACAAATCACAAGAGCAAATTTTTATTACCGTTAAAATAATTTTATATTATATTGGTGTAAACTTAGTTTCATATTACTGCAAGTCTTCTGCTCTATTGATAATTAGTGTTCCTTCAATACAATACAATATAATATATATTACAACAGTTAAAAACAACAGTTTGAAAATTATAATATAATGTATAATGCATTAGAAAAATATATCAGTTACGCCCAACATTATGTTTAATACACTCTCATTCCGCTGTTATGATAAGTCCCATGTAACAGGAGGCAAGCCTATTGCCATTAACCGGGCACAAATCCAGTCTCTGGGCTGCTACTGAGAAATTCCACACAGGAAAAACCCAATAACACTTTGTCCAACCTGGGAATTGAACCCAGGACCTGACTGCTCAGCAGTCACGCTTGCGACCACTAGACCAACGAGACAGTTGAGTTATTGCAGAAAATAATTAAAATTATATACTTACAGGTCTCTCATTAGGATCATGAAAGTATATTTTGATGACAATCTCAAACTCTCCCCAGCCCGTCTCCGTCAGTTCATATGGGTGCTTCGTTACTATCCTGTTAGGGTTTGCGTAACTCTCATGTAGTTTGAAATGCACCTTCTTGATGTACGCTGTCATGTCCTCATTGGCATAAGGCTTTACGTACACAGTCCATTGATGAGTGTGGCCGTCCTCTTCGCGTTTTTTGCCGAAGTAACGGGCTACATTACCATATATAATTGGTTTTACTATTACTAAGCCCTGGAATTACAGAAGTGTGTTTGTAGCTTCCTATAAATCGATAAATGGTCCGGCAGATAAGTTTAGCTTTACGGGCATAGTAAATAGCAAACAGTAGCCTTTTGTGCTTTGACAATAACATCTTAGATCACATAGTCAAGCCCTTGTGTTGTATTTTGAAAGTTTTACACTAAATTATGGTAAAACAAGCCTAAAATAACATTACATAACGCCTGTATTCTCCGAAGGGTTGGGCAGAGGTGAGTATAGCCTCATTTCGCCGTTATGTTTAAGACCCTTGTAATAGGGGGCGATCCTATTGCCATCAATCGGGCACAAATCTTTTCACTCGGAAAAACCCAATAACATCCAATAACTTGCGGATCGAACTCAGACCTCACGCCACCCTGAAATAACTCGTAGTAATTTACAGAATGGGCACTCTTACTATCGGCTTTTTTACTTTTTATTATGGAAGAAGATTTGATTACAGAACAACAAGAAGTTCCATAGAACTATTATTGATTTCTACAGAACTACGTAACCTACCTTGACTCTACCCCCTGAGTCGGGGCCAAAGTCTGTTTGCAAGCTCATATCCAAATCTATTTTGGCCGACAGCTTGGAAAAATTTAATTTTAGCTGTTTTGTATACAAATATAACCTCAATTCAATTCAAATTTAATTTTATGGCTCCATCGTTATTCGATGATTCCGCCAACGTCGAGGTTGAAAAAGACACTGTGATAAGTACGTAATGTATTACACTAAACAAAGACTATTGACCGGTGTTTGTAGCGTGGAAATCAGATGATCATACTGAAAAGGGACAATACATTATGTTAATAAACAAACACAAGACGTAACAAATAACACACTTTTGTGAGAATTCAGTAAACTGTCACTTTAGACTTTGACATTTGACATTCAGTTTTTTTAATGGTGACTATTATACTGGCTTGGGTTATTGTCTTTTGAGGTAATTGACCCTTCGTCTGTTTGATGTGGTTTAAACCCGAACGCTTCACCATTTTATTATTTTTGTCCTATAATAATAGCATTCTGGCTTAATATCATTAAGTTTTATTTAGTGTTAATCTGTCAGTACTAAGCAGAAAGCCACACAAAGTAAACCAATATTTGGGTTGCTAGCTTTCTTCTGCATTTTCCCTGACTACGGAGAAATCGAAAGAAATTCTAATGAGTTTGCCGTCTTTATTAAGAATTATTTTACAAGGGATATCCCATTACAGTTTCTCACGTAACACACATTCGACTAGTATTGCTTGGGTCTGCTTTGCGTCACGTTCTCTAGGTATGGTAAAACCAATTCCGGGATTAAATTAAGGTAACGTCGTAATAGTTTTGATTGTCCATTAAATCTGATGTGGGACTAGATAACCAAGTAAAATAAAATGTAACAATATTACATAGACCAGGTACCTACTCTTAGCGGGAACTTTGTAAATAAAACACACAGCTTATTATTTCATAATTACTTCTTATTAGAAGGCAAGTGAACAATGGTCCAACAAGCTCTTTTCTTATTCGCGATATTATAATTGAATATTAACTTTAAACTAACTACATAATTGCATAGGCTCTACGATATAATGAGCACAGTTTAAACAGTCACAACATTGAGAATTTAATGTGTTGTTATCACACGACGACTAAGGTCGGGCGGGGGGTTTGCTGTTTAGGCCGTTGGCAAAAAATACACCAATATTAAAATCTTACACTATTACATGCATCTATTAACAGAGATGGGGTCACATTCAAGGGTCTGATCAGAGGACATTTATAAAAAAAGTAGGTATTCAGAAGCAATCAGTAACCTCGTGTGACATTTAAAATTTGTGGTCAGTGCGCGTGTGTTCTAAATCTGCGAGAAGTGGATCACTCTCTTCCTCGAATTTCGAAGATCTTGAACCGTGTCTCGAAGCCGAGACTCTCTGTGTGAACGTGAGGAGATTGGGGACAAGTGAACTTGATGGTGTGGCTGGTGCAGACCGCGACGACGTCCGCGTTCCGGGAGAAATTCTTGAAGTTCTAACTGGATAGGCTACCGACAATGGCATATATAAGCTCGTTTTTCTTTGCCTTGGTGTTTTCTTGATACTTTCGGGGCGTCTGTAACGTCTTTCGTCACTTGGCCTCCTTAAAGTTGAGTCCCTGGATGTTTGTGTGGGGCTGGTTGGCTGTGGCGGCGATTCGCAGGTACCGGGTGGTGGCCGCGGTGGGTCTGGTTTGCCAGTGTAATACTGCCGCAAACTGCCGTAAGCCTCATGCATATACATATTGTCATCATCTTCATCGTGCGACTGGTGAACTGGAGGGGATAAACCGAGTCTCGGTTTGCACCCTCCATCGCAGTACATCTCGCAATCGATAAGCTCCAATTCTAGGTCGAAGTTAGAGTCCTGAAAAACAAAGGAAAAATGTTAAGCGTAACAACTCATAAATATTGTTAAAGAGAAAGGAAAGTATGATATTTAGCTTACAAAGCCTTCATAATGTTAGATACGTAAGATCCAGTATCATATTTTTGCTTTTTGGGCAACGTACAGTAGAGAAGAGACAATTTTATAAACTATGTTCAGAACTTCTGTGTTCTTGTTATTCTTCTTCAGACCAGCGGTGGCGAAACATTATGCAAAAACAGACTGCGAAATGCTAAGTAATAGGGTAAAATATAAAACGCTTCTTCTTCTTATCTCGTGTTAATACGAGCTATACGAAAATAGCTCATGCTGTGGTGAAAAGATTAGCCAGTCAGCAAGTTTGGTAGCGGGGCTGACTACCCAGGGTGCGCCGGATGTACTTAAGTATAGTCACTCGTGGAGGCTATATAAATCGCTTTAATAAAGTAAGTACCTAGAGCATTACTCTAACAAAACTACTCACCAAAGGTTGGACTGGCGAAGTAATAAGATTGTCTCGGAAGGCAGCAGGTGGTTCGTGGGGTCTGGTGGGTGTGGGGTCAGTGCGGGAGCGCTGGGGTGCGGCGGGTGTGGGTGTTGCTCGCGGCTCTGTCAGCGAGGACAGCGAGCGTAGCAGCGGTCCGCACCCCACGGCGCACTCGTCGTAGTTGCTCGCGCACGAGTACGGCGGTGGAATGACTGAATTTGCCTAGAAACAAAAATTTTCCTTAGTGTGTGTGCTACTCAGCTTTCAATGCCTAGACTTCGTCCAAGGATAATATTATCCGTAGTCAGCCCGCAGTCTTGGCAAGTGGGTTCGTACAAATTACAGAACTCACTGAAACTCGCTGAGAACAGTAGCTACAGAAGCCCCACGATGAAAAACCTACACTAGTTCAGTGTGATAATTATAATAAGATATGTGTATGTATATCATGTAGCACAATGCAACCACTTAGTACAAACCAGATTTTTATAGCTTTTTTCTGCGTCCTATGTCATTATGTCCATGGGTTGCTCACTTTTTACAAAGAACTTTACCTCATTTGCCGCGTTGCATATGAAACTGGAGTTGAGAGATTCTGCAGTACTCGTCGCTGATAGAGAGCCTGAAATAGAAAAGTATTTTCTATAACACACACTTTTTGAATCACAGAAATTACCCAAAATTTTTACTAACAGTGGTAACGTTAAGTTTAGCGAGTCTCAGAACACCTTCGTGTTTTTTGAAAGTTTTTTTGACGGGATTCAACATTTTTTAAACATCGCAAGCGTTTAAACTGTTTCAAGTCTTAAGAATGACTGTTTATACAGCGCAACAGTGAGTGACTTAGTAATTAAATTATAGTTTTATTAACAGGTTGCACTCTGGCTTTGTTTTGTCGATATAATCTCTCACAAGCCGATTAGATACGGAACGTTTGCATGGCAATTATTATTGGTATGAAAAATATGGACCGATCCCTAACTGACGGGTTGTAATTCGGGACGAAATTAATCATGATAAAAGAAGCGAATTTCGTAAACAATCTCCAAATTAAAAGTGCCTTACAGACTATACTAGACTAGCTAGCAGCAACTACAACAAAAGTGCGTTGTTCAATACACATGAATCTCTCCCTGAGGGATGTAATTTATTATGATTGCATGCCTATATTGCCTATCCAGTTATCATAATGGTACTGGAGGTAAATAAATGTTAATATTCATGACCTTATCTACTCGCAATGAATATGCTTAAGGAAAATTTATTAATATAATTTACCAGGTGCACGAATTACGTAGTTTCTGAAGTAGTGAACCATGAGATAGTTGCCTGCTTTACCGTCGCCTTCTCCGCAAGTGATGACTAGAGGATAGAGGTCAGGCTTTGATGCAACCTGCGACAAATGAAGATAAAATCAGTTTTGGTCAATATTGCAAAAAGAAAAAAACTGCTAATACAATTATAACTACTATAAAAAGCTCTGTAGCCCATATCATTTTCGGCAGCACAAACATGCGAACATCGATCATAAAGAAATAGCCTCATAGAAGAATTTCCTCCAAAAATGATAAGTATCAATAAAAATAAACTGGCGAAAACAAATAAACCTCGAACTGAAGTAGTTTCACAATAAGAATATCACTTCAGAATACGGTGGTGGTGCCTGATGGAAGGATCCGCAGCGGCTGTAGCGCGGCGGCGGGTACACTGAGCCGGCCGAGTCGTGCTCTGAGGTCGGCCGACGCACGCAGCACGCGAACGAACACATGTACACCCCATGGCCAGATGACCTCTTGAAGAATAGACACCAAACGCAGCAAATCAAAATACCGCCGAGAGTTCCAAGAAGAAACAAGACGGGCCTGCAAAAAATTACATTAAAAAAAAAAAAATAGTTATATTATGTACCTACCAACTAAATGTACAGCGTGGAATGCTCAATGCGATGAGGCACGTGGGAAATGATCGACTGAGGCCCAAATGGCAATAATATTGGGAACAATCAGGAACATATTTAATATACCTGGGGCCCATTTTTGATGAAATTACTCTGCAAGTCTGCAATCCATACTTTGGCACATAAATTTAGCTGAATAGTTCCAAAATATGGAGTGCAGACTTATAGAGTAGTTTCATCAAATGGGTCAGATCATTATTTCATGCATAGATTATAATTTACCCTGAAAAAAGGTATTTATCCTAAATGTGGCAACTTAGTTAGGCACTGGACAAAAGTTTAAACTGCCAAAGATTGCCATTAAAGAAAAGTTTTTTTTTTCTGTTGATTAACTAATTAGAAATAATAGAAACTAAATCTCACCATTGCGCATACCAAGCATAGGTATAACTTTGTTCCTTCAACGGTGTCTCGTCGACGCCACGTCGCGGCAACGTTGGAGTAGAGTTGGTACGGCGAGTAGGTGCCGTGAGGATGTCGCAGCACCCAAGATCGCAGCACATCCAGTGCGGTGGACATACGTGCCCGTCCTGGCATTGTACTTGTGTCACACACTAGAAATGGTACAAAGTGTTATTTATTAGGCATTTTGTATTAAGAAGTGATAAAAATAATCATAAACATCTCTAGTGTCTAAATCGGCCCTTAGAGAACTCTAAGGCCCGGACTCCACCAAAGCGAAGACGAGACGAGCGGAGCGGAGATGTGTTTTAAACAACCAATAGAATTTCGTTATTCACACATCTCGTCTCCACTCAGCTTAAGAGCGTGTACGCCGTACGGCATTTCATACAAATTTTCAAGTCTTTGTTTTTCGTATTGACTGAACCGATTTTGATGAAACTTCACAAACATGAGCAGGATACTTCGGTCTAAAAAGTTAGTAGAAAACATTTTCGAAATGTCTTATTTAAAAAAAGATAATTGGAAATTTTTGTTTGTATGGATAAAATCGGTCTAATTTAACTGTAACACTATTTTTCGAAAATGTTTCTACTTACTTTTTAGTCTTAAGTGTCTTGCTGATTGGTATGAAGTTTCATTAAAATCGGTTCAGTCATATCGAAAAATAAGGACTTGAAAATTTGTATGAAATGCCGAACGGCGTAAACGCTCCTAAGTGGATACCACTGAGCGAAGATGTATCATATTTGTATGGCGCGATGGAAGCGGAGATGTGAGCTGTTCCTCGCTGAGATTGAGCTGGACCGCGGTACAAGGCGGAGATGTGAGCTTTGCTTCGCAAGCTGACGACGCGACGGCGCGCAGCGGAGACGAGATGTGTGCGGCGTGCAGTGAGTGGTGCCCACACCTTTCGTGTCAGATCGCACTAAGCTGTGCGTTCACATCCAACGCTCGCCGCACTCAGCTCAGTTCCGCTCTAGTCAGCGCACATCTCTACCCTAGCCAGCACACATTTCCGCTACAGTCTAGCCAGTACGCATCTCCGCACAGTTTCGGTGGATACGCCCTAGCTGAAAAACCTCTCTTCTCGTCTCCGCTTCGAACATCTCCGCACATCCCCGCTTTGGTGGAGTCCGGGCCTAAGAGCCGATTTTAATCGTCAGATATCTTATCTGAGGAATAATTTGACGTTTTGTCATCTTTTGTACTTTTAAACTGTTCAATGGATTTTGTTGGGGTTTTCATATTAATTTAGGTGATTTGTTCCGGAAGGGTTTAAGCTGTAAATCGTACCTGAGCGCGACAACGGGGCGGGTCGCTAGTAATTGATAAGTGTAATGTTAGCTTGTATCTGGTAACCCTAATTCTAATCGACTTGTACTTAAAACATTCATTCAATCGATTAGTCATTCGTTCATTTGTCATACATTCGAAACAACTGAGACAGGCGGGCGGCACTCTTGTTCGGGGCGTCGAGGTTTGAACACATACTAGTCGCGCGCAGAAGGTTTGCCGATGACTGCGCCTCCCACTTCACCGACCGCTACCCGCGCTCGTCTGAATCGTACCGACCATCGACGCGTGACGTCATGAGGCCATCGGCAAACCTTCTCCGCGCGACATAAAATTAATATTTTGTTAAGATACTGGTGGATCGTGATTAAATTTTAGCAAGTAAGTACAATACTTATTGGTGATTTGTAAGTGATTTATTAAATGTTGTGGAAAAGGAATTAAATACACCCCTAAATTAAATTCACCAGAAAAAAATTAAGGGTACATACGGAAGCGGTATACTTATTGAAATGTAAAATCATTAATATAATTTATTTAAATCTAACAAAGTTATTTACTTTTGTTTGATCCTGAAAATATGAATAATTTTATGCACATAATACTCTAATACTAGAAATACTACGTCAACGACACGGACTATCAATGAAATTCATCCCACCGCGCGTAAGCTACACACATCATGCACCATTATACGCTTGTGTGAGTCAAGCGTCAGTCAGCTATACCGGTATGTAATGCGTGCGAGCGAGTCGATAGCGCGAAATCCGTGCAACACACACACAGTCGTGCTTTCTCCTACACTCCACTCCACGTATTTAAAAAGTTAGAATTTGTTCTGCGATAATGGGGATTTGAATTTGAAGGGATTAGCTAACAGTGATTAGGATCAGGTGATAAGGATTGAAATCAGCTGATAAGGGTGGTAATTTACAGTCTTATTAAAAACTTACAGTTCAGCAATTTTTCAAAATGGCCACCGCCCTTTGTTGTCAACACACAAGCGAGCACTTTGTACAAGATAGTTATTTAATGATATTAGAACATCACTTTGCCCTTTTACTTCGAGTTGTTTTGGATTATTATAGATTATTAAAGTTTGCGACTATCGGGCTCACTCACGTACACTCTCAGTTTGATTTCACTTCACTTGTAAAAATCCATGGGTGTGAGGTCAGGCGGCACGCGGGCCAGGCAATTAGGCCGCCGCAGCCTGTCCACCGACTCCCTAACTCCTCGGTTAGATACTTTCGCTCCGATCTGTCTAGATAAGATTCACCTACGTGCCGGCCTTCTATGAAGTATTAACACAAAGGGTACTCTCGAGACGTGAACTGATAAGCCATCGTAGTTATCAATTTAATAACAGATGTTAACACGTAATACGTATTGCGCGCTCGCGTAAACTTAATAACCTCTCTGTTGCGTTCTGAGAAGTCGGGTTCGGTGGAGAGGGCGCGATGCAGTCTGCTTTGACCTTAGTTTACCGAATATTAAGCTTATTATTATTAGTATTTATCAACACAACACATGTACTCGTAATTACGTATAACAAAAAGAGGTACGCACTCGGCAACGAGAGGATGCGCTTGCACCGCGCGACACGCAACCTGATCTAATTACTGCGGGCGGCAGACTGATGTCGCAGGCGCAAGGGTGAGTCGGGGCGGTGTGGCGCGGGGCTGTACTTTGGCGGCCGCTACTGTGCCGCGCGGGATTTTTTATGAACGAATAGATAAAGTGTTAGCGTGTGTGCGTGCGCGTACGAATATCATTGTCAATGTGATTGAACTTTCTTACCAATTATTGATGTTTTTGGAGTACAATCTTGGAAAAAAAAAATTTTTTTTTTTTTTTGCTTTTTTTATTTTTTTACAGTAACTGATCATGCCCTTAAATTTTTTCTGGTGAATTAAAAATATTCCTGTATATTTGAATAAATGTTACCTATGTGTTTGGATTTCTATTGCGAAACCCTTTATTCCTGAGCTTTGGCTTAGGTACAATAATGTCAACGTGGTCGAGAAATGTGGTGCAATAATTCTATGAGAACATCGTCGATAAGTAAATTAGATACTTACACAGCTTTACCAAATTCTCGCTTAGCCTGCACGTGATGTGGTGCACCTACCACCTCGGTGCACCCACGTATAAGTTCGACAATCTTGGATAAACGTCTGGGATTTAAATCTGACCCTTAATTTAATTTGACGCCAAAGATTTTTTACTAATTAATGACAAAGCTTAATTTTCGCTTTGCAGTTGAGTCTTGTTAACTTTACAAGAGATCCGCACAGTGAACAAGACGTATCTATAATTTTTGTAAATAGCATGAAAGCTTAGCATCAAAATTAAGAAAGTACATGAAAATAAACATGGTAATCTCATTAGTTCAAAATAAACGAGTGCGCGCAAGATAACTCTGCGCGCGACTGAGGGCGTGCTAAACGTTGCCATGATCGCAAAAGTTCAAATTACCGCTTTTTAAGGTTAACTTTTTTATCGCTAAACATAATTTTCCCGCTAAATATTCCTACAATCAGGTAGTTCTACTATCAAAATTGATAAAACGGCACACACTTTGGTAGACCATGATTAGTTCCGATTTCGGCCGCGCGCAGACTTATCTTGCGCGCACTCTAATCTCTTTAGTTCAAAATCCATATGATCAATCATAGGTACCTATAGGTTCATCTGAATCTCCAGAGATGTTTACAAAAAAATCCTTTTAATTAGGTAGGTAAGTATCTTCCTATGTAGGTACAAGGTAGAAACGTTAAGAGTCAACAGGTAATATCAAAACTAGGTTGCCGAAGGAACAAGCTTTACAATATTGTAAAAATAGCAAAGTAATCGCCTGTTGACACTTACGTTTCCACCCTGTAGATAAAACATCTAGCAAACGATAATAAACTGATAAGAGCCCGTATCAATTAAGTTTACTTCACTTACTTTTAAGCCACTGAGTTTTTTTACAAATGAATAAAAAAAAACCTATTAAAAAGTAGCTACAACGTAAATATCAGTGGCGAAGGCTCCATACAACTCGATTCCTATCGGCTTCCCTTTCGAAACGAGTAGTTACTGGAATTCACGCATCAAACTTGAGCAAGGTAAGCATTTTTGAATCGGCTTCCCTTTTAAAAAAATTTACCCTTCGCCACTGGTAAATATAATCACATAGAAAACGAACACAACAATCTTTCGGTTCACACACACAAACGGCGACTTAAAAGCAGTCAACCTTTTGAAACATCTTAACATCTTTCAGAAAATGCTTAGGTTTCAATAAGAAAAGCTAGCCTTCATTCTGTGTCGTATTAATAGGCGACATTCACATGATGGAAGAGCCCACTCATCCGCTATTCACTGTGTAAAAGCTTTCTATCAATCAAAAAGAGGGTTCGCTCTCGTTTGGCTGTTTCCGACTCATTTTGTTTGAAATATTGACACGAATTGAAATGAAAATGAAGCAGGAAATTGAGGGAAACAGGAATGAGTTTAGATTTATAGTATACATATTTTAAATCGGATTAAGGAGATATTTATTTCGTACTAGCTGTACCCCGGCATGCGTTGCAATTGGTTGCAATGCACTTTTTCCTACTTACTACCTACCTACCTACTACCTACCTTCAGAAACAATATCAAAATAGTAACAAAAAGTTAAAACCATTATAATGCATGCGGTAAACAAATGAAGAATATGGGCATACTGAAAAAAATTTTTTTTTTTTTTTATTTCTTAATTTTCTTTCAGAACATTCTCATATCAATTAGGAAAATAACAAAAAACAATTTTGCGAAATCGGTCCAGCCGCTCACGCGTGATGCCGTGACCAAGGGAAATAGGGATTCATTTTTATATACATAGATAGATTTCATGCAAATAAATGGATAAGGGGCACGTGGACGATTAACAACAGCGCGAATCATACAATTTGTAAGGTTAAGCAGCGCTTGCCGCGGTCAGTCCGTGGATGGGTGACCGTTCATTACACATCGAGACCTATCCGTGCCTCGAAGAGCACGTTAAGCCGTCGGGTCATAGTGACATTACGGGTAGTCAGAAGCCCGAAAGTCTGACAACCGGTCTAGGATATCGGCATTGCCCAGTAACTAGGTTGCGGAGGTCTGATGGCAGTCGCTCCATGTAAAATACTGGTGTTCAGTATTCGGTCGCATCTGCGGTGCGAGCACGAATCTTTTAATCGAGTCGTTTTATCTATACTTGGGAGCAAATAAATCGAGCCGCTTCTATTTTTCAGGTAGGTATAATTGTTATTATTTTTGGTATTAAGGAACAGATCAATTCTAAACATATACCTATCGCAATGAGGGTAGTTTTTTGTATTTAGAATTATATACTTAATTCATGAAACCAAAACTAATAATCAGGACACGTGAAAAAGGAGTGGCTCGATTTCTTTGCTCCCAAGTGTAGGTATAATTGTCTTATGTCAAAGGGGTTCGAACATTTTTCTATGGAAGCTGGCATAGGCCCCTGCCGCCATTTTCATTTATTTACAAGTTGCGGCGCACGATTAGACTAACATATATGGGTAGAGGACACTCAAACAAACAAAAAATATTCGGAGATATAGGTAGTGCCCTAAAGTGTCACGTTGCCGAGATATTTGGACTCAAAGATTTTTTTTCAAGATTATCTCGATACAATATCTCGGTAACGTGACACTTTATGGCACCATATCTCTGAATATTTTTTGTTTGTTCGAGTGTTCTCTATCCATATTTACCAGTTACAAAGTGCGCTGCAATCTTGAAAAAAAATCTTTAATTCCAAATATCTTGGCAACGTGACACTTTAGGGCACCATATCCCGGATATTTTTTGTTTGTCTAAGTGTCCTCTACCCATATAAGTATGTTAGTGTAATCGTGCGCCGCAACTTGGAAAAAAATCAAAATGGCAGCGGGGGGGCTATGCCACAAAGGTTGTATCCCCTTTGAAGTTTAGAATAGATAAAATTCTCGAATCGAGTCGATAAAAGATTCGTGCTCGCACGGCTGGTAAGACTAGAAGCTGACCCCAACATACTCGTAGTTGGGAAAAAGGCTAGGCAGAGCATGCAAATAAGTCTTTTGTCGATTTTAATTGACAGGAATGACGCAGTGTCTGGCTTTCGGGCTCAGGGTCGCAGGTTTATAGGTTTGTGGTATTATTTATTTAGTGTCCAAATGTTTGCATCGTATATTAGTTCATGGTTTGTTTAGTGTAATGTTATTTTAACTACGCCACACGGCTTCCTGAAGCAGAGTAGATAATTCTGTATCATTCAGACTTATTCTTTATTTAATAGGTACTACCATCTTATTTAACCCACCCCGGCGTGCGTCGCTCGAGTACGTTTTATACAGGGTGTTAACGAATTCGTGTAATTCCTCCAAACCACGTGATCTACTGGTGACACAGATTAACCCTAAATAAGAATTTTTGAAAATCAACTGAAAAAAAAAACTAAAAAAATCTTGATTTTCTATTTCTAAGTCATTTTAGGGCCTTGAGTTATCTGTCTGCAAAGAGCGATATGGCGTTAGTCGTGCCTGCCAGCCGTGTCGCCGTGCTTTCATTAATTTATGTGTGGCATCGAAATGTTGACACAAATAAAACATTTTTTTTGCAAAAAAAATAATTCTTATTTTTTTACTGAATCCTTATTAGGTGGTTTAGATACGATCGGTAACAAAGCCGCATGAAAAAATAATAATTTTATTTTTTCATTTTTAATCAAGCTAAATCCCGTGCGTGGCCTGTCTACATCAGTAGTAGATCATGTGGTTTGAAGGAATTACACGAATTCGTTAACACCCTGTATAATACTTGGGAGCAAATAAATCAAGCCACTTCTATTTTTCACGTATAATTTTATTATTTTTGGTACCTATTATGGAACAGATCAATTCGAAACATATATCGCCTATTTGATAACCTTTATAATGAGGGTAGTTTTTTGTCAACTTAGTATACTTATAATCCATGAAACGAAAACTACAATACGGCCGACGTATCTCGGCGCGTCTGAAGTTAGCTGATTAGCTGCGCAGTAGACAATTTCGTTTCTAAAAGACTCATTGCGCAGCCAAACAACTAACTTCAGACTCGCCTAGATACGTCGGCCGTATTGTAATAACCAGGACACGTGAAAAAAGGAGTGGCTCGATTTATTTGCCCCCAAGTGTAGTTTAAAACCTTCCGAAAAAAATTACCTAAATTACGATGAAATTGCATCAAAATCTTGTGAGTAGGTAGTTTAGAAGAAGTAAGCGGACAAACAGACAGACGGGAAAAGTGACTTCAATGTATCATACCATTTAGAGTAGAAGAACATTATGCAAATACATAGCAAGGAAATGTATAGAAATAAAAGCTTTCGCCCGCAGCTTCGCTTGCGTGAAATTTTGAACCCGTTAAGTGACGATTTTCCATACAAACTTTCATCCCCTATTTAACTCCCTTAGGGGTTGAATTTCGAAAAATCCCTTCTTAGTGGATGCCTACGTTACAAAAGGAACCTACTGTCAAAATTTCAAGTTTCTAACCCCAGCGGTTTAGGCTGTGCGTTGATAGATCAGTCAGTCAGTCAGTCAGCTTCTCCTTTTTATGTATAGAAGATCAACATGTTTGCTTCTAGCAGGGATTCAACACTGTGTTATACTTTTATGAACCTTGTACGGTCAATCAAGATGAGCTGAAGCTTTATTTCAAGAAATGGTCTAGAAGATATTCCCCCTTTGGCGGACCACTTTTGTCTAATGTTATCTAGCTGTACCGCATGCGTTGCAATGCACTTTTTCCTACTTACTACCTACCTTCAGAAACAAAATCAAAATAGTAACAAAAAGGTAAAACCATTTTCATGCATGCGGTAAACAAATGAAGAATATGACACTGAGATGGCTACAGTGAATCATTCATAAGAGACTGTCCTTAATTTTTGAAAATATTTCGAACTGCGTTTACAGATATTGAAAAAAAAAACAGTGTGAGAAAGGGCCTAAGTTCAGCAGTGAATGATTATGGTTACTATGCTTTGATTAAGTAACTATAATATGTCTATGTGCCAATTAATGTGGCTTCACACGACACTACAATGTTTTTTGTGACATTAAAAATTGCTGCTTCACACGAAAATAGTGACCATGAAAATCATTTTATGCAGGCCAAGAAACATTGAGAAACATTTCGTGATTTTCCATGAACAAGAAGTACTTAAAGGATTAGAAATTAGGATGTCCTTGATTGAATCGCGGCTGGTTGCTATGACAACGCAGGCTGTTAAAGAATCTAGAATCTTTCCGTAGACTTATTGTTGCTAAAAGATTTACCTATATAATTTAAAGTACCTAAACGTTAAACAACCTTTTTGTTATTATGTGCTTTGTATAATATTTTCATTCGTATGTAAGTATACGTACAAAATAATTTAATAAACAATTCAGTAAGCAACTCTAACGCCAAATGAAACGCAGTTAAGGGCACAGTTTATGCAATAAATCAATAAAGTGTGCATCCTTGTTATACATTCAGGTGGCTACCAATGATAAAAATAGATTGGACGCAGTTTTAGCGGGAAACCGGGCGGGCAGGCTGCACCGCGCATGATTTTCAACGATCGATCGCGCTGTCAAAACGGACACAGGCATCAAGCTACAAGTGCTATACAACCTCGTTACCTAGATCTGTGCTAAAATTAGCTCTTATTTATTAAATATGCAATACGAAGACCTATTCTGATCTTGGAATTGTCTGAATATAAAATTAGATCATCAAGACATAATTTATTTCACGATATTTCGTTATGTTTACCTACCGAGCCCACTGCATTAGAAATATCAGAATTTTAGGCTGATTAATATTTAATTAACAATACAGAACACTCAATCATCAACGATACTTAAAATAGAACACACAAAATATACTAAACAAGAAAATAAAATATTAAACTTACTGGACCAGGTTGAATAATTAAAAACCCGAGTATGTACAAAGCGAAACAGGCAAAAATCATTGTGGTGATGAGCAGCGTCGTCTGGCACGTCATGGAGGTATAAATCACATCATTATTTGTTATGAACGAAAGTGCAGTGTGCACTATCACCTACGTCACTGGCGTTTAAAAAGCTATGAGGTGGCGGCCATCCCGCCATCGGTGCTCCCCGCGGGGCCGCGTGGCACTGACTGGCTCCCATACTGCCGCTATACGGACGCCAGTGTACATCAAATAAGGAGGCACAGAAGACCAACTCCAACCAACCTGATTATAAATACTTACTCATATTGAAAAAATCGGTGTATACAGTGGCGTACCTGGGGTGTTGCAAGTAGGACTCGTGCCCTGGGCGCCATTTCAAGGGGTTGCAAAATTCGCAAATTAACTCAACAATTAAAAATCAAATTATAACGCGATTCCTGCGATTTTCTGACTTAAAAAAAGCCCTCCGAAACTAACATTTTAGTGTATCTTCAACTTCACGTCTTTATTCCCGAAATGGGGGTGTATCTACTATACAAGTAGATACACCCCCATTTCGCCGTTAATTTTTAAGTCTCATGTAATAGGGGGCGGTCTATTGCCATCAACCGGGCACAAATAAATTTTTGAATTAATTAGGAAAAACCCAATAACACTTTGCCCGACCTGGGGATCTAACCCAGGACCTCACACTCAGCAGTCGTGCTTGCGACTGCTAGACCAACGAAGCAGTCGATTTTTGTATCTGTTTATTTTTATGTTTTATTTAGATTTCGGTCATTATCGATAGCGTGCAAGTTCGATGTTCGCTCTAGGCGCCATTTTCCATTGGTACTCCCAGATGTAGAAAACACGCAAATCTCGAACTGAAACAAGAATCATTTGCGTATGTTATTTTGATTTTATTCAACATTCAAGTATCTATGAAACAGGGGCCTAATTCTCCTAAAATAAATCTTGATAAATCACAACCGAACCAAGGCCGAACCGTTCATTCAGACAGTTCTCAATTTCAAAGGCTATCAAATTGTTTGACACAAAAAACAAAATCAATCATTTTGAAAGTTTTCCAAAAACAAAAACTGACTGACGGTTGTGGTTCGATTGCGTTTGGCAACAATTTATTTTAGGAGAATTGGGCCCCAGTTTTCTTGCCTCATTCGGAATAGTACTTCTGTATCTACTTATAAGCATTTCTGAAACTACCTCCTCCGTTGTAAATATAGATGCCACCGCGAACAGCCACGGATCTTTTTGCTCTGGACACTTGGTTTGTCTCAACCAACCTCGCTTTGCGGTTTGGAAAGGGAAAACTCGCTCTGACCCGCTTGTATGAGGCGGAAAACTCGTTCGTAGTAAAAGTGTGTTCGTTATTACAGCTGTATAAGTAAGTTTGTGGACGGTATTACGCCAACGAAGAATGTAAGCAATAAATTGGCGTGTTCGGGGTTGATACGGTAAGTACGCTTTCGACGTATAAAGTCGTCGGTGGACGCATTACTGAAGTCGTAAAGCTTGAATTAAGTATAAATTAGAATGTATGTGGTACTTAGTTTGGTTTTGTAGTGTTTGAGGCTAAGGAAGAAGTTACAAGTTTAAAATAATATTTCTTACAACGATAGAATTCTTCTTCTCTCTAGCCATTTCCCAACCATGTTGGGTTCAGTTTCCAGTCTAATCAGATGCGGCTGAATACCAGTATTAGGCTGGACATCCACCAGAGCTGTGCGAGGAAAATGTGCGGTGCGAAAATGTGTGCGAAGATGGGAAGGGTGATTATTCGAAAAATGTTAACAAAAAATAAAAACGTCATCATCATCCCGAAGTTCTTAAATGCAGATGTTTAAAACTTCAATTATAATAATGAAAAATCAAACTATACCACTGCCGTCAAGCAATAAGACAAGAATCAAAACAATCTGAAACTAATATTAATGTTAACAACGAAGGACAACAATGATTTGTTATTTTTTTTTAGGAAATTCTGATATTCACCGGGAAACTGTGTGACCCTTTCCACGAGAGCTGTGCGAGGAATGTGTAATGCGTAATGTGTTAATGTGTACAAATAATCATCTACCTCTTCCAAACACCATCTATTGACTGACTGGTAGGCGCATATTTTCAAATCCTCGCACACATTTCTCACTCGCATTTCTCGCTTGTTTTGTAAGAACAAAAATCTCGGTCCGCTAAGCCCATATCCACCAGAGCTGCGCAGAGCGAAGCTAGGTAAATGAAGTGATTCTATTGGTGCTTACAAAACACATTCCTCGCTACACAACTTAGCACAGCTCTGGTGTCTGTCATCACATAAATCCGCAACCCAGTTACTCGGAAATATCCTACGGCCAGACTTCCGGACTTCTGACTACCCATAATGACTGTCATAGGTACTCAAACTAAAAACTCGTTTATTGAAAGTAGACTAGTATTACTTAGTTCTTTTTGAACGTCAGATTTAGGTACATTAAGACTGCCCCCAAAAGCGCCCACCCTTCACCGCTTCCTAGTGTTCATGCTGTGAAGAAGAAACGGCGCAACAAACTCCCCAGCAAATTCCCAAATTCCCCAGCAAAGGTATTCGTAAGACACCCGGGACAGCGGTTTAACGTGCTCTGATGTGTAAGGAATGGTCACCCATCCACGGATTGACCGCGGCAAGCGCAGCTTAACCTTGCAAATCATATGATCCGCTGTTGTCAATTAGCCACAAGACCCTTTCTTACAACGATAGAATTGAGCTACAAAATTTCGTAGACGGCAGTTTTATGGAATATTTATTCAAGGTTAGTCGGAAAGGGGGTACTAATCTGAAGGCCACTTATATGGTATGTCTACACCAGAGTGCGCTTTTATGTTCATCTTGCGCTTTCAACTTTCAATTACTCAGCGGACTATCAGCGCCCTGCGGGTCCAATATAATAACGATTTCAGGATGTTGATAGGGCTGCCCCGTTTCTGTAGTGAATCTGGTATGCTCACGCAGGCACACGTCGATGGCTTTCATGCCATCGTCAGACAGAGATCTGCCTCGTTGCTCTGCAGAGTGCGGGCCAGCTCCAACTCCATCCTGAAGACCATAGCAGGGAGATACGACTCTTTTTTGTTAAATGGCATTGTTCAAAGATGCATGACGAACAATGAACTGGTAACGAAATATTAAGTGTTTCTTTTTTTTTGACTGACGTTTAAATTACTTTGTTTCTTTTTTAATAACAACTATGGATGTTACTTATTCGAATTAAAGATTATTTTATTTTATTTATTTATATAATTCCTCTTGCGTCAAGCGCATGCAATATTGATTGCCATAAAACGCATGCAGCTTATCGTCTACACCGGTGCGCCTCGGTCAGTCATCAGTTGACAAACAATAGATTGATTAGCGTGCGCTAGGGGCATGCGCTTTTGTCGAACTACTTAGTATTAAAGCATGCGCTATTGCATGTGCTATGGTGCTTCACGCATGACTTAGACGAACGCGCACTGGTGTAGACATAGCTATATCACTGATGAGTGTTTTGTAGCACGTGTTAAAATTTCAAAATTCGATAATTTTTATTTCCATGAATTTTATTTTCGTTTTTTCAAAAATTCTTGATCGCTGCTTTAGTTACGAATTCAGAAAATGAAGAAAATGAAGAACCCGTGACCCTAAATATGACCTAAAATGTAAACACAGCTGATCATGTCGTCTGAGGATAGATAGATTTTAGCATTTTAGCATTTTTTTTAAATCTTTGAACAGTCATTTCTCTTAAACTATTGACTTTCGGGGAAAGTTGTAGAAGAAAAGTTGTTCATTATTATGGGTAATTTAACACCCTTTCGGATTAGTATCCCCTTTCTGACTAACCTTGTTTATTTAATACTTCAATGCACAATGGTGGTACTTAAGGCGGAGATAATGCCATAAGGCATTCTCAACCAGTCAACCTCGTAGAATGTTGTAAATAACAGAAATAGAAAAATCATTCATCAGAAAAATTATTACAACATACAAAAACATCTACAAGCTTAGTTTTAGTATATACTAAACCTGAAACTAGTTCGTTCAGAATCACTCGGAGAATCGATTGACATATTTTTTACACCACATTTTTTTATTTATTTTTTTACTTTTCATAAATTTCAATTTTGTTTCAGTGGGTTTCTACCCTTAACAGTTGACGGGAATAGACACCTTGAGGCTTGAGATGGTCCACTCGGTCAGTTTCCGTGTAGTAGACAACCCCTGCATCTCAGGCATTTCACACTTTACTATGGAACTTAACGCGACATAAACTACGATGTAACTTGGAGATTTATTTTAAAAAAACACATATTCAGGCAGTTCTGATGAAAATCTTGTTGGGGTGTCTCGTTTTTTGTATATACTAAAAATAACGTTGTATAGAGTGGGACTTCGAATACATAAACTTCTCCATCAAAGGCATAAAACCAGATGTCCTCGAACATTTACGTACTATCCCAGTTATCTGTAAACTTAACCTTGACCTCTACCCAGACCCAGATTATATTTGGCGCAACGACTGTAATATATTAAACATAGCATACAAACATAAAATGTATCTGAGGCGCCGCTCCGGCTACGTCGTAACCATGTCGTAGCTCGTAGCCCGTAGCACCACTACGCCGTAGCCGTAAACGAACCGAATTACTTATTCAATATGTACCTAGTTCGAAGAAAAAATATGTCCCACGAACGATGTAAGCAATTCCCTTGAGATGTTAGAAGGCTTGTAGTTTGTAAGAAAATTGCTGTTTTCTGTGTAGGTCGATAGTTTGGAGAAATTATAGATTCGTATGTATTTGTAGACATGTGTCAGATATATCAAAACGAATTCAAAAACCGATTTCAAACACAAATCGATTCGTATCGATTTCTCAAACTAGAAAATTCGATTTCAAAAATCGACCTTGCTAATCCAAACGCTAGCGATCTCTATCACTGAACGAACGAATCCGAATCGACAAATAAAATCAATGGATATCACCAAACGAATCGTGTGTGAATCCAAAATCCAAACGCAAACTTATGCCTAGAAAATCGCTTTCTCTCTTTCTAACATAACGGAACTTAGCGGAATAAAAAGGATAGCATGAATTTTGCGATTTAGATTTCGGTTTATCGGTAATGGAAATAATGAAATGCGATCAATATCATCATCTTTACTGCTTAGTTTTTAAAGACTATAATTGCGAGATAATACGTTGATGTATTTTGGTTTATGGATTCGTGTTTTTAACTAGAAATAATGTACCTATTGTTTTCGTTTAGATGAAAATCGCACAAATCGTTAGTACCTACTTCTTAGCTAATAAAACGAAATCTAAGTACGCAACCGAATTGGCGAGGTTAGGCGCTACTGAAATCGGATTTCTAAAAACGGATTTTGAAATCGATTTTGATATCTGAAATCTGATAAAAATCAGTTTGCATTCAAAACCAAAAACGCCCATGTCTATGTATTTGTCGATACTCTTATACAACGCTTTTTTAAGTATACACAACAACCGAGACGCCGCAACAAAATTTTCATGAGTTCTGATGAAAATTTCTTGTTTTAAAATGTATGGAATGGCAGATTTGTTTTCACGAATTTATAGTTTGCCCCATAATAAAAGTTGTACAGAATGTTGAGTAGATTTATGGTTTTCGGATGTAAAGTGTCGAACCAGTCATGCTGTATCATCATCTGCATCATCTGCCTAGCCTTTTCCCAACCATGTTGGGGTCGGCTTCCAGTCGAACCGGATGCAGCTGAATATCAGTATTTTACATGGAGCGACTGCCTATCAGACCTCCACAACCCAGTAACTGGGTAATACGATACTCTTGGTAAGACTGGTTGTCAGACTTTCTGGCTTCTGACCAACAGTAACGACTGTCAAAGATCTACAAATGACAGCCGGGACCAACGGCTTTACGTGCTTTCCGAGGCACGGAGGAAACTCGCTATGGTAAATGGTCACCCATCCACAGACCAACCTCGGCAAGCGTGGCTTAACCCGGAAGATCGGTCTATGCGGCTGTAATTATTTAGCCTATGATAATAATTAAAATTAATCGTTTTGCCCTGATGCTCATGGTTATTAAATGATGAGATGAATCTCTATAACAATTAAATAAAAGTAAAAACCGACGAAAACTAAAAAAAAGGGTGAAATAATTAGCATGGTATAAAATTAACAGTTTCAGAAGTCGGGCTTTTATTTGTTTCAGCGTAGAATTGCACCGACTTCTGAAACTGTTAATTTTATATCATGCTAATTATTTCAGTCTTTTTTGTTTTTTTTTTTAAGTCGGTTTTTACTTTTATTTAATGTTTTTTATTATAATCTTTCATATTGAGTCGCTTCGAAACCGTCGCACTGTCCATGACTTGGTTTTTCTCTTTAAGGTTGTCAATAGTCAAATTGATTGTGAACAGTTGCTAGAACGTGTCATGTTGTCGGTCCCGTTCAATACTCCTAGACAGACAATTTCTAGACTGTTCCAACCGCCGTCCTGCAGAAGTAACATTGAGAGACACTCACCAGTGTCTAGGATGTGTGTTCAATACAATGAACTTAATTCAAAGCTGCCCGACTTGGATGTGTTCTTTAGTTCCCTACCGAAGTTCAGAAGCCTGTTGTATTCCCATCTGAACAGACATTTAAACTGTCTTATGTAGTAGTTTCGCTAATTAATTGATTTTACCGTTTGTTAATTTTATGTTACTTTTATTTTTATTTTATATAACTTGTACGATGCTTGATTGTTTTCATGCGAATGCTGTGTACACCTGTAATTGATACTTACATAGGAACCATAACCCATGTACTTTTATTATTTAAATGTAAAATGTATGTACTGTTGGTGTACCTATTTATAAATAAATAAATAAATAAATAAATACGTTTAAGTGCCATAAATTACACGGTTTAAGACTACAAATTTAAATGACACGGTTGCGTAATCTTTCCAACAACTAGGTAGTTTTCTTTAACAATAGGTATTAATGCATATTTATCATGACGGCTCCTTACAAATACATAGGTACATATTCTTTGTTCTTGGCTAATGTTTCTGTGACGACAGTTAAAACAGAGATTGAAAGTCCTTATCAAAACTTTTGCTGCAGGGAACAAACCAAAATGTCATCTAAGTATAAGTTTCTTTTGTTTTTGTTGATTTTTTAAAAAAACCGCTTTATCAATTTCGATAAAATTTATATGGGACCACCTCTGAAGCCTACCAAACAAAAAAAGAATCATTAAAATAACAAACACACAAAAAACAGCTTTCAGACGAATTGAGAACCTACTACTTCTTTTTGAAGTCGGTTAAAAAGTAACCGTTCACCAATGAAATACCTAAATATATATATATATATGTTAATAAACTTACGATATTCTCTTTTTATTTTAGGGTGATCGATTGCTCGCTTATCTGCGTCTTCTAGTTCATTAACTTTTACGAGGTAAGCAGCGTTCCATGTTGTACTTAGCACCGCTCAGAGTTTGTTTAGGATTTTTAGATCGATCAAGGCTGCGTATGACGACGTGTTTTATCTCTCTCAGTGTTTATTTTTTCTTAAATGGAAATTTACAATCTTGATGTAGGTAGATTAAAATATACAGAAAATCTCCAGTTAGCCAGGCTTGGCATGGGCATGCTAAACAGCATTATTTAATAATTCTAATTGTATAAAAGTTGTACGAGTTGTATAAATGTTAGGTGTTTTAGGGTTTTATACCTGAAAATGACAAAACGGAACCCTAATAGGATCACGTTGTTTTCCAAATGTCTGTCTGTCTGTTAAGAACACACAGGGGACACGCACCCCCTCCTCTTTTCCAGTAGTCAGTTCCCAACAACAAATATAAACAAAGCAATATTAGTAATTTGAGAATTTTGCTTTGATCCGATGAGGAGTTCCGTTCCATATCTCTGAAGTTCATGGTCTAATCGTAACAAAATTTATATGGGACCAATCGGGAAGTATAACCTTTCGAACAAAAAAATATTTTTTTAAATCGGTTCATAAATGACGGAGACATGAGGTAACAAACATAAAAAAAAAAATACAACCGAATTGAGAACCTCCTCCTTTTTGAAGTCGGTTAAAAAGACTAACATACTGGCTGAGAAATCAAAACCTAGGATACAGGTACTTCCCGTTCACCTAGAATTGAAGGCACGAAGGAAGGTGTCATAGCACAAGAAAAGGAAAAACAAAACGGAAATAATTAATGTCTAATTTGATGTGCATAAACACAGCTAACTTAATTTTGCGGTTTTTTGCGTATCTACTCAATTGTATAATGATAAAAACTGCAAAAGGTTTTGCGGTTATAAAACGGTACGTAACCCTTAGGGCGCGAGTCGTACCTACTCGCACTTGTCCGGTTTATTCTTTATTTTATTGTTTACTAGCGACCCGCCCCGGCTTCGCACGTGTACGTTTTAAAGCTTAAAACCTTCCTCTTGAATCACTCTATCTATTAAAAAAAACCGCACCAATGCGTAGTTTTAAAGATCTAAGCATACATAGGGACAGACAGCGGGAAGCGACTTTGTTTTGTACTACGTAGCAGTGGCGAAGGGTGAATTTTCTTAAAAGGGAAGCCGGACCAATTATTTGTTAAAATGATAATTGAAAATAATAGATACTAGTATTTGCCATATTTCGAAAGGGAAGCCGATAGGAATCGAGTTGTATGGAGCCTTCGCCACTGCTATGTAGTGATGCATTGTGCATGCATTCATTGTGTCCTGGGCTGATTATTTTTAGCACCCCTACGGTCATTGCTTTTACGGCTAATATGGCTAGTCCATTGCTAACTTCAGCTTGCTTAATCATGTAGGCTGTGTCGATTACTTTGGTTTTCTTTTGAATTACCTTGTTCGGATTCGATTCTTCAGGGAGACTCCAAGCATAGCCTTTTCCGTAGCCCGCTGAGCGAATTTAAACTTGTGTGTTAAGTCAGAGGTGCTGATCTAAATCGAACTTAGACCTTTCTACTTGGAAGGCAAGCGTTCTTGACTTGAACCGCTAGGCTATCGCTGGTCGTATCCAGTAGTTGTACTTAGTAGGTCAGGACGCACAGGCTTTTGTTTACTTTTTAGATTTTGCCGGTAGGTGTTTAAAATTAAAATGAATGTACCTAAAATAAATATGTAATATGATGGTGGTGTGTGTGAGGTGTTTTTTTTGTTGTTTTATTTTAAAAGGGGTGTAATTATAATTTATTTTATTTTACTTACATAAGTGTTATAATTATATACATTAGTCTTACGTCACTTAGGTGATTACTGTATTACCCACAGTATTACCTATGCTGAGTGGTCACCTTTTTGTCGCAGTTGACCATTTTATTTTATTAAATTTTTTTTTTTTTTTTTTTTACTGTAATTATGTGTGTCTCTGTGACAAATAAATATTTTTTCTTTCTTTCTTTCTAATGTGATAACGTCCTCTATTAGTAACTAATATGCTAACACAAAATAAAACATCAATTTGTTATTTGGTATTCTTTATTGAGATCTCAAAGTTTTACAACACTGATTGATTATCTGAGTACACATAAGTAATTGGATTGGATCGGTTGACAATTATTGACATAATAATGATTGTCAATAATACTGGATTGGTAGTTCAGTGACTACGGGGTACATCAATGACACTCATTTCTAAACACATAGACTGTAAAAATTGCCTGTTGGCTGACCCGTTTTCGGGCAATAACTAGCTTAATAAATATATTTACTTACTTATGCTAATGCCGGGGCTACATTAACACCTAACACCATTCTGCCGCGCTAATGAAGAATACAATAACTCGATTTTGCCGCTTCCGAAAAAAACGCGCTCAACGCGCTCTAAGTTTTGAACTGTTATTATATTGCTTACTGAAAAACCGAGTTCCTGAAGGATTCCAAAAAGTTACTTAGAGAGAGTTAATAGATCTCGATTGGCTGATTCCGAATACATATAACTCAAAATCGTCCAAAATCGAGTTAATGTATTCTTCGTTCGCGCGGCAGCATTAGTTAACGTATTAATTAATTTTGTAGCACAATTCACTTGTATCCTTGTTACGTATGCGTTAATTATTGACGTTACGCGTTAGTGTGGTCCCGGTATAATAAAAATTAAAGACGATTTTAAAAATAAGTATTTTTTTTTATTTAAATAATACAAAAAAATATCACAGAAGTTTTGAATAAGATTGAGCTGACTCGAAAATAGCTTGTTAAGCAATATGCATAAAACAAAAGTTTTTTTTATAGCATAATAAATCTTAAAAAATAAAATAATACTTAATTTGACAAAAAATCACTTGAATGAAGATTATTCACTATTTATGACAATGATAGATGATTATTCGATACTATTCTAATGAGAATAAAAACTTGATGAGTAAAATGTGATTAAATTATTTGGCATTCACCCCCCTGTATACAGACATTCATCCTACTACACACTTGACACTACCATGGTATTCAATCTACATTATGAAAATGTATTCCTATATCACCCAAATTTCGCCCAATGTATCATATGTATCACCCAAATTCCGTCCTATGCGTCCTCTATATCATCCAAACTCCGTCCTATACGTCCTCTATTTCAGCTAAATTCCGTCCTATGCGTCCTCTATATTACCCAAATTCTATCCTATGCGTCTTCTAAACAGTGTTCCGCAAACGTTTTGTGTTCAAGGTACACCTACAAAATCTAGAAATTTTAGAGATACATCATAGGATCGCAGTGTGTAGTGTAGGTGGGTAGCTATAAATTCATAACTTTTTGTCAAAACTTGCTATTTTTCCGCGGCACACCAACTAACGACTACGGTAGACCAGTGTGCCGCGGCACACACTTTGCGGAACACTGCTCTTTAACACCCAAATACCGTCCTCTATGTCACCCAAATACCACCCTGTTCACTCCGATTCACCTGCCCTCGCTCCGCTTAGTTGTCGCCGCAGCGATGCTTCCACATATCCTTGATCATGTGGATGCGGCTCTGGATAGCTGAGATGTGGTCCTCCAACTCGCGTGACACAAACTGGAGTCTATCTAGCTGATTTTCCAGAATCTGCTTTTGAGGTTCGCCCTCGTCGTCTGACAAAGACAATGCTATATGAATGGCAACTCCGGGACTTCTACTGCACATAATCTACAGGGTGTTAACGAATTCGTGTAATTCCTTCAAACTACGTGATCTACTGGTGACACAGATTGACCCTGCATAGGTTTTTTTCAGAATGAACAAAAAAAAGTTTCCAAAAAATGAACCATGGTATTCTGTATCTGAGTAATTTTAGCGTCCCAAGTTAACTGACTGCGTGGAGCGATATCGCGCTAGTCGTGCCCATCAGCTGTGTCGCCGTGCCTTCATTAATTTATGCACGGCATCAAAATACTCTATAACATAAAAAAAAAAATTGAGAAAAAAAAAGTTTATTTTTATTTTTAATCAATCTAAGTCCCGTGCGGGGTTCATCTATACCATTAATAGATCATGTGGTTTGAAGGAATTACACGAATTCGTTAACACCCTGTATAGGTTGACACACTTTTAAGTTGTTTAGGTAGCGAGTCAACTTGCTCATTTAGTGAACTTAATTGAGAAAGTAAGTACCAAGGTGCTAAACTTTACTTGCTAATATAGGTACGGATAAGGGTTTGTACTTAACTTATAAATGTGTAAATCAGGATTAACTTAACATTTAGTTAAAGTAATGTACTTACCGACATTTTGATTGTAGATTATTTTGAATTTCTTGGTCTTGCCAGTTGGGTCTGAAACAAAAAAAAAACATTAATGTATCGGTAATGTACCAATAAGTAAAGGGTGTCTAAGGAAGGGCTTCCCCGTATGGGTATGGGCAAGAACAGCGGTTCCCAGAATTTTTTCTCATAGACCACTTTCAAAATTTAGCTGGTACCGGTGGAACCCCTGCAGCTACATTTCTACCATATTACCATATAAAATGTGAAGATTAGATCTTTTTGTCACGCCAACGTAAACCCCCGTCGAGTCTCCCGTGGACCTCTGGGGGTCCACCTGTACCACTTTGGGAACCTCTGGGCTAGAATATAAAACTTCCTCACCGCACACTGGGAATAGACGTGTGTTGTAATTTTCAACAAAACCCAGCGTGCTTGGTGGTGGGATCTATATGGTCAGCCTGGCCAGCTACCACCCTCATAATAAAGTCAGACGCCAAGCAAGTGTTTCTTCGAGTGCCTGTAAGAGCCCATCTTAAAAACTTACCCTATGTCATTGCTAGAAAATAAAATAGGTATATTATTATTAATCTTACCACATGGATCATCTCCCTTCATGATAATGGTCCTCTTCTTAGGACCCCCAGGAGAAGTGTTCTCGTCTGGCTCAGTCGAGAACACGTTAAGCAGCTGAATCACAAACTTGACACCATCAGGGTTTGCTTCGTTGTCGTCCTCTGGTTGTGGGTTCACGCCTAATTTCCCCATATAGGTTACATCCTGAGGAATATAATTATTTTAATTTTCTTTACGGCTGGTTTGTGTTTTGTTTTAATTTTCTCGGAGAAATTTTGATGACACCACGAATCCAGAATCGCTGTAGCAGAGGTTTTGCAATACTACTTAAATACGAAGCGGTTTCGTTTAAAGAATAGTGCGTTTTTTCCTTGAATGGAACCACAACTGATTCTCTCTCTCTTTTAATTGATTGTCGTATTTTATTTATCTTTGTGGACTGTTTCTACGTAACCGGGCAGATATTGACGTGACCTGAAGGGTCTCCAGCCTATAGGGGGAAGTAAAATTCTTAACCTTTTTTTTTTTTTTTTTCTTATTTGGTATTATTCCTGCGTTTGACCGCCATCTCGCCTGATGTTAAGCGATGATGCGGTCTACGATGGAGCACGCTTGCCCAGAAGAAACCGATTCACTCGTGACTTGAAGACACCCAGACTGTAGCTGTCGGGGAACACCCACTCGGGCAGCGCATTCCACTGTTTGGCGGTTTTCTCAATGAAAGTGGAATCAAAGCGCTTCGTTCGGGTTTTTGGTATTTCAACCATGAACCGATGGCGCTTTTTCCTGCTTCTGGAAGTCCGATAGAAAAAAGGACAGGGGGGAAATAACCTAAGCTAACTATACTGATTATAACATAAGCGATTTTAGATTGACAGTAACAGCTAGCTATTTAAAGAACAAATTAGGTAGCGGGTCTCCTATCGCTCGCCATGTTCTAGTTTTAGACAGAGCGGCTTACAGTTATCCAGACATGGATGCAAGTGTATGCCAATAATACCGAGAATCGAACATGCGATCCTTAGCACAAAAGGCACTGTAATTATTTCATACTAACAACAATCTCCCTGGCTTCTTCCCTCTTCATCAACTCAATCAGTCTCTTCTCCAGGTCTTCTAGTTCCTGAGCTTCCTCAGGGGTTATAGCTGGATTCGGCTTGAACTTTCCTTTGGGCAACTTCATCTTCTTCTTCATATTTTCACTCCAGTAACGCAAGACCTGTTAGATTTTATAAGAACGGTGACTGCATACTAGATGAACAGTTAACATTTGTGTGGAAGGACATAGGAGGAACAGATAGTGTGGTTTATAAACTCATGCCGCAAATATTTAGCGTGGGAAGCGGAAATCGCGATAGAACCGCGTAAACAGCCCCTGCGTATTCCGCTTTCGCATATTCTTAAAAGTATTTAAAAAATCTGTTACCTACATCAGTGAAAGAAATAAAAGTCGGTTGATTTAATTCTTAAAAAAATATACGAATTAAATAAAGACTTTCTCCCTTCTTTGAAGACATTGAAATAACCCAACGGTAATATATGAGAAGAGGTACAATCGTGATTGCTTTGCTTATAAGTGAGTGCAGGTCTGCAATCCGCAAGCGCCGTGTTAACCCCTTTGACAGAATTCGAACCAATCTGATAGTAGCGAAGCTACGCATGCCATCCCCATGCTACTTTTGCGCCCGCGCACACATAAGGCTCATGTTTCGTTGTGAAGACTATGATAATAGAATTACTTTAAATTAACCTACTACGTGTTAGCTCTTCGCTAGGTACTGTATTAGTTAGGTACTTTGGGTCCTACACAGTACGTGAAAAATAACTTTGGCGCTCTGAAACCAGGCTTTCAGCTTTCTGTTCCTCACTTCAGATGGGCAAAGTTATTTGGTACGCGTAAAATAACTTTGCCGCTCTGAAACCAGGCTTTCAGCGTTCTATTCCTCATTTCAGAGGGGCGAAGTTATTTTATTAACAATGTACTAGGTATGTTTTCAATCGGTTGCTTATAATAACCCTGTGAAGTTTCGCCAGTTAATTTGAAGTAATCCAGTATTTTAACATTGACTTACGTATTTCCAATTTGGAACAGAAACTCGAGCTCCACCAGCACACTCATTCAGTTTGTTAGCCAAGTCCAGCCACTTATCGACGTTTAGGAATGTGATCATATCAGAGTTTCCGGCATTGTATAAAGTTGGGTCACTTTCGACCGCCTCTAGAAGTATGCGCAGCTGTGCTACTGTAACTTTTGGCCTGTTACCGGTTGCTCTGGCCATCTAAAAGTTTATTTCTATGTTTTAGTTAAATGCAACTACTTAAATAATTATTGTATTATAATGGTTGATCAGAGGAAAATGTTTAGTTTAAAAATCAATAAAGAGAAAGGTGCGACATGCGCAGAACCATTTTAGAACACGAAATTCCCATTTGTCACCGGTGGGAACGAAACCAGTGGTGATGACTGGGAATAAGCGCATCTGACGCACGGCTATCGTATAGACGCTGTCTGTAGTAGCACGCGGTTGTTGTCGCTCCGATTTTCGTCACCATGGGGGAACCGACTTACTTCACGTCGCTTCGCATGTACCTTATCCCTGGATAAATATAGGCCACCCTATGTTTAACCACGGGTTTCGAAAAAGGTGTCTCAGGCAATTAAATGGAAAGCAGCATCCACCTCTTAGAACAGCTACCCTACCATAATAGTTTACACACACGGCCGCGAGCCAGCGTTCAGCGTGCCGCGTTTTGATTGGCTCGTGCAACGTCGTTAACAAATCGTCGACGAATGCTAGAATGCAGCATAAGCGTTCTTCAGACCGCGGCGCGGTCAGCGTGGCATAATACACAAAATAGGTTTGTAAGCAGGTTTACATTGTTCTATACAATGTCACGCTGTATGCGCCTGGTTGTAAGATGCGGCTTAACGAGATGATTTTTATAATTGTTTAAAACGAGACACCTACCATACACGATATGGAACACTTCTTAAAAATGCAGCTCATCAAATGGACGGCCGGCAAGCAAATTGCTTGACGGAGGTTTAAAAATATATGGGCTTTATGTTATGTAACACAAGATTACGAAAACAAACGAAAGAAACGCATAAGCCTGTTTAAAAACGCCGAGCACATAATTATGAACATAATTACACCATAAATAAAAGAAACAAACAAAACCAAGTATATTGGGTGGCGCATCATTATGCGCGCATACGGAACGCAAAAAGAAATAAGAAAAGAAACAAAGGAAAAGTAAAAACAAATTTATTTATTAATTAAAAAAACAAGTTTCCGTAAAATTCAATAAATCAATATAGAAAATGGAAAAAATGGATTGGATAGATAATACCTTTCAGTTTCGTGAGATGCAATGTGATGCAAAACGCAGCAGCAACGAAAACTATTATTGATTGATTGAACCGAAGCAAGCAAGTGAAGAGACAATGCACTAAGTTTTTATTGCCAATCCGATGTTCGGATATCAAAATATTGGCGCAGCCTATTTTTATGATTACCCCGTAAAGATAAGAAGCGTGAAGATGATAATAATAAACAACTCGTTGGTAATGTCAATTTTGACTTGTTATTACTGCAAAGTTAGTCTGCAAGTAATAATGTCAAACTGTAAAAATACTTGTCACTCGATTATTTCTTTGAGAATGTAGTTTACAATCAGTAATGTCGATCAATTTTAATAATTAAATTAAACTTATGCTTTTGCACTATTAAGTTAATAATTACAACAAATTAAATAAGAATTATTTTTAATAATGAGTTAGTCGATTAGTAATGACCAAAAACTACTATATCTAGCGTCACTATTCACCGGTCCAGTCGGCCAGTCCAGCTGATGAGTTGTCAACTTGTCACTGTCAAATTCATGTGTGGCAAAACTGTCAGAAATAAAAAACGGGAATTTTGTAGTAATTTGCAATGAAGTAACATGATTTTTAAATTAAAAATAGATTGAGCTAGAATTTAAAACATGCGGTGGACCTTCTTGGTTTTATTTACGCTAATATGGGGCGCGAAAGCGTGGGACGACGGTGATTTGGAAGTGTTTGACGTGGTCGAAGAAGTCAATCAGAACTTTTACGAATTGTTAGGTGTTCAAAAGGTTAGTATAAGTTTTCTCTGCATTGCACCTACAAAGGGTCCTTTGTGGATAATATGAACCCTTCAAATAACATAAAAGAACAGCTTCAGGCGCCAGTTTAGCTAAATAAGCTAGTACTAAGCAAGTTCAATTTCCCTTCAGCATTTGTGCTTATCGTTATTTTAGATAATAATTTCGTAAATGATATTGAAATCTTAATCCGAGTACCTACTAATTAAAAGATTTTGTTAATTCGTTGTGTTAAAAATGATACAGATATTAGTCATTAACATATTTGTTTAGCTGTCACTGTGAGTGACCATAACTTTTTTTTTTCACTGTACAAGGAAATTCAGACAAGTCAGTCAGTCAAGCAAGCCTATGTTTAAAAAAAATTATACCCTTAAATATTATTTTGATACAATAAAGGGGAGAAATCTATAATAAACATTGCCAAACTGCAAATGAATTACAAATGTTAAGAATTGATCCACAGTTTTAGTCCTTAAAACCTCAAGCACAGTAATTATAGACACAATAGATAAGACAATTAAGTGTTGTCCTGGGATGACGAGTGGTACGCAACCGTTTAAACCTTAAACTATAAGGTCTAAACTCTTCTTATTCTGATAACAGGCACATACTCAGCAGAGGGACAGTAGTATGGGCTACGGTATAATCAGTTTATGTGATAAAATATTAATTGATTTAAAATTTCCAGGATGCGTCGCCATCAGAAATCAAGTCTGCATTTAAGAAACTCACACTAAAACTCCACCCGGATAAGAATGATGCTCCTGATGCAGATGTTCAGTTTAGGAACCTGGTCTCCGTGCACAACATTCTCAAAGACCCAGGGAAAAGAGAAAAGTATGTAGCTACTCAACTTCACTAACATTATAAATGGAAATCTTTTTGTTTATTTCTTTATAAACTAGCAGTGCCCGTGAGTCTGTCCATGTGGAAACTGAAAACTAATATTGTGTTGCAATAACTTTGTTCTAATATTTTGACTATGGAAACTGATTCCGATGAAACAAAAACTAAATGTAACTCCGTGATATGCACAATATTTGTCAATAAAAGTCAACTACATTGAGTCAGTACTTTTTACATGATGCATGTACAAACAAACTGACAAATAGATAGACAGACATGATCCAAATGTCAGTTATCCTTTAAAATATTTCCAATGTTCAGACACGCAAAGACTACAGATTTAATATTGTGTAAATTACTAGGCAGGCAGTTGAGACAACTGGTAAGTGCCTGTATTCTGCTATTCCCCACTAGTTTTTATTTTTACAGTTACGTAGATGTTTGTCTAGTTGGTTTTTGAATTCATTTAAATTTTGGGCTGAGACCACATTCTCTGGTCGCTTATTCCATGTTCTGACTATTTGGTTGCTTAGAAAGTGTTTGGGAGGGTTGTTTGAGGAGCTGGTACAACGCTTGTTTGTTTTATTTTTGTTGATTTCGGAGATATCAAAACTGTTATCAGATCAAGGAGTAACCCAAGACATTGATCTTTACGCCTTAGGGTGAGATTAACAGACCGCACTTAGACTTTGCTACGTAAAGTAAGCGTTACATATGAATATCAACATTATTCATATAGAAGTAATGATCATATTCATAATGATACACTTATTCACATTTGTTTATATGAATATGAACACTATTTTGTATAAAAATAAGGTTCATATTCTAATGAAACACTTATTTTACTTAGTAAAGTCTAACTGCAGTCTGTGAATCTTGCCCTTAGTCCACTCTGGAGTGTATTTAAAGAATATCTTCCAGGGACAATACTCAAATACAATATACAAATACATCTGAGCGCAGCCTATGTGTTCAGCCTAACCAATCTTGCTAATTGACCAATCTTTTCACCATAGAATGAGCTATACTCCTATAGCTTATGTGTGACCTGGGGGCCTACTCCCTAAATCCGTCAACGAAGTTAGTCGCCCGTCCGAAAGTGGCCCAAAACGTAGGAGTGAATAAAACAGGTGTCAAGTTCAACTTTTCGGACGGGCAAAAACACATCGGTAGGGACAACTGTCAAATCGTGTTGTCATTCATTCTTAGTTCGGGCCACGAAATAATCGTAAGTCCGTAGGTGATAGGGAGTAGGAAACGCTCGTAACTAAGGCCGAAACCACGGACTTTGTGCTTAGGAAGTAGAGCCCCTGACTCAAAATTAATTTTTTGCTTCAGGTACAATGAGGTGCTCAAGAATGGTCTTCCAAACTGGCGATCAGCGATATACTACTACCGGCACGTGAGGAAGATGGGCCTGGCTGAGGGCTCCATTATCCTGTTCATCATCATCACATTTGGACAGTATGCTGTTGGCTGGGCAGCATACGCTGAGAAGAGGTTTACTGCAGTAAGTTTTAAATCTGCTACAATTTTTTTTTTTGTTTATAAGTATATTTAAAATAGGAAATCCTTGTCATAATATCAGGTGGTAAGATCTATATGGTCCGCCTGGCTTGCTACTACCATCACAGTAAAGTCCAGCGCCAAACAGTTTACTGTGTTCCGTTGTGTGTATGTGAGAGCCAGAGGGGTATAGGGGCATCGTGTGTTCCATCTTAGACCCTATCTGCGCTTACCATCAGGTACAAATAGGGTCAAACGTGAAAAAGTCAAATATGAAAAATAAATAGTTGGTTATTTCTGAAACCAAACACTGAAATTATTTATTCAATCTTTCATTCTAGTTAAATGTAAATAAATGTAAATTTTCTTCTATAACTTCTTTGTATGATAAATTAAAGTCTGTCTCGAAACTAGTTTTCTAGACGAACATAAATGAGAATTATTTAATAACTTAAAACATTATTTTTCAGGAACAAATATTAAACAGTAGAGGCAAAAAACACTCCAAGAAGTCCGGGTTTGATCAAGGTTTATCAGAAATATTGGACCAGCTCCCAAAGCCTAGTGTAAAGGACACATTGCCGTTCCAAATACCGAGGTGTGCATGGTGGTTAGTGACGGCCGTACCTAGAGGAATCATAGAGCTTAGAAGAAGATTAAAAGAACAAGAGGAAGAAGCAAAGAGACAGAAAAAGAGGTAAGAATATTTTATTGACATCAGTTCTTAGAAAATAGTGTAGGTACCTATGAAGACTTTTGGCTAAATATCAACTGCGTGATCGTACGATCTGCAAGCTTAATCTGCTCTGGACAAGGTCAGTACGTGGATGGGTGATAGTTCATAAACACATCAATCAAATAATTAATATGCTTGTATGTGGAATGAGGCAAGAAATAAAACGTGAAGACTTCCCCGTGAGAGTAAATTAATTTTAATTATTATCAAGAGACAGAATACAGTACAGCAGCCACTACTACATTCTCGAATATCCACATACCACAGAGTACAGTAATTATGCACGATAACCACAGATGACTCAATCTAAAGCCGGGTCCGCAGCGCTAATATTCTATCATGTTATTGTGTTTTTGCTGACAAAACTGTTAGGTCACGCCCCTATTCGGTTAGCAAACAATGTTATCCTTTTTGCAAACACGAAAACACGGCGCATCGGACCCGGCTTAAACAGTACAACATCAACTTAATTTGTAAGGCGCAGCATTCACGTCGTCTTTATTATTACAAAGAATGCCATTCACTCCTACATGTATATGGTAAAATGGATGTATTACCTATATTCTATTACCCTTCTGTGCTTCAGAGCAAATTAAACCATCTGTCCCGGTTGTCATACTAAAATCTTTGTCAGACGCCACTAGTAGCCAGAAGCCCAAAAATTCTGGCAACTGGTCTAACATCAAGATGTTTGTATTGCCCAGTAATTGGGTTGTAGAGGTCTGATGGCATTCTCATTCTGCGTACATTCTACTTGTCATTCTTGCCCAGCTGTAGGACAACAATGGGTATTATGCTTTAAAGTTAATTGTGTAAAAAGGTGACGCGCGACTTTCAATAGATTATTGCAGAAGTCACACTGAATGACGCTTACGTCATAATTACATAAGATGCCGCAAAATTGTTTTTGTCGCGTTACAGAAACACGATTGTGCTAACGATTTCAATTTGCTGATTGGTCAAGGGGTAAAAATACAGTTATTGTGTTGTGACCTCGTTGTGTAGCGTTGCGTATCGCTGTGTGGCACAACTCCCGTCATCTTAAAAGGAAAGATACCTAGTCCGGCTCCGATTTTATTCGTTTTAAGGCCGATTTTTCAATTGTCAGATAAATTTTGTCTCAGGAATAAATATGGTGGTTTGACACATTTTCTATACAAAAGCTGTCAAAACGTCAGACTTATTCCTCAGGTAAAAGTTATCTGACGATTGAAAAATCAGCCCTTAAGATAATATGTTGCATAGCATTAAAAGTAAAGGAAGAGTATTTGAAAAAAATCTCCCTTGTTGGCCAAAGAGAATGTAACTAGTAAGAGACCGAACTTCATACATTTGTCTCAAAATCACATTTGTATGAACCCAGTTCCCTTTTACCACCAACCAAATAATATTATAAATAGGATTGGTACCAACATTACAATAAAATAATATGACAGCTGTCATCAATAGTGACGTTCATTATCTATCGACTAATTAGTGTAGTGAAGAATTTTATCGATATCGATGAAGGGAAAAAACCTGGATATAGGTAGGTAGGTATAGTTATAGAGAAGTAATATGGATAAAACAAAATAAAACAAGGGTAGATTGGTAAAATTGTTTATTTTATTGAATTCAAACACAATTAGACAAATTAATGAGACAAAAATACATTGTAGAATAAGTAATAGTGTTCTGATTTTCTACCTGAGACCCCTCATTTATACCTAGGAGTAAAACATGAATTGTTTCAAAAAAAGTATTGTAAATACTTACTTCAAGTAGCAAACATGTATGTTTAATAAAATTTGTTTTCAATATTCTATACATGTTAAACCTTTTAAAAGTTTTAGTAGCATCAGCTAAGTCTTCTTCTTTTAAAGAGTGGTAACGGTTGACTCTTCGACCCTTACGCCTAATTACTATTAACCCCAAGCAATCAATTTTGACTTTCCTGGATCACTGTTCCTGGATTCCTGTATGATCACTTTGCTGTCTAGTTGATGGTAGGTACAGGTGCATCAGCCGTCAAATGTCGATCCTCTTGATTAGATTGTAAGCCACTGAAAAATAATTATAATGATGCATGAAAATCTGACTTGGGTAATTTAATAATATCTATACCATTTACCATTACTACATGAATATTATTGTACTCTCAGTTATTTTATACTATATTATTATTCTATTCAAACTGATTCTGTGTAAATGCCTATATGCTGTGCTTTAATTAACCTGTAGATTGACTGGTCAAGAACGCTTCACGGTTAACAGCATTAGAAATTTAAACATTTACAATTCATTTAAATTTTAACAACCAGCTCAATACAACCACAGTTTTGCTTTATAAAAGCCATAAAGCAAATCTTATGGTTGTATGGTCTTCAAACTATCCCTACTTCTAAGAACTTATTATACAAGCTATACAGCTGCATAAGCTAGCAGTACTTACCATGTGAATTCAGTCGAATAATTCGGCAATTATGTTATCTGGCAATGGTGGTGCTGATGTTAGTTGCAGTGTGGGAACTGCATTTTTCTTCAAACAAGATTTTGTTTTGGTGAAGTCCCACTTTGAAAAATATGTTTCATAAACTTATTGCAGATCATGTAGTTTTTCAAGTGGAAGATATGTAAGATCTTCTTTGCCAATCACCTTCCATCAGTTGGCACAGCTGAAAATTTAATATCCAGTATTTTAATATTTACCAAATAAAAGTTCATATTCATGATCATGATGAACACATTGATAGTCATCAGAGTACAGTTGAACAGTAATAGAACAAAAGATTTTGAGCAGTTTTATTTTACAGTCAAGTGATGAGACAACCATATCATTGGTTACTTGGTTATGTTACTTAACCATTCTCTTCACCCCGTGACATCAGTTTTTTAAGTCTAGATTTACCTAGTTATTCTACTAGCTCTAGTGCCTTTCAAGTTGAAACAAACACAGCAGTGATGCTTGCACCCTACACCTTTATAAAAGTATCAAAGGGCACTTAGGAACGCTATTGAGAGACTAGTACTACTGAGTCACTTGAAGGAACCATAACGTCGTAAGCATTATAGCATTATTCTAGTACAGATAGTGGTTTACTGTCAGTAAAATGTGTTGTAATATTTGTCGTACATATTAATTTCTTATAATGAAAAAAAAACTAGGTTACGATAGCTTACCGGTGTTTGTCTAGCGGATATCTCGCAAATAACCGCTTTTCAGTACAGTGTCTTTCTAGGATACCACAAATTGCACATATTCGGTGGCACCCAGCCATGGTGTTCATTTTAATATTAATAAAATTCTTTGTAATGAACACAAAGAGTCCCTTAGCACTAAAATATATGCTAGGCGTCCTTTCTCACATAAACCCTGGTTCCGAAGATAACATGAAGGAACACAATGCTCAACTCAACGTGAATATACTCTAGAATTATGGATTTACAACGAAAAATTCAAAAATTACAAGCTATAATATATGCAAGTAACGGCAGACATTTTACTTGTGGTATTGCGTATAAAATTTATTTAATTCTACTATCCATGGTTTTCGTTTTTAAATTATCAAATTAAGATAAATCAAAATAGTCAAACAACACATATGTGATTTATTATGCTTGAAAAAATAATTGGAAAAGTAAAACTTAACACATTTTGTTTATTTTCAAGTTTCTTTGTTTATTTTCAATCTATTAAATATGGGCGTTACGAAAAGTTGCAACACTTGCTTTTGCAATGATTAGTTGTATTAGGTTGGTGAAACTTTGGAACCGGGTTCATACAAAATATTTTTCTATGAGAGTTTCCACCCACTGTTGTTGGCTATCCCAGTGCTGAGTAAGTGTGCGTCCTGAGTGACGGCGCACGGGCGTATTGCGGATTGCGGAGCGGCTTTACCGTCGATACCTGTCCTTAGTGCACGCGGGAAAGTTGACGCGTACATGCGTGTTGCGTTTATTTTACTTTGTTTTTAATAATGTTGATATCAAAATTCAAACGTTTCGAACATTTGTTTAATGCGTCGTTCATTCCGCCTGCGCGGTGCGCCGTCACTCAGGACGCACACTAAATGTTTTCGTCTTTAGTCTTCCAAACATCACTATTTTGTGCCGGTTTGGAACATGCCAGCCCCGCAAACACGCCTCGATCGTCATGCCACCAACGGCGCGTGTTTTTTATCGGTCCAAATTCATATTTTGTGGGGGGAAACGCCCGTAAATTTTCGAATATACTACATATCACTAATAACACAGCGAAATCAGTTTTCTACATAATTCAAAATTAATTTCGATTTCTTCCTCAAAATATGGTACATATACGTACCTCTTTTTGGCCAAGGAACTATATTCAAAAACGAGTTGTTATGCTTACCAATAATGGTAGTATTTGGTCAAAATATTCTTATCAATAAAGCACCATTTTTACTTGTGTAGATGATACCAATCGAAGTAATTGATTTACAGTGCATTCAACCCCACGAAGTCGCGCCTTACTCCTTTACGGGAGAGTTAACCGCGTGGTGCGTATGCGCACATCTCTTATTTTCATGTTATACAGGGTGAAATTGTAAATACTCGAGAAACCGAAATGGGAGATTGTACTCATCACTATGAACAACTTTTACTATGGGACTACAACGGAAATCGCGAAAAAAAAACATGTTCCCTACTCTACTACTACTAACTCGTCAAAATATAGGGAACAGCAGATTTTTTTTTCGCGATTTCCGGTTTTGTTCCATAGTAAAAGTTGTTCATAGTGATGAGTATAATCTCCCATTTCGGTTTGTCGAGTGTTTACAATTTCACCCTGTATAAGTGTGCGTATGCACACATCTGCTGTGTGGTGATAGAACTAACACAATAGCAATTAATAATGTACACTTTTTGCACTGTAGCGATCCAGATAAAGAGCGGGGAGCGTCTTCGTGGATTGAACTATCTGTACTGTGCCGGTTTATTGTAAAATTACTAAATAAGTATGCTTCTATTAATTATTGGATATGGGATGGATCGGACATTATTCAACTGTGTGATTCAGCTCCCATTGTATAAACTATTTGGAGAAAAGTTCAAAATATGTTGTATTATCAGGGAACAAGAAGAAAGGGCGCGGGCGGACCGCGAGGCGGCTGCAGCGGCGGAAGCTAAGGCAGCCAAAGCGGCCGGGGGAGGCGTGCGCAAGCGACGCGGGTTTGTACCTCCAGCCAGGGACGCCGACTGTCTGCTCGACCCTGGGGAGGAGCCCGAGGGAGGACCCGTCGTTGTGCCTGTTAAACAGGTATGATTATATTACCTTTAGGGCTACGTGCCTCTCTTCTATGTATCAGTGCGGCCGGTCTCGCGCGTTGCACGACATCGCTTGAAGGTTGAAACCACAACACTGAAGGAATAAGAATTATACAAGGTGTAAACGAATTCGTGTAATTCCTTCAAACCGCGTGGTCGACTGGTGACACTGATTGACCCTGGATAGGTTTTTGTCGGAAACGACAAAAAAAGTTTTTAAAAAATTAACCATGGTATCTGAATAACTTTAGCATCCCAAGTTAACTGCGTGGAACAATATCGCGCTAGTCGTGCCCGTCAGATGTGTCGCCGTGCCTTCAATCTATACCATTCATAGATCATGTGGTTTGAAGGAATTACACGAATTCGTTAACACCCTGTATGCTGATTCTGATGACTATTGTTTTTGTGACTTCCTTATTTTGCCCCTAAATCTTTCAAATAGAACCTAAACACTTTGAAGAATAAATGAAATAATGATTTACTCAAAAAATCTATTTCTTATTTCCAGCCCGCCGCTCCAGTGATTACAGGCGGTCTATGGACGGACGACGACTTAGCAGAATTAGTTCGTCTCGTAAAGAAATACCCGGGTGGGTCAGCAGAGCGATGGGAGCGGATCGCGGAGGCCATGTGTCGTAGTGTGCCGGAGGTCACGCACATGGCGGCCAAGCTCAAGGAGAACTGCTACAAGATACCCGGCTCGGAGCCTGACCAGCCTGCAGTGGTTGAACCGCCCAAAAAGGTATGTTAATATGTATAAAAAAAACATCCCTCCTGTTCGTGCGTATTTTATTTATACTCTGTATACGCTAATATCCGCTTTGCGCCAATAAATAGACGCGTCAGTCAAACGATTTGAAACCGTCATCTAGTATAATGAGTAAGTTCCGCTTATTTTTTTATCTTATGATTGCCATAGTTGCTTTTTTGATGCTCAGGCAGCCAGATTTGCATAGAATATTTGATAAGCCTAAGAAATGTTAATAAATAAACAAGTAGAATTTCTATATTACCGATATCAATGGTTTATGTTGTCATAGTAAGAAACAAATTAAATATTTAATTGCGTCTTGGGGTGACGCAAATAAATATTAGTATTTTTTGTAGTTATTTACCACCAAAAAATTGGGTAGAGATAAACTACGATAACATGGCGCGCCCTTCCATTGACACTTCAAGTAAAAATGTGTGAGTAAGAATATTTACAACGTGTCATTCGTTCAATGCACATGTGTGCATTCTGCAACTTAAACAAAAACATGGATCAGTCGCTCGACTGATTTGACGTCGCTAAATAACATTATGGTAACTATGGTACCGCTTGGAAGTTTGTATGGATGACACACGTGCGCCTTGTCGAGCGGTCACTTTAATTATGCACTAGTCGAGCAATAAATCTACTAAATATCAAACATGTCAAATACTGTCAAACACAAACATGGTGACTTGTTGGCATATGCACACACACATTGAAGACAGATGTTGGAGGGGCGCGCCATTTTATCGTAGTTTATCTATAGATATGCTTCACATCCGAGCAAATCGGCCATCGCTCAGCATATTACTATGACAGATACACAAACAGAAGAATAGGCCAATAACGATTACTATAATATCTCAACATTACCAATAATGCCGTTGTTTATTATCTGCAGGTAAAAACACGCAAGGCAGAGGAGACGTGCAGCGGCAACTGGTCCCAAACGCAACAAAAAGCGTTAGAGAACGCGCTCGCCAAGTTCCCCAAGGGCGGCGCCGGCGACCGCTGGCAGAAGATATCTAACGCTGTGCCTGGGAAGACCAAAGTACGTAACACCATTAAAGCACAGTCTAGCCATTCTACAGGGTGTAAACGAATTCGTGTAATTCCTTCAAACCGCGTGATCTACTGGTGACACTGATTGACCCTGCATAGGTATTTTTAAGAAATAACAAAAAAAAGTTTTCAAAATATGATTCATGGTATTCTGTATCTGAGTAATTTTTGTGTTCCAAGTTAACTGACTGCGTGGAGTGATATAGCGCTAGTTGTGCCCGTCAGCTGTGTAACGGTACACAGCTGACGGGCACAACTAGCGCGATATCACTCCACGCAGTCAGGCACGGGCCTTCATTCATTTATGCACGGCATCGAAATTTTCTATCTCATAAAAAAATATTTGAAAAAAAAAAGATTATTTTTATTTTTAATTAATCGAAATCCCGTGCGGGGTTAATTTATACCATTTATAGAATCATGTGGTTTGAAGGAATTACTCGAAATCGTTTACACTGTATACAGTCGGATAAGGCTGGTGCGTGATAGCCCGAGCTCCCTTCAAAATTGTCAAACACCAAGCTGCCTTTGTAACTTGTCAATCTCAAACTCTTATTGATGGCTAAATACTCAAAAGCTACTCAGTTTTAAGTTGCTGTTAAATTCGTATCGTCGCTATTACTTCGCCTGATAGCAATAGTGACAGCTCGAGACTTGAAGGCAATTTGAAATTAGAACCATTTGAATATAAATGGAGTAGATAGTTGATTTTTAGGGTTCCGTACCCAAAGGATAAAACGGGGCCCTATTACTAAGTCTCCGCTATCCGTCCGTCTGTCACCAGGCTCTATCTCATGAACCGTGATAGTTAGACAGTTGAAATTTTCACAGATGATGTATTTCTGTTGCCGCTATAATAACAAATACTAAAAAACTAAATAAAATAAATATTTATGGGGGCTCCCATACAACAAACGTGATTTTTTTTTGCTGTTTTTATAGATAATGGTACGGAACCCTTCGTGCACGAGTTCGACTCGCACTTGGCAGGTTTTTTCATTAATGAATACTAATATATTTTCTTTGAATTACAGGAAGAATGCATGCAAAGGTGTAAATACCTATCAGATATGGTAAGAAAGCAGAAACAGAAAGAGGAAGAAGAAGCTCAACAACACACAGAAGGTGACGTCATCACAGAAGATCAGCAAGACGACGAGTGATACTAGGAATAGGCACTAATTAAAACGCGACAAACGATATACAACTTTACGACGTAAGGCATAAGGTTCAATTTGTACGTTATATTTATCTTGATATGGAATCAGTTTGTAATGTTATGGTATCAGTTTTTTTTTTTGTTTTGGTACCGCTGAATAAAGTATTGAAAGAAAATATTTGTTTTTTTTTTCTCTTAAAACTAGGATTTCTCCTGTATCGTGGGTGTGTTTACCGACACAAATCCTCACATGTATAAACACCCAAACCCGAAACAACAATCTGTTGGCCATACAAATATTTGTTCCGTGTGGGAAACGATTCCACGACCCGTAGCACAGAATCGCTGAGCCACTGCACCAAACGTGTCGTTTTATTTATTGAGTACCAGCTGTTGGCCGTGGTTTCACTCTCATCTTAGGGAAACTACTTCATGTAGAGATAAATAAAAAGAGAGGTCCTGACTGACTGACTCATCAACGCCCAGCCCAAACCCTTGGACCTAGAAAGCTATAATTTTGCACAGAGGTTCCCTTTATCCCTTCGTCTGTCAGCCGTCCAAAAGTCAAAATGCGCGCATCGCAATGTAGACAAGGAATAAGGAAGGATTTTTCGAAAATAAACCCCCAAGGGAGTTTTTTTTTTTTAAACGTTAAATAGGGGATGAAAGTTTGTATGGAAAATCGTCACTTAATGGGTTCAAAATTTTACGCAAGCGAAGCTGCGGGCAAAAGCTAGTGTAGACATAAAAAGTAGGTATCCTGTGTCCTGGGGGGTGACTCCCGACAGCTTCGAGTTCTGAATCGATCGAGTTCGATTCGAATTAGTGTCAATTTATACTCTTGAAATCAAAATTGCACGGCCATGCTGATGTTTGATTTCAAACTTACAAAAAATTTAAAACTTCGATAATTTTTATTCGAGCCGGTGCACAATCGTGCGCTTTTGGCGATTTCAAGCGTAAGAATTGACATTAATTCAAAACTCGATGCTGTCAGGAGTAAGCCTCATGGTCTGTGTGTCAAATTTCATCCAAATCCGTACCTACAGCTGTTTTTGCGTGATTGAGTAACAAACATACACCCACCCATCATAACGTTACACGTATATAATATTAGCAGGATTTTAATCTTTGAAACCATTGTTACTTTAAAGAAAACATAACAAAACATCTCTTCTATACTCCCACAACGGTTGGGCAGAAGTGTATAGCACACTCTCATTTCGCCTTCATGTTTAAGTCCCATGTCATAGGAGGCGAGCCTATTGCCATCAACCGGGCCCAAAACCAGACTCCGGGCTGCTACTGAGAAATTCCACACGGAAAAACCCAAAAACACTAAGGCCGACCTGGGGATCGAACCTAGGACTTCACGCTCAGCAGTCGCACTTGCAACCAACGAGGCACTCATATTACTATAATTTTATACATATTATGAGAATATAGTTACAGAAAAAACAAACTAATCTCTAGTCGAAATTCTTGCTGAGATCTATTCTCCACCACAAAAATTAAAACACGCATAACTTTTCAACCATTGCTGTATTTCTTATTTACAAAAATATTATTATTGTTTCGAATACATACATCACAGAATTAACCTATAATACTTTAAATGAGTCGAGTATTTTGATTACATAAGAGTTTTGAACTTTATTGTGTTGACATAAGGACTGTTTTTGTTTATTATAGTCTTGGCCGAGGGGACGATCCGAATCGTTGGTATATCTCGGGTATCATGTCTTCTGATTCAGCGTAACCGCCTTTTCTTGGAGGAGGTGGTGATTTAACTCCGGCATAACCTGTAATTCAAAGTATTTTTAAATTATACAGTGTCCTGAAAAGTATTGTCAAGCGGAAGTCTAGAGGTAGAATCCCTTTAAGGTTTGCGCACATTATATCGGGCCGCAGCGGGGCGGAGTGGGTCGCAGCGGGGCGGAGCGGGCCGCAGCGCAGCGCAAAATGCTTATTTAGCACATAGTGACGGGCCGGGTCGCAACACATTGATGGATTTTGAGTACAGTGTACTACCCTGCCAGACTTGCAAATCATATAGCTCTTTGTATCCATGAACTAAATTAATCAAAAGCTCTTCATCCATTCTTGTGTGACACAGGAGCAAATACCAAAAAACGCAAATATCGTAAAATGAAGACGTGCGCGCGTGCACTCCAGTCCGCTTGCTATAGCACACTGTCCTGGGGCGCAGCGGGTAGAGATGGACGTTTAAACGAAAAGCGCTTAATTAAGCGCGCTTAAAATTATAAGCATGTAAGCACGCTTAAAAGTTTAAGCGTTATACGCTTTTCACTTAAAAACGTGATCACGCTTTTTCGGCAAACGACATGACGACGTTTCAAGTTTCTCATTAAACAAAGATGCACGCCATCTATGAGCACGCTTATGAAGCACGTGACAGTATCAAATGTTTCAAAACTTTTGTCACTAGAGACAGCACCTCATTCGTTTAATATGCGACCAAAAAGCGTTGCACACTATAATTTTTAATTGAGTTGGTTAATCAGACGCTTTTTTCGTTTACGTTTAAACGAAAGTCTAGTACGCTTTTCACTGTGGGGGTAAGCGCGCGTTAATTTTGGTGCACGGACTGCGGTGGGCTTGCTTGCTTGTTTGTTGGTGTGGTTGTGTGTTTGTCACGTTTGTTTATTTAATTTTTAAGTTTGTAAATATTAATTTAAGTTTTGTACATGTAACATTTAGTGTTAGTTTTTTTAATCATGTCGAAAAACAGCCTGGATCATTGATTCCAGACAGTCCTAAGCCTGTTAAGTACGAAGGAACGTTCGTTGATTCCTTAAAAACAGATTAAAATAAGTTAACATTTTTGTCTGATGCTATAAGTTATAATTTCAAATTTAATTAAACGACAACGAAATCCGAATGAAGCAGACGGAACGCTTTGCGCTTTTCGTTGTCGTCACAACGTAACAATTTCACGCTTATACTTCAACGTTTAAACGAAAAAGCGTTTAAACGAAAAAGCGTTTTTTTAAGCGCGCTTATTTTAAAAAGAACAACGTTTAAACGCTTATAAAAATTAAGCCGTTTTTTCCATCTCTAGCAGCGGGGCGGGGCGGACCGCATCGCACGCAACCAAAATCCGCGGCGGATTATGCGGCCCGCTGCGCCCCGACGTAGTGTGCGATAGTTCATATAAAATATCTACGAATGATTTGAGCGGATTTTAAATATTAAAAATGATTGCAGTTATTATTATTTTTTCTTTTTTTAAATTGTTTCTTTGACAGATTTTCTATAAACACATTTCTAATACGTTACCTGGTTTGGACGGCCACAGTGGTCGTGCGACTCCCCCGCAGGCGGCGCACGTGCAGGCGGCGGGCGACGCCACGCGGTGCGGCTGGGTGGTGCCGTCCTCACAGCTTAGCGTCACGTCCAAAGGACTGTACTTCGTGGCCTGACAGCACTCACAACGGGAGTCGTGGACACCAGTTTCTGGACACAACATTTTTGTGTACTGATAAGTGACCCCTAAATATATTAAATGCCAGTTTTTCTCCGGTTACTAAGGATTTTATAGAATTTGATAAAGCAGCAGAAAGTCCTTGTCAACGGATTGCAGGTAATGATCAAACCGTTTTGCTTTGTACCGAGGTTCCTAAACGCCAGTACAAAACCCGGTTATTATATGGGTATGTGTCTGTGTAGGTATCGAACAATATTATTAAAAAAACGTTATTTTATAAAACGTTGAACCTGCTCCCATATTTTTCTTCACCGTCGCTTAACATAACCATATTTATCTGAATTTAATTTGAATATGTAAGACGAAGTCTGAAAGTAGCGCCGGTGACTAACAAATTGTATGGAAACTGGTTATCATGATATGGGCATGTGATGCGGAGGAATGAGGAACATATCGTGAGGAAATTTTTGAGTATGAATGTGTATGGTTATATGGGTAGAAGACCAAAGAAACGATGGATGGATAATGTAAAAGATGATATGACTAGAAAGAGGGTGACTACTAAGATGACGGCTAATAGAGATGTATGGAAGAAAAATAAATGTTGCGCCGACCCCAAATAAGTCGGGACAAGGGCAGGAGGATGATGATTTATCTGAATTTAAGTAAAAAATCATTAACTTACGGTTATTATAAATGGTGCCGGAGTCACAAGTACCGCGGCACTCCTTGAACCCTTTGAGCGGCTGCTTGTTGACGCACAGGCCGTGCGGCCCCAGGTGAATGCGCAGCAGACCTACTGAGTCGGTACTCGCGATGCTTGTGGGCACGCATTTACCTACAAAACGAATTTTGATTAGAGAACTCCACTTATTCATAATGAGTGAAATCCATTTGTTAAAATAGTGGCGAATCGAGTTTCTTCTTTTATAATAAACGGGTGGTGATTCCGGGACACTTCTTCACTAGAAGAAGAAGACTATTGTAAGACAAATTAATCTAGTAAAAAAAATTACGTCCTAATTAATTACATTAAATTCCTGCAAGCCGTTTGAGTGTACGGCCACTATTTGAGCTAACTAACTTTATGTGAAAACCTATAGTACCTAGCACGCGATACCCTAGACAACGTACCTACTTCTAAGGCAGCCGCTAAAAAAATTGAATTGAAAACTCCTTGGTCGGTTTGAAGCACGAAGCAAATACAAATGTTTCGTGTTTCAAAGTGTAGATAAAATATTGTTCTAAACTGTATGTATCATTGATACATTTTGATGATTATGTGGTTTTGAGATAACCTAAAGTTACAACAAAGTCCATCTTATCACTGCTATTAATTGTTCACTAAAAAGAATCAAATCATCTAATAAAATTGTAACTATTATAACAACACCGCTTAAAAAAAAGCAAGATTAGAATATTAATTAGAACAGATAAGATGGTTAGAATCGTGCACCACGAAAATGACTATTTTTATTAAAATCCGAAATATCTAAAAAACATTGTTATTTGTATTAAAATTCTTGACATATTATTACATAAAACAAGGTATAAAATGTTTACGTATCTTTTAGCTGTTATAATTGTTTATTTGTTAAATCTATTTTGTCACATTAAACATTCCTACAGCAGTAAAATAATGCTGCTCCAGGCGAGGCTCGAACTCGCAACCCCGGCATAGCTCACGACCACTGTCTTATAAGTACCGTGCGCTAACCAATTGCGCCACTGGAGCTGTGAACACACCCGTCTATTATGGCTATGCCTTCCAGGAATCTATTGTTCAATAGTTTATATACTTTTAAGATTTCATTGGAATTGAAAAATTTGATAGGTAGTCCGTGACGGGATGACAATACAATTCCCCTCCGTGTCGCCCCGAGTCGTAACAAGCGACGAACCTACTCCGTGAACTACGAAGTTTCGGCTTTCGACGTTTTTCAACCATGAAAGTGTTTCGTATGCCACGATTGATATTTTTTTTTTGTGATTTGTCATTTTTTCGTTCACCCGACTCCCAAATTTTTGTTGACATCTAGCAGTTTGTTGTTTGACAATACTTTGATCGTATATTTCATAAGTTCGATTTTCTTCGCCGTTTCATTTTGATCCGAAACTTCGACGTTAGTTTTTCGGAGTCCCCTGGCACCATACCGTGCCCAAAAATGGCAATAGACTCGCCACCTATTACATGGGACTTAATATAAGAGAAACGTGAGTGGACAGACTCTTGTAATAGAAGAACACATCTGCTTACCCCTTTGGGCAGTATTGGCCTGAGTATGTGTATACAGTGTGAAATTGTAAATAGCCGACAAACCGAAATGGGAGATTGTACTCATCACTATGAACAACTTTTACTATGAGAATATATCGGAAATCGCGAAAAAAAAATCAGCTGTTCCCTACATTTTGACGAGTTATGCGAACATAAATGTAGGGAACAGCTGTTTTTTTTTCGCGATTTCAGGTTTGGTCCCATAGTAAAAGTTGTTCATAGTGATAAGTACTGCAATCTCCCGTTTCGGTATGTATTGAAAATACTATTTTTGGAATAGGTATGGGACATATTTGATCAAGCAAGCATTTCGTTTAGTGTCGTCTTGCCTTGTGTTGGTAAGTTATATTTGCAATATTAAATTCTAACAGTTTCATTTAAGCATAACGTTTTTAAGTCAATTTGTTTATAGGGAGGGCGCTAGTGTCAGCGTAAGTTCGGCTGTTTTCGAGTGTTTCCGTCGGCCTACAAAGGAAAGACATACTATACTTTGGTTTGAGACTAGCGGTAGGTAAGAAGCCGGTACCTACATGGAACACATTATGCTACTGTTTCTGTAGAAAATAATTTTGTAACATTACAAAGCTGTTAAAGAATCCCAATTATGGATAATATTGTTAGTCACTAGCAAGGTGGAAGTTAAGAGACATAGGCGACGAAGTCCTGTGGCATTGTTTCGACCAGATTCATTCGCCACTGACAGAAGATAGAATAAAATGGCGGAATATGTTTCATAGAGATCACGACACTTAGCATTGAAGAGAAAGACGCAGGAAGGAGTAGAACACAAAGGCACCCAAAGATTTGTTTCATTATAGTCCTGAAAATGTAAATAAAATAGTATTAATTTCACTCACTCAAAGCCTCAGCCGGTTCCTCGCACACTTGGCAGCAAGTATCGTTGACGAGGTTCTCAGGAGCGCACTGCGACACGTCGGGGCAGAACTGCCGCGATGACGTCACGAACACCTCCTCGCCCGCCTTGTCGCACGAGTACGTTGTACAGTTGTCAGGGGAATGCCATGTTGTACCTGGAGATCGGTTGGTAGTTAGAAAGGTGGAGCAATTAACGGTTATTTTTCAAGGTTGTAGTTAGATAAATAATAACTTAAAAATTGTTTGTTTTCGCTGCTGCCAGTGTCCAGTCTGGAGTCAAGACGGTTTTCTGACTACAGCCCAAAACCCACTTAGGGCTCATTCACACGGGTTCCATCATTAACGATTCGTCATAAAACACGATACGTCATGACGGATGGACGTTCACATTGCGTACGGAATCGTGTTTTAACACGATTCGGCAAAATATCCGAGTTGATGTTCACATTCGTTTCGTGATTCTTAGTCTTGGATGAACTATCGAACACGACGGATCCGTCACAAAAAAATCACGGTTCGTGTTTTACGTGTTTTTTAAAAGACGATACGTGATTTAAGACGTGTCCGACATTTTTCACGATTCGTGATGCGTGTGAACACGGGCATTTAAAAAGAAGAGACGAAGTCAAAAAAAATAAAAAAAATACGGTCCGTCAAAAAAAAACGAATCGTCTTCGTGTGAATGAGCACTTAGCGTATTTTGCGCAGTAATGAGCGCGCACTAAACTTCTAGGCCCTATTACGCTCGCGTGTAATGACGTAAAATACGCGTAGTGAGGCCGCGCAGGAAAATTTGTATGTAGCTCGATTCTTACGCGTATATCGTGACAAAACACGAGTCGCACTAGATAGGTACTATGAAGCAAGCTTATGAAGAAAAGTTCGTGTTGAAGTAAATTTCACTAAGCGATTAAGTAACACGTATTTTGGGAAGTGGAGTTAGTATGTACTTGCTTTACTGGACTTCCGAGTGGACTTCGTGAGGACTTGCTTCACTAGAGTTCAAGTGAAGTTCCAGAGTACTGGTGGTGCCGTAGTCTTTGGTATATGGTCTTTCCGGTCTTCATCAAAATGCTGTAAATTACTATATTATGTATATGTATCTCACCAGGATTAATAAGTTTGTCGTCAACAACACAAGCAGTCTGCACGCAGTGTCCGCAGCAGACTCCTGTCGGCGGCAGCTCGTACTGCCAGCCTCGCTTGCAGTCGCGCGTGCACGTCGCCACGCTCTCCTTGTGAGTGAGGCGACCGCTTACGTCGCGGGCACAGGTTAGGTTCTTGCAAGGGTCCGGAGATGCCCAGGTTTGTCCTTCCTGAAAGTGTTACGTATTAGTAGATACGCGTAAGCCAGTGAAGTTGGATCCCGTCGCCGTAATGCTTAAAATTCTTTCGATAACATAACATTTCAAACAGTGCATATGACAAAGTTTTTTTAAAGTGGTAATCTACATGTGGACCTCCAAGAGTGTAGGCAGAAATATGTATGGATTTAAACTCCTCAGTGGCTGCCCTGAGCTCCCCCACTGATGACACTGGTGGCTCCTCAGAGCCTTGAGCCCCGCTACTATAACTCACCATAGCGAAAGGTATGAAACTCGCTAGGTTTACCTAAACGTACAAGGGAGCGCAGACCGCGCAGACAACACAGTTCAGCCACAGTTTTACAATCCATACAGTTGCAACGCCTGCACCGGTGGCATCGCCCGTCATCAAATGCATTGTCTAACTGTATGCTGCGTATATTATGCCTAGGCCTTAGGTTGGGGCTATACCCAAATAGTTTGGCTCTGGTTTTCGTTAATTTTTTAAACGGAATCATGCATCCACAACGAAAATGAAACAAAAACTATGCATAATGCGAAATGGGAGATACTATGCAAAACGAATGCAGATGGCAGCACCACCGTATATGCTCATCACAACCAATCAGAGCGAGTTAAATTGACATTATCAAACACATTTGAACCAATGAAGTTGTTTTAGTACCAACGATAATGGCGCCATCGAATTCCCCAGTACCATTCCCCAATTACCTGATAGATCTTGTTGTCAACGCGGCACGCGATCGGTTCCTCGTTTGGACAGCATTTGCCTTCAACCTTCTCTTCCTTCAGCACGAACTGCTTCTTCATAGCGTCCGACACTTCTGGACAAGTCTCGTTTGAGCATTGTACTTGTAACTGAAGAAGGAACATAAAATGTTGAAATTTTTGTAGCAAGTTTTTGCAGTAGAGGAACTTCTTTTTTGGTGTAACAAAGGGTTACAAAAGGAAAGTAAAAGCACAGTGTACCTACTTACTACACATAGTGGGTCAACGCCCATACATTTGACAGGTCCTATGAAATGTCAAAATGATGTAGGGGCGGAGGTTATGTCCCAAGTATGCAGTATGGCTACTCGGGACATAACCTCCGCCCCTTCACCCCGCAACCCCCCGCACGATTGCTCTGCGACAATGTTCTACGTTGACCGACTGTAAGGAGTAAGATATAGGTAGACTGTGGTAAAAGATAGTTTTATCAGTAACACCAATAATTCAGCCCTCATCAAGCTGTCTCTCCAATCTCCTGCCAGCAACGCCCTAAGCCGAGTTCCGAGTTCCACTAGAGGTCTCCCTTAGTGCTGTTGTTGATAATAGTTTTTTTTTATTACTTTTCTTGGTTGCGTTTGACCCTCGTCGCACCTGATGGTAAGCGCAGACAGGGTCTAAGATGGAGCACAATAATCCAAGTAACAGAGATATAGAGGAATTTCCATATACCCCTCTGGCTCTCACATACACACGACGGAACACAGTTAACTGCTTGGCGCCGGACTTTAATATGAGGGTGGTAGCTAACCAGGCGGACCGTATAGATCATACCACCAAGCATATGATGTTAATGTAGTATAAGTAGTTAGATTAGGTTAAGTATTTTACTTCCCCCTATTGGCTGGAGACCCTTCAGGTCTCGCCAACAACTGCCCGGTTACGTAGAAACCTAAAAAAACTCAAAAAGATTGGTGTAGTAAAGTAGGACCTAAAAATATTGGTGTATACTTACAGTGCCGTTCAAGTTGACACAAGTGTAGTTGGCGCAGAAGTCAGAAGACGTCCACTTCTCTCCAATAGGTCTTTCTTTTCCATCGACGACACATGCGACAGGCTCGCACTTGCCACAGCATTCATTGCTTTCCGGAGTAGCTGGGAAGTACTTCCAACCCTGGGAGATTAGATAACATTTGTAGAAATGAGGGTTCAAAGCCCCGGAAGTAGGGTTGCCAACTCTCCCGAAATTGCAGGAATCTCCCAGAAAAAAGTGTTTAGTTTGAAAAAACAATAATTTAATGAACATATTAAGGTTTTATAAGGTTTTGTTGAACAACATAAACACTAGGAAGTGGTGAAGGGCGGTCGTTTTTGGGGGCTGTATTTTGTGACATTAGCGTTCAAAAAGAACTAAGTAATTCTAGTCTATTGTGAATAAAATAATTTTGAAGTTGAAGTTGACATGATTTTTAAAAGTAAATAATTTGCTTCTAGTTTTTGTAGCCCGTAGTTCTTATACACTGAATTGGCAACCCAAGTTGGGAAATATATTGTTAATAATTTCAAGTCAAATTTTCAGTGATTTTAAAACGACACTATATTAGAAGCTCTTAGATGAGAGCTACATTCAAATTCTCCAGCGCGGTCTCATCGTTCGTAAGTTCGAAAGTTTCGTGCGCGCGCATTACTTCTCAAGATAAGTGTGTTTAGGCCCTTTGTACTCACCGGTTGGCAGTCAGTGTGGCATTGCTGTACAGTGGTGATCTTCTCCAGTTTGTCACCGGTGTCTGTCTGCACACACTGGTAGCTCTCGCACGGGTTGTCTAGTGATGTCCAGTTCTCGCCGACCTACACAGCACATGATTATTGTGTATTCAATTTAAAGGTTTAAGTTAAAATTAAGTAAGGTTGTAAGTTGAAATTATTGATAGTCTAAAGACAGACTGAAACAGTGTACAAACAACTTAGTTCATATACAAGGGGCGAGGGAGGGGGGGGGGGTATTGGTGACAGAAAGACCGTCTTTCCTGGAAACGAGAGAGAGGAGCTCCAAGCAACAACTGATTTACGGGTCCAAAATAAGCCGCGGACTCAACTCTCTCGTTCTAATCTTGCTGCTATCTTGCTAAAAATCTGCAGAATGTTTTCTTAATTTTCTAATCTTGCTTTCAGTTTGTTATTAACTTATTAACCGCACTTATACCACTGCTACCGAGAGCTTCGATGATGAACTGAATAATGAAACATTAACAGAACCTTATCTTGATGTTTCCGCAAGTTTGGTAGTGTAGGGTACATTTATAATTAGGTACCTTGTATATGTTATCCCCGTCCCTGCAGGCCACGTGCACGGGTTGTGGGCAGCACTGGAAGGGCACGGGTCGCGGCTCCAGCACGAACTGTTCCGTGCTCACCACGGCGGGACACTCCGTCACGGTGCAGCGACCTGATGCGCCTAGAGATGTTGATTCACAGCGACAGGAGCGGCAGGGACCGTCCAGCCAGACCGCGTCAATCTGAATGAAGAATTTTGTGATAAGGAGTTCCAAGGGGCTGTTTTTATTTTAAAACAATCCATTTGCAGGTTGCAAATGCTTACGAAAAGACTATTTAAAAAAAAAAACTCTTATTTTTGCTCATAATTAATACTAAGGCAAGCTTAGGTATTTTCTATCAGTTGACCCTAGGGTAATGAAGGGGCAAAACATGATAGGTGCACTGAACAACATTGTTGTGGTACAATATGATATCAAAAATAAGCAAAGGTAGGTATCTATAATATTTTAGAAATACTAATACACTATACTTAATACTATTTGGTTGTTCGGTCCCAATTTATCATCTCTTTTGAAGAACCAGACACAAAATACAAACCTACGTGGTCGCATTTATTGTTATTTTGATTGTTAGTGCAGTAAAGATCGACCAAGTCACATAATTCGTATAAATTCAGAAACACGAAGATTGCCTGAATGAAGCCTTGTTATTTTTGTACTTACATCTTTCAGTATGGTTTGCGGTGTGGTACGCGCTTTCTCGCCGCCTTTAGATGCAGCTTCCCACTCCAGTGTTACTATACACTTGTCCTTAGGCAGTTCTGGAATGAAATAAAATGTTCAGTGATCCAAAATTATGTATATAAATTATAGTGATTGAAAATCTGTTACGATGACAATTTCTTTAGAAATAAATCCATCACATTTTGCTGTAACTTTTCTACTTACCACACTTATGCTCTGAGCAACACTTCCCAGTAATGTTGTTGGTCTTCATCTCGTAGAACTTAGGACACTCGGGAGGCTGTGGACAGGTCTCCACCTGACACAGGAACTGTACGCGAGGACAGCATCCACTGTTGTCCACCACTCGCTCCATGCCGGGCTCGAGGATCTCCACTTCGTTCTCGTTTGGTAGAGGAGCGCATTCGCTTGCTGGCTTGCATTCTAGAAGATAAAGATTTTGTTGTAAATTTTATTTACACCTAAACTTAGATAGCTATACAATATAGAATTATGATACATTATGAAGACTTCCGCTATAATCGTTTAAAAGTTATAACGAGTTATCTGTAAGCTGTTTCCAGAAGAAAAACTGAGGTAGGTACAAAACCTTCCCGCTTTTGGAAATAATAAATAGGTTCCTGACTGTCTCGTTGATATAGTGGTCGCAAGCATGACTGCTGAGCGTGAGGTTCTGGGTTCGATTCCAAGTCGGGCAAAGTGTTATTGGGTTTGTCCGTGTGGAATTACTTAGTAGCAGCCCGGAGTCTGGAATTGTGCCCGGTTGATGGCAATAGAATCGCCCTCTATTACATGGGACTTAAACATAACGAAATTATGGTGTAACTATACACCTCTGCCCAACCCTTCGGGGAATACAGGCGTGATGTTATGTCAGATAGGTTCATAGTATCTAATTTCCGGTCCTCCTTTTACTTAAGGATACCTCCTCAAGCTATTACATCGCTTTCATCAAGCACCTAATCTAATAAATTGTGCAGTACCTACTATACCACGGACTGCCCCCAGATCTATCTTTCACGTCTTCCTAATCCATTCAAAGGTTGTCTGGAATCGCTATTAGCGATAAGATCGCCATTGTACCCTTATTTTAAATTGTTACTGTTCGCTATCGTAATGATGATAAAGTATATTCTATCTATCCATCTATTTAATACTTAATATCAAAAAGGTCATCTTTGAATACAGATAGTATAAAATACTTACCACATGCGAACTCCTGGCATCCATCAGGTGTGGTCTTCTGTTTCAGCACCTGTCCAAAACCACACTCCATCTTCTTGGCTTCAGTGCAGTTCTTCTTTGGTTTAGCCACTAAAAGTATAATAAAAACAGGGATTAGGTTATTATGGGATAATTTGAAGATTTTTTGATGATGGAGTTTCGGTCATTAGTCATTAGTGCAAAGATAGTCTAGCGGTTGAACGGTTGTCTTTCATGGAGGAGTGCCAGAGTTTGAAACCAGCCCGTACCTCTGACTTTTCCAATTCATGTGCGAATCAGATTGTGATTACAACTTGTGTTAACGCTGAAGAAAAATATCGTGAGGAAACCTGCTGCACACCTAAGAGGGCTCCATAAAGTTCTCGGTGTATGTAGTCCATCAACACGCACCAGGCAAGCGTGGTGGATTAAGGTCTAAATCCTTCTCAATCTGAGAAGAGCCAGTGCCCAGCAGTGGAACAGTCATAGGCTGATTATGTATTATAGTGAACAGATTAGCCAGTCAGCAAGGTTGGTAGCGGGGTTGACTGCCTAGGGTGCGCCGGACGTACTTAAGTATCGTCACTAGTGGAGGCTCTTTTCATACACCCCCAGCATGAGCTATTTTTGTATAACTCGTGCTGACACGAGAGAAGAAGATGTATTATGGTGTTTCCGTACAAGTGTGGTCAGGTCATGACACGTGCGCTGTGTTGTATACAACGCTATTTTTAGTTTATACAAAAACCGACACCCCAACAAGATTTTCATCAGAACTGCCTGAATATGTGTTTTTTTTAATAAATCTCCAAGTTACATCGTAGTTTATGTCGCGTTAAGTTCCCTAGTAAAGTGTGAAATGCCTGAGATGTGCTATGCAGGGGTTGTCTAAAACACGGAAGCTGACCGAGCGGACCGTCTCAGGCCTCAAGGTGTCTTTCCCGTCAACTGTTATGGGTAGAAACCTACTGAAACAAAATTGTAATTAAAGAAAAAAAAATGTGGTGTAAAAGATATGTCAATCGATTTTCCTAGTGATTCTGAACAAACTAGTTTCAGGTTTAGTATATACTAAAACTAAGCTTGTATAAACTTACCACACATGTAGTCAGCACAGCAGTGTCCAGGTTTGGCAGGCTTGGTAATCATATCCTCTAGCTCTGAACACACGGGCGCAGTACAAGTCTGCTTAGTACACGACACGTGCGCTGTGTTGTCGCCTGAGATTTTGCTACACGTGCATTTTGTGCATGCGTCCTCCTTTTAAATTGTCAAAAAAGTATATCAAAATATAGAATAGTATGCGTTCAATCCTCGAGGACGCCCCCCACTCATTTTTGTATTCGGTAGCCACGTGGTGCGTATGCACACATTTAACTATCGTGTGGTGATACAATTTTTTTTTTCTTTCGGACTGCTTTACTTGGTCCCACGGGACCATTTCTACGTAACCGGGCAGCTATTGGCGAGACCTGACGGGTCTCCAGCCAATGGGGGGGGGGGGGTAAAATACTTAACCTACCTAAGCTAACTACTTGTACTACACGTTACATCATAACTACCTGCAACAACAGCACTAAGGGCGACCCCTAGTGAGAGTGGGGCGCGTTTTCGTGGTTTGAATTAACTTTTAAACAGTACTTCTTTAATTTTAGTTTAGTTGATGTACAAGAAAATCAATACATTCTAAAATAAAAATCACAGTGACATTAACTAAAGTTTAATTTCAATCGATGTCGATATAGTTCTTACCTGCCATTCGTCACCAGCATAGTGTTCCTTATTGGCGTCGCATGGGAAACATTTGGTGGGTTCGATACACGTGTTGTTCACTCGCACCTGGAACAGACGAGCAATAAGTATCCAGAGCACCGGTTATGTGCAAATGTCTTTTGTGTGAGTTAGAGGATTTATTGTATGAGAGTTCTAAGCTCTCACGCAATTAATCCTTGTAAAAGCCATTATACAGGGTGTACCGAAAACCAACGTCAAGCCGGGAACAAATAATAGGGCAGTTTATGAATGTTTAGTTTTTTTTATAACTGTAATGGTTTTCGGTTTTCAAAGTTACTAGGAATAACATGTTACCTTATAAATCTAACTGATCATCATCATCATCATCATTCAGCCGAAAAACGTCCCCTGCTGGCCCATAAACCTCCCCCAAAAAGGGAAGGGGGGTTTACCATAATCGCCACGCTTGGCAGGCGGGTTGGCGATCGTACTATGGTTGTTAAAGTACTCAGAGAACGCTGCTGCCCATCCTATAGAGAATCCCTTAGTCGACTTTTACGACACCCATGGCTTAAACTGCCCCTATCATTTGTTACCGGATTGACTTTGAGTTTCCGGACACCTTGTATAATGAAAACAAAGATCTATTTAAGTTCGTTTCAAAATCCCTGAGACTGAATTAGCATGCGCGAAACGTCAAATTTGACAAAAATGTTCCTAAAATTTACACGTTTCACATTTGCGCCTGTCAATTTTGTCTCCGGGATTTTGAAACGAACTATAGAAAATAATAGATAACGAGTACTTCTTTCGAAAGCGGGTCCTCGTTAAGTGCGACAAAATCAAGAAGAATTAGAGTTACCTTTCCTTCAGGACAGAAGCATCCCTCAACTGACGGTTTGTCACATTTGTCAGGGTTCTTAGTCAGCTCCTCACTGTTCTCGCATGTCATCTCGCAGTTGACACAAGCTCGGTACACCAGAGGCTCCTCGCTAAGAAACGAGAAATTGTATTGAGGAACTTTCTATAAGTGACACTAGACGGTGTAAACGGGTGTAAATATATGTTCGCATAACTCGTCAAAATGCAGGGAACAGCAGATTTTTTTTCGCGATTTCATGTTTTTTCTCATAGTAAAAGTTGTTCATAGTGATGAGTACAATCTCCCATTTCGGTTTGTCGACTGTTTACAATTTCACCCTGTAGGTATATCATCCGTACGGGATGTAATTAAATTGGAAAAAAAAACTTTTACTTGTGGTAGGGGAAGTGATCTTATAGGTGGTTTACCACCTAATAAGTATTCAATAAAAAAGTAAGTAAAAAATATTGTTAATTTAAAAAAAAAATGTGATAGAACATTTCGATGCCACGCATAAATGAATGGGAGTCCCTACGGCAACACAGATGATAGGCACAATAAGCGCGATATCACTCCGTGCAGTTAGAAAACTCGGGACGCTAAAATAACTAAAAGAGGACACAATTCTTTTTTAGTGTTCCGTACCCAAATAGTAAAACGAGACCCTATTACTAAGACTCCTCTGTCCGTCTGTCCGTCCGTCTGTCACCAGGCTGTATCTCATGAACCGTGATAGTTAGACAGTTGAGATTTTCACAGATGATGTATTTCTGTTGCCGCTAAAAGAACAAATACTAAAAAACAGAATAGATAGTGGTACGGAACCCTTCATGCGCAAGTCCGACTCGCACTTGGCCAGTTTTGGATTTTTTAAATTTTATTTTTATTTGAAAAAAACCCTTGCTGGGTCAATCTATGACACCAGTAGATCACGCGGTTTGAAGGAATTACATAAATTCGGATATATCCTGTAGAAGATGAGAGAAATAATAGGTGACTCACCAAGGATAAGGACAGAGATCAGCTCGCCAGTCTTGAAGACAGATTCGTTGTTGACGACACGCCGCTACGTAACGCTCCAGAGCCACGCACGTGTCTGTTGCGTTAGCGCACAGGTCTGCTTCACATGCTTCCACGAATGATTGCGGTTCTACCAGCGCGTGGCACTGCATAAAGACATTGTTAGTTTTATTATTGTAATAAATTAAAATATGGAAAGGTCGAATTTCATTTTATGAATCTGGTTTCCCAACATCTTAGACTTCTTGTCACCATACATAAACTCACGCCTTTTTCCCATGGAGGTAGGTAGAAATCATAGAACGCCACAATGCTACGATCCTTACATACTCCTTTCGCTTCATCCACGTTTTTACATCTTGTCATACACGCACACCGGTTGTGAGTACCAAGCACTTGTCCTTTTTGAAAAAAATCACCAATAACATCGATGTACCTACATAATGTCTGAGAGGATCCTCTACCGTTGTTTCCACTGCCTTGCAGTTCTCGGCACCAATATCACCCTTAATAAGTGCACTTCTACCAACTTTTTTAAGAGCTAACCCCAATAATGGATATTAAAGTGCTGATCTTGCTAAACGTTTTTTTTTATATTAAAATTTGTTTTATGTATTCTATCTGCAACCTATATATACAGGGTTACTGGTAATTCGACGTATTCCTTGCACCACGTTATAGGGGGGCTAATATGCAACAAATTTAAATCCCCACATATGTTCTACGAAAGTCAATGGATTTCGAGATATGGCAATTTTTATATTATTTTGAATGATACCCAGAATTCCTTCTTAAACACTATTTATCTCTAAAATACCAAATTGATCGGCTTTGATTATGATATTAGCTTGTAGTTGATACTTTTACAAAGCTTTCTGCGTATTTAACTGTTCTTAATGACCATCCAATTGAAAGTAATCATTAAAAGTTAAATATGTGTATTAGAAAATCATCGAGGTACACGATAAAGAATGACGTTTATCTCAAAAAATGACTATGACACTAAGTGTACAAATTGCAAGACAAACATCCTTATTTAATCAGCTATCCAACGAGGTCTAGACGTTCAAAAAATATTTAGAAACTAATGTAAAAATGTATTAAAATACTGACAAAGGCGATTTCTGAAAAATCTCTACAAGCACGTAGGTGGCCCGTTAAGTGCAATTGATTGCATAATCCTCGCGTAGAGATTAAAAAGCAGTCTGTCAGGCACCAACTGTACTCTAAATGTCAGGATTAGATTAGGTCAGGTTGTTAGGTTATGTTTGGTCAGGGTTAGGTAGGTTAGGTTAGGACCTAAGTGTGCGAGGGAACACCGGCGGGTTTTAGTCAGTAAGAGTCTGACAGACCCCTCTGCCCACCCCCAGGACGGAGGACATCCACGAGGATTTCCAGTAGGCCAAAAAAATGGTTAGGTTAGGTCGTTAGGTTAGGTCACGGTTAGGTTAGGTCACAGTTAGGTTCCGGCACCGTGAACTAGTCGCGGCAGTCGGTGGTGATCTCTCGCTTCTGGCCGTGGTTCCGTCCATGATCGGGAACGAGAGCGCGTGGGAAGCCATCGCCTCCTTTTGCGAGGAGGTGATGGCTACCAAGGAGGGAACAGAGAGAGAGAGAGGCGACTGCCACTCTCCCTTCCCGCGCCAGACGCACCGGGCGCCGCCGGAGGACGCGCGACGACCTCCGGCCACCCTAGTGTGTGGCCTGCGGGCAGCGGGTTTGGAGACCCGTTGCCCGACCAGTAACAGGCCTGAGAAGGCGGCGCGCCGTGTTCCACGCGCGCCTTTCTGGAGGACGTGGGGCGAAGCCCCACAGAAGGAGAGGTCAGGGGCTGGCCGACCGAGGCCTGCCGGCGTTGCGGTGCATGCAGCTGCGAACCCCGCGACTCCGGCCAAAGGTCAGGAGAAGGAAAACCGTGGGTCTAGGTTGTGCAAGTCGTTCCCTCCACAGCCACTAGTATCTGGCGGAGATCACTCCGCTCAAGCGCCTCCTCGCTCTGGCGATATCTCAGCGCGAGGGCCCTCGCCTCCAGATCCCAGGGCATCGAAGTTGTGACCTAACCTAAACCTAAGCGTGACCTAGCCTAACGACCTAACCTAACCATTTATTTGGCCTAATGGAAATCCTCGTGGATGTCCTCCGTCCTGGGAGTGGGCAGAGGGGTCTGTCAGACTCTTACTGATTAAAACCACACCGGTGTTCCCTCGCACACTTAGGTCCTAACCTAACCTACCTAACCCTGACCAAACATAACCTAACAACCTGACCTAATCTAATCCTGACATTTAGAGGACAGTTGGTGCCTGACAGACTGCTTTTTAATCTCTACGCGAGGATTATGCAATCAATTGCACTTAACGGGCCACCTACGTGCTTGTAGAGATTTTTCAGAAATCGCCTTTGTCAGTATTTTAAGACATTTTTACATTAGTTTCTAAATATTTTTTGAACCTCTATACCTCATTAGATAGCTGATTAAATAAGGATGTTTGTCTTGCAATTTGTACACTTAGTGTCATAGTCAATTTTTGAGATAAACATCATTCTTTATCGTGTACCTCGATGATTTTCTAATACACATATTTAACTTCTAATGATTACTTTCAATTGGATGGTCATTAAGAACAGTTAAATACGCAGAAAGCTTTGTAAAAGTATCAGCTACAAGCTAATATCATAATCAAAGCCGATCAATTTGGTATTTTAGAGATAAATAGTGTTTAAGAAGGAATTCTGGGTATCATTCAAAATAATATAAAAATTGCAATACCTCGAAATCTATTGACTTTCGTAGAACATGTGTGGGGTTAAATTTGTTGCATATTAGCCCCCCTATAACGTGGTGCAAGGAATACGTCGAATTACCAGTAACCCTGTATATTTTTTTTTATTCAATTTACCAGATGTTAAAAAAGTAGTTACCGCTGCCTATAAACACGTACACCACCAAGAGGATTGCTAGAATAGAATGGTGGTATTACTTTCCCGGAAGAAATCTTTCAACGGCGCTCTACTACTTCTACCCCCGGATTCAGAACCTTTTCGAGAAGCAGTTGTTGACCAACTTGGTTTGTTACCTCGTTCCGTCTACGATTTTCGTAGAGAAAAAGAGACAGCCTATCAAATCGTTCAGAATCAAGGAGACTGATTACCACCTGTGCCTTTAGATGGTCCTAAATATCTGACGCGTGCCTTATTTTGGTCACGTGACAGTTATGCAAATAAAGAGATCTCGTGTTTAACAAAACACCAGACTGATATCCCATGATCAAAATTGTGCCCAACACAAAACAATAAACATAAGGATAAGCTAAAATACTCACAGCTCCAAATCGGTCAGCATTGAACAGGTTGTAGCAAGGGTTGGATTCAGGTGGTGGCAGCACACACTCCGGCGTGGGTGGAGGCTGATCACACTGGCCTTCTGATATGTCCAGCGTCTTCAGGGTAGCGGGAGTCGCTTGCCAGCTCTCGCCGTACTGATGGACAAAAACTTATGTAGCAGAAGAATGTGATTGTTTATTTTCTTATGTTGTGTGAATATTCTAGTCATGCCCTTAAGACAATAATAGAAGAAGCCAGATGGCTGTGTAATGTAGAGGTCTTTGATTTTGACACTCGATAAGCACTCTTAGGTGCTATTAAATAAAAATTAAGGCCGTTCCAAAGAGCTGTAGAAAGAAGCATTTTGGATCTTAACCCTTTCCCTATACATATAACAAAGGCGGTTTAACTATTGTGCCTGCTGTCTAGACAGTGAACCTATTAAAATACGCGACCGTATCAGAAGCAGCGATATACAAGCAAATACCAAAGTAACAGATGTTGTATACATGGCTGCCAAACTCCAATCGGTTTGAGTGCGGAGACGATCTGCTGTACGACAAAAGCTCGGTTGGGCAGTTCTATATACAGGATATCGTAAAAAGTAGTATCAAGTGGAATTCCAGAGGACCCTTAGACGTACCCGAATCACCCCCATGTATGTTCCGCGTTTTTTTGTAGTTATCAAGTGATATTTTTGATCTTATTATCATAAAAAGTTGAGAGTTTTAAAATAATATGCAAGTTTTTTTTTAAATTACGTTCTCTCTTTGTATAATAGGGTATTTGACTGAAAAAATCTAATTAGTCCGTCAGTTAGATTATCAAAAAATATTTGACCCGTATTTTTTCTTTTGTTACGTAAACCAAAATTGACGAAGATACAACACTTTTAAAATTGGCAAAACGTCACAAGCAAGTACAATTTTTACTTGCTTCTGACGTCACAAGCTCCCACTCTCGAGTTTTGATGCATTTTATCTTTCCAAATATTGACACATTTAACAAAAGAAAAAATACGTGTCCATTATTTTTAAAAACTCTAACTGGCGGACTAATTAGATTTGTAATTTATTGATGCTGTCAACATGCCTATTTAGAAAAAAACTATTCACGTCACTATGATGAAAAAAGTCATTAAAGTCAGACTTGGTTAAGACGTGAAAAGAAATCATAACATGAACACTACAAAAAATTGCGGAACATACATGGGGGTGATTCGGGTACCTCTAAAGGGTGCTCTACCTCCGGACTTCCGCTTGGCACTACTTTTTGGGACAGCTTGTATAGTATCTATGTGTAACATTTTGATATCGCGATTTAGGATCTGTGACGTCATCTTTGGGAAATGTCTCTATAAGGTTCGCGAACATTATGTTGGGCTGCAGCGGGGCGAAGCGGGCCGCAGCGCAGCGCAAAATGCTTACTTAGCACATTAGTGACGGGCCGGGTCGCAACGCATTTACGGATTTTGAGTAGGTACAGTTTACAGTTGTATCCATCATCATTCAGCCGAAAGACGGCCACTGCTGGACATAGGCCGCCCCCAATGGGGGGGTTTGCCATAATCGCCACGCTTGGCAGGCGAGTTGGCGATCGCAGTATGGTTGTTAAAGTACTCAGAGAACGCTGCTGCCCATCCTCTAGTGAATCCCTTGGTCGCCCTTTACGACATCCATGGGAAGAGATAGGGTAGTGCTATTCTTTACATCCGGCACCACACAGCATGGCGCGGTAGTTCATATCAAATACATATCGAGCGATTTGAGCGGATTTTTGCGCTGTACCCGACCCGCTGCGGCCCGACATAATGTGCGCGAACCTTTAATGTCGCTGAGGTCTGCTACACCACTGCAGTGTTGTTTAGTTTGCATGTGGCGTGATAGATGTCGCCACAGACCTCTTTGGGCTTAAACGTACCTCCTCGAAGTCATCAGTTAAAGTGCCGTTGCTAGTGACAAGTGCTTCTTGATATCCCGCGCAGACTCCGCACAGACCTTCAGTTTTGTTGGCGTACTGGTACGAAGGCACGCGGACTGTGAACTCCATCTTAGCTTGCAGTACTGTTAGCTGTTAGGAAAGAATACCACGACTCTATTACAATTATGTTTTTTATGATTATCGTTTACTAGCTTTGACAATCAAAGACAAAAAGAATTTGACAATCAATTCTTAACACACTACAAAATTTTCTACAATAATACAATTCAATCATGATTCGAAAGACACGTGGCGCCATCTATTATCATTATTGTTGTTTTCCTCGGGAACAGTGTTTTTTTTCGGGATGAAAGGTACCCTATGTTCGTTTCTGTACACCTGACAATGTATATGCAAAATTTCAGGATGATCGGTTCAGTGGTTTAGGCGTGAAAAGGTAACAAACAAACTTACTTATCATATAATTATCATATATCATATAATTATATGATAATTATATGATATACAGGGTGGTAATTTGAGATGGGGCATGAAGGGCAACTACCTTAACCATTGTAACTACAGGAAAACGTGCTTAGAAGACTACCCCTAACTTTTGGGATAATTACAATCGGCATTCACAGATTTTGAATAAAAAGTACAGTCAGCGAGAAAAAGGGCTGTTTTCGCAAATCTTTTTTATGATGCCAATCGATCCCATTTCTCATAAGGATCAAAAGAGTCTTCCGGACCAACTGAGGTTGGAGTACTAAAAAAGTCAGAAATCGCAAAAAACTTATTTGAGATGGGGTAGTAATAAGGGCAGCTACCTTAATCGTTGTGGCTACAGGAAAATGTTCTTTAGAAACTGTCCATATTTTTTTTTTAAATTTCGAACTGCATTCACAGATTTTGAAAATAAAAAAATCTTTTTTTTCTGCGTGAACGTAACTTGTAACGAAATGTTGTTTTTCGTGATTTCTGATGTTTCTAGTACTCTAACCTCAGTAGGTCCAGAAGAGTATTTTGATCCTTATGGGAAATAGGATCGATTGGCATCATAAAAAAAGTTTTGTGAGAACCGACCATTTTTTTGCTGACTGTACCAAATTTTTTTTTCTCTTTTTTTGTGCATTTCGAAATAATTTCAAAAATTATGGCCAGTCTCCTATCAACATTATCTTGTAGCGACAACGATTAAGGTAGCTGCCCTTATAACTAACCCATCTTAAATAGTTTTTTGTTATTTCTGATGTTTCTAGTACTCAAACCTCAGTTGGTCCGGAAGACCCTTTTGATCCTTATGAGAAATGGGATTGATTGGCATCATAAAAAAGATTTGTGAAAACAGCCCTTTTTCTCGCTGACTGTACTTTTTTTTCAAAATCTGTGAATGCCGATTGAAATTATCCCAAAAGTTAGGGGTAGTCTTCTAAGAACGTTTTCCTATAGCTACAATGGTTTAGGTAGCTGCCCTTCATGCCCCATTTCAAATTACCACCCTGTATTATCGTATATATTATCGTAGGATTTGGATAGTAATTTAGCTTTCTCGCCCACGTATTTCTGCGCTTCTAAATAGCTTAGCAAAAAAAATCTTCCTATTTAAGTCAACTGATCCAAGTGTAATTTTTGGTAATTTGGATTATAGACTTAAAATACTTAGTAATAGAGTTGAAACTCAATCTCACAAAAATGTTAGTTGGATCAGTTGGCTTCTACGCTATCCATATTATTGCGGGACATTATTCTTCTAATACTCCGTTATACTCCGTGCCTCGGGAGAGTACGTTAATTCATCGGTTCCGGGTGTCATACGAATACCTATGACAGTCGTTACGGGTAGTCAGAAGCCCGAAAGTCTAACAACCGGTCTAACCTTAGGATATCGGCATTGCCCCAGTAACTGGTTTGTGGAGATCTGATGTCAGACTCTGAGTAAAATACTGATACCTATTCAGCCGCATCGGCCTACTTCCTAAGTCCGTCAACGAAGTTAGTCGCCCGTCCGAAAGTAGCCCGAAACGTAGGAGTGAACAAAACAAGTGTCAAGTTCAATTTTTCGGACGGGCAAAAACACATTGGTAATATGGACAACTGTCAAATCGTATTGTCATTCATTTTTAGTTCGGGCCCCGAAATTATCGTATGTCCGTAGGTGACAGGGAGTAGGAAACGCTCGTAACTAAGGCCGAAACCACGGACTTCGTGCTTAGGGAGTAGGCCCCCTGGTTAGACTGGAAGCTGACCCCGACATAGTTGGGAAAAGGCTAGGCAGATTGTTAATCTTCTAATACTGTTTGTTGTAGTTTTGTCTTCATATAATTTTATATCTTACCTCAACGTGTATGTCCGGAAGAAGTATAGAAACGTCTTGCCCATTCACTTGGTTGATGGTCACCCAGTCCTTCTTCAGAGGGTACTTGAATATCGCCTCGTCGCCAATCGTTGTTAGCAGCTATAAAATGAAGTGAAATGTTACTTCTAGGTTTAAATCATATAAGCCAACTAGCTTTCGCCCGCAGCTTCGCTTGCGTGAAATTTTGAACCCGTTAAGTGAAGATTTTCCATATAAACTTTCATCCCCTATTTAACTCCCTTAGGGGTTAAATTTCGAGAAATCCCTTCTTAGTGGATGCCTACGTTACAAAAGGAACCTACTGTCAAAATTTCAACTTTCTAACCCCAGCGGTTTAGGCTGTGCGTTGATAGATCAGTCAGTCAGTCAGCGTCTCCTTTTATATGTATAGATTTGTAATATTCTAAAGCAGTTGTTCACTGCCGGAAGTGCAATTCAGAATTCAAGAAATTACCGACATCAGTGTTAGTTCTTATAAATCGAGTCTAAAGCGTATATCGTGATTATTAGGTTTAAAAATGGTAAAAAAAGGAACCCTTATAATGCGGCTTCGTCTGTCCGTCCATCTGTCAGTCAATATGCAATTATAATCATAACACACTGAAATTGTATGTGCTTAAATATTGTTTACTACTTCTTGTGTACTTTTTCGATTTTATATTTATTTAAATTCATTTAAAATTCAGTCTTATACCCATGACATAAGGCAAAATTTTCTTTATCTCAATTAAAAGACTGATTTGCAGAAAATAAACTTAAAAAAAAACACTTAGGTATTAAAAATTGCTGAAATCATATCAGTAGCCAATTCTTAACAAACTACTTTCAAGGTTTGCATTTATTATATTCCTACACGTATTACAAAAATTACCTTCTTAGTTTCCTCATCCTTGGTAACATGTATGACGTTCTTCTCATAGACCAGATGCACGGCCTTCGTGCAGACGACCGCTTCGTTATCCTCACAGGGTCCATTAGTGGAGTACACCTCGTACTTGTGCAGTCCAGTCTCGTTCCTGTCTCGTGAGGCGAGGTAGGTGCAGTTGCCGAGGAAGGGCAGGTCGTCTCCTTCGAACGTCACGTACTTGGCCGGTGTGCCTACACCGTTGCAGGCGCCTGGGTACGTGGGGGATGACTGTTAGTGTACTTTGGTTTTGGATATTAAATGTATTTAGGTAGAATTTCTATTAAAGTAGGTTTTAAAGAACATGATAGTTGGATATTAGTAAATGGAAACAAAATTCTGAATGGTCTTACAGATAGTTCAATCCACGAAGACGCGCCCCACTCTTTATAAAAATCGCTACAGTGCAAAAGTGCTAATAAGTGATAAATTGCTATTGTGTTAGTTGTATCGCCACACAATAGTTAGATGTGTACATACACACTAATATAAGATAATATTAAGAGATGTGTGCGTACGCACCGCGCGGCTACCGAAAACAAAAAGAGTGGGCGCGTTTAATGTACCTATTAAATTCACGGCTCATCTTCTGTGCAGAAGATGTCCGGTCCTTTGGAAGGCATACGGGGGACACAGGTCCAACGCGCAGAGGCCCCTTTGAGAACTTTAATCTAAAATGGGGTGGGGCACAAACCGGGGACTATACACGGCTGCACTATTGGAGTACAGTCATGGACCGTCCCAGGTGGGTGCAAGACTATTGTAAAATATGGTGAAAAATATCTGGTCTATGGGAAGGGGTGTCAAGTAGACTAGATAACATAAAAAGAGGGGCGCGTTTAATGTACCTATTGAACGCACTGTATGTTTCTTTTTTTTGCAACAAACAGATTTGATTGGAGTATGATGTTTATACGGCATGACGAAATATCTCAGTAGTGCCTGTTATGATCATATTCATAGTGCAATTTTTTTGTACATGTTTCGTTTCCTATTAAAACAAATACATTTATAGTCAATTATCCCATTCTATGAGAAAACTTTACCGTGTGGTGTCGGATTTAAAGAATAGCACTACCCCATCTCTTCCCTTGGGTGTCGTAAAGGCGACTAAGGGATTCACTAGAGGATGGACAGCAGCGTTCTCTGAGTATTTTAACAACCATACTGCGATCGCCAAACCGCTTGCCAAGCGTGGCGATTATGGCAAACCTCCCCAACATGGCTTGAGGGAGGCCTATGTCCAGCAGTGGACCTCTTTCGGCAGAATGATGAGAGAACATTTATAAATATTTAACTACGAAAGTTTACAGCCCACATCTAGTGCGTTTGCGTTATTCCTGACCAGACCATGTCTCACTTGTCAAAGTGTCCCAAGTGCCCTAAACCTTTGAAGACCTCACTGAGCAAAAGCAAAAACTGCACTGATGCAGCTGTCAATGTTTCCACTTCCAAAGACAAAACACTCAAAGAAAAGTACATACAGTCAAGACACTCGGTGGGCAGCACGCACTGGTCTCCCTTCCTAAGCTTTCCTTCAGGGCAGTAGCATCCGGGGAAGCACTGGCCATCTTCTACGGGGCAGTCGTGCGTCACAGCACCGAACGACGAGCAGGTCGGCTCGCATCGCTTGCGGTAGCAGTCGTAGTGCACCAGGGGCGGCGGGCAGTCGGCGGCTGTAGTACATATATTTCGTAGACGGTACAATATTTTTTATGGATTAGATTATGGAGCTTTTACTGGAACTTCTTGGGATAAAGGGGTCGTGACTAATGAAATACCGCGCGGATCATACGATTTGCAAGGTTAAGCTGCACGTGCTGCAATCAGTTCGTGGATGGGTGACCGTTCGTTACACATCGAGACCCGTGCTTCGGAGAGCACGTTAAGCCGTCGATCCCAGGTGTCTTATGAATACCAATGATAGTCGTTACGGGTAGACGAAGCCCGAAAATCTGACAACCGGTGCAACCTTAGGATATCGGCATTGCCCAGTAACGGGGTTGTGGATTGTGGAGGTATGATGGCAGTCGCTCTCTATAAATTATCTGCATCTGGATAGACTGGAAGCTGACCCCAATATACTTAGGTGGAAAAAGGCTAGCCAAAACAATATAAGATCTGATGAGATATGAACTCTGATTGACAAGGGGTTATTTTGTATGATAAGTAACTGGCAATCATACCGCATATAAAGGCTCCAGTGATAAACGACGAGTTTTGTATTGGCAAATTATTCAAGCTCATTCATTTATAACATTAAAATTGAAACAATTAATCTCCTCAACGTAAAAACACTAATGTATTGTTCTCTGCTGTAAATCAATGAAGGCCTGACGTCAAAGACATACATATGACTTATTAATCCAATTTTTCCAGGCCAATTATAGTCCAGCCCGGCTATGGGGTCACCGGCCTGTTTTACCAGCATTTATTTGTCCAGTGGATCAATAGGAATATACTCACGGCAGTCCATCATCATCCTCCAGTTGGATAGGTCCAGGTTCTTATTCGCGGCGAGGCACTCGGCCACCAGTTGTTCAAGAAGTAGACATCTACATTCTTCCTCAGTGCGGTGCGTGCCGTTCACTATCAGCTCTGAACACTCGCAGATCTTCTCCAGGCAGATGTTTCTCCATTTGTGCAGGTTAAGTACATTGCCGCATTGGGAGAGTGGCTCTTTCCTAGTGGGGAAAAAACAAATTATGTATGTTTGGGGATGTAAGAGACACCTTACCATACATAAGCGCGGTGTATTCTGCCTATTCGCCTTCCCCAGGCGAAGGGTTATCCATGAGGAATTTCCCAAGATAAAAAGAAAACCGTTAATGTTCATCTCCTGTACATTAAGCCTTCGCCGGATTCTTGTGTCGTACCACGTGTGTTTCAGCAGCTCAACAACTAATTATGTAAGATCATACTCACGTGATAACCTCACACAGCTCCCAAGCCTTCCTCTGCTTCTTGTCCGATATGACCTTGGTCTGGCACGCGTTGGGCGGCAGGCCAGGCTTGGCCCACGCTCGTCCAAACTCGTCAATGCTGGTCGCCATCCTGCCGTCGGGAAGACGTCGGTCGTTGTAGGATTCGCCGTCGAAAGCGCCGCAGAGTCCGTCCACAGCACCCATGTAGCTTTTGAATACCTGGTAGAACAGACTTTATAAGAAACTAGCTTTTGCCCACGGCTTCGCTCGCGTTAATTAAGCTCAAAAAAAACTCTTAACACACTACTAAAGTTTCTAAACTTTAATATTATAAATGCGAAAGTAAGTTTGCTACCTTTTCACGCCTAAACCACAGAACCGATCATCCTGAAATTTTGCATATACGTTGTCAGCTGTACAGAAACGGACATAGGGGACCTTTTATCCCGAAAAAAAGTACTGTTCCCGAGGAAAACAACAATAATTTTCATAGATGTCGCCACGTGTCTTTCAAATCATGATTGAATTATATTTTATCCCTAAAAATACGCGAAGCTGCGAGCGGCCTCTAGTAATAATATAAATCAATCATGATTCGAAAGACACGTGGCGACATCTATGAATGTTATTGTTGTTTTCCTCGGGAACAGTACTTTTTTTCGGGATAAAAGGTACCCTATGTCCGTACACCTGAAAATGTATATGCAAAATTTCAGGATGATCGGTTCAGTGGTTTAGGCATGAAAAGTTAACAAACAAACAAACTTACTTTCGCATTTATAATATTAGTTAGGAAGTTAGGATATGGATATAAAAGAAAGCACCGCTTGAATTATGTATTTGACCAGAGTGGGAGGCCCATTAAGAAGAGACTAAAAAATTCGTTAGCAAAATACCTAATCCTCACTTCAAAGTTTGCGTATTTAATACTAATGTGTTATTTTATTTTTTCTTTACAGTCATAAACTGCCGTTTAGTTTCGGGACACGCTGTTTAATCTCAACCGCCCAAGTGTACCGAAAACGGTACGGCCGCCATTGTTTATCTATTGTGTCTATAATTACAGTACTACACAGGTTACAGTAGTACACCTAACACCTTCTTAATAACCTACTGAAATGGGACACCCGGATATTAATGCAAAGATAAAACTGTTGAAATACCACAATTACGGTCCATTCGCGTTCCCAGTTTGCAGCCCTCTCCTAGACCTTTCCCACTAAGAAGAATTATTCAAGAAGCCGTATCATTTCTAGCCAAGAATGGATTTCCGCCGACTTAAATACATTTCCAGTACAACCTGACCTCTCATTGTACGGAATGCCTATACAACGCGAGATCAACTCACACTGAAAATGTATAGCTTGATATGTAGTCGTCTCACTCACCCCAATCTTGATATCTCCCTCAGAATTATACAGAACAGTGAAGTTGTACTTCCTGGACTTGATAGCGATGCCGTTACCCAGCCGGTCAACATTGAAGCTGTTCTTCTGGAAGCAGATCTTGCTGGTCTGTTCGACTGTGTACTCGTAGTTGTCGTACTCTATCATCATGTTTGGTTTTACTAGGATTAATTGGTCGTCTTGCAGAATCAGGAGCTCGTTTAGGCAGCCGTCAAGGCGACACTTCTTGCGGACTGTAAAGATAAATAGATTCTAAATATAATATTTTTATGACTTAGGTAGATAGTTTAGATATAGAATAAACATAACACTGTTTTGAGTTCCATTGCTAATTATACAGTGCGTTCAATCCACGCAGACGCGCCCCACTCCTTTTTGTGTTGGATAGTCGCGTGGTGCGTATGCACACATCTAACTATTGCGTGGCAATAGAACTAACAAAATAGCAATTTGCACGCACCACACTACACATCACACCACATCGCGCGCCTCACCACATACCACACATAACACCGCATTACTTACCACACCACACGATACACTACATCACAAGCACTAACTGGGAATAAGTTATAAAAGTTTTATTTTTATTGCTATAGTTTGAAATGCAACTTTACTTGCATATTTTTACTTATTTCTTTTTTAATTTTCTTAAGTTTAGTAAATATAAAATACTAGCTTTCGCCCGCAGCTTCGCTTGCGTAAAATTTTGAACCCGTTAAGTGACGATTTTCCATACAAACTTCCATCCCCTATTTAACTCCCTTAGGGGTTGAATTTCTTCTTAGTGGATGCCTACGTTACAAAAGGAACCTACTGTTAAAATTTCAACTTTCTAACCCCAGCGGTTTAGACTGTGCGTTGATAGATCAGTCAGTCAGTCAGCTTCTTCTTTTCTATGTATAGATAAGCTAAATACAGAAAAAAATACTAACATTGCATATTTATCCTAAAGGTATTGTATACACTGTATTAACTCTAGTTAGTATAAGTGTACAACAATGATGTGAAAGAGCGGAGCCTTCTAATAAAGGCATTGTTTGCCTAAAGTGAGGCTACAAAGACGTTTAAATGTAATGCAATTTTCTATTCTCACAATAAACTATTATGTATTTGCAATTTATAATTTTCCTTATTTCTTTTAAATTCCATGTTATTCCGTGGACAATAGTGTGGGTTATGCGTTTTTTTTACTATTATGCTTAAACTCAATGTTAATATTGTAGCGTGTAACTGTTTTTTGTCCCTAATAAATAAAATAAAAATAATGCACACTTTTACACTGTAGCTATTTAGACATAGAGTGGGGCGCATCGTCCTTGATTCACAATCTATGTATGTTTTTTTTAGGCTTAAAAGACGCAGCCTCACTTTTATTCGACATCACTATCGATTCATCATTTCTGGTGACACTATAGTATTTATTTTCGTAGTCACAACGTACCAAGTATAGTCCAGGCGTCGAATCTGTTCTCTCTAGCGAGGATGTGGAAGCAGGCGTCGTACTTGTACTCAGCGCCGTCGAACGTGTTGAATGTACGGCCCGTCACGTTACAGAACACTGGCCGCTCTGGAGGAGGCACGCACTCGTACCTGATGGTGGAAATTACGAATTAGTAATGTTATTTTATACTAGCTTTTGCCCGCGGCTTCACACGCTTTAATTTAGATTAAAAGAAAACTCTTGACACACTACTAAAGTTTCTATAATAATATAATTCAATCATGATTCGAAAGACACGTAGCGCCATCTATGAAGGTTATTGCTGTTTTCGTCGGGAACAGTACTTTTTTTCGGGGTGAATGGTACCCTGTGTCCGTTTCTGTACACCTGACAACGTATATGCAAAATTTCAGGATGATCGGTTCAGTGGTTTAGGCGTGAAAAGGTAATAAACAAACAAACTTACTTTCGCATTTATAATATTAGTTAGGATAGGAAGTTAGGATTAAGAATGGTTAGAAGAAAGAAGTTCGACTGAAGGTCGTTTTTGTGGTGTTAGTAGTTGTGTAGTAGAAATAAACTGAAGTGGATGGGTCATGACGTGGATGACATGTCATCATCATCATCAGCCCATTACTGTCCCACTGCTGGGAACACTCTTCTCAGAATGAGAAGGATTAAGGATTTATGCTTCCACGCTTGCTGGGTAATACATGTACGCGTAGATATACATTCGAACATATAGCGATCCTAGTTCTACCGCGCTAACTTCTTGTGTTTACGTTTCACTGTAATCCGTGCTGTTCTATCCTGTCTACTACTCCTTCTTAACCGAGTGTCTTGTGTGTGAACTGAAACCTGTGTTTGTGTCAATAAACTTTCATTCTTCTTCTTGTGTACTTTGGACTTATTTCTTCTATCACCTACCACACACAATCGCCTAATTCGCCAACACTACATACATACAGAGGAGCTAATCAGCAGGCAATTCAAGTATTTTTTGAAGCGAGAAACGTGCTGGCATCCTGCTGGTTCCTTTAATCGATTTAAGGTGCCAAAATGTTGTCAAACAATTTGACAGTTTTTGTAAAAAAAACTGTAGGATTAAAGTAAAAGATGCAAGTTTCCTGCTTCAAAAAAATACCTGAATTGGTCTGCAGTCTTGTCTTGTCGGCAAAGTACTGTCTGTCTTTAAGTCTGATAGACGAGCATAGCAATCGGTAGGAAATTAAAATGTATACACATAAACTGGAGGCTGCGTGCCTGCGCTCAGAGGGGCTAATGAAGCCGCGTTTGGTGAAACATATTTTACACTGGAGACCTATGATGACATTGAAATAATGCTGCAAGCATCGTCAATATGAGTTGAACACACACACGCACACATACACACATGCACACACACACTCACACTAACTAAGGATATTATCTAAAAAAAAAACTTATCTTTTTTAATTTTATATTTTTCTTATGATTTCTTTTGCCACTTAATAATGTAACATTGAAGAGAGGGGCCTCTAGCACAGGTATATCTTTTACTTAAAAGGACGCCCCTATGTAAGATTTACTGTAAAAATTTGAACGAGTTTCTGCAATAAACCTTTATTTATTTATTTATATTTCGTTTCATACTCGAAATCATAACTGCAAGGTTGCACATTCAGTCGGCAGTTGGAGACTACTTACATTCTAATTGCCTTTAAGCTGTATACTACTACTACTGCTACTCGTAAACAGTTGTATAGTTTACAGTTGCGACTGGATGTGCAGTCTACTTCTAGTTAGGAATATGACAGGAAATATGTTTCACCAAACGCGGCGATAATAGGTCCAATGATCGTCGTTACTGTAGGGCCAATTCAATAGATCACATTTGACACTTCATCAAAATTTGACAACATAACCTTGTAACGGCGGGCATAAAATATTATTTATTTTTTCGAAGTTAGAACTGCATAATTGCTTAACTTTTTTCAATTACGATTACATATTTGTTGTAATAATGACAAAACAAGGTAATTTTACGATTTACTTTCACTAATAAACCATTCTAAATATAATAAACAATTTCTGTTCTAAAGAGAACTGAACGTCGTTACAATGTTGCGTCAGTGAACCCTTTTTCTTTTAAAACACTACGGATGTTACCCAAAAAAATCGAAAGTTGATAAGTAGATTCGAATGCAATGATTATGTACTGTTCGAATTACATATGTTTGAAGTCCGTATCGATTCATTCACTCTAATCGATGTTTTTAAGCAGGTCATCTCACTATGAAGCTAAAACTGACAGATGTCAAATGAAGGGTACAGGGAAAGAAGGATCATAGTCAACTTATTTTCAATATTTAATTAACAATGCCAAGAAGTTAAAAAATACACAAGCTATCGAACTGCAAAACCAGATGATGCTAAAATATAACAATTTACACACAAGACTCAAATACAAATTACTACGGCTGTAAGAAATAAAGGAATGAAGAAAAACATTTATTCAAATATCTCCAAACTAATAATGTTTGACAGTGACCCTTCTTTCCCTGTACCCTTCAAATGTGATCTATTAAATTGGCCCATGATTAGCTGTTCTAATAAACGCAAGTCTACTTACTGAGGACATTTATTATGTCCAGAGGCGGAACTGTCCAGTTTGAGCGAGTACCCCGGAGGGCACTCGACGACTGAGCAGACAGGCGGGGGAGTCACTCCACCAGGTCTGTAGGGAGGCAGCTTGGGGATGCACTTGAACTGCGCGCACTCCTGCTTGGCAGGCTGCTGGTTGTTGCTCACGTCAGGCTTGTCTAGAGAGAATGCCTGGTTCGGCCGCGGTGGAGGTGGCATACCTGTAGGGGAGTCTATGGTTGAGTATCTGGAGCTTGAGAAGCTAAAGAAGTGATGTAAAGGTGATGGGATTCCTATACTGTAGAAAAATCTGCATCTCATTAAATAAGGTCTTATTTTAATAATCCACGATATTTTGCATAGTGCCTTATTAAGTGCTAAAGATGATGTATCTATCACAAAAAAAATAATCTGATGGTATAAACATATTTTCTGTTATTTTATTTTTTAATAAATCAATCAATTAATTAATTTCCTGGTTCTTTTAGGTGTGGCTAGCATGCACGGCGCTAGCTATCAGCGCTGGGCCATTTTCTTGCATGGATGTTATAACCACTTAGAGAACCAGTAACGAAATAAATCACATCTAAAATAATTTTGACAAAAAATACAACTGATTTCATTTTCAGTGATACCTATATTATCTTCAGCATTCACTAAGACGCTATGCAAAATATCGTGTATTATTAAAGAAAGACCTAATCCCCCTTATTACAAAAGATGGTCTAAGAAAAACCTAGGTTTTAAAATAGCCCCGTCTCTTTTTGTTAATGACAGAAAGTAATGGGTATATTTTAAAGCTGGGTTTACCTTAGTCTTGGTTTAAACCATCTTTTGTAATAAGGCCCTATGTAATCAATTAGTTAAGGTGTTTCACCCCTCCGTGGTTCGGAGAAACGTTAAACCATCGGTCCCGGGTGTCATACTACTTGTGATACTATAATACGTACCTACACGACAATTGTTACTGGTAGTCAGAAGCTCGAAAGTCTTACAACCGGTCTAACCTTAGGATGTCGGCATTGTCCAGTGACTTTGTTGCGGAGGTCTGATGGCAGTAACCCGTATAAAATACTGGTATTTAGCTGCATCTGGTAATACTGGGAGCTGAACCCAACATAGTTTTTAATTGGAAGGAGTTAGATTGAAAAGGAGAGTAGAACAATTTGCAAATGTATTTTAGTGGCCACGACGAAATTGAAAAATGCTTACCATATCCTCCTTTAGAGTAACCGGTCTTCGCGAATCCAGTCTTGGCGAATCCACCCTTAGAATAACCACCCTTAGAATAACCTCCCTTTGAGAATCCTCCTCTCTGGTACCTCTGGTAGGAGTACCTCGGTCTTGGCGGCGGAAGTTCAGAAGCAGGTCCATATGTAGAACGAGAGGAGCTTGGCTGAGAAGTGCTAGTGTAATGGATGCTGTATCCAGGTGGACATTCCACCTTCGGACATTCTGGGGCTGAAAGAATATTCTGGTGCTCAGGATTTTAGTTGTAAGTGCATATTTTGTGGGTTATCTTAAAATGGTTCAGTGTTATTGTTATTTTTGGTTATTAATAATTTTAGTAGTCTTGCAAAGTCAAATTTTGGAGTCAAAATGCCAATTAGAAGTTCAAATAGTCATCTTGTGTAGTAAACTGTTCTTAAAATATTTAACTCAATTGGTCATGGTATTAAACACGTGTATAGGTTCCATAATAGTCAAGGCGTTTGCAAGGTCAATGTACTGTTTTATACTACCCTCAAGGACTTTGCCTCTCTTTAGAGATACTATAAAAGGGCGATCAAGTAGCGATATTGGGTAATCTGAAATCAAGGCATCTTTTTCAATATTCAGTGCTTAAAAAGACAATGGTATCGATTCTATTGTTCACAAACTAAACTAAAGTTAGAGAATTGCTATCTTTTACTAACAGACAGCGCGAGAAAAGGACGCTGATAGACGCCAAACTAGTTTTCGCTTTGAACTTCACCGTGCTTTTAGTCGACATGTTCTGGGGGCCTACTCCCTAAGTCCGTCAACGAAGTTAGACGCCCGTCCGAAAGTAGCCCGAAACGTAGGAGTGAACAAAACAAGTGTCAAGTTCAACTTTTCGGACGGGCAAAAACACGTCGGTAGTAGAGACAACTGTGTCATTCATTCTTAGTTCGGGCCCCGAAATAATCGTATGTCCGTAGGTGATAGGGAGTAGGAAACGCTCGTAACTAAGGCCGAAACCACGGACTTCGTGCTTAGGGAGTAGACCCCCTGATGTGTAGTCTAAATTTGAATGGAAATAATTCAACTAAAATTGACAGCTCTTATTTACGTCCGTCTCTTTCTTATTTTATCAGAGTGAAAAAGATGGCAATAGCTTAAATAAAATTTAGTTTGTGAACAACAGTATCGGTATTTCAACCCAGTATCGTCTCTCACACGATTCATGGTAATAATCAGTTCTTACCACGTGTTTTTGTTTTTATTTTATGGTCAGATTTAGTATTCTTAATAGTTTTGGTACGTTGAGGTCGGGTTTTGGTGTAAGCAGGTCGTTTCTTCGGTGAAGTTTTTAATATTCTTGGTTTAGACCTAGACGAGCCAGCGAAACGGTATCCTAAAACCATATATACACATCATTGTTTTCCTTCCAATTCAATACCAAGTAGGTATAAACTTCTTATTGAAATTTAGAATTTTTTATTCATAAAATACCTGAGAACAGCATTGTTTTTGTTACATCATAAGTCAAGTCAAAGTGTATGTTAAATCAAATTAAATAATGTTTAATGGAACTGTCCGAGCGATTGTTAATTAGCTGACGAAGGAGGCTGTCCCATTTCAAAACCTAGTAAGGGCTTAAAACGAAATTTTACAGGAGAGCGCATAAACATTAAACCGGTCAGCCTTTGAAAAGTATTTATGTTAGGTAAAACCATGTGGTTAAAGTGACTTACTAGGTTTTAAAATGATCAGAGGCAGTGAATGGCACTTACTAGGTATCGATGCTTTAACATATCTGCTTATTATGTGAGTTTTCAATGCTGGTGTTTTTGTATTTGGTAGAGACTTTCTAGGTTAGCAAGATTATGCAATAAAACGATTTTTTGAAAAAGTGTCCCTTACTAGGTTTTGAAATAGGACAGCCGAAGGTGTTGTATGTAAAGCTAACGAGGTGAAAGAAAACCCTAATATTGGAGATTTACAAGAGTTTGAGTGAATGGAGCGAATTCATGGTCACGAGACGAACTTTTCTTTTTACAGTAAAGAGCAAATATAACATTCTCGTCTGAAGAAAAGGTCGAAAACAGCTGCGGCTTCTAAAAGGATGATCAACGTATAAATTATTAACACATCAGTTGCAAATCACATGCTAAATTCTGTGATTGGGGATGTGCTGGGAATAGACGCGTGTTGTAAAATTCAACAAAACTTAGCACGCTTGGTGGTAGGATCTATACGATCAACGTGGCTATCTACCACCTGAAAATTAAAGTGTTCCCGAGTGTGTATGTGAGAGCCAGATGGGTATAGGAGAGTCCTTTTATATCTCCATTACTTGGATTACTGTGCTCCATTTTAGACCCTTTTTGTGCTAAGGGGGCGTTCAAGTATAACGTAACGCAATTTTTGAAGATTTTTGACCCCCCCCCCCCCCCCCTCCATGTAACGCGCCGTAACGTTTTTCTGTACCCCCTTCCCTCTCCCTAAACGTTACGTAACACACGCAAGTGACCATTTTTAAGTCACATTTTTGTTGCGCAAAGTGCCGGAAATTCGCTAAAATACCTTTGTTATTGTTTTAATCGCGTTTGCGGTAATAATAAATAAAACAAGACATTTCTAGGGTTAGAAAAAGGGTTGTCAACTTGGGAGAACAAAATAAAATGACGTACAATACAATCGAGGGATTCCCCGTAAAACATAATCGAAAAGGGTTGCCAACTTGGGAGATTTTAATTCCCTAGTTTTATATAAAAACAACAATGTTACGTAACTCGTTGTTCGAACCCCCCTCCCGCCCCTATAACGCATCATAGCGTTTTACAAGACCCCCTTTCCCCCAAATTGCGTTACGTAACACTTGAAGGCCCAACTGGTGCGACTAGGTCCACGTTACATACCATAATTCACAATATTCTTGCTAAGTCTACAGTACTCACGTTTAGCCGTAGTAACGATAGCAGCAACAGTAGGAGGTGCTTGAGTAGTGACGACAATAGCCTCCGTGACAGTGGTCCGAGGCGTGGTGACCGTGGTACTGGTGGTGGTGGTACAATCCTTCTCATCATCCGGACAGTCTTGCAGGCCGTCGCACCACTTCTCTAGAGGAAGGCATAACTTGCTGGTGGGACAGATCTTGGTGCCGGAGGGACAAGGCTCGCAGACGCACTCGCAGGTTGATGGAGAGAGCTTTGGTACTAGTTCCTAGGGAGAAAGTGGAGAGATGTTGTATGAGTTGCGAAATAAGTGAAAAATTGTTTAAAGGTACAGACGCCAGCAGCACATCAAGCTACCCGAAACTGACAAATTTTCCTAATCAAACCTTGAACCTAATGCTTTTGTGATAAAGACGAAAATCTATTAAAGAAATTTGTCAGATTTGTAGTAGCTTTATGTGCTGGCATTTGTACAACCTCAACCGAGAGCAGGGCCGTCTTTAACCTATTGAAGGCCCTGGGCACATTAGGACCCCTATGACCTTGATAGAGCACTATTTTGTTACAATAGACAAAGAAATGAGTTACGCAAAGTTCTAGATTTATTTTTATTTCTTTAAAGTCGCATTAAATGAATAGATAATAAAATAAATCCACAAAAGAGAGTAGAGTAGCTTCGCACATGCAAAAGCAAATAGGTATTAGTAATTAGGTAGTCAGTCATTATCGTTTGATTTTTTTGAAATAAATATGTTTTTTCAGTAACAAATATCGGTTATCGTTTGGTGATCTGGCAGAAACTAGGGGGTCCCTATCGAACGGCCCTGGGCACCTGCCCAGAGTGCCCAGTGGGAAAGAGGGGCCTGACCGAGAGTTTTAAATACGGATTTAGTTTGGGACTGCTCTCTTATTAGTCTATTGTACAACCATTGTTGCCAGACGTCCCAATTTTTAGCACTCTCAGGACGCGTTCCGCCAGAACACTGTGCGGGACGCGGAAAATCCTGCTATTTAATTAAGCACGATAAATTGAAAAGAATCTGTCATTAAAGTAAGGATTTCACGAGACGAGCGAGTGGTGGATGATGGGCGACTGAGCGACGCGCGGATTTCTACGTCTCGATTTTTCTGTCCTAATCCCGCTTTTTTTTCATTTGGACCCGGATTTCCTACCGGTATTTGGACCTTCGGCTCATACAGTACGCATAAACAAGGAAAAAAAAAACAGTCACCAGCTCCACGCTAGGTAGGTCGGTGAAAGCAGCGCGAATCCAATTATCCTGCCCATAACCAAATTAGGCTTTTTTTTTTATTTTATTAGGAAAGAATTTTCCTAGATTTCTGCACAACGGCTATCAATTAATTAGCGGCGACACAAAATGTACTGCAGAAGCTTTTAAACATTCTCAACCTTGTTTAGTGGTCAAATGGCTGAATAATTAAATAAGCTCAAAATTTTATGCTATTTAAGAGAATCTGTCTTATCACTTACCGGAGCACATTTGCATTCCTTGACGGGCTGGCAGTCAGTAATACCGCCAAGTTTGCACACGCACTCGTCGCAGTTGGCGCCGCGGAATGTAGAACCTACAGGGTAACTGTTGAATACGACATTTATATCAGTTCAAGGATAAAAGTAGGACTAGGTATCGTTCCGAGAGAAAAGATAATGCAATAAATTTAATAAAAGTCTTTGTTTAGGTCCAACTAACTAGGACGAGATTCACAGACCCCACTTAGGGAGAAACCACACGATGCGGTGCGGCTCCGGCGCAGCGCCTGAGCGGTGCCGCTGCGGCGTAATATATGTATACAAATGTCCATGGTATACCACACGGTGCGCACGCTCACCGGACCAACACGAGGGAGGAGGGTGTTTGCGCCGGAGCGACACCGCTCCGGCATCGCAAACCGCAGATGTGTTGACGGAGAGCCGTTCCACACGCAGAGCGTGGCTCTTGCGACGCCGCGTACTACGTGTGCACGCTGATGCGGCAAAATGGTCGCCGTGCGGCGGCGCACCGCACCGTGTGGCTTCTCCCTTAGACATTACTTTGCCATATAAAGTAAGCATTTCATGCAAACGTATGAACCTTATTCTTATATAATAATATTCATATTTGTATAAGCGCATGTGAATAAGCGTTTCATACGAATATCAAATAGAAATATTTATTCGCAGGAGATATATGGTATACATAGTACATGTTAAAAAAAATTATAGAGCTTAGCACATCTCACCTGTACAAGGTATGCGAAATTGAATTACTTACTAGGTAAGTAGATGCTTAGTGAGTTTACAGTTATTAATTTATTTTAAAAATTCACATAAATGTATAAAATCAATTTTCTATCAACCATTGTCTTAACTTTGTTTTAAAGGAGAATGGGCAAATTTCATATATCGGAAACCCATATCCAACAGAAACGGCTTGTATTGGTATTTGTCAAACTTAATGTCCTAAACAATCCTGCATATTTTTTCTTTCCTCGGCTCCGGCCGGACCCATGAAAATGAGGTCAAAGATTGAAAAAGTGTCTGTTCGTGTATTATTGAAATTATTAAATATTTATTCTAATCATTATATCGCAGTGCACTGTGGGTATAGGCAGCTCCTATTAATCGTCACCACACCAGGTGCTTGCTCAGAAAATGGATTAAACATTACCAAAGTTGTAAAAATACTTTCTTCTACTTTCTTCTCTTCTTATTGAGCGTGGGATATTGTTGAAGAGTTAAATAGGCTATTTTTTTTTTATGAAATGTGCTTCTACATGTATCTATTTTTAACTTAGTAGGTAGAGGGTACTAGGGAATCCCTCTGTCTCTGTTACTTAAACATGCGACTAGGGTAAAATGCAAAGTCAATTCTTTTTTTTTTAACTCTCTCTCTCTCTCTCTCTTTATGTAATACTCACGACATGAACGACTCGACACAAGGACACTGGTCCCTGGTGACGCAGTTCTCTCCGTCGTAGTACTTCGACTTGCACTCGCAGGTGTCGTCACTAATCTGCACTCCGGGACATATGCCACAGGTCACTCGCTCTGTTATTGATGGCTCTCTGTAGCGAGACGTAGTTACTTCTGGAAGCTTCTCGGTTACGGCTGGAGGAAAAACAATCAAGTTCATAATACAGACAAGGCGTTAGAATCACTTTTGGATAAAACTTTTTGTTAGAAGACAGATTTTCATTGAAAGCATTTAAGATGCATTTAATACAATCAACCAAAGAGGCATACAGGCAACTACAATTCGTATTTTAGCAGAGTTATGCGTGTGTTGAGTGGCCAAGGTCTTGCCATGGCTTGTCTGAGCGAGTCTTGCGTATAAAATGTAATTTACGAACACAATGTTAATTGCTTGCGTGAGGCATTGATATCCATTGTTTGCCTGTAGAACTCTTTTGTTGACTGTAAAGAAAAAACAATGAGCTGTGTCTACACTTGCGCGCACGTGCGTTCCGCGCATTCTTTGGGCATAGGTACTACGTGAGAGTGTGGACGCGTTCGTGAACAGTTTTCGTGAATTGTTGGCGAGCAGTTGATGGACAAATGTGCATACTAAAAAAAGGGAATTTATACAAGATATTTTCTGTCCACGGCAACACTTACATTCAAAGGTGATTACAATATAAACACAGAAAAACTCACGGTAAGGCTCGAAGCATCCAATCGGCTCAATTCTCATCTCAATATTATCCTTCCACGATATAGGCAACACCTTCAAATATTGCGCGTGTATCGGTGGTCTAAACTCGTTTATAACTGTGGTATCCCTATCGAAGTTGCCCGGGAACAGCTTGTCGGCGCCGGAGTCGTCTATCACTGGGTTGAAGGTGGACAGGTCTGACGTGTACATGATCTTGTAGGTTGGCACCCAGCCGTAGGGACCACCCTTCGTCTTGACGCCGGTTATGTTCCGCGGGGAGGTGAAGTTGAACTGGGTAGGAAGTTGTTTGAAGATAAATGTTTTGCAGTTGTTAAGATAAAATCACGCCTGTATTCGCTGAAGGGTTGGGCAGAGGTGTATAGAAACACCCTCATTTCACTGTTATATTTAAGTCCCATGTAATAGGGTGCGAGCCAGGGCGAGCCTATTACCATCAACTGGACACAAATCCAGACACCAGGCTACTACCATAGTCTACCTATATCTTACTCCTTACAGTCGGTCAACGTAGAGCATTGTCGCAGAGCAATCGTGCGGGGGGTTGCGGGGTGAAGGGGCGGAGGTTATGTCCCGAGTAGCCATACTGCACACTTGGGACATAACCTCTGCCCCTACATAATTTTGACATTTCATAGGACCTGTCAAATGTATGGGCGTTGACCCACTGTATGTAGTAAGTAGGTACACTGTGCTACTACTGAGAAATTCCACGCGGGAAATCCCAATAACACTGCCCGATCTAGAGATCTAACTCAGGATCTCACGTACAGCAGTTGCACTTGCGACCACTAGACCAACGAGGCAGTATTTGCTATAAAATTATAGGAAAAACGGCAGCCATTGCTATTCACAGGGATCATACATACACAGTATAAAAATTGGATATATACTTGTATAGTTACGCGTATTTCCCTTTCCGTGTCCAACTGGCGACACCGGTCTCGCGAAATCCGCACGCTTTTGTATTACTACGGAATTCTACTAGCCCGTGTTCAATTCGCGTCAACTGGGCACGCCTTTGTGATTAAGTGGCGCTGGGGGAGGTTATACAAAATAGTGTTCAGTTGAACTAAACACTTTTTTGACTTGATTCTTGACTGTATGAGTCTTCAAAAGCGTGTTAAATTAGCGACGGTATTAGTTGAGGTACTGCTTTCCTTGCTGACACTTGTTTTCCAACTAACTAATTTGAAGAGCGAGCGAAGCGAGCTCGGGAATTTGGGACACCCCGAGTTACTTTAAACCCTGCAGACAGAAATAGGAGTTCCGTCGACTCTTTCATTTCAAGATCTTTGGTAATTTCACTGAAAATCCTTTTAAACTCTTCCAATCATGCCCGCACGATTTATTCAGAACATTTACGAACGCGCTAAATCAGCACGGATTTGTTTTGAACAGACCAATTAAAAAACCGTGTTCAATTCATCTGCACACTGTTTTGTAAAAACCTCTTTTAACGTTGCTTGATCGCAAAAACGTGCTCAGTTGACGTGAGCTGAGCACGGGTTGGTTGAATTGTGTAGGTAGTAATACAAAGGCGTGCGGATTTCGCGAGACCGGTGTCGCCAGTTGGACACAGAAAGGGAAATACGCTATAGTTACAATAATAATAGCATGTGAATACTTTTTTCAAGTTATTGTTGATGAATCAACTTCAAACAAAATTCTCTTTACGTTTGGTTGACGAATACCAAAAAGCAAAAGCTACTAAAACAGCTATTTGAAACAGCTCAACACTAAATCTTTTTGAATTAGAAATTGTAGGTAATCATCCTTTGTCACATTAGCAGATATTTAAAATTTGTCTTACCATAGAATCTGATCACTCACCATGATCCATTCTCCAGGAGTGCTGTACAGCGGTCTCCAGCCCCTCTCTCCATCCAGTTTGAAGAACTGCCTCGCCTCATTGTTGGAGCTCACTTCTATATTCTCCACCGGCAAGTCTGCGCCCAGGCCTAGCGGCTCCGTGCATTGTATAGGTTCCTGCTTAGGAAATCAATGATTCCAATGTAATTAATTTGGTCATTAAAGTAATTATGGAACATTAAAGGCGACAGGTAGCATTGTCAGAAGAAGACTTCGATGATTAACCTTACTTTGCCATCATCAACTCGTTTCAAAACACACATGGTATAGATCATAAATATTATGGTACAAGTTTTAAGGTGCATTAAAAGAGCCTTCACGAGTGACGATGCTTAAGGACGTCATTACAGCACGAGCTATTTTCGTATAGCTCGTGACGACACGAGGGAAGAAGAAAAATCATCCAAAATTCTATGTCGCGTCCCTCCACCATAAGATAATGAATGGCATTATACTCAAATGCGGCAGCGCTTCGTGCATGGGTGTCCAGAGTCTCCATAAATAAGGCTTGTCTGTCGCAGAAAGAGACCTAGTTTCATCCGGCCAGAGTTTAATAACAGGCATGTTGACAGCATCAATAAATTGCAAATCTAATTAGTCCGCCAGTTAGAGTTTTGAAAAATAACGGACACATATTTTTTCTTTTGATAAATCTAAGAATATTTGGAAAGATAAAACGCATCAAAATTCGAGAGTGGGGGCTTGTGACGTCAGAAGCAAGTAAAAATTGCTTGTGACGTTTTGCCAATTTTAAAAGTGTCGTATCTTCGTCAATTTTGGTTTACGTAACAAAATAAAAAATACGGGTCAAATATTTTTGAATAATCTAGCTGACGGGCTAATTAGACTTTTTCAGTCAAATACCCTATTCCAGCCGATGGCTGTCCGCGTATAAACAGTTTTTTTTTGTTATTTGTCTTGGTCGCGTAAGCGCAGACAGGGTCTAAGATGGAGCACACGAATCCAAGTAACAGAGCTATAGCGGGATTCTTCTATACCCTTCTGGCTCTCACATACACACTCGGGCACACTTTAATGTATTCGTGGTAGCTAGCCAGGCAGACCTTGTAGATCTTACCAATAACGCTACGTTCACACGGAGTCACGTTTTGCCGAATCCTATTTTCATCGGATCTGGAAAAACCGAATGTTGTGTTCACACGGCACATCTTGCGTTGCCGTATACGACGGCTCCGAATTGGGGTTCAGTGTGAACACACGTCTCATGTCCCTCCCCACCCACTCCCCCTCTTGTGCGAACAGACATGTATTCGGTTTCAAGATCCGGCAAATAACCGAATCTACACCTGCTTTTATCGTATGAACGCATGTATTGAATGCGCTATGCCACTGCACGGGATCCTACATTTTGCAGTACGGCCGGATCGGTTTGTAGTCACCAAATCGGATGTCAACTTCAGCAAGATTCGATTTTTTTGCCGTGTCTTGAAACTGAATGCATGTATGAACTCAAGTATTGAAATACTGTTGCCACTAAACCGAATCCTGCAAAAAACCGATTCGGTGGAGAAACACACAACGCCGTGTGAACGTACCGTAAGTGTGTTGGGTACTTACAGTGATCGTAGTCCTAGTGGTCTCCATTTCGGAAGGTTCCTTGCAACCGATGAGCTCGAACCTAACGGCGATCTCCTCGTGCCACGTCAGCGGCTGGACCCGGAATACCTTGGCTTCTACGGGAGGTTCTATCATCTGCTTCAACGGCGTGCTATGGTCTACTGGGCCACGGAACACCTGGTGGATACGGTAAATTTTAGGTAATGATCGATTTAATTTCTTGGAAGAGTAACCTGCTGTCTCTGGGGCAAAGATTTTTCTTTCAGATGGGTTTCAGTATACTTGATGATGCAGGACTTAACGTACAAGTCCGAGACGGGCTGAAAACTGCAGACTGCAACCGCAGACCGCAAGTCGCCATCGGAATAGCGACTTTAAGGTGTGCACTTTAAAGGTGCTATTCCGACAGCGACTGCAAAACTGCAACCGCAGACCGCAGTCGCAGATCGCACCGCAAGCGATACTACTTTTTAACCGACTTCAAAAAGGAGGAGGTTCTCAATTCGGTTGTATTTTTTTTTTTATGTTTGTTACCCCATATTCCGTAATTTATGAACCGATTTGACAAATTCTTTTTTTGTTGGAAAGGGTATACTTCCCGATTGGTCCCTTATAAATTTGTTATTATTAGACCATGAACTTCAGAGATATGGAACGGAACTCCTCATCGGATCAAAGCAAAATTCTCAAATTACTAATATTGCTTTGTTTATATTTGTTGTTGGGAACTGACTACTGGAAAAGAGGAGGGGGTGCGTGTCCTCCCCTCCCCCCCTTTGGAATGTTTTCATTATATCGTGTAAGGTATCGTTTGAAAGGACTTTTTATGCCCGACAACGTCAAAGCCAAAAAGAAGGGTTATGAAGGAGGGGGTTAAAATTATGACACTAAAACGTATTTAATAAAAAATAAACTTTAAAAAAAGTAAAAACCGACTTCAAAGAAATACTAAAACGAGTAAAATAATTACCATATTATAAAATTAACAGTTTCAGAAGTCGGTGCAACTCTACACTGAAGCAAATAGAAGCCACCGACTTCTGAAACTGTTAATTTTATAATATGGTAATTATTTTACTCCTTTTAGTATTTCTTTGAAGTCGGTTTTTACATTTTTTAAAGTTTATTTTTGCAGTTTGCGGTCTGCAGCCCGTCTCGGACTTGTACCTTTAAGGCTACAAAAGATCCACTTACAAGTTCATATTATTCGTTAAATTATACACAAACTTCGTCGACTTTTCTAAGTGGCTGAAACATCAAATACCTATAGAAGTTATTTGACAAAGATAATTACCGTCAGAGGATTTTGACGGAAAACGTGGCAGATCGTGATTGGTATTTACTTTAACCAAGAAGACAATGATTGGATTTCATTGTCTTCTTGGTCTTTGAATCGACAAAAAACATTTTGGTTATTACCACAATTTCTAGAAACGTGAAACGATTTAAGAAAGTAAGAGTAAGCTGATTTTAGGCTGGCGTCGATTACAGCCGAAACGCGTCGAATCGAGTCGAGTCGCATTTGTTCCGTGCGAGGCGAAACGGTCAGTAATCGCAAGTCGTTAAAACAGAAATTCGCGTGATAACCTATGCGCGCGAGTGATGCGATTCGGCGCGCTGCGGTTCGCCGCTAGTGGACGCAGTTTCATACTAAATATATAAACGGTCGCGCGGGCCGGACGTTTGAGTGGATATGGGCGAATTTCTTCGATTCAATTCGACTCGACTGGACGAGCCTAGTGGACGCCAGCCTTTTAACGAAAATTAATTATCTGGTTAAACAACCACTTCGATTTCTCAGAAATGTAGTACCTAGAACTTTAGCTAAACGGTTGTTCAACCAGAGAATCACAGTTGGTGAACACCAGCCTCGGATATTAGATACTAACCTTCGGTTTACCATCAGGGCCATTGACAGTGGAGAACGTGTTTCCATCATCACCATACATGACATGGTAGCTGGTGACGTACTGGTCGAACAGTGGGCTGCCTTGCATCACCACGCCGTACACTGGCTCGCGACGAGGAAGTTCAACTTGGATGTACTGGTTTGTGTCTTGGATTGCTGGGTTCCAGCTACCGGCTGTTGACAATTCATAAGTGTTTTTTTTATCTGATCATTTGGCAGACAAGCTTTGGTTACTGCCGCTTATGTATATCCACCGACAGTGCTGATAGTAAACTGGGCTGGAGCTTAACGTCGCATACAATTTGTATCGAAGCAAGACCTCCATAGCTCAGTGCTGGTGAAGACCAGGGGGCTTACTATGACCTCTTAAAGCAGGACAGAAGTTGTCTGGATGTTGAACTGCCCTGCTTTTTTGTATTATGACATCGTTAGAGCAGGCCTGCGACAGGCCTGCTACGTTGACGTTTACGAAATCCGTTCACCTTTTTTTTGTATAGACTTTTCGTACCATGAACAAGCATTACCGTTCAGCTTGGTTCAATAGTCGTTCACCTTTAGTACTGTCATGGTACGATTTTTAGCGATTCAGAAGTAGGCCTGCTTTTGAACGGAAGTTGACTGGCTGGCGTTTGAACGTTTTCATAAGAGGTCATAGTAAGCCCCCAGAAGGCTAGAAGTCATCAATTACCAGCCCAAAAGTGATGGAGCTCTTGCTTCGGTACAATATGAACAGCGTCGTTGAGTTCCGGGCCGGTCCCGGCTCTATCATGCCTCGGATGAGTGTAAACAGACCTTTAGTAGGCTCTTGGTGGAGCGGGTGTCGCCTGGGTGGCCAAGGTGGGCCAGTTTCTGTTACACGAAAAGGATCCAATCCACAAAATGGTCAAAAATGAGTTAAGTGCACCAAACTGATGCTAAATATCAATACTATCGGCCAGTAAAAAAAGGTCCAAGAAAAACAACTGTTTAACAATTTTTATCAACCTCGGAACCAACCCATAAAATATGGCACGTCAAACATCTCCCAAACTTCAAACGTCAATATCTCTAAAGTGACTTTGTGTGGATTGGATCCTTTTCGTGTAACTACGTCCTTTTTATGTGCCAGACATTTTAAAAGATTTAAGAAGATGGAAATAACAGTTCTGTAATTCTGTTATCTCCTATTGTTAAAGTTTGTTCCTTACCTGTGATATCAAGTGGATGTCCGTTTAGTTTAGCGTACTGCGGTTCAAACAGTCCGCTGGCGACGGAGCTTGCTTTAAAGGCGGAGTCAGGAAGAGGCTGGTCTCCCCACATCAGATCCATATAGCTGTAATGTGATGGGTAGTTATAACACAGTGTACCTACTTACTACATACAGTGGGTCAACGCCCATACATTTGACAGGTCCAATGAAATATCAAAATGATGTAGGGGCGGAGGTTATGTCCCAAGTATGCAGTATGGCTACTCGGGACATAACCTCCGCTCCTTCACCCCGCAACCCCCCGCACGATTGCTCTGCGACAATGTTCTACGTTGACCGACTGTAAGGAGTAAGATATAGGTAGACTGTGGTAAAGTTTTCTATGTTAAAATAACTATCAATGATATAATACTTTATTTTTTCATTATATTACTTAATAAGTGAACATTGAAAATTGTTGTAATTTTTTAGTATTTATTACAAAAGGAGGGGAATAAAACGTATATCATTCAAAAGGTACTGTGGCATAGATGTGTGTGTGTGTGTGTGCACCAAAAAAACAAGTGTATGTTGCCGTTAAAGCAGATAAAACAATGGTCGAATTTCGACCACAAGCGATACTAGTTCTCATAAATATGGGAAAGACCTTTGGCCAGTAAAGGGACAATACAGTTATGTAACAAATAAGTCATAGACATATCTCAGGACTTCTCTAATTGTGGCAGACATTCATTTCATCATAAATCAATATTTTTGGATACAAATAAAATAGTTTGTCTTTTTTCTTGGAAATGTAAAAAAAGAAAAAACTCACCTATCCGGGTTACATTCAGGCGGCGGACTCACAGTACTCGGTATAATCAAAGGAGCAGCGATTGTGGTCGCTTTAGTCGATGGAACAGTAGTCGGCGTAGACGGCACTGTCGTAGGCGTAGTAGGCGTCGTAGCCGTAGTCGGCGTAGGCGTCGTAACCGTCGTAGAAACCGTAGTCGATTCAGACGGAGGTATTGTGTACGTAGACCTTATCGTCACGTCTGGTGCCGTCTCCGTGGTAGATACTGGTTCCGCACAGCCGATGAGTTCGAACCTGACGGCGATCTCTTCGTGCCAGGTTAAGGGACGGATGCGGAGGACCTTGGCTTCGATTGGAGGTTCAATCATTTGCTTCTTTGGAGTGTTGTTGTTTGCGGGTCCTTCGAATACCTGGATATTGGTGAAAAGTTGTACAGGTTTGTATAATTTGTTTACAGGTTTGTCGAAAAGGGGTACTAAATCCGTGAGCCACCTAGTGTCACTGATGACTGTTAAAAAGTGTTAAAATTCGATGATTTTTAAGGAAACATACTTCGGTTTAAAAAAAAAAACATCCTTGCTTTAGTTGCAAAAGAAAATGGAGTTTTTTATCCGTGGCCTCAAATACTTATGACCTAAATGTTAGAGGTTAGGAGATTAGATTTTAGCGTATTTTTATAAAATCTTTGAACAGCTATTACTCTTAAACTACCTATTGACTTTTAGAGAAAGTTGTAGAACAAAAGTTATTCATTATTATGGGTTCTTTAACACTCTTTCGGATTAATACTTTCCGACTTACTTTGTATACCTCATAAACTCGGGATGATGAATAAAAGTTTTACAAATATAAGTTTAGACCTTGAACTTTCTGTCTGTAAGAATAAATAGGCTCGTAAGCGAAAGATGACTGCATTTTAGACTACAGCAAGTAATAACTTAGGGACTGAGAACATGCATCTCCTCTACCTTTGGTTTTCCATCAGTGTCTTTAACAGTCTCCAGGTTTTTGCTATCATCTCCATACAAGACTTCGTAGCTGGTGACGTACTGGTCGAACAGCGGGCTGCCTTGCATCTTCACGCCGAAGATCGGCTGCGGGCGAGGCAGTTCTACCTGGATGTACTGGTTTATGTCTTGAGTCGCAGGGTTCCAACTGCCGGCTGATAGGAATTGTTTAGGACACATTGTTGATGCTTCTTTTGCATACAGTGCGTTAATTCTCGAAGACGCGCCCCACTCCCTTTAGTGTTCGGTAGCCGCGTGGTGCGTATGCACACATCTCTTATTATTATCTTATATTAGAGTGTGTTTTTGGGGTGCATGAAAAGAGCCTCCACGAGTGACGATACTTAAGTACATCCGGCGCACCCTGGGCAGTCAGCCCCGCTACCAACCTTACTGACTGGCTAATCTTTTCACCACAGCATGAGCTATTTTCATATAGCTCGTGCTGACACGAGAGAAGAAGAAGAAGAGTGTGTTTGCACACATCTAACTATTGTGTGGTGATAGAACTAACACACTAGCTATTTATAATGCACACTTCTGCACTGTAGCGATTTAGACAAAGAATGAGGCGCGTCTTCGTGGATTGAACTATCTGTAAAGGTCTAAGTAAGTAAGCATCAGTAAAGAACTTGCAAGCAAAATAGCTGTATAACCTGTGTCACAATTTTTTTTTTTCAAAAAATAACACTTTTACAATATGAATGAGAAGGAATAAGTTATCACCCGCCATTTAGGTCTATTCTGTAATGGCGGAGGATAAACTACTTTTATAAGTCTTCCGAGAGAGATAGCAAATCAAGCTCAGCTTATTCTTTAAAGGATTTAGAACATCTGAATCTCCCTCTTTCCAATGTTATTGATGTAGTCTCGTTGTATCGTACCTGTTACATCAAGAGGATGTCCATTAAGTTTGGCGTACTGCGGCTCGAACAGTCCGCTGGCGATGGAACTGGCGCTGAACGCTGAATCTGGCAACGGTGCATCACCCCACATCAGGTCTATGTAGCTGTACATAAACAGAAGACAATTTTAAAGTCTGAAATATCGATTAAGCACACTTTATTATTGTTTTTAGTCTATATTGTCCCAATGTTGGGCAAAAGCTTCTCCCTGTTTCTGCCAACGATGTCGTTTAGTGGCAGTTTTTTCTTGCTGAAAGCATCTAGTTCGTAGACCCACCTTTTCCATGGTCTACCGCGATACCGTCTACCGATAAAACATACATATCCGAAATTAATACCAGTTAAGGGGCGTCAGGAGAGCACTCAGGCAGTGATGTCACCTTCACAGCAACCGTAGCTAGTAACAAGTTTTGACAGTGGTCGTGGTGCTGGTTGTAACAGTAGTGGATCAGGAGAGCACGCAGGAGGGGATGACGTCATGGCATCTTCACGGCGACCGTAGTAGAACTGTAAGTCTGGTGCTAGTAGTAACAGTAGAAGGCGAGGGTAGTGTTTGACGAAACTTACTTGTCAGGAGAGCATTTAGGAGGCGATGACGTCATGGCATCTTCATAGCGACCGTATTAGGACTGGCATGGCTGTCTTGCTAGTTGTTACAGTAGAAGGCGAGGGTATAGTGTGACGTCAGTTACTTATCATGAGAGCACTCAGGAGGCGGTGACGTCACATTCATAGCGGCTGTAATAAGTCTGGCAGTGGCTGTTGAACTAGTTGTAACAGTAGAAGGCGGAGGTATGGTGTGACGTCACTTACTTGTTAAGAGACCACTCAGGAGTTGGTGATGTCATCTTCTCAACGACCACGGTAGGACTGGCAGTGGTCGTGGCGCTAATTGTAACAGTAGAAGGCGAGGGTATTGTGTGACGTCACTTACTTCACAGGAGAATACACAGGAGGCGATGACGTCACATTCACAGCGACCTTAGAAGGACTAACAGTAGGTGTCATATTAGTTGTACCAGTAGAAGGCGAGGGTCTGGTGTGACGTCACTTACTTGTCAGGAGAGCACTCAGGCGGCGGTGACGTCACCTTCTCGACGACCGTGGTAGGACTGGTAGTAGTCGTGGTGGTAGTTGTAGAAGGCGAGGGCAGGATGTGTGGTTCTATGATGGGCTGGTGCGTAGACCCCTCGATTGGTGTGCTGATGATGACGCACTCGCTGGAGTCGCAGTGGAACTCGTTGTTAAGACACTGGCATTTGATGCAGCCGTCTACAACCACGCCGCCCGGCTGTTGGAACAGAGGTTACGCAGTTATGAGACGTTTTAGAGTATATTCAATGAACTTCACACTCAACAGTGTTGCCAATATCGGTCATAATCATGACAACAACGAAGATAATTTATAGTATTTTTTGGACCACCACAGAAGTCGTAGTAGTCGAATTATAATTTTTCTTTTCTATTTTATCAACCCTTATGATCCATTGATCAAAATAGGCCTCCATAAACCTATTTTTAAACCCCTTTGCTTGTCTTGTCGTGACTTGCAGTCTGTGGGTCAGGTATATACCGAAGACTTTCAACGACCTCAGAGTACATTATAATAACGCCTTTATGGTGTTTGTGGAGTTCCCGCGAATGGGCGTCATTTGCACATTATAAAATATATTTTTATTTATACCGCATATATAGTTTTTGATTTATGATAAAAAGACTGTAAAATACCAGTCCCTTATCTCCGGAAGTTTGCAAAGCGAAAAATCTGGAATAAATCGAGTTGATAGAAATTTATGTAAATATTACAGGAAAAATAAAACGATACTGTAACTAGCACATTTTTTACGTACAAACTAAGTTTGCAAAGGATTTTTTTGCTGATTTGATGAGCGGGTCCAAAAAAATTAAAATTGAACTTGCCAAGGTACGAAACCCTCGGTGCGCGAGTCCGACTAACACTTGGCCGGTTTTTATAACTAACCTTAACGATCTTTCCATCAGCGTAGCAGGTACAGTCTTTCATAGGCACACACGTCTTCTCGTCGCGCCAGTAAGAATTGGCGTCACATATCTTATCCACACAACCTTCAACGCACATCTGTGAAGGAAAAGTATTTTTAAATTTTTGGTAACAACAGAAAATATTTTGATGGATTTTTTCTTTTCTGTTTTTTTTTTGGTTGCGGTTTTTTGATGCTAAGCCGCCTCTTCGATGTTTAGCTGCTGTTTACGTGGAAGGCTGTGGATGGTTGACTTTTTTTTAGGGTTCCGTACCCAAGGGGTAAAACGGGACCCTATTACTAAGACTCCGCTGTCCGTCCGTCTGTCACCAGGCTGTGATAGTTAGACAGTTGACATTTTCACAGATGATGTATTTCTGTAGCCGCTGTACAACAAATACTAAAAAACAGAATAAAATAAATATTTAAGGGGGTCCCATACGACAAACGTGATTTTTTTGCCGTTTTTATAGATAATGGTACGGAACCCTTCGTGCGCAAGTCTGAATCGCACTTGGCCGGTTTTTTTTACACAGTGAGATACACACGGGTCTCTGAGAGCCTTTTCACCGTCAGTTACAGTAAATCAAAACCTTGAAATATGACCACTGATCCTATTTTAAGGCTCATTTACACGAGGATATTTTCTCGAAGCGAGACTCGTTCTTACTTTGTCTTTCTCGGCGGTGAAAACAGAGACAACATGAAACTCGCTTCGAGAAACTCTCCTCGTGTAAATCAGCCATTAGGATATGGGATCCGGTCATTACAAAACAACAACGCGGATTATTTATTTATTTATTTATACTTCTATGCACTATGGTGGTACATAAGGCGGACTAATGCCATAAGGCATTCTCTACCAGTCAACCTTTGGGTTAAAAAGAAAAGCATCGAAATAGGTACAGCAAAAAAATAAATAAAAAAGAGTTGAAAATGTTGAACTGAATACTTATACTACGAATTCCTAAGATAATTATAAATTATTTGATTTGATTATGTGATTTGCAAGGTTATGCCGCGCTTGCCATGGTCAGTCCTTGGATGGGTGACCGTTCTTCACACATCGAGGCCGCTTCGTGCCTCGGAGAGCAAATAAACCGTCGGTTCCGGGTGTCATACAAATACCTATGACAGTCGTTATGGTCGGCTCCTACATTTCGTCACCCTCCGCGCTAACTGTTAACTAGCAATTGATAATTTTTCAGAGAAATTCTCACAGAGTGACGTATCTGCTTCAAATGAATAGAAATAAATAAATAGATACCTCAGGGCTTTACGGCAACTAAGTACTAACTTAAAGAGTAAGCCAAGAGCAATATAAAAAAGTTATTAATTCATTAATATAGCCACAGCTAACGCAACTACTGAAAAATTATCAATTGCTAGTTATGACAGTTAGCGCGGAGGGTGACAATTTGGGAAAAACCAAGATTGATGATTGACTATACAGGATGGAAAAAATCAATGGGCCTATTTTTTGAATTTTTAACCGGTTCGATTACCGGTTTAAGTAAGCATGTCGAGAAATCTGTGAATGCTGTTTTGTTTCTTTTTAAAAATAATTTAAAAATAAAGGAATGTTTCCTTTAAGTAAAATAATTTATCTTAAGGATTTAAAGTGGTTTCCCTTCAGGGCCCATTGATTTTTTCCACCTTCTATATATTTGAGTGTTACCTCTCCAATACAGCGTCCTTTAGCCATAAGCGCTCGTTTGAAGTAGTCACACAGTCTGTCACAGCGATGCGCGCACGCCGAGTACACCTGCCCGGGGGGACACTGTGATGTGCTCGGTGGTACCGTGCTTGTGATTGGTGATGGTTCTGCAGAACACAGATGCATAGTAAGTTTTTTTTTCGTGCCTTGTATGATTTTATTTTATTTTAATTTCATTGAATTGCTAATAAATACCTGCAGATGTACTTGTTATTGTGGTTTCTGTTACAGTTGACTTGATCAAACCTATAAAAAATTAGATGAATTACTAATATTACATTTAAAAAAAATAAGGATACGGAACAAAGTAGCAAAAAACGCTTTTTTAATTATTTTTCTATTTTTGTTGACTACGCAGAAGACAGACAATTTTTTCGTATCACATAACCTTCTAAACCCACAGACAGACTGCCCAAAACGTATCTTCAAGCCGGGAACTATTTTAAAAACATTTTTAGTCTGATTTGAGGTAAAATGACGTTGACTTTCGGGACAGCCTGTATATAAGGTATTAAAAAATCAACTCTAAGAATTTTGTGGGGTTACTCGGTATCGAAAATTGAACAACTTTCGTTCTACAACTTTTCAAAATTCGCAATTTTTTTTATGTTGTCCGTACAAATCATTTTTTTTTTATTTCTGTAGAAAGTTATAAAAAAATACGCGAATTTTGAAAAGTTGTAGAACAAAAGTTGTTCAATTTCCGATACCAAGTAACCCCATAAAATTCTTAGAGTTGATTTTTTAACACTTTGTATATTGCACCGTTCTCTTAGAAAGCCAAAGGTTCACCCAAGGCATAGAACAGTTAACCCCAGAGGTAGAAAACCTAGTAAAAAATATACTCACACAACTTTAAGGCAGCTGCCCCACCGCCGGCGAGGAAGCGACTAACTACCGACTATTTTCTCGCTCAAGAAACGTACAAATACTCGTAGATACACATTCCGTGTAAACAAAAGAGATGCATATATTATTAGTCGATCGCTGACTGTTCACACTGCCGGCGAGGACTCGCGCCACTAGTGTGTCGCTGAGCGACCAGACCTATCAAAGATAATACTCGCTCAGCGATACTTGCTCAGCGATGCTCGCTTGGCCGACAGACCTCACGCCGAGAGATCAACCAGCGGTCATTTGCGAGTGGTGCGAGTAATCGCCCGTCGCACTCGCATACTCGCTTATAGCCCAGCGACAAAACTATCGGAACTACACACTCGCTTCTCGCTGCTCGCCAACTCGTTTCTAGTTTCTAGCTCTACTTGCTTCTCGCTCATCGTCGGCGGTGGGACAATTAAGTGCCTTAACAACACAAACACATTATTTAGTCAACTTACCAGGAGTAGTCGCTCCACACTCGGGTCTGACGAGCGCCACACTGTTAGGCCAGTCACAGATCATGGTGACATTGTTGTATAAGGTCCCAGGTCCGCACACCTTGAGGACGGGCCCGCTTGGACTACACTCGTAGAACTTGGAGCAGTCCGTCGGGTGCGGCTCGTTGGGACGGAGAGAGTTCTCGCAGAGAGATGGTTCTATTTAGAAGTAGAGAAATCTTGAGGATTCTGATAACCGTGACTAACATAACCATTCTGATAGCTCGTAAAATTCAGAGATTAAGTTTATTCAAAGCTACCTTGGCATACCATTGACCAATATTAGCCACATTAAAAAAAGTGATAATGACACCGAGTAATTTGAGATCCTGATCAACGAACAACATTCTATACCTACTCTGTTCAACTGAAGATGCGTCCTGGCATAATGAACATTCGTAAATTGTAGCCGTAAGGCCTTTTCATTGTATGGTAATGTTTTGTAGGGAAACGTCAGGACTCACCTTACGTTGAAAAGGGTATAGTAATCAGTACACTCGCAAATTTTATTACTGACTCATCAAAAGACTGACTGAAGTCTTTTTTTAAAGTCCAGGCATTTCTGCAGCGTGGTCGAACATCGTGCAGACAAATCTTCGTTCTAAGTTGCTTTTGACGTCAAATCCGGTCTCCTAGGTCATCTTATATACATGGTACAGACCAAACAAAGTCTAACAAGTGGCTTTCGCCAAACGAAGGCCCTCGTTCACCTTTACATGCTTTCGCTAGGTCATCCACGCTGTTTCCTCCGCCTTCGCTCGTAAGCCTTTGCTTGCTTTCGTTCGCTTCGTCTATACCCGGCGTTACTGGTCATAAATCGTTCGCAATCCTATCTTCTAAAGAAAAATATTTGTTCTTACCCTCGCACTCGCAGTACACCCTGATTTCAAAGTCCAGGCACTTCTTCCCGACCTCCTTGCAGAACAGTCCTCGCTGCAAGCTGCATTCTACGTCAAGTCCAGTCTCCTTGGGCGACTTGTGGTCACCTACTGTGCGGCATTCAATCTTCTTCATCATGCTCTCCTTACACATTGGTGTGCCGATAGCCTAGACATAGAAACAGTGTTTTGACTGATAGATGGATTTAAAAACTTTATTTTATGTGAATAGTGTGTAAAGTGAAAATGTAAGCTTAGTAATTTTATTGATAACCCTGTTTTAAATTTTCTATAATCTTGGCTATTATGCTCGGAGTTCTAAAATAATTATTTTTAATAATTGATTATTTTACACACGTATAATCTTTCTATATCACGAAGGCGGATGTTGTAAGTTTTATGTATTTATTAGTAAGGTTCAAATTGTAATAATTCACTCGCCTTCGTCAGACAGAATACTTGTAACACATAGCTATTTATTGGTTTTATTTATTAACCGTTAACGTCCCGACCGACGACCCGAGTCGTCAGTGCCATTGTTTATCTATTGTGTCTATAATTACAGTACTTGAGTAATTATGTAGTATTTGAATAATGTACGTAATTTATTTATTTATTTATTCGTGTATTTATTGCCCGTGGCATCACAACGGTCCTATCTGAAAACCAGCGCTGCGGTATTTTTTATATGTCGCAGCATTATGCTGGGTAAGGTGTCTTTAAAGGCCTCGCGCAGGTTCTTAATATTCTTGTTATCACTTTTTTTGTATTCTAAATTGTTTAATTTCTGTTAATGAAGGTGCGAGTTTTTTTTTCACTGCCTCGTTACATTACATTCCAGATATCTTTCTTTGCAGAAAGGCCTGTAGTCACTACAATTACATTCCAGATATCTTTCTTTGCAGAAAGGCCTGTAGTCACTACAATTACCATGCGGGGAGGTGGCCGTAGTACCAGCTTTCTTACGCTGGCCTTGAGCCCCGTTATCAGCCGATTGTCTTAAAGATATAGTCACTACTATATTTTATCAATTCTCACCAGTTCATTGGGCCGTGGCAGCGGTTCGTTGTCCACCGACTCTCCGTTGGGTCCGATCTCGGGCGCTCCCCTGTTGATCCAGCTGGTCCAGCCGGACACGCACTTCAGTGGTTCGTCGTGAGGCTTTGGCGATGTTTGCTCTTGTGGCTGGGAAAGCAAGGTTAGGAAAAGAATCAATATAAAAGATAAGCATGCTATCTGCGTAAAAAAGCAGTTCTCTTCGTTTGATAAAGTTGATGATTCTTGTAATTTAAAGTCGCAGCCAAATTGATACCACGGTCTATTATAGTACGCCTAAAATAACTTTACCGCTCTGAAACCAAGCTTTCAGCGTTCTGTTCCTCACTTCAGAGGGGTAAAGTTATTTTATGCTTGCTGTGACTATTACTACAACTATTGCACAATGTACTGTATGATAAGAAAATAATAAAATTGACGCTGAATGTGACGTTGACGTCAAATAGGGCAATCTACACTTTAAAAGCCGCGACAATTGCTAATAAGAAGTATTTAGTTAATACGGCTCAGATTAAGCACTGTTATTGAACGCGGGTTAGTTAGAACCCCGAATTATTATTTTTTTATCGTCCTGAAGTCCCCCTGGGTGCCCTTCGTCCGGGGAAGGCCAAGGGTTATGCCGGACTCTTACGGGCTAAAAACCCACGGTGTTCCTTCTCCTGACTTATGCCCGGGGTCGCGGTATTCGTAGCTGCATGCACCGCAACCCTGGCAGAACCAACCCAGCCTACCAATAACTGATATGTGAAAATAAGGTGTGACAAGGTGCGCATTGCCATTTGGCGGGTTACATCAAAGTATTCCAAACTCACAGATCCAGTAGTAGTGCAGGGCTGTCCGGTACAGATCTTCTGTTTCTTGGAGCACCTGCAGGTGTGGCAGTCGTCCTCCTCGATGACCTCCCCCTCCCCGATCTCCCGGCCATCGTCCAAGGTCATGCAGACAGGTTTGCACTTGGCGCGGGGCACGCACTCCTTGTGAGTGCTGTTCTTGTATACCTGGCCTTCGGGACACGACTTCTTGGGTTTGCAACCTGACGAGTTGGAACGTCAATAATGTTTGGAACACGCACGGGAAAAGAAAAAAAGTTTTTTAATCATATTTTCATGTTTTGCTAGACAAATAAACCTTAATGGTGTGAAAATAGAGTCGGTTGTCCATGCAGGGCCGTCTCTACCCATTTAGGGGATGTAAGGGGGGCAGGGCATCTTGGCGCCTGACTCTGAAGACGGGTATTGAGGCTTTGAGGGCGTCGAGGCCCCTATGAAGCACATACTTACATACACTCATCATTGTACCTACTTGTATACAGTATCTTTAACAAACGGTAATTTTCGAACATTAAACATTGTATATTTTTACTCTGTAACAACCATTTCGCCCTCTTTCTGTCCTCCATATTGCTACTACACACAGCACTGATGGCGGGGGCATTCTAAAATGGCTAGGGGGCACCTGAGCTAGATTCGTACCCCGGCACCAGATAACCTAGAGACGGCTCTGTGTCCATGTGTAATTTTGCTGTCAGTAATCATTCTGAGTGGATTCAAATAGATCCCTCCACAGTCACAAAGATTTGGATTAACCTAACTTGAAGCTAAATGTACGTTGAGTGTGTCTGCAAATGCGTCCTTAAATCCCCTAAAACATACTCTTAAGCTATGACGTGGAACAGGTTTTTTTTTTCATTTATAGGTAGGTATATTACTGGTTGACATTACCTTCGACGCAAGTATCCTGTACGCAGCTGGTCTTCATGTCAGGATAGTACAGAGTATTGTCACAAGTTTCCACAGGGCAAGGAGATAGGCACGCGTCGTAGTTGGAGCATTCCTCGTCACATTGCATTGCTGTAGGATAAAATAAGTTATTGAGCGTTTGTTACCTTGTTATGGATAACACGATAATTCAAGTAAAATGATTTAATAGTTGACTAGGACAGTCAGTTCATATACTCACGGCAAGTCTGCTGCGTCCTCCACTTGAAGGTGACGCCTCTGTGCGCGCACGCATGCGCGTATGCGGCCAGTGCCGTGCACGCGCACTCGCAGTCCGCGCCCGAGTCGCACGCGCACGCGTCGCGCGTACACCTCTCGATGTACGACGACGGAGACACTTCCCCGTGGCAGAGAGTGAACGGATACTGTTTCATGGTGCTGCAGATTGAAGACGCCCATTCTTTGCGTTCGGGACGTTGTTTGCAGTGATCCTGTGAACATCAAGTTTAGTCCCAGATAAGAAATCCCATTGGCTGAAGACCCTTCAGGTCACGCCAGTAAATTCCCTGTTACGTTGAAACGGTTCGCAAGGACCATCTACAAGCAGTCCAGTAGAAAAAAAAAACAGAAAAGAACAAAGTCCGTGGGGGCACAAATTAAGAATCCAATTACCTTCTATCGCCAGGCGAGCAAGTCATAAAAGGCGAGAAATCTATCATAATAATAATTGTACCCGAAAAATGCCAATGGGCTCACCCATTACATAGGATGATAGCATTAAATACAAGATGCGGAACGTGGTTGTGGAGACTCCCGTAGACATGAGTATACGAAGAACAAAACTTCAATACGACAGTGTGAATATCTGATTGAAGAGAAAGCCGTACAAACTGTCGACTGTTAAGCTCTCTTCAGAACGCAACTATCCTATTCCATGACTTACACCTGGTTCCTCAACTACACTAACAGTAAGGAGTTATTGCTTACGCCCCGTGCATCCGTCAAAAGTAATGGAGCGTGAACTAAAGTTCCACAATGTCTTTCTGTAACCTACCCTCCTCAAGCGGTCACTGGTAGCTTCCTTACCGACATCTTCGCATACAGCGTTGCCAAATTATGATTTTTAGTACAATTTATATCTTTAAACATACAATTGTAAGTTTTATATCGCATGGTCGTACTTTAGCCATCTTAACGCACTGTTCCCGCGGAGTAGACTTGGTCGTTTTGAGTCTACCGTTGGTAAGAATTAGTAATTTAGGTCTATGAACTCCCAGAAACACTTAAGTTAGAACTATCATTTTAAAACGCATTTTAAGTAATGAAGAAGTTCAGGAAACGCTTTTAAAAGTTTCGAAATAACTTGAAGCACTTACCAGAAGTCGCTGTGGTTTAGGGCATGTAGGCTTAAGCTTCCAGGAGTCAGCGAAGATGAGTGCTGATGACTCAGCCATACCACCTCCTGAGGGAGTCTGGAAGTCGTCTCGCATGTCGCCATTGTAATTACCACATAGACCTTTCACCTGAAATAGGAGCTTGGTTAGTTGATGGGTCCACATTTGGAGGTTGAGTTGAACTTCTCTACTTCATTCAGGTAACCATTCAGGTATGCTTTGCTTGCAGATAATATTCTCACTGCACAAGGATTTTCTCAATTAGTTCGTTAGTATTACTTAAAAATGGGGAGAGGCTCGTGGCTAATTAACAATCGTGCAGGTCATACGATTTGCAAGGTTAAGCTGCACTTGCCGCGGTCAGTCCGTGGATGGGTGACCGTTTATTACACTTCACGAGGCACAGAAGCCTCGTAGAGCACGTTAGGACGTCGGTCCTAGGTGTTATACGAATACCTATGATAGTCGTTACTGGTAGTTAAAAGCCAGAAAGTCTGACAACCGGTCTAACCTTAGGATATCGGCATTGCCTAGTAACTAATTGGGTTGCGGAGGTCTGGTGGCAGTCGCTCCGTGTAAAATACTGGTATTCAGCCGCATCTGGTAAGACTGGAAGCTGACACCAACATAGTTGGGAAAAGGCTAGGGAGATAGATATACTCAGTATTAAAGACCGAAATAATAATGCTTATATAAAAGACCCGCGACGGCGAAACCGGTGCCGCATCTCTCTACACCTCTAGCCGCTCACACGTCTGTTGCCCCCTTCGCCTATGTACTGGCGGCTTTTCAGGGGGCCCAGCTAGTGAGCTGGCGAGTCACCGTCTGCCAATGTATTTCAATTTTAAGCTTGAAAGGCAGACGCCGTTTTCTTCCGGCAATAGAAATTATCCAGTCCACTTAACACCCCTTCCCATAGACCAGATATTTTTCACCACATTTTACAATAGTCTTGCACCCACCTGGGACGGTCCATATGACTGTACTCCAATAGTGCAGCCGTGGATAATCCCCGGTTGGTGCCCCACCCCATTTCAGATTAAAGTTCTCAAAGGGGCCTCTGCGCTTTGGACCTGTGTCTCCCGAGAGGACCGGACATCTCTCGCACGGAAGATGAGCCGTGATTCGAAAGAGATACTTATATACTTAAATGTTTACTTACCCTTCCTTGCCAAATGGAGTCGACCTTGACATAGACCCTCATGCCGCGGTCCCACTGCAGACTCATACCCAGCGACGGAACGTCCAGAAATACGTAAGCACCCGCTATGCGCATTTTGATCCTGGACATAGCAATGTTTTAGTACAAAATCGAAATGTTTTAAAGCATTTGAAGAGAACAGCAAAAATACGGTCATGTTTTCTTGAAAAGTTTTAATTTCTAGGCATTGATGAGAAACACTTGGACCTTGGGTCAGCGCTGAAAAATGTCCGTACCGAATGTAGACGTGAAAAAGAAGACTAATTAACTTCAATGGGTGCAGTCGAATCTTCGTATGGTTGTAGGCTAAATTAGGTATTATGATGATGACATAGGATTTAATTTACTTTGTTGGTATTTGTAAGTTTATATGTCGCCTTGTCGCACGGTCTGGTGGTGTACCTATAAGTAAACTTAGGACACATTTTTCGTGAGTTTTGTACTAGGACCCTTGGTCCATGTGTTTCTAGTTTCTACGTCACTATTGCCGGGGAACAATATCCAAAACCATAAAGAACAGGAGCCTCCCCTCTTCGGAACTTTATTAAAACACAGTAAGAATTTCAAAATTGCTATGAAATGATATACCTCTTTAGCTTAGATATATCCGGGATGGGTGCATCCTTGGTTAGTGAAACGATTTCTTCAGCACCTCCACCGCCAACCTTCAGAGTTACCGACTTAGAGCAGGTGGCGCCTGTTGTGCCGCATGGTACATTCTACGGAAAAAAGATTATTATGTACTACAGATCAAAATTACTCGACGAATTCCATCATTCACTAATGAATACACGGGCTAGAACATTAAACTTCCTCGCCATACGCTGGGAATAGACGCGTGTTTTAAGATTCAACAATAACGAGCACGCTTGGTGGTAAGATCTTTACAGTCCGTCTGGCTAACTACCATCCTCTTATTAAAATCCGGCATCAAACAGTTTACTGAGTTCCGTCTCTTTTGCCCGAGTCAAGCTAACTCAAGACCTTGCCGGGTGCTCAGCTCATAACTAATGATGATAATTAGTCAAGCAATCCCGAAAAATGTACGTGAGTAAATCGTAAACAATCATAAATAAGTAACTATTCTTTTTCCTAAAATATATTCTACCTGGCGCCAAGTAGAGGTAGTCCAAAGAAAAACTGGATGGATTATGTGAAAAATGATATCATGGGTAAAGGCCACCATTCACAAGCGCACCCGTCCGCCGGATTTGTCGCTGGCGACAAGTCCACGGACAAATCTGCGTGTGAATGTTGTGTGTGCGTGTCCGGATTTGTTCACTGATTTTTAAGGCGCGGCGTACGGCGCGAGGCTCGTGTAGTGAATGGCGGGCTTAAGAAAGAAGTGAGAAGGTACTGAGATGACGGCTGACAGACAAGAATGGAAGAGAAATACACGTTCTGCCGACTCTGCCTAGTGTGCGATAAGGACAGGGAGACGATGATTTTCTAACTTGCGCCAACGTTGCGATTGATTAAAATAATCAGTAGTTAAACTACACATGTTCATTTCACCTGTATCTCAACATCGAAGCCATCCTTGCTGTCCATGACGCCCTTAGCCAGCAGATAGGTGCAGACGCCTTCGAAGTCGTAGTCAGTGCCGTCGAAGGTCACCACGTGGGAGTCGCCCCACGCTGAGCATAGACCAGCGCATTTACGTTGACTGCACGTCCAGTTACCGCTCTTACATTCACTGTTTATAATTAAAGGTAATTAGGTATAGTTCTGTCAATAAAATTTTGAATGGAAGGTGAGCTTTGGTAGTGAGTAAATTTTCAAAGGTTTCTTAAAGACAACAACTTATTTGAAGGGTACAAGGGCAAAAGATGGAATGTCACAAAAACAATAAATCAGAATCGGCAATATAATTTTTGTTCCTTCATAACTACCATAACACACAACACTAATATAACTTAATATAATTTTCATTCAGAGGAATATACAGTTTTTTAAACGGAATAACACGTTGTTCGCCACTTTATTGGTTTAATGGTATAAAGTTCGGCTGCCCAACGTGAGATTCTAGTCTTTTCAAGCCGGATGCACATCTGCCGGAGCTCTGGTGAATGCACTATCAAATCATGTGACCCCCGGCCTTGGAGAAACACCGTGGTGGTTGTAGTCAGTAAGAGTCCGACATAACCCGGCCCCGCCTTCCCCAGGTTAAAACGAAAAGTCGTGTTGTGAACATGGAAGTTTGATTTTCTGTTAGGAAATCTTCAGTTACAGTCCCTAGGTTGGAATAGGGTATTTGACTACTTAACTATTAAAAGTGTACAGCAATTTAGTATTGTTTTATAGAAAGTATAGAAAGAACACAGTATGTGGAAAAATATATAAAATCGCGCTTTCAAGTTTGTTGAGGAGGCATATTCTGTCCTTGTCATGCGAAACGGATATTATACAGCACTCTGTCAAGTCACTTTGACGCTTTTAAGGTATGGACGTCATATGGTAGTAGTGTTATCTCTGTCTTGTGATTTTTTTTTGTCAAATAAAATAGTCGAATAGCCTATTGTGCCCCCTCTAACCATTTATACTATATTGAATGCTTCTGACCTCTGCCTAACCATTTTACCGTTGCAGGCGTGACTGCTATGCAATGATTATGAATAATAATTATTTACCTAATAATGCTTTTATTGTGTACCATAAATCTAATGGAGATAATATTTTATGTTTATACACTGCAATAATTGTTATCATTAGTTATTTATGATCTTTATGATAAACTAAATATTGATCTTGGAGTTTGAATTGATGCCACCTAAAATAAATAAATGATACTTTGTTTTTAAGATTATTTCTATTATTTTATCCGTTCTGATTCCAACTCTTCTCAAATTTCGATCTCGATCCGATTGGGTACGATCCCAAATCGCCCGGAAATTGTATAAATGGCTTTGAAACCCAAATTGGCGTTATGCCAGGATAACAGATACCCAACTTTCAATTTATTTTCGTCTTTCAGACACAAAATGAGCATGGTACACCTCTACCCATAATTTCTTTCTGTATTTATCTACATTTTTGAGGGATTATTGATACCATAGGTACATACATAAGATAAGATAACATAACATCACGCCTGTATTCCCCGGAGGGTTGGGCAGAGGTGTATAGAACACCCTCATTTCGCCGTTATGTTTAAGTCCCATCTAATAGGGGGCGACCCTATTGCCATCAACCGAGCACAGATCCAGACAACGGGCTGCTACTGAGAAATTCTACACAGAAAAACCCAATAACACTTTGCCCGATCTGGGGATATAACCAAGGACCTTACGCTCAGCAGTCGCGCTTGCGACCACTAAACCAACGAGACGGTATACCTCTTTCTATTTAGTACCTATCAATCTTTAGTATACAATCTTTTGTAAAGACAATTTATTATTATAGTGAACTAGTTTTGTCAGTTCAATTGTATGTCAATGGTGAGCAAGCAGTCGATAACATTTAGCTTGTGTCCATGACTTTATAAAAAGTGAAAGTCTCGTACGCAACTCACATACAAATGTACGCAGTGTCCACTAAGTAAGTATTGTTTTATTTGGCTTTAATAAACAACGGGGGCGTAGCTCAGATGGTAGAGCGCTCGCTTAGCATGCGAGAGGTACCGGGATCGATACCCGGCGCCTCCAACCGTTTTTTACACTATGGAAACTTTTTTTCTTTTCTTGTACGAAAATGTTTTCCTTTTGTGACTGCTACAAAAGATAAAAGGTCTTCTAATGGTCTCTTGTGAAGGGTCTCCAGCCAATGATGGGGGGGGGGGGAAGGAAGTAAAATACATAACCTAAGCTAACTATTATACTTATACTACACTAACATCATTACTACTAGCAACAGCAACACTAAGGGCGACCCCTAGTGTCAAAGTCAAAGTCAAGTCAAGTCAAATAGTTTTTATTTCAAGTAGACCAGATCCCTGGTGCTTTCAAAAGGTCAACACTAGGGGCTCGGTTCCAAGTAGTAGGTCCTTTGGAGAAGAACCGGCAAGAAACTCCATAGACACTCTTTTAAAAAAAGTAAATGGTTTGACAATTTTCATTGTAGTAATGTGAGAACAATGCAGAATAATGTACATGCAGTTAACAACATGAAAAGCAATGAGAAGGTTAGCCTTTTAAAATGATTGCCATAGCAGTTACGAGCTGACCAGTCCCAACAGACAGCACCCGTTCACGAGCATGACGCATGCATCGGCGTCGCTCAGCTCAACCATGTTGCAGGGAACTCAACGACCCGATGCACAACGCCACCATCAGCGAGACATTTTAGTGAGCATGACAGACTCATACCGATAGACAATAGGCAGCCAAATATTAATAATGAAAGTGTAACACTATACGCTGCATGGTCCTCACATTTTACAGCCTTTTGTAGAAATAATAATAGAATAAAATAACATTAATAATTGCGATTCATGTCAAACTAATATAAACAAATATTAGCAATAAATAAATTAAATGAAATGTCAGAAAAAAAAACAATCAAAATTGGAAACATTAGAATAAAAAAACTAGGACAAAATGACATACCTACTTATTGAGTCAATAAAATAAAATAAAAAAAAATTACAATAAGTAAGCATTTCAATAATATCCGTTTGTTCAGTTAGACGGTGCCAGAGGGTCGCAGTGTGCAGGAGGGAATCGTATGCCAGACATCTTTATCTTCGATGTACTGATTTAGGCTATAATATGCTTTAGACATTAGTACGCGTTTGATATATAATTTAAACTTTGTATCTGGTAAATTAGTGACACTTAGTGGAATTTTATTGTAGCATCTAACACTGTTTCCCATAAACGACTTACTGGTTTTTCTAAGTCTAAAACCAGGTACTGCTAGCTTGTCCTTATTGCGAGTATTAAGGTTGTGGTTGTCACTCTTCTTAACCCGGTCAGTGGAACCCGGAACTCAGCTTAGGGCGTTGCTGGCGGGAGATTGTGAGGGAGACAACTTGGTGAGGGCTGAATTATCGGTGTGAAGCTTGGTGTAGTATAATACAAGCCAAACCTACTTGCACATTTTCTGCACAACACCACGTTATAATGCACCTTGCTCGCGACAGCGCGACCAATTTTAAACTCCTGGGGGTTTTAGCGATTACCTATTTACATCAAAATCCAGAGCCCAGGAACCCGAGAAAGGATCAGCTTAGATTAACATGTTAAATCCCTACTCTTGTACATAAGTAACATCACGCCTGTATTCCCGGAGGGTGGTGCAGAGGTGTATAGTACATCCTCGTTTAAAATACAATACTCTTTTCGCCGTAATTTTTATGACCCATGTAATAGGAGGCGATCTTATTGACATTAATCGTGCACAAATCTACTACTGTCCGTAATCTATTTATTTATTTGTGTTGTTATTGCCCATGGCATCACAACGGTCCTATCTGAAAACCAGCGATTCGACATTGTTTTTTTAAATGTAAATAAATAAATAATAATAATAAAAATGTTTATTTATCTCATCATCACATTACAGAGTAACAGTAAATAAATAGCATCTTATATAGAGACTGGTGTCTGAGATAGGTAAAACCTGTGTTACAGATCACCAGGCAACCCTCTTACGAGACGAATTACATTACTAATACTGAGATTGTTGACGTTTAGTAGTTTATTAATTGAGTACAAAAATTAGACAAAGAAAGAAAGAAGAGATTAACAATTATTAATTATGAATTTAAATATTTTAATGTCGCAGAATTATGCAGATATAGGAAGGAATTTTTTTGGCCTAGTGCAGGTTAAGTAATTTTTTTTATTTTATTTGGCAGTATTTTCATCACGTCCGAGCAAATCGGCCATCGCTCATCATATTCCTGTGGCACATGCACAGAACAGAGCAACAGCGCTGGTTTTCAGCGCCAGCCGCTTTCTTTCTTTACCCTTCAAAATATCACATACCATTTGTTACACTCCTCTTGCATAACATGTCCGTCAGGGTAGCTCCTTCCGCCGTGGTGACAAGGACACTGTGCTGGCGCGACACATTTCTTGGACATGGTGTCCAACACGAAGCCTTTCTTGCACTGGCAGCCTGGACGACACTCTGCTGTCGTTGATGTTGGAGGGAGATGCATGTTCTGTGGAGTAAAAACACAAATTAGGACAAGAAAAATTGAGGGGTTGGGGATGATTGTGGATGGATGGCACTACAAACTGGTAACAGAATTTATCATTATCGTTCAGCCGAAAGACATCCACTGCTGGACATAGGCCTAAACATCGCCACATCTCGCGGTCCTGTGCTTCTCGCATCCAGCAGATTCCCTCTACCTTTATGAAGACCTGGCATCGGTACACCTTGTGACGGGCCTACCCATACTGCGCCTTTTGGTACGTGAGCGCCTCTCCAGAACCTTTTGGCCACATCGGCAATCTGTTCTGCGACCAATGTGCCCCGCCCACTGCCACTAAAGTTGAATACAGAGATAGACCTCAAGTTGTATTTATTAGAAGAAGTGAACCTTACTCATATTTTTTGTAAAAATTAAGATCTTAATAGGGTATTTGAGTACCTACTATTAAAAATGTTCAACAATTTTGAATTATTTTAAAGAAAGTATAGACAGAATATGGCATACAGGCGAAAAAAAAAATGTTTAAAAAATAGAGGAGAATACACGCTTTCGAAGTTTCTGGAGCCTGCATTTTCTGTCCTTGTCATACGAAACAGAATATTGTACTGAGTGATGTCAAGTTACTATGAAGTTTTTAAGTTAAGACGTCATTTTTAAGTAGTGTTGTCTCTGTCTCGTGAACAAATCAAAATTGTTCTTAACTTGGACATTTTATTAAATATTTCGTTGGTTTTTATTGTTGCTTAATATTTTTTTGAATACTTTCGAGGTTTGTTATAATAACTGTAGTCGTACAGGGTATTCTCCATTTTAAAATGTCCTCCGTGTACAAATTCACGCTGTATAAAACTATTACTAAATAATACCTTGCAGGTAAGCGGTGCAGCTGTCTCGCAGGTGGTAAACTCCATATTGTTAGATGCGCTGCAGTTACTGCGCAGATCCTCAGCCGGCGGGTAGTTCTGGATCTCCATAGGAGTCGCCGGCTTGCAGTCCCAACGTGCACCGACACATGTGCTGAACAAATATAATGTCATGTACTTAGAAATAATGTTATTGTTCAAGCATCGACGTACAGTCCGACAAGGCTCTAAATGAACGTGGATGGCGGTGCTGCTTGTAAAGGAAGAACAGGTCAAAAACCTGTGAAATCCAATACATTGGCAATCCCATTTCAAAATCTAGTAAGGGCTTAAAACGAAATTTTACAGGAGAGCGCATAAACGTTAAATCGGTCAGCCTTTGAAAATATTTATGTTAGGAAAAACCATGTGGTTAAAGTGACTTACTAGGTTTTAAAATGATTAGAGGCAGTGAATGGCACTTACTAGGTATCGATGCTTATACCTGCTTATTATTTGAGTTTTCAACGGTGGTATTTTTGTATTTGGTAGAGACTTTCTAGGTTAGCAAGATTATGCAATAAAACGATTTTTGTAAAAAGTGTCCCTTACTAGGTTTTGAAATGGGACAGCCGACATTTCGTGTTAGTTCTCGCCACGTTCATTTTGATCCATATTAGTTTGAAAACGAGAATATCGTACTTTTATTTAATCTTGTTAGTGGCTACATTATTTTTTAATTTCATGCAACATTCGCGTCGCTTTTGTTTACCTATCTGATTTTGTTTATTCTTCGCCTCAGAGAAAAATGGAAACATTTTTTTAACAACGTAAATAAACGATAAGGTTTTCTTATTTTACTACGGAATCCTAAATACGGATTTGTCCATGAACTTATACAGGGTTCACTTTGATTTAAGAGTATAAAAAGTAATACATGCAAAACAGATCCTTTTTTTTCATATCTGGAATGAAACATTCTTTATTTACAGCTAGCAAAACCAATTTTTTTAGCTAATTCTTACAACTAGCTAAAACGTATACTATAGTACAAGTACTTAGCATTTAAACACGTTTCGCGAGCGATGAATGAAATTATGCAACTCCATCTTACTACAGTAAGTGAAAGGTAAGCAAGTTACGCACTTGAATATTTAACGCAATGTCCACTATAGTGGTGTATTAATACAATCTAGTTATCAACGGGGGCGTAGCTCAGATGGTAGAGCGCTCGCTTAGCATGCGAGAGGTACCGGGATCGATACCCGGCGCCTCCAAATTCCTTTTAATTTTTTTTTCTTTCTACGTGGGTCAAGCGGTATTATTATACAAGGTTGGTCGGAAAGGGGGTACTAAGCTGCGGGCCACATAAAGTATCACTGATGACCGTTTTAAAGCGTTTAAATTTCAAAATTCGATAATTTTTATTTCCATGCAACATTATAAGTACCTACTTATGTACTTAATTATTTCAGTTTTTTCAAAAATAGTTTTTCCCTACTTTAGTTTTATGAATTCAGAAAATGAAACTTCTATTCCGACTTCAATTAAGACCAAAAATGTAAACACAGCCGAGGATAGATCGATTTTAGCGTATTTTTATGAAATCTTTGAACAGCTATTTCTATTAAACTATTGACTTTTGGAGAAAGTTGTAGAACAAAATTTATTCGTTATTACTTTAACATCCTTTCGGATTAGTGTCCCCTTTCCGACTAACCTTGTAGGCCTAGAAACTCACGAAATCCGAGGATAATCTGGAAAGATCCAGGATAAAAAGGAACATCATTACCTATATTATTAATTTTATGTAAATTGAGCAACATAGAAAATTCATTCTTTTTAGGGTTCCGTACCCAAAGGGTAAAACGGGACCCTATTACTAAGGCTCCGCTGTCCGTCTGTCTGTCTATCCGTCTGTCCGTGTCTGTCTGTCTGTCGGTCTGTCACCAGGCTGTATTTCATGAACCGTGATAGTTAGACAGTTGAAATTTTCATAGATGTCGTATTTCTGTTGCCGCTAAAACAAAAAATACTAAAAAACAGAATAAAATAAATATTTAAGGGGCTTCCATACAAAAAATGTGATTTTTTTGTTCGTTTTTGCTCGATATTGATAACGGCAACAGGTAGACGCTTGAAATATTCACAGAATATTTAGTTATATATTCACTTTAAAACTAAATGATTAAATTAAAATAAAACAAATATTTAAAAGGGGCTCCCATACAATAGACATGATTTTTAGCCGTTTTTATAGATAATGGTACGGAACCCTTCGTGCGCGAGTCCGACTCGCACTTGGCCGGTTTTTCAGGGTTTCGTACCCAAAGGGTAAAACGGAACCCTATCACTAAGACTCCGCTGTCCGTCTGTCTGTCCGTCTGTCACCAGGCTGTATCTCATGAACCGTGATAGTTAGACAGTTGAAATTTTCACAGATGATGTATTTCTGTTGCCGTTATAACAATAAATACTAAAAAACAAAATAAAATAAATATTTAAGGGGCTCCCATACAACAAACGTGTTTTTTTTTTGCTGTTTTTATAGATAATGGTACGGAACCCTTCGTGCGCGAGTCCGACTCGCACTTGGCCGGTTTTATTTTTTCATTGTATTGTCCAAATCTGCGCAAACCTATGAAATTATTTAAATTTTTTTTTGTACCTACCTCTATCTGAAAACCGTTAGCACATATTTCCCTAAAAGTGTCGTATTTTGTTGTTAGTAGTCACTCATTCCTATAGATAGTGCGTTCAATCCACTACGATGCGCCCCACTCATTTTTGTGGTTTGTAGCCGCGTGGTGCGTACTGCGTATGCACATATCTCTTATTTAATTATTGTGTAGCCTATCGCTACAACTAACACAAAAGCATATTGCACAGTTTTGCACTGTATCGATTTAGACAAAGAGTGGGGCGCGTCGTCGTGGATTGAACTATCTGTATCATAGTTTGTATTTGATAAAATACTCACCATAGTTCTCTCTCTCGCCTGCCAGCTCTGACTTCTTTGTAGCCGGCATTAAACTGAAGTCCCTTGTGATAGCACGGACACAGACCCGTGGGCACGCACACATTATTGTCATCAAGTAGCTAAAAACATAAAACATATTTAGAGTAGAAAGAAATGTATGATTCCTACTATACAGCATGACTAGTGAGCCACTTTACATCCGAAAATCATGAACTCTGCTCATCATTTTGTACAAAGTTAGTATAGGAGAAACTCTGAATTTGTAATAAAAAACACAGCTTTTCCATACAAAATAATCAATGTTGCTTAACAAAATTTATGGAACAGCTGTTTTTTTCACGAATGTGAAGCGACTAGCCAGTCATGCTGTAGATGTGTCTTATTGGTTTAAAGACGTCAAAGATTGCCAAAAGCCCAATATTTCGCCCAGTTTAGCCCAGTTCGTCTTACGTGAACATAATTATCGGTATTGCTCGGATTATGGCTATAAAGTGGCAGACGCCCCTTAAATAATACCTGCTGGCTACGTCTGTTTAGACCAGCCGGGCTAACTTAGCAGTACGACATAATTTTGCCGTAGCATTATTTCGTGCCGAGATGAGATAAACCATCTTCCAGATGGTTCCTACGACGACAAAATTATGTCGCGTGGCGCATGTTCGGTTAGCAGAAATTGACCCCAATAATAGGACAAAGTCTGGGCTAGTTATAAACAATTTTACATGGTATTTGGCTTTTAAAAGGGGCAATGGTCAATATAAATTCAGGATTTGTGTTCATTAAATGTATTTACCTGTCCAGGCGGACAAGCGCATCCCTCGACGCAGCAAGGCTTGCAGGTCCCACTGGCAGACAGCGCCATATCAGAACACTTGCGGAGACAACTGTCCGCACACACCGTGTATTCTTGACCACCCGTACATTGCAGTTCTGGAGGAAATACACTTAATTTAAGTCGAATTAGTTCACATAAAACTTATATATGGTAGTTCTGGTTCACACAGGAAAATTGGTCATGTGGTTCTACAGCTTGTAATAGAGCATCCATTCAGCGTCTGATGTATCTGATATGAAAAGGTTATAGTTTCGTGTCGGAACGTGGGTAGATTAGACTACTCACTGCAGATTCCACCTGTATATTGCAAATACGAATATATTTCACTGCAAATTATGCAGGGCAGATGCATCCCCCAATATACCCGTAAAAGCTTATCATGTCATAGACAAACTAACTTGTTAAGAACACAAACAACTCCGTTTAAAAAAAAAACAGAGGGCTGCCTAAAGCTGGTGTTCGCCAACATTAATTCTTTGGGCAAACAACCTTTTACATAAAATTCTAATACATTTTTGGATTAAACGCTTGCTTAACCATAAAATAATGTTGGTGTATTCTAGTTTAAGTTATATGTCATCTGTATTAAACTAACAGGCAATTGGAGTACATTTTAAGCTTTAGACCCTGGAAGTAGTTTCAATCAATATACCACACTCATCCACGTTGTACCGCCACTGTATGACGACGCCCGCCTTGGCGCAGGTCATGGCGTAGTCCCCCAGCACCGGGCACAGGCAGCGCGTGACGTCACTGCCGCACGCGCACATGTCGTACACGCACGCCTCGTAGTACGGCTCCACGTCCACGTACCAATGGCAAGCTGACACAACATTCTGTAGTTATTTATTAAGAAAGTGGAAGAACTGGAGTTAAAAACTAAAGGCACAATCCTTCTTCTTGGGGTGCATGAAAAGAGCCTCCACGAGTGACGATACTTCAGTACGTCTGGCGCACCCTGGGCAGTCAGTCTCGCTACCATCCTTGCTGACTGGCTAATCTTTTCACCACGGTATGACCTATTATTGTATAGCTCGTGCCGACACAATAGAAGAACAATCCTTCTTTCCCAAACGTCTAAATTCTCTGCATGATGTTAATCCTATGGCTTCCTTGATGCTGGTGGAAAAACCATGATGTGGTATTAAGCCAGGAAATTTTCTACAGTCTGGGTGGGCAAACTTTTTTTATCAGGGACCAGAAAAACACAAGACATTTTGCAAGGAGCCAGAATTTCAAAAAGATAATTTGTTCTGCCAAACTAAGATTTTTGGCTCAAATAATTTCGGCTATGTGTTATACCTATACACTTTTGCTCTAAAAGGGAGGGTTAACTCGGATTTAAACCCTTCAGCCGTAATTTGCCCACCCCTGGCCTAGACTCTAAACTAATCCATTCTAAAGGCTTCGAACACGTCTGGTCGCCAATGGCCCGCGCTTGCTTTCTGGTGTGGCTGCTTCAATTCATAGTAAATCCTTGAAATAACGTGGGTCCACCGACGACACGACCCCCTCACAACCCGGTCGCGCCCCGCGCCTTCATTTCGTGTGATATGATTGCGCCCCGCGTTTGGTGTGGCGAAGCCTTAGCAGACATAAAATTAAGAATTCATGGTGGTGGATTATAAACAACTCATCTTTTTCGACAAAAATAAATAAGTAGCACATGACTATTTGAAATGTACAAGATAATTAAAATGTTGCTACTTAATGTTTGCCCCAGTTAAAATGACATTGGAAAGTTTGAAAGTCGCTGTCAGCTCGAAGGTTGTTTTAACATGTCTTGAATATGTCGGTAAATTTTATTAAGTGTAACAACGGGGGCGTAGCTCAGATGGTAGAGCGCTCGCTTAGCATGCGAGAGGTACCGGGATCGATACCCGGCGCCTCCAACTTTTTTTTTTATTATTCTCAAATAAAACTTAAATCATCTTTCTGAGATAACCGTTGTACTGATCATATTTATAGGCGTTGCATGTCCCGCAGTGGAGCCTTTTGCCTATATTTGAAAGAGAAGCCTGTTCATGAATAGACTCCTCTTCTCTCCTCTCCTCTTGAAAGCGGAGTCCTGACCTGATGAACAGATGACCTGATGAAGGTGGTCTGAAGCAAGCGGCCTAGAACTGTTCGTTGTGGAAATAGGAGCTTAGAGGCCTACGCCCAAACAGTGGTCATCTTCTAGCTGATATGTTGATGATGATGAAATGGCTTATTACTATTTATTACTTTCTCTATAAACAATAAAAAGTTATTAAATACTCATTGACGTAGAAATACATGGACCACGGGTCAGCACTTAAAAGTGTCCAAACCGAATGTTGACTAAAACGCGAAAATAAAGACTAATTTACGTCAATGGGTGCAGTCGAATCTTCGTAAGGTTGTAAGCTAAATTAGTCATTGTGATGATGACATAGAATTTAAATTAGTTTATTGGTACCTATTTGTAATTTTATTATGTCGTTGTGATTTGGCGTGCTCTGTTGGTGTATGTAAACTCAGGACACTTTTTTCGTGAATTTTGTACTAAACCATGGGTGTTTCTACATCGATTTAAATACTCTGCGTTTTTACTGGATTAACTTTTGTAATACGATGCGGATAGGTAAGGTAATGTAAATATTACTTTTGACTTTGTTGATTTAGAACAATTTGATTTGAAATAGATTAGACCCACAACGGTTGTCAAGATTATTATTTCTTAAAAGTTTAGATTTGAGAAAATGTCTACGTCTTCTTACCTTTTTGTTTTTTTCTATAATAACTTGTAGGTAACTGTTTTATTTAAAAAAAAGCAAAGGTGGGTTTATTGGTAAATAGGCTAGGAACATTTGAGATAAGGTGTTTACTTTTTCTTTAAGCCAATACGATATTTCGATATCGATACTTACAGTATCGATACAAAGGCATACGATATATATCGTGTATCGATACAATCAGTTGCGATACATTACGATACGATATATCAATACAAAGTGACATATCGGGCATCGCTAGTAAGAACCCATCTCTATTACTATAATATTCTTTAACCAAAGGACTCACCTTCAAACACCTTGCTCTTAAGCTTGCTGCAGTACTTCTCAGCAGCCTCCTTGTTCTCAATATTGGCCTTGCAAGGGTGCTCCGGTTCCTTCGTGTCTACGTCAGAACAGAATTCCCTGGTCTTCCACTTGTTGGCGAAAGCCAGAGCTGATTGTTCGATGTCGCCCTCGGGTGTTAAGAAGTCGTCTTTTTGGTTCAGGTTGAAGGTACCGCAGAGACCCTGAGGGAAAATCCATAAACATCACGCCTGTATTCCCCGAAGCATTGAGCAGAGGTGTAAAGTACACTCTCATTTCGCACTCATGTTTAAGTGCTTTGAATAGGGTGCGAGCACAGTAGACATATAAGCTAAAGCAGTACTTCAACTACCTACAATCGTCCGATTTGACACACTCACACAGACACGCACTGCAACAAGACAAATAAGGTATTTTCGGGATACAGTTCCATACAAAAACAAAAAACTACTCAGTATACAGAGCGTGTCTGTGTGAGTGTTTCAATTCATGAGATTATACTAAGTTGAGGTACTGCTTTAGCTTATATGTCTACTGTAGTGCGAGCCTATTGCCATCAGTCAGGCACAAATCCAGACTCCGAGCTGCTACTGAGAACTTCCACACGGAATAACCCGTCTAATTCTGAGAAGAGGACCATGCCCAGCAGTGAGCCAGAATTTTTTGTTAGTTAATCTTACCTTAGTCTTGCCGTGGAACTCTGCTGGCACGTCGATGAAGACACGGGTGTTGCCATCCCACCAAATGTCCACTTTGTTAGGCAGTTGCACTAAAATAAAGAAAAACTTATCAATCATGATAATTATTCAAAGTTTGACGTGATTTCTATTTATCGAAATCTATTAATAACATAACTTTACATAACATTACGCCTGTATTCCTCGAAGGGTTGGGTAGAGGTGTACAGCACTATCATTTCGTCGTTATCTTTAAGGCTAAGAACGCACTAGCGGCCAGCCGCAATACGGCGTGCCGCTTGCGGTTGGCCGCACATCGATTTTTACATGAAGCCGCATGATCATAACGCACTGGCGCACGACGGCTGGCCGGAAATCAGTGCGTTGAGATCATGCGGTTTCATGTAAAAATCGATGTGCGGCCTGCCGCAAGCGGCACGCCGTATTGCGGCGGGCCGCTAGTGCGTTTTAAGCCTTAGTCTCATGTAATAATAGGGGCTCAGCTTTTTGCCATTAATCGGGCTGAAATCCAGACTCAGGGCCGTCACAGAGAAATTCCACACGAAAAAACCCAATAACACATTTCCTCATCAGGTCGAGACGTGGGGACCGAACCCAGGATTTCACGCTCAGCAGTCGCGCTTGCGACCACTAGACCAACAAGACAGTCAGTTATATTAAAGTCTTGTGACGATGCAGCGGTGGCGACTAGCGGGGTGCGCCTATAAAAGGGCCGGCACGCTGCACTCCGTCCTCTCTCGCGCCTCAGCAGCCGCCTAGCTAAGTACTACTGTCTACCTACTACACCTGAAGACCCTGGACTCCTCGTATCGTACTGTCTAAAGAACCACGCCCTGTAAATTAGTCTAATTTTGTAACTATTATTAAAATATATTATTGTATGGTTAAAAGTGTTTTCCTTAATATTCTTATATTCTGATTTTATGTGCACCTGCTCGTTAAGGGTTGACTCCTCAAGCCACCCTTAACCCGCTAAGCGTGACAGTCTCAAGTACTGTAATTATAGACACAATAGATAAACAATGGCACTGACGAACCGGTTCGTCGGTCGGGCCGCTAGCGGTTAAATTAATATTTGTCATTCCCCAGGATGAACTTGCGAAAATATTTGTTCCGGGCGGGAATCAAACCGACGACCCGTAGCGCAAAAGCCAGTCGTTCAGCCACTGCATCAAACTAGTCGTTAATTTCATACTTACCAATAATAAACATGGAGGAAGCTGCTCTGATCCTCACGTTGCCCACCATGACTGGCAGTGTGGAGACCTCTTTGCCATTAACTAAGATGTATCCTCCTTGTTTCATGTGCACGTTCGCTCCGTCGTAGTTCAGGGTCAATGCTTTCGTGCACGATGGCTTGCCTTCCCCTTTGTAGGGACTTAAGTCCATTGCCTAGTTATATGTAAATGAGTCATTTATTTTGGGATGTATTTAAAAGCACGATAAAATTAATGAAAATAACAACAAAAAATGTTTAAATCAAACTTCAAAAATAACGCTTTCGAATATAAAAGTATTGGTTCGCACTATTATCAATCAAAAACTATTTGATTCTGAACGCAGCAATTAAAGGAATGGTGGAAAGTGATCAGCGAAGCCTTCGATCAATTAATTGGTCCTAGGGTGGAGTGAATCGTTTCTGCCACTCGACGGCCGCGCCCGCGGCTTTGTCGCTTCGCTCGCTCGGCTCATGCGTTCAGTGGTCACAGTTCTAACTTAAACTACCTTTCAGCTAACTGTTTGTCATTTAATTTCTTATTGCGGGGGACTTTGAAGTTTTACCTTGTTTGGTAACTAATTAATTTTCACTGACCTCCTCAATGTGTTAAGAGTTTTGATCGATAGTCTGAAGTACTTACCGATCAAAACTACTTTTGACTAAAGCCTGCAGTCAAAAGTAGTTTTGACCGACATTTCAGTCAAAACTATACTTGGGAGCAAATAAATCGAGCCACTTATATGTATTTTTCACGTAGGTATAATTTTTATTATTTTTGGTATTAAGGAACAGATCAATTCTAATCATATATCGCCTAAAAGGTTATTTGATAACCTTTACAATGAGGGTAGTTTTTTGTATTTTGAATTATATAATTCATGAAACCGTGAAACAAGTAGTGGCTCGATTTCTTTGCTCCCAAGTATATTTTTGACCGACCTCTTTAGTCAAAAGTACTTTTGACTGTTTTTTGCAATTAAAAGTACCTAGTTTTGACCGGTTAAGAGTTTTGACTGTAACATGTATTCTTTAGAGTCCATGAATCCATACCTCAGTAATAGCTCCAGAACAAGCGACATTCTCGACCTCCACGGTAATGTTATCAGCCTGCAGCATGGTGTAGGTGCAGTGGCCCATGAAGTCGTAGCGCAGCCCGTCGAACGTGGAGTAGTGCGGGTCGCCCACCGCACCGCAGCGCGCACCGCACGGCACCTTCGTGCATGTCCACTCGCCTGACTGACAGGTACTGGTGGGGAATAGTAGATTGTATCATAAGGGAGCAAAATAATATTTTTACGGCGAGGGCGCTTTTTTGAATCCAGACCGAAGTGAGGGATTCTAGAGTAGAATCCTGAGCGTAACGAGGGATTCTTTAGTAGAATCCTGAATGTAGCGCCCTCGTACATTCAGGATTCTACTAAAGAATCCCTAATTTTTTTTGGCTCGGGCGACTTACTTTGAATCCCTATTCAAAATAACCCGAGCCAAAAAAAATTTTGCGCTCGAGTGATACACTCTACTTTTCATAACCCACTATAAGAAAATAAAAGGTGCCTCATATTTTATTGTAATATTATTATTTAATGAAACATAGAGTAACAACTAAATTGAAATTAAATAGTATCTAATAATAAAACAATTAAAAACTTATATTTACATTTGAGACGTTTTCGCAATTATGAAATTAATTTAAATAATAAGCACGCGCTAGCGCTACGTTCTCATTCTTTATTATGTTTTTTTTATTTAGCCGGCGGCGCGACTATGGGCCGTCGTACCAGCCAGTCTTTATTCAAACAATATTTGCGTTCGATTTCTTTGGCGCTGAACACTAAGATGTTCCAAATTCAAAAAGTGCGCGGCAAAGATAATTGCGGCGCACTTATAAAAAGTACAGAGGATTAAAAACTCATTACCGCCTGCTAAAAGTTTCATATAGAAAACACCACCTTTGGGCGCACTTAAAGGCGAATCAAGTCGTCCTTTTCGAATAGATGGGATGAAAAAATAATTTGATGTTAATGTACCACACCTTCCAATCATCATTATAGCCTTTCAGGTGAGCTCTCAGTCTAACCTAATGCGACTGGGTATAGTGCATTAAATCAATGAAGACGCGCCCCACTCCTTTTAGTGTTCGGTAGCCGCGTGGTGCGTATGCACACATCTATTATTATTATCTTATATTAAGGCGCGTATGCACACATCTGACTATTACCTATGTGGCGATAGAACTAATACAATAGCAATTTATAATGCGCACTTTTGCACTGTCTTCTTGGACTGAATACATTATAACAGTATTTTAGACGAAACGAAATAGTTTGGCCTCCAGCACCTACCAACACCAACTCTAAAATTGTGTCTTGGAGCTGCAACAAAAGCATCAAGGGATTTTGTTAAGAGGATGCGCGGCAGCTTCCTTCTTCCTTATCATAACAACATACTGTGCTCTCCAGTACGTCTGCCAAACGTGTTGATTATGGCAATTCCCCCTTTATGAAGGATTCACTTACTTTGCTAAGTAAAGTTAGCGTTTCTTACGAATATGAACATTATTTGTATAACGTTAATGTTCATATTCGTATGAAACGCTTGTTCACATTCGCTTATACGTATATGAACATCATTTGTATTGTACAACACGTAACATAGCAGCAATCATTGGTAAAGCTTTATTTAGTAGGGAGTGTATTATTGTATATTACCGGGTAACATAAAAAAAAGATTCCTCTTCAAAAAAAATTGCATACGCAAAACCCTAGCTACCCATTTCCGATCAAAGATACCAAATTCTAGAATAAACAGTCCTCATCTTAACACGAAACAAATGTAAAACCTTACCAAGTATTACAGTCCTTCCGTATAGTTGCACCAGGCTTGAAACTCTTATTCCTGAGTCTACAAGGGCACTCGGTTTTAGGCACACAGCGTCCCCCCTCCAGCAGTAACCCTTCAGGACAGAAGCACCCCTCCACACAGGAACTGTTTTCAGTCTTAGCAGGCACCGTTGGGAAAGCACAGCTAGGCTGAGAGTCTGGACCGCAGGACTTGTAGATCTTGCCTTCTGGACACTTCATTGCTGTTGGGAAGGTGAATGGAAACATAATGACGCCACTTTTTAACAGACTTCCAAAAAAAGGAGAAGGTTGTAAATTCGATGTGTATTTTTTTCTTGTATGTTTGTTCAGCGATATAATCGTCAATTTTTTGTTTGAAAGAATATTCTCTGAGATCGTCCCGTTTAAATTTGGTATAGACTTGATAAAGACCTTCAGAGATAGAACTCAACAATGGATAATAGCAAATCAGTCGCGATTGCTGTAATCTTATGTTTATGTTATGTACGAGTATGTCACCCATTCCAAGGATGCTGAATGCACTCAACGCTCTCCTGGAATCTAATCCTTCACTGGATCTATTTGCTGATGAATGGAAGGTGATATTGTTCGAATGCTTGGTGTATTGCGAGAAGACCGAGTGAAAGGGTTAATATTTTACATTCTATTATATTAATGTCAGTATTTATGTTATATGTAACTATCAGTGTAATTGGTTTTATGTCGTTCTGATTTTTAAATGAATAAATAAATGTATTGTTTATGTCGGTCAAAATAGAAAAATAAAATAAAAAATACTTAAAAAAAACTGAAAGGAGTAAAATAATTACTTTAAATTTAAGTTTCAGAAGGTGCCTTCAATTTGGTTCAGCGTGGATTAGCACCGACTTCTGAAACTGTACATTTTTATAATAAAAGTGAAAAATAATTATACTTACGACAAGTGTCAGCATCTCGCCAGTCCTTCATCTCCTCGACTCCATGCCGCTGACATTCTTTAGCGTACACCGACACTGTGCTGCAGGCACACTCCTCTGGACCTGTACCAAATACAACGAATTAGTTTAGAATAGGATGTTCTGGTCATACTAACTTACATTGAAAGGTACTTACTTAAACTGGTAGTACAAGCGCAGAAGTCCCATTGACATGCTTCCAGTAACAACGATACATCCATAGCCTATAAACAAATAAAACACATTAGTCTAATCTCTTAATTCTATAACCTTCTAATTTCTATAATCTAGGATCTAATCTTCTTAACTTTGGAAATGTATATAGGAAGGCCACAAAGGAAACGCATTATTGCAAATGAAATTAATGAAAGGAGGGCGGGCGGTTATGTATGGACACTTACCCGAAAATCGAATAGCAATATGGTATATAGCGTAGTATATACCAATGGAAAGTTATCTTTAAGAAGAACATTTCTGTGCCACACTAACGCTGTTGAGAATATCATCTCGACATCGTCGCCGCACCCGCGGAGCCTCTGCCACGCGGCGGCGAAGAGGCAAGCGCGGGGCGCGGCGGATGATCGACACGATGAAGAAGCGATCGACCACTTCACTTGGGACCATCGCCGAATACCTATATACGCGACAGTTCTGCCTATCTTCCTTCATTAAACTAGCACTTATAGTTAATACAGTCCGCTTTTATTTACGACCATTAGTAACCCTAACAAACGCCTAACGCCAAAATTAACGTCTTTAAGTCACAAGGATACAAGGAATTTGTGCAAATTAATGAGTTAATTAATTGCGTTAGTGTGGCCCCGAGAAATTAATGCGATTTATGGCGTCAGGCGTCAGTGTGGCCCCAGAATTATTCAGAATGATTAGTATGTTCGGAGTTATATCATTCTAAATGTGACTGCAGATCTGCCATTTGTTTGGTCCGCGAGTTCGTCAATAAAGGAAAAAGTACAGATCACGTAGATATTACGATAATTTCAGATAACCCATATTTCCCATAAAACAGGTCATAAGTTGTAAAGCCTAATTTAATTTGTAGGTATGGGTGATTATAAGACGGACAGCGCGAACGCAGTCCCTCACTACCAAAAATAACGCGTCCGAGTTATCCACATTAGGGATAATCGCAGGGGTCAACCCAACCGCAGTGCAATGGGAAGGCCTCGCCCTGGGGGAACCGCCTTCATGATCACGGTGTCCCCTACGCCAGGTAAGTATGAATTGATTACAGTTCCGCGCGAGGGTCGTCCAATGACGGAGAATCTTAACACCGCCATTCAGAAATCGGACCAAACGGTACAGCGCCATCTAGTAATACAATTTTGTAACTAAACTGTGAAGTTGGGTCAATAATAATTATTACCGTTACAGCATGCGTAGTACGTATTATAATAATTTAACATATTAGCATATTGATTACATATACTTTTAATATTTGAAATAGTGGTGTTAATAAGTAAAATGCAGCTTTATAAACTGGTAACTGTGGCTCAAAGTATCACAGCCAGCCAGGCTACGTTAGCCAATCGAACTTTGGTACTAAAAATGGAGTAAATAAATTGTACCATAAGGCCAAGTGCATTCTTACATATCGTATCGTGGGAAGCTATGGTGGTCAAACAACTCCCAATACCTACTTATTATATTTTGCCTTTTTTAGACATATTTTAAAAACTAAGTAACTAACTAACTTCTTTATAAACTTGTTAGAAACAAAGTCGATAGTCCCCAACTCTTACAAAAAGTAAACATCAGAGTCCCGGCTAGGTATCCCCGCTCCCGAATTACCGTCTTCTACCCTCCACTAAGAAGAACTGTGCTTGGGGCTAACTCCCCAATTCCGCGTATGTGCAAGTTAGCTAACGAGTGCAACAGCACTGACATATTCTCAGATTCATTTGCGCGCTTCCGGGGCAACGTTGGGTGCTGTTTGGTGGGTTCATAATTAACAAATTATAATTTGCTGATTGTGAGTCCTCATGGGCAGCATATGACGCTCCTCCGGAGAAATTTATCTTGCAGTGTCAATTACACTGTCAACTGTCTCTGCTATTATCCTTTTGTTTTTATACTGCATGCTGTGTTTGCTTTTAATTAGTTAAACATTAAACTCAAAATGTGATGTGCATGTATCCTAGATAATAAGTATAAATGTATTAACTGTAAGCGAACCTATATAAGTAAATAAATAAATAAGAATGATAGCTTATTCAATTATAAAGTATTTAATACTGCTCAATTAAATAAATAAAACTTCTTAAATAGTCTATAAAATACTTTTTGAATAAGCTATCATTCTTAGTTCCCGTGATATTAACGTTTATGTTAATGACCCAGATTCATTGCTCCCGAGTGTATTTGGATTCAATTTAATAAGTCTTCTCACGACCTACCTTAGAGCATTTTCTGAATTTTTCTTTGGCAAATATTTTGGTGCAGAACTGCTGTGCCTTCTTCATATCATCGTCAGATTTGGAAGCGCAGGCACTGGTCTCCGTGGGCTTGCTGTCGCATACGTCTGTTAAATATTCTTTGATTAATAATGAACCTTAGATTCTCTTAACCTTAGATTGCTTTCAGGTAAATGAAATTAAAAATATTTTGATATATTTTTAGGGGGCTTATGAGCTTAATTTTCATAAATCATAGGTAGCTCCTGGTTAAGCACACAACAGGTTAAGCCCGGCCACACATTATCAGAAATTTCTGTCAGAAAATTTGTAATGCGCGACTCTGCTCATACATTTTGTCCTGGACCACGCAGACTGTCAAAATTTGTGGGATCCGGTGGTCTGTTGGCTCTAGTACAAAATATATGCGCAGACGGCTTTCAGAAATTTAAAACAGTGTATTATCCGTTTAGATTTGTAATAAGAATGACTTTTTAGAATAAAGCTGTGTGTAACATCATCTTTCATGACATTGTTCAGTACCGAGCTCTTATAGCATCTCTTTTAACAAACTACCAAAAACGAACACGCACTTGCTACTTAAGGCCATCTATAAATTACGTCAAACGAACCAACCCCCCCCCCCCCCCTCCTTGTCTCCCTGGAGTGATACCATGTGCCAAAGAGTGAACTATTGATCAAGTTGCTAATATTTTTAAGTTTTTTGTTAGAGTTAAACTTTAAAGTTTTAATACTTAAGATTTAAACATATGACGTCACGAAACTTATCACTCGTTCCCCCTCTTGTCACACGATGTCACACTTTGTTGACCCCCGCCCTCCCCTTTAACGTGTGCCGTAATGTATGGATGGCCTCGTAATACCAAAAAGTCTAATTAGTATGCAACCGATGTCACCTACCTCCAATCTTGTTGACCTGCCACGAGGAGGCGAGCACCGACTTGGTCTTAGCAATAGTTCTGTCTCTCGTCATGTAGTCGTTCTCTGGGTTACCGTCTAAAGTGCCGCACAGACCCTCAGTGTTGTTCCACAGGAGAACAGAGCCCTCCACGAGGATGACGTTCTAAAAAATACATTTTTATCTATGAAACCGAAAATGGACAAAGCCAATTGGAAATTAGAAATACTCATTTGTTGCAACTCAAACAAATGACAACATTATAGTCACTGAGTTGGTTTCAGAATGGCAATATTTAAAAGTTTGTATAGGTACCACTTTTATTTGCAATGGGAATATAACTAAGAGCCGATTTTACCAACGTCGAATAACTTTTATCTGATACATAGGAAAACAATTTTGACAGAATTTCTATACAAAAGCAGCGGCGAAAGTATTTTGTACGCCTTCGTTCAGTTGGTCTATACAAGGCATAAGGCGAACAAATGTAGGTAATTAGCCAAGATGCACTAGAAAAGTTGTTATGCTTATTATTATTACGTACCTACCAATCTAAAATTAAAGTTGTTTGTTTTGATATTTTGGCCGCCAAAATAACAATTTAACAACCAATTTAAAATATAAATTGGTCTTTACATAATGAGCAAGTATTCCAATTATCAGTCTTAAAAACTTCTGATATTTAATTATAACATTTTAATAATGTACTAAATCATTCAAAGGATGTGCTCAAAGCGGATGTAGATTATCCACTATTATTAATAAACGCATGTAGGTACTTAAGCTGATTAAACAGAAAATGTTACGAAAACATTAGATCATTGACCCTTTGAAAGTGTCCTGACCACAGTCCTGACATAATCTTTTATGTTATGTTATTGAACTCGCGAGGTCACAGAAAAGTTTAAAATTTTCAGGGTTCACACAAAAAGCAACTGAGTCATTTAAAAGATTTACCTACATAGAGACATAGAGGCGTTTAAAGATCCCAAACCACTGGTAGCTGGGGTCTTACCACCTCGCGGTTTTATTAGTATTTTGCTAAAAATATAGCATAAATAAAGTAAAAGGAGATAAAAAAACATTAAAGATATTGGTGCCGATTCTCTTGTTCACCAACTAAACTAAAATTAGAGAATTGCTATCTTTTACTAACAGATCGCGCGAGAAAAGGACGGTGATAGACAACAACTAAGTTAGAGATGTCAAATTAGTTTACGCCTTGAACTTCACCGTGTTTTTAGTCGACACGTTTTATATGTCGTCTAAATTTGTATGGAACTTTTAGTTCAACTTTTGACAGCTCTTATTTATGTATGTCTCTTTCTTATTTTATTAGAGTGAAAAAGATGGCAATAGCCTTAAATTGAGTTTAGTTTGTCCATAACAGAATCGGCACCATTATTTTCTTTTAAAACGTTACCCAAACTTTAGGATTTCTCCTGTAACGTGAGTGCATTTACAGACACAAATTTTACATGCACAAACATCCGGGTGAGGTGATTCAGAACCTTTTCGATAGTCAGTTGTCCACCAATTCGGTTTATTATCTGTTTTTCTTCCAAAAAATCCCGTGTGGGGACGGGCAAGAATATAAAACTTCCTCACTGCACGCTGGGAATAGACGTATGTTGTACCTAAGATTCAACAAAACCCAGCACGCGACATGGTAGGATCTAAACGGTTCGCGTGGCTAGCTACCACCTAACCTACTTGGATTCGTGTGCTCTATTTTAGACCCTGTCTGCGCTTACCATCAGGTGCGACTAGGGTCAAACGCGACGAAGACAAATAATAAAAAAAAAAAATACGACGGGATAACAAAACGAATCGGCGAACAACTGATTCGATAAGGTCACAGGTCAAGGAACAACTGAATCGGGTGGCTAGACCAAGTTGATCTGGATGAAGTTGTTCTTAACTTTCTATATCCGTAGTATTGCAAAGTGCATCTTATGTATTATAAGTATGTATTTACAAAAAAAAAGTATATAAGTATTATATCCATTGTCTAGTACCCATAATACAAGCTCTGCTTAGTTTGGGACTAGATGGTGCTGTGTGTAGAAAATGTCCCAAAAATATTTATTATTATTATTTCTTTGGACATCACGGCTCATCTTTATTATTATCTTACGTTAGTATCCCATTTGATGGTAACTCCGACAGCATCCAGGTTGATGACGACAAAATCACTGGGCATGGCCACGCGGATGCCCGGGAGAGACGCCGGCATCGGGATCAGACGCTTGCTGTTACGGAATAGAACGGAGCCGTCCTCTGTGGAAAGGAAACATATTTTATGGTTTCCAAAATGACATTTGAAAGCTGAATATCGTTCTGAAAATAACCTTTTTTCTTTAAAATAAACAAAAATAGCTATGAAATACAAGGTGTCAGTGGCAAAGGCTCCATACAACTCGATTCCTATCGGCTTCCCTTTCGAAGCGAGTAGTTACTGGAATTCACGCATCACACTTGAGCAAGGTAAGCATTTTTTGGTCTGGCTTCCCTTTTAAGAAAATTCACATGTGTTAAAATGTGAGCTCTAAGAATTTTGTGGGCTTACTCCTTATGGTATGGTATTTTTACAGGCATTTTTCATCATAAAATATGTCCAAAAACATACGGCATCAAATCAAATAAAAAAATATTTTATAATGTGCGCATTTGACCTAGTAACCCCATCTTAAAATTTCAATCTCCACTTCGGACCCTTTATCGATGCAAGTAAATATACCTATTTTTTCACTTGCAACAAGATTGCAAGTTGGACAAGCATGATTTAAAACTATTCCAAAATTTCAAGTCGATAGCAATTAGTAGTTCCTGAAATAAGCAGTTGTGACAAACAGACAGGCGGACGAAGTCGCACCGTAAATACGGGTTCCTTTTTTACTATTTTGGTACGGAACATCAAAAAGGTTAAATATTTTAAGTTTCACAAGTTTTCCTCACCTCCCACAGCCAGTACGTAGAACTTCTCATCGAGGTAGACAGTCAGCTCGCTGGGGCAGTGTGGCGTGTTCTTGCACTCGCTGTGTTTGACCTCCACTGAGTACTGGTGCTCCTTCGCGTCACGGACCAAGATATGTTGGCATGGGGATTGGAAGCTGCGGAGAGTTTATACAATTTTAATACATTAGGTACAGATAATGCTTTTGATGACGGGTTCTGTCTGTCTTTCGGGACTGGTCAGCTCTTAATAACTATGGCAATCCTAAAAGGCATATTTTTTTATTTGTTACCCTTATTTGAGTTTATTTGTTACTCTTATTTGAGTTTATTTCTTACACTAACCTGCCTTATTCTTATACTATTTCTCACACTACTGTAATGGAATTGTCACGATCTACTTTTTCAATAAAAAGAGTATTCATTGATTTTCTTGCTGGCTCTCTCCATAGAACCTACTTTAAGGAACCGTGCACCTAGTTCTGACGTTTTAAAAGTGCCTGAAATCTAGGCCCCGTTTTATGAAAATACTCTGCAAAAAAAAAAGTATGGAGTGCAGACTTGCAGAGTAGTTTCACCAAATGGGCCTCTGGTCGATTTGAAATAAAAACTTTGACTTTGCCTTTTGGACTAATACATAGGTTGTTACCACTAACGCAGGTCTCAATTGTGATATTGAAATTTTCTTCTCAAAGCTATTCAGATAGGAAATGCCGGCTCCATCTGGTCTTAAAAAAACATAAAATTGACTTGTAAGTGTCTGTAACGGATTTATTTACAGAAATAAATATCATTTATCAATACGTCACTGATGTAATAACACTGTTTCTCAAGATGTTCCGAGAAGTTCATATGAATGTATCATATGAACTTCTCGGTCCTTCGATCCATGTGAAGCAAACGAGCAATTATACAAAAATTATACATTACATAACATGAGATAGGAACTTATATAACATGTTTGCAGGGTTGCGGTGCATGCAGCTGCGATATCCGCGACACCGGCCACAGGTCAGAAGAAGAAACACCGTGTTTTTTTAGCCGGTAAAAGTCCAGCATAATCGGTATAAACGAGGAATTTCCCACGATAAAAAAGGTAGTCATAATATTTAGCTTTTTGTTTTTTTTTACACTCAAACCGAAATAAAACCCCCAATGTGACCAACGTACCTATAAATCTTTCCATCAAAAGTCTTATAATGTACCCCAGCCCAGCTCAGACAGGTGCCTCCTTTGGGTGTCAAGTCTTGCACAACAACGGTGACGGGCCTGTGCGTGCCGTACGTGGTGTGCGAGCTGTGCGACCCGTGCTTGCCGTGCGTGTCGTGCGTGTCGTGCGTGGTGCCCGACATGGAGTTGTGTGTGTGACTCTCGCTCATCATCTCTTGGTGACCGTGCGCCTCGCTCGTAGTTTCAGAGTAGTAAGTGTAAGTCTGTGGGGGAATATTGTGGTTTTAAGATAGTAAATTAAAGAGTTTTAGGACTATAGTCAGCAAAAAAGTTCTTAACATTTAGTGATTTATAATGTGTGAAAGAAACTCAAAAAACTAATGTGAGTCTCCATAAAGTCCACACCTGAAATTGGGTGAAACTAGACATTATGTTACTGAGGGGAAAAATAATTTAATATAAATCGTTTGACATTTTTTTTTAAAAACACGGTAGCTATAAAAATCAGATTTTTCGTAAATTCTTCCTTATATTTAAGTACATAGCATTTTTTTTTGGGGTAAATTGTGTTTCATCGTCTTTGCCTGTTACGAGTATTTACAATCATTACTGTTTTAACATGATAGACCACTTGATTCAAAAATTGCAGTTAAAAAGTAAACTTCTATAAAACCAAGATTTTTTTATTATTTTCCCGTCGTCAAAATTACTTCTAGTTGCACCCAATTTTATACAAGGTTAGTCGGAAAGGGGGTACTAATCCGAAGCCCACTTATAGTATCGCTGAAAACTGTTTGAAAGCAAGTGTTAAAATTTCAAAATTCGATATATTTTTTTCCAAATAAAATAATTTTTATTTTAGTTTTTTTCAAGAATTCTTCATCCCTGCTTTAGTTACAAATTCAGAAAATGGTGCTTCTAATTCATGACCTCAAATATGACCTAAAATGTAAACACAGCTGATCATAACTAGGGATAGATAGATTTTAGAGTTTTTTTTTTTGAGATTTTTGAATAACTGTTTCTCTTAAACTATTGACTTTTGGGAAAAGTTGTAGAACAAAAGTTATTCATTACTATGTGTACTTTAACACCCTTTCGGATTAGTACCCCCTTTCTGACTAACCTTGTATTTATGTGCAAATTTTATGAAGACACTGTTTATAGCAATAGTTCAATAGTATTGTAAACATGGTTTAAAAGTCAATATATGGTTCTCAATAGAAGCATACACGAAAATTACACTAAATTAGTAAACTAACAGTACCTGTAATAGTGAATTTAAAATTAATTCATATTTAATTAAAATTAATAATTATAATTCTAAGCATCCCTTAATATTGTTTTAGATAGGTTTTGTAGTCGAATTCAATTTCTATGCTTGATAATTTAGGATTAACTTACGCTGTTGTATCTGTGGCCTGGTGTGATTACGACGACTTCAGCTGTAACAAAAAATAGGTACTTTACTGTATTTGGTTTACTAATAACACGACAATACAGCATGGATGGTTAGTCACTCTATTCCGAAAACTCTGAACTCTGCTCATCAATCTGTACAACTTTTACTATGGCACAAAAACAGATGACGACACGTTTGGTGCAGTAGCTGAGCGATTGGCTTCTGCGCTACGGGTCGTGGGTTCGATTCCCACACGGAACAAAAATTTGTATGGCCTACAGATAGTTGTTTCGGGTCTGGGCGTTTGTGTATGTGAGATTTGTGTCTGTAAACGCACTGATACAGGAAATATACCAGTGCGGGGAAAGTTTAAAAAAAAAAAGAAATAACTGCTGTTCCATACATTTTGTTAAGCAACATGGATTATTTTGTCTGGAACAGCTGATTATTTTTCACGAATTCAGTGTTTGTGCCATAGTAAAAGTTAGACAGTACCTATGATAAGCGAAGTTCGTGGTTTTATGATGTAAAGTGACTAACTAGTCATGCTGTATATCAGTGGCGAAGACTCCATACAACTCGATTCCTATCGGCTTCCCTTTCGAAACGAGTAGTTACTGGAATTCACGCATCACACTTGAGCAAGATAAGCATTTTTTGGTCCGGCTTCCCTTTTAAGAAAATTCACCCTACGCCACTGCTGTATATTGATAAGATCTGTCCTCACAAATGGCACCTCTGTTAAAGACTCATAATCTTATACGAAAAATGTTCATGTTCGTTTGAAATGCTTACTTTTCTTAGCAAAGTCTATAAGTCTTATGAGCTGGGTTGAAGTAGAAAAAACAAAACACGAACTGCCGATCTACCTCTGGCCATAGAAATAAATAATATCGTATAGAAGCGAAATTCCTTTGTAGGTGCCATAAACGCCACCGCTCCGCTTCACAAACACCTACTTCCCCCTTCAGCCCCCCACATCCCGCTCTTACTCACGGATATGCGTACGATTGGTTGAGCCACAGATAAGATTGGTTCAGCTAACGCGAGATGAACGGTATTTTTTAATTGTTTATTATTCGTCTTTGTCACATTTGTCCCTAGTCAGGATCTAAGATGGAGCACACGTATCCAAGTAACAAAAATATTGAGGGATTGCGCTACACACGACGGAACACAGTAAACTGCTTGGCGCCGAACTTTAATGAACAGGTGGTGGCTAGGCAGGCGGACCGTATAGATCCTACCACGTCGCGTGCTATGTTTTGTTGAATTTTACAACACGCATCTATTCCCAGCGTGCGGTGAGGAAATTTTATAGTAGGGATGAATCGATCCAGATCGCAACTGTGCGATACGATCCTAGGATCGTATCGAATGGTTGTTGTATCGATACTGTAAAGTATCGGACCAGATCGTGCATCACCATTTTATATTCCACTAGCTTTCGCCCGCCGCTTCGCTCGCGTTAATTTAGAATTTGTCAATCAACTCTTAACACGCTACTTAAGTTTCTATAATAATATAATTCAATCATGATTCGAAAGACACGTGGCGCCATCTATTATCATTAACGTTGTTTCCTCGGGAACAGTGCTTTTTTCGGGATGAAAGGTACCCTATGTCCGTTTCTGTACACCTGATAACGTTTAAGCAAAATTTCAGGATGATCGGTTCAGTGGTTTAGGCGTGAAAAGGTAACAAACAAACTTACTTTCGCATTTATTTATAATTTTAGTTAGGATATTAGTTAGGATTCCGTCCCCACACGAGATATCTATTACAGTAACCTTGAACGCGTCCGGAGCGGGAGTTTCGCTTCTATATGGTTATTAGTTATTCATATGCTGTTACGTTCTCTATACGTTTTAGAAACGGAGGCAAAAAGGCTTAAAAAATATGGGAACCAAAATCTTGGCACTTCGTCCAATCCAAATCTAAGTGTACCTACTCACTAGGGCTTTCATCCCGGGAGTCTCGGTCTCGAAAATTTCGAGAGTCTCGACGATTTTTTCGTATTTTCGAGATTCGAGACTGCTACCTCCAGTCTCGGGAGTAACGAGACTTTTGAAACATAAGTTAAATAATTACCATTATTAAAAAATCTACTAAACCACCAATATTTTTTTATTCCGGTTACGTGAGGTGATGGGTCGAGATTATTCTCTCACGGAGAATGTTCTCCGACCGAGAATATTCAGCAATATTCTTTTCGACGGAATTTTTTCTCAGAACATGGAGACTAAAAAATGGAAGTAAATTACTCAAACAACCATGTGGAAAAAGCTCTCTTTCAACATGGTGGCGCGACAGACGGAAATACATACCATACCATTGCTATAAGTTTCTAATATCCATCCAGCAGAGAGGGCTTTTTCTAACGCAGATTACTTTTGTAATAAAATCAGATCCTCTGAAAGTACATTAAATGCTCCTCGCTTTTTACGTGCCCACTAGGGTTTTCGCGTTCCCGGCCTATTTGAGTTCCCGGGAATCGGGAATTTTTTCTCTTAATTCCCGGGAATTTTCATGTTTTTTGTACAATATCGTTTTTCTCGTATATTTCAACATTTAACTTGTTGTGTAAGTTCTTGAACTTTAAACATGATAAATTGTCTAATATACCAATCGACTTTTCGTATAAAAATAAAAAATCTTACACTACTTATTTATAAAAATGAAATAGGAACAGTTACAGTCATTTATTGTCTCGTGTAGTGCCAGACTTAAAGAATAGCACTACCCCATCTCTTCCCGTTGGTGTCGTAAAAGGCGACTAAGGGATTCTCTAGAGGATGGGCAGCCGCGTTTTTCTGAGTACTTTAACAACCATACTGCGATCGCCAACCCGCGTGCCAAGCGTGGTGATTACGGCAAACCCCCCCTTTTGGGGGAGGCCTATGTCCAGCAGTGGACGTCTTTCGGCTGAATGATTGTGCGACGTCGCGAGTTTCTTTAATGAAAAAAAGTCTTCTCTTCATATAATATGGCAAAATAATACGGAATAACAATAGGGTGAATGACTATAAAGGGTATTATCAAATTCGTGTAATATTTTTAAACCACATGATCTACTCTACTGATGTAGAATGACCGAGCACGGGATTTAGCTTGATAAAAAATAAAGTTTTTTTTTCTTCCGGTAGCGATCGAAGATCGAATCTGGCTGGCTACCGGAAGAAAAAAAAACTTTATTTTTTATCAAGCTAAATCCCGTGCTCGGTCATTCTACATCAGTAGAGTAGATCATGTGGTTTAAAAATATTACACGAATTTGATAATACCCTTTATAGTCATTCACCCTATTGTTATTCCGTATTATTTTGCCATATTATATGAAGAGAAGACTTTTTTTCATTAAAGAAACTCGCGACGTCGCACAATCATTCAGCCGAAAGACGTCCACTGCTGGACATAGGCCTCCCCCAAAAGGGGGGGTTTGCCGTAATCACCACGCTTGGCACGCGGGTTGGCGATCGCAGTATGGTTGTTAAAGTACTCAGAAAAACGCGGCTGCCCATCCTCTAGAGAATCCCTTAGTCGCCTTTTACGACACCAACGGGAAGAGATGGGGTAGTGCTATTCTTTAAGTCTGGCACTACACGAGACAATAAATGACTGTAACTGTTCCTATTTCATTTTTATAAATAAGTAGTGTAAGATTTTTTATTTTTATACGAAAAGTCGATTGGTATATTAGACAATTTATCATGTTTAAAGTTCAAGAACTTACACAACAAGTTAAATGTTGAAATATACGAGAAAAACGATATTGTACAAAAAACATGAAAATTCCCGGGAATTAAGAGAAAAAATTCCCGATTCCCGGGAACTCAAATAGGCCGGGAACGCGAAAACCCTAGTGGGCACGTAAAAAGCGAGGAGCATTTAATGTACTTTCAGAGGATCTGATTTTATTACAAAAGTAATCTGCGTTAGAAAAAGCCCTCTCTGCTGGATGGATATTAGAAACTTATAGCAATGGTATGGTATGTATTTCCGTCTGTCGCGCCACCATGTTGAAAGAGAGCTTTTTCCACATGGTTGTTTGAGTAATTTACTTCCATTTTTTAGTCTCCATGTTCTGAGAAAAAATTCCGTCGAAAAGAATATTGCTGAATATTCTCGGTCGGAGAACATTCTCCGTGAGAGAATAATCTCGACCCATCACCTCACGTAACCGGAATAAAAAAATATTGGTGGTTTAGTAGATTTTTTAATAATGGTAATTATTTAACTTATGTTTCAAAAGTCTCGTTACTCCCGAGACTGGAGGTAGCAGTCTCGAATCTCGAAAATACGAAAAAATCGTCGAGACTCTCGAAATTTTCGAGACCGAGACTCCCGGGATGAAAGCCCTAGTGAGTAGGTACACTTAGATTTGGATTGGACGAAGTGCCAAGATTTTGGTTCCCATATTTTTTAAGCCTTTTTGCCTCCGTTTCTAAAACGTATAGAGAACGTAACAGCATATGAATAACTAATAACCATATAGAAGCGAAACTCCCGCTCCGGACGCGTTCAAGGTTACTGTAATAGATATCTCGTGTGGGGACGGAATCCTAACTAATATCCTAACTAAAATTATAAATAAATGCGAAAGTAAGTTTGTTTGTTACCTTTTCACGCCTAAACCACTGAACCGATCATCCTGAAATTTTGCTTAAACGTTATCAGGTGTACAGAAACGGACATAGGGTACCTTTCATCCCGAAAAAAGCACTGTTCCCGAGGAAACAACGTTAATGATAATAGATGGCGCCACGTGTCTTTCGAATCATGATTGAATTATATTATTATAGAAACTTAAGTAGCGTGTTAAGAGTTGATTGACAAATTCTAAATTAACGCGAGCGAAGCGGCGGGCGAAAGCTAGTGGAATATAAAATGGTGATGCACGATCTGGTCCGATACTTTACAGTATCGATACAACAACCATTCGATACGATCCTAGGATCGTATCGCACAGTTGCGATCTGGATCGATTCATCCCTACTATAAAATTTCCTCACCGCACGCTGGGAATAGATGCGTGTTGTAAAATTCAACAAAACATAGCACGCGACGTGGTAGGATCTATACGGTCCGCCTGCCTAGCCACCACCTGTTCATTAAAGTTCGGCGCCAAGCAGTTTACTGTGTTCCGTCGTGTGTAGCGCAATCCCTCAATATTTTTGTTACTTGGATACGTGTGCTCCATCTTAGATCCTGACTAGGGACAAATGTGACTTGATAAGTGGCGTCGAAATGTTCCAACGAATAAAATTTTAATCAAGCATTTTTCATTTTTTTATTTGTACCTTATTAGCTGGTTATACCTGGCTGATCGAAACATAACCAGCTAATAAGGTACAAATAAAAAAATGAAAAATGCTTGATTAAAATTTTATTCGTTGGAACATTTCGACGCCACTTATCAATGAATGAAAGCACGGTGACACAGCTAGCTAGCACGACTAGCACGAAATCGTTCTATGCAGTCGGTTAACTCGGAGCGCAAAAAGGTTCGAAAACAGAACTTTTTTTTAAATTAAACTACTTTGTATTTAAAATAAAACCATTTAGGGTTAATCTATGACCAGTAGATCACGCTGTTTGAAGGAATTACACGAATTCGTTTACACCCTGCATATTTTCATTATAAATCTCGAAATTACACAAAAGATAAGCATTGTGAATAGTTTCTACAAATGAAACATTTACAAAAAAAACAAGGGTTCAGAATTTGTTTATTAGACAGAGACAACAGTACTGTGTGCTGACATCACGATACATTTACCCCATTCTAAGTTCACACCACGCAGTCCAATGTCCGTTTCACGCGAGAGAGACAGAAAATGCTTTAAAATCTTCGGAAGAGTGCAAACCCTTCATTTTTCATCGTCATTTCTTCATTTCAAATAATTCCCGGGTACCCGGGATTCCCGCCTAATAATTCCCGGGTCTTAAAATCCCCAAATTTCCGGGAATTCCCGGTTCCGGGTACCCGGGGCGAAAACCCTAGTGCCCACTATAAAGATTAAAAAAAAAACTCGGAAATATTTATTAATTTTACTTGTACTTGAGTCTGTAAAAGTTCAGTATGATTAATGAAGTGCTTTATTGAAATATTGACTGCCTAAATGCAGCCCCGGATCTTGAATTTTTTCGAGGTGGGGCAAAAACTAAAAAATGCCTCCCCGCCCGCCAATATTTTTACCTTTATCATGTATCATTTAAGCCATCAGACGCCCACTGATGGATATAGGCCTCCCTCAAAGAACGCCATAACGACCGGTCTAGCGCTGCTCTTTCTCTGTTAAGCATATTTTTTCCAACTATACATATCTAAATGGAATGGCCGCCCTCTGAATTTTCCACCCGGGGCATGGGCTCCGGCTTGCCCCCCCCCCTAGATCCGGGGCTGCCTAAATGCCTAGCCTTAAGAAACCTATTTTTGAGATAATCTCGAAAGTCTCGTTTTTCCCGGGAATTTCGAGATCGCACCAAGTCTCGATTTTTTTTCCCGGGACTCGTAAATGTAACGAGACTGAAAGCCTTAGTACTCACGGTAAACACAGTGTGGTATGGGCTGCGGCTCGAACACTCCGGTAGCGTAGCGACACGTGTACAGCTCAGCGGCCGGCGAGCTGTAAGTACTGCCGGATGGACACGTCAGCATGCAGCTAGAAGACTCGCTGTCTCCGAAGCAGTCGTATGCGCCGTTGAATGCAAGCTTGCGGACGTCGCATGCGCTTACGGCTGCAAGAAAAAGGTGGTGTTAATTCTTCATCATTGGTTGAGAGATGTTTTAAAGTTTATCGTATGATTTCCCTTAAGGCCAGGTATTTGCGAAAGTCGCGCGTGCTGCGTGGCATTCAAATCAAATCAAAAATAAATGAAATTACATTTGGCACTATCTTCCACACTAGAATTTCCTGTGTTGTGGAAGCTAGGCGAAACTATTACATAGATAAACAAATAGCTTAACCTAAACACATACATAATTTATAATAAAAACAATAAAATCTAAGGTTGGGAATTTGGTTTCGGTCTTGCTTCTCTGTAGCGACGGAATACAACTCCTGCCAGCCAAAAGTCTGGGCTGGAGTAAACGGACTTCTGCATTGCGGCAATTTGGAGGATGAAAATTTGTAGTCCTGCTCGACTCTATCAATGTCAGCTTCAGCAACCCCCGTCCTCCGGCACCGATTTGACTTTGGCTCCTCTTGATGATGTATTCGACGAGCTTATCTCCCGATGTCTGAAGGTCCAATCGGGAGATGTACAGGAGCATGCTCGGCGCTGCAGCTTGAACATTCTCGCTTAGGTATAGGAGCAGTACCGTCGGGACCGATAAATATATCTATCTATACATATTGTATAAAGCTAGATGAACTTGTTGACACATTTTCACTAAAGTGGAACGCAGCACGCTACTGATGTTGACGCAGCCATAGAGTGGACAAATCCCGGCAGTCAATGTGTCACCGATAGCGATAGGGTCAGAGAAAAAAAAACAGACTACATTTACGGGAGTGACACTAAAAGTTCTTTTTTAATTAACTTTATTGCATAATATTTGTAAAATTATAATACTTATAGCTATTATATACAACGTGTTACATAATTCCCCATATAAAAGAAAACATTAATAATCTGGGTAGTCTAGTTTTTAGTTTTATGTTTTCAGGGTTGCGTTTCAGTGATGATTATATTATGTTCTATTCAAAATAAAAAAAAACTTCTTCATACTCTTTTCAAATATAGGCAATAGACTCTTTATAAGGGACCTTTTAACCCCCTTTCGGCTTTAGGGGAATTTTTATAACACGTTGTACAATATAATACATATTTATAGCTAAATTATAGATAGATTATAGAACTCTCAACTTATAAGACAATTAGGAACAACTTTTTAAAAACTGTATTATTAAATATACCTTAAAAAAAATTGTTTAATTTACTTAAATGCTACTCGACGGGACTTATATTGCGAGATAAAGCGCTGGACAACCGTCTCTGGATTGTCGTCAACATCACGATGTACGCTCATCAAAACCATAAGTACCAGTGAGTCGCGACCGTCCCATTCGGTCTCGCGACCTCATCGCGTGTTCAGCTCATGATTAAAAGCTCCGTTTGGGTCCGAAACTAGTCGGGCAATCCCAAAAAAAGCATGTGAGTAAAATGTAACTAAGTAATCATAAATATTATCTCCCGTTCTGTTTCTCAAAACAGATTTAACCCTCCGCAATTACCTAAAAGTACGCTCTGGTGTAGCCGTTGACACAGGTAGTGTCAAAAGTATGGACTGTAGACTGAGTCATGGGAAATATCAGTCGGTAACAGTTGTCCAGCGCTTCAAGTGCTGTAATGAGCCAATGCTCATTGTATAAGGTTTCGGGGGGATTTGAACCCCCAAATCCCGAACACCCCGTGGCCATGCTTTATACCACTAATGGTCGGAGAGTGCAAGATACAGATGTGGACTACAACATTTATGAGGTTTGGGGGAGATTTGAACCCCCAAACCCCCTCGTAACCTTGCTTTATACCACTAATGGTCGGCGAGTGCAATGGCTGTAAGATACACACGAAACATAGAGGCTAAAATAAAAAGGTTCCTACTTTGATACCGGAACCGTAACAAGTTGTACTCACAATATTGGCACTGCGCCCCTCTATAATCAGTAGGACATTCGCAGGTGTTCACTGCTAAACAGATTCCTCCGTTCACGCAAGGTGGGCTGCACTCTGGCATGCAGTCGGGGATGGTCGAGAAGTCGGCGCGGGTCGGCTGCCACTGCCCGTCCGTGCAGCGCATGTTGGCTACGTTGGATCCATCCATGAACTTGTGGCCTTCCACGCATGTGATTGTGCAGAGTCTAGATAGAAAAGCTTAGTTTTGGAACATTGTGTTAAATGACTTGGTTGCGAGTAGGCTTGCCAACCTTAATGTATGAATTTACCGGGACTTTGGCTATCAAAATGCGGGACGAGGCAAAAAAAAGCGGGACCCAACTGTTTAAGCGACTTAATTTCGGAGAAAAGTAGTGGGAGGGAAGGGAGCGGGACGACGTTGATCGAGCCGTGCAAGCGGTGTTCGTTCGATGCGAGACTCGCGGTCGCGATCTCCACTCTTCTAATTAAACAAAATGTGCGTTCACTAAATGCCGACTTCTGCCCGAAGGTTTAGCCGTAGGTGCGATAAAACGGGACAATTGGCGTCCCGCACACGGTTTTCGCGGGACGCATCCTCTAAAGCTCTAGAAACGGGACGTCCCGGCTCTCGCGGGACGGTTAGCAAGCCTAGTTGCGAGGGATTTGCATTGTTGTCATGCGAATGGCTATTCAATAGTGGTAGTCAGAAGCCCCAAAGGCTGACAACCGGTCTAACCTTAGGATATCGGCATTACCCAGTAACCAGGCTGCGGAGGTCTGATGGCAGACTCCTTGTAAAATACTGGTATTCAGCCTCGTCTGGTAAGAGGAGGCTGACCCCAACATAGTTCAGAAAAGGCTAAGCAGAACAATTGTGGTAAAGATCGACCGAGACACATCATTCGTACAAATTCGGGAACACGAAGATTGCCGAGGAGCACAACTAGGTAGAACGGTTGCGAGGGATTTGAATCTAAAGTTCATCTCATTTCAGACTAGGCTTAATGACGACCAAAACAAATACCTAATAAAAATAAAAACGTGACCTAGGGCCACTATGGGAAACCTAGTATTATACAAGCTTAGTTTTAGTATATAATAAACCTGAAACTAGTTTGTTCAGAATCACTAGGAGAATCGATTGACATAGGTATTCTTTACAGCATTTTTTTTTCCGTAAATTTCAATTTTGTTTCAGTAGGTTTCTACCCATAACAGTTTACGGGAATATACACCTTGAGGCTTTAGATGGTCCGCTCTATCAGGTTCCATGTATTAGACAACCCCTGCATAGCACATCTCAGGCATTTCACATTTTACTAGGGAACTTAACGCGACATAATCGACCGTGTAACTTGGAGATTAATTTAAAAAAAAAACACATTCAGGCAGTTCTGATGAAAATCTTGTTGGGGTGTCTCGGTTTTTGTATACAGGGTGGAATCGTCAAGTGTCAACAGACGATTTTTTCGTCAATTTAAGAGATATTTAAAAAGTTAAGGCTATTATCAAAACTAGGCTACATGGAGAACAAAATAATATAAATAACTTCAGGAAAAGTAAAAGCCAGACATTGAAAATTTTGTTTTTCGCTCCCACCATACATTTAGTATGAGAATTTCTTTCAACTGATCATACCAATCATACCTACATAATCTCTTTCTTCCTTACAGTTAATATGGCGGCGGAGTTACCCTTACTCGACTTCGGTCTATCTCAGTCATCTCTTTTATAAAGCTTCATATCACCAGATTCCTGAGCACTACCTAAATCTAACTCAGGATTATGAACAGAAAACACACAGATTTTGTAGTTCCAGATTGCCTGCGTAATGCGATAGCCTATTTTTTTCATGTCTAACAAATAATAATAAGATTGCAACCACTTTGTTTAACTTATAAAAATACTAATAGTTTCAATGACAATGTTCCTTATTACATGGCGCTAAATACCGTCATGACGAAGTTGTGGCTGTATAACAACTCTGCCTACGCTCTAAAAGAATAGGCATTAGGTGTATTTTTTTATTAATTAAATAAAAAAACCATGAGAACATGTTTTTTGAATTTGGATCTCAAAGCTTATTCCGTAGTTTTTTTAGTAACTTGTTATTTTTCGTTTTCGGCCAGTTCGATTGATTAAAAGTTTAAATAAAAAATGTTGCAAACTTTGTCAATTACAACATAGAAATATTTTCCATTTATTTTATTGAGTTATTATTAATCCTGTCCTTCAGTAAAAAATTTAGCTCTAAAATAAAATGCAAAAAAATTATAAACTTCTTGAATATCTCATGAACAAAAATGTCATACTAAATGTACGGAAGTAGGTAAAATCAAAATTCTCGATATTATGGTGGTTATTTTTTCAAAAATATTTATGATATTTTAGTTACTAGGTGGCCTAGTTTTGATATTAGCCATAAGTTCTGAAATATTTTCTAAACTGACGGAATAATCGCCTGTTGACACTTAACGATTCCACCTTGTATAAGTACTAAAATTAACGTTGTATAGCCGCAAGCAACTTCAAAAAAATCAATTTCAAATTAACTTACTCTGGCGAGCATTTCCTCTGGGAGTTCATAGGCAGCGGTGGGTAGGACAGGCAAGGTTTCTTCTCAAACTCGCAGAACTTGCCGTGGAAGTTCGCCGGACACTGGCAAGTGTTCGTGTCTACGCAGATGCCCATGTTCTTGCACTGCGGCTCGCAATTTGCTGTTAGACATAAACAGGATAGGTAAAATAGCATAGACATAAGCGTGTAGAGGAAGTCCCAAAACTTAACGTCGGGCCGGGAACAAATAATGGGGCAAACGAAGATATATTCATATACTATGTTCATAAAAAAAAGTAGTACCTTTAATTTTTTTTAAAACATATTTAGTTAGATTTATGAATGAGGCAACATTTTATTTACGGTAACTTTAAACTATTTTTTAGTATATTTTTTCTGAACCCTCATAAATTGCCCTATCATTTCTTCTCGGTTTGACGTATTTTATATAAACAGGGGCAGAAGAAGGACAGCTGCCCCCTCTCTCTCCGCCCTAGACTTCCCTGACATGAAGGTTCCTTTAAGTAAATAATTTTAAAATCCGAAAAACATAATTATCTTATTCTGTTTTTCTCTCTCTCTCTTCTCAATCATTCATTGCAAAAAACAAGCAAAAGTCCCATTTCTTTTCTTTTTGGCGGCAAATCCCAAAAGTCCTTGTAAATCATCAGGCAACCTAGGACTCAACCCTGACCTGGCAAACTGCATAAAAATAATGCATTATCACTGACATTGGCAACTATTTAGGTCGTAATAAGTTATGTTATTTGCAAATCGGACGGACGGCAACGCCGGCGCCGGCTTAGATTTGAGACGCTTCCGTTAGGACAGATAGCACTGCCCACGCGCATTGATAATCGCTTATACCTACTCTGTTAGGTATTCTGTCTATTTTGATCTTATCGCGACTATAATTAAATTTGTTTTTGGTTTCAAGTTCGTTTCAGAATTTGACAATGAGCAGGGCAATGATCCTACGGGTTATCCAGCTTACTAAAGCGACAACCTAAATGAACGTACTACTGTACTGTAACTATGTAGGTACTACTGGGTCTGCGGGTAACAGAGGAGCCTGGGCGACTAAATTATCAAACCATCTTAATTTTTTTAAATAAATCATTGTACTTAGTGTTTAATTGCTTTGTATAATTTTTGGATGCTGTGGTCTCTCATAATTGAAGGAGTACCTTAGCTATATAATCTAAGCGAATTATTACCATTATCTTTTTGTGTATGTCCTTTGTCAGAGATCCTTAAGTAAATAAATAAATAAATAGTGTTTTCCTGATCTTTATTTTTTCGGATTTTTTTCATTATTCCTTCTTCAACAAGTAGCACTTCTGACATTGGCAGAATTGTTGAAATCGGCATTGATTGCCATATAAAAAAAATTAATTGAATTGAACAATAGTTTCAGATTGATTTTATTATTTTCTCATTGCTTGATGGCAGTGGTTGGTACCTATAGTTAATTTATCATTGTTATGATAATAACTAGAGTTTTAAACGATATGTATGATATATTATTATACGGATGGTGATAGTGATATTCTTAACTTTTGTTAAGGTTTTTAGAATATTCACCCAGGCTCTGATGATTGATAGATACAATTTAAGGGATAGCCATCCAATTCGCTACTCCAGGCAAATGAGGACATGAACCCCCTTGTTACAAAAGGTGGTTTAAATCGAGACTAAGATAAACCCAGATTTAAAATATACCCATCACTTTCTAACATAATATAACAAAAAAAGACGGAGCTATTTTAAAACCAGGGTTTTTCTTAGACCATCGTTTGTAATATGAGGGAAAGGGCTATGGGATTGCGTACAAAGTGACCCCCTGTCCTGTGACCTTCATTTTTTGGAAGGCTGAGGTACAGTCGTGGAGTGTTTTAGGCCTATGGTAATAGTCCTACCGAGAGCGATGATGAAGTTTGACACAGTTATATACAGCAAATTTTTAAATGAACTGATAGACCCTCTATTTAATAAAACATTAAACAAATAAGACCCATTGTAGCAAGGAAATGTATAGAATAAGTAACATGTTTGGTTCCAGCAGGAATTCAAGACAGTACAGTCAACATCACAACTAAATGATTATTATACAAAGTTTCAAAACGTTTTATGAATGTAAACTTTATTTAAATTATGTGTATACAAAAGAACAGAAAAGACAACACAAAGTATTATTAAAGTTTTCAAATAATCATACTTGCACTGATAATTGAAGGGTTCCTTCTATTTGGCAGAATCTTGATACTCCGATTTTTATTTGGCATAACTCACATGGCATAATCTTATTTAATCGAATATTTTTAAGGCATAAAAATTATTTAGCATAACTTTTGTTTGGCAGAATATTTACGTGTCCGAATTTACAATGGCATACTTTTATCTTGGCAGAATTTTGTTTCGCATAATTACCTTTGCCATAATTAATATTATGCATAATTTTGTTTAGCATAACATTTATTTAGAGATACGATTATTTGGTATGGGTGCATACAAGCATACAAATTTGTGTCATAAAAAGTCAATACGTTGTGCTGCAAAATTTTGTGACAGAAACGAATCGCTGCGAAACCGACTTTACGCAGTCTTGTCTGCCCTACCCCTAGAGTGTAATTTAAACCCGCGTAGGCGCGGAGGGGTAGGGCGGCCCGCGAGCTGAGGAGCAGGTGGTTTGAAGGCCCGCCACCGCGGCTGAGGCTGGCCGGCCAAGCCGGCCAGCAAGCCGAAGCTGCGGTGGTGAGCGTTATAACCATCTGTGACGATAAGCTCGCGTGGCGCCGCCCAAACCCCGCAGCGCCGGAGCCGTGACAGAAACAATGCTTGCTGCATGTTGCATGCCTGCTTGCATGCTGCATGCCTGCTGCATGTTGCATGCCTGCTGCATGTTGCATGCCTGCTTGCATGCTGCATGCATACAGCATAAAGCAGCAAAAAATCAGTTCTGCCTTTTAATGACTATCGATATAAAATGTATGCCAAAAGACGATTCTGACTGTGAATTTTCTGCGATATGATGTTTCTGCTTTTTAATTATTATGGATATAAACATTATGCCTAAAGATGATTCTGACTAACAAAATTATGAGTTTTGAATGTATGACAACTGAGTGTATGCGAAATGATTTTCTGCGAAATGAAGTTTATGCTATCCGTTGTTATGCAAAACAATATTATGACGTAAAAAGTTCTGCTATAAAAGGTAGACCCATAATTGAATTCAAGGCTTCAAAAAAGTTTACAACTTTTTCTGTTTGCTGTACCTAGGTCTTGCTTTCATGAACGTTATCGGTCAATCAAGTTGAGCTGGAAGCTCTATTTGAAGAAATGGTTCATATGATATTCGTGCTTGAGCCACTTTTGTCTAATTTTATATGAAAGTAGCTTTTGCCCGCAGCTTCGCTTGCGTGAAATTTTGAACCCGTTATGTGACGATTTTCCATACAAACTTTCATCCACTATTTAACTCCCTCAGAGGTTGAATTTCGAAAAATCCTTATACAGTGGTGGACATATAATTAGAAACACCAAGTGTGACTTTTATTTTTAGGACAATTTAACTTGATAATTAATGTTTTACGTATCATAGAGGCTTATACCTATTTATCTATAAAGTATCCACATCACGAAGTATTATTATGTCAGTTTTGGAAATATCATACAACCGTTTATGTAAAAACTGGTATACTTTATAAAATAAAATGAAGCAGCACAACTTACAAAGGTGGACAACTAATTAGAAACAGAAAAAAAAACCTTAGCATAAATATTAACAAAGGTAACGAAACAATAAATAATGAAGTTAAATGGTACAAACGTTTTATAATTAACAATTAATGTTTGGTTGGGAAGCCTCTGCTGTCGATTACAGCTCTACAACGACGTGGCATTGATTCTATCAATGTTTCATACATTTCCAGGGAATATTTCGCCAAGTTTCTACAAATGCGTCTTAAAGTTGTTGTAGTATGATACTAGTAGTAATACGATATTAGTGAAATGTTTATTGGACAATGTCTTCTTTACAATGTACCACAAATTTAGATTTGATTCAAATCCGGACTATTTGCAGACCACTCTAACAACGACACTAATTAGTCTATTAGAAATGCTTTAACGTTGTTTCTTTGGTTTGGATTATTGTAGTGTCAATGTTAGATTGGTCTACAAATAGTCCGGATTTGAATCAAATCTAAATTTGTGGTACATTGTAAAGAAGACATTGTCCAATAAACATTTCACTAATATCGTATTACTACTAGTATCATACTACAACAACTTTAAGACGCATTTGTAGAAACTTGGCGAAATATTCCCTGGAAATGTATGAAACATTGATAGAATCAATGCCACGTCGTTGTAGAGCTGTAATCGACAGCAGAGGCTTCCCAACCAAACATTAATTGTTAATTATAAAACGTTTGTACCATTTAACTTCATTATTTATTGTTTCGTTACCTTTGTTAATATTTATGCTAAGGTTTTTTTTTCTGTTTCTAATTAGTTGTCCACCTTAGTAAGTTGTGCTGCTTCATTTTATTTTATAAAGTATACCAGTTTTTACATAAACGGTTGTATGATATTTCCAAAACTGTCATAATAATACTTCGTGATGTGGATACATTATAGTTAAATAGGTATAAGCCCTCTATGATACGTAAAACATTAATTATCAAGTTAAATTGTACTAAAAATAAAAGTCACACTTGGTGTTTCTAATTATATGGCCACCACTGTATATCCTTATTCCTCGTCTACATTATAAAGGGAACCTCTGTGCAAAATTTCAGCTTTCTGGGTTTAAGGGTTTGGGCTGGGCGTTGATGAGTCAGTCAATCAGGACTTTTCTTTTTATTTATAGAGATGAAGTTTAAGTAAATAAAACCGTTACTTACGCATGAACGGCTGGTTGGCATTGTTGTGGAATTCGTAGTAATTTGGCCTGAAATAAGAAAATTGTGTTATTAAATATTTTTGCAAGCATCTGACACTACGTTCTAAATTACATCTACATAATTAGGAACATTATGTTACAAAGATAAGTTGTTTGTTCCTGACTTTCAATCGGTTGATTTCCGAGGCCGTGACCCTCATTTCGCCATTGTGTTTTAGTCCCATGTAATAGGGGGGAGAGCCTATTGCCATTAACCAGCCACTGTTAGAACCAGACTCCGGGCTGCTACCGAGAAATTCCACACAGAAAAACCCAATAATACTTTGCCTGACCTAGGGATCGGACCCAGGACCTCTGGTATCACTACGTAGTATAAAAACAAAGTCGCTTCTCGCTGTCTGTCTGTCCCTATGTATGCTTACATTTTTAAAACTAAGCACGCAACGGATTTTGATGCGGTTTTTTTTAATAGATACAGTGATTCAAGAGGAAGGTTTATATCTATAATACATTGCACCCGTGCGAAGCTGGGGCGGGTCGCTAGTTTATTATTATTCTTATTTTCAGATAACGACTTACACGAAGAACTTAAGTAAGTATATCTAACAATCAAAGTTTAAAAAGATTTAACTTTTAATTCAAATTTAAAGTACTTAGTTACTTACATGCCTCCATTATTAGAATACCAAGTTTTACTTTCAGAATATTTAGATTTCGTCCCAGAATATCCAGTCTTAGTGCCTGAATAACCATGACCGGTTTTAGTTCCACCATATCCGCCGTGAGCGGTTTTAGTTCCACCGTATCCGCCGTGAGCGGTCTTAGTTCCACCGTATCCGGTTTTAGTTCCAGTGTATCCATACCGTTGGTTCTTTAAATATGGGGGTACGTATTCTGGGGCTCCGACGTCGGATTGCCTGCAAGAAATCAAATTGGTTTGTCGTTATTGGTACGTATGGGTACAGACGCCAGCACATCAAGTTACCCGAAACTGTCAAATTTTCCCAATCAACCTTGAACCTAATTCTTTTGCGATAAAGATGAAAATATATTAAAGAAATTTGGAAGATTGTAGTAGCTTTATGTGCTGGTGTCTGTACATTGTTTCATTGTAGGTATTGTCACAGATTAACTCATAGTAACTATACTCTGTTCAATGAAAGATAAGTTTTGACATAGCGATCATTTAGTAAATTGCAGCCGTAAGGAAACTGCTATCGAAAAAACGTAAGCGAAATCATTAAAAACCGTAAAATAACTATATTAATACAGTTAGTTTCATCCATGAAGACGCGCCCCACTCTTTGTCTCAATCGCTACAGTGCCAACATTGTGCATAAGAAATTGCTATTGTATTAGTTCTATCGCCGCACAATATCTGCTTAGATGTGTGCATAAAGCCGGGTCCGCAGCGCCAATTTTCTAACATGTTATTGTATTTTTGCGAACAAAACTGTTAGGCCACGCCCCTATTTGGTTAGCAAACAATGTTATCCTGTTTGCAAACACGAAAACACGGCGCAGCGGACCCGGCTTTACGCACACTAATCTATGATAATACTATGAGATACGTGCTTCGTGGATGGAACGCACTATACCCATGTTTTGTTTTTAATAACATTTGATATTCTTTGGTAACGTTTTGTAGACAAACGTAACGTATAATACGGCCGACGTATCTTGGCGAGTCTGAAGTTAGCTGATTAGCTGTTTAGCTGTGCAGTAGACAATTTTATTTCTAAAAGATTAATTGCGCAGCCAAACAACTAACTTCAGTCTCGCCAAGATACGTCGGCCGTATTGTAACTCACCTTACGTCGAAAAAGGTATAGGTAGTATAGTAGGGAGTTGAGGTCGAATTACAACCCAGTTTTAGAAATTGTACCTAATACGCTTTTCTAGTAAAAAGCGATAGGAATTTGAAATTATGAGAACGGTATGTAAAATTATTTTTAGATAGATGGAAAATATTTTTCCCTGTGAACCGCACAAAAATGGCGGGAAAATCAGTTCGGGGCTAAGGAATTGTTACATACAGCCACAAATTAAAAACCAAAACTTACCCATACTGATCGCCAGATGGTGCTGGAATCCCGTATCCAGCATAGCAGAGATATGTTGCTAATAACAAAATGAATGCTTGAGTAACTAAATACATTTTTATTGTACTGAATTATCCATCTATTGTAGTTCTAATAACCCACAGTCGTCGTGTGCGATGACACGAGCAAACTGACTCCCGAATGGCTGTGCGGTATTATATTATCTTCAGTTTATATAAAACAGGATACTCAGAAATCATCCTCCTGATAACTGAAAATTATCAACAAATGCAGGATTTGCCTAATAGGAGATGCAAATAATTTCAGGCGAGAGGAAAAGCAGCTTGATGCTGTAAAATTATGCACCAGATGCTTCTTATTTAATATTTTCTCAAATTTTATTTGGATTAGTGTCCAAAACAAAAAAAAAACAATGAAGCAAAAATATCATAGTATTAAAAAAAAAAACAGGTTTTTTAAAAAAATGCGCCAAATTTGCTAACGCATAGCAGTTTCATTGCAAGAGATTAAATAAAATGCCTAAAAAAAGGAATAATTCTTGCTCCCGTAATAAAAAAGAGGTATGTACCTAAATATATTTAAAAAATTGGTACGTAAAAATAACATTTAGATTACAGAGAGCAATGAACCTTCAAACAGTTTTATAATTTGGAAACTGAATAAACATGCCATAGTGTCATAAAAGTTTGAATACCGAATAGATCTTTGATCCTAACTTGCAATACTTATTACTTCTATGACTTGCAAGCGCTCAGATTTCCCGCTAACGTTCGTGAGTTCAATTCCAATTGCGCATAGATAGGTATTTTTTCTAAGTCTGAATTTTATGATACCTAGCAATATGAAAGGAAGGCCTTTGCCACTTTAACTCGATTTACGGCCAAAGACACCCTTATTTACTTTCTAAGAAAAATATTAATAATTCATTTGTTACAGAAACAAATATTAACTGCAAGACTGATTGAAATAAGCCTCAAAGTTGAGGACTACATATACAAACACAAGTCGATATCAGAATGTGACGCAGAACAGTACATCGCAGAGGTTACCTCGTATAAATCACAATGTGGTCGAGACGAGCGTTCTTTACAGGTGCATTTATCTATTTCTCGCATTCTTAGGTACAGTCAAACGAATAGATAAGTATACAGACAACTAATTACATTCGTATTTCAATAGAAGTATGCGTGTGTTGAGTCGCCAAATTTTTGGCATCGCTTTAGCGAGTCATGCGTATAAAAAGTTATTACACACACAATTACAATGACAATTGCCTGTGTAGTGCATGGGTATCCGTTGCTTACCTACAGATGTCTAACTCTTTTGTTGACTGTACCTGTAGCCTCATTGATAGGGAACCATACTCAACCTGGTTTTTTCTCGGACCTCCTACAAATGACAGCTAGTTCGCGCAGGCCACAACATAAGGATTAATTAAAGCTCTTTTTAACAATCGCATTTAGGCCAGGGTTGTAACTACTACAGGCTACTCTTGAAAAGTTTTTTGAATGCTAGTACCAGGCCATCTTTTCTCGTGTCATCATGAGCTACACGACAATAGCTCTTGCCGTGGTGAAGAGATTAGCCAGTCAGCAAGGTTGGTAGCGGAGCTGACTGACTGCTCAGGGTGCGCCGGACGTACTTAACACGTTCAGTGCAAGGTGCCCTCCTGGAGGGCACCCTCTAGTCGCATTCGCGATGCCGGGTGCCCTCGTGGAGGGCTCATTTTAAATGTAGGTTTGTCTTAGAAAATACACCGTCATAAAACAAACAACAAGACCTCCTGAAAACATTATTGTACTACATTGTAGCGTTTTTATATCTAATGCTAAGAATCCTCCTCCTCGAGGGTTCACTCTTAGCGCAATTGTAATGCCGAGGACCGGAAGGTCCACTAACCATATGTATGGCGGCATGGCGTATAGCAGAGCTCTATGAAAAGTATGGTGGACTCGAATATGTTAAGTACCATCACACTCGAAGACTCTTTTATAAACCATAACACATATACCACAATTGTATTATGATCTATACCATACCATCTGTCTTTTATATTCCATTTTTTTGCTGACTGTACCAATTTTTTTTTTCAATATCTTTTTATGCAGTTTGAAATAATGTCAAAAATGATAGCCAGTCTCCTATCAACATTTTCCTGTAGCGACAACGATTAAGGTAGCTACCCTTACAACTACCCCATCTCAAATAAGTTTTTTGCGATTTCTGACTTTTCTAGTACTCCAACCTCAGTTGGTCCAGAAGAGTGTTTTGATCCTTATGGGAAATGGGATCGATTGGCATCTTAAACAAGTTTTGTGAAAACAGCCCTTTTTCTCGCTGACTGTACTTTTTTTTTTCAAAATCTGTGAATGCTGATTGGAATTATTTTAAAAGTTAGGGGTGGTCTTCTAAAAACGTTTTCCTGTAGCTACAATGGTTAAGGTAGTTGCCCTTCATGCCCCATCTCAAATTACCACCCTGTACCTATAGTAAAGTTGGCAGCTCTAACCGACCTGAGGATTGTACCTACAAAGGATCTTGGTAAGCGCCGCAGAGCTTAGCGCCATAACCAACCTGCGGCTCCCTGGGTCAGTGTATAGTGTAACCAGTGAGTGGCCTGGGGGGCTACCATGATCTGTTACAGCAGGATTGTTTTAATATTATTACGAGAGTGGGAAAGTGACAGCGCTAGACAGCTCTCTAGCGCCATCTCTTACCCACTCTCGTAATAATATTAAAACAATCCTGCTGTAACAGATCATGGTAACCCCCCTGGTCATTGCCTGGTGCATGAAAATTGCCTCCATGAGTAATGGTACTTAAGTACCTACCTACGTCTATGGCATCCTGGGCAGTCAGCCCCGCTACCAACTTTGCTGACTGGCTCATCTTTTCACCACAGCATAAGTTATTCTCGAATAGCTCACGCATAAAGAGAAGGTACAGTAAATAAGGTTACGTTCATACATACGAGTGTTATGATTTAATAAAGCTGCCTCGTGTTAAAACTTATCAACTCGTGCGCTGATCTAATTTTATCCATTCAAAACAGCTGAAAATAATTTATACCTAATTTAGGCATGACAACAGTGGTACGCGCAAAACAGTTATTTAATCCTAAATAATATTCTAAATGCGAAAGTAAGTTTGTTTGTTACCTTTTCACGCCTAAACCACTGAACCGATCATCCTGAAATGCATATTAATTATACGTTGTCAGGTGTCCAGAAACGGACATAGGGTACTTATCATCCTTAAAAAAAGTAGTATTCCCAAGGAAAACAACAATTATGATAATAGATGACGCCACGTGTCTTTCGAATCATGACTGAATTATAATTATAGAAGCTTTAGTAGTGTAGAGTTTTTTTTTTTAATTATAAATTAACGCGAGCGAAGCCTCGGGAAAATGCTAGTTTCCGATAAAGTATTTAAATTATGACATACAGACAACCGGACTGACTTCCAAGTGACCCGACGACCTAAGTGGCATCGTTGCTGAGCGCTTGGCTTTTCATGCAAGGGGTGGCGGGTTCGAACCTGGACTAAAGCGTTCGCCACGCCAGCTACGGGGCGCGAGCAGGTGTGACGTCATTGCTGCACAGACAGCGGTCATTTTGTCCGGCGGAAAAAAATGACTGATTCTGCCCGTTGTTACTCGGGGGCACGATCGCCACGAACTCGACGCACACGGCAGACAATCTGACCGTAGCGTTCTAGTGAGGATTCTGTCGCTAGGAACCGCGCAGAGCGGATTAAACTCACCGGTGTCTACGTTAGCGTGTACAAACCAGTCCGATATATAAATGTACTCTGTGCAAACCAGTTCGTTTGATTCAACGCGGCGTCCGTCCTGTCCACCGGCGATCGCCGAGCACCAGCGACACTGTGACTCGCGAACGTTCTGTCTTACTTTTTAATTGTTGCATAGGATTCCATAAGCATCGCAGCAAAATTGTCCAGCCCGCCGCGCCGCTACCCGCTGCCTGCATAGCGCCTAAACCCATAAACGCACCTGTGAATTTGTTGCGCTGCGTGCTACGTTACTACGTTGTTCGCATAAGCATACCATAAAGGCTTGCGCAGACAAGGGACAATGGCGGACAAAATGTCCGCGGTGCGCTCTTATTATTACTGTCATTAGGATGCACTTTGTCCGCGTATACCGCCAGGTGACATGGGGTATTGCGCGGACAAAGTGCAACCTTATAGTAGTACTAATAAGAGCGCACCGCTGACATTTTGTACGCCATTGTCCCTCGTCTGCGCAAGCCTTTTCCGAACAGTGTATTCGGCGAACACGTGCATAGAACAAATGCATTCGTGATCGATGTTGGGATTCGCGATGTTTGTGTTCGAAACTGTTGTACGGCTTTATATGACCCGCTCGCGCTCTTAGATGTAATATGGGCTCTTTGCGTGTAAAATTAGTCGCTGTAATTATCAGAAGAACATCTTCTAAAGTCACACATAGTTTTCTTTTAATAAAATCTTAATTCATATCAGGATTTCGGTATCTTAAATAGATCATCAGCTCCACGATTTCTATTTCTTCCGCCTGAACAGAACGCTAAACTATATCAACGTTATCCATAGCACACGTTCAGTCACACCGCATACCCATATTAAAATATAAATATTTTTTTACTAAATGGTAAGGTACTGCAAAAACTGATTGGGATATATGAAAAACATGCCCTCTTGACTTCTGAATAACCCCTTTGACATAGGACATGGGATGTGATGCCCACAAGCGCCAGCGGTGCTTCCGAACGGAAATACAGGGGCGTAGATATCTATCTTCTTGGAATTCTGCATTAATATAATAAATTTTCCCTATGATTTTTATAGCTAATTGCGTTAGTAGATAAGGTTGTTGAATTTTTCTAGGAATAATAAATAGATTTTATTTTATCACACCTTGTTTACCCATGATCATATGAAAACATAGATTTTAGTAGCTTGTGCGTCTCCGTAAGTTTTTTAAGGTAGTTTTTTCCCGTTAACACAACAAAAAGTCACGCCTGTATAGAGCCTAATTGCCCATTGCCGTGCAACCGGGCACAAATCCAGACTCTGGGCTACTACTGAGAAATTCCACACGGAAAACCCCATGACACTTTACCCAACCTGGGAATCCAACCCAAGACCGTCACGTTTGTGATCACTAGACCAACGAGGCAGTCCATTTTACTCATTAATCTTTTTAATTACTACCTTTCTTGTAGGTAATCGAAAAACTTACCCGCTGTATGAAAGCAATAATTGTCGATCATCAAGAACTAAGAAATGACACCTGTAACATAAACGATGACAGTGTTTTCCCAGACAATGATATTCATTCAGTTTCCATATCGCCGGTTTATTCAATATGTGAGGAAGACAGGACTCAACTCACGCAAATAGCTGAAGAAAGAGCTAGAAGTGTTACGGAAGCAAATAAAGATGTCGGGATAATAGACCTCACCAATATTGATGACGATGATTCAATTCATAATGACGCTGGTAATAATACTCCAACAGCAAATAATGACAGTTCTAGAATAAATGTGGAAGTAGACATACATAGAGCTATTTCTAGTCTATCTATACGAGAAGTTGAAGACCAACTTGAAATAGCATCTACTGATGCAAATTTTTCGCAAAGTATACTCAATAACTTTGAGGGCATTGATATGCCACAGAATACGACAAATGTTACTTCTCAAGGGGCTATTTATGGTCCATTTAGCAGTGCTGATAAAGTAAAATCTACAATTGTATGTACGAAGATTGATAAAAAAATTGGTAACTTTAGTAGCATTTGTAGAATACAACACAATAAGCCAGCCCTTAAAAGTGATCAGGATAAAACATCGAAATTGATATCTATTAATGCCCCAAATATACCGTATACGAAAGAAAAAACCGTCGTACAAAACATAGAACCCATGAAAGTAATAAATGCAACAAATTACAATGTAACGAATGCTTATATTCAAAAGGATACTACAAAAACATCTAATGCATTCTATCCTGCTAGTAATAAAGGTCTGGAAACTCAAACACAAACTTGGTATGATTCTAACAGAACATGTACAATAAATAACTCTAGTCATGTATTGAAAGATACTATAAACCTAACACCGGCTGCACAGTTCAATAAAGTTGTAAATTCAAACCATACCACAGTTAACAATTCAGTTAGTGTTGACATAAATATTCCAAAAAATAATCTGAACGAAGTACAAATTGAAAGACATGAAACCAACGCTAGTGAACCTTCACAACAGTTCAATAATGATAAACCCAAAAATATTACAGCTATTGTTAATGAAAATTCTACTACTATAAAAAAGAAAAGAGCTCCACGCAAGAAGAAAACAGTAGAAGAAAACGAGATGAAACCTACAAATAAAAGAATTTATCGAACTCCCAAACGTACAGACAAAAACGTACCGATATACAATAAAAACGTTGAGAATGATCTTTCATGGATAGAAAATATAAGATACGTTAGGGAAATCAGAGAAGATGAAAATGATTCGAACCTGAATTTAGCAGAATCTTTTTGGAATAATTATTATTTACCTGCCAACTGGAGTGAGAATGATTTTTTGTAAACTTATTTTATTATAAACTGATTTTATTTTAGTATACTTCGCGTTTTCAATTTTCCCAACGTTTTGAGTGCTCGCTCGGCAAGGTCAACAGCCACTTTCTTAATTATTACTAGCCGTGCCCTCGCGGCTCCGCGCGGTTGTGAGAAGTTTTTCTCCATATAAATTTTACCCCCCCCCCCCCCCTGCATATTATCCTATACGACTCCACCTATTGTATGTTGATGGTACTATGTCAGAAACCTTCGCGCAAGTGTCAACAACAACGGTACCCACAAAGTTTCAACTCAATCGGATGAACGATGCGTGACGCATTAGACGACAAACACAAAACAATCATTTTTTAGGGAGTGCTTCCGCTGCCGGCGCTGGCTTCCAAACTGGCTGCCGGCGCCGCGCCGACTACATACTGTTTTTTTTACAACTTCAAGTCCTCTTCAAACTCTCCATGACACGATTTTTCGTCACCCACTTTCATTTTCACAAAACAAATGAAAAACTTATGGGGATGTGTGTAAGGTTGTTTGGGTTTCCAAAGCAGAGTCGACGAAGCCCCGCTGCGCGTAGCTCCTATTTCTGTCTACAGGGTTTAAAGTAACCTAACACGAAGGGGATGACGGAGACTAGAGTTCGTCATCCCCTTTCGAACCTAACCTATCCGTGTCGGGGTGCCCTAAATTACCGAGCTCGCTTCGCTCGCTCTTGAAATTAGTCAGTTGGAAGACAAGTTACAGTCATTGGCCGAAAATCAAACCTACATTTCAACTAACATACCTACCAAATAACTTATTACCACCGCCGATGTCCATTCTAGGTGCCAGCAGCCGATGTTTTTAATCTTGACTACCAGCAGTAATGTACCGCCGGTTCCCAATGGCGTTATGTTTGGGTGCCGGCGCCGGCAACGGAGGCACTCCCTATTTTTTATACATATATTAGAAGTGATTAAATAATATGTGAGTTTGAGATTCTATGAGGCAGAATGCCATGAAGGCCTTATAACATCAATCAGCATCAATTCGCAAATGAAAAACTGGATGGTTTTTAACACATTTAGGCATGTGCATAAATTTCAATCGTGTGCTTACGCATCTCCAGTGATGTGTATGCGATTGTTCGATTCCGATCAGCTGCGTAAACATGCTTTCGCACGCGTAAGCGAACTACAGATAGTTGTTTCGGGTCTGGGCGTTTGTGTATTTGAGATTTGTGTCTGGAAACGCAGCCACGATACAGAAGAAATCCTGGTGTGTGGCAATGTTTTTTAAAAAAAGAAAAAAAATGTTATGGTTATGAATTTGAAACGATATACATGTTTCACCAAACGCGGCGTCATTCGTCTCGCTGATTATTTCACTATTCAGCTTAAAGGCATTCTCAATTAACAATGAACTTCTAGGGGCTGTTGGTCATAATCCTCCTGCCCTTATCCCAACTTATTTGTGGTCGGCGCAGCATGTGTTTTTCTTCCATACATCTCTATTAGCCATCATCTGAGTAGTCACCTTCTTTCTAGTCATATCATCACACTATCCATCCATCGTTTCTTTGGTCTTCCTCTACTCTTATAGCCATCCACATTCATACTCAAAACTTTCCTCACATGTTCCTCCGCATCACATACCCATACCATGACAACCGTTTTCCACACAATTTTCAGTCACCGACGCCACTTTCAGACTTACCTACATACTAATTTCTAATTCTATCCATTCGCGTCTACACATCCCTCTTAGCATTCTCATCTCAGCTGCATGCAATTGCCTTTCATTCGTTGGTGATGTGTGTAAATCGGTTTGTGTATGTGGATAATAAAACTACATAATAATATGATTCAAATATTTAATAGTTAAAGATAATAAGACAAACTTCAATGACACAAGAGTCAAAAGTATAAGAGTACATTACAGCAACATAATATAACTAATTTGCATATACTTTATAATGTGTGTATGTTAACTATTATATTTTTAGCTAGTGATTACATCACTGTTACAAATTAATTTGCTATACTTATTTAGAACCATTATTGTATTGTATTGTAATGAAGGCCTGCGAAACAGGAACTTTTTTAAAAGAAAATATTGTATTTGGTGTTTTTTTGAATATTATTACTATTATTTTCCGACTATTTCTACTTCATTGATATGGCTCCACTTTACCTCGTCCGGTAGTATTTTGTATTCTGCTAATTTTACCTCCATATGAGCCCATCAATCTGATGATTCTAAGGCCTGTATTTTAAAGCGATATTCAGATATGAATCTCGATTTAAAACTAGATTTTGGAAGAGATCAGAATCAAATCTCTAATCAAATGTGTTAAATTAAGAAGTAACGATTAACGAACATAATTTATTATTGTTTCTCTAAATAATATTTTTATAGTAAAATTAAGAGAGCTTGATCAGACGGATTAATAAATCAAGAAATAATCTCAAAAAAAAAAACGACAAGACGAACTATTTCATTTTTAAGGTCTCGCCACACTTAGCGGCACGGCTGTCCGACCACAGGCGAACTACGTTGGTTACACCCACCGTTATGCCCGTAAAAATAAAGTTTTTTCCGACCGGCTTAAACCGATTCCACGTCGATAAGCGTGGGGAGAGTAGATAAGAGTAGGGACTCTTATCATCGACTATCGTAACATCATGATTTTTGGAAACCTAACTGTATAAATCATTTTCAAAATTGTTATTTAACAAATATATTATAGTATACTACAACGTTAACCAGGTAATTATATAAAAGCATTTTTCTAAAAGACATTTTGTCTACGTTCGCCGAACCGCAGAAGACTAAACTTAGTTTTATAACAAAGATACTCGACAAACATTTTGCCGATTTATTTCACTAAGGGCCGATTTTTCAATCGTCGGATAAATAAAAATAAATAAATAAATAAAAAGTTTATTCAGGTAAAAAGGTAAAATACTAAATACAAATTTGCTTAAATCTACGAAAAAATCACTTGTGTTATGTGCCTGAACTAGGTCATCCTGTGTTTCAGGCGTGGCAGATATAACAGGATAACTTTTATCTAAGGGATAAATATCACGCCTTGACAGCATTTGTATAGAAAATCTATCAAAACGTCAAAATTATTCCTCAGTTAAAAGTTTTCTGACGATTGAAAAATCAGCCCTAAATTAAATAAACTTTAATGGATGTTCAGGTTTTATGAATATGAGTTAAATACCACTATAAACCGGTCAATTTTGCAAGAGCTGTTTTATTGAATGAATATTCGATTTCGAGCCCACTTTTAAAATGATTTTACGAATTTGTCAGAAAACAACGACATCGACTGGTATACGTTGCAAACAACGGATAGTAATTCTATGCAGCGTCGATAGACTGACGCGACTTATATAAACGGGGTTTAAGGCTGCAGACACTGAGCGTATCTTGCGCGGCTCATGTATCGTCGCGGTACGCGTATGCATCGCTCTACATACAAATTCTCATGCGCAGTCCCGCCACACGTATTATACATCGTTAAGCCGAGCGTAATAGGGCTTAGAAGTGTCACGCGCAATCGATCGATGTTAAGTTAACTACATTCGACGTATTTTTAGCGACAACAGCCACAAATAAGCGTATTTTGCGACGCGTATCTTGCGCAGTATTTACGCGGCGCAAGAAACACTAAGTGTGTTTCGGCCCTAAGAATGCAACGATGTTAATTTTTACCGGTTTACGGCAATCTGCGTCTATTAATTAGTGCGAAACCATCCTTGTGTAAATAATTTCAACCTGATTTAACTCATTCCAAAAAATATGTACATCTGTGTAATTTACTTCAGACCTTCAACAGTTTTTTATTAAACATAAATTTTATATATACAGCATATTAATAACATAATAAAGTATTAAATTAACTAAATATATTCTATAAATTATATTTACATAAACTTTAAACGTAATAACAATTAACTTAATGATAAACATGAAATACATTAATAGAAGGTAACTTAACCCTGCTAAGATTCATAATAATAATTATGAAACTAACATACCCATCCTTAAATCATTGCCTTAAAATGTTTAAGCTGAAAGCTTAAAGATACATTGATAATTCAATAAATAAAATATATTAACAGGAATAAAATATTTTTGGCAAATTTATAATCAAGCCCCATTTACAAAACAATGTAAATATGCATCGTAAAGAATTGGTAAACATCTTAAGTATTGCTTTAGGCGAAACGCGTACCTTACAGTCTCGCCTCTAAGAGCTTGTCCAGATAAGGCGTTCTACGCGGGAATCGAGTCGTGCGTAGCCGAGCGCGCGATTTTAAGATACTAGAGGTTCATATATTCCGTCCACATGCAGTCGCCCATTTTACTGCTCGCGCGTGAATCGCATCCAAGTCGCCAGAAACTCGACTCGCGCAAGTGGCGTGCTTTCTGCGTCCGAAGCAAGACAAGCCATTGCTTTGTCCAGCACACGTAATAATTGAAGCGAGAAGACGTAGTCTTTACAGAAATGGAACAGGATGGCCTCAAATGCTCGCGCGTAAAACGCTTAATCTGGAAAAGCTCTAATCGATCACGCATAAAATTATGATTATAAACCTATTAACCCAAATTCCGAAAACCGCTCTAAAACTGGAAGAAACTGGAATATTTAAGATAAATATATATACAGACAGACACAGTGGCGAACAGACTATATTTTTTTCCCATGTAACTAACATTATACTTAATGTATTAAAAGTAATTTCAATTCAGGATAATACAGAATCACATTATTTCTGAGCAAAACTTATACTAGATACTAAACCAAATGAACATGATAAGATATTTTAAATGATGAGGAATTGTGGAATATACAAGATGATTTTTTTATCACCGTCCAAAAATTTTCTAAGCATTAGGTATCATTCAAAGATGCCATTTTTAAATAGAAATAGGTAGCTGAAATTTTCATAATAAAATAATTTTCCCGGAAGAATTTATCAATTTAGCGTGGTTACTAAGTCAAACGTTAAATACTACGCTTGTCTCTCATTCACAGAATCAGAGAAAGGGACACTCTTACATTTAAACCGCCCTGGACTATGCTGGAACAAATTGAGCGCTGCGATTCACTCCCGTTCGCCCTATGGCAGGGCCGGCCCTGCATCAGAGTGAGAGGATAAGCCTATTTTTTTTCAAAAATCGATTCTTTTAAAGAAATTCAGTGTCTAAAAAAAATTTGGATGGTGATTAAAAATCAGCCGATATAAAATGTATTTCAATTTGAAGAGCTCGTGGCTTATTTACAACCGCGCAGATCGTACTTTTTGTAAGGTGGACGATGGGTGGGGGGATGAGTGATTGAGTCCCTCCGTGCCTCGGAGAGAACGTTAAACCGTCGGTCCCGGGTGTCCTACAAATACCTATGACAATCGTTATGAGTAGTAAGAAGCCCGACAGTCTGACACCCTTAGGATATCGGCATTGCCCAGTAACTAGGTTGCGGAGGTCTGATAGCAGTCGCTCCGTGTAAAATACTGGTATTCAGCCGCATCGAGTTAGACTGGAAAAGGCTCAGCAGAATAGAACATAAAATATATTTTAACTAATGTAAGTAGTACTAATTATAACATAAATATACAAGGTGTAACATAAATAACGCACAACCTCTTATGGGGTCACTGTACTCATCATTATGAACAACTTTTACAGTTGGATCAAACCTGAAATCGCGAAAAAAACAGCTGTTCCTTACATTTTGACGAGTTATGCGAACATAAATGTAGGGCACAGCACAACAGCTGTTTTTTTTTTCGCGATTTCAGGTTTTGTTCCATAGTAAAATTATATCCTAACTTAATATAAATGCGAAAGTATGTTTGTTTGTTTGTTATCTTTTCAATCCTAAACCACTGAACCGCTCATCCTGCAATTTTGCATATACGTTGTCAGGTGTACAGAAACGGACACAGGGTACCTTTCATCCCGAAAAAAAGTACTGTTCCCGAGGAAAACAACAATAACCTTCATAGATGGCGCCACGTGTGTTTCGAATCACGATTGAATTATATTATTATAGAAACTTTAGTAGTGTGTTGAGAGATTTTTTGAACTTAATTAACGCGAGCGAAGCAACGGGCAAAAGCTAGTTTGTTCATAATGATGAGTACAGTGACCCCTTAAGAGGTTGTGCGTTATTTATGTTACACCTTGTATAATAATTTCAATTTCATTAACAATAAGCTACATTAATTAATAACGCATCGCAGTATTAATTGCTAAAATGCATAATTCAACGACTGGCCATAACACACAACACTAGCCCAATTCCTTCAGTCGGTTAAGTACTTACATGTTACTTAGCTTGTTAATATACTAATCCTCTTTTATGCTCATATTAGCACTAGCTAATAATATCTGAGTTTTTCACTGTCTACTGTTGATACCGAAAACCGATGAAAAAATATACTTTATAATCTATATATATAAAAGAAAGTCGTGTTAGTTACTTCACTTATAACTCAAGAACGGCTGAACCGATTTAGCTGAAAATTGGCAGGGAGGTAGTTTAGAGCCAGGAGAAGGACATAGGATACTTTTTATCCCGTTCGACATCATGTAGGTAGGTAGTAGGTAGGTAGTAGGTAGGTAGTAGGTAGGTAGTAGGTAGGTAGTAGGTAGGTAGTAGGTAGGTAGTAGGTAGGTAGTAGGTAGGTAGTAGGTAGGTAGTAGGTAGGTAGTAGGTAGGTAGTAGGTAGGTAGTAGGTAGGTAGTAGGTAGGTAGTAGGTAGGTAGTAGGTAGGTAGTAGGTAGGTAGTAGGTAGGTAGTAGGTAGGTAGTAGGTAGGTAGTAGGTAGGTAGTAGGTAGGTAGTAGGTAGGTAGTAGGTAGGTAGTAGGTAGGTAGTAGGTAGGTAGTAGGTAGGTAGTAGGTAGGTAGTAGGTAGGTAGTAGGTAGGTAGTAGGTAGGTAGTAGGTAGGTAGTAGGTAGGTAGTAGGTAGGTAGTAGGTAGGTAGTAGGTAGGTAGTAGGTAGGTAGTAGGTAGGTAGTAGGTAGGTAGTAGGTAGGTAGTAGGTAGGTAGTAGGTAGGTAGTAGGTAGGTAGTAGGTAGGTAGTAAGTAGGAAAAAGTGCATTGCAACGCATGCGGGTACAGCTAGTATACATATAATGTTAATCGGAAAGGGGGAACTAATCTGAAAGGGTATTTATGTACCTATAACAATTAATAACTTTTGTCCTACAATTCTAAGTCAGTAGTTTGAGAGAAATAGCTGTTCAAAAATTTTATAAAAAATACACAATAATCTATCTTTTATGAACTATCATCAGCAGTGTTTACATTTTAGGTCATATTTGGGGTCACAGATCAGTACCTCCGTTTTCTGAATTCGTAAATAAACCAGTGCCTGTAGACAAATGTCAATCGATGATCGTTAGAGAATAGATACGCTAATGGAAATGACATTACAGATCGCTTGACCGGTCGAAAGCTTTATACGTCAATCCAGTACATCTCATTGTATCTATTCTCTACCGAGCATCGATTGACACTTGTCTTCAGGCACTGGTTTGTCGATATTTTGAGTTTTTTTTTTATGGTAACCAATATTAACCCTTGCTGTGGTAAACGATCATCTTTAAATAATACGCGGCTTAGTACCCCCTTTACGACAAAGCGCTCGTTCACACAGAGGTCCGTTTTACAGGTCCACTTTATCGTATTCGTTTTTATTAGACGATGACGTATGTAGTTGTATGAGCGAGTTGATACACACAACAGTATTAAAATACTGATCCGTTTTATCGGATCGAAGACGCGGAGCGTGGCACAGGGGAACGGTACTGTCAATGCGGTGTGGACATCACCTCCGAAAACGATCCTGGAAATACGGAAGTTCTGTGTGAACGAGCCCTAATTTTGTGTAATAATATCATCATCAGCCCTCAAAACGAACACTACCTTACATGGGCCTCTTACAACGAAAAACGTGAAATAAATATACTTATATGATAAACACATACATGAATATTAATTGATTTATGCAAAAGCTACGATACGCTATTCTGTAATCTCGATCATTAAACGTCAAACATGTTTCTAATCTATTTTGCGACTACATTTTTTATCACTTATTCATTTACAATATTGTTACATGTTTACGTAATCCCATTATTCATAAATATTATTTAACAGTGTAACGCTCTAAAACACTAGGATTCATGTTTTATTAGGGTGCTGACCAATTGATCGATTGCCGACCGATGCCATCGATCAACGTTGATTGATTGGGATAAAGTGATCATGAACCATCGATCCATCTTGATCGACGTGGATCTATCATCGATCGACCATCATGTCACCCTTAGAAACAAAATGTCAGGTTTGATATACAATTCAATAATCAAACATCTCTGTTAGAAATATCGGTATTTATGAAAAAAGGGAACAATTTAACAAATCTCAAAGATATTATTTCAAAAGACGAATTAGTTTTTTTGTTAATTTTCAGCTCTATCTAATTGGCTCTCCGTTTATAATTACTCAAATGTAACGTTACATCTTTAACATTTTTAGTTTTGTAACTATGAAACGACTAAATAATAACGTTAACGGAATAATATAATATTACTAACACTGCGAGATAGTTTAAAAGGCAACAAACAATACAGTTTATAGAACATTAAAATAACACATTACAATTTGTAATATGGCTAAATTTCAAAATTATCACAAGCAAATAATACCCTAAAACAATAAATGGGTAGTTGACCACTAAAAAATTACCAAGAATTTAATAATTATTAGATTTTTTTATTCTTTGAATTGGCCGCGTTTGACCCTCGGCACATACCTAGGGGCTTACTATGACCTCTTAAAGCAGGACAAAAGTTGCCTGGAAGTTGAACTGCCCTGCTTTTTTGTATTATGACATCGTTAGAACAGGCCTGCGGCAGGCCTGCTACGTTGACGTTTACGAAATCCGTTCACCTTTTTTTTGTATAGATTTTTCGTACCGTGAACCAGCGTTACCGTTCAACTTGATTCAATAGTCGTTCACCTTTAGTACTGTCATGGTATGATTTTTAGCGATTCAGAAGCAGGCCTGCTTTTGAACGGAAGTTGACTGGCTGGCATTTGAACGTTTCCATAAGAGGTCATGGTAAGCCCCCTGATGGTAAGCGCAGAAAGGGTCTAAGATAGAACACACGAATCCAAGTAACAGAGATATAGAGGGATTCCCCTATACCCTTCTGGCTCTCGCATACATAACTCGGAACTAGCGAAGCTAGCCAGGCAGACCGTATAGATCCTACAACCAAGCAGAATATTTCAAAGAAGCCAGGATACTTAAAAAAATCGGATGGCATTTTTTGTCCTTTTCGTGAGAAACAAACATTGTACGGAGTAAAGTTACTATGAAGTTTTTGAAGTATGACGTAAATTTTCAGTAGTGCTGTCTTTGTCTAGTGATCAGTTTTAAATCGTTTATAATTTGAGCATTTTATTCAACTAAAATCGCTTGTCGTCTAAATTCGACCGTTATTTTACCTGCCTTAACGGCAACATACACGCATGTTTTTTATGTGCACATCTGCGGCACAGTACCTTTTGAATGATAAATTTTCATTCCCCTCCTTTTATAATAAATAATAAAAAGTACGTCAATTTTTCGTGTTCACGTATTCATAAAATGATATTTCACTGGATTTTTTCACTGTTGCTTATATATTTTGTAAAAATTTCGAGAAAATCAGCTATAAAAAAGAAAATAGTCAACTACCCGATTTTATTTCCTCTTTTTTATGCTATCCCTAACCTTTACTAACATGGCTCTTTAAGCCCGGCCGCACATTATATGAAAAAAAAAACAGCAAATTTCTGACGCACGCCTATGCACTCTGCTCATAATACATTTTGTGCAAGTGACATACTGTCAGAATCTGCCAGATCTGCGGGCTCTAGTGCAAAATGCACAGATGGCCTTCGCGCATGAGTCAGTTTCTTTTGACAGAAATTTCTTCTTCTATGCAGCTGGGGTTAAAGACCTTTAACAAGGCTTACTTGATTGACGCATGTTGTTTTCCCAGTCCCAAGCTACTTCGCATCCAATAATTAATTATCATATTACATTGTAATATAATAAGGCTTAGAACATACGAATCATTATGTAAGTAATTTTTAACAATCTTTGATTAAGTACTCGTATCTGGAACCTTGCTATATTTACTTTAATATCTGAATATGATCTGAACGCAAGAATTTAGCAGAAACTGATCTGTTAGCCCAAAACAAAAGGAACCTCGTTGTGAATTTTCTGATAAAAAAATTACAGTTCGGCAATAACATTTTTGTATAAAAGATAAACAAACTTTTGACGTGAATCATTATACATTAAAATACTTACACAAAAAAAGGTGTTAAGGTTTTCTAAAAATGTCTGTTAAATGGATTCTGAAAGCAAAATTAATGTTTCACAATCTTTTTTTTCTGTTGCACTGCTTGTTTATTGTTTTTGCGAACCGTTTTTACGTAACCGAGCAGATGTTAGGGTGACCTGCAGGGTCTCCAGCCAATGAGGGGGAAGTAAAATACCTAACCTTAAGCTAGCCACTAATACTCTAACATTATGACTCCTAGCAACAACAGCACTAGGGCGACCCCTAGTGGGACTCCGACCCACTAGGGGTCGCCCTAGTGGGAGATAGCTTGATGAGGGCTGAATGATCGGTGTGAGTTTCACTATCAAGTTTGTTTACCTGTTATAGAACAATTGAATGGCTCGACCATACATAGTAACCTCGATTGTATAATTCGATTAGACCAACGTTTATGAAGGTCAGCCGGTTCGTCGAAATACCGGATCATTAACTATGACGAAAAAAACCTTAAAGCAGCATTAGAGCGCGTACTAATAAGATGTAAACAAACACGCGTTACATGTGAACGAGCGTGGCGATCAATGATCGTTCTTTCACTATATGAGAAGAGGCCTTTGCCCTGATCGCTTCTGGACTTTCGCTCCTATCTGATTATTAGTTATTCTTATGCCCTAACTGAGCTCCTCGTAAACATAACAAGGTTCCAGAATTTATTATCTAACTACCGCCGTTTTCAATAAACATCGCCCGTAACATTAGGCGTTGCTATATCAACGGTCCTCTCCTAGTAACGTATGATACTTCTTTATATCGAACCGCAAAATGGCTGTACCTTTACTTAGAAGCTGAACTTCCCCCTGACCTTGAAGAACCCCATGCCAGTCTTGTTATGGAGTAATGACGTCACGCCGACGTAGCTCTGAATGACTATGGGGGAATGGTGTATGCAGCATGCCGATGATGACATGCTCTCTATGGCTCTTTGAATCTTGATGGCGAAGGTTTCCATGTCGTAGGTCGATTTTTCTTCTACAGTTCCCTCTGAGGAAAAAAAAGAAAGTAATAAATTACGTTAGTCTCTCTTCGTGTTGGTACGAGTTGTGCACGTGAATAGATTAATTAGCAGAGATGGGAATAGGTAGAGTATATTTACCTAAACTTCGAGAAAGGAAGTAACATAGAGTGGATAGTACCTCTTCTAAAATCCCGGAATAATTATAACGACGTTTCAATCCCGGGATTTAAAAATCACGAATTATTTATTGGACTTTATTTATTTTTTACGGTTTTGTACTATGTAAAATGTAAAACAATTTATGTAATATGTAAAATAAAATCCAATAAATAATTCGTGATTTTTAGAGGCCTCGCCCACGGCGAATTTTTGTAACGATGCAGTAGCGATGCTGTCGCGCATGTGTGTCGATACAGCCGCGATGCTGTCGCTGGCTGTGTACCTTCGCCCAGATTCTGTACGCACGTTGCAAACGCGACTAACACGCGATAGCAGCGATGCAGAAGCGCGTTTACAAAACACGCGACAGCATCGCTACAAAAAGTCGCCGTGGGCGAGGGGCCTTAAATCCCGGAATTAAAACGTCATCGTAATTATTCTGGGATTTTAGAGGAGGTATTATCCATTCTATGTTACTTCCTTCCTCAAAGTTTACGTAAATATACTCTACTTATTCCGATCTCTGTTAATTAGGCAGTCAGCTAGGTAGGTAGCGGGGCTGCCACCCAATTCATAACCTTTTCGACAAGCGATTGTCGACCTTTGTTATCTCGTTCCGTCTACGATTATCGTGACGAGAGCAAAAGAGATAGCTTATCTAATTTCTCGATGATTGACTAATCGAATCGTTCAGAATCAGTGGGCTGACTGCCATTGCCCATACGTCCCATACACGTACTTATCTAAGTGTCGTCAGGAGTGAAGGCTCTTTTAACGCAACCCCATTTTGGGTGCATGTGTACACTAGCATGGTGATTATGATAAATAATATTAACAGTATAATTTTAACTCAAAGACGACCACAGTTACATATTATGGGCCACTCCTACATAATAAATCTCAACAACACAATACAGAAAGCAGTATTTTTTTACTTTTAAAAATAAAATGAAGTCTCCTTTAAGTAAACACTTAAAGGAGACTTTAAGTAAAATTATCTATTTTTAATATTTAAAGTACTTTTCCTATAACCATGTGTTTTGAGACAACTCTGCCTGACAAACAACGCACAGCTTAAACCGGAAGGTCTAGAAGCATGAATTTTTGCACAGGAGTTCCTTATATAACGTAGGTGATCACTAAGAAAGGATTTTCGAAAATTCACCCCCTAATAGGGTTAAACAGGCGATGAAAGTTTCAATGCATGTTCATCATATTTAATGTATGGAAAATCTCATTGGGCACACGGCTAGGAGCTAATTTATTGCAGGGTATAATAATTATTTAATGTGTTGTAAATCACCTTTATGCCAGTAAATAGGATGGGAAGCGTAAGTGATGAAGGGCACGTCATGGCTAAAGGGGTTCCACACGGTCTTCAGCGGCACAGGCTCCCCTTTGTTCCACATCAGTCGCACGCCACGGAGGTGACGTTCTCTATAATAAACATTTAAATAATTAACATTAGTTTCAGCAATCAGATTAACGAATACAGGGCAGCAGATATGTTAATATGGACCATCATGTGAAGACTTCCTGAAAGGCGGATCAAGCATTGGCGTAGAAACACATGGACCTGGGGTCAGTGCTCAAAAATGTCAGAACCGAATGTAGACTAAAACGCGAAAATGACTAATTTAAGTCAATGGGTGCAATCGAATCTACGTATGGTGAAAAGCTAAATTAGGCATTGAGATGACGACATAGGATTTAAATTAGTTTGTTAGTATTTGTAAGTTTGTATGTCGGTGTGCCTTGTCGCGCGCGCGTTCTGTTGATGTATGTAAACTCAAGACACTTTTTTCATGAATTTTGTACTAGACCTTTGGTGCACTTGTTTCTACGCCAATGTGATTAAGGCATAAATTAACTAATCAGCTGTCAAGTGATGTGATTAGCTGATAGTATTTTGATCAACCAATCACATTCGTTAACATTTGATTTGACAGATCTAACAAAAGATCAAATTGATCAGCATTTAACGTTCCATGCCTTTCCATGAGGTTCCATTCCAAGAGTATAATTCCACGGAGTATAATTGAATTGTCTCTAACGAGTACGACTACCGTGGAGAAAACAACCGATGCTAAAAAAATTGCCAAACAGCACACAAATGAGATATTTTTTCGCAAAAAATAAAACTAATGTTACTAAAAATAAAATTATTGCTGGCTATAGCTAGACTAACAATACATAAAAGCATGCATGTTTTACAATGAGTATGAAGAGTTTAGAGTAAATTGCTGTTAAGTGTAAGTAAAAAAGATAAAAATTAACCGTGTGACAGTGTCAGTCCCTTTCTTGAATATAAATTAGCATTGCGATATTTTATAAGGTTTGAAATAGTACAGTCAGCATCAAATATATTGGGACGAACAGACTGTTCATAATTACCTAAACAACTGAAGAAATTAATCTTTATCTCAATGGGATAAAATTCTTGACAGAATGACAGTTTTCGTGTACTGTGTTCATTCTGAAACATCCCTTGTATCGTATATACAGGGTGACTGGTAATTAGTGACCGATACTTTAACACATGATTGTACTCATGTTAACAAACAACCTGCCCTAAGTAACATTATTTATAAAACAAAAAAAATATTTCAATATTACGAGCCGCGACCGTAACCGTAACGGTTTGTTTATTAATAAATTTTAAATGAAAAAAATAAAATAAAAATAATATTTCTTTGGGAAAGTTGTTTGTTATCATGAGTACAATCATGTGTTAAAGGCCCCGTCATCCCCTTCGTGTTAGGTTACTTTAAAATATAGATATAGTTTAATTTTCTTGGTTCTTCACATCATTTCGAACAGTCTGTACGTTCCGATATATTTGATGCTGACTGTCCTAGAAGTTAGATTAGCTGCAGAGTGCAGACTTTTCAGGTCTCGCCAATAAATAAAACTGCTCAGTTACGTAGCAATGGTCTGCGAGGACCATCCACAAGCACTATTGTCCAATAAATATGAAAAGAAGAAGCTAGATTTTACATAAGCATGTAGTTAAAATTGCAAATAAATTTACACTATCGACAACTTTCTGACTATACAACATTGAGTGATTAATATAACAAGCGACAATACTTTTACAGTATAATTTAATAGAAATTAAGTCTCATAATTATATTGTTAACTAAAGCTTATTGGTATAATAGCAATAATTTAAACAAGTTAACAGAGTTCAGTTGCTTTGAAGCGTTGGAATAACCCATTGAATTTAATGATGAAGTAAAACTAATGAGCATAGTATCTACAAATGAGGAAAACCATAATTAAAAGGCACACACACACGCTGCTATTAGTACATTTTTATCAGACTTTTTAGTTGTTATAGTCCCCCTATGTTCCGTCCAGGCAATTAAACCATAACAGGTATTATTTACCTTCTAAGAACTTTCTGGTATCTTTAACAGAGGTTACTATGTAACCTAGCTAAGATGCCAGTTACGATCCGTACTGGTACTGTGATTATAAACCAAAATCAATACTATACTCTGTTCACCCAAAGATGAGCCCTAACAGCTCGGTCATTTCATAAATTGTAGCCGTAAGGAGACTGCTATCAAAAAAACGTAAATGACATCATCAAAAACCGTAAAATAAGCTATATTATCCATGCTTTGTTTTTTAAAAACATTTTTAATTCGTTGTATGGTAACGTTTTGTAGAGAAACGACACTAATCAACTTACGGTGAAAAGGGTAAGTATTTTTTGTAATCTTCAGTTTTCTACTGTAAGTACTTACTATATAATAAAGCATTATGATTATAACTATAAATAGCCCCAGTTACACCCACAATCTGTACATAACTAAGCAAATATGAATACGAAATTAAAACCCAAAAAAAGCTAGCAACAACTAAGTGTATCCTACAGCAACTGAAAGTACCTAGGTTCAAAATACTTGGGATCGAACAGTTTACTGTTCTGGTGGTCTGGGTCTTCGTGCGAGGGTCGCCGACACAGCCGGTCTATCACGCAGTCCTTCACCACAGTGGTGACGCCAGACGCGATGCCGTTCAGACGACTGTGTACCAATATACGTGTATGTAGAACAATCTATACATATAATAAAATCGTAACGAGGCAAAAACTGTACATTCAATATTTTTGGACAAAAATGATTGCTACGTGTATTAAAAACGATGCAGATGCCAAAAATACAATTTTAAGAATTTCTGTCTGTTTGTCTGTTTGTATGTCGGAGCTTCACGCCAATACTACTGAACAGATTTAGTCCAAAGTTGGCAAACATGTCCGTTAAAGAGAGGAGCGGGTTATAGAGTACAAATTATCACGCTATTGAGATTTATTTATTATTTGGTGATGATGAGCTTATTAGAAATAAATGTGATTAGATTAAAAAAATTGATTACAAATACATTGTTTAGTTGCTGCGACACAATGTTGTTTTCCGACTTCCACGCGGACGAAGTCATGGGCACAGCTAGTCATAAATAATATTTTGTAATTGGTTGGCTAACAAGGCGACTCACACCTGATGTTATGTGAGATTACCGCCGCCTATACAATGTGTCCGGTTATGGACTAGCGATATTCTAGGTACTTATCTAGCAATTACTCTAGTACACAAATACACTACACACTGGGTCCAATCCACTTCCCCGCTATTTGGCAGCCATTTTGCTTTTTTGTTGAGATATTCTCTATCTTAAAGTTATGAAAATGTGAACCCATTGTATCGTAATGTAAACGATAGACAATATTGTTGCCCTCTGAATAAGCCTACTTTTATCTCAGTAAGACCAAAACTTTGTGAGATATAACTTTTTTTGTACACATGTACAGAATATCTCAACAAAAAACTTGAAATGAATTGGACCCTAGTGTATAGTGTATTTGTTTACTAGAATAGTCGTTATATAAGTACCTAGAATATCGCTAGTCCATGACCGGAAACATTGTATACACCTACAACACCGAGAGGATTACTGACGCATTGCCAACCTTAAAGACAAAGTTGGAAAGTCTCATGTGCAGTGTCGTATCTAGGGACTGGCCATAAGAGCGGTTGCCAGGGACACAGGACCTAGGAGGGCGCAAATTAGGCCGCTCAATTCATATAAAAGTGAAATCAGCAGCAGTTCTTGCGTTTCGGTCACGATCCACCGAGCTCTCCCGTCGTAGAGCCGGTCGTCTCTTCAGACTCCGCAGTCACATCGATAATTCAGCCCTCATCGAGCTGTCTCCCTCCCCCCCGCCCTAAGTCCCCGCTAGCAACGCCCTAAGCCGAGGTCTGAGTCCCCCTAGGGGTCGCCCTTAGTGCTGTTGCTGCAGGTAGTCATGATGTTAGTGTAGTACAAGTAATTAGCTTAGGTTAAGTATTTTACTCCCCCCTCACTGGCTGGAGACGCTTTTTGGAGTGTCTTTTCTAATAGTGGCACTAAAAAAGAACTAAGTAATTCTAGTCTATTTTGAATAATTGTTGAAGAAACACAGTATGTGTCATGTGGAATTCAAATTATCCATAGAAGATAAAGAAGAGAAAATCATTATGAAACATTTAAAAATGTAATGACTTGAATGAAAGTTTTGTAATTTTGTACAAAATTATAATAACACGTGTTTGTTATCTAATAGCTCCGTATCAGCATATTCGTATCAATATAATTGGCAATACGTTCTTGTGACTGACTTTACTATTACCTACAGAAGCTGCAATTTTGATAGCGAAAAAAGTGTGCACATTCTTAGTAGAGTGTTTTTTGATATCTGTAGAACAGAGGTGGACCAAACTATTTTCATCAGGAGCCAGAAACGCAAGAAATTATAAGAGGAGCAAAATTTAAAAAAAAATGCAACCTTAAGCCATAACTAACATTTTTGGCTCAAATATTCGCAATATTTTATTATTATTTATTTTATGCCTATTTGTGTCGATGAGGCTGCAAAAATATAACCGAGAGCCATGGACTTGCCCTACAAAGGAGGGTTGATGGGTTGATTTACTAGAAGTAACTCAATTTACAGAAATACTCGTTATTAATGTAGGATACTCAAATATAGAGGATCGACGCGGTAGCACATTACTGCATTGTTTGAATGTGTATTAAGATACCTCATAGCTAGCTAAGTCCTTCGTGTATTGTGGTATAAAATTAAAACTACGGCCCGCGACTCAAACTCGTGCAATCCGCAAAACGATTTTTAATCTTTAGTGTCTTCTTCAATCTTCATCTTTAATCTACAAGGTTAGTCAGAAAGGAGGTACTAATCCGAAAGGGTGTTAAAGTACCCATAATAATGAATAACTTTTGTTCTACAATTTTTCCCAAAAGTCAATAGTTTAAGAGAAACAGGTGCTCAAAAATTTCAAAAAAAAAACTCTGAAATCTATCTTTCCCCAGATAGGATCAGCTGTGTTTACATTTTAAGTCATATTTGGGGTCATGAATTAGAAGCACTATTTTCTGAATTTGTAACTAAAGCAGAGATGAATAATTTTTGAAAAAACTAAAATTAAAATCATTTTATTTGGAAAAAAAATATATCGAATTTTGAAATTTTAACACTTGCTTTCAAACAGTCATCAGCGATACTATAAGTGGGCTTCGGATTAGTACCCCCTTTCCGACTAACCTTGTATAGATTAAGAATGTTTTTTAGGTATTTTTTATTTTTGGTTTTTCCTTTATGTGAAGACTGATGTTTCCGGCCTGCCAGTCCATGTCGTAAGTTTTAACAGATTATGACACAAAATTCGTTGTTGTGCAAGATGTTATAATACTTACAAAACAATCTCTCCAATATCAACTTCGCCATCAAGTTTTAAAAAAGAAATTAACTTGTAAAGTGACCATTAAACATCCAATTTGCTAAATAAAGAATTTCATTTCTACATTAATTCTTTTATGCTTATTCCAAACTAGTTCTTACTACTCAACCAAGCCAATTAGACGAATAGATGGAATTCGACCTTCCCGCCCGCATAACGCCTAAGGTACCGCGTTCGACTGTTCTTCGAACTTGTTGGTGGTGTCTAGTGATAAAATTGCGCGTGACGTCACGTTTAACAGTCGTCTAGTTGGCATGGTTGGCTAGTAAAAGCAGCATCCTTTGTGTGAATGTGAATTAGAAAATGGAAACAAAGACAGATCTTTGTTTCCATTTTCTAAGTCACATTTTAGCCTATTTTTATTGTTATAAATATCTTTAACATTCAAATATTCTTTTTCTTACTAGACATTGAGGGGCTCGTGGCTAATTAACACCTTCGCGGAACATATGATTTGCAAGGTTAAGCAGCGCTTGCCGCGGTCAGTCCGTGGATGGGTAAACATTCGTAACACATCGAGACCCCTCCGTGCCTCGGAGAGCACGTTAAACCGTCAGTCCCGGGTGTCATTCAAATACCTATGACAGTCGTTACTGGTAGTCAGAAGCCCGAAAATCTGACTACCAGTCCAAACCTAGGTTATCGGCATTACCCAGTAACTGGGATGCGGCGCTGTGATGACAGTTGCTCCTGATATTCAGCTGCATCTGGTTAGACTAAAAGCTGACCCCAACATATTTGGGAAAAGGCTAGGCAGAGAAAGAGACTAGACATTGAAGATTGTACCCAATTCCAACATAAATTCTTACAAAAATTCAGCAATTTGTTTTGAATACTTCGTTACAGTTTAAAATGACTTACGGCACTAAAGATGATGGTGGGTAGACCAGCTCCCCAATGACAATAGTGTCCAGGTCATCCAGGTATGTCTTCTTAAATTCCAGCTGCTTCATGGCTATAAAGTCATACTTGATTGTCATCACCAGTCTTGATGTGAGTATAATTATCCTCTCCTTCTCATTGTCCCACAGAGTTATCCTAGAAATTCATATTATAATGAATAATAACAATTGATTGATGCAACTCAAACTTGGTAATTCAAATCCGGATATAATTGTTTTTTTTTTCTATTAGATTCTATTCACAGATGAAATTAAATTATTTGAGTCACAATTGTGTTTTACTCAATTCACAAAAGATAGTATAGTAAAAAAATATGGTGTGAACTGATTGGTATCTTAGTACGTACATAAATTGTGTAGATTAAGGCATTAAGTAACACCTGTATTTGAGGATTACAATCATGAAATCACATTCATTGTCTTTTGTTATTGTTGAGCATGTAACATTTTTGTATTTGGGATTGCCCAAATAGTTTTGGATCCAAACAGAGCCCTTAATCATAAGCTGATCTCGCGGCGAGGTCGCGAGTCGAACTCGCATTCGAACTCGAGTCGCAAAAAATGCACGCAAAAAATGCACGTGGGTAAACCCATAACTAATCATAAGTTTGTTAAATTTTATACATATTAAGTACTGTAATTATTTTTCTCTGCTGTATTTTTATGTTTGCTGATTCTGAATCTACAGACATAAGTATGTGGAATCGCATGAATGCAACTATTAATAATACATACTACATTGCATTTTACATTTTAAGGAATGTTCTTTTATATTTTACTAGCTTTCGCCAGCAGCTTCGCTTGCGTGAAATTTTGAACCCGTTAAGTGACGATTTTCCATACAAACTTTCATCCTCTATTTAACTCCCTTAGGGGTTGAATTTCGAAAAATCCCTTCTTAGTGGATGCCTACATTACAAAAGGAACCTACTGTCAAAATTTCAACTTTGTAACCCCAGCGGTTTAGGCTGTGCGTTGATAGATCAGTCAGTCAGTCAGCTTCTCCTTGCATAGTATAGATACTAGCTGTGCTCACTAATATTGATTAATTACTCTTAATATTATGTTTCTCTTTAAATGAGTTGTAAATTTGTTTTGAGAAATAAAGATTTTTTAACCACAAATGACAAATAAGACACACAACTTTATTTAAATACCAATTCTTTACAAATATGCAAACATACTTACTCTGTCAGCAACCAGGATCCCAAGTACTCCCCATCCTCAGGAAACAACAGTGCAGTGATACATTCTTGTATAGCGGTGTCCACCACTCCCTTGCGGTATGTGAAGAAGTCCTTGATGTTCTCCTTGTCAAAGGGCACATCGTAACGAGGGAATACTGCTTGTATTTCTGTGGGAGCCGCCGCAGTGTTGTTTGTTTGCTCATCAGTCCTAGCATCTGTAGTAGGGCAAGTTGGCATTACTTTGGAACACTGCATCACTATGTGTGAGGTCCTGGGTTTGATCCCCAGGTCAGGCAAAGTGTTATTAGGTTTTTCCATATGGAATTCCTTAGTAGCAGTCCGGAGTCTGGATTTTTGCCTGTTTGGAGGCAATAGGTTCACCCCCTATTACATGGGACTTAAACATAATGGCGAAATGAAGGTGTCCTATACACCTCTGCCCAACTCTTCGTGGAATATAGGCGTGATGTTACGTAGTTTGGAACACTCTGCGACCGTCTGACCATATAACCAGTTTATTACTACATATCCTATTATATGATGCTATTACTCATAATATTTTTATAAGGAAAGAATTAGTTTTATGATATATCTGTAATGACATTACATGCTAACTAGTTTGACAACATTAAATAAATGTTTTCTCTGTACATATATACTTTATTGAATTATTTTCTCGATGGGTATCGCGAAAAAATCATCCAACAGCCTGTGCTACAATAAGACATTTTTACAACTTACCGGCAAATGAAGATGAGGAAGAAGTCAACGAATCTGCACCAGACAATACCGAGGGATTAATATTCACAGAGGGTTTCCTCTTCACTCTATTATCCGTAGGATTTGTTTGATTATTTTCTGAAGTCTCCGCGACTACGGTATCAGACGACAGCTGCAAGGTACCGCCACGGAACTCCAAATCTTCATCCAACAAATCACTCATTGTGTATTTGTGTAAGTTTTATTTATTTTTATCACTGTTTTCTTTATAAATTTTAATTGGTCTGCGTAAATAAAATAATCGACCGACTGATAAGCTACGTCAATGTCAATTGCGTTTCGTTTCATCGCTAACTTCGCTAAGATATTTTTCAAGATTGAGCAAAGCTAGTAATCGTAACATTTTACGATATTATTTATAAAACAACAACAGATATTTAAAGCTATTTAATTTTCAAATATAGACTCTTAAACACTATTTCCAGGTTTTATTGATCCAAAGTGAAGAAAAATTCATTGTCCAACTAAACGGAGAACCCTGAAGGCGGGAACTTTTAAAGTATTTCTGAACGTCAAAAAAGTATCTAGTCATCTCGTGGATACCGGTGTTTTTATTTCCCTTCCCTTCTGCCTAGCCAATTCTTACAATTTATTAGAAATTAGAAATTCAAAACTACAACTTCTCAATACTGTGTGCTCAACGCTTTTAACTTCGAAGGTGAGCAAAATGTATTCTAATGCAAGTAGTAATAGTGTAACGGTTGAACGGTTGCCTTTCATGCTGGAGGGTTCTGACTTCTGACCAGCGTTGCCAGATATTTGTTTATGCAAAGCAGATTTTAAAACTTTTTAAGTAAAAAAAGCGGGATTTTTTCGTCGAAAGCGGGACATAGTAAAAAAAAGTAGGTACCTACCTACCTATACAATCTGGTTTACCTTATAGTTAGGCAGTTGAGTCTTCAGAGGAATATAATCCCCGAAAAGCGGGACTGAGCCTGACCCGCGCGAGAAATTTAATTTTGATTTCAAAATCGGGACGTCCCGCCAAAATCGAGACGTCTGGCAACGCTGGTTCTGACCCTCCAGCATGCATGCAAACGAAAAGTAAGAGGTGCGGGCCTGATTGAAACTCTGGTTTCAATCAGGCCCGCACCTCTTACTTTTCGTTTGATTATCACTTGCGTTAACAGTGAAGGAAAACATCATGAGGAAACCTGCACACCTGAGAGTAGGGCTCTTTAAAGTTCTCAATATGGTGTGTGTAGTCCGCCAAAACGCACCAGTTCAGCGTGGTGGACTCAAGACCTTAAACCCTTCTCATTCTAAAAAAAGGCCCGCTCCCAGCATTGGGACAGTAATAGACTGATTAAATAATATTATGTTAAGTATATAAGCGTGCTGCCGCGCTAACGAAGAATACAATAACTCGATTTTGGACGACTTTGAGTTATATCAGTTATATGTATGTTCGGTATCAGCCAATCGAGATCTATTGACTCTCTCTAAGTAACTTTTTGGAAGACTTCAGGAACTCGGTTTTTCAGTAAGCAAGAATGCAATAACTAAAACAGTTCAAAACTTAGGCACTTGTCTCACCGCGAACGATGAGCGAGTAGAGCTAGAAGCTAGAAACGAGTTGGCGAGCAGCGAGAAGCGAGTGTGTAGTTGCGATAGTTTTGTCGCTGGGCTTTAAGCGAGTGTGCGAGTGCGACGGGCGATTACTCGCACTACTCGCAAATGACCGCTAGTTGGTCTCTCGACATGAGTTCTGACTGCCAAGCGAGCATCGCTGAGCAAGTATCGCCGAGCGAATATTATCTTTGATAACTCTTGTCGCTCAGCGACAAACTAGTGGAGCGAGTTCTCGCCGACAGTGTGAACAGTCAGCGATCTACTATTAATATATGCATCTCTTTTGTTTACACGGAATGTATATCTATTGTAGGTTTCTTGAGCGAGAAAATAGCCGATAGTCAGTAGCTTCCTCGCCGGTGGTGGGGCAACTGCCTTAGAGCGCGTTGAGCGCGTTTTTTTTTCGGAAGCGGCAAAATCGAGTTATTGTACCTATTCTTCATTAGCGCGGCAGGCAGCGTGAAGAGAGTAGGTAACTAAATTAAAACAACTGTAACACATTACGAGTATTTTATTTTATAAAAATAAACAAAAAAAATCTCTAAATTCTTACTACCTACATTCTGGCACATGTTATCAAGTAATATGGCAAAATTTTATATAAACCAGTATTCCATAGAGTAGTCGCTATTTTCGCTTATGTATATGGACAAAAAAATGCACTTAAATAATATCCTAAAAACTGTACAGCGTAGTTTATCATTTATCGATACAATTATACATATTAATATTGTCATTATAATATAATTATTATAAAACGTGATCAACATAATCACAATACCAATTATATAAGCTTAGTTTTAGTATATACTTACTAAACCTGAAACTAGTTTGTTCAGAATCACTAGGAGAATCGATTGACGTATTTTTTACACTTTTTTTTCATGTTTTTCAGTTTTGTTTCAGTAGGTTTCTACCCATATCAGTTGACGGAAATAGACACCTAGAGGCTTGAGACGGTCCGCTCGGTCAGTTTCGTTGTGTTAGACAACCCCTGCATAGCACATCTCAGGCATTTTGCACTTTACTAGGGAACTTAACGCGACATAAACTACGGTGTAACTTGAAGATTTATTAAAAAAAACACACATTCAGGCAGTTCTGATGAAAATCTTATTGGGGTGTCTCGGTTTTTGTATATACTAAAAATAACGTTGTATAATATAATAAAGTTGCGGTTGCTGATCTAGTTCATAAAAATGTGAAATAATTACAAAAATAGGCTTTCCTGAGTACAAGCATAAATTAAACTAATTATACATATAATTAATAGAAACGCGCATTATCATTGAAAACTCTGCGTTTTCTCAAAAAATATTTTTACTAACCTTAAAAGTTAACCCTCAAATGCGACGTGGAGGGATTCATGACAAATACATAGTCAATCACTCAGCTGTCAAAACCTTTCTGACAGGTGAGGGATTCAACTTTAAAAACAGTATTAAAATTAATATATAATACAGGTTTTATTTTGTATGTAAATATTATACAAATGTATACAAATATGAGCTACTTCGAGAAAGTAAAGAATTGTATTTTTTTTACGATGCCTTACGTTATTTTTTTATGACCGTAAACTTTTTCATTCTTATTCGCGTTTTTGAATTGGTAATTCTAATATTAATAGCGTATACCTACATTTAGATACGAAAACATCCTATAATGGTCCAAAATGTCTTCAAAAGTAGCTCAAAAATATTTAGTTGTCCTAGTAACAGCTGCACCGGTCCGCGGGACAATGTGGGGGGTACACGATGCACTGGTCCATGCAGTACACATCCGCTCCCTCTCGGCCCTCCAGCTCACCGACAGCTTCGCACACTTGTCTGAAAGTAAATACAAGAAATATGTTCAGTTCTGGCCTGGGCATATTTAATTGTAGGTAGTACCTAGTTAGAACTAGGTACGCCGTTGGTCCCGGCTGTCATTTGTAGATCTTTGACAGTCGTTACTGTTGGTCAGAAGCCAGAAAGTCTGACAACCAGTCTTACCAAGAGTATCGTATTACCCAGTTACTGGGTTGTGAAGGTCTGATAGGCAGTCGGTCCATGTAAAATACTGATATTCAGCTGCATCCGGTTCGACTGGAAGCCGACCCCAACATAGTTGGGAAAAGGCTAGGCAGATGATGACCTAGTTAGAACTAGAATTTATTCATTCGCTTAATACCACCGACGCTGTCTGTCTGTTCCGTGGACTGAATTTTCTACTTATTGGTGTCGATATCTTTTACTAACTGACAGCGCGAGAAAAGGATGGCGATAGATAAGAACTAACATATAGATGTCAAACTAGTTTAACCGGTTGCGTACCGCCCGTCGTCCCAGGACGACACTTAATTGTCTTATCAATTGTGTCTATAATTACGGTGATTGAGAGTTTAAGTTTTGAACTTCACCGTGTTTTTAGTCGACACGTTCCGTCTTGTCATCTATGGAAATTTTAGTTCCTAAATTTGACAGCTCTTATTTACGTCCATCTCTTCCTTCTTTTACCAGAGTGAAAAAAATGCCAATAGCCTAAATCAAGTTTAGTTTGTGCACAGCCGAATCGGCAGCATTCATAATCATCATTCAGCCGAAAAACGTCCACTGCTGGACATAGGCCTCCCCCAAAAGGGGGAGGGGGGTTGCCATAATCGCCACGCTTGGCTGGGTTGGCAATCCAACTTGGTTGGGTTGGGAATCGGCAGCATTATATGTATTATATTTCCTACTAGCTTTCGCCCACAGCTTCGCTTGCGTGAAATTTTGAACCCGTTAAGTGACGATTTTCCATACAAACTTTCATCCCCTATTTAACTGCCTTAGGGGTTGAATTTCGAAAAATCCCTTGTAGTGGATGCCTACGTTACAAAAGGAACCTACTGTCAAAATTTTAATTTTCTAACCCCAGCGGTTTAGGCTGTGCGTTGATAGATCAGTCAGTCAGCTTTTCCTTTTATATGTATAGATTTTACTCTCCTTTTTTTGTCATAATAATTATTTCATTGTACATACATATTGCGATACTTACGGACAAGTACACAAATCCTCAGGACAGTTAGGTGGGTACCGCAAACAGTTAGTTTGACACCAACTCAGCATGCCCGGGAGTCTCTTGAAAGTCTTTGTCGGCACACACACTTGATCCCTGGAAAATTCATTCAATTTATTAAAATTAGCCTAAAATTGATCACATCTAGCTTTATTATGTACATCCAAAGGTTGAACGGCACAGAACGCTGTTTGAAACCAGTCCTATTGGTGACAGTAAACTGGAAACAGAGAAACGAGTTTTTGCATAGGTTTGTCATCTTCTTCGATTTATGGCACCTAAGTACGTGTTGTTGCTATTATTTGCAAAATGAAACGTATTAGAAACGTATTTGTGACTAGCTTTCGCCCGTAGCTTCGCTTGCGTGAAATTTTGAACCCGTTAAGTGACGATTTTCCATACAAACTTTCATCCCCTATTTAACTCCCTTAGGGGTTGAATATCGAAAAATCCCTTCTTAGTGGATGCCTACGTTACAAAAAGAACCTACTGTCAAAATTTCAACTTTCTAACCCCAGCGGTTTAGGCTGTGCGTTGATAGATCAGTCAATCAGTCAGTCAGCTTCTCCTTTTATATGTAATAGATTAAAATAAATCCATAATTTTGTACAGAAGATATTGAATGAAATTACAGGAATGTATTGTAATGAAAAAAACCAAGGGCGGCAACAATAGAGATCGGTTCCATATTCAATAGGTGAATTATCGCTTAAAACCGTTTCTAGTCAACCACCTGCCGTGAATATTCTCTGAAAACTTAAATTTATCATTTAGTTAACAATTCTATCATAAAGCCTAGAAGTTAAGCAACTACTCTAAACAGTAGGTATAATACAAACGTTCTCTGTACATTCTTGCAACACAGAAACAATGTTAGTCACAACTAAGGCTTTATACAGCTGTACATTGGTATTTCTTTTTTACTTACAAAGAAGAAGGATTCGGGGATTGACAGCTTGTTAGTTACGTCATAATTTTTACAAAAAAATATAAGAACTAAACTACGAAACAACAAAGAACATCAGGAGGGGTGGAAAATTTATTCACAAAGGCACCACCACGTCGTCAGCCAAAACCTTAAAATCATTACAAGGACATGACAAAGTATACCTAATAATCGGTGGAACAATGTCCGCGACAGATTCTGTGTCAATATCGTTGCTGAAAGAAAACGTTCAATATTATAGTGCACGTTAAAGACAATAAACATATAATTTTATACATTACACATTTACATATTTATATTTTACCTAATAACGTACGATTCCTTTCGGATATTCTTCAGTCTTTGTCTGAAATATTAAGCCACAAGATACATAAAGAATTATAGATGGTACTTACATAAATAATGAGATACGTACAAAAATATATAACAGATAATAATATTAAAAATACACACAATACAGACAGAAATGATACATAAGATGAGGAAAATTGTAATGTTGTCCCACCTGACGACGAGAGGATAGACGTTTCTAGGCATGTTATAGTCCCTGTAGTACAGGAGGAAGGGATAGTCCCTCCTGAGATCTCCAGCGAAGGCAGGAGGTAGACCACCAGTGCTGGTGATCACGCTGACGTCAGCGCAGTTCCTGAATGTCTCGGAGCGACCGCACCCGACCGCTTCCGTACCATTAGGACACACTCCCCACATGTTTCCTGGAAAAATATTTACGATACTTTAGTTGGATGACGCAGGTCAGCTCGCACTTTCGATCTTTAGACCCATGTAGGAGAAGGTCCAAAATGTATGAATCAAAAACCTAGAAATTGATACGAACTAACTGTATGCGGATCGATTGCTTACAACGAGCGAAATAACCCTACCTGAGTAGCAGACCCCAAATCCATGGGGAGCTATAGGCTGACAAAGTACGCATGAAAAATCATTATCTACCAAGGATTTTCTTAACTCTACTACCAAAATCAGTCATGCTGTCGACTGTACTGACACACTGATGACACTATAGAAGGTATCGATAGTAAAGACACTAAAAATGATATAGGTGTCCAGTCGACAGCACGTTTCCTTAGTAGATAATGATTTTTCATGCATACTTTGTCAACCTATAGCTTCGATACCCCATGGATTTGGGGTATGTGACGTGGGTAGGGTTATTTCGCTCGTTCTAAGCAATCATTCGGCATACAGTTTGTTCGTATCGATTTCTGGGTCAATTGTGATACCGTCTCCTTTCCTCTCCATGAAATTCTTAACTAACAGTTAATCTTACCTGTGTAATAGGTCCATTGCAGTACACACTGCGTGCATGTTATGTAGGGAGGCAGTCGAACCCTGTACCTGAAGATCTCTTTCTTAGCAGTGTCCAGTGGGATTAAGAACCTGTCTTCTCGCGTCTCAGATATGTACAACGGGAATCTGAAAATGTAACATTAAACACATTGAGGTTATTTTTTTCTTAATCGTTATTTATTCTCTAAATACTTCGTTCTCTATCTTTGAATAAAAAATTTTCGTTGAGTGCTGGATTACTAAGGCTTGCCTAAAGTTCCTAACATGTTTATTCTAAGGTTCTTATTAGAATCTATCAAAACTAGTTATGTAGCATTTTTGTAGAGGTAGTGTTGTGCTAGGCTAAGTAAATACGGTTACTAACCTGTCAAAGCATTCCTGTGTGGCTTCTTGGCTCGGATTATTGTTCGGGCACAACTTCATCACGAAGGTTCCAAGATGATTTGCAGTCAGCTCTACTTCTACTTCAATTTCCTGTTAAATTCGATTAGTTTCCTACTGAACTACACTGTATGATAAATATTTTCGAAATATAAAATGTATCTATAGAAACAGATAATGCTTTTCAGTAATGTAAGATATATGACGATTGTAGGCTCTAATCTCCAAAATATTCTGTCCTGGCCCCCTAGTCAAAATCTCTTTTCCATACACGTAAACGCCTGCAGAAAGATCACATTGTATTGAAATGACATTTGCTTACGCTCGGGCAAATGTTATTTCCATACAATTTAATCTTTCCGCAGGCGTTAACATTTAAGGAAAAGGGATTTGGTCTGGCTGTTACTCTAGTTAGAATAGGGTCAAGGATTAAAACCTAAAAAACCAACAACCTAGGAGTGAACATCTACTATTACTACTAACCATGCATGGGGTGCATGAAAAGAGCCTCCACGAGTGACGATACTTAAGTACGTCCGGCGCACCCTGGGCAGTCAGCCCTGCTACCAACCTTGCTGACTGACTAATCTTTACACCACAGCATGAGCTATTTTCGTATAGGTCATGCTGACACGAGAGAAGAAGACTACTAACCAGCGTTAGTAAATCCTAACCGAAATTCGGTAAATGGAGGTCCATTACAGTGCCTTAGTTAATAAAATATTGTAGCATTTCTTCTATTCCCATTCAAATAACAACGATATGTCAAATCGAGTTAGCACTGACCTGTCCAACGCTGTAATGCCTGGTGACGATACCTTTGCCGTACATACCACCAGCTTCGTGAGGCCGTGGCTCTGGTATATGATGGGCATCCCCGCATACCCCGCATTTGCCTTCGTTTTGCTCCCATTGAACTGGAATTTTAGAATAACCATGAATAACAGGAACTAATGGCGTGCAAGGGGGAACCTCACAACGTGCAGTTTTCTGAATCGCATCGACTCGCAAGCCTTTTGGTCAAACTATGGGACGACCCACCTGATGAAAAGTGCTTACCCCTTTATTTTTTTTATTGTGGGAAAATCCTCATGGATACCCTTCGCCCGGGGATGGCGAAGGGTTATGCTGGACTCTTACCGGCTAAAAACCCACGGTGTTCCTTCTCCTGACCCTTGGCTGGGGTCGCGGGATTCGCAGCTGCATGCACCGCGACCCCGGCAGGCCTCGATCCGCCAGCCCCTGGCAGACCTCTTTTTCTGTGGGGCCTTACCTCACGTCCTCCTGAGAGGCGCGCACGGAACATTGCGCGCCGCCTCCTCGGGCCTGTTGCTGGTCGGGCGACGGGTCCCCTAACCCGTCGCCCGCAGGCCACACACTAGGGTGGCCGGAGATCGTCGCGCGCCCTCCGGCGGCGCCCGGTGCGTCTGGCGCGGGAAGGGAGAGTGGCCGTCGCCTCTCTCTCCCTCTCCGCTCCCTCCTTGGTTGCCATCACCACCTCGCAAAAGGAGGTGACGGCTTCCCACGCACAAAAGTGCTTACCCCTAGGCTAATACGCTCACAACACATAAAAGATGATTCCTAATGCGTTGTCAATCTTAGAGACACAGTTAAAAAGTCTTATATATATGCCTGTAATTTTACCGCCGCCCATATACGCTTCAAACCAGAACATAGCAATGCTGCCTAGTGACAGAATTACGTATGGTCGCAGGTAGCAGCGTCACTCGTGCCAATCTGTTGATGACCTGTCTTTGTGGTCACCAACCGCTAGTCCCAGCTACGCGTACTGGCACTATCGTGCAATAAGTATCTAATTTTTAGGATTCCGTATCAAAATAGTATAAAAGGAACCCATATGTGATTTTCTCCGTCCGTCTGTCTGTCTATCACAGCTGCTTCTTTCAGGAACTACTAATGCTATCGACTTGAAATTTGAAATAGTTTTAAATAATGCTTGTCCGTGTATATGTATGTTGGAGAGGTCTTCGTCCGGCAGTTTCCATTTAAATTATTTAATTTAGTATATTATGGTTTATATATTGCATATTTATTTCTATCGTTTAGGTGTTAATGTCAAGATAATAAGCCCAGCCGTATAAAATATGAATGTATTTACTTGTGCATTCCCAGTGAAGAGTTATATAAATTATATTTACGGTTTGTTAATTTGACAACATAATTTGACAAGATTTTTGTAAAAAGTTATTCATATTTAAATAATCTCTAACTTGCATTTATTCAGTAAAAAAAACTTTACTAAGTATTCATGTCTCATATTGCTGCTTACCATTTTATAACAACTTGTAAATTTTATAAAGCATAAACTACACAAAAATGTATGTTATTATTAACTACAACGATTGTTGCGAGATTATTTCCTTGACTTTGACCATTCACAATGGTCAGATTCTTTAGATATACAGAATCCGATTAACTCGTACGTGACTCGCATCTGCCTTATTTATAATTAACAAATAAAATAGACGTCAACCTTGAAGGCTTTTATTGATAGGTCACTGAACTTAATTTTCCGTAAGTACGTTGGCTCCTCGCATCATTAGTGGAATCAATAGACTTAAAAAAAAGTTTGCGGTAACATACAAGCGAATGCAAGGATAATGCCCTGTCTAGAGATTGAATGCGGATGTGCTCAAATTAAGTAATAAAATTATCACCAATGAAAACAATAATTATTCAAGATTGTATAATCATACAATAATCCCTATTCATTATAGTGTTGACAACTGAGATTGACAGCTTATGTCCACTGCACAAGAGTTTTGGCGCGTGTTTGACATATTTATTAGTTTAATCCATTAAAGCCAATGTATCTACTCGTAATTCGTTATTACGATTTCATTGTAATCCTTTGGCATTATTAGATTTATTTATTCAAGTCAATTTATTCTTTTAATTTGAGCAAGGTTTTTTTGTCTACATTCAAATTATGATATTGACAGAGCGCTGGCATTTACAGGTTAAGGCCCAATATACAATATCAATTTTAATTATAAATAATTGATTTAAACATGACATAAATGCGGAAGTCTCTTATTACTCTAAATTAGCATATAGATCGAGATCGATGGATATGAAAAAAAAGTTAAGTAATAATTATCATTTAGCTGAGGAGTTTTATCGTATAAGATAAATTATTTCTCTTTGTCAATTTCGTTTAGTTACCTGCATATCCTCCACAGAAGAGCTCGTTATCGTTATAATTAACAGGGTTGGGGAAGCCAAACCTCCACATGGAGTTGCGCGCTGGCGGGTCCATCAACCTTCCGTGACCCTCGGCACCACGGCGAGCACTGCCTAACATCTGGAAACCACAGGAAGGAAACACATTACTCTACTGTGCTGCAGAAACCACATTTCACGATACATTCAGTAACTTAAAATTCTAGTAGAGGAATTTTTCAAATTACGCATGTAGTTATGGCCAAATCCGAAGGTATAGGGAACGGAATCTTACCCGGACACGAAACCGTTGATTTTGAAAAAAAGAACACATCTTTATTGTTGCGCCATCCCATGACGTCGCTTAAAAGGATCAAATTCTGGGAAGTAATGTTAAATGAGAAACCAAAGGAAATGTCTCATTTTTAAGAAAATGTAAAAGGTAAGGACTTATATGCTTTTATTTTATAGATACACTAGCTTTTGCCCGCAGCTTCGCTTGCGTGAAATTTTGAACCCGTTAAGTAACGATTTTCCATACAAACTTTCATCCCCTATTTAACTCCCTTAAGAGTTGAATTTCGAAAAATCCTTCCTTATTCCTTGTCTACATTGTAATGTAACAGACGGCCCTAGGATCTCCTGAGAGCACGTCTGCTACACCAGTTGTAAAGAATGTGTAGGGCATTCAATACCTAGTAGTGTACTTAACAATAATAAGATGCTTATAGAATAAGAGGCAGGACTGCGTCACGTCCCTTGGAGTAGTCAGCGAGTTCCTTCTTGTCGTTACGGCGTCCGTCGATGGCCCACACAGCCATCTGATAGAAACCGGCGGCAGCAAACAGACCGGCTGTAGCATTTAGTCATAGTCATTAGTAGACGTAGACGACAGCCGGTCCGATCGCCGATCTCGTATGTGTAGCAGGAGACGAAGTGAAAAGAAGGGGTCACCCTCGGGCACCGGAACGCATCTCACCCCGGTACCACGGGAGCGCAGGTTCCCGGATAGGTGGTGGAGGCTCAGGCCGTCCAGCCCCCACAGGACAACCCCCGGAGTCCCATGTAAAGGCAGGTGTTGCTTAGAGCAGTGTATAGGGAATGGTTGATGTGATGGCATACCACATATAATTAAACGGTCACTCACACGGATTTAAATTTATAATATTTATATCAATATAATATAATAAACAGTAAATCATAGTATCAAAAATCACCATGGTGTAAAACAAATCAAAGTCTCGTCTCCTTTCAAATCCCTATCTGTCATTATTAAAAAAAAGTATAAAATATAAAAATGGCCAGTAGGTAGGTGAATGACTATGAAGAAGGTGATACTACATTACCCCAAAAACCCGGAAAAAAAAAAATTTTTTACTTAGAAAAACAATTTTTTTCAACCTATAAATTTTGAGGTTAGGAATATATTACCTTGACACATACATTCATCATTCTATCAAAACAATCAAGCACTCACACTAACAGAGGGAGGGGATATGGCTCACGACTACTTTGAGATCAATGGCACATACTCCACAAGGATATATTTGAGATAATGAAGGCTTATTTTTAGGGTGTCATTACCCGCACCGCATAGAAGAGAATAGATAAGAGATAAATAATAGATAATGAAGGCTTATTTTTAGGGTGTTATTACCCGCACCGCATAGAAGAGAATAGATTATAGATAATGAAGGCTTATTTTTAGGGTGTCATTACCCGCACCGCTTAGAAGAGAATATAGTAGATAAGGAGGGAAAGATAGTAAAGAGAAAAAAAAGAATGGGGATGATAGCCACGTGATGTAAAAAAAAAAGCCAAATAGTTCCCCATAATGAAATGAAATGAGATGATTACAGTACAGTATTATAAAAAAAAAACAATATAGAAAAACAGAATATACAATTTAAAAACATAACGAATTAATAAAGAATACAAATGACAGATAGGAAGTAACAAATGGTACAGATTATGGTGCTGCATTCCTGTTTGTGAGCAAGTAAGGTGAATAGAAAGTTATCAAAAAAAAAAAAAAGTAAACAGTAAAAAGTATGCAAACCCAAGTTTAAAAATAACTTCTTCTAACTCGTTTCATCGTGAAGTGATGAATGTAGTACTATTCAATGTTAGTAGTAGTAGTAGTGTAGTAGTGTAGTGTAGTTAGTAATTACTAGTAGTGTAGTTAGTAATTACTAGTAGTAGTAGAGTAGTTAGTAATTACTAGTAATAGTAGAGTAGTTAGTAATTACTAGTAGTAGTAGTGTAGTTAGTAATTACTAGTAGTAGTAGAGTAGTTAGTAATTACCAGTAGGAGTAGTAGTAGTAGTTTAATGTTGTAAGAGTATGAAGAGTGTACTACGTTCGAGTAATGTTTGAAGTATATTGTAAGTACAAGGAGAGTCGAAAAATAGTTCGAAAAATATTCGTACGTGCAAGTAAGTTTTTAGAATTAAAAAAAAAATCTTTAAGAAGGTTTAATTCCAACTTAAAAGATCAAAAGAGTTCGCAATTAACCATAAAGTTGTCAAACTCAAAAGAAAAATAAATATGTCAATATAATATGACATATTCACGTTGACATATTATATGTCAATATTCTAAAATAAATAATGAGTTATTTTATAAGAAAATAACTCAGTATTTTATTTCTGTAAAACTTTAAATGAAACGTACGAATCGTAAGTATGAAGGAAATATGTAGGTAAGATAACCGTTCTACACAGAAATAAAACCACACAAATATTCCTAATAGTGAGTAGCGATAACGATAGAAGAATTTATTTTTATAAGAATATTGCGGTAGACGCAATTAAATAGGCTAGCTAAGCTACAACTTGGGTTTACTACAACCAACCAACAAGGTAGAAAGCATAATCATCTACAGCAAAAATATTAACAGACACCTTACATATTCCCGTTTAATTTTGCAAGATAAAACGTAGAACGTAGGGTACGGAGGCTCACCAGAATGCAACACAATATCTCTGAAAAGACAAATAAATATTAACAGAGGGTTAGGAAAGAGGGAAAAGAGTATAAATAGAGATAAATAGAGATAACAGAGGCCGAAAGAATATCCAAACTATACAATTCGTAGCTGAATTATTTTTGAATTTAGAGGAAAGGGAGGGGTTCAGACAAAGTTGGGCGCCAAACTGTAATGTAACAGACGGCCCTAGGATCTCCTGAGAGCACGTCTGCTACACCAGTTGTAAAGAATGTGTAGGGCATTCAATACCTAGTAGTGTACTTAACAATAATAAGATGCTTATAGAATAAGAGGCAGGACTGCGTCACGTCCCTTGGAGTAGTCAGCGAGTTCCTTCTTGTCGTTACGGCGTCCGTCGATGGCCCACACAGCCATCTGATAGAAACCGGCGGCAGCAAACAGACCGGCTGTAGCATTTAGTCATAGTCATTAGTAGACGTAGACGACAGCCGGTCCGATCGCCGATCTCGTATGTGTAGCAGGAGACGAAGTGAAAAGAAGGGGTCACCCTCGGGCACCGGAACGCATCTCACCCCGGTACCACGGGAGCGCAGGTTCCCGGATAGGTGGTGGAGGCTCAGGCCGTCCAGCCCCCACAGGACAACCCCCGGAGTCCCATGTAAAGGCAGGTGTTGCTTAGAGCAGTGTATAGGGAATGGTTGATGTGATGGCATACCACATATAATTAAACGGTCACTCACACGGATTTAAATTTATAATATTTATATCAATATAATATAATAAACAGTAAATCATAGTATCAAAAATCACCATGGTGTAAAACAAATCAAAGTCTCGTCTCCTTTCAAATCCCTATCTGTCATTATTAAAAAAAAGTATAAAATATAAAAATGGCCAGTAGGTAGGTGAATGACTATGAAGAAGGTGATACTACAACATATAAAGGGAACCTCTGTGCAAAATTTCAGCTTTCTAGGTCCAAGGGTTTGGGCTGGGCGTTGATGAGTCAGTCAGTCAGGACTTTTCTTTTTATTTATATAGATAGATACTTAAAAATATGAATGAACTGGGAATTTAAAGTTTCATCATAATTCAAAGGGGTAACGAAACAAAATGTTATTAACCGCTACGATAGTCAAACTGGACACGCGGGTCTTATCCCCAAAACACGAATACCAGGATGGGTTAGAAGGTAGGCCACCTTTCCAGTTCGCTAATGTCAAATCCAGTTACATTGTTTCCAATTTGGGAATCAACTAGGATCATTCGCTCGGCAACTTAATAACAAAATTATCACATAAACTCTTAATCCGTCTCAATTAGAAAAACAAGATTGGTAATGTCGTGCTTTTATTTTAATACAGTCGTAAAATTAATGACAATCGATACTTAGAAATGTAAGTTACCAGTGGTCTTAAAAATACAAAAAAAAGTTAATCTGCAATCAATATTCAACGAAACGATTGTAGCAAAAAACTAAAGGGCAGCGTTAATACATAATGGGTACATGGCTACGACAAACATCCTTTTAGATTTATTTCCTACTAGCTGTTGACCGCAGTTTCACTTGCATCCTACAGGGGATTTATACGTCTACCGTCTAAATGACAATTCAACTAGGCCGCGAGTGACTAAAATTGCAAGCCCCAAAGTTGGGTGCCATCCGACTTTTGCCACGCGGCGACAAGCCGCATGCGGCGGGTGACTAAAATCAACCGTGTAAATGGTCAGTTGCAGGGTTGCAGGCGATCGCCCGCCGCATGAGGTGTGTTTGCGCTGTGTTGTTCCGCTAGAAATGAACAAGTCGCATGCGATTTTGTGTAAATGGGGTGGCGATTCGATTTTTACAAGCGATGCAACTGGTAACTTGCCGCATGGCTAAAATCGATCCGTGTAAATCCCCCATTAGGGGAACTACTTCATGTACCCGAATAAAAAGTATCTTAACATCACGCCTGAATTCTCCGAAGGGTTGGCAGAGGTGTATAGTACACCCACATTCGCCGTTGATGTTTACGTCCCATGTAATAGGGGGCGAGTCGATTGCCGGGCACAAATCCAGACTCCGGGCTGCTACTTAGATATTCCACACGGAAACACCCAGTGACACTTTGCCCGACCTGGGGATCGAACCCAAGACCTCACGCTCAGCAGTCGCGCTTGCGACCGCTAGACCAACGAGGCAGGCAAGTAGGTATCTAATAGAAAGAAAAACAACCCACCTGTAGTAAAAATATCCAGAATGTGAGGAAAGATGTCCCACCCGATCTGTGTCTTCTAAGTTCCATCTGGAAAAGAAACAGAGAACTATTATTACAAAATGTACCTAGTAGCCGTAAATGACTCGAACTTAGGCAATATTCAAAAGTACCTAAACATGAGTGTTGAGCTACGGTTGAAGATCCGACTAGCCCCCAGATTCAGGACTAATTCTGTTGTCGATAGATTCGGTATGTTATTTCCACGAAGCTTTGCTTCGTGGTTATTTCATATACAAACCGAATCATTCGACTGTCTAAAGTATCAAAAACATCTGAATCTGTGGCAGGTTGACAAACTGTCTGGTGGACCGAAGAAGGCCACAGCTGCAGCACACATTGCGGTCATCCGATATCCAAAACATATCAGGTTTTCTCAATTTAATTGTATTTTTATCACCATTTAGGATAATGTGACAATTCCAAGAGAAGTAACACTTCTCACGCTGGTAAACAGTTACAGCCACCTGTGGATTCCGTTTTTTTTTAAATTACCGTTTTCTTGCAAATGTGCAATAATAAGACCAACTTGGTCGCATCGTAAAACCAATAGATTATATCCTTATAAAGTCTTGAGAATAACAACGGTACATGGAATTTGATAGCGGGTGTCCTGCATGGTCCATGGTGTTTGGTTTAAATAAATTGTGATTTTATCGCTTTTTGTCAACATTAGTGTCGGCTAAACGATAAAGGTTATGAGATAAAAGGTAATTTATTTTTTTAGCTACATAACAGCACATTTCGTGAATAAATTATAATGCGCAGATTCATAAAATATGAATCGAAATGTCTTCGTTGGAATGTATGTTGGAAAAAACAATTTAGGAGGCAGTTAAAAGGACGAGGAGTCTCGATATATGATTTATTGATTAAATTATTATTAGTATTTATCCCAAATGTCCTATTACAAATAGACAATTTTACGAGAAACCGACTAGAATTCGCATAATTAATATAATGTGCGACATCTTTGTAATTTTCCTTTAGTAAAGCTGCTCTGCTCGAACGAGATGACTTGACAAAAAATTATTTAATTGAGTCTCGTCTATTTTTCGGATAAAAGACATCAACAAACTTCATCATCATCATCAGCCCATAGCAGTTCACTGATCATTACTCAGAGATAGGAACTCGATCCTCGGCCTGTCTCATGCAGCTGCTACTACCAGCCACTTGCGAAGAGAAACAGCCTTTTTTTATCGTGGGAAAATCCTCATGGTTTCCCTTCGCCCGGGGAAGGCGAAGGGTTATGCCGGACTCTTACCGGATAAAAACCCACGGTGTTCCTTCTCCTGACCCTTGGCTGGAGTCGCGGGATTCGCAGCTGCATGCACCGTGACCCCGGCAGGCCTCGATCCGCCAGCCCCTGGCGGACCTCTCCTTCTATGGGGCCTTGCTCCACGTACTCCTGAAAGGCGCGCACGGAACACTGCGCGCCGGAAGAGACCTAGCCTGAGGGTGCCTCACATTACGTTTGCCGATGATCACGTCTACCCCAACGGTCATTGGTTCTATGGCTAATAATGCGTGCTAGCTCTAATACGGACGGCCCATTGCCACTTTAGCTCGCTTATCCTGTGGGCTATGTCAACTGTCAACAAAGTTATTTGCTTTAAAATATTTATAAGTATGTTCAAATAAAACTTGACGGTAATTGAACTTTATTTGTAAACCTTTTAAACAAACATGCTAAAAATATGTACCTAATTGAAGAAGCTCGTAAATCTAAATCTTGCCGCAAAAAATAAAATAAAACGTATATTGATCCTAATGGCGGTTAAAATACCCATAAAATGTGTGAATCGGTTTCGGAACTGCTTTCAAATCGTTTTCTTATCAACTTAATAAAAAAAACCTTGTATAGTCCGTTTTTAATACCTGAGACTAAATTGACAGGCATAAATGCCAAAATTGAAAAAGGAACATTATTTTCAAGATTGACATTTTGTGCCTGTCAATTCTACTGAATTCCGGGATTAAAAAATGACAGATCTGTTGAACGTCTCATGTCCACAACATGTCTCGACCGCAGAGCCAAACCATAACACTCATCCACAGGCTTATGTACCGCGAATCATTTGCATAGAATGGATAATTGAATTGTGACCTGAACGACTCAATACCGATTTTAGATAAAGTGATTTTAGCACCAAATGTTGACAAAATAGAGTTGGGTTTCATATGACAGCTTCAGGAAGATGTACCTACAGGAAAATGTGTGGTGTAAGGTGTAGGAATTAGCGGAAGAGCTTCATCAAAAATGCGAGTTTTGGAACATTAAAATATCAGTAAACGTTCTTTATCTTAGCATCAATAGGGCTGTCCTGTGAGTAAGATAAATAAGGGCTAGCGAGTGATGGACTCGTGGTTAATTAACATCGCGCGCAATCATACGATTTGCAAGGTTAAGTTGCGCTTGCTGCGGTTAGTCCGTGGTGGGGTGACCGTTCGTTACACATCGAGAACCCTCCATGCCTCGGAGAGCACGTTAAGCCGTCTGTCCCTGGTTATACGAATACCTGACCGTCGTTACGGGTAGTCAAGAAGCCCGAAAGTCAGACAATCAGTCTAACCTTAGGATATCGCCATTGCCCAGTACGTACCTAACTGTGTTGGGAAGGTCTGATGGCAGTCGCTGCGTGCGAAATACTGGCATTCAACCACATGTGGTTAGACTGGAAGCTAACCCTAACATAGCTGGGAAAAGGCTAGGCAAATAGATAATTGATATCATCAGCAAAGTTGTACGAAAAACACAACATCTACAAATGCTGCACAAATCAATCTAAACTATGCAGGGTGTTAACGAATTCGTGTAATTCCTTATAACCACATGATCTACTACTGGTAAAGATTGGCCCCGCACGGGAATTAGCCTGATTAAAAATCAAAAAATCAATTTTTTTTTCATGCGGTACGCTAAGTGATCGCATCTAAACTACCTAATAAGAATACAGTGAAAAAAAGTTTTTTTTTTGCAAAAATAATAATTTCATGCACTTGAACATTTCGATGCCACGCTTAAATGAATGAAAGCACGGCGACGCGGCTGGCGGGCACGACTAACGCGATATTGCTCGTTGCAGTAATTTGACTCAGAAATCAGAAAACTAAGATTTTAATTTCAATTTTTTTTCAGTTGATTTTCAAAAATTCCCTTTTCGGGTTAATCTGTGTCACGCGGTTTGAAGGAATTACACGAATTCGTTAACACCCTGTAACTAGTTCGTTTCAAAATCCCTGAGACAAAATTGATAGGCGCAAATGTAACTTGTTTTTAGGAACATTTTTTTTCAAATTGGACGTTTCTCGCATGTCAATTCAGTCTCAGGGATTTTGAAACGAACTTTAGCAGTTTGTTATTTTCGCCGCTTTGGGGGTCTTGTATTTCTTGTCTTTGGCTTATGGTAAAAAAAACATTTACCTAAAACGTCAATGACTTACACCATACTCAAAACTTAGGGGGCGTTGACAGGCCGGCATTGTTTGTAGGCGTGTAGGTCAAGATCCTCGCGGCCTTGACAGCTGGCTTAGATGCGCGTGCGCAATTATGCGCGATTTACTCATTATGTCAGCGGGGTGTTAATTATCATACATCTCACATTAACATTATTGTTAATACATAGTGACTTGATTACTAAAAGATTGCAATTAAAATATTTTTGCATTAGGTACAGTGATAGAGAGCCTTAATTATATTTCGTCTTGTTAATTAAGTATTTTAGTTACCATGTAGGATGTTGGATGCTTTTGTTTCGAGTATTGTACCTATAACATATATATCATAAGCGCCTGTATTGGTTTATGTGAAAATAAAAATTTTTTGATTGATTGTTTGATTGTACCTATAACAATTTCTTTTCGATATTAAAATCTAATTTCTAATGGTGTTTTTCTTTATACCTACCCTTTTCAACATAAGGTTTCTTACGTTTTTCTACAAAACATATACAAAGAATATCAAATATTTTTAACAAACAAACCTTGTATAATAAAGCTCTTTTACAGTTTTTGATGATATCACATTTACGTCTTTGCGATAGCAGTCTTTTTAGTCTTCTTACGGATACAATTTATTTACGAAATGACCGCTGCGTCAAGACTCATCTTTCGTTGAACGGATAATACATAGATTAGTAGTTTACATTTATATAATTTTATTAGGTTGTCAGTGAAAAAAAACCGGCCAAGTGCGAGCCGGACCGCGCACAAAAAATCATGTCTATTGTATGGGAGCCCCACTTAAATATTTATTTTATTCTGTTTTAGTATTTGTTGTTATAGCGGCAACAGAAATACATTATCTGTGAAATTTTCAACTGTCTAACTATCACGGTTCATGAGATACAGCCTGGTGACAGGACGGACGGACAGCGGAATCTTGGTAATAAGGTTCCGTTTTACCCTTTCAGTACGGAACCCTAAAACGTACAGTTTAAGGTTCAACACTATTGCTACGTGGGTTTAGGTACCAGGCAGGTACTCACTGCACTGTAGCCGAAACCTATCGATAGTTGCTGCATGATACGGTACACAGAATCACTATCTAAACAATTCAAATTCAAAAGCTAATAAAATTTTATCGAACCACAGACATGACTGGATAGGATTAATAATGTGAATCAACATTTAATGTGCTCCTTGGAATTCACAGAGCAAGGGAAAAGGGCAAGGAGATAAGACAGTAAATGTAAAAATCCCTATTAATATTTTATATGCGAAAGTAACTCTATCTGTCTGTCTGTGACGCTTTCACGCCTTAACCGCTGAACCGATTTTGATGAAACTTGGTACAGAGATAGTCTGGAACCCGAAGAAGGACATAGGCTACTTTTATACCGAAAACCACGAAATATCTACGCGATAAATGACATCCACGCGGCGAAGTTGCGGGCGACTTCTAGTATATGTATAAAGAAGAAAAACACTTAAAGCTTATCAACCACTAAGGGAAGCGAACTGATAAAGTTATCACATATTTCAGCATATAAATGCTACTTAAAAGGGCATCAGCAACATTATTAGTATTTTATTGTGAACTTAAATTGATTATAACTTGTTTACAACGTAGATAGCTTTAAATTGCGTAATTACGAAGATATAGTACGCGTAAAATAACTTTGCCCCTCTGAAGTGAGGAATAGAACGATGAAAGCCTGTTTCAGAGCGGGAACCGGCAAAGTTTTTTACGCATACCTACCGTATCTTCGTAATCACACAATTTAAAGCTATCTTTTTGAATCTACGCATTATTGAGTTTTATTTAGTCATTCTTAAAAGCTGTACGAAATCATGAAGTAATGTTTTTTTTTTCAAATTGTCCATCATTCTTGATTGATTTTTTCCCTATGTACACCCTCTGTCAAGAGTAGTACCTACTTATCACGGCGGGGTCTCTGGAAAATATGGGAATCCTATACTAGGGTCAACGCGACCAAGTAAAAGAAAAACAATACTACTTTTTCTGGAACTCAAGTAGTTTTTCTTTTCTGAAGACTTAACTGAAAATAACCCGTAAAGATTAAGGTTTTTGAAACAATTGATTTTCTGTATAATGATATTATTATTGTCTCTTTAATAAGATAAGTATGTACTTACTAAAAATATTTATAGTATAAAGTAAGCAATTTAAAAAATCATCAGTATTAAATTCGACGATGTTCATAAGTTTTTTCTCATTATCCTTGCAGAAAGTAATTGGATGTTCATTTGTTGAGAAATTAACATAATGATGGGTAATTGAGTATGTCACATTGATAATAATAAATGAGAAATATATTTAAAATTATAGTACATCATATTTTATGTAAGTAGGTACCTACTGCCAATAAATATTGAGAAATTGTTTGTGTTTAAACTTTTTTCTTGCCTGCTTATTATCGGTAAAGGTGTTTACTTTGTTCCAATGATAATAATTACAAGCTATGCGTTAATCTTAGTCGGAGGCCTTTGGAAATATATTCAGATTATGAACTAATTTATTTTTCATATTATTGCATTACATTTTCATTAAATTGACTGCCTCGTTGATCGGCGTAACGGCGAAATGAGGGTGCATATACATACATCTTCTCTCGTGTCAGCACGAGCTATACGAAATAGCTCATGCTGTGGTGAAAAGATTAGCCAGTCAGCAAGGTTGGTAGCGGGCTGACTGCCCAGGGTGCGCCGGACGTACTGAAGTATCGTCACTCGTGGTGGCTTTTTTCATGCACCCCAAATACACAACATATCTACATAATAAATGTTATAATGTCCTCAAACTCGTGAAGGATGTATAAGCCTTGTCCACACCGAGCACATGTTGCGATACATGTGCCGCAACTTGTATCAGCCCTCCCTCCCGTCGTAGAGCCGGTCGTCTCTTCAGACTCCGCAGTCACACCGATAATTCAGCCCTCATCAAGCTGTCTCCCCCCCCTATGTCCACGCCAGCAACGCCCTAAGCCGAGGTCCGAGTCCCACTAGGGGTCGCCCTTAGTGCTGTTGTTGCAGGTAGTCATGATGTTAGTGTAGTACAAGTAGTTAGCTTAGGTTAAGTATTTTACTTCCCCCCCATTGGCTGGAGACCCTTCAGGTCTCGCCAATAACTGCCCGGTTACGTAGAAACCGTCCCCTAGGACGACCTACAGCAGTCCAATAGAAAAAAAAAAAAAAAAAAAAAAAAATCAGCCCTCCTTTTCGATAGGTCAGTTATTTTACACGGAGCGACTGCCATCAGACCTCCGCAATCTAGTTACTGGACAATGTCGATATCCTAAAGTTAGACCGGTTGTCAGACTTTCGGGCTTCTGAGTGTCTGTAATAGTGATGGGTCGTTGACGGTTTTTCCGTTAACGAAACGTTAACGTTGATTTACGTTAAATTAAAATAGCTAGTTGAATTCGTCAACGAGTTAACGTACTACTAATGTCAACTTGCAACGTAAACCGTTCATTCATTAAATGGTTTTTATTCAACGCTGCGACGTTCAATTTTAGAAACGATTTGATTCAATGTTTGTATTGAAAAACGTTTGATTGATGGTTCTACTTAGATGACTTTCCCGTCATACTTTTTCTTTAGGCTTAGGATTGACTGAATACAATTACTTAGCTACAAACCATATTCTACTCAGGCGTATTTAAAAGATCATCTGATTCCACCAACATCGTCATAAGTACTATTCTTAAAATAAATATTTCGAAAATCAACTCTTTAGACGTTACTTAGAGTTCAAATTGCATGTTATGACCGTTGCTCGCAATCTGTGACGTTATTTTCAACGTAAGTTTTTTGATTTGCTCAGTTCGTTGCGTTTGCGTTCTCGATTATTGACGAGACGCACGAGTTAAATTCATAAACGTCGTTGACGAATTCAACTAGTTGATTCATAAACAGTTAACGTAGCAGGAGATCAATGGTTGATTCAACTACTTCGTTGATTCAACAATCATCGCTAGTCTGTAACGACTGCCATAGGTATTCGTGTGGCACGATTTAACGTGCTCTCCAAGGCACGGAGGGGTCTTGATATGTAATGAATGGTGAGCCATTCTCGGATTGACGCATGGCAAGCGCAGTTATTTGATCCGCGCGGTTCTGAATTACCCACGAGCCCCTCAATTCAGTTGTCGATGACCTATCGAAACGTTCTAAATCCGGTGGCTGGAATATTTAGCGATATGTACCGCAACAATTTCCTAGGGCATAAATTAATTGCCATCTCTGCAACATGTTCTGAAACACTGTTGCGATACCTGTGCTGCAACAAATGTGTCCGGTTTAGACGCGATAAGGAAAACAATAACTAAAGCTTATTAAGACATTATTGATCTACAGTGACATCTATGTTTGTAATCTACGATAATTTTATTCCTAAGAACGACTTTTGTTAACTAAAACCCATCTTATATCGATAAGTTATGATAAATGTCACTAAAATTTTACTTTATTGTGATGCTCGTCATAATGAAGTACTTATATGTTAATTTAGTTGACTTGTTTATGTTGTTCATGTTTAATAAGTATAATAACTAGGTATACTAAATGTTACTGGTCAGTAGGTATTAGGTCTAGGCTTATGTTATTCACTATATAAGTTTTTAAACTGACATGGTCACTAACACTATCATTAGAACTTAGAACGGGATATTTAAATATCCCGTTCTAAGTTCTAATGATTATGTTATTCACGATCACGATATTAATAAAATCATTGAGAAGATAGGAAACGTTTTAATTGTAGAGTTTGTTTAGTTTCTTTTTTCATCCCATCACCGCAGTAGCAGTTTCACCCTGTGAAAGTTTGCCTTGGCGATGTTTTAGGGCGAGATTCACAGACCGCACTTAGACTTTACTTTGTTAGATAAGCGTTTTATACGAATATTAACATTAACTGTATACGAATAGTGTTCATATTCAAATAAAACGCTTACTTTACTAAGAGCCCATTATTCAATCGTCAGCTTTTGTATAGAAAATATGTCAAACTGCCATATTTATTTGTCAGATAAAAGATATCTGACGATTTAAAAATCGGCCCTTAGTAAAGTCTAAGCGCGGTCTACGAATCTCGCCCTTAGAAATTTTCCTTTCTCCACTAGACAATGTATAATAATTAACCACAAAATATATACCTACTTACAGGGTGTAAACGAATTCGTGTAATTCCTTCAAACCACATGATCTATTAATGGTATTAACCCCGCACGGGATTTAGATTGATAAAAAACAAAAAAAAAACTTTTTTTTTCCCAAATATTTTCATTATGTGATAGAAAATTTCGATGCCATGCATAAATTAATGCAGGCACGGCGACACAGCTGACGGGCACGACTAGCGCGATATCGCTCCACGCAGTCAGTTAACTTGAGACGCTAAAATTACTCAGATACAGAATACCATGGTTCATTTATTGAATTTTTTTTTGTTGATTCTGAAAATACCTATGCAGGGTCAATCAGTGTCACCAGTAGATCACGTGGTTTGAAGGAATTACACGAATTCGTTTACACCCTGTATAAATATTTATTGTGCATCCATTTTTTTTCCTTTTTATGGAAATTGATAATCTTCACAGGTTGATTCGTTAATGTATCTCATGAACCATAACATTAAATTTATATTTAATTCTGCAATTACACTTTGTAACACTGTATTGCAACAATAATTATCATTTCATTGCTTCAGTACATAGTATTCAGTAATTATAATGTCATTATTATTGATGTGTCAATTAAAACATGCTTCCAACTGTATTCGGTGCCTTTAAGTTCTTCATTAACTGCAGCAGTTACTGGAATTGGTTCTTAAAACACGCAATAACAATTGTCGTTATTACCACCTACTTGGTAACGTGGAATGTAATTTATAGTAGTATTGAAAACCAAAAAAAAACTGTGACGGACAAACAGAACGGAGACAACAAGGGTGATTTTATAAGGGTACGGAACGTTTAAAAGATACTAGCTTAAACCAACATTGGAAAATGTGCGCCATTAATGAATTTATGTAAATTAACTAGCTGTATCGGGCATGGCAATGCACTTTTTCCTACTTACTACCACCTGCCTACTACTTACCTACTACCTTCCTTTAGAAACAAAATCAAAATAGTAACAAAAAGTTAAAACCATTCATGCATGCGGTAAACAAATGAAGAATATGGACATACTGAGATGTTTTTTTTTTTTTTAAATATCAGAATTTTCTTTTAAGCACCTTCTCAAGACAATTACGAACGCAACAAAAAAAAATTCGCTAAATCGGTCCAGCCGCTCACGCGTGATGACGTGACCAAGGGAAATAGGGATTCATTTTTATATACATAGATATTTCGTTGTTGAGAGACTCGTGTATAGGTAGAGTCATTGTCAGCCTAGTCTTCAGGACAGCCAGTTGGGCTGTGCTAGGGGTCCCCGAGTATACCGGAGCCACGATCAAGTGCATAGAGTGCCTCGCTATCACTTGCTGCCGTGGCGCCCTAGAGCCTCTTGCGATGGTCCTAATTTTATTAAAATTGATGAAGCTACATAAAAAAACGCAGTTGCTAGCCTTGACCAAATTAATATTAATACCTACATTTAAAAAAATGCAGTCACAGAAATCTAATTAATATTGGTATTTTTTTAGATCTGTAACTACTTACTTACAAACAATTCTTCTGAGTACGGTAGAATAGCAATTTCTTAGAGAAAGCAGTGGAATGACACTTTGTACCCTACACTCAGTGCTAGATTTAGGGGAGGGCAACTAGGGCTTAGGCCCCTGGGCCTGTTCAAGAGAGGTGCGTCCGCAAGAGAGAAGCCTCCACAATAAGAGTTCTGACAAAGAGAAAAAAAGTATGATGTAAAAGTAATGAGGAACTCTTCTTAAAAAAACATTTCAACAGGGCTCCACTTCTTCGTTGTCCCAGGGCTTCTAAACATTTATATCCGGCCTTGCCTATCCTTTTATGACCATTGACCACCTATCATGTTACCCAATGTTTTTTTTCATAGTATTAGTGGAGTTTAAAAGTAGGTACAGTATACAACAATCTCTCTGTAGACAGTAACTGCAACTATAATCCGTGTTCCAACGACATTTAAAAAGTTAAGTGTTAAGGAAAAAATATAACACGTGTTCCAACCTTTACCCTCTAAGTAATTCCTCGTAACCATGCCTGAACTTTTCAATATTGGTATCCGAGCAATTTTACCTTATTTACAAGACGGGACTTGCGCCAAATTAATGAAGATCACGATACAACCATCAATTCTGTTAAATTATCACTTACAGACAAAAAGTAATTGTTATCCATTATCTTGACGTATTGTTTAAACTGAAGTAGGTAATGTACTTATTACGTAACCCGTAAAGCTTGTACCTGTACATACATAACATCACACCTGTAATCCCCGAAGGGCTGGGCAGAGGTGTAAGTATAGTACACCCGATTATCGCCATTATTTTTGCGAATCTTTTGCCATCAACCGGGCACAAATCTAGTCTCCAGGTTGCTACTAAGAAATTCCCCACGGAGAAACCCTATAACACTTTGCCCGACGTGGAGATCGAACCCAAGACCTCACGCTCAGCAGTCGCATGCGACCACTATCTAATGAGGCAGTTCCTGTACACACGGCTACACATCAAGCTATACATTTCCAGTTTACACTGACCTCTCATTGTAAGGAAATCCTATACAATGCGAGATCAGCTTATACTGGAAATGTATAGCTTGATCTGTAGCCGTGTGTACATCAGTTTATTAATTTATTTATTCCTAAAGGAGAATGACTAAAATATAAGAAACCAAAACCCAGAATAGATTGGAACAGGATTCGTGCCGAATTATAGGCGATAATATATATTTCATGCCACATAAACTGCTAACCCCAAAACCATGGGTTTTATAAGAAATACGTCCATGGATTCTGACTAAAATAAAAAAAGCTTAGTATTTCTTTTTAATGTTTTCGGAGAGACTCATTTTGTTTTTGAATTTGGAAACCATATCACGTTTCTTTTGTGCTGGACGTTGCGTCGCCGCGTCGGTGCATTTCGAACGCTTTTGTGAGTCAAACTACCCGAAGAAACGCTTTTTGTCATCGAATATTGCTCTTGACTTGTCATGATGGATTTGAATGCTACTCAAAAAATTGTTAAACAGCTGGAAGAACATTATTTCGGTGCAACAATTCTTAAAAACTGAATTCAATCAAAAATAACAAAATTAAGTATTTCCGTAATATAAAATTAACAGTTTCAGAAGTCCGTGCCTTCAATTTGGTTCAGTGTGGACTGACTTCTGAAACTGTTAATTTTATAATATGGTAGGTAATTGTTTTATTCGTTTTTTTGAAGTCGGTTTTATTATGTTAAAACATTTTTTCTTTTTGTTTAGTGCAGAGTGTCTCAAACTTATTTCATCTACCGCCCACTTTGGATATCATTTATTTTTCAGCGCCCCCCATTTTTTTTACTTTACCACATCTCGAAAACCACATTGACATTCATTACTTTCATTTAATTATAGTGTGCTATAGTAATCTGCTCTGTAGTTTAAACTTACATTCTAAACGAGACTTTTTTACCAGTGAGAGCAATTAAAACGCAACATTATAATCAATCAATCGTACTGAGCAAGTAAGAACAAGTATCGATGAACCAGCCGATTGATACAGGATTGCACAAATCGCGTTATTTAACAAAAACTTGTTAAAACTTGATTGCTCACGGGATATCCTACGAAAGCTATATTTTTAGTGTTTATGTTTGATTATAACAAGGCAGAAATCTATATAAATAAAAAGAAAAGTCCTGACTGACTGATTGACTAACTCATCAACGCCCAGCCCAAAAGCTTGGACCTAGAAAGCTGAAATTTCGCACAGAGGTACCCTTTAGTAGACAAGGAATTAGGTAGGATTTTTCGAAATTCAACCCCTAAGGGAGTTAAATAGGGTATGAAAGTTTGTATGGAAAATCGTCACTTAACGGGTTCAAAATTTCACGCAAGCGAAGCTGCGGGCATAAGCTAGTATGAACTAAATAATCGATGTTGTGTAGTAGGTAGGTTTTAATTTCAGTGAATTTTAAAATATTAAGTAGATGAAATTAAAAATCAGCCATCGCCCCCCTAAACCACTTCAACGCCCCCTAATTTTTTCTGGGTCCCTTACCGCCCCCCTCTAGGCTTCCAGCGCCCACAAGGGGGCGTTATCGCCCACTTTGAGAAAGACTGGTTTAGTGTTTTTTCCCTTCCTACCTTCTAAAGACTCTGCTCGTTACCCAATCTCATTATGTGTACTGTTCTTTATTGAGGAATTCCATTGTCTATGTCTGAAGGATGACATCATAACCAGACTTAAATGGAATCATCTCGGAAGTAAATTCTTTCAAACAAAAAGAGAATAATCCACATCAGTGCATGTACGTCGGAGTTATGCCCGAAAATATATAAGTATACAAGGTGTAACATAAATAAGGCACAACCTCAGTGGTCCCTGTACTCATTATTATGAACAACTTTTACTACGGGACCAAACCGGAAATCGCGAACAAAAAATCAGCTGTTCCCTACATTTATGTTCGCATAACTCGTTAAAATGTAGGGAACAGCTGTTTTTTTTTTCGCGATTTCGGCTTTCGCCCATAGTAAAAGTTGTCCATAATTATGAGTACAGTGACCCCATAAGAGGTTGTGCGTTATTTATGTTACACCTTGTATATTAAAAAAAAAACCACACGTATTGAGAACCTTCTTCTTTTTGAAGCAGTCGGGTTAAAAAACGAAGATTACGCATTTATTTAGCTGTATCTGTAGCCATCAATTAACGATGGTCAACAAAAGACCTTTCCACATGTCAATTTAAACTGCAGTCAAATTGATTCATTAACAATTTCTTAATAAGCCGAAACCACACTTCACTTGGACATCACATGCTCCGCCAGTCAATAACAGTATCTCAATGGCAACGAACAATTGACAGCCGACAATAAAGTTATCAAGTTAATTTTAATTACAACATTAACAACTATATCCTTTTCACCGTAAGGTGAGTTGACGCTTCTCTACAAAACGTTAACATACAAAGAATATCCTAACTAAATGCGAAAGTAAGTTTGTTTATTACCTTTTCACGCCTAAACCACTGAACCGATCATCTTGAAATTTTGCATAATTACGTTGTCAGGTGTACAGAAACGGACATAGGGTACCTTTCATCCCGAAAAAAAGTACTGTTCCCGAGGAAAATAACAATAACGTTCATAAATGGCGCCACGTGTCTTTCGAATCACGATTAAATTATTTTTTTTTTTTTTTTTTCCTATTGGACTGCAGTAGGTCGTCCTAGGGGACGGTTTCTACGTAACCGGGCAGTTATTGGCGAGACCTGAAGGGTCTCCAGCCAATGGGGGGAAGTAAAATACTTAACCTAAGCTAACTACTTGTACTACACTAACATCATGACTACCTGCAACAACAGCACTAAGGGCGACCCCTAGTGGGACTCGGACCTCGGCTTAGGGCGTTGCTGGCGTGGACATAGGGGGGGGGGGAGACAGCTTGATGAGGGCTGAATTATCGGGGTGACTGCGGAGTCTGAAGAGACGACCGGCTCTACGACGGGAGAGCTCGGTGGATCGTGACCGGCGGCGGTGGGGCGTCGCGACGGGCCTCGTCGGCGAGGACGGTATGCCGGGCGGCGGCGTTTGTTGTGTAGTGTGCTGGTCGATTTACTCGCCTCCTGGAGGAGGGTAATTTCGTCATCGGGTTCTAAAAGTGTGTGCCTGGGACGGCGAACTTTACTTATGTGAGAGGGACTGTAGTCGGCCGCTGCGGCGACTAGGGGGTTCGGATGGCGGGGGGCAGAGTCGAAGTAACGCTTGGAAATGCGTTTGAGGTATTGCCTGATGGTTGGCATTTTTAGATCGAGATGGAGTTGGACGTTACGCATGAACCACGGGGCAGCCGCGGCTCTGCGCAACACTCGATTCTGGAGGGTTTGGAAGGATTTAAAGCGACAAGGCTTAACGTGTGCGAACACGACGCTAGCGTAAGTCAAGATGGGGCGGATGCACGTCACGTAGATTCTCAGCTTATTTCTAAGTGACAATTTACTGCGCGTTCTAAGGATGGGGTGGAGGCGACCGACAGCGAAAGCGGCGCGAGCGCGCACCGCTTTGATGTGGTCTCGGAAACTCAGATGGTGGTCGAGGATAACCCCCAGGTATCTGGCTTTCATCTCCCAAGGGATCTGTTTGCCGAACATGAGGACGGGACGGATGTGGGTGTGGGAATCACCGTGTCTCTCGAAAAGAACGGCTGCGCTCTTTTCGGGATTCACCTCTATTCTCCATTTCCGGAACCAGACCCCGAGGGCGTCGGCTGCGGTTTGAAGGGTTCGAGAGATGTTATCGAGACTCCTACCGGAATAGTAGATAGCCGTGTCGTCGGCGAAGAGAGCCAACTTGGCCAAGCCACGTTTGGGAATGTCGCTGGTGTACAGCGTGAACAGAAGGGGCGATAGCACGGAGCCCTGAGGGACTCCTGCGCGAATGGGGTGAGGGGACGAGAGGGTGCCTTCTAGGCGATAGCGGAAGGAGCGATCCGACAGAAAGTCTCGAATGATGAGCACGAGACGGTCCGGCACGTTGAATTGGTACAGTTTGTATAATAAACCGTTGTGCCAGACCTTGTCGAAGGCTTTCGCTACGTCGAAGAAGAGCATGCCCGTTTTGTACGAGCGCATAAAACGAGAGCTAATGTGTTCGACAATGCGGTGCAATTGTCGAATGCAACAGTGCTGGGTTCGAAAACCGAACTGTTCGTCGGGGATGAGTTTACGGGAGTCAGCGAAATCCTTTAAACGGATATAAATGAGACGCTCATAGATTTTCCCAAATACATTGAGAAGACTAATGGGGCGATAACTAGTGGGCTCACTCTTGGGTTTGCCGGGTTTGGGGATACCGATAACGGTGGCTTGTTTCCAAGCTTGCGGAAAGATGTTATTACTCAGAGCGCCATTGAAGATGGCGGTCATGAGAACTATGAGCGGGGCGGAAAAGTGTTTGATCACCTTATTGGTGATACCGTCTGAGCCGGGGGCTTTCCTAGGTTTGAGATTCCTCACTATCGTGTGGACCTCGTCTACGGTGATGGAGGGTAAGGGATCGTCGGGGTCTTCATCGGGAGGGAGGGAGGCCCTACGTTCGACCTCGCGATCCACCTTGGAAAGATGGACCGGGTCTGCGGGTTGGGTGCTGGGAGTACATTGGGCTTCTAGACTGTCGGCTAGACATTCGGACTTTTCGTCATCTTCAAAGGCCGGCCTTTGGTTCGGACGATTGAGAGGGGGAGTTGAAGCTACACAATCGGATTTTAGATTTCGTTGTAATTGCCAGAAGGCCAGATGGGATGGCTCTAAGTCGCTCAACATCTTGTCCCAGCGGGCTTCCCGAACCTCCCGTACACGTTTCTTTACAGCACGCTGTAGAGAACGCATATGGGCGCGGTTAGCTTCGCAGGGAAAAGTGTCATAGGCACGGATGGATGCGTTCTTCTCCGTCAGCAGTTCACGCACATCGTCCGGCAGCTTCCAACGGTGTTCGTCCACCGCTGGAACCTGCCGTGAACACTCGTTCACCACGGACTGTACGTGACTGGTAAGGGAGTCGATCGCGCCCAGCGTGTCGGCAATCGTAACGATATCGTCAGGGATGGAATCTAAGTGAACGGACGAGGAAGACTTGAGGCGCTCCTCTAGTTTACCCCAGTCCGTGACAGTTTTGGTCGGGGCGGGTTGTCCAGGATCCGGGGGACCACCCCGGGGACCTAGGTGAAGGACTACGGGGCGGTGATCGGAGTCTAGCTCTTCATGCGTCTCTATAGAGCGTAGACCGAGGTTTACGTTCTTTAGAAGCGCTATGTCAAGGACATCGGGCTGATGGTCAGGGTTATGGGGGTAGTGAGTGGGACACATCGGGGCGATAACGTCGAATTCGAGCTCCGGGCTCAACTCTTCGAGGTTACGACCCGCGTGGTTGTTGGAGTTGCAGCTCCACGAGAGATGTTTGGCATTGAGGTCGCCCGCTATGATAACGGAACCTCCGCCGAGGTCAAAGAGGGCTTTAAGATCGCTCCGGAGTTGGATCTTATTACTGGAGGGAGGATTATACACCGAGACGATTGTGATCGGCTGGTGTCCTGTCATGCCTAGTCTGCATATGGAAGTTTCCAGGAATTGGAGACCAGGAGGAGGGTCTAAGGGAGTGCAGTACAGGGAACGTTTGTAGTAGATGAGAGTACCACCGCCCCTACTACGGGTCCTGTCGTTGCGAACTAATTTATAGTTAGCAATTCCAGGGTTCCTGTTGTGGGGCTTGAGAAACGTTTCCTGCACTAAGAAGATGTCAATTTGATGATCACGCAAAAAGATTGCGATCTCATCTCGTTGACCGTTAACGCTGTTAGCGTTGAAGAAGCCTAATTTAAGGGATCGGGGCTTAATTCTACAGCTTTCTGTATCCATTGGAATTTATTGGATGAGGAAAATGACTATGTCATCTAGTTCGCAGAGGACATTGATGCGAGCGATTGGATCGCCTTGAGAGGCGTTCCAAGCGGAGACTATGTTGATCGCCCACTGCGTATTGCAGGAGGAGAGGGTTTGGATAAGGCTGGGGATCGTGTCCCTAAGGAGCACTTTAGTGGACGAGAGGGAAGTGGAGGGAGCAACCGCTGTCGGCGCTGGCCTGGGAGCGAGTGCGGGGGCGGGTGCGGGGGTGGGTGCGGGGGGAGCCTGTGATGTTGTGGGACTACGTGCAGGCTGTGAAGCAGCTAGCACTATAGTGGGAGCGGGGATGGTGGAGCTCATCAGGGCGGGGATAGCCGGGATTGGGGGTCTTGTGGTTGGTTGCTGTTGCTGGGGCAACTGGGTAGTGGGCCTTAAGGCGGGGAACGCCTGCTGATGGTTCAGCGCATTCCATGGGGACGGCCTTTGGGGACTGAGTCGGGCGGGGGGTTGGGATGAGAGAGGGGGGGGAGCCGTGGAGGGACTCTCTCTTTCGTGACGGGCGGCTGAACGTTTAGCCAGCTTGGGGTTGCGCTGTTTTGGCGCTTTGGCACACCCGCGATAATTCGCCGGGTGACCAGACTCGCCGCATAGAACGCAACTAGGGGGCTCAAGGCATAGGGACCTATCTTTCGGGCGTTCGCAATCGCTAGTGCCGTGGTCGCCCAGGCACTTGACGCACCTGGGTTTCGCATAGCAGTTACGCTGCGAGTGGCCATAAAGCTGGCAACGGTGACATTGACCAGGGGGACCGGACTTATTGGGGCGCTCGACGCTTATGCCAGACAGGTGGCATAAGGTCTTAATATTATAGACGGCCTTAGACTCGTCTGAAGGTTCGCATACTACGAGGACCATGTCGTAGGGGGTGCCACCGCGGCCGCGGTGCATGCGGTGGACTTCCAAGGCGGGGATGTTTTGCGACTTAAGGTCGCTGAGGATGGCGTCGGAGTCAATCTCCTTGGGGATGCCGCGGATAACGACTCTGATAAGTCGCTCATCGGGAAGGGCAAAGGTGTGGAATGACACACTTTTTTCCCTTAGCATGCGCGTGAGATCGCGGAAGTCTTTTGAGGTGGGGACTAAGACTTTGATGCCCTGTTGGGTGGTGCGGGCGCTAAGGTAGTTGATCTTGCGATCAACACACAACTTGGACACATCGGTCCACCTCGCCTTGTCCTGAATGTACAGAGGCGGAGGAGCGGGCTCTTTCCTCGGAGCCGAGGTTTTCGAGCCGGTGACGGGGCGGGGGGAGGAAGGACGACTGGCCTGCGGGGAGGTAGTCGGGACGGGACTATGGCAGGCAACCGATGCGGGGGTCGCAACGGTTGTCTTGGGGGTTTTGGCCGGGACTTGGCTGGAGGAAGCCGCCTTGTTTTTGCGGGCACGCTTCTTTCCCTTTCCGACTACGGTAGTATAGCCTTCAGAGGATGAAGAAGCTGACGAATATGATTCGGACTCAATGTCGGAATCGGGGACTAGGGGCTCTGACGTGTCCATTGATGACGTCATCTCTGGAGCATGTCGGAGGGACGGGGAAGGGGTGTGAAAATTCGCGGAAGGCGCAGCTGCGGAGTGCAGGTGCGAAATTTCCATTGTTTCCGTAGACAATGGACCGGGAGAGAAAGGCGGTAGCGACATAAGGCTCGGAATGCCATTGTTCTCGTCGAACAATGGCTCTCCTTCGCCGAAATGATCGGTTTCGTTATCACAGGTGGGTGACAGGGGATTAGTAGTGTGCCTTATGGGCCCACTACTAGGAATTCGAGCGCCGTATTGGGCAATAAAATCGGGGTCTTTTAGAAGTTCCCGGAAGAACGCTAATATCGCAGCGTCAGACATCTCGGAAAAGATGCCTGAGCCGTGTGTAAAAAGGAGGATAAGCTTAATAAAAACGCGGCGCGCACATGTACGCGACTATTTTTAGTATAGACCTATACGTCCTAACAATTTAATTTTAAAAACGCGATTCCCCGGGTGGATGGGCCCGGGGGTGTGTGAAAACCCTCCCTGTCGGGTATAGACAGGGAGGTTGGGTGCCTATTGGTGAGCCCTAAGCTAGTAATCCCTTCGCCAGTCTTATTGTGCGAACGGGTTCCTAAGTCTCTAGTGAGGTGCAATACTAGAGAGTGCTAGATGGGAGAGAACGGGGTTAGAGCTAGCGTCGACTAGGAGACCCCCCAAGGCCGGTGGTACTAGCTCCTTCCAATTTTCGCCTTGCCCTGAAGGGGCGCAGCTGGTGTATTGGGTCAACACCCTCTCGGTTTCGTTAACACTGCAAAGTATCAGCCGAGGACCACGAAACTGTGGATTTTCCCTGAAGGGGCACACGCGTTTGTCAAAGAAATAGACGTTCAGCCACCGCCTTGAAAAAGGCAGCTTTTGAACTTATAGTCGTGAAGTGGAGAACACTACGGCGGGGCGTAGCGATATTCGTGAGCGAGCACGTCGAGAAAGTACGCAGCGCGAGTTGCGGCACGTCCGTCCTCAGCGAGCGTCGGAGCGCGAATGTCGATTAAATTATATTATTATAGACCCTTTAGTAGTGTGTTAGGAGTTTTTTTGAGCTTAATTAACGCAAGCGAAGCCGCGGGCAAAAGCTAGTATGATAATCACTAATAGATCAAAATAAAAACAAGCAAAAAAATATTCGAAAAAAAAATAGTTAGGTTATAAACTTATAAGCTATGTTGCCGTGTTTTTCACATTGATAGACAAGTGAGAATATACAGTAAGTGTTTCTTTTAGGTTTTTTTTTGTGTTATTTTGGTATTTTTCTTTTTTTTTTCTTTTCGTTGTCTATTTTTTTACTATCTTCTCCTATCGTGACGGCACGAACTATACGAGAATAGCTCATGCCGCCGTGGTGAAAAGATTAGCCAGTCAGCAAGGTTGGTAGCGGGGCTGACTGCCCAGGGTACGCCGGACATACTTACGTATCGTCACTCGTGGAGGCTCTTTTCATGAACCCCTTTTTACTATGTACGGACGCTATAGTATTGCGAGGTAACGGGAACGCCTTTCATTAGCGTGTGTAAAAAGAACATGGATTTTATAGCAATTTTACAGTTTTTGAAGATGTCGTTTGCGTTTTTTTCGATAGCAGGCAGACTCCGTACGACAACAATTTACGAAATGACCGCTATGTCAGGACTTATTTTTCGTTGAACAGAGTATAGTGAGAATAAACACAGTAATTGCTTGTAAACGACGACGAATTTCCTTAAAAATATATATTGACCTACATACGGAAGAAACATTTCAGAGGAATTTACTCGAGTCGTTGAGTTTTATGATGAATATTATGTTTTTAACAAATTAATTGTTATTACTGTTATTAGTCTTTACGCGATGCATTTTGTTTTTAACCGACTTCAAAAAGGAGGAGGTTCTCAATTCGGTTGTATTTTTTTTTTTATTTTTTTTATTTTTTATGTATGTTACCTCATATCTCCGTCATTTATGAACCGATTTGAAAAAATCTTTTTTTGTTCGAAAGGGTATACTTCCCGATTGGTCCCATTTAAATTTTGTTATGATTAGACCATGAACTTCAGAGATATGGAACGGAACTCCTCATCGGATCAAAGCAAAATTCTCAAATTACTAGTATTGCTTTGTTTATATTTGTTGTTGGGAACTGACTACTTGAAAAGAGGAAGGGGTGCGTGTCCCCCCCTCCCCCCCTTTGGAATGTTTTCATTATATCGTGTAAGGTATCATTTGAAAGGACTTTTTATGCCCGACTACGTCAATGCCAAAAAGAAGGGTTATGAAGGAGGGGGTTAAAATTACGACACTAAAACGTATTAAATAAAAAATAAACTTTAAAAAAAAGTAAAAACCGACTTCAAAGAAATACTAAAAGGAGTAAAATAATTACCATAATATAAAATTAACAGTTTCAGAAGTCGGTGCAGCTCTACACTGAAGCAAATAGAAGCCACCGACTTCTGAAACTGTTAATTTTATATTATGGTAATTATTTTACTCCTTTTAGTATTTCTTTGAAGTCGGTTTTTACTTTTTTTTAAAGTTTATTTTTTATTAGTACTTACATATGAATATTTGTAAAATTGAATTGTGCAGACTGCAGCGACATTAAAGACAACTCTTAGAGCCATTACGCACTGTCGACTGGTCGCCGAAGACTTGGTCTCTCGGCGACCAAAACATAAGCATGGTCGCCCGGGCGGCCGGCGACCAAGTGCGTAAACATCTATTTAAACTATAGAAAGTCACAGTCGCCGTCGACCAAGTCTCCGGCGCGCGGCGACCAGTCGACAGTGCGTAATGGGTCTTAAAGATGAGGTCACAGTCATCGCGATATCCAAATGTAACTCGCACATAGGCCTCGCATATTCAACCGCCCAACATCAATCGTTGGACTCACATCGATAATTTAGTCCTCATCAAGCTGTTTCTGTCCTAATGTCCCGCCAGCAACGCCCTAAAACGAGGTCCGGGTCCCACTAGGAGTCGCTCTTAGTGGTGTTGCTCGTAGTCATGATTTTAGTGTAGTCCCATTTCAAAACCTAGCAAAGGCTTAAAACGAAATTTTACAGGAGAGCCATGTGGTTAAAGTGACTTAAGTACTAGGTTTTAAATCGATCAGAGGCAGTGAATGGCACTTACTAGGTACCGATGCTTATTAAATATATCTGCTTATTATGTGAGTTTTCAACGCTGGTGTTTTTGTGTTTGGTAGAGACTTTGTAGGTTAGCAAGATAATGCAATAAAATGATTTATGTAAAAAGTGCCCCCCCTTACTAGGTTTTGAAATGGGACAGCCGAGTTTAGGTTAAGTATTTTACTTCCCCCCTTCAGCTTTTTATTCTTCGTTAGCGCGGCAGCATAGCTCCATATCATCCCTGGGGGCCTACTCCCTGTCAACGAAGTTAGTCGCCCGTCCGAAAGTAGCCCTAAACGTAGGAGTGAACAAAACAAGTGTCAAGTTCAACTTTTCGGACGGGCAAAAACACATCGGTAGTAGGGACAACTGTCAAATCGTGTTGTCATTCATTCTTAGTTCTGGCCTCGAAATAATCGTATGTCCGTAGGTGATAGGGAGTAGGAAACGCTCGTAATAAGGCCGAAACCACATACTTCGTGCTTAGGGAGTAGAACCCCTGGTGTGTAGCCTGCCGAGCCTGCCAATCCGCAGCCAGAGTGGTGGAGTAAAGCCTTTACCCTTCTCATTCTGAGAAGAGGTCCGTGCCCAACAGTGGAATAGTAATAGACTGATTTAACCTCTCCCTATTGAACTAAATAAAACTTCAATAAGTAGGTACGAGTAATAAGAGAAAATAAAAATATTCACCTGACCTCTCTTACCACCGCTACCGATCAACAATGTAACCATAAAGTTTATTTTGTTTTTCAGCGAATTTGAATACCGTGTTAAAACATTTCATTATAAACGAACACTGCAGGCCATTTTTGACAACTTAATAACAGTTTTACAAAGCAGTGAACATTTTGATCGATACAAACATAAATCAGGAAGAAGAAATAAGAAATCGCCGTTTTCTGTATTTATGGTCCCTGAATCATAAAATTATGACAACATAAGAAGTGCTTAATCAACATTATGACAGCAACATTTAGTATTGACAACTGGAAAGTATTGAAATGTCAATTACGTACGTCACTGGTGACTTTTACGTGCGCACGTATTTCCAGTATGAGCTGATCTCGCATGGTATAGGCTTTCCGAACATTGAGAGGTCAGCTTATATTGGGCATGTATAGCTTCAATGCAGCCGTGTGTTAAACGACGCCGTTTGCGCGTGTTTTTAATTAAATAAGGATGTCAAATTTTATCACTATTAAAGTTCAGACGCCAGCACATCAATCTACCCGAAACTGTAAAATTTTCCCAATCAACCTTGAATTACTTTTGCGAAAAAGATGAAAATCTATTAAAGAAAGGAGAATGAGCGTTTTGTCCCCAGTGCCGTATCACGTTGTGGTACCTATATGCCATTTTAAAGGTCGTAATAATAGCTTTATTTTATTGTATGAATCATTTTATTTTTTCTTAGAAAACAAATATCTTGAGATAACTAATATAGGTACTTTTCTTACAGTGACTGTGACATTTCTTGACATTTCTATGTACCTACATAAAAATTAGGCGAATAAAGATTCTTCTACAGACACATTGTTTAACTAGGTATATACTTTGATTTTGGCTAGTACAAATAGGCTGGAGTGCAAGCGGCAATACGCCAATCAAACATTCCGGACCTTGCCACGCTTGGTGGTAGGATCTAGGTATACGGTCCGTCTGCCTAGCTACAACCCTCACATTAAAGTCCGGCGCCAAGCAGTTTACTGTGTTCCATCGTGTGTATGTGAGACCCAGAGGGGTATAGGGGAACCCCTCTATATGTCTGTTACTTGGATTCGTGTGCTCCATCTTAGACCCTGGCTGCGCTTATCATCAGGTGCGACGAGGGTCAAGCGCGACCAAGTCAAATAATAAAAAAAAACTGTAAAATTTTCCCAATCAACCTTGAACCTAAAGGCTTCTACACACCAAAGCCGCCGACCCGGCGGCTTTACCCGCCGGGTTATGCCGGCGGCCAACTAACGCGAACTAAGCGAGCGAACATAACGCAAAACAAGCCCGGCGGCATAACCCGCCGGGTTAAGCCGCCGGGCCGGCGGCTTTGGTGTGTAGAGGCCTTAACGCTTTTGCGATAAAGATGAAAATCTATTAAAGAAAGACAGATTGTAGGTAGTAGCTTTATGTGCTGCCGTCTGTACCTTAAGCAGTAGCTAGCCTTTGGATTTTCTTTTATTTGTTGCTACATAAGTACATGTCCCGTTGAATCTACAGATGAAACATTCGCTATGCTTTAAGAATCCATTAAACACACATTTTTTGAAAACCATGACAATTGTTTTTAAATTACTTAAGTACTTATTTTGATTTCTTGTGTATTTTAATGAAATTTTTAAGCAAAATTTTAAGCGTTACGCGATCAAGATTTGTTTAGCTTTCATACAAAATCTTAATGGCCGTTCTATAACCGATTAGTCCTGTGAGGAAATCTAGGTTATTTTGCACGTTGTTATTGTGAGTTTCTTCTATATCGGTCTGCAGTTTGGCTGCCAAATCTTCTCTAGAAGTGTTGTCGCTAGCGAGTAACACTGGGCAATGTTGACAAAGGAACGTAGGTACCTAGTCGTCATCAACGCACCCGATGTTATAAAGGCGGTGGTCATTCAACGAAGTGGGGCATTCCGTGTAGATCAGCCGAAGAAGTCTGACCTTTTATATCTGACTAGCTTGTCCTTATTATATGATCTTGTAATAATTGTGTAAAGTATTATATTGTGATCTCGTTCATGTTACTAACACTAACCCAAATACAAGTACTTACTCTCAGTGGTGGAGAGTCTATGTTGGTTTTATTTACTGTATTTACCTTGCTCGCAATCCAGACATTCTAATAATAATATTAGCAGTAACTGTAATGATAGAATCACCCCTGAACGATTATGTTGTTGTTTCGTTAACAGAAGTATTTATTTGTGAAAATTTTATTGTAGTTACGCATTTAAACATATTAGGTAATGGGCGAAACTTCATCCAATAAAGCAAAAGAGCATTTAAGTAAATTAGTATTCGAACGACGCGACGCCCTGAAGCAGGTTGTAAGTTGATATGGACGTATGGGAGGTAATACAATAAATATAATGGAGGGCTAAACGACCACTATGCACGGTCATAAACTGTGACTGTCGATACATGGGCATCTTGTTTCAATTCCACCTTTAATGCAGCGAACAAAAATAAAGGAAGCGTTTTTAGGGTATCGTACCAAAATGGTAAAAAAGGAACCCTTAGGTATACAGTACGTTAACGAAAGGCGTTCCCGTTAAGCAGCAATAATATAGCGTCAGTACATACTAAAAAAATAAAAAAAAAACAAAAAAAAAAAAACATAGGTACGTAGGTAAAAGCAACGCTTACTGCATGCGCACTTGTGTGTTTTGCTTATTTTTATATTTTATAAATATATTTTAATCTATTAATGATGTTAATGATTAACGGGTTTAACGGAACGCCCTCTATTATTTTACATACTGTATAGCAACTTCGTCCATTCGTCTGTCTGTCACAGCTGCTTGTTTCAGGAAGGAACTACTAATGCTATCATCAACTTGAGGAATACGAAGAAATCGAGTTGGTAGAGGTTTGTGTAAATATCATAGTAAAAACAAAACGATGTCTTTAACTAGAACAGTTTGATCAGCAAAAAAACTTCATATACCTACGAGAAGTGCAAATAAAAAAAAAAAACTTTGTATACGTTTCCTTCTACGGTAGGTACTGAGCCCTCAGTGCACGAGTCCGACTCGCACTTGGCCAGTTTTTGGAGTGTTGTTGTTGCATTATAAAGGATTTGGAAATGGGCGTAAGAATAAACATAAAAAATCGATTAGGTCCAGTCAGGCCCTCAGATGTTTGACCCCGTTAATTAAATTTACATTAGAGGGGTTTTCCCTTATCCTCCAAGCGAGTCATTAGCCGAAATCGAAACCATGCTACAATAATCTAACAAATGCCATCACAAATCGATGATTGATAACATTAACGAACTGGGACAGTCTTAGATCCGACGCACACTGCACGATTGAGAGATTAACCACATTTGAATGTCAAGGACGTTCGACAACATACGCGGTTCCCAATTGTTGTATTGAACATGACGTAAACGGACAAAATGAGTCTATTTTTTACTTATTTGTTCCATAGAACTGCAGACTAGCACTTCATTCGACATTATTTTTCAGTGACATCATGGAACAAATTGGGAATCTTAATTCTTCACAAATCTATAAGTTTAACACAAAGATCCGACAATTAATGAGGGGACATCTACGTTTCTAAAATAAATATCACTACATAGTATAAAACAGTCGCTTCCCGCTGTATGTCTGTCCCTATGTATGCTTAGATCTTTAAAACTACGCAACGGATTTTGATGCGGTTTTTTTTAATAGATAGAGTGATTCAAGAAGAAGGTTTATATGTATAATGTGGTGGGGAAAAACGCGGAATACGCGATAAACGACATCCACGCGGACGAAGCCGCTGGCAACCTCTAGTTTGGATATAATAAAAAATAAATAGTCATGTTCCGTAGAACAAAATAGTGGGAATTAAAATATTACATGTTCTGTGGAATAAAACGAGAAAAAATTGACTCTTTTTGTCCGATGTCGTCATATTCCGTACAATAAATGGGAACTACTGGAACTGACGACTTCGCGATTTTTGCTCTAGAGTAGAGTTGCCAACCGTCCTGTTTTCCCAGGACATGTCCTGGTTTTTGTTGTGTCCTGGGATGCCTTGGATAGGTTTTAAGCAGCGTCATGTATATTTAAAGCGTCCTGACAAGGTCATGTAAGTATTTTAAAATTCGCGTTTTCAACTCGTATTATTTCATTCAAATATTTTTATTAAAAAATTTGATTATTATTATTACTTCAATTTTATTTCATCTATTTTCTGTATATATTACTTTAAATATTGCTACTCTATTCCTGCGTCCCGTTTTTAAACTGAATTGTCTTGGTTTTTCCAATTTCAAATCCTAGTTTTTGTTTGGGGTTGGCAACCCTACTCTAGAGTCGAACAGCCACCCGACGATCGTATTTACGCGATGAATCAATCACGGCGATAACGAACACAGTGCTGCAGTGGACACCAACGTCGAAATCAGTAACACTAATAATAAATCCAGTGAGAAGTGGCAGTTACCTTGACAAAGTGGCTTGATAAGCACAGCCTACGCAGCGCGCAGCAAATTAAGTAGGTATATTTATTTTGACTTTCCCTATACAGACCAAACATACTAACTAGTAGGTTGAAAAACTCTACGAGTAGGTAATTATTAAATAATATTATATTATTAAATAATAATCAAAATAAGAAAGGCAGACGCCGTTTTCTTCCGGCAATAGAAGTTATCCAGTCCACTTAGCAACCCTTCCCATAGACCAGATATTTTTCATTACATTTTACAATAGTCTTGCACCCAGCTGGGACGGTCCATGACTGTACTCCAATAAGGGGCCGTCCATTAATCACGTGATGTTTTTTTTAGCATTTTGTAACCCCCCCTCCCTCTTGGTGATACGTGGTGAGGTTTAAGACTACCCCCCCCCCCCCCCCCCCCCCCCACCGAAAATCACGTGTATTTTTTAGGGAACATTATCTTTTAGGCATAAAGTATAATCTAATTTTATTCTGAAATTAAGGACCAAAAAAATGTCTAGGAGTCAGAAAGGTTGCCGCTTTTTTTTGACTGGCATAAAAATTTTCGCTTTTCGGTTTAGAAATCGCGCGTTTGACGAAAAAATAAATACACGTAATATCTTACTACACCCCCCTCCCCCCTTGTGATATTTCGTGATTTTTGCCAAACCCCTCCCCCCTCCCTTTCGAACCTCACGTGATTAATGGATGGCCCCTAAGTAGTGCAGCCGTGGATAGTCCCTGGTTGGTGCCCCACCCCAACTTAGATTAAAGTTCTCAAAGGGGCCTCTGCGCGTTGGACCTGTGTTCCCCGTATGCCTTCCAAAGGACCGGACATCTTTCACACAAAAGACGAGCCGTGAATTTACAGAGAGATACAAATAATAATAAATAATAAAATATTTATTCAAAAAATTAAATGGTAAAATACAATAAAAATCTTAGTAATTATAGAGGTATTTAAATAATTTCAGAAAGAAGAAGCAACAGCGTGACAAGCGTGCAATAGCGTCACCAATGCAAGAGGGATGGCACCAGAGTTGCCACACGTCCTGCTTTAGGCGGAATGTCCCGTTTTTCAGTCCTCTGGACACGTCCCGCCAGCCGCCAGTACCCTGAGCGGGACGCCTTAAATCCCACTATTTCGCCTTAGGTAATATTGGCGCCGCAATTTAAAAGTAAAGATCTCATTAAATTGTCAGTGATTTTGTTTACAGATTCTTATTAGAATGTGGGGGGGCTGACGCGACAAAATGTTCAGTCGAAAAGCGGAATCATTGTATGCGCGAGCGCAAGTCCCTAACGAATAGCGGTAGTATAAACATGTCTATAGATTAAGAACTAACAATATAAACGTGTCAGTTCCGAGTATGAACAATAAATCACTGTGAGACTAATATGTCAGTGACTTTCAATTACCTTCCCTACACAAGGCAGACTTAAGGTAAAGGCACCTAATTCCGCGGTGTTTTCACCATAACTTGAAAGAACATTAAAAATTAAGTATTTAATATAACTTTCTGTAGAAGTGGCTATTTTTATCAGAAGTATTATATGTCTTATTTTTGAAATATACTCACAGTTTGACAATAAAATTTATTAATAATGTCAAATTATTTAAAAACATGAAGAAGGCCGAAGCACCTAATTCCGATTTAAAAATCCTAATTCCGATGCATTTGGTTCCTAATTCCGAGTGTACAAAATACAAAGGAAAGGAGGTGGGGAAAATGATACATGATGTTCAAAAAATCAAGTCTATTTATTATCTTCTCTATCTATAGGTTTTGGATCAGTCTCAGACTCTGTCTTACATGATTATTAATATGGTACCACAATATGTAATTTACTTAGATAGGAATTCGGGAATATTGTACTGTCGAGAAACTTTATAAACACTACAGCCATTATGAATTGCTGTAATAGCATTTTGGAGATCCTCTTCCGTGTACTTTTTTCTTGGCTTCATTCTCCTACAATAAAATAAATATAATAACAAATACACAGGAATTCACAAATTCCTTTGAAGAAACAGCATTTATAAATAAATAAAACGGTAATAAAAATATCGACATGATATACAAACGAAAAAACTTGCGAAACAATAGCAATCTGGAATCGACATTGTAACCATGAAATTTTAATGAACAACAAGAACAAATGTTGACAAGAAGCCGGGCCAAGACCCAAGGCACACGTCTACCATCTTCGGCTTCGTCGCTCAGCTCCGCCTCGCAGCCGCCGGAACCCGCCTCCACCGTGAGTGATGTGACACCGGCCGCTGCAGTTGCGTCGAGCTCGAGCGACGAATACTTCTCGCCGCCAACATCACCACCACCACGACGACGAGGAAGAGGCCGACCGCCGGCCAGCTTGGGACCTCGAGGCCCACCAGCCTCTGACAGGGTCCCCGCTGCCGGTGGAAGTGTGCAGCGCATGCGTTGGACGCAGAGCATGAACGAGAACTGCATGCGCGCATACTTTGGGGCTACAGAGGGGGGAACTAATCTGACCGCGTACCGTGGCCGGATGCTCTCTCTGTTTCGGACACTTGAGCCAGCTGTCAACGTCTCGGCGCAACGATTGTCGGATCAGGTGCGTGTCATCCAACGTGATCATAGGTTGGACGACGCCGCGCTTGATAGGCTTCGCTCTGAAGTGCAAAGTAGCCATGTCATCTCTCTCCAGCCGCAGACTGCGGTGCAATTGCAAGTCCCTACTGTGGTTCCACCGCGGTCCATTTTCGCTGACGGGGAGAGCGATGATAGGGTTACAAATGTAAGTACCCAGTGCAGTGACCAATTGAGGAGTGCTTTGGAGCTTGCGATTCGGGAGTATCGGTCCACCCCGCCAGACCTTAGACCACGGCTACCTCGTTTGCCCATGAATAAAAAAAACAGGGCGCTAATGTGTGCTCTGGATTCGCTGCTATCAAGTTATTTTGATGGCAGCGAAGACCTCGCCGATACCCACTCCATCTTGTACTGCGCGGCAGTTGCGGCATGTCGTGTAGCTCGTGTCAAATTTGATAATAATGATAGAGCTACACGACCAAAACCTGCCGTACCGGCGTGGCAGTGCAGGATTGAGCGTCGTATTGGCGGGGCTAGAGCACTCATTGGCAAACTAATATGCTTCAGGGAGGGTAATACTCGCCCAAGAGTGATGCGCTTTGTAAGGCGGGCGTTCTCGGGGACTGATACCAGTCCTCGAGATTACATGTCCCGTGTTACAGAGCGCATCGACTTCCTGAAGCAGAAGGTTTATGCATGGGCAAACCGTATCCGGAGGTATGGGCGGCGAGTGGAACGATACACTCAGAATCGCATGTTCCAACGCGATCAACGGTGGGTATACAGAGCTTGGGAGCGGTCAGACCAAGGTGTGGGGGACGCGCATCTGCCGGATGATGACGCCATGAATTCATTTTGGCGCAGCATCTGGTCGGTGCCTGTCTCTCACACCGAAGGTGACTGGATGCGAGACGTCGAGCGAGTGTGTGAGCCGATATTAGACATGGGGGCTATTTCAATCAGCCCCCAAGACGTGGCCAGTGCAGTCCGTCCGTTGCCAAACTGGAAATCTCCAGGGCCGGACGGGCTGCACAACTTCTGGCTAAAATGGCTGCGCAGTTCACACGCTCGCTTGGCGTCTCATTTCCAGTCATCTCTGGAAACTGGTACGCTCCCACAGTTCCTAACAACAGGAGTTACCCACCTGCTCCATAAATCAGGTAGTACCGCGGAACCCAAGAATTATAGACCGATCACATGTTTGCCGACGGTCTATAAGCTTCTTACATCCATTTTGAGATGCAAAATTAGTTGTCATATTGAAAATAATTCTATTATGTCTGCCTCTCAAAATGGATGTAGGAATGGGTCCCGCGGTACTAAGGAGCTACTCCTCATTGATATGGCCATTAGCCAACAGGTTCGCCGATCCCGAAAGGATCTGTCGACATGTTGGATAGATTACAAGAAGGCCTACGACTCGGTGCCACATACATGGCTCATGAGGGTGCTGGAGTTGTATAAAGTAAATACAACTCTATGCACCTTCCTGACATCATGTATGGGGCAATGGAGGACGGTCCTTCGCTATCCAGGATGTCGACAAATTCAAGGGATAGGAGAACCAATCAGGATTGAGCGGGGTATATTCCAGGGCGATAGTCTGAGCCCGCTGTGGTTTTGCCTAGCCTTGAACCCTCTAAGCACACTGCTAGAGGGTTCGGGGTTGGGCTACCGGCTGAGAAGAGGTGGTCAGGTAATATCCCACCTCCTTTACATGGATGATCTGAAACTCTTTGCCCCCAACAATTTGCAACTGCTGGAGTTACTGAAGGTAACTGAAACTTTCAGTAATGCCATCAGTATGGAATTTGGTGTGGACAAATGTGCAGTCATGCATGTAAAGCGAGGGAGGATTATGGAATCCGTGGGAACCCAACTCTCGGATTCCATAAACCTCAGATCTCTCTCCTCAACCGAAACCTACAAATACTTGGGTATGTCGGAGGCGTTAGGCATCAATGAGGCTGACATGAAGCAATCGTTGAGGGAGCGCTTCTATGGCCGCCTGAAAAAAGTACTGAAAAGTCTTTTGTCGGGCGGAAATAAGGTGCGCGCCTTTAACGGTTGGGTCATGCCGGTCCTGATGTACTCCTTCGGCATACTCAGATGGACTCAGACCGAACTTGACGCCCTGGATAGAAGGGTCCGTACGCTGCTGACTGCGTATCGAATGCATCACCCACGCTCGTCGGTAATGAGACTGTACATTCCGCGGAAGTGTGGGGGTCGTGGCTTTTTAAATGCTAAGACCCTCCACAACCGCGAGGTGTGCAGTCTCAGGGAGTACTTCTCCCAAGCCGACGTGGGGATGCATCGAGATGTGGTCGCAGTGGACAAAGGATTCACTCCGCTCTCCTTGGCTAAAGAGAACTGGCGCAAGCCTATAGTACTTGATACTAATGGCCGCAAGGAGGTATGGCGGAGCAAGGAGCTTCACGGACGCTTTTACCGGGCCCTTCATGGGCCTGATGTAGATTTCCTAGCGTCCGTGGCCTGGCTACGATTCGGTGACCTCTTCGGGGAAACCGAAGGTTTTGTTTGTGCAATTATGGACGAAGTAATGACGAACAATTATAGAAGATATATCGTGAAGGACGGCACGGTTGACATCTGTCGGGCATGCCACTGTCCCGGTGAATCTATCCGACATATTGTCTCTGGTTGTTCTCGTCTTGCTAACGGTGAGTATTTGCACAGACACAACCTCGTAGCTAGGATTATCCACCAGCAACTTGCTCTAAAATACAACCTTGTGGACGCAGAAGTACCATACTACAAGTATGTGCACGACCCAGTTCTCGAGAATGGTCATGTCACATTGTACTGGGACCGATCTATCATCACTGACAGGACTATTGTAGCCAATAAGCCTGATATAGTGGTGATAGATCGATCGGAGCGCCGCGCAATGATTGTTGATATCACTGTCCCGCATGACGAGAATCTCGTGAAAGCCGAAAATGAGAAAAAAATCAAATATCTCGATTTGGCTCACGAGGTTGTTGACATGTGGGAGGTTGACTCAGCAGCCATTGTGCCGATAGTCGTTACAGCCAATGGCTTAATAGCCAAGAGCCTCGACCAACATCTGATGAGGCTCTCGTTAGGCAGCTGGATCAAGGGTTTGATTCAGAAAGCGGTACTTCTGGACACGGCGCGTATCGTTAGGAAGTTCCTCTCTCTGGAGCCCTGACCGCCGGCAGCTTGGACCCTGTTCCCGATGCCGGTGGGCTACTATTTTTTATATTTTTAAATGTTTTTGTTTTTTATATAGAAATATTTAAAAATGTAAATAAGTATGTATGTTTAATGAATAAACGGTATAATAATAAAACAATTTTATTAATTTTATTAAAAGTATATATAAATAAGTATAACTATATCTGAGTATATCGGAATATGAAAGTTATTTTAAAGGGCAAATTTATATTCTTGCAGTTACTAAAACAATACTAAAGTTTTGAACAAGCTGCGTAAGATAATGAACACTCTGTATTTAACGTGTGCCAATACCACGGAATTAGGTACTAATATAACCTTATTCCGACTTAAATACATCGGAATAGCGTTTTATAATACCAAATCAAGATTTCTAATTCCGAGTAATAAAAGTAAAAGATTTTTTAATGTTAAACAAATAAATTAATGTTCAATTGCGATATCTTTGAAAAAATATACAAAGCTCACTCAGGATTTTAACAGAACACATTAATAACTTAATTTTCTGTACTTAGCTTTTCCATACAACGAATTAATAAAGTACCTAAACAGGCAATCTTTGACCTGCTATAATTAGTAAATGCGACGCCATAGTGTACCTCGGAAATAGATTTTTATATCTATTGGTTATTTAAGTAATCAGAGCTAAAATATTAAGTTCGTAATCATAAATCTGCCTTTATAATTTGAAAAAAAGTCTACGTCTATTAAATTGCATTTCCGTGGTATACATCGGTATTTAGGAACCAACTAAAATATTTGGCACCTAATGCCGCGGTATTTTAAAAACTTATTTTCTCCTCAATTTGTAAAGAAAATATTAAAATGTTAACTGTTTTCAATAAAAAATATAACCCTTCCAATATTTCAACCTAAACAAAAACTCAGACAGTATAAAATTATCATACAAAACACTATTTAGCAAATCGTATTAATCACGTGCATAAGGTCCGAAATGTATGAAGCGCGCGTTCGAGTCAGCTGCTAGCGTCAAACTTACTGTTTATTTTAAAACGTTAAAGCACCAAAGCACTCTTTTGCTCATATAAACATAAACAGATAAATTATTAATTGATTAATGTATCTTGCAAACAAAAAGAACTTGTAAATTGCTTGAAAACGCTGTTATTCTAAATACATCGGAATATGGTGCCATTTTTAGAACCCCTCGGAATTGGGTGCCTTTACCTTATATCGCACACCAAATAGGAACTCAACAAGAATTAACTTTTCTTCTATGTCCCGATTTTCCATCCCAATCTCTTTTTTTTTTTCGTTTAAATTCTGTTATTTAGAAAAACGGATCTGCCAATGCTAGTTAGCACGTTGGCTCTATGGCCAAAAAATTTGTTTAGTGCTTTGTCTACGTTAACTACTTATATCCTTTTTGTGTGAAGCTTTTATAATGTTCTTCAGCCTGTAGACTACGACAGGCTATCTGTGTAAAGTCAAAGATCGAAATTTTTATTCATGACACAGTTCATTTACGAATTAAATAAAAACTTCTTGTTACGACATTTCAAACGCTAACAGAAAAAAACTCTCGTGATCTTGCCTTTGCCCAATGCCTTGTGTAAATATCGCTTTCGTCGCTTGCTCAGGCATAAATCAGGAATCAGAAATCAACAGTGTGTCAACATCGGTCCGTCTCTATAATTTGACAGTTCAAACAATGCGCGGTATGTGGGCACTGTCAATAATTAGCAGTGTTTATGCCGGTCGTCGTGGGCAGTCGTCGCACCCGCCCTTGGCATTCACAGCGCGACATTGCTCGGGGGCTCGCCCGTCTTATGTTTATATCGATAACATACAGACCGACTAATCGAATAGACTTGTTAATTTAATGTGTGCCTGAACCTGAACAAGGAAAACGTTTTTGGTATTAACAAATTATAAAAAAAAACTTTTACAAACAATCTTTTATTGAGGAGTTCCTAGGCCACCTTTAAACCAGCTCCATGGTACAGTCGGCGACAAAAGTAGCTGAGCTTTTAAAACTTTTCATTAATTGGAAAAGTAATTGATGTAAAAAAAAACTAAGACTTCTTTAAAGTTTGAAACTAAATAATTATTTTTTGGAATATTATTTAGCTGAGATTAACTTGTCTGTATTTACTAGTTTACCAGATTATGTCGCTGACTGTACCATATTATTGCATAGTCACCAAAGTTACATAAGTATGCCAAATTTTAGCTCAATCGGATGCCAGCAAGTGATTGAAAAATGGATCACATATTTTGAACCAGAAACATACGAACGAAGCAAGTTAAAAAGTCGTAAAAGCTCATCGAATACAAGAACTGCCCATTTCACCCACACTGCATCAAAGATATGGTAAAGATAAAGATAAAGATAAAGAATCATTTATTTGGACACAGCACAAAGAGACACAACAGGTAAAAAAGTGATACAAATAAAAAGTCTTGGGTATGTGTCTCACGGCTGGACCAAAAAGGTGTCCAGATCAGCTTAATGTCAAGCACTTAAGTACTTGACGCTGGTTTTCGTCTGGAACCTTTGTGCTCCACGGATGTCAGTCAGCGGTCATGCCCGTTCACTTAAACTAACATGTGTGTGTGTATATGTGTAGTGTACGTAAAGAAGGAAAATAAATAGATACGCAATAAATAAGGAACAAACTAAAAGTGTATGGAATATAATTATAATATTTAATATGGCAACATTTTGTTACGTCGACATCGTCGCTCACGCAGGCATACGTTATCTGTGCGCGCAGCTGTCATGGTGACCTTTAATTAGAAGTGGTTCTGACTTCGACACGTAGGTACGTTGCATTCCTGTCACAAACTTAAATTTTCCTGAAACGGTAACTAAATAAGCTCCATTTAATGTGGAAGCTGCTGTCAGAATTTTGGAAATGTTTAGTTAGAGTATTTTGATAGTAGACGTGATAGAAAAACAAGGGGAAGTGCCCACACTTCCTTAGTACGGGACCAGTGTCGCCAAACTGGCATAACAATTATATTGAAAGAATATCAAAGTTTTATACTTTAAGCACCTCTGTGAGATACATTTTTCGTCCTGCTATCATTTTTACACGTTGAAGGTACGAGTTCGTAGCCGACTGCATACAGCAGCAGCAGACGACGTGTCGTTGCGACACGTTGGAGCGTCATTTTTTGAGAAAGATTCAACGCGTCGTCGCTACAGCGTCTTTGACACTACTGATCTGCGTTCGGACGACACGTCGTCTGCGGTCGTGCGACGTGTCGCTAGCTGCGGAAGGTATTTCATAGAAATACATACAGGTTGTTAACGAATTCGTGTAATTCCTTCTAACCGCGTGATGTACTGGTGACAAAGATTGACCCTGCATAGGTTTTTTTCGAAATCAACAAAACAAAGTTTTCAAAAAATTAACCATGGTACTCTGTATCTGAGTAATTTTAGCGTCCCAAGTTAACTGACTGCGTGGAACGATATCGCGCTACTCGTGCCCGTCAGCTGTGTCGCCGTGCCTTCATTCATTTATGCATGGCATCGTAATTCAATATCACATAAAAAAAATTGGAAAAAAAAAGTTTTTTTTTTTTAAATAATCTAAATCCCGTGCGGGGTTAATCTATACTATCAATAGATCATGTGGTTTCAAGGAATTACACGAATTCGTTAACACCCTGTAGAAACCAGTAGTGCCGTAGCGACACGTCGTCTGCTGCTGCTTTATGCAGTCGGCTACGAACTCGTAGGTACCTTTAAACTGCACATGGCATGATTCTAATATTTAACGCATGAGTTCGAGACGTCGCATCGCATCGTGTCATAGAAAAAAGCTAATCGCATGAGCCAATAGATCTCCTTATAATTGTGACACGCACGATAGCTGTGTGGCACTTCCACTTGTTTTGTTCTATTCCGTGGTTAATGGAGTAGCCATAAACAGTATGGAAACCTACCTAAAACTACTTTACGTAAAGTACCTAATTAATTTTGTGTGTATTTTATATCACTCCAGAGCGCCAGATGTGGTTTGTTCAACAAGCCCCGAGAGGTACAAAACATCATCGGCTTAAACCGCATGGCTTAACTGTTGACTTGATGCATTTAATAAAATAATAGTCAAAGTAAGACAATGCGTTAATTAACATGCGTGGTTGCAGCCGCTCTACAAATGTTACAGAGGGTACAATACCGTTATCACGACATAGAACCCGTTACTTTTAATGAACCCATTCTGTTATGGGTCACATATTCAAATTGCCGTGACTCATGGGTCAATTAGATGAATATTTAGGCTTGAAACGAATTAATTCCCCTTCTTCCTTCTACTTTGTTCACCTGGGTGCTATCACCTGGGTGAACAAAGTGAAATTTTTAGTGTTTTCTATTCACCTCGGATTTATTTCACCTGACAATATCACCCAGGTGAATTAGTGCGCCATATTTGGTCTCCTTTGTTCACCTTGGAATTAAATCACCCAGGTGAACAGTTGCGACTTTTCTTATTCATGTTGTGGACTTTATTCACCCACATACAACATTTCATTACAAGATTTCGTCCGGGGAAGTACTGGTGGTAGTACTTCCCCGGACGAAATCTTTCATAAAGAGCTCTGCTGCTATTGCTAAAATTAAACATTTTTATGTGAATCTTCAACTATATTTCTTAGTTCTCATGATACAGGGTTGTTTTATGTAAGTACCTACCCAATTTCATTCTCTTTTTCTTTCTTTTATATTAAAATGCTTTCAATATTTATCACCACTTTATCAGAACGTGGAAGATGATGGGATAGGGAACACCCGTCCCCCGAGTGGGGACGGTCTAGAATATAAAACTTCCTCACTTGCACGCTGTGAATAGACGCGTGTTGTAAGATTCAACAAAACCCAGCACGCTTGATAGTAGGATCTGTGCCTTCGGCCTGGTTAGCTACCACCTGAACATTAAAGTTTAGCAAAGTCTAGCATTTTACTGTGTTCCGTCGTGTGTGTGGTGAGAGCCAAATGGGTATAGGGAAATCCCTTTATATCTCTGTTTATTACATGGATTAGTTTGCTCCATATTAGACCCTGTCTGCGCTTACCAATAATACTAAATAATAAAATATATATTTAAAATTACCTTCGTCCGTATGTCACTGCAAGGGTACCAACTGAAAATCAGCGCTGGGTGTTTGACGCTCAGCATATGCTGAGTTGGTGACCCTTTCGACATGGGCATGCTCGACAGCATATAATATGTGTTCGATTATTTTATGTTTTTATTTTTTATTGTTTATGCTGTTATTGTGTCCTTAGCTGAATAAATTTATTTTCTTTCTTCTTTCTTTCTTTACCATCAGGTCAGGCTAGGGTCAAACGCGACCAAGTCTAGTATTAATAAAAATAAAGAAAACACCGTTTTTTTTTTATAAAACGAGAGAAATTATGTTTGGACATTAATTTTTATTATGTATAAACTATAAATAGTCCTGATCTCATATTATTAGAAAATCAGGTTTCTTGAATATCATTGTTAATGTCACGCATAACTTTGAGCGAATTTACATGTATATGTGACATTTTTTGCACAGGAACAACAAAATAATAATTTCAAGAACGGATTAGGTACCCAATGAGAATTCTAAGTTCAATTTAGATGATAATTTTGAGTAGTTTCCTGATGTAAGTAAGTGTACGTGTACGGTATACAAGCCAAATGTATTTCATTTAAGGATACTTGTCGACGATCTTTGGAATCTTAGAACGATACAACTTAGAGCCTTTGCACACGACGTCTTTTCTACACGTGTCGTCGACGCGCGTTTCCGTCAAACTTAAGAAATATGATCACGTTTTTTTATGTATGGAGTTTGACAAAATCGCACGTCGACCGCCATGCCCTATCACCTGCAAGCATCACCATGCGCAGCGCGACATAATTTTGTCGTTGTAAGTATTATCCTGTGCCGAGCGACATAATTTTGTCGTTGTAAGTATTATCCTGTGCCGAGACGAAACAATGTATGGCTTATCTCGTCTCGACACGTGATAGTGCGACAACAAAACTATCTCGTTAGCCCAGCAGCATACATGAGATTCTAATGACTGCGGTAATAAACGCATTTCGCATTGAGAGTGAGTTCTAGGCAAAACAAAAAAAAACTTTAAATTATTTTTGCCATCGACACGCTAGTGAGATAAAGTCCATTTGATGAGCAATAAATGCAATGCAAGACAATAAGAAGTTATTTTAAACAAAAATTAGAAGAAAAAAAGTAGTTTTTAATTTGGCAACGGTCTTCTCGCCAGATTCCTCGGTCTGCCGAAAAAAACTGGAGCAAAATACCGGCACTGAGGTAAAATTATCCAAACTGGTTCACTTTACGTATATAATTGGTTAATCTGATATTCACAGATTCCAATCACCGCGCCTCCAAAACGCGTATTTTCTTATAAGGTAGTTTGCAGTTTTTTGTTGTAATTAAAGTATCCGTTGACAAAACACACGCCGACTTATACTAGGTTAACGATAATTACTAGGTTTCATGAATAATGAGAAATTAATGTAAATAGGTAACGTGAACCAGCCTCTAAATTGGAACAGATTTTTTGCTAAATTTCTGCAAAAATAAACGTTTTTTTTTATCTGATTGTCCTCTAGAGAGCGCGATATTCAATTTAATGTGACGTCACATAGCCTATTGTATGTCGACTGACGACTGACCGAGGCGCACCGGTGTAGACGATAAGCTGCATGCGTCTTAAGGCAATCAATATTGCATGCGCTTGACGCAAGAGGAATTGAAAGTCGAAAGCGCAACCACCACAACATACCATTACGGAATTCATATGAAACCAAATATGATACACCAAATGTGACGATAATAGCCCAATAGGTCAATAATAAAAATCATTTCATATTCATAACTTAGGATTTAGTTACCCTTGTTTGAATATTTTATGGTGCGTCAACTTTAGATACAAATAAATTATTATACCTACATAAAAACACTCGCAAAATTTTTTGTTCGCAGATTATAATTAGTTCCTAATTTAAAAATGTCAACAGCTTATTAAAAAATGTAGTATTGTTTTTTATTTTTTTGTATTTGATAGGTATTTAAAAAACAAAGGATGATTCAGAAACAGTTTGTTTTGTATATTTAAATTAATTTGTCCATCTTTTATATGGAGGCGAAGACATTGATCCCATCGGAACGATTACATAAATATTAATGACAAGATAATGTATACAATCTTTGATCATAATCTACGGTCTCCCACGCGACCAGTCACAATCAGGCTCAGGTCACATAAAGTGGAATCGAATTGGGAGATTACTATCGAGGATAATCGATTTATAACGTTATGTGACTACGAATGCGATTGTGACGTTTTCTACGATGTTCAAATAAAAAACAAATGTCAATTTTTAAGTAGGTATTTAATTATGTATCAATTAAATAACTATTGCCTGTAACTGGGACGCGTGTGCACCTTATAAGAAGAGTATTGCTTTAAAACGTTAATTAATAGCATTATATACCCAGTTAAAAATATATTTAACTAGCTTTTGCCCGCAGCTTCGCTTGCGTGTTTTGAACCCGTAAGGGTTGGACCTCATCTGGCAGCACGGAATCGCCTTTTTCCGTCGCCCTTTCTCTTTCTGTCGCTTAGAACTGCCATTTGCTAGACCGAGACAGAAAGCATAATGCGATAGCACGCGGCGGAATCCTCGAGGCGATCGGCATCACGGACAAAATGCAATGGTCGGCAATGGCAGTTCTAAGCGACAGAAAGAGAAAGAGCGACGGAAAAAGGCGATTCCGTGCTGCCAGATGAGGTCCAACCCTTAAGTGACGATTTTCGATACAAACTTTCATCCCCTATTTAGCTCCCTTAGGAATTGAATTTCGAAAAATCCTTCCTTATACCTTGTCTACATCATAAAGGGAACCTCTGTGCAAAATTTCAGCTTTCTAGGTCCAAGGGTTTGGGCTGGGCGTTGATGAGTCAGTCAGTCAGTCAGGACTTTTCTTTTTATTTATACAGGGTAAATTGAAAAACACCAACAACCTCTTAAGGGGTCATTGTACTCATCATTATGAACAACTTTTACTATGGGACCAAATCTGAAATCGCGAAAAAAAAACAGCTGTTCCCTACCATCCTATCCATATGATTAGCCACAAGCCCCTATTACGTCCATGTAAGAAGCTTATTTATAGGCACGTACCTACTCGTACGTAAAACAAACTGTACGTAGTAGTAACACTACTAATTGCCATTTTCAGGAAATAAAAAAACCGGTCAAATGCGAGTCGGACGAAGCACGAAGAGTTTCGTACCATTATCTATAAAAACGGCAAAGAAATCACGTTTGTTGGATGGGTCTTTTAGTATTTGTTGTTATAGCGGCAACAGAAATACATCATCTGTGAAAATTTCAACTGTCTAACTATCACGCTTCATGAGATACATTATGGTGACAGATGGACGGACGGAAAGCGGAGTCTTAGTAATAGAGTAAGTAGAAAAAAAACAAACAGTATATTGTGTGTGCATGACCTTAATAACTAAAGCAACTTAATGCGACGTTCAGCAGAATATTTTTTATTCCATGACACAAAACACCGTAGCGCCTTGACGTAAGCAAAAAGGAAGGAAAGACCAAAAATTTGTTTTTGTTATTTGAGAGTCGAGAATTTTAAGATAAAACTGTCGCAGGCCGCTAAACGATGTCAGGTTTTTTGAAAAACAAACAAAACATTAGAGATTTAAACAGTTATCGGACCGATCCCAAATATTTGCGAACGAAATACTTTTTTATTCTCACAATTTACGATTTTTTAAATAAGTTCAATGTTGAACATTTAAAAAATATTTTCAACGATATAAAACCATCTTTAGGCGCAGTTATTTTCGCTGAATTCGATTAATTGCTCCGATAAAGGAAGGGAAGTTCGCACAAAAGATACAGTAGCTTTGATACACCTGCACGTAAAAAAACTTCAATAAGATGTTCGTTTTACGCTAAACCTTATAGTCTCCTCATCTTTATCGTAATTCTGAAATTACCCGGTACTTAAGTAAGGCCGTTTTTATTCGGTACACAATAAACGGTTCACAGAAATATTTGTATGGCGTTCGAAGTCGTCACCACATTCATGTCGTGTGCCGCGGAAAAACCAAGAGAGATCATTAGAGCTGGGGCATTCACTTTACATTTCATAAGGTAAGGGAAAAAAACCGACTGAAAAAACTGAAAGTAGTAAAAAATTACCATAATATAAAATTAACAACTTCAGAAGTCGGTGCTTACCTACGCTGAAACAAATTAAAGGCATTCCGGTTTTTTTTTTAACCTTTACTGACCCACTGCTGGGCAAAGGTCTCCCCCAAGTCCTTCCATGTACCTACTCTTTTCCTGCGCTACCTCTAACCAGGATTTCGGATTTAAGTAGTTTTTTTTTTTTAAATTAAGTTTTTTTACTTCGTCCCTTTTAGCACCACAAATTACAATAGAGTACAAATTCCTTGACCACTACTACGACTAGAACGTCGTCTATATATATGTTTATAGGTAATTCAGTTTCAAACTACTATTCATATTGTATAAAAAACGCCTCAATCAAACATAATGAAATTCATAAGGGACCAACACGAGAGTATTCCGCATCAAATCAAAAAATAATTACTCAAATCGGTCCACAAATAAATCCCATCATTATTTTCTCGGTCGTGAGACTTTCACTGCATCCCGTATTTCCAAAACAGAATTACTTAGAAGAAAAAAAACATACCTTTCATTGGAAAGTTTGTTTATACAAACAACAAATTGAAAACACTTCCGCTTTGGTGTTTCAGGGTTTTTTTCCTCATTTGTCTATCGATTGCAATGTGATTAAACTTTAAAAGGTTCGTGACTGCAATAGTGATGACCAATATCGATAAAAAGGCAACCAGATTTTAATCATAATTCTACAGTAATTAATAATTCTACAGTAGCATTATGATTAGTTATACTTAGTTTGTGTTTATAACCTTAGTTTAGTCCGTGTGTGTACATCTTTATTAAAAAGATCTTTTATTGTTTTTTACTATTAATGTCTATAAAATAATAATCAAACATTGATTTTGGTATTATTTTTCTCCTCACAATGTTAAATAAAAATTCGTAAATCAAAAACCGATGAGTTTCACTCAAAACAGTTGATCGTTATGTGTGAATTTACATAAGTTATCCGCTTACGTACATAATGCGTGACAAATGGTCTATAAAATACATAGAAAAAGAAAAATAACTTGCCTGAGGTCGATAACCTAACCGTTGACTTAAAAATATTTGGTCATCTGTGTGTTTTTGTCTAAAAATGCATTTACTTAAGTAGTTACTTATTTGATTTTATTGGCTTTTAAATAAATATTTATATTCATGAACGCCGGTTAAAAAACATAAAATGCCTTTGATGTAGTCAATATAAATAGTTCCTCATTTTAAATATTTAACATTCTAAAACGTGATCTTATTTAGACAATATTATTATTGTTTACAAGAAACTGCCTAAGTTTCCTTTGAATCTAATACTTTTCAAAACGGTTTTCAAAAAGTTAAAGATTTTGAACCAAAAAAAATTAATATTTCCAAGATAACGCATAGAATACATCGACTATTTGCCACCTCTAGAGGCCCCAAGTAATGGCACTTTCTGGTGAATCATTTGACAAGTGGACGAGTCACGACTCCTGCGTCACCTTGTGGTGAAGGTTTGATTAACATACGCTTGCGGGTAATTCGTCAATTGTTTGTATGAAGACACGAACTTCGTGTTATTGATAGGACAATAGGCTCTGTTTTGTCTTTTGTGGTGCAAGGACGTGTGGTTTTTTTGCAGTTGATATTCTGTGGTTGTCTTATGCCTAGTACAGATTAACCGAACGAAGGTGTACGAATGGCTTTCACTGAAGGACACCGAACGCTCGCTCGCCTTCGCTATTGTGTCCACACCCAAACGTCCCAAAAAGATGCAATTTAATTTTATAGTTTCAACAATTCCTATTCATTCTTCAGACCAGCACTAGACTGGGCCTAAGGGGCCTCGATGACATTGTGACTTTAGGGGCCCGACGCCCGCCTAGGATCAGCAGACAAACGAAATGACTATACTTAATAACCAAATAACCAAGAGTTTTTATTCCAATTAAGTATCTATATTTCAAACAAAAGCAAGCCAATCAACTTTTATTTTTAAAGAGAATTTTGTGCCAGCCTGTGTGGGGCAAAACTTTTTTTTTCCTGTGATAATCTATCATAGATACCCTTCGCCCGGGGATGGCGAAGAGTTATGCCGGACTCTAACCGGCTAAAAACCCACGGTGTTCCTTCTCCTGATCCTTGGTCAGGGTCGCGGGATTCGCAGCTGCATGCACCGCGATCCCGGCAGACCTCCTTCTGTGGGGCCCTGCCCCACGTCCTCCTGAGAGGCGCGCTCGGCACACTGCGCGTCGCCTTCTCGGGCCTGTTACTGGTCGGGTAAAGGGTGTGTGGGCCACCCCTAGGCTTACCTGGTAGTACCTAAGCTTGGAGGCTAGGCTAGGGGAGACTAGGGAGGGGCCAGAGTGGCAAACGCCAGTCTGACTTCATAGCTAGTCCAGTGAACGGTTATTAAAACATTTCGTATTTATAGCTTCAGCATAATTATTAGTTCATTGACAATATAATAATATCCTGTATTGTGTTCGTGTACACTTTTTGTTGGTTTTGCTCCAAGGAATGTGAAAGGGACTTTAGCGATCATAAAAACATACATTTTAATTTGAATACATTGTTAATTTATTAATCAAGTGATAAAATACTGATATAAGTATCTAAACCTATTAAATGGTGACTTATTGATTTTATTACACTTGTTTGACATTAAAAGTTGCATAAAATTGGACGTGTTCATGTTATGAATCGTAAAATTTTGTCTGATTAGATGTCATTTGTCACTAATTAATGTCATCGTCAATGGAGATGATCGTGGATCGAATTAGAGAATTGCTATCTTTTACTAACTGACAACGCGAGAAAAGGAGGGCAATAGATATAGGGAACTAAGTTAGAGATATCAAAATTCACCGCGTTTTGTCGAGTCGTCTAAATTTTTATAGAAATTTTAGTTCAACTAAATTTGACAGCTCTTATAGACCTACCTACGTCATTCTCTTATTTTGTCAGAGTAAAAAATATGACAATAGCTTAAATTAAATTTGGTTTGTGCACAACATAATCGGCACCAATGTGCCAAAATGGATAATGCAAACAGTTCTATTGAATAGCATGCAATCCATTTGTATTTAAGACTCGAGCCGAACAACAGCTTAGCCACAGCTGAATTACTAATCCTACTTAAGCTTGCATTATTCTTAACCATCGACCAAACTTCGAATGATCTATAGCTCTCAGAATCACATTTCGTGTCTCATAGGTATCTGAGAAAAGACTTTGGAACGACGGACTCAACTACATACATCTCTGAAAAGCATACATTGATATTCACTTGACCCGTAAGTAAATTACGATGTTTCCGTCCAATATGAATAAAGTATAATTCCTTACAAATTGATTTAAACGCATTAACCTTATTAAAAGCCTACATAAAGCTCTTCACGCTCATCACACTTCACAGTAAAGCGTATCAGTTTACATAAAAAACCTTTCAATAAAGGTCAATCTTTCGGTAGCCAATGAAATATTGGACAGTCTCCATTTAGTGTCAGTATTGTAGGGCTGTAGTATATGTCACTAGTCACTACCGACTAGGGTTGCCAACCCTACTATTTAACCGGTTGCGTACCGCCCGTCGTCCCAGGACGACGCTTAATTGTCTTATCTATTGTGTCTATAATTACCGTGCTTGAGTTTATAATATAGTATCCTACTATATTAGAGGGCCGACTACTATATTTTAAAGGCATCAAACTCAAAACTATAATACTTATTCGTTTCAAAATGTGTAAGCGTAAAACGTAATTAACTATTTCTGAACGATTCTGGTATGTCAAGTTGACAGTTGCGTTCACTTTGAGTTTGACAGATTGGTAATTTTGATTTTCGCGCTCTCGAGTTTGTGTTTTGCTAACTACCTACTTTTGATGTTAAAAGAAATAAAGTTTAGAACCTATTTTTTTTTTTTCATCCTTTCGTTATCTACTGTATTTTTGTGGGTAAAAATTTTAGAACTACTATTTTTGACCGACAAAGAGTTGGCAACCCTACTACCGACAGATAAATAACGCGTGCAGCGTGATCGAATGGGTGGTCACCAAGCATCATTTTTAAGTGCCCTCGAACGATTTAAATTAAATCTTTGGGACTTTCCACACGTGTCGTTTCAGGACGACACGTTTGGTGCAGTGGCTAAGCAATTCGCTTCTGCGCTACGGGTCGTGGGTTCGATTCCCGAACGGAACAAATATTTGTATGGCCTACAGATAGGTAGTAGAAGTAGTAGATACTGGTAGAGAATGCCTTACGGCATTAAGTCCGCCTTATGTACCACCATAGTGGACGTAGGACATAGACGTTTTGATCTCGGGATTTAAAAATCACGAATTATTTATTGGACTTTATTTATAGTTCCACTCTATGTTACTTCCTTCCTCGAAGTTTAGGTAAATATACTCTACCCATTCCGATCTCTGATCATTAAGTAGTAAATAGCTCTCTTTTGAGAAAACCCTCGTAAGCGTATTTTCAAAAGGACGTATCAAACAATATTTGTCAAACAAATGTGGGCCATTCCTCTGGGTAGTTGCTGTTAAAAAATCTCTCAAATCAGAGCTGTCTACGGGCCTACATTTTCCCTATACTTAATGAACTTGCTTATAGTTCTACAATATCATTAACATGCCCTCTAAACGTTCTGCCATTTCCATTTTCCGTATCAAACAGTTTTATTTTATCGTTTAATCTGAAAAACAACAATTAGAATCATAATGAGAATAATAAATTAAACCGGCCAAGTGCGAGTCGGACTTCGCGCACGAAGGGTGCCGTACCATTCATTATCTATAAAAACGGCAAAAAAATCCACGTTTGTTGTATGGGAGCCCCCTTAAATATTTATTTTATTCTGTTTTTTAGTATTTGTTGTTAAAGCGGCAATAGAAATACATCATCTGTGAAAATTTCAACTGTCTTACTATCACGGTTCATGAGATACAGCCTGGTGACACGTCCCGTTTTACCCTTTGTGTCCTAAAAATAAGCTCATATTTACAACGATATTGATTAGGTACCGAACATAATATTTATAACATTCATAAAACAAGCTCCTGATCTCCACGTAATAAAATGTTAATGAATAATAATCATTACTCGTATTATGTCTGGTAATTTATTTTTTTGAATTTTTTCCGCTGCACCGAATTTGATTACTTAAATGTTTACGCCTCTGACAATCATTGTTAGTTATAATAATTAAAGCATCCTTCCGCGTAAGTGCTAAAGTCAGCTTCGTTAAGAAGATTGTAGCTACAGAGGAGGAAAGAAAGAGAACACATCTACTCTCTATTCATATAATTCGGAGACTACAGAAATTGCTTGAGTACTTAAGTCAGGGGTAGGCAAACTCCGGCCCGCGAAGGGTTTCAATCCGGCCCGCCAACCCTCCCTTTTAGAGCAAGAGTATGGCTATAACAAAAAGCCGTAATTTTTTGAGCCAAAAATGTTAGTTTTGGCAAAACATAATGCATTTTTTTTTGCGTTTTTCTGGCCCATGATGAAAATCGTTTGTCCATCCCAGACCTAGGTCATATTATAAACGTGGTTGAAGGCCCGAATCTAGTACATTCGGAAGGACTCTCCGTTTCCTATAAGTACATAAACACAGTTCTCCATTTATTTACTAAATAACCATGAATTTTATACGCATTCCGCTTTCATAAACATGTACTTGTAGCTTTTAAGGAAGATCTCCATTATGATGTCAATGCGATATGATTTAAATTCGCTCATATTTAATGTTGAACACGCATCCGATCGAAGAGGTAATGTTGCCACTATAAAGTTGATTTAACGTAGTATAAAACCTTAAAATAGATCGATCTTTAAAGTAAAGAATGTATGTAGTACAGCCTACGCAGTTAGCAAAACGCGACAATGAGAGGTATCTCAACATTATGTACGTCATTTGCAGGAAATCAGGAGCATTACGTTTATTCTGGTTCTCAGATGGAGAGGCAAGGCTCAAAATTGTATATTAAATTAGTGTTGGAATAGCTCAGAGTAAAACAATAGACTACATTCAACAAAATACTTTTTATTTCTTAAAATAATATAAAGGTAGTACAATTTCTCCAATATAGTAACGTCCGCCATACTAGTACTTATTCCTTTTTTAAAAAAACTCCTTCCATCCCTTTCTGCATCCCTTTTACTCACTCCTACGTTCCGTTTCCCACATCAGTATTTGAATTTCGATTCCTTGACTTGGAAGAAATAATGATGTAAATGAAACCCTTCCTACGAACCTGATAGATCATCAACGCGCCGAATCCTAGCAAGTTTGACTGCGCAAGTTGACTTGTGACTCCTCGTAAGATCTTCGCAAGTTTTCCGAAGTAAGCTAGTAATGGAGAGCAATACTTCGCGCACCTAATTGGCTAGTGGACTTACACGCCATTTATTGGTCCAGCCGTCCAAATAGAGCTCTTTGTATTAGCTCGCGGAACCGATGCTGCTGTGTAGCGATGGTAATGTCAGGGCCGCGGACTAACTGGTCCCGCTTGACATTCTACCAGCCGATCCGTAAGTGTCACTCATATTCATAAATAAATCAATTCAGGAATGTTGTTATGATTAGAGCATGATACAACGATTTTGGGCACCCAAATATAATGGCTTAAATATGAAAATTTTGTGAATGGTTTTTCGCCAATTATGGTTCGTGATATTTCATTGGTGTCGGTCGGTTTCTGAATTATGTGTGAAGTATGAAGCGATATATTTTATTCATTGGCTTCAGAGAAGTACAATGCAGCGGATTTATTTTCTGTTTGCACAAAGGGACAGTCGTTTATTTTGATATCAATCAACTCGACAAAGACTTGAATTTTCATGAAAAAGCGAGAATGTTATTTCAGATGCAGTTCGCATTTCGGGTAGAGCAAAAAAATAAAATTAAAAGCATATAGTTGGAATTTCACAAATAGCTACCTCCTCCGTTCTATCTTCTCTTGTGTAGGCACGAGCTATACAAGAATAGTTTATGTCGTGGTGAAAAGATTAGCCAGTCAGCAAGGTTCGTAGCGAGGCTGACTGCCCAGAGTGCACCGGACGTACTTTACTATGTAAAATGTAAAACAAAGCTCTTTAATACTTTTACTACGGAACCCTAAAAAATGTTATATGATTCTTCAAATAAATTATTTGTAACTATAAATAAAGTCCAATAAATAATTATTTTTTATTAAATCCCGGGATTAAAATGTCAGTATAATTTTCCGGAATTTTAGAGGAGGTATTATTCACTCAATGGTACTTCCTTCCTCCAAGTTTAGGCAAATATACTCTACCTATTCCGATCTCTGATCATCATAAATACCTACAAATGGATGGGGTATTTCTCAGCTCCATCAAATTGTAAAAAAAGCCCGACTTTTTTTTGCATATATCATTGCAAATAACACTATCACGAATACCGAAGATCGATAACATTACATAAGCGTTGCTTAACCCTCATTGTTAAACAGAGGACAGCGCAGGCGGGCGGTGCGCGTGCGCAATTGCCAATTACCGACACCAATACACGCCGTCGAATTGTAAGTTATATACGATATTGGAAGATGACGTAGTAGGGAATTTTATGAAAATACTAACATTTTTAATAGCTATATTTATGATTAGTTATTCACGTGCATTTTTCGGGATTGCCTGACTAGTTTCGGACCCAAACTAAGGGCTCCCCTTATTCATGAGCTCATCTCATCACGCAGCGAGGTCGCGAGTCGAACTTTTTTTTATTAGCTGTTTTTTTCCTTAAAAAGGGTTCTGGGCAGAACTGCAAAAGGTCGACGTCTGATACATTTTAGTATTGGAATATACTAAGTAACAGGCAGGATAACATAAAACTAAGTATACCTAATTATATTTAAAAACGAAAAGAGATTGCACCCGCCCGATAAATGGTACCAGGCTATTTTACTACTATTATACTAACGTAATGTTGTCATAGACCAGAGGCGGGTAAACTACGGCCCCCGGGACAATTCCGGCCCGCGAAGGGTTTCAATCTGGCCAGCCAACTCTCAGTTTTACAGCCGAAATTGAGCCAAAAAAATCGTTGTGGCAGGATAAAACGCTTTTTTTGGAATTCTTTCCCCTTTTTTTTCTTGCGTTTTTCTGGGCCCTGATAAAAAAGTTTGCCCAATCATAGAAGACCTTTTTTTATACCCACCTAGGTAAATGAAATTGTTAGACTCCAACTTCAAGGATCTCAGAATCCACATTTATACAAAACCTAATAAAAATTACAAAGATAATGTTTTAAGTTTAGCGGCAACATTATCATTTCTACAAATGAATCGACACGCAATCACACCACGGGGCTTTCAACAGGATAACGAAAACAAGGAAAAGTCGACCATAACCTTTTAACTCTTACGGTCTATTTTCAGAAAAACCCCAACAAAACAAATGTAGAGAATATTGATGATGAATGTAAATTAGTTTATTTATTTGAGCGCTTCGTTAATGGTCCGAAATATTCGTTGTGCATTCAGTCTCGGTAAATGTGTTTGAAGATATACATACATAATCAGTCCATTCCTGTCGCACTGCTGGTTCCCTGCGCTTTTATCAGAATGATAAGGGTTTATGCCAACGTGGTGACCAAGGCCGTCTCTAGGTTATCTGGCGCCTGGGTGGAAACTCAGCTCAGGCGCCGCCTAGCGATGGTACTGTATACAAGTAGGTACAATGATGAAGCTTTTTTTTTTCTTGGGAAATTCCTCATGGATGCCTTTCGCCTGGGGAAGGCGAAGGGTTATGCCCGACTCTTACTGGCTAAAAACCCACGGTGCTCCTTCTCCTGACCCTTCGTCGGGAAACATACAGTCACGAGCAATGAAAACGGGTCACCAACATAAACTTTAATATCTCGGAAACTAAGAATGATAGCATAATCAAATATAAAGTATTTGATAGACTATTTAATACTACTTAAATCAAAATAAGTAATAAAATTTTTAGTCTTTATTTTATTTCTGAAATAGGTACTTTTTATTTGTTAAGCTATATTATTCTTAGGGGGTGTTTCATCAAAATATCAATAAGTAGTCCATAAAGGCCTCTACTCACCAAAGCCCCGGCAGCTTATGCCGGTGGGTTTTAGCGCGAACTAAGCGAGCGAAAATGACGCAAAACAAGCCGCCGCGCCGGGCTTTGGTGTGTAGAGGCCCTGACTATTCACCAAATAAGCTAAATGAGACCTAGAAATACGACATTTATGTGTTCATTAATCTTGTCACTATCACTATTGATATGTGGTGAATTGTAAATGTTATAGCTATTGAAAAGTTTAACGATCGAATTAGCTTAATGAACAGTTAATGATAGATTGGTGAAATAACCCCTTAGTTTCCGAGATAAGTAATAAGGTTTAAGTTGGTGACCCAGATCATTGCTCCCGAGTGTATTTTTTCATATACTTACAGTAAAAACTTCTTAAGCTCAAGAACAAAATTTTTTTTGCCTTTGAAGTTAGCTACGGTTGAATATTTACACGCTACCATAACAAAACACCTGTCGCAAACACAATGGCAGTTTAAACGCTTCGCAAAACATTCCCTCTTACCCGTCACACTCGTTATTATAAATACGTCTCTGTTTTCGACGTAAAATAGTTTTAATGTATTTTAATAATAAAATGCAAAATCTTTCTTCGGACGCACTCTAATTAATTGTACAACTTTCTTTATATTAATTGACGACACGTTTGGTGCAGTGGCTGAGCGATTGGCTTCTGCGCTACGGATCGTGGGTTCGATTCTCACACGGAACAAAAATTTGTATGGCCTACAGATAGTTGTTTCGGGTCTGGGCGTTTGTGTATGTGAATTTTTGTGTCTGTAAACGCACCAACGATACAAGAGAAATCATAGTGTGGGGCATCGTTTTTAAAACAAAATTAAAGCTAAAATACTTGTGTATATTTTAAAAATTATTTTGATTTTTGCAATCGTCCATATCTAAAAATCTTTTACTTCAGAAATAGTACGTATTATTTACATAACTCAATCACATTATGTGTAGGTACTTTTCTTCGTTGAGGAGTTCCATTGTTTAGCTCCGAAGGTCTTCATCAGATATTCACCAAAAAATGGGACCATTTCGGATAAAACTCTTTCAAACAAAAAATAATCATCCAAAGTGATGTGCATATTAAGTACGTCGGAATATGCATGAAAACACAAAAAAAAAGTATGCAATTGAATTTAGAAATACCTGCTTGAAGAAGTCGATTAATTAAAATGGCTTTTATCAAACTGGTAGACTGCGATTGGCTTAATTAACAGATACTGTGGCGATCAATTTAATAGAACCACTTGCAAGTTCAGATATCAAAATAGATAGTTGAAACTGGAGTATATTCTTACTTGTTTTTTTCATTCATGTTTCTGCTTACTCTATCCTGTAGAACGAAATAATCCACATAGAACACAAATATAAAACAAACACGAACCGCTATAACAAGAACCTCCTTTCCCAAAGTGGGTTAATAAAAAACGTGCTGTATAAATTTTAAGAAAAAAATTACTTTTCCTTACAAAGTGACGAGTAGATAATTTGAAAGACGACGATCCATCAACTTTTATAGCCATCAAGATTGTTTTTTCGCCAATTATTACACGGTGAAGTTAAAATGGTGGTGTTATGATTGATGGTGTATTGTAATTTTACACTATTATCCTGTATCAAAAGTGTAAAGTGAGTCTGTAAACCAATCAATTTTGTAAACAAGGTGTCACGTAGTTTTTGTGAGCTAGAAAGGAAAGATACCTACAGCAGTTTCTTGGATTTTTCATGGTTTACTGGTACGGTATCCCACTCTGTAGGTAATCAGTACAAATAGGCAAAGAGGCCATAGACCTATCTACTTATTTTTAATTTTCACACTCAGTGATACGGAGTCTACTAGAGTCGGAGCGATTCTGTTTTCGGAGTCTACTTTCGCGCTAAGCGGAGTCCAGTTTTTGAATGTAAAGAAATGAAAGACCTTAAACCAACATTATATCAGATCATAATTCCACGGGTCATTTCGATTACATTGTTTTGATTTTTTCTTCGCATTTCAAGCCCTTTATTGAGCCATTGACCACCGGTAGGCGTGAAAAGAAGTGGTCGTTAAAACGAATACACCTTGTAATCATTACGAAGCAATTTTTCTGTCGATCGGTTGCAAATCAGGAAAAGTTTCGTCGAATCGGAATCGAGATCTCATTAATTAGAATGATGATATTTCAATACCATTGCCTTCGAAAATAACTTGTAGGTAGATCGTCCGTCCAAAAGACACAGTAATTATTTCGAATTTCCTTCTACTTAGTTTACAATGGAAAGAGTTTGATAAGTGCAACCAACTACACTCGGGAGCAATAAATCCGAGTCACCAAAATAAACCTTAATATTTCGGAAACTAAGAATGACAGTTTATTCAAATAAAAAGTATTTTATAGATTATTTAACACTTCTCAAATAAAATTAATAAAACCTCTTAAAATTAAATAGTCTATTAATATTAAGGGTTTATTGGTGACCCAGATTCATTGCTCCCGAGTGGATAACTTTTATGTGCCTATTTTTTTCATGTTTTATAATAGCGTCTATTAAACAGCTAAATAACGTTTACGCTACGATCTTGTTAACATTAGCAATTGTCTAGTATTTTACTCCAGACTAATTATTTTTTAGTAGCATTTAAACATCGCATTGTTGTTTAGGATAATGAAAAAAATGTGCTAACTATCCACCATTAATTTATTATAAAGAATTGTTGTTATTACAAATAACTGACACTTTCGACTGTTTCGCGATCGGATAACACGATTGTAAATAAAACATGTGTTTACAACACCCATCATTTACTTGTGTGCCTCTTTTTGGAGTTGAAGCAATTTATTATTTTGTTTAATTTTTTATACAAGTTTATATCGAGAAAAAAATCACATTCTTCCTTACACATCAAATTGTGTATTTCTGAATCATTGTACCTATTTCTTTTTGAACAAGGGCGGATACCTTTTTTTATGGTTGGGAATCATCACATGACTCCGCTCCGCCCAGAGCGGAAGGGAGTGTCAGACTCTTACTGACTAAAACCCATCCGTGTTCCTCCTAATGCCCCTTGCGTTCCAGGGCCGCGGTAACTCTTTCGAACAAATTCCGCAACCCTGGCAGAAGAGCAGATACCTCTATATATTTCTAGGGGGGGGTACGATGAACCCCCCCCCGGGTTCATCGTCAGCTAATGGGGCCTAATCTCCATTTATATGGTAGAACATCCACGGGGGGGCGCGGAGGCTCAAATAATAAAAAAAACGTTTAAAATTTCTATTTTGTTTTGTAAAATTCCCACTAAACCAAGTATAGTAATTATTTATACAACCTGATTTTTTAATCACCATCCAAATTTTTTTTAGGCACTTAAGTATATTCATGACGTGATTTTTTTAAAAAAAAAGGCAAATCCTCTCACTGTGCTACAGGGCCGGCCCTAACGTAGGGCGAACGGGAGTGAATCGCGGTACTCAATTTGTTCCACCACAGTCCAGGGCGGTTTAAATGTTAGAGAGTCCCTTTCTCTGATTCTGTGCATGAGCGACAAGCGTAGTATTTAACGTTTGACTTAGTAACCACGCTAAATTGATAATTTTTCCGGGAAAATTATTTTATTATGAAAATTTCACCGTACTATTTCTGTTCAAAAATTGAATATTTGAATGGTACCTATACCTAATGCCTTGAAAAATTTGATTAAAAAAACATCTTGTATAGGCACCTATCTTACTACTTTTGATGTTGACTGTACACCTACATAATAATTAATTAAATTAATTTAATAATCAAGATGAAGATAATTTTACAGTCGCTCTTATTATTATCGATGGCGGATCCTTCACTTAATTTCAAGGACTTTTCAATTACGATCACAATAATTATGAATTACCATTTTTGGAATAGTAAGAAATTATTTTGTAAAACAAGCACTTTAAAATATGTAATTTTACTTTTCACTCCAACTTTGTTTGTATTGTATAGTTAAATTATTATTTACTAGCTTTTGCCCGCGGCTTCGCTCGCGTTAATTTAGAATTTGACAATTAACTCACACACTACTAAAGTTTCCATAGTGATTTAATTCAATCAAGATTCGAAAGACACGTGGCGCCATCTATTATCGTTATTGTTGTTTTTCTCCGATAATGACCTAGTCCGTTTCTGTACTGACCGGATCGGTTCAGTGGTTTAGGCGTGAAAAGGTAACAAACTTACTTTCGCATTTATTATATTAGTTATATAGGATAACATCAATATGAGTAAAAAAGTCATGTCTGCACATACCCACCTATATACGGACTGTTACGAAACTGAACGTCAGCCAGGAGCATATGACAGGCCAGTTAATGATTGATGTTTTTATTAGTTACATTTATAAGATAAAATTTTATTTATAGTTAGTTACTCTGAAACTCGAAAACGTTAATTTTAAAAACTATTTTTTTCTGAACCCTCTTTAACTGCCCTATCATATAATTTTGTTCCCGGCTTGATGTTGAGTTTCGGGACATGCTGTATATCATTTAAATTAGAGTGTGATCTAAAACTACACCTGGATAATTCTTATCTTTCACCATATAAAACATATTGGTCGCAAGACTAGTTTATTTAGCATAAAAGATGATATTTGGATCACCCATCAAAATTGGACATATTTTCAATATAATGGTCGAAAATTGTTCCATTTAAAAAAAGCTCAAAGGTCAAAAAAATACCATGAATAAAATATGAGGTTTACCCTTCAGTAATAATTCATAAAAGTCCGGCTATATATCTTGAAAGGAGCAACAAGTGATCGTTAAATCGCAAAACATCGAATCATTTCGACATTAATCCAACAATCATAGCAGCCATTTTGTTTACGCGTTGAACTGAGGCAGTTTTTTTTAATTTGCCCATTGACTTCAAAAGGTGGCAATATTTCATGTGGACCATCCACTTTTTAGTGACCATAACCAATGGAGGAAGCCATTACAGTGAATATATCGATGCAAGAATGCGCTTGGGCTGCCATCAATATTGTAGAGTGCGAGTAAATATTTATAGAATATTAAAGTTATTGATCGACTCGTTGATCTAGTGGTTGCAAGCTGAGTGTGAGGTCCTGCGTTCGATCCTCAGGACAAGCAAAGTAATATTGGGTTTTTCCGTATGGAATAACACGGAATAACATAGATAGACTCGCTATAATGTACTTGTACCTAAATTTCATTTCATTACTGTTACTCTGATTGAGATAATTATGTTATTATGGTTAACATACTTTTATTTTATTGTATTTTTTTATTGTATTGTATTTTCAATGATTTTAAACTACACTTGGGAGCAAAGAAATCGAGCCACTCCTTTTTCACGTGTCCTGCCCAAGTAACAAAAGCTTCTATAACCAGGGTGTTATAACACCAAATAGTGATATAGTAGGCCTATAGTGGTAACCATTGTGCCTGCTTGTACTATAAAGGTTTTTAAAAGAGCGTTTTGGTTCTATAAGATTAAAGAGCATTTAAGTTCTATAATTAGGCTCTTAGAACGTTTACAGGACCATACAAAAGAATCTTTAAAGTGTTGCACTGTAATAGATATGAAAAAAGCGATTATGGTACTATTTAGTACTATAGACGACCTTTCTGACACTTTTATGTATCTATTTTGCACTAATAATGCGTAAAAATAACTTTTACAGTACTAGTATTGTAGAAGTATCGAAAACATTACTACAGTATCAATCTGCACTATAAAAGTACCTTTCACAACCATTACGTAGGTTACGTAATGGTTGTGAAAGGTACTTTAGCTCCTTAAAAGCTCCCTCAACATCGCTATGGCGCTAATTCTGTAAAAGTCATGAAAACTCTTCTATAGTACTAAATAGTACCATAGCGACTCCTAATGCAATTGCTAAATAACGTAAATTCTAAATAGCTCTATAAGTGAGTTTGTGTTACTGCTACGGTACTAAATCGTGACATAAAAGCACTAAAATTAATAATTAATGGACTAATTCGTTTTCGGTGAAATAATGGCTGCTGTTTTCTGCCATGATAGCACATTAGCAGCACGGCTGGAGCCAATGTGTACTATAGCAGCCATAGTTGGGACAAGTCCTTATTTTATTAATTAAAATTTAATTAAAACACGAAAATTATGAGGGCGCATTGTCAAATTTGAAATCAGCATAATTATTTTATCGATACAATTATTTTCGCAAGTGCAAGTTATGGCAGAATTACGATCCATGAATGTTTTGACGTTGTCCTTTTTATTACATGTTACGTTAAGCAACAATTACCGACATATTTTCACAACACGAACAAAATGTGTGATAAAAAAGATCACTGGAATCGTTTACGGTGCAAAATAGCACTATAAAGATGTTTTGGTTACTTTTATAGTGCAAATTTGTGACATAAACGATGCAGAAACACTATTTTAGTACTAAAAAGCGTTTCTCGACACTTTTACTTTTCAACTATAGAGCTGATTTATTATCACCGTGAGAGCCTGTATGTAATGTTTATAGAATAAATCAGTGATAAAACTAGGGCCTATTTGGGGTCCTGTAAACGTTTACAACACCATTATAGTACTAATCATAAACACTAATTAGCACGCTCCAAAACGTTCTCAGGACTTTTATAGTACCAAATTTTGTTACTTGGGTGGTTATTAGTTTTTTTTCATGAATCATTCTTCAAAGTACAAAAAACTACCCTCATTGTAAAGGTTATCAAATAACCGTGATGTACGTTTAGAATTGATCTGTTCAATAATACCAAAAATAATAACAATTATACCTACGTGAAAAATAGAAGTGGCTCGATTTATTTGCTCCCAAGTATATTTTATGTTTGTTGTACGTTGTATATTTGCAAACCCATGTGACGGTAAAATATGGAGAACTATTTTTTAAGATAAACATCTATTCATCTTTTACCCATGTTTGCAACTAAATAAATGATTTGATTTGAATTTATCAGTAGCAACCCGGAGTCTGGATTTGTGCCAGGCTGATGGCAATAGGCTCGCACCCTATTACATGGGACTTAAACATAACGGCAAAATGAGGGTGTAGGTAGTTAGGTACTATACACGTCTGCCCAACCATTCAGGCAATATAGGTGTGAAGTGTGAAGTTATGTCATTAAAGTTATTTGTTCTGGAAAACAGCGATACCTGAGAGGACTCCAATAAAGTATTCGATGGTCCACCAACGAGCACCAGGACAGAGTGGCGTATTAAAGTTTAAGGTCTAACTCATTCTGAGAAGAGTCCTGTGCCCAGCAGTGGGACAGTAACGAGCTGGGCTGGGCCTTTAAACAACATGACTGGATAATAGAATCGTCAATGAGATGTACTGCATTGACACAAGCTTTCGAACGGTCAAGCGATCTGTAAAGTCATTTCCAGACATTTAGAGCCCAAATACACGTCCGTTACTTGCCTCCGATAGTCTGTTCCGATAGTCTGATCAGACTATCTGAAGGCCTCCGCGTCATACATTTGTTTGAACATGAATTACACGTACGATCTGACTATCGGATCGGATGTCAGAATCGTAAGCATCGTCCGGGCATCGTCGTCGTCCAGAAAAAATCGGACACGAGAATTGTACGTGTATTCATGAATCATGAATCCGATCAGATAGTCGAATTCGGCTCCCGGAAACAGCTATCGGACGTGTATTTTGACCCTTAATTAGCATATCTATTATTCTCTGGAGATCATCGATTGTTATGTTGTCTACATGCCCTGATCATGTCACGTTCTGAAATTAGCTATCATAGAAGTTAAAGTGAAACAACGGAATAATATCAGCTCCGGTTTAAAAATCCCACCGTAACTTATGTATGTATGTGATTCAAGGGGTCTAAAATAAATCTACATTTAAAAACAACGAGGCGTTCCATCATAAATTACGGTAAAAAAAAAAAAACGTCTGAGAGAAGAAACAAGATGCTAAAAAACGACCAATCCTCAACAAATTATTGTAAGCGCACCTTAATTTGTCAATAAAACCGTCTGTTAGCACTGAAACATCGTAAATATCAGGAGAAAAGGACTCTGGTGTCCGATTGTTTCTTCTTTATCTTTTTACATTAACACTGAGCTATAATTCACGATATCCAAGCTAGGAATCGAAGCTTGCTCACCTCCTCGAGATAAAATCTGCACCATGACGGATTTTATGAGGTGGCGAGTAATTTTTAAATAGCAACCATATTTTCGGCCAATTAATTTGTGTTTTTAAGGACGAAAGGCGTACTTATAGTGGTAATTAATAATTGTTATGTTGTCATATCAAGCTATACATGTCCAGTATAAGCTGATTTCGCATTGTATAGGCTTTCCGTACAAACAGAGGTCAGCATATACTGGAAATGTATGGCTTGGTATGTAGCCATGTGTACAGTCAGCATCCAATATATGGGGACGAACAGATTGTTCATAATTACATAAGGCACAAAATAAATTAAACTTTATATCAATGGGATAACATTCCAGTCAGAATAACAATTGTAGTGTGCGTAAAGGTGGATCCAGACATTGCGAGGCATGCGCCACAAACGGCGCACAACGCATGCCTCGCAATGTGTGTACCTTCATATTCGTGGCGAGGTATGTGCTACGTGTGCCTCGCCACAAACATGGAGACAGACAAACGAAGCATTTGCTTCGCACGCGATGGCTCGACCGGAGCATACGTTGGTATATTTTTTCGACACGCACGCCTCGCTGCGAGGCATTCGTTGTGCGCCATTCGTGGCGCGCACCTCGCAAAGTCTGGATCCACCTTAATGTGTTCATTCTGAAACACCCTTGCATCATTGAGTACCTAGTTTAATTTTCTTAGTTATTCAAATCATTTTGAACAGTCTGTTCGTCACGATATTTGATTCTGACTGTACATCATTGTTCTCGAAAGTATTTAAGTCCGTACGATCAGAGTTCTCACAGGATACCTTGTCACATTAAATTTTCTACTTGAGCAAGTACCTACCTCGAAAACCGGGCTAATTTACGTCAAAATTAAGATTTAAATATTATTTATCAAGAAAGTTATCCACAGAGATGTTGCAAGGTGGGTGGTCGACACTTCTCGTGACCCGAAGGCTATCCTCTACCACAGTAGACATACAGTAGACATAAGCTAAAGCAGTACTTCAACTACCTACAATCGTCCGATTTGATACACTCGCACAGACACGCACTGCAACAAGACAAAAAGGTATTTTCGGGATACAGTTCCATACAAAAACAAAAAACTACTCAGTATACAGAGCGTGTCTGTGTGAGTGTTTCAATTCATGAGATTATAGTAAGTTGAGGTACTGCTTTTGCTTATATGCCTCTACTTTGGCAAACTTGCATTGCCAAACAACGTGACAATGCTGTCAGTTTTCTGGGCACGTTATCAGTCGACAGCGATGCAGAGGAACATTTTGATGACCCTATTTTTATTAGGATATGTTTTACTTTATTAATAATTCGTCAGTGAAGTTCTAACAGTGCGGAAGTCAAAAATTGCTACTTTACAAGAGAGTGAAAAAACGATTTAAAACGAGCGTAACCTACGCTGAACGCAGTATTGTTTTTAATTATCATTACAAATAAACTCTTTGATGATTTAATAAACCTTTGAAAATTCTAATAATCTTTTCCATTTCAAGTAATATTGTAGCTTTCGCAGTGTTGTCTGTTTTTGTCACAAAATGACTTACGCACTGTTAGAACTTCACTGACGATTTGTAATAATGTAAAAATTGTTTTTGCAAATAAAGATAAAGTTCTTTATAGGTTAAGAGCAATATTTAAGTATGGTAAAAGTGGAGCCCTTTAGGTGGAACCGCACAACAAACGTCAAACTCATCTGCACTTTATGCAACACATAATAAATACCTATAATTCACGAATGTTCACGTGCAAACACAGGGGGCGAGGCGCGCGGGACCAAAGTTAATGGTTGGCAACACTGCTTCAGAACAAATGAACATATAAACAGAGGAAGTTGACTTTCTAGAACACCTGCACGATCCAGCGAGCTCTCTCGTCGTAGAGCCAGTCGTCTCTTCAGAGTCCGTAGTCACACCGATCAAGGTCTCTCCCTCCCAATCTTCCGCCAGCAACGCCCTGAGCCTAGGTCCGAGTCCCACTAGGGGTCGCCCTTAGTGCTGTTGTTGCTAGTAGTCATGATGTTAGTGTAGTATAAGCTTAGATTAAGTATTTTACTTTACCCCAATTGGTTGGATACCCTTCAGGTCTCTCCAATAATTACCCAATTATACGCTTTTCACTATAAGTTGATTCCTGACGTTTCTCTACAAATCGTAACCATACAAAGAATATCAAATATTTTTTAAAAACAAAACATGTATAATATAGCTATTCTACGGCTTTTGATGATGTCGTTTACGTTTTTTCGATAGCAGTCTCCTTACAGCTACAATTTACGGAATGACCGAGCTGTCAGGAATCATCTTTGGGTGAAAAGAGTATAGGTACGTAGAAACGGTAAGACAAGCAGACAAATAGAAAAAAACCTTCAAGAACAAATGATTGTTGTGTGACAATTCATTTGTTCCTCTATCCTTGTAAAGCTTTTAGCTTTTAAACTTTAATAATTAAATATTGTACATTTCATCTCCTTATTGTTCTCCGTAACAACGAATAACAGGCACGAAGGTAAAAAAAAACGCACTAGTAATGACAAATGTATGACTTAAACAAGTTTCCCAAAAAACAGTGTCAAACGGAAATCCAGAGGTAGAGCATCCTACCACAAAAAATCGCGGAACATACTTGGGGGTGATTCTCTAAGGTAGGGCTGCCAAAAATGCTGAGATGCCGACTGCGGGACATTTAGAACAGAAATAGGATAAACCATGGAATAATCAAAACTCAGATAATATGTATTTATGAAACTTTATTAAAAAAATAGCGACGTCAACTCTTCTTAACTTAACTTTGATGACACGTTTGGTGCAGTGGCTAAGCGAATGGCTTCTGCGCTACGGGTCGTGGGTTCGATTCCCACACGGAACAAAAATGTGTATGGCCTACAGATGGTTGTTTCGGGTCTGGGCGTTTGTTTGTGAGATTTATGTCTGTAAACGCACCCACGATACAAGAGAAATCTTAGTGCGGGGCAACGATTTAAAAAAAAAAAAAACAAGCTATTCTACGTTCTCGGTGACACTTTTCTTTGCCCATTCATATTTTTCGGTAGATTTGACCCTTTATCAATAATTTATTTTCCCCTTTATTGTAATTATAAAATTCTGTACACGTCGTTTTATAATTATAAACGCATTGAATGATGCTTTCGACTGTGCTTACTCTGAATTTCGTTCTTTCGTCCACTGCGATGAAATTAACGAAAACACTCGTTCCAGACGCGACACTTACGCAGCGGTAGCTTACGAATTGTGTGCATGCCGGGACAAATGCCTTGCTGATCGGGACACAAAGCTTCAAACCGGGACATGTCCCGGTGTACCGGGATGTATGGCAGCCCTACTCTAAGGGTGCTCTACCTCTAGACTTCCGCTTGACAATATACTTTTTTGGACACATTGTTTATGATGATGAGACGAAAAAAATATCTCGCGCTGCGCATGTTAAGCTTGCTGGCTTCAAATCCATTCCAATTAAGTATACTGCGACAATAAATCTGAACTATCATTCAACACAACTACCAATAAAAATCAACTTTCACAGAGTAAACTCAACACGCAATCCTATCCAAGAATAAGAGCGGCGCTTAAATAAAACTCGTAACAAAACGATTATTTTCTTTAATTAATACGGCGAGACAGTCCATACGAATTCTGTATTACGCGCCGAATACAAAAAGTAACATTGATCTTGAAATGTTGCACGACTGGCTTCAATTCCATATACCTATACATTTTTTTGCAAGCCACCTCTACAAACTTGCTCCATATTCGCTCCAATTCTAGCTTGACCTTTTCCAATAATGACCAGAGTGAAAAACTGGATACTACTATGTATAATCTTGTACTGCGATTAATGATAAATGTTTTATAATTAAAACAATCACATAAGAATGCTCAAGTCACAGTGTAATCATTTTGAATTACATCAATAATCAAAGCTATTCGAAATGCAAATTGTTCCGATACATAAAAAATGTAGCAAAACAAAAAGGTTTCGGTTATCGAAACTCCAAAAAAAAACCTTTCTTTTTTCAAGTTTTCGAACCTGCCTCTTGGCCAAAAACGAAAACGTTCTTATTAAATTCAAATTACAAAAGAGCGCGATAAATTAAGGAGGCTGAATACAAGGTTTTTTTTTATTGATATTCGAATCAACCACTTTAAATTAATATTTTATTTATTTTCAATCCAAATTAAATTTTCAAACTGTATTAAATTAGAATAAGGGCTGATTTTTCGATCGTCAGATAACTTTTATCTGGGGAATAAGTTTGACGTTTTGACAGCTTTTGTATACAAAGTATGTCAAACCGTCATATTTATTCCTTGGATAAAATTTATCTGACGATTGAAAAATCGGCCCTAAAACAACTGTATGTCGTTGTTACTTAAATTTACGATTTTTTTTTTTTATCGATATGCCCCAAAATGCTTTCTGCTTCACCGTAAAATATCAACTCTGTATAATGTAAAATGAACAATGTTAATGTATTTTGTAAAATAAAACATTCCACGTTCTGTAAGAATATTAACGACTATCACAATAAACCAGATAACTAAAAAGGAAAAGATTTAACATTTTTTCTTTTATGCGGAATTCATAAAAAATATAATAAATTTTACCGAACCACAAAGTAATTCTTTATATTTATCGTTTGTCGTTAAAACGGGATGTTTGGCTATTATAAGACACAATTAACTGTTCTCTTCTTAAGTATGCCGAGATTAATGTTAATTTTTTGCATAAATATATTTATTTAGCATTTAGAAGTGTGCCATGTGTAAATTTTGCTTAAATTAGAACATCAATCTTTATTTATTTATAAATAATTTTCTTATATTTGTCATCATCTAAAAATGTTATAAAAATAAATTACAGACACATATCAAACATGCAAGTAATAATAATAAAGTTCTAAATCATTTCTTATCATATCTACAACATTCGCAAAAAATCGAATAATAATGTCCAGTAATGATAATTTATTTTCGGTAGTAAGTTAATTTACTTTGCCACAAAAGTACCTTTGCTATAAAAGTAATGTAGTGCTTTTACAATATTTATAATTAAAAAAAAACAGTTTTCCTCAGAGAAAATGTACACTCACTAGTTATTCAGTTCAAGTAATTAACACCATCGCACGTCACACGTCAAAGTTCAATGATCAAAAACATAACATTTAGCACTTTAGCACCATTTGCCCTATAACAAGATCCGCTGATCTATAGGACAAATATCACTATAAAATCGATTAATAAACCTATAAATCACAATTTATTACAAAATAAAATATAAACTCCTGCCATTTTTAAACAGTTAATTATAATAATCCAGACTGATTATAAGTTATAGATTTTCGAATAAATCGATAACAGTAAGAAAAGGTCAACAGCCATTAAATTAAAGTTTTCGATTTAGAGAATAGAAAATGGAATTGGCAAAATAATAAAAAAAAAATGCGACACTAATGTATTATGCATATGAAAATATCGCGGGCATTTTACGCGACTGACAAACATGGCGAACGAAATCTACATTACAAAACGTAAAATTACCATCTGCCGTTCTTTCTCAAAATAGGGCTGACAGTTTCAGGCAATCCCTGAACCATCATAGTTTGAAAACTTTTTTTTTTCTATAAATGTATTATTTCTCCTGAAAACCATGTAGGTACGCTCGGGAGCAATGAATCAGGGTAGCCAACTTAGACTTTAATATTTCGGAAACTAAGATTAAACTAAAAAGTTTTATTAATTTTGTTTGGGTAGTATTAAATAGTCTATTATTTCTTTTCATTTGTGTTTAAGTAAAAAATATAAAATCACTAGCTTTTGCCCGCGGCTTCGCTCGCGTTAAACAAACTCTTAACACACTAGTTACTGTCGTTTCTTTAATAATATAATTCAATCATGATTCGAAAGACACGTGGCGCCATCTATTATCGTTATTATTGTTTTCCTCGGGAACAGTACTTTTTTCGGGATGAAAGGTACCCTATGTCCGTTTCTGTACACCTGACAACGTATATGCAAAATTTCAGAATGATTGGTGGTTTCAGTGGATTCAGTGGTTTAGACGTGAAAAGGTAAGAAACAAACAAACTTACTTTCGCATTTATAATATTAAGTTAGGAAAATACAGAACATTAACTCGAATTCGACGTATTTGTTAAAGTGTCAGCTACAAGTTAATAGGAAAATCAAAGACATTCAATTTGATACTTTAAAAATAAATAAAATTAAAATTTCTCGAAATCTACTGACTTTTGCCTAGGTTACATGGGGTGCTAATTTGTAGCGTATAGCAAATACTATCACGCCTTACAAGGAATACGTCGAATACGAGTTCACCCTGTATACTTATGTCCATCGAGTTTCATGTATGTTTCGCACTAACAGTCGCTCTAAAGGGCGCTGCGGCGCTGTTTACCCTCACCATGAGTGACATAACTCCAAGCAATACAAGCATAATAATTGTGTGGCGTGGGTTTCAATTGTATAGACATGTGGGCTTTGTAGCCGCTGCAATACCTACCGAAGTAGGTACGTTGAATTTTGAGCCCACGAGTACGGAAACAGTAGGATATTTGACTACTAATAAAAATGTAAGTACAACAATTTGATATTATTTGATAGAAAGTATATGTGAAAAATAAATAAAATCAATGAAATAATAGAGCAGAATACGCTTTCGAGGTTTGTTTAGGGCCGTTTTCTGTCCCTGTCACGCGAAACGAATATCGTACAGAGCAGAGAGATGCCAAGTCACTACGAAGTTGGGGTGCATGAAAAGAGCCTCCACGAGTGACGATACTTCAGTGCGTCCGGCGCACTCTGGGCAGTCAGCCCCGCTACCAACCTTGCTGACTGGCTATAATCTTTTCATCACAGTATGAGCTATTTTCGTATAGCTCGTGCTGACACGAGAGAAGAACTAGAAAGTCTTGAAGGTAATGACGTCATATGGTAGTAGTGTTGTCTCTGTCTTGTGAACAATTTTAAATCGTCTTTATCTTGGCCATTTTATTAAATATTTCGTTGGTTTTTTCACGGTTTGTTTCTTATTATTTTTGTAATAGATTCGAGATTTCTTTAGAGAAAAAAATCAAATACCCTATTACTTTCTTGCATAATTTTTCGTCGGTGCGCTTGCCAAAACCCATATGTGCATTTTATCAACTTTTCAGGAAGCAGACTGTTTTGTCTGATAACTAATAGGTAAGTCTAAGAAAAATCTAATAATTCAAAACGCTAGCAAAACATCTTGTTTTTATACTGTGATAAAATTGTTGTTTTAGTGTTATTTTATAAGCTCACAATATACATAGTATTTTTCTTGCACATGTGAGATTTTTTAGCTATGCACATATGGCTTTTGGCAGGAGCACCGACGTTTTATATCTTGCAGTGAAGTGATCCGTTTGTAATTTTTTTGGGCCCTACCTATAGGTATTTATTGAATGAAAGTATGAGCGACTAATACACTTACCTACACCTGTGTACACTAACCTCCGGTTTCTGAATTGAGAATTCGGGTTAAGCAATACTTAAGTGTTTGAGTTCGGAGTTGTCAAAATAATGCTTTGACATCAGTCATTTTTTTGACAACTCCGTATTCAAATGTTACTGTACTGCTTATTCTAGCATTCTCAATTCAGAAACCGGAGGTTAGTTGTTTAGGTACTAACCTCCGGTTTCTGATTTGAGAATTCTAGGATAAGTAGTACTTAAGTAACATTTGAGTACGGAGTTGTCAAAAAAATGACGGATTTTAAAGCATTTTTTTGACAACTCCGTACTCAAATATTACTTAAGTATTGCTTATCCCGAATTCTCAATTCAGAAACCGGAGGTTAGTCTGGTGTACAGTACGCTTAAAATAAACCAGGACCTGAAACCAGACTTTCAGCGTTCTGTTCCTTACTTCAGAGAAGCAAATTTATTTTATGAAAACCAAAGTGAATATCGATAAACTTGAAACTATTTCCGTAAAGTTTGACGTCATCTACAAACAACTTTCATAGATGAACATTTAAAATGGGCTATTTAAAAGCTATGAAAAACTGTAGATTATTAAAATTCTGTATTTATTAGACATGGCTCTCTCAACAACCATTGACTCTACGATTGTCAGTTTTAGATTACAGATTCTGTCACCATACAAATGAGATGACAAAATCACTGGGCACGTGTAACAAGGTCCTGGCGCTAGTACGTGACAGCCCTACCTGATAGGTATCACATCACATGAAACGGACGGCATATCATCTTTTTTTTTTAATGAAAATGTCAGCCACTATAAGTTGTTTTAATATTATTACCGGTCCAAGTTTGTTTGTCAATTCAGTTGTGTTCTCTTTTGTTTATTAGCTGTTAACATACCCGGTTCCCAGTGCTTAATCGGTTCTTGACTTTTTTATAAACGGTAAACTTTAAAACCTAGTTAAATATTCATATTAACGACGTTAAGTCAAGACACAAGCTTGCTGGACTCGTATAAAAATAGAATCCAAGAAATTATTTATTGCTCAATAAAATTTAAGAGTAGGTATCCACAGATAGCTGTCTTGTGTTTCAACGTTGAAAAATTAATCAGATATGTAGCTTATGGGAGCTGAATCTCGATTCAATATCCTTAATTTTCAGTTTATAAAATTTTACAACATAAAATAAGCGTGTGACAAGATAATAGTCGACATGCCTTTAAAATGCCCGGAGCTCATCGCTCACCGCGATGCATTTAAATTAATTTAAAAACACATAAATAAGTAGCTACAAATACTTAATTATGCATAAGTTTATTGTGACTTGGCAAAGTCGATAAGTTCATCGAGGATAGATGCGTAATTTCAAAACTCACCTTGCTAGAAAACTCCAGGGAAACAAATCACACAGCCTTTGTTATCACTATAATTCCGATCGTGTTGCACGTGGTACTGGCACAAGTATTGTCAAAAACACCGAATCGTAAAAAAATCAAATGAAAACCTATTCTAAATTCAAACGGCGCGCGAAACCACAGAAATGGGTCAGTGGCGCGTCGCGGCGGACAGCCTAGGCACTAAACGTGTATTGAATAGTAATGGCGGGGACCAAAATCGAATTTTTCGAAATTTTGAGAACGGTAGTGTCTCATCGGTGGCGAGGTTTTGAATGGCGCGGCGGGCCGCTGTACATCCGAGACTGGCTAACAAAGCGGCAGGACATCGACTTTATAAATTGATTTTGTCCAACACGACGTAACTGTACCTCGGTGTAGATTCGGCTAGATGTTTCTTTGATGCCCTTACAAATAAATATTAATATATTAGAGTACATTTACTAATTGCACCTAATTACCTAATTATTTAATATTTTTATTACACAATTATCACTTTTTAATTTGTTATATCGGTAGTTAAACATTGCGTAACACCAGAACGCAAACATTGGAAGAAGCCACTGGCTTTAAACTAGTCATATTCTGTTAAGTTTTTTAATGAGTAAACACATTAATATTTCTATTCAAACAAATTACAAATGTAGGTATGCGACAATTGCCCAATGGCTAAGGTGTCACACTGGCGACCGTGAAATAATGAGTTCGAAAATTCGATACAAACTCAACCGAAACCTCTTTGCTTAAACTGAAAACTTTTTTTGAGAAACAGCATGGGAGAGTCGCGGCTCACTGGATTGCAGTGATGGGTAACACGTTTATTTTAAACGAGTGTGAGGGAGGACCTCATTTTACCTTGTACTCTCATGAGTTATGCCTCATGGCACCCCTCATTTGAGGAGAGGATTGGTGAGAGGGACTGATGAGCTTCGGGCTCGTTTATGCGCTACCGCATGCCGCTTCACTGGGTGAGGGAAGCAGCCCGGATTTGATACGTTGGCTGCCCTAGGCCTATGAAATATTGCCGCCCCCTACTCGCTGTAAATCACGAAAAATTAAATGAACTATGTGCATTAAATTAAAATAAAAAATAACGAAAGTCAGTATATGATAAAATTATTTCAATCAGTGTTTCAAATACTGATGCTTACCATTTCTATTTATTCAATGTTCGAAATACGATGAGCCAAACTTTTAATAATCGTGATCGCCATATATGTGTAACTTTTTTTTGCGAGATGCTATGAACACATTTTTGAGTTATTACACTCGAGTTTTTACATTTGAGTTGAGTTTATTGAGTTTAGTTAGCGGATAAGCTCAAAGAAGGCGCGACTACTAAAAAAAAACCACCTAATTTTGCGGCCCTAGGCCCGGGCCTACCTGGCCTATAGGGAAATCCGCCCCTGTAGGGAAGGAGATAGAAAAGGCGCCGAGTGCGCGAACGAACTAACACTCCTCATCAAATATTCGTCCCTATCACTAAAGCGGGCTACTCACACACCTGCCGCAGGGGCAATCTAGGGCGCACGGCGGTCGCGGCAATATCGGAATTGTCTCTACACACATTGAAATTGCCCCTACTTGCCTATACACATCACAATTAAGGTGGCAATTAAGGGTCATCCCCACTTTTACACCCTAGATTGCCCCTGCGGCAGGTGTGTGAGTAGCCCGCTTTACACACTCACTCGCTCATCAGACAGATACACACTCGCGCTTATACAAATAATAAATTGAGGAATTAGATGAGGTGGTTCGAAGTTGACAAACGAGTAACTCCCTCATTCTTCATTTTGAGTAACTCAAACGAAGTAACTCCATACTGAGGCACACATCACTACTGGATTGGCCTTGATGAGCGTGCATTGTGATGTTGAGGTCAATCCAGAGACGGTTGTCCAGTGCCTTATCTCCCAAGATAAGTCCCGTCAAGTACTCAGTATTCAATTAAAAACAGTTTTCTTTTTATTTTAGTTATAAAACAGCTGTTCCTAATTGCCTTTCTTGTTCAGGGTTCAACCCCACCCGACCTAAATGCCTGGCTACAGCCTTGCACTATATTATTAATTAAAATAAAGAAACGCAATTAAAGGTTAACTGCTTACCATTCGACCACCTCTTCAATTACATCATAATTTATTTGAACAGCCCGGCCGCATATCATCAGAAGTTTCTGTCAGAAAATATCTGACTCGCGACTCTGCTCATGTTCATACATTTTGTACATAGACCACTATAGTTTGTTTTTTAATCTCGGAGACAAAATTGACAGGCACAAATATCAAACTTGTAAATTTTAGGACATTATTTTCAAATTTGACGTTTCGTACCTGTCAGTTCAGTCTCAGGGATTAAAAAACGAACTATAGACACTGTCAGGATTTGCCGGATCCGGCAGCCTACTGGCTCTAGTACAAAATGTATGCGCAGAAGGTCTTCGCGCACGCGTCAGACATTTTCTGATAATGTGTGGCCGGGTTTATTCCCAATGACTCACTTAAACGGTACATACAATCTAAACTGCTTCTACATCCTAATTTCAAACCGGCACTAATCTGTTGAACAAATATTTGTACCTACTCTACTCACAACAAAAGCACGTGCTTATGCTTAGCATAAACACTTGTGGTAAAACTGTGACTCTGTGTACAGTCAGCATCAAATATATTTATTTATTTATACTTCTATGCACTATGGTGGTACATAAGGCGGACTTAATGCCATAAAGCATTCTCTATCAGTCAACCTTTGGGTTAAAAAGAAAAGCATCGAAATAGGTACAGCAAAAAATAAACAAAAATGAGATATATCGGGACGAACAGACTGTTCAAAATTATCTGAACAACTAAGAAAATGAAACTATATCTCAATGATACAAGGGATGTTTCAGAATGAACACATTACACGACAACTGTTTTTTTGACAAGAATTTCATCCTATTGAGATAAAGTCACTTTCTAGTTCACCACACTTTTCAGAGAACTCATACGCCATGCCGCCATACATATTGCTAGTGGACCTTCCAGGTCCTCGGCTTTACGTTTGCGCTAAGAGTGAACCCTCGAAGGGTTCTTGGCGTAAGGTTAAAAACCGTGTTAAAAAACACGCTACTACCTACATAGTGAAATAGTATTTTCAGGGGGTATTTTTGCTTATTTTATGGCGGTGTTATACTATCTAAGAAAAACATACATTTAAAATGAGCCTTCCACGAGCCGGACCGGGTTTTCCGAACCCGGCATCACGAATGCGACTACAGGCTGGCACCTGGCACTGAACGTGTTGATTTCTTTAGTTGTTTAGATAATTTCGAAGTCTATTCGTGCCGATATATTTGATGCTGACTGTACAAACTAAACGCACTCCAGTGGTCAACGATCAATCCTCACGGTAAGCAGCGGTCAAGAGCTAGTTCAAGTGGTATGACGATGTATAGGTTCTCCGAGGAACATTATGGTGGTTTTAACCGGTAAGAGTACGGCATAACCCTTCGCGTTCCCTAGGATAGAGGGAATCTAACTATCTACGAAGATTTTAATAAACATTCATAATCGTTGATTTGGGACAAGAACGTCTTAAGTCCGAAAACCGGATTATTCAAAAAACGCCTTTATTCAAACATTTCGAAGTCGTTTTCCCAAAAAAAACAGTTTTCATACTTAAGACGTTCTTGTCGCAAAAAAGCGAATATCTGGAAGTCGTGGTGGCCCGGAGGCTACAGACCCGCTTGTTAAGCACTAAACAAACCCAGGCATGTACCAATGTGACTTTTTCAATGTCATAATGTACTTTCTTAGTAAGTCTAAGGGGTCTTGGGATGCATGAAAAGAGCCTCCACGAGTGACGATACTTCAGTACGTCCGGTGCACCCTGGGCAGTCAGCCTCGCTGCCATCCTCGATGACTGGCTAATCTTTTCACCACGGCATGAGCTATTCTTGTATAGCTCATGCCGGCACGATAGAAGAAGTAAGTCTAAGATGACTCTGACATATTACGGTGAAGAAAAACATCGTGTGGACTTGATGGTCTGAAATCGCCAACCCGCAGTGAGCAAGCGTGGTGATCAATGCTCGTTCCTTCTCTGTGTGAGAAAAGGCCTTAGTCATGCAAAGGGATAGTTACAGGCTAATATTTATTTATTTATCATCAGAGAAGTCTAGGCAGCTGCCCTCCCCTGCCCACCTTGTTTACACTCACGTCTATGTATGTTTTGATAAAATTACGAGTCCATTTTTAGGGCATGAAAGAAGCTGAAACATGGACTTACCTAAATAAATATTATACATCCTAACTGGTTAGTCGCTTTACATCCGAAAACCATGAACACTGCTCATCATTATTACAACTTTTACTATGGGAAAAACTCTGAATACGTGAAAAAAAATCTGCTGTCCCTTAAAAAATAATCAGTGTCGCATTAAAATGTATAGAACAAAAATGTTTGTTTACACGAATTCGGATATTTTTCCGGAGTTTTTAGCGACAACTAGGTATAAGTACACTCTTTACGATTAGTCATTCGTCCGACCGAAAGTTCGGCCCTCATATTGCGAATGAGTCAATTAAAATAATTTCAACAGATAATCATGATGCCTGTCAAAAAGCCGCTGTGCTTCTGCTGTCAACAACTGCAACTTGTCAAGCTAAAAACTGGATGTTACTTATAGCTCAATAAATTCCTTTACATTTACCTATGCAGGTTGTCCTGGAACACACGGTCACTTAAAATAATTTTAAAGGAGACTTCGTTATATTTTTAAAAGTAAGAAATAGCATTCAATGTTTTTCAAAAAGTTTCTTGCCTGAGCTGGAAATCGAACAAACAAAAACGCGAAAAAAAATAATAAGTATAATTCTGCATTTTTATCAGCAATCGTTAAGGTAAATAATTAGGATCAAATCTCTCTAACAAGTAGGTACTGTCTTATATTGGATCGATTTTCGGTATCTTAAATTGATGGAAGACCATAAAAGCTAAAAAGAACTGAGGTGCAATGGTACCTACATTTTAATTTAATAATACCAATGCAAAAATTGTACCTTCTCAAAAAACACCTAAGGTACCTACTTTATTTGTTGTTAGTTGTTATTTCATGGACTCCCTTTAATTTGACTGTGTTTGTTGGAGAGATCTGACCCTATTTTGGACCCAACGACATCTATCAACAGGTGCCTTTAAATACGGGTGGTAATTTCGCAGATTTGTTAGGTATACTCTATTCAACGAAATAAGTCCGAACATAGTTATGGACCGATCGGATATTGTAGCCGTTAGTGTTACTGTTATCGAAAAAATGTAAACGACACCATCAGAAACCGTAAAATATTATGCATGTTTTGTTTTTAATATTAATTTATATTCTTTTTTATTTAGTAGTTCGATTGTATGCAGTATCTATTTAATATTTTTTTGTATTTTTCGTAAAACCAATTTTTTACATTTAAAGCAGGACTTTCCCTCCATAACAACATGTTTTGGGACACCCTAAATATTACCTTATTCATTTTATTGTGTGTTTATATAATAAAAACCGGCCAAGTGCGAGTCGGACTCGAGCACGAAGGGTTCCGTACCATTATCTATTCTGTTTTTTTTTAGAATTTGTTGTTATAGCGGCAACAGAAATACATCATCTGTGAAAATTTCAACTGTCTAACTATCACGATTCATGAGATACAGCCTGGTGACAGACGGACAGACGGACGGACAACGGAGTTTTAGTAATAGGGTCCCGTTTGACCCTTTGGGTATGGAACCCTAAAAAACTTGGCAAATAATAAAATATGTAGGTACCTATTCTTGTAAGTATTGGAACTTGCAAAAAATGTCGCCTTTATTTTACCCATCGACACGAGATCTCGGTTATTTTATGTCAATCATAAACAACATAATAAACATTATAAGACCACTTTGTCCATCTGTTAGCAGCATTCGGATGACTGGTCAGTTAATAAGAGTAGCGACTATAAATCCGATGATAATAATCTACCGGTAATTATTGATGCTTGAGTGTTTGGGTCAAGTTTTAAGAATTGCGCGGTCATTCACTTCAAATCTTTCCCAAAATGAGCGAATACCATGAACCATATCATGAAAATCAGACTTTTAATCTACTCGAAAACTGAATTCCAAGGTCGAAGGTGGATTATTAAGGTATCATAAAGTGGCGTATCCAGAGCACGATATATCGTCGGTCCCGGGTACCTATGACAGTCGTTGCATAGTCAGAAGTCCAAAAGTCTGACACCCAGTCTAACCTTAAGATATCGGCATTGCCCAGTAACTGGGTTACAGAGGTCTGATGGCAGTCGCTCCGTAAAATAATGGTATTCAGCCGCATTTGATTACAATGGAAGAGGACCCCAACATATTTGGGAAAAGGCGAGGGGGAAGAAAGTGGCGAATCCAGGGGGGCGGTCACGTGAGACATAACCACCTTCTGTGCTGGCACCTACAGCCATGGACCCTGCCTCATTTATAAAAAATGTCTATTAGTAAACTAGCACAGTTTTTTTAGAAATCAGCAAAATACTTTGCAAAAATTTTTGCATAAAAAAGAATTTTTGTTTAAAAAGGATTTTTCATTAAAAAATATTGAACTTTCCATGGTACGGAACACTCGGAGCGAGTCGCTCGTAATTACAATCTAATGAATTTCATTGCCGCATGAAAACCTGGTCTTTCTTCTAAAAATCAGATTTATTTACATAAACGGTAGTATCTAGTATCCACTGGGCATCTACCTATCTACTATTTACCAACTCACGTAGCTCTATGAATTTAGCATCACTGTAACTCCCATTATATACATATGCGGGATGTTAATTATCGATTTGTACGTGTATTTTTTCTCAGAAGACATGGTAATATTCGAGATAATACACGACCTTCATCAATTATGTATTGGGTTCAAGTATAGTTACTTCAATCCAGTAACCTAATAAGCTACGGTTTGTTGGCACAAGTGCAATGTTCAGATTTGCGTAATGTTCGGAATGTTGTAGGTATTCATTAATTTGATAAAGTTACAAGCGGCACGACATCGCTGAATTTTTGGAGTAGGTATAGAAAACCGTAGAATACGTATCAACGTGCCTGTAGAATGGAGAAAACCGTGGAGTGATTTCGAGACCCGCGGATCGGGAAGTTTCGAATTTCCGTCGCGTTGGAATCCGAATAATGTTTATAATAGAACCGAAGATGTGATTTTTGGATTGTGTTTTGATGACAATTTATTATGTCTGATGCTTTATATAATTATTATGTCACCGTGTGATTGTGAACACCGTTAGTTTATAATTTATCTCGCGAGATTTTATACTGTGCGTTACGGCGCATACAAGAATGATGCCAGTTCACAATTTAACGATTTGACGTGGATAGATTAAAAGCTTTCGAAAATTAATACGTTAAATTGTAGTAATTGAAGTATGGTACAGTTCAAAATTTATCGACAGTTTACAATCTCGCGAGATAGTTTATAAACTAACGGTGAGCACAATCATACATGTGGTGACATATACAAATAGTTACTACAAATACCCAAATTGGGAAACCTCAATGAATCGACAATACTGATTCGTTACCAGAATTACAGAACACTAGAAAGGTAGAGAATGCAACCGTCAAGTTCTGTGTCACTTGCATTGGAATTCCTGCGCGTGAGCATCATATACAAATGAAAGCGATAAATCAGCCGATGCCTTGTACCACAGCCGAAATATATGCAAATCAGCCGGATTATCTTGTTCAACCTGGCAATACTGACATGAGCGCGAGCGCAAGATTATTAAATTTTGTTCAACTGAATAAAGTGTCTAATCTAAACGGTTTTGTTTGATTATCTGAGTGTAATGTAATGGTACTGTAATGTAATGTAGGTAATGTAATCTGACAGTTCAATAAAGTTATTATAATAAGTTTGCTCATAAAGTTGTATTTGAATTTTATGAAATTATGTATGTTAACTTAGTTACCGCTTCATTTTCGGGATAACGGAAACTGATGACTGGTTTCCAAAAATTTACTTTTAAATAAAATAAGGTGTGCGTAAGCAGCGGGAGCTTTCAATTTGATCTTCCAATTTATGTGGTATGGTTAGCAATGATTCTTTCTTTTCTGAAGTTTTTAGGGTTCCGTACCCAAAGGGTAAAACGGGACCCTATTACTAAGACTCCGCTGTCAGTCTGTCCGTCTGTCACCAGGCTGTATCTCGTGAACTGTGATAGTTAAGACAGTTGAAATTTACACAGATGATGTATTTCTGTTGCCGCTATAACAACAAATACTAAAAAACAGAATAAAATAAATATTTATGGGGGCTCCCATACAACAAACGTGATTATTTTGCCGTTTTTATAGATAATGGTACGGAACCCTCCGTGCGCGAGTCCGACTCGCACTTGGCCAGTTATTTTTTTTAATATCGCAGTTTCAGCATCTCACTGTTTAGCGAGGGACTCGTGGCCAGTGGCGTACCTAGAGGGGGAGGCGGGGGCGGCCCGCACCGGGTGCCACTCGTCAGGGGGAAACACCAGAGGACCTAAAAAAACTTAACGTTGTCCCAGGACCTCCGAGCCTTTAAATCAGGCCCTGAGTCCGTGGATAGCTGACCATTCGTTACACAATAGTCCCCTCCGTACCTCGAAAAACACGTTAAACCATCGGTCCCGGATGTGATACCAATACCTCTAGAAAGTCGTTACTGGTAGTCCGATGCTCCTGCTGACGACCGGTCTAACCTTAGGATATCGGCATTGTACAACAAATGGGTTGAAAGAAAGAAAATAAAAATTAGCAGCTAAGGACACAATAACAGGATAAGCAATAAACAAAAAAAAACATAAAAGAAACACATATTTTATGCTGTCGAGCATGCCCATGTCGAAAGGGTCACCAACTCAGCATATGCTGGGCGTCAAACACACAGCGCTGATTTTCAATTGGTAGATATGTACCCCTGCAGTGACGCACGGATGAAGGTTGCAGAGGTCTGATGTCAGTCGCTCCGTGTAAAATACTGGTATTCAGCTGCATCTGGTTAGAATGGAAGGTGAGCCAAACATAGTTGGGGAAACGCTAAGCAAAAAAATCCCATTATAAAGATATTACATTCTAAAACTTTCATGTCAGATACAGTTATAACAATAGGGTTTATCAAGGGTTCATCAGTCACCCCTGACCACCTGGAAGTCTGGAAATGCATAGCATCATGGAGGACTTCTTTTTTGTCAGAGTACTTCTCGTGGCTCTTGAACAGCTCGCCAGCGTCATGGTTCGGTCAAAATGGATAAAGCCACAACGTTATAGTTACGCCTGCGGGAATATTCCGATCTGTCCCCCTGATCTGTCATCTTCGAGGGGCCAACCAGGAAAAAAAATCGATCTTTTTCCCTGTCACCAAGACGAACGGACAGATCGAACAAATTATTTCTGGTCTGTCCCCTGCTGTTCTTTAGGGGGACAAATAGACATAAAAAGTTTCGATCTATTCCCTGTTACCGACGAGGGGACAGATCGGAATATTCCCGCCCATGGGCTTATCATCTAATTTGATGGCATTGCTTCATTCATTCATTGTGGTCGCAAGCCTAGTCCTGGGTTCGATCCCCAGGTCGGGCGAAGTGTTATTGGGTTTTTCCGTGTGGGATTTCTCAGTAGCAACCCGCAGTCTGGATTTGTGCCCGATTGATGGCAATAGGCTCGCCCCCTATTACATGGGACTTAAACATAAGGGCGATATGAGTACTATACACCACTGCCCACCCCTTCGGAGAATACAGGCGTGACGTATTTGATGGTACATTTAATAAAAATGAAACAAAAAATGACTTATAATACATAATATAATTAAAAGATCTTGTCTCAATATCATTTACATACGTAAAAAGTTCTCATACTATTTACAACTCAATTCACAACTCATTTACAATAGTAATAAATCACAAAAATATAAAAAAAAACAATCTGAAATATAGCGGACAGTACAAAATCTCCTCTCCATTTACAAAGAACCTCATTTGATCATATACTACATACAATGTACATTATTTACATATCAATACTGCATTTTGAGTCGTAGACATAGTCAATGAATTCCTTTACTGCGCAAGGGCAAGACACACTGGGACTAAAATTACATACATATTATGTGTACCTTGAATTATACAGGATTACTGGTTATTGGACATCCAGTCGCAGGATTGTAGGACATGCTATCTACTATCTAATAACCAGTGATCGAAAAAAGGTGAGCTAATTTACCTAAACTTCATAGAACAGAGACAAAAAGTGGAGACTTCAAGACAACATTTTTTTTCTAATTTTTAAAATTTACACAAAACCAGCAGACACGTTTTTTATTGTTTTCAAAAAATAAAAGACAATCTCCTTTTTTGAAAACAATAAAAAACCTCTTTTTTGAAAACAATAAAAACGTGTCAACTGGTTTTGTGTAAATTTTGAAAAAAAAACAGGAAACGAATTCAATTGTTTTCTGTATTAATAACATTAATATTAAATGTACTTTAGTGATGTCCCAAAACCAGGAATAATTTTCCCGAAAAAAAATGTTGTCGTAAGGAAGTCTCCACTTTTTGTCTCTGTTCTTTGAAGTTTAGGTAAATTAGCTCACCTTTTTCCGATCACTGCTAATAACCTAGTAATTCTATATGCAAAAGTGAACCATTTTGGAGACATTGTTTCAAAATTGTTAACTGCTCTCTTAAAAATAATAATTGAAAAAATAGTATTTCAAAAATGGTTTAGTTTTGCATGAAGTGTTACAGTGTATTAGATAGAGTAGTCGTTCCCAAAGAGGCATAGACCACGACCCATCTAAAGAAAATTCGAAGCTCGAGACTCCCGTGCCTACATAACGAAAAAAGCAGACAAGGCCATCATCAGTTTCACGGGGCCTACTCCGAAAAACGAACTTCGAAATTTCGGAACGAAACGAAACAAGGACCAACATCATACATTCTTAAGGTGGATCCAGACTGCGAGGCATGCGCCACGAACGGCGCACAACGAATGCCTCGAGGTGAGGCGTGTGTCGAAAAAATATACCAACGTATGCTCGGGTCGAGCCATCGCGTGCGAAGCAAATGCTTCGTTTGTCTGTCTCCATGTTTGTGGCACGCACACGCACGTGCGTAGCACATGCCTCGCCACGAATATGAAGGCACACACATTGCGAGGCATGCGTTTTGCGCCGTTCGCGGCGCATGCCTCGCAATGTCTGGATCCATCTTTACATATACATTATAATATATGTTCAAAGTATTGTCAAACAACGAACCACTAGATGTCAATTCACATTTGAAAAAAAGACAAAATGTCAAATCGTGAAAAACGAATCGATCTTCAGATCCGAAACACTTTCGTGTTTGGAAAACGAGCAATCCGTCAGCTGAAACTTCGTTTTTATGGTAAGTTACGGTTTACTCGCGTGCATTTTTCGGGATTACCCCACTAGTTTCGGACCCAAACAGAGCCTTAAATCATGAGCTGAACACGCGGCGAGGTCGCGAGTCGAACTAGCCGCGTAGCATTTCACTCGCGACGAGAGGGTCGCACTCTGTGTCGGTATTGCGAAAAATGCACGTGAGTAAACTGTAACTATAAGTCGCGCGGAGAAGGTTTGCCGATAGCCTCATGACGTCACGCGTCTATGGTCGGTACGATTAGTAGGTAGGCCAGACGAGCGCGGGACGCGGTCGGTAAAGTGGGAGGGGCAGTCATCGGCAAACCTTCTGCGCGCGACTAGTAGTCATAAACATTAATATGTCTTATGAAAGTTCGTTTTTCGATTTTCGGAGTAGGTCTTCAGGGTCCACCTAATATTCTACTCGGGATCCATACTTTGGGAGAGGCTGAGATAGAGGATAACATGTCCTACAACCCTGGGATCTCGACCAACCAGTAACCAAGCATACATGAGAAACTGGCTGACACATTAACAAAGTAAAATCGTCATTAACAAATCAGCCAGTGAACTACTTTCAGAAAAATTAGACATAATAATTCGTACCATAAGTTGTGCTTGAGTTTTGAGATCATAGTCAATGTTAGACCCAGTAGTGTGGTACCAATCTACACGAATTTGAATCAGAAATGAGATCCATGGATTCATGTACGAAAGACAGGAATATAATAAGGCCATCGCAACCACAGTGGCGTAAAATGGATCGTTGAAAAATGTATTCATGCAATTTTAAAAATTTAGTTTCCGACTTTTATGAAAAAACACATGGCCCAAGGTTTTAGTACAAAATTCATGAAAAAAGTGTCCTGAGTTTACATACACCACCAGAGCGCGCCAAGGCGAACCGCCATATAAACTTAGAAAATACCAACAAATTAATTTAAATCCTATGCCGTCAACACAATGCCATTCGAAGATTCGGCTGCACCCATTGACGTAAATTAGTCTTCTTTTTCGTGCTTTAGTCTACATTCGGTTCAAACATTTTTCAGCGCTGACCCCAGGAGCCCAATTTTCCTAAAAGACATCTTGATAAATCGCAACCCAACCAAGGCTGAACCGTTCATTCAGACAGTTTTCAGCACTTCCAAACTGAATTTCAACAAACCGTTCTACGACAAGATTTTACTTCGACACCATGGAACTCCGACATTACGCTACTCCGACAATTACGGAACTTCGACACCTAATTTGGGGCGCCCCGACACGGATAGGTTAGGTTCGATGGGGATCATCCCCTTCGTGTTAGGTTACTTTAAACCCCAGTGTCGAAGTTATAGGGAATATGCATGTAACTTTTTTTTTCTCTTAATCAATAAAGCACGTTAACATAAACCCAAGAAAAGTATTAAAAGTCAAATGTTACTATTATTTCTTGCTCAAAACAATTATTAAACTTCAACAATTTTCTTCTACAGTTCAAACGTCCTATAATGTCGCGATCATAATGTGACGTCATAATCCAAAATACTGCTTTGTTTACATCTCTTTTTTGGCCACAAATCATATAAATTAAATTATTTCTTGTGCTTTAATCAAGCAGAAATCGCACTTACTAACTTAACCTCAGTGAGAAATCAAACAGTTTGCTAAGAAAAGATTATTTAAAGATTTTCTTCATCTGGATTTTGATTTCACTTCCGGCATTTTCGAAGACGACGCGTTTCGAGATTGCGTTCCGTTCCACGAAAAAAACGTAACATAAAACAATGAATTGTAAAATAAGTAATGAGTTGAAAAATGTAAAGAAAAATGCAATTTGTGTCTTGACTCATAAACAATGTATATCTAAATAATGAAAGAGTTTTGAATTACATGCATATTCTCTATTATGGAACTTCGACACCTAATTTGAGGCATATGTTAGGTTCGATGGGGATCATCCCCTTCGTGTTAGGTTACTTTAAAGCCCAGTGTCGAAGTTCCATAATTGTCTGAGTAGCGTAATGTCGGAGTTCCACAGATTTGTCGAAATTCAGTTCGGTAGTCAGTTTTCAGTTTCAAAAGCTGTCAAATTTTTTGACACAAAAAACAAAAGCAATAATTTTGACAGTTTTTGTGTTCGTTTGCGTTTGGCAACAATTTTGTTAGTCGAATTGGCCCCCAGGGGCCCATTTCTCCTAAAATAAATTGTTGCCAAACGCAATCGAACCACAACCGTCAGTCAGTTTTTGTTTTCGAAAACTTTCAAAATGATTGATTTTGTTTTTTGTGTCAAACAATTTGATAGCTATATTTATGATTAATTACGGTTTACTCACGTGCATTTTTCGGGATTGCCCGACTAGTTTCGGACCCAAACGGAGCCCTTAATCATGAGCTGATCACGCGGCAGTAATATATAATACAAAAATTTGATAGCTTTTGAAATTGAGAACTGTCTGAATGAACGGTTCGGCCTTGGTTCGGTTGTGATTTATCAAGATTTATTTTAGGAGAATTAGACCCCAGGTCCATGTATTTCAACGTCAATGGTTTCCCAGTAGTGTTTTGTCTACTCAATCAACAAATAGTCGCTAATGGTAGTGATATGCCGAAAAAATATACCCATTTCCACGATTATTTTCGTTCGGTGAACATTCCCGGAAATCATTCAATCCAATCATTCCTAGAGAATATTATTTACAATCTTAGATTAATATTCAGTATCATCCCGGGATATTTCTTGCCTTATAATTTCTAGGTACGCCCAAATGGCACCCGTGGTACGCCACTGCATAGCTCAATTTCAGGAATCTTCTTTTGGAGTGTATTAAATAGAATATTTCATAATTATACAAACAATTTCATTACAGTGCGCTCCACACAAAACGTGATTATCAGTCATTAAGAAATTGATTTTAAATCACAGATGTATGTATGCATGGAATAAATAAACGAAATAAAATTATAACCGACGTTTAGAAATAGTCTAATCAGTGTTTTGGGGTGTTAAAACAAAATAAAAACATGTAGAACATCATCCCAACTTTTCGTCATGTACAGATTCGATTAGTTTACAAATAATTTGATAAAGAAAACTCATCGAATTACAGCAATATTGTCCGATTAAGGATCCAACTTTCGACGCTAAATGTGATTAATCGTGAATTGCATTGCCATATTGAAATCTATTACGTACGGCATAGAGTTTACTGTTATTGATTAAAGTTGATGGTTATTTGTTTGTAGCTGTAGTTACCGGCACACGAAGCAAATACAAGGAGTTGGGCTAAGCAACTGTGCACTGTGATACTAGCTAGGTCCTGACGTCATCACAGTGGGCGTGGCCATTGTTAGTCTGTCGGCTCTCGTCCCGTGCAGACTACGTTGGCGTCCCATTTTTGTTATTTGAAATAAAAACTTGAAGTGTTGTGTGTTATAAAGCTATTCGGATAAAAGTTTTAATGCTATGGATGGCATTTTATTACATTTGTGACCCTAGAGGCATCTAGCATAATATGACTAAACCATGTGTTATTTATCTTTTCTTTCAACTACGTAGTAATGTTATCATTAATCACTACAAAACCGATCACAAAGGACGTATTTTTTGCTTAGAACCAAAACAGTGCAGAAATGTGCTCATTGTTGCACTGTTTTACATTAATGCACTGTTTTTTATTTTTTATTTAGATAAATTTACCACAGATGTTTAATGTATCCCACTAAGTTTAATGTAAAATGTATGCAATAGATCAAAAAGATACTGGCTGAAAATAAAAATCAGCTAAATGAAAGAGACTTGGTAAAAAAAAAAAAACAAATGGCGCGCATGTTGTACCATTGTAAAACTTTGGTGCTTCGTATTTAGCAAGAAAAGATTAAAAAAATGTTTTATGGATATTTTCTAACGATAGGTAGATTGGTAGTTGAAAGAAAAGTAGATTACGCACCTTGCTTAAGTGAGTAATTAATGCACTCGTGTTAATTTAGTGCCCTCGCATGCGCTCGGGCACCAACATAACACTCGTGCATTAATAACTCACTTTGCGCTTGGTGCAACAATCTACTATTAATATCCGAAGCTTTTAGTTTTTCTATTCACATCTTTGTATTTGCTCGGTGAGCCTGCAGCTAAAAGTTAATGGCGATCAACAATCTCGAGCAAGTTGCCCATGTGCGGTCAGCCTTCTGGGCTGTCACGAGAATGCGTGTGGCTATTCTGTTCATAGACCATATAGATAGTTCAATCTACGAAGACGCTTAGTGTTCCCTTGTCTAAGTCTGTGTCTTGACACGTGTATGAGACACGGGTTATTTCGTATCCGAAAATACAGTATTTTTTGTCACGACACTAAAGCGCGTTACAAGGCACAAAACTGCATCTACAGACACAATACCCCGTGTGTTGTTGCCCTTAAACCAGGTCTTGTGTATAAACATTAGGAATTAGCATCGAAAGTTCGACCCCAGAAGAGTCGTATAAAATCAAAGGTGACAATCACACTTTTAGCAACTTTTGAGCAAACAAAACATTAAAAAATTACGCAACTCTACCCTTACGGAACATCCAAGCGGAGACGAGACGAGCGGAGCGGAGATGTGTTTTAAAAACCAATAGAATTTCGTTATTCACACATCTCGTCTCCACTCAGCTTAAGTGGATACCACTGAACGGAGATGTATCATATATGTATAGCGCGATGGAAGCGGAGATGTGAGCTGTTCTTCGCTGAGATTCAGCTGGGCTGCGGTACAAAGCGGAAATGTGAGCTTTGCCTCGCAAGCTGACGACGGCGCGCAGCGGAGTCGAGATGTGTGCCGCGTGCAGTGTCAGATCGCACTTAACTGTGCGTTCACATCGCCGCACGCAGCTCAGTTCCGCTCTAGTCAGTGCACATCTCCACCCTAGCCAGCACACATCTCCGCTACAGTCTAGCCAGTACGCATTTCCACACAGTTTCGGTGGATACACCCTAGCTGAAAAACATCTCGTCTCCACTTCGGACATCTCCGCACATCTTCGCTTAGGTGGAGTCCGGGCTTTAATCGAGATTTTTTATCGGTCATGTTTGGTTCTGATATGTCAAACAAGCAATTTATTTTGAATATTTTTGAATGTTCTGCATTGTTAACCCAAAAGTGAAAATCCCACTTGATTCTATACGACTCATATTTGATAGTTTAGCCCTGTCTGTCCTGTACCCTCCGTCTGCACTGCAGCTGTACACGTCCTGCCACTTTGAGCACACTTCACACGCTAGCGTTTGTACTAGTAACACGAACACTATGTCTCTGTTTTATGTACAGTCTACGAGGCCCGTCGCTTCAACGTCACTTTGCCGCGCGCTAACTGCGATATGTATATCCGTACTCGCTCTAGGTTTGTTTTCTTTACCCATATCTGGAACAAATGAACAGGTTTGTTTATATCCGACAAACATGTGGACGATTTTTTAAAAGTTAAATGTAACTATGTTTGGGATCAGGGTAAACATGCAGACAACCAATTATGTTTTTATTGTTACTCTTCATTGTACACAAGAAAATTACAATTTAGCGAAGTCAGTACAAAGGCGAGTTTATCTCAAAAATGAGTTTTCTACTAGCAAACCTTTGAGAGATTGATAATATGGCTGAGGGCAAACTCCAGTGCACAGCTGTCGTATTTATATCTACATACTTATTTATGCTATAAAATTAAATGTAATATACCTAAATAAATACATATACAACAAGATATATTTAAGATATGCTTTGATAAGTTTGCCTCCAGTTACTGCATTTACAATTTTATTCAATTAGAAATAAAAGGTAAAAATTACAATCAAATTACACAGAATGACAAGTTGATATTATAATGTTACTTTTTCTTTCATATTTTTAGCCTTCATTCTGTATTTTTATTTCCAAATTAATACATGGGAATAAAAAAGCTTATAATAAATAGTGTTTTTTTTGTACCGCCCGGCACTGGTTGTACTTTTTTGTTTTTGTTGTTGTTATTATTTTTACAATACAATTAGTTGTTTTTCCTGGTGTACAATATAAATAATTCATGTTGTTGTTATGTTAATGTTAAACTGTTTACAACTCAAGACTTGGAAACCCGAACTTTGAGTGCCGCCAAAAAACATACAACCACCCACCATAATATACAGTTTTAGCATCGTTACGATTTTATTCTGTTTCGATAAAGTATAAGATACTTACCGCCTCATCAGTAATCGCGTGTATATGTCCGGGGAACTTGGGCAGGTCCCGGCCCTCGACCGACACGCTCTGTCCGCGATGGTACCACCGTCGCTCGTACAGCAGCTTGCCGTCCTCCACGCGCGTCTCCGTCGTCTCGCCACTCTCCCGGACTGGTGAGTCACCTGGAGACAACGATAGCATAAGTACAATGGATTGGAAGTTCAGATTGATGCTGACTGCGTTCTTGCTCTGCCTAGCCCAGGGGTCGGCAACCTGCGGCTCGTGAGCCCCATGCGGCTCTTTGGATGTGAAGCTGCGGCTTTTTAATTCCATACGCAAATATTATTTATTTTATTAAAAAAAAACATTTAAAAATCGTTCTGAACCGATTTCGTTAATCGATTAGGCTAGGCACCATTTCTATCGCTCAGCTACTTGTATTCGCTTTTCACCGCATCCCTCACCGTGACACGCGTCGTCACTGTCGTCAGTCCGTCGGAAGCTCTCGAATGACGCCGTCATCGTTAATTTTTTACTTATATGATAAGTGATTATCTAATGATACCGGGAGCCTGCCGTTTTGCCAAAATAATTTTGACAAAATTTCATTACCCAAACGCATTTTAGCAACCTTTTTTATACCAATGCAATATTTGGAATGATTTTAGTACGCACATTTTCATTTGGTCAAATTTTTACTCGGCAGAATATTACCAAGGATCATATCATCAAGGCATTTCGGTAGGCTAGGCCCTAGCCTTTTACCAACTATGTTGGAATTAGTTTCCAGTCTAATCAGATGTAGCTGAATACTAGTATTTTACATGGAGCGACTGCCATCAGAACTCTGCAACCCAATTACTGGGCAATGCCGATATCTTAAAGTTAGACCGGTTGTCAAACTTTCGGGCTTCTGACTACCCGTAACGACTGTCAGGTATTTAAATAACATCCAAATACGTAGTGAATGTAAAAAGCTCAAAATATGCATGAAATCACCCGTCAACGCCTATAGCTATCCAATACTGGACTTGGGCTCAATTTAGCCAAAAAAGGTCGCGAGGATTCCCCGGAAGACGCGCGACCTTTTTTGGCTCGTATTTAGTTTGTACTTTATACAACTGACATAAAGTTCATTATGCTATGTACAATTTCGTCGCTTCCATTCCATTCCGCAGCGGTGTAAATTGAGCCTTAGGCTTCTCCCAAAAACCCAGTATCCCAAACACTAAACTGGACAAGCAGGTTGGTAACCCCAGAACAAAGCATTTCCGTTATTGGTCTTGGGCAGAGATGCGCAAACTTTTTCATCAGGGCAACAGACAAACTGCAAGTAAAACATAAAGGGGCCAGAATTTTTTAAAAACATCCTTTTTTTTTTGCCAAAACTAACATTTTTGGCTCAAATAATTACGACTATTTGTTTTGGGCATACACTCTTGCATGGGTTGGCGGACCGGCTTAAAAACCTTCGCGGGCCGGAGTTTGCCCACTACTAGTCTTGGATATAAAATCTAATCATGTAACATTGGAGATGAAAGTATTGAACAGGTGAATGAGTTTGTTTATTTGGGAAGTATGTTTACAAGAGATGGTAAGATTGATGAAGATGTGGAAAGGAGAGCAAATGCGGGAAATAAAGTGAATGGTGCTATGCATGCCGTTGTGGCTAACCAGTCGATGTCCAAAAAGGCACGGCTGGCTGTCCATAATGGTGTACTGGTACCAACGCTTATGTATGGAAGTGAATGTTGGTCTTGGAAGAAGAGTCATGAAAGTAGAATAAATGCCGTGGAAATGCGTTCCTTGCGAAGTATGTGCGGTGTAACTTTGAATGATAGATTGAGGAATGATGTGATAAGACAAAGTTGCGGTTTAAAAGATGATGTAGTGACAAAAATTGAAAGTGGTATGCTTCGGTGGTTTGGGCATGTTAAAAGATTGAGTGAATGGCGATTAACAAAAGGAATTTATAAGGCGAATGTCAGTGGAAACGCCAGTAGAGGACGCCCTAGAAGGACATACATTGATGTTATTGGTGATGTTCTTCAAAAAGGACAGGTGCGTAGTACTTTCAACCGGCGTGCGTGTATGACAAGATGTATGACCGTGGACGAAGCGAAAGGAGTATGTAAGGATCGTAGCATGTGGCGTTCTACAGTTTCTGTCTACCCCCATGGGAAAAAGGCGTGAGTTTATGTATGTATCATGTAACACTGTGAATTTAATAACATAAAACATTAACATTCTGAAACAAATAGTTATGCATTCAAAATTAAATGAATTAAAACAAATACTTACAACTACTAGAATTCAAGTGCTTCCTAGGTTGCGTGGAGTTATGCGCGGGCGCATGGTGTCGTGGAGGAGGTGAGTGCCGCGATATAGCTCTTAGGTCCGCCTCGATGTCCCGCTCGTCCAGCTGGAACGTGAGTGTGGTGGCGAGGGGCTTCCGCCGCTTCTCCGGCGCAGGCGCAGGTTCGTTTGCCCGCCGTCGAAGTATGCGTTTCATCACTGGTTTCACCTGGGAATTCAGTTGGCTGTAGTTGGCAATATTGCTTTAGAGAGCTTTAGAAATCTAAAGTCCATAGGCAAAGAAAGCTTATTAGTTTTTGATTCTTTAAATTAGTCACGTTGAACCCTTGTCGCACCCGATGGTAAGCACAGACAGGGCCTTAGATGAAGCACACGAATCCAAGAATCAAAGATATAAATGAATCCCTATATCCCTCTGACTCTCACACTGCAGTAAACTGAACGACGTCAAACTTTAATGTGAGGGTGATAACTATAAAGACGTACCGTAAAGATCCTACCACCAAGTTATGTGTGCCATAAGGCATAACCAAGGGATAGATCAATAAGTAAACAAAAGCATTCTAGTTTAATAAAGGGTTATCTTTAAGTCCCATGTAATAGGAGGTGAACCTATTGCCATCAACAGGACACAAATCCCTACCCCGGACTGCTATAGAGAGATTCCACACGAAAAAACCCAAAAACGCTTTGCTCGACCTGGGGATCGAAGATAGGACCTCACGCTCAGCAGTCGCGCTTGCAACCACTAGAGCAATGAGACGGTCCTTTCACTCACTTTCACTGTCACTTTGTACTAACCTCCATAGAATCTCCATTGAGTTCCATACTGTGCCTCTCACTCTCAATCATTTTCCTCTTGTCTTCGAAGTCATTCAGCAAGTTTTCCCTTAACTCTATCTTCTTCTCTTCAAATTCTTTTGCTGCTGCCTTCTTCTCTGCTATATACTCCCTTTCTACTACGTCGTACATGTGTTCTCTGTGAATAAACCAAGTTTAAATTAATATTAATCGTTCGCTGTGCTCGCGACTTCGTCCATCACCCACACTCAATAACGTGATAATTTTTACTCTATGACCTGATCCCCTCTATAACAGATGTGGCTGCCAAATTTTAACTGGATCTGTCTAGTAGAACTGACGTCAATCTCAAACATACAAACGGACAAATAGACAACAATTTTAAAAACTACATTTTTGACATGGTTAAATTCATGTTTTTGTTTAAGGTGAAACAGTGTTGGGCGGTTGACATCCACTATTTGAAAAGGAAGGTATAAGTTCCTAACGGGAGGTCCTATACAAAACGAAAGCAGCTTTTGAATTAGAAAATTGCTCCATAAACGAATTTCACAGGATAATTTCCACTCTCCCTTCCCGCACCAGACGCATAGGGCGCCGGACGGCGCGCGACGACCTCCGTAGTTTGTGGATTAGGGGTCCCGTCGCCCGATGACCAGTAACAGCCATGTTCCGTGCCTCTCAGGAGGAAAAAAAGGAGTCTACACATACTAAATGCGGCACTAATCATGTCAATCACATTTTGAATTTTAACCAATGAAATTGCTTTTATACCAGCGATGGTGTGGCACCATAAGTTCTCTAGATCCCACTCCACGAAGCTTTATCGAGCACAAACATTTTCTCTAACCAAAAATCCTAATAACACTGTTAACTAAAAAACCGATTATTGTTAAAACCATACCTATATATTTTATTTATCCTGAGCCTCTCGTGCAGTTGGTGTTCTAGCCTCTTAACCCTCCTGAGGAACTCTGGGTGTATGCCGTCTTCTAGCTGCTGCAACTGTTTCTTCAGGTTCGCTAATTTGTCCTGGTATAGCCTGGAAGTTTCAATTACAAATGTAAAACTCTAAAATATTCACAACTCGATTTAAAAAATTTGGGTAAGTCAGTTTGTTAGTAGGCTAATTCACGTTTTTTTTTAAGAAGCAGGCCTCCTGGTCCTCTTTTACAGATTTCTGTAATCATACAGTCAGCATCAAATATACTGGGACGAACAGACTGTTCAAAATGATCTGAACAACTAAGAAAACTATATCTCAGTAATACAAGGGCTGTTTCAGAATGCACAGTACACAGCCACTGTCATCCTGACAAGAATATTATCTCATTGAATTAAGTTTAATTTTTTCAAAGTAAAATATTATTGTCTCTTCGGAGGGTAAGCCTGGTGATCTGTAATACAGGTTTTACCTACAGCAGACACCAGTCTCTATTGAATTTGCTTTACTTGCTTATACTCTGTATTGTGATGATGAGAAAATAAATATATTGATTGATTGATTGATTTCTTTAGTTGTTTAGGTAATTGTGAACAGTCTCTTCGTCCTGATATACAGGGTGAAATTGTAAACTATCGACAAACCGAAATGGGAGATTGTACTCATCACTATGAACAACTTTTACTATGGGACGAAACCTGAAATCGCGAAAAAAAACTGCTCTTCCCTACATTTTGAGAGTTATGCGAACATAAATGTAGGGAACGGCAGATTTCGGTTTGTCGAGTGTTTACAATTTCACCCTGTATATGATGCAGACAGTACAGTTGGTGGACCGTGGTAAAAGGAAAACCAAACATTATGACAGTTTTTATAAACAAAAACAGTACTATTAAAGAAATCTCCAGGATTCATGAACGTTTACTGCTTCAAAAAAATACCTGAATTAGTGTACAGTTACGAGTATCGTAAACAATACAAGATACCAAACCAAATTGATCTGGCTTATCAAAAAGTATGGTATAAGCAGAGTAGTTTGATAACTAGCACTATCTCCTCTTCCCCATCCTAAGGTTGATGGAAGACACTGTAGTCTGCGGTAAGACCACCCATTTTATTTTATTTATAATAATGTTTTTTAAGTAATTATTATAAATTGTACAATAATGAATAAAGAGTGCTGTACACTCTCACGTGTATCCAAATTCGTGTAATTCCTTCAAACATCGTGGTGTACTGGTGACACATATTGACCTTGCAAGGATTTATTTTAGTTTCAACAATAATATACATGAAATTTTAAAAAAAAACGTTTTTTTTTATTTTAGTGCCCTGAGTTAACTGACTGCGTGATACAGCGCTAACTTGGGCTCTAGTTATCTCGTCAGGGTTTCATTAATTTATGCATGACACTAAAATATTCTATCACATCAATAATTATTTTGCAATGTTTTTTCTGCTTATTTTTTAATCACTAATGTGGTTTTAAGGAATTACCCAAGTTCAGAAACAGCCTAAATACACTTTATTGTGCAATTTCTAATAATTCCCTGTATAAAAAAATAATGATATTATGATAATCAATTCCCTGACGGATTCTACTTACTGTTCCTTAACTTCAAGTGGCTCATCATTGTTGGGTATATCTGTCTCACTGGCCTCTTCCGTATCTGTAACAAATAGACAAACAATTTTGAAAAACTGATATATCATTTTAAACCAACATCAAAAAGGAGGCACTTCTCAATTCGGATGTTTTTTTTTTTTTTTTAATGTATTTTCGGGCATTTCTCCGTCGTATATAGACGGATTTGCAAAATTATTTTTTTGTTTGAAAGAGTATTTTCTCGAGGTGGTCCAATTTAAATTTGGTGAAGATCTGATGAAGACCCTCGGAGAATGACAATGGAACTCTTCAATGGATAACAGCAAATTACCTGGGATTGCTGTAGTTGCATGTTTGTGTATTGTTTATGCCACTATAGAAAAATAAAATAACTTTAAAAAAAAGCAAAAATCGACTTCAAAAAAAACTAAAAAGAGTAAAATAATTACCATATTATAAAACACACACAGCATGAGCTATTTTCGTATAACTCGTGCTGACACGAGAGAAGAAGAAGATTATAAAAGTAGGTAACAGTTTCAGAAGTCTGTGCAATTTTACACTGAACTAAATTGAAGGCACCAACTTCTGAAACACGAGTTATACGAAAATAGCTTGTGCTGTGTGCGTTTTATAACATGGTAATTATTTTACTCTTTTTACTTTTTTTTAATGTTATTTTATTAAAATACATCATACATAGGGGTTTTTTTTTCTAAAAATTTTTGTATTTATTATGTTGTGGTCCACAACATTTTTGACTACATGTTTGGTGCCGTGGCTAAGCGATTGGCTTCTACACTACAGGTTGTGGGTTCGATTCCCACACGGAACAAAAATTTGTATGGCCTACAGATAAGATAGTTGTTTCGGGCCTGGGCGTTTGTGTATGTGAGATTTATGTCTGTAAACCCACGTTACAGGAGAAATCCTAGTGTGGGGCAATGTTTTTTCTAAGTAAAAATAAAAAAAAAAGCATTGTACAGTGTGAGTATCCACAAAGTGCACATATGAAATTGGGTGGACTACCACAAATTTTTCAATTGAAAAAATAATAAAATAAAAAGGTTTTTTTTCTTGTTTTACTATTACCCAGAAAAAAAGGTTTTTTTTTAAGATAAATGAAATCATTTTTGCCATTTTTCAGACACAATTATGGTGCCAGGTCGTCCTCCCATGGACTCACAATAAAAGTATGTGTGGTAGAACTATGGATTGGCAATCCAAGAAGAATGGTAACATCACAGCAGTCAGTGAACACTGGTTGAGAACATAAAAATACCAACAAATACCAGTTAGGTAAATGACTTGTTAAGATGTAGAAGTGTAGATGATGATGCTAATAAAATTCTCCCTGACTTCTGACATTCTGAGGTACTTACTTAATTCTAGAATGCCATAGTAATATGTATGGGACCAGTGTACAACATAAATATAATTGTTGTGTCTTATCAAATTCACAAGAAAGAGCCATGATTCAAAATTATCCAACTAACCAATAGATATGAAGCTTGTATTTTCAAAAAGAGCAATTACCGCTTATTACAAAAGATGGTTTATTTTAACCAAAACTGATGTAAAACCAGATTTAAAATCTACCCATCAATTTCTGATGTCATATAACAAAAAGAGATGTAACAGCTATTTTATAACTTGGATTATTCTTTCAGGAGTTTAATATGTGATTAAAATAATTAATTAGTTAATTCAGAGGACATATATTTGGCAGGACATGAAGGAAACGGGAGTGAATGATGAGGTGACAGCTGATGATGTTTTTTTTTATTTATATCACACTTTTTATCTGTTGTGTCTTTTTGCGCTGTGTCCAAATAAATTTAATGATTCTTTATCTTTATGATGGGGAAGAATGGAAGAAAAACATATTACGCCAACCTCAAGTAACTTAGGAACAGGGCAGGAAGATGTTGAGTTAATTTAGAGGTTTTTGTTTAACCAGTAAAGTATATGTGTATAGTGAAAGGGTATACCTTCGAAAAAACAATGTCCATGAAATGTTATTTTGTAGCATTGAGTACCGTTAACATCATTACTTTTTTTAATGTGTTTCTATCGATTTGTGTTATGAAAGGTTTAACATGGCATTTAGCAATTACAAAATAGATTATAGATAATAAAATATGTTAAATATTGAACATTGTAGAATGTGAGTAGCTATAACGCCTATAACAGGTGGGCAAGTTCAACAAACAGCTGAAAAATTAAGATTATACTATGAATATTCAGGAATTGATAGTTTTAAAAACCAGATATGTTACAAAGGTGTTTTATAAAAGGGATAAAGTATGTTTCCAATGAATAATATTGGAAGTTAACATAATTTCTATGTCACATGTGACTGAATGTTGGACCACGAAAGTTGGTCACTTGCAAATATTTATACAAATGAGATTTTTTATGGAGAAAGTGACATCAAAAAGAACCAATTACGTCACCAAACAGGTTGGTAAAAAATAGGCGGGAATGATACAGTATGGTCAACATTGTATACAAATAACCTTGTTGTAATTACATAACCAATGTTTACATGTCACCTACGAGTCTACAAGGAAACATATATGAAGTTATACTGAAGTTTCTTGAAATAAGATACCAAAACAGGGTTATACAAAGATCGTAAACAAAACATACCTTCGTCACTGTCCTCGACTGGCGGTGCTGGTGGTAGCGTGTCGTCTCTATCCCTGTATTCATCCAGGTCGTCGTACCCGTCGTCCTCGAAGTCATACTCGTCCCCGGGGCCCGAATATGATCCTTGGCAAGACATAGTAGAGGCGACGCGTAATAGTTGCATACAGATTGGATGCGATCACCGTCTCAGAAACAAACTCTGACAACGAGTAACACCGATAATGACACGAGCAACAAATAGCAATTACCAGTTATGTCACTCATATAAAGAATTAAACATAAATTCCACTTCGATGAAAAAATGAAATTGGAGCAAATTGAAGCTGTTTTACGTCAAACTGGACAAAAAGCATCATGCTACCCCTCCAAAACATATAAATCAACAAAAAAATGATGTGGCGCTAGTGAGATATAAATGATCGTAAGAGTAAAAGAGAGATCCGATAATTTTGCTCTTCGTAGATTAGAAATCGGTACTACAGGATTATAACCATAAATAATAGAGCTATTTCTTGAATAATCGACTAACAAACTGATAAAATAATCGAGAAGAAATAGTTTTGTAACTTTTAAATCGAATAAATAACTAGTTAAAACAAAAATATTCATTCAGCGCAGTAACAATCCAATCGATATCAATCAAAATCAATTCTGAATTTCTTCTGGACCAAAATTGTGGAGCTTTTCGTGGAGCAGCGGATATGAGGCATGGCGTGATCATGTGTGACGTCCTTAGAGCATATAGTGACGTTATAGGTTGTGGATCATTTATCTTAGACGCTGCAGGTAATTGGCTTAAGATGGTGTTATGGTGCTCCCACACTGCTGTTAACAATGTTTACAAACATTAGTTAACATTTTATAAAGAAACATAAATAAAAAAAATCTATTAAAATATTATCTAAAATCTATTAATAGGTAGATTACGTTTATTATTATCCGATATTTTTATCTTTTTCTTACATTTTTAGTCAATGTATTAATGTTAGAAAATGTTTGTAAACATTTTTAACACCAGTGTGGGAGCACCATTACGTGGAGCAGCGGATGTGAGGCATGATCATGTGTGACGTCATAGGTTGTGGATCATTTATCTTAGACGCTGCGGGTAATCGGCTTTAAGATGGTGTGACGTTGTAGTCGCTAGGGTCAGCGTCATTCATTATACAAATCTTATAAAAATGCCTTTCAAACAATAATTACGCTACGTGACCAGTATCAGTGGCACTCCGCAATTTAAGTATGAATACATACCTAGGCGTGGCTTTGCCTCTGGACTCTGCAGTGAAACACAAAAAAGAACAAACTGGTCCCCACCAGTGACCAACCCGAAATATAATAAGAGCGCAAACGCACAACGAAATGGGAGCACTTTCGTGTAACACCAAAGCTTAACTTAACTCGCACGAAGCTCATTTTTCTAGATATTAGTTCGGGAATAAAGCTTTTATACTTAACCCTATTTATTCCTCCGTGATATTGATAAGCAGGCAAGAAAAAAACTTAAATTCCGCGAACTCGGATGTAAGATGAGGCGATGCAAAGTTTACATTGTAAGTATTTGAATTGAAAATTTCGTGTTGCGGTGAAGAATGGTCACAAATCACCAATCAGCAAAGGGTCAACACGACAATCAATGATTACCATGGAATAGAATCGAGGCATGTACAGACACCAGGGGGCTTACCATGACGTCTTAAGAAAACGTTCAAATGCCAGCCAGTCAATATCCGTTCAAAAGCAGGCCTGCTTCTGAATCGCTAAAAATCGTACTATGACAGTACAAAAGGTGAACGACTATTCAACCAAGTTGAACGGATAAACTTGTTCATGGTACGAAAAGTCTATACAAAAAAAACAGGTGAATGGATTTCGTAAACGTCAACTTAGCAGGCCTGCCGCAGGCCTGCTCTAACGATGTCATAGTACAAAAAAGCAGGGCAGTTCAACTTCCAGGCAACTTCTGCCCTGCTTTAAGAGGTCATGGTAAGCCCCCAGCACGTAAAGCTACTACAATCTGTCAAATGTCTTTAATACATTTTCATCTTTATCGCAAAATAATTAGGTTCAAGGTTGATTGGGAAAATTTGACAGTTTCGGGTAGCTTGATGTGCTGGCGTCTGTACATGCCTGGAATTGACTTCTAAGTACAGATGCCAGCAGGTCAAGCTACCCAAAACTGTAAAATTTTCCCAATCAATCGTGAACCTAATCTCTAAAAATCTAAAAAATCTACGTTGTTTAGATAACTGGTATTGAATAGAGTCGGTTTTATAGTGAAATGGAAAAAAAAATATGTTTAACATTTACGCCGCCTTACATTGGAATGGTGATAGACAACTGAGCCTGAGCATAGCGAATGCCTTGAATAGATTCAGTGAATACTTTTTATTTTTTGGGTCTCTGTTTTAACCGCTAGCGGCCCGACCGACAAACCGGTTAGTCAGTGCCATTGTTTACCTTTTGTGTCTATAATTACAGTACTTGAGACTTTGAAAAGCCAACATTCATATCAACCCGTAAATCACTGGGCTTGTCTAGTATTATCACTACGTTGTACGGTCTTTAAGCTCCGGCTTGGCAGTTGGATTGATGGTCGCAGTTTGTTTGAGTATGCTTCACCCCATTTTCTTGACCTAATCCTATAATCGCCTTTTATGATATCCATAAATGGGGAAGGGAATCACAGAAAAGCTTAAAATAAATCAACAGTAAAATCGACTAATATAATTTACTAAAACATTGACATTCCGTATTCGTTTAAACAGCGGGTTTAAAAAATATCAATTTGTCTATTGTTATGATTTGACGTCATACGAAGGTGGACGTCATCTTGAATGAAAAATTCTTATTTTATTATTTATTTTGCTAAATTAAACACGTAACGCGGAGCTATATTCAGTGCTTAAAGATTAAATTAATCAACCTTGCCTGTGATGTATACAATCAATACCAGTTCTGTGTGTTTGTAGCAAGTGAAGGTGACGCTATAAGCTATTGTGTCGGTGATGTAATTTAGGTGATTGGGTGGCTTCCTAGTCCTAAGTACTACAATGGAAGAGTCCTCATTCACGATCCCGGCCGACGACAATGGTGATACTGAGCTCGACCCTAGAATACAGGTCAGTGAGTGAAAAATAATGTACTGAATAACTGTTAAGGTAGGCCCTTGTAACTGCAAAGATGAGTGTCAACTTTGTAGATTATTTCGCCAACGAGCACAATGGATACGATATATTATATCAAAACATGAAATACGGACTCATTGCCAGCAAAGAGCTCTCAGAGTACCTTAGGGAAAGGTCGAATATAGAGGAGACTAATTCGAAATCCTTAGCTAAATTAGCGAAACAAGCTAATAGTAACTGCGCGCAGGGCACGTTCGCACCCTTTTGGGGCGTATTGAAATGTTCCGCCGAGAAACTGTCGAATTTACATCAACACATGTTCCAAAAACTGAGTGAACTGGTTAAAGATGTAGCTAGGTATGCAGAAGAGCTTCATAAAAAACATAAGGCTGTCAAAGACTCTGAATCTAACACATTAGAAGTAGTGCTGTTAATACAGAACACTAAACAAGCACTACAAAAGGCTAAAGATGTGTACACAAGTAAGTCAGCTGAACTAGAGAAGCTGCGAAAGGATAATGCATCCGCTAAAGATATTGAGAAGGCTGAGGTTAAGATTAAGAAGCTCCATGAAGATTATAAACAATTAGCTGAGAAGTACAACTTGGTAAAACAAGACTTTGAAAAGAAAATGACGCAAACATGCAAACACTTTCAAGATGTTGAGGAAGCTCATCTGAAACAAATGAAACAGTTTGTTAACTCATATGCTGACATTATTCAGAACAATCATGACCTCATGGGGCAAGTACATAGAGATTTCAAACACCAATGCCTGGAATTAACAGCTGAAAAACTGCTTGAACAGTTTCTGATAGAGAAATATAACGCAATAGAGAAGGCAGTTCTAGTTGAGTTACCTCTTTCTTTACCTAAACCAGGATCAGCTAACAACTCAATATCTGAAGCTGATCAGATATCAACTGTCTCAAATGGATCACACAAACCTGTACAGCCGGCCAAGGCACCAAAGAAGGAGCCTTCATTTGCAACAAAGACTTCCAGGAGAACTACCTCACTTTTGAATTTGTTTACGCCAAATTTCCAAAGCAAGGAGGAGCCAAGTGGAAGCATTGAGGGGGCGGCGCCATGCTCAGCGCCATCCAGCCCCAGTGGAACACCAGCTACCCCAGTAGCACCTGACAAAGATGACAATATGGGACGCACTACACTCAGAGAATCTAAATGGTTCTTGCGTAGTAGAAGAACTAAGCCTAAGCTGAAAAAACCCAAAAAGAAGAAAGATGAGATTTCAGAAAACTCAAATGCTGGTGAAAAGTCTGATTTAGAGGAGAAGGAAGAAGAAGTACCTACAAAAGAAGATTTTATGAATTCCCCAGAAGTTGATGATGAAGGCTATTGCATTAGACCAAAAGATGAGAAAGGTAGTGTGTACTCCTCAACAGATTCAGATTCTGAGGAGGAAAGAGAACAGAAGATACATGTGGAGATAAAACCCATAAGCAATGGTTGTAATCCCATATCAGCTAGTGTGGATGAGCTTAGAGCCACAGTTGAAAATATATCTCTGTACAAAATTGGCACCACAGCCAGGCGCGGCTCGAACGCCAACACGAGCAAAGCAAGCAGTGACTTATTAGACTTGAACTTCTTTCAAAGTCCCACTGTCAGTAACCCCGCGTCACCACATGGCAATGCCTCCAATCCCTACGCTCCTCTGCAAGGCAATCAGACACATTTACTCGAAAGTCCCACTCCTGTTTCTAATGCCGATGTAGGCGATCTTTTTTCTGAAGTTGGTGAGATGGGCCAGTCAACCGTACGAACTTCTACCCCTACGATCTCTTCTATCTCGCTTCCTCGCCCGCCATCGAGGCGATCTGAAGGTGACTTCCGTACCGCCGGCTCCTCGGGGTCGCGCGGTCCTTCGCCGCTAACAATAGGTATGGCGGATACTATACCGTTAGCTGTCGCGTTCCACGAGATTATTCACTCGTATTTCCGCGGTACGGAAGAGTCGAAGTGCCAAGTTAAAATGTCAGGAGACATGATGCTCTCCTTTCCCACCGGTATAGTTGGCGTATTAGCTAACAATCCGAACCCCGCTAAATTGTGTTTCAAACTGAAAAACATACATAGATTGGACAATGTCCTACCGAATAAGCAATTGATTAGTATCAATACAATGATGTCTACGCGCGATAACACGGTCGTCGAATTCAATATGCCTGCTTTAACATCTCTTCTTAAACGGCAATCGGAGAAGAATCCAACAGCGCAGTACTTCAACGTAGACATACTTAAGTACCAAGTAAGACCTAAAGGCGGCGCCGCGTCTTGTCCTTTGCAAATGGTATCTTATTGGAAGTGCGAGCAGGACCACACTGACTTGAAAGTCGATTATAAGTATAATCTGCATGCTATGAGTCCACCGTCTCCTCTCCTGAACGTATCTGTGTGCGTGCCCATGAACGGCGCAGTTAAGAACGTGATCGCAATGCCGAAGAACGCGTGGAGCGGCGAGAACGAGCAGGCTATGTGGCGATTCACGGAGCTGTCGCAGCACTCGGAGGATAGGGGCGTGGGCTCGTTAAAAGCGCGCTTCGAGCTGGCTAAAGGTCCGTCGAGCAAATCGACTATTTCGGCCCAATTCAACTGCGAGGGCGCCACCCTCTCCGGCATTGAGTTCGAACTAATAGGCAGCGGTTACCGCCTGTCCCTCGTAAAACGGCGTTTCGTCTCCGGCAAATACATTTGTGATAGTGATTTGAACTGATTGGTCCAAAACACTTATGATTACACATGTTTGTATATAGATCTTGTTGTCGTATATTCAGAGTGTGTATGGGATGCGTAGGTTTCTATACTACATGTTTCTTATGTGTATATGTTTTGGTACCTTATAGGACTGTTTCCTGTCCACAAAAAAAATAATTTACAATAATGTATCACAACATTGTTTGTCAATTTTCGAGTTAAATTGTTAGTTATTAATTTGGAAATTGTATTACTTATTGATTAGGGATATGTTTCACATCTACTAACTTATTTTTCAGAATAGTTAATGTGCCATTTTATACTGTATTTTGTAAATTTACACGAGTACTTGACTGTTGCACTAGTACACTCAAATACATGATAGACACAATCTTTTTGTTCACATTTCTATTAAGTGGGTACTCAGCCTATTTTTTTTTATAAAAGATGCATCACATTTTATTGATTGGAAATATTAGATCTTAATTATGGTCATCATACTACTTAAATGTCTATTTTTTTGAGGAATTATCAATATTTTTCAATATTATTTTAGTTTTTTACCTACTTACTGCTGAGCAGTTTTTTTTTTTAGTTGTATTACCCATGGATATAAAAGCTTTAAAGCAATAATATATCACATAACTTGGATGTGTTGTATATATGAAATTATCACTTAAAATAATATTTTGAATTATTCTGAGGTCAATAAAGTTAACAAGCAATTGTGTATTTTTTAAAAAGATTAAAGTATATTTTGTTTGTACGATTGTGTTTTTAGATAATATCTGTTATATTTTTATGGAGGCCTAAGTAATGCCACAAAAGATAAATATGAAAAGGCCACAAATCACTATTATATAAATAATAATAATCTTAATTGTTTCATTTATGTGAGGTTTGACATTAATGTTCATAATCAATCATTACTTAATACCTAATATGTATTTGAACTCTCTCAACTATTTATTACTTGAAATGATTTAATTTAGAAAATGGGTAAAAATGTGCAGTAATTTTCTTAATATTTTTTTTCTTAATTTTAACTGTTGTCCGTTACTGCCAGCATCAATTTTATTCTTAAAATCATTGCCTTTATATTTTTTTGTAGAACCATCATCAGACCTTAATATTTTTTTTACAAAACAGGAAAAAAACTTATTTTCTTTTTTTTCTCAATGCACTTTTTTCTTCCTAACTAGTGTATTTCACTAAATGATAGGCCAGAGAAGTGATCCCTAACATTTTTAAATCAAAAAGCATAAATACTTGAGTTTTAATATTTTTTAGGTCAAACCTCACATAAAAAGACCTTATTCATTGATAAATGTAACTTGTTCATTATGGATATTACATTATTGTTGCAAGTAAGATTCATTGAATCTCTGAAGTAGCATATTCTATTGTCATTGTTTTTTTATTATAATTTTCAACATAGAATTACTCTCATGTTGATGTTGTATTTTTGTAGTCAGCATTTAGATTTTGAACACCGAAGAAGTTTTTTTTGTTGTTATAAAATTATTATTTTTTATCTTTGCGATACTATAATGAGAGGTATCTTATCATATAATTTTAACTCATTTATATGTAATCTCATATTGTAGTTTTATATGAAAATCCTTTAAATATCCCAGCGGCCTAATATGAGTTACGAAAATAGCTAAGTACTAACTTTACCAAAAGTTGAGTGTTCATAAAAATACAATTTATTATTAAATAAAGGTCAAACCACATAATAGTACCTACAACTGAACCATTCCATTAATATATTATATCTCATAATTAAGTATTATTTTATTAATATGAATCACAAATTATAATTTTTACACATAAAGGTGCGTAGATTCGGCTGATTTTTAATTTGAAAACGTATTAAAAAATCTCTTTTTTTATAAAAATTAGTAAAAAAAGTTTTGCTAAATGCGTAATAAAATATTTTTGTATCGTAAAATTTATCGCATGTATGATTCTAATTATAATGTAACTATTATGTTAATTTTAAATAAAATGTAATTTTAGCATTTATTTAGTTATTTTATTAGTGTTACCAACATGATAGTAATAATAAAAATGGGCGTAAACTATGTAAGTAATACTTTTTAGTTCGCTTTTGTTTCGTAGGGACAGGAAACGTTCGTCGTATAAGGTACGGTTAGATAAAGTGCGATATTGTGTCTTTTATCTAGACATTAGCGATAAATGTTAGTTTAGTGATAAAAACTGATGAACCTATAGTTATGTCTCGGATGTTTCCCGTCTCTACATGTTGCTTGCTCTTGCCATTCGTTTGGGAGTACGATGTTCGTGTGCCGTGCGATTGTCTAAAGTTCTTCAAACATTTTCAGGTGGAGCTGGAGAAACTGAATGCTGCTACAGATGAAATCAATAAGCTGGAACTAGAACTAGATGTGAGTGATTTTTTACTTTTTACTTAAGTGTAGGACTGAGCTAGAAGACGAGTCCAACGGCTAGGATAGGCTAATTCGGGTATTTTTTGAAGCATTAATTAAACACGCAGGAAGTGTGCAGGTTTTTTAAATTTCGTTTAGAAAAACTGACAAATGGTTTGACAACAATAACATAACCTAACATTTTGTCAATTTTCGTAAATGAAAACTGTACTTACGATTAAAGAAACCTGCAAGCTTCATGCACGTTTCCTACTTCAAAAAAATACCTGTATTTTAGCCTACTGATCTAAATGTCGCCAAAGATCTATTTACACACACGTATGTAGCGAATTAAGTTGCTGATTCGGTGCATTTAATTTAACAAATACTGTGCTTACCAACATTCGTCCAAATGAGGTTTTCTACTTAACTCGCCTAATCGTTATAATAACTCGCTACTTTTGTGTGTGAAAATCGAGCTTAACACGTTCAATGCCGGGTGCTCTCCTGGAGGGCTCATTTTAAATGTAGGTTTTTCTTATAAAATACACCGTCATAAAACAAGCAACAAGACCCGCTGAAAATACTATTTTACTAAGTAGTGCGTGTTTTACGATACGGTTTTAACCTAATGCCAGGAACCCTCCTCGAGGGTTCACTCTTAGCGCAAACGTAATGCTGAGGACCTGGAAGGTCCACTAGCAATATGGCGGCATGGCGTATGAAAGAAAGAGAGAAAGATCATTTATTTTGCAAATATGGGTACAAAATGGAGTTACAGATGGGAAATGAGCTCTATGAAAAGTGCGGTGAACTCGAATGTGTTAATTGCGCAAAAGTGTTTAGTTTAATTAGTCTAAACGAATAGTGTGCATGCAACACATCACATTAAAAATAAAATTGCGCTAATAACTTTGCATTTAACACAATAAAATGAATTTGAAAGGCTTGTGACGATACTTTTTTCGTCGTAAAACTAATTCATGAGGCTTGAAATATTTACATAGTTTTTTCCTAACTAGGGCAATTACTACGAAGTATAGTTGACCCACTGGCAATTTTATATTTAAATATCACGAAGCGGGCTCTGTTAGTGGTATAGTCGTAAACAAACTAAACGAAAAAATGGGGTGTTTTTTTTAAATTACTGTTTTACCGTCTAGACTCGTGTCGCTTGACAGCAGAAATACGCGGTCAAATAGATCCCTCCACAGTCACAAAGATTTGAACTGACCCACCTTGAAGATAAAGGTAAGGGGAATGGTTAGAATGTTTATAGGAAAGACAATTTTCGCAAGTAGAAATAAATCTAGCTACATCTCTAAACATGACAGACAAGAAAAAACGAAGAGAGAGCTTTTTGTAGGTCTTAAAGATGCCTAAATGAGGATAATCACCGTCACTATGATGAGAATGAATAAGAGCTAGTTTCTCGTCAGGAGGAGGAACTTCCTTCCAAGCGAAGTCTTCACTAAGTGAATTAGAAGAGTCAGAATAGCGATACATTTTGCCTTCCTCCAACGTATAATTGGGGTAAGCATCAGGGTCATCTCAACAACCTGACAAAAGTCTATAAAATTTCTCCAATTGAGGGGAAATTTCGACAGCGATAGCCTCTTGTGGGGAAGTATCGCTAGCGATAGGTTCGACAGAACCCAAATTAGCTGTGTCAGGATGCTTACAGCGTGATAAGAAATCGGGAACAAGATTATCTTTGCCTTTCTTGTGTTTCAACACAAAATTAAAGCAAGAAAGACGAATTGTCCTACGAGGTAATCTCCCTAAGAGATTAGAACGATTTAAAAACCACTTTAAGACTGAGTGATCAGTATAGACAGTGAAAGGGAGATCGAAGTTAGGACATGCTAGAATCGGAGTAGATACTAAGCATGCTTTCAACTTTGTAAAAAGGCTCCTAAATTCGTTTGTAACGAAGATGCTGATATGGCTTGTGTGTGTGGCCATCGGCATATTGTAATTTTACTTTTTACCTACAATTCTTACAACTTTCTACAAAACTTTATAGTATTCCAACTTGGCAAGCCTGGTCCTATTTCCGTCTGACCCGTTAAACTATTTCTGTGGACTCATTTTAGCGTAGTACGAAAAGTTGAGATATGCATTGTCGGAAGTCTGAATCAAGAAAATGCAATCGTAATGTTCTCGAACACTCATTGAGTCATCAGAGGCATGAATATTTAATTATCACTTTGTGTAAAGAGAGGCTTCCGCGTGCGTATCTTTATTAGCTAGTATGAGGAAATATTCTCTGCTTATTTCATAATTCCCTCGACATTGTAATGGGACTGTCGTTCCTTGTTAGCTGTTATTAATGTGAGTAGAAAGTGCTTTCCATGACGATTCATATGAGCTCAAACACGATAGACCTATAACTGGTCATTGAGGAGTGATCATGCAGAGTTTCCGATTGCCACCCTGAGCAACCTTCTAAATCCTATTTGTCGTGGCAAGTCATGAGGCTAAATAAATGTGGTTGCCTGATTATTAGTACTAGCTATCTTAGAGTAGTGTTTACAACCTTCCGATCCAAACACTCAATCGGGTAGGCTCAGTGGTACCATAATATTGGATTGTCACTAAGATTGCATATATGTTAGAAATTTCAAGTGTATCGGAAAAGCAATTGTTTGGCTGATATCCCTACACTAACTGTGAAAGAAGCTAATCATATTGAAACGGCTCAACCTATTTCCATCAAACATAATTTATAACCATCCTGATAACACAAGCTTTCAAACAAAAAAAAAACCGTAATGAAGTCGGTTCATCCGTTTGGGCGCTACGATGCCACAGACAGACAGACCGACGCCGACGGCACAGTAGACATACATAGTAAGCTAAAGCAGTACCTCAACTTACTAAAATCTCATGAATTGAGACACGCTCTCACACTCACACAGACACGCTCTGTATACTGAGTAGTTTTTTGTTTTTGTATGGAACTGTATCCCGAAAATACCTTATTTGTCTTGTTGCAGTGCGTGTCTGTGTGAGTGTGTCAAATCGGACGATTGTAGGTAGTTGAAGTACTGCTTTAGCTTATATGTCTACTGTGCCGACGGACAGACATAAGCCTGAAACTTATAACAGCCCTTTTTTTCGTCGGGGGTTAAAAACGTATTCTTTGAAATAAACATATTTCCTTAAACAACATTTTTTTGCATTATTATTTTCGGTAAAGGAATATTGTATTACTTCTTTGACTTAACACAAAATTACGAACGATAGAGCCATATGAAGTCTATAATACCCCTAGTACGAGTTTACAAATTACGAAAACAGCAATCGTTTTTTGTGAGCTCGGTAAACTGAATAATATTTGTTTTTGTTTTAGCGGGTGTGTAAGAGAGATTTCGTATTGGAAAAAAAAAACAATAAATACCAGGTGTAAGGGACGGTGTACCGAAAACTGAAACAGTGTCAGCCTATTATCATATATTATTCTGAATTGAAAATAAGTGGAAATTTTGCTCAGAATTTTTCGACTTTTCCGATTTTTCTTTTCACAAATTTTACATTTCTCTGCTGTAAAATAAGCAATCTTATTAGGACACATAGCACGTTGCAAAAATAAAATGTATTTTTTTATAAATTGGAAAATTCGAAAGATTTCGTTGATATTTTCCACGGATTTTCAATTTAAAATAATGAACTAAATTCCTTGTGTCAATTTTTGGTAACCTGTCCTTTACACCCAGTTTATTTACCTGCCAAAACGCTTATTGAAATACAATAAAATATTGGCAAATTAGCAATTTTCAGTAAATTCGGAAAATTCCGAGAAAACAAAAAACACTTATTTTCGATTCAGAATAATGGGCTGAATTCACTGTTTCAGTTTTCGGTACCTACACCGTCCCTTACACCTAGTATATTATTCAGTTTAGCGAGCTCACGAAAACTTTCCGTTTTCGTAGTTTGCAACCTCGTACTATGTACTACGGGTACTGTAAGCGGTTCCCTAAACTTTTCCGTAAGCTTGTGTCGTAATCGGATTATATGTACAAACTATGATAGATACTCTGGAAAGCTTTAACTAACTTTAAACAAAGGTGGTTATTATTAGGCTTATTAGTACTTTTAGCGGTATAATTAGCACCTGTACTTTCGACCGCCTTCACACACAGTAAATAAGTTTCTAAATCCAAAACCCGGAACCATTAAATCTATTTCCACCATTTCCCTAAGATTACTCAAACTTGATAAATCAACGATAAGATGTTATCTAGAATGCAATAATAGAAAAGCAATCTTCAAATCATGGAAACAGAGTGATCGATAAAGCGATACAATTTATGTCTAAGTATATCTGGCCTAGATAAAGAACATTAATCATTTATGACCAAAACAAGGTCTCTCTAGAGCTTTTTCACGCGTCATGGCGTTAAGTACAAGATATTTTCATTGTCTATTGTATTTTGAATTCACGTTATATTAGAAATGATTGATGGTGTTTTCGTAGTCGCATTTTATTATGTTTAGAATTTTTGCCTTTGAGGTAACGCTATTTTTTGGGCGACAGTATCTGTAATTAGCATTGTCTTAAAAAATTGAACTGTCCTACTTTCTAAATTATATTTTGTCACATAAATAGGACCGATGCAAAATTGTCTACGCCGGACCAAACGACAGCCTACAAAATAATTTTGAAAGTAACCCTTTTGATGTTTAAGGGTTTGATATCGATCTTTACTTTGATGACTTAAAAATCACGCGAAACTTTTGATCTAAAAATACTTTAAAACTGATATCGTGTAATTACGTTATTAGTAAGACTTTACTACTCGAGTGGACAGCGAGGTCTTCGTTCGACCACTTGTAATTGAATGCAATTGATCGCTCGTGCACGTACTAAAGCTTTCTGCCAAGTCACCCTACAGAATATTTCACGGGCAAATGACTGAAGCCTTATGCTAGCTCCAAAGAGGCCCTTTTATCTAATATTAGATTGACCTTGCGTTGGAAAATGTAGAATACCGTCGGTAACTTCATTTGCTCTTCATATCTTGGGCAAATTGAATTCAAGAATTTTTGTGTCGCCGTATTGCGTAATATCTTCAAACGTGGGGCTTTCATCCTTTTCTAACATTATTAAACCTTCACAGAGCCCTATTTGCCTCATAAGGAAACCATTAAAAACAGATTTGGCAGCAAAATCGTTCCGGTCCATAATTTTACTATCCAACGCAACCGCTGTGAACAGTAAACATTAAAATTCATAAACCAACTTCCGAATAATCGATTCTAACGACTTCCTAAAATATCTCGAATGTTCCCGTTACTATTTACCGAACGAAAGACAATTCGAATTTACTCTTTCGTAACTTACTCGGAGAATCAATTTCCTCAAAAGGCATGTTGACAGCATCAATAAATTGCAAATCTAATTTGTCGGCCAGTTAGAGTTTTGAAAAATAATGGACACGTATTTTTTCTTTTGTTAAATCTATGAATATTTGAAAAGATAAAACGCATAAAACTCGAGAATGGGGGCTTGTGACGTCAGAAGCAAGTAAAAATTGTACTTGCTTGTGACGTTTTGCCAATTCTAAGTGTCGTATCTTCGTCAATTTTGGTTTACGTAACAAAAGAAAAAAATACGGGTCATATATTTTTTGAAAATCTAACTGACGGACTAATTACATTTTTTTCAGTCCCTATTGAATTTATTTCGTTCTAGACCTTTTAGTTTGCTTTCAATTTTAGAACCGACATTTAGATGTCCTACTTGGCTAGCTAGACCATAATCGCATTGTTCCACATAGATTCCTCAGCCCAGCGCAGGAGCATAGTGTATGGTCGTGTTGCGTAACAAACAAGATGAAACAAATCCTGTTATGTGCGTTCCACTTCGTAGTTCAGCGCGACGGGCCCGTTAACTCTGTAGGATTTGTTTTTTACAAGGTTTTCGCAGAGCCGTAGTAAACTTGATTTATTTATGATACTAGGGTTGTAACAAACTTGTTAATGATGACGACCAAGATTATAAACAGCTGTCGATTATAAACGTTCAGACATAACATTTTATTTTACGATCTGTGTTCTGTTGAATAATCTGTATCGTCTAAAGATTTCGACGTATTATGAGTCATGTGTTGTGTGAAAATAAAATGTGTGTCCTCGTCGATTTAATTTATGGATGCAGTAGATACAATAGGTCAAAATATTGTTTATTAAAAGATTATTGCGTAAGGATTTTCAATTACGTGAGAGCGAAAGAAGAGAATGTAGGAGGAAGTCTGAAAGTGGCGCCGCGCGCCGGTGACTGAGAAATTGTTGTCATGGTATGGGTATGTGATGCGAAGGAATGAGAAACATGTCGCGAGGAAAGTTTTGAGTATGTGCATGGTTATAAGAGTAGAGGAAGACCAAAGAAACGATGGGTGGATAGTGTGAAAGATGATATGATTAGAAAGGAGGTGACTACTGAGATGACGGCTAATAGAGATGTACGGAAGAAAAACACATACTGTACGTGCACAGACCCCAAATACGTTGATATAAGCGCAGGAGGATGACGAAAGATTTCCAATTACTAAGAGCGGTTACGCACTGCATCCGATCCGAATCCGAGAAAATACGTTCCGAAGTAGTCATAGAACTATTTGTATGGTGGTGTACGCACTAGATCCGACTTCCTTCATCCGATTTCTCTCCGTCATCCGTGAGTTTCTAATTCGGAAGAAAAATTGACAGACCGAAGTAGCCGTAGTACTGTTTGTATGAACGCTTTCGCATTACCTCGGATTCAAATCGGACGCCAAATGGATATGCCAAAGACGGTCCCTCAATTGTTTGAATTTGAATCAGAGATCGGATAAGTGCGTAAGCGATATCTGAATTCGGTCCGAGTTTTTTAGACTCTAGATTCGTATTTTCACGTAATCGGATCGGATGCAGTGCGCAAAGCAATATCCGAATTCGGTCCGAGTTTTTTACATTCTTATTTTCACGGATCGGGATCGGATGCAGTGCGTAATCGCTGTAACTTTTTAATATGTATCGCAGCGTTACGAATAACGAACTTGCGACGCAACGCTTTAAATTAAATTATGAAGTTAATTTAGTTCAAATAGTCTAGTGTAATTACAAAATAATAATAAAAAAACAGCAATTAATGTAACAAAGTACCTAGTGTTACTTTATAACTAACCGTCAGTTTACTTAGTGCACGACAGATTTGCTCCAGTTGCTCACTCTTACGTCATTTACAGCATTTTTTATTATAAATCACGTACAGTCCATATTTGGTTGGCCGTCATTTAACTCTAATATGGCACGGGCAAGAAATGTTGCAATAATTCACATTCAAATGCCAATGAATTGATTTTATAAAAAATATTTCAAGGCGATTTGGAACTAAAGAACTATGCAGTTTAGATTGAAGTTGTTTTTACTGCACTGGTGCATTGTTATTGATATATTCTGTCTTTAAATGAATGTAGTTCATACTTTTTAATTTGTAATACTTCCTAGGAAGGAAAACGTTGTGAGGAAACATGGATTTAATGGTCTGAAATCGCCAACGAGCAAGCGTGGTGATCGATTTTAAGAAGTAAGAGGATTAAAGTCAAAGTCAAAGTTTTTTATTTCAAATAGACCAGATTACAGGCACTTTTAAAACGTCAAAGCTAGGTGCACGTTTCCAAAAGGTAGGTTCTATGGAGAAGAGCCGGCAAGAAACTCCATGAATACTCTTTTTAAAATAGTAGATCATGACTATTCATGACAATTCCATTACAGTAGCGTGCGACATAGAATGAGAATAATGCAGGCTAATGTAACAAATAAACTCACATAAGAGTAGAAAATAGAAAAAGAAAATATGCCTTCTAGAATTGCCATAGTAGTTATGGGTGAAAGGTGGGATGGAAAGAAAATGTTTATTTGACACAGCATAAAGGACACAATTTACATATACAAGGTGTAACATAACTAACGCACAACCTCTTAAGGGATCACTGTAATCATCATTATGAACAACTTTTACTATGGGACTGAACCTGAAATCGCGAAAAAAAACGGCTGTTCCCTACATTTTGACGAGTTATGCGAACATAAATGTAGCGAACAGCTGTTTTTTTTTTCGCGATTTCAGTTTTTATCCCATAGTAAAAGTTGTTCATAATGATGAGTACAGTGAACCCTTGAGGTTGTGCGTTATTTATTTTACACCTTGTATACAAGTTCATTGTGCCCAAATAGGCCCAATTTAGCAGAATGCCAGACCACTAATGCCTGATTCTGGTTTCTAACTGGACCTTAAATTGTGAGGTGTTACGGAAGAAAAGAGCCCTTTGCCCTGCAGTGGAACAGTTACAAGCTGTTCCTGGCTTGACGTCGAGTTTCGGGACCCAGTAGACATATACTAGGAACAGGGGCGGATTTCCCTATAGGCCAGGTAGGCCCGGGCCTAGGACGGCAAAAATTAGGGGGTGGCAAAATTTGGCGGTTTTTTTTTTAGTAGTCGCGCCTTCTCTGAACCTTTCCGCCAACTCTATAAACTCAACTCAAATGTAAAAACTCAAAAACGTGTCAATAGAATCTCACAAAAAAAAACATTTAATTTTCGTGATTTACAGCGAGTAGGGGGCGGCAATATTTCATAGGCCTAGTGCAGCCAACGTATCAAATTCGACCCTGACTAGGAAGCTTATAATCTCTAGAATGTCAACCGCCCCCTTTAACATTACCGAGAAGCTCCACTGTAAATGGAAAGACCTATAGATAATCGATTATGTATATTGAATGCTAATTTACAAATTTCCTCTTTCTCGGGGTACGCAGGCGGTTTTATTTCCGCACAAGGCTTCTAGGTTCCATATCTAGTCGAACAGATATGATAACATATTTTCTGTTGTTTAAGAAATCTCTAGAATACTTTTCTGCACCTGTTAAGACAAATATTCACAATAGTACTATCAAACATACAAGGTGCGTCAACAAGCGATACGACGGAGGTCGGCGCGGGCGCAGCTAGCGTAGATTAGGTCAATTACAGCGGCCCCGACGTATGACACCACATCATGTTTCTAGTATGATGTAACTCGCAATACTTGCACATTTACGTTTGGAATATTTCGTAAAAAACATAACCCTGCCTTTGCTGTCGCGCAATCGGGTAAAAGGATTTCTTTTAGAATTTAAATGTCCAAATTATCATCCTAGAAACAAAGATTAACACCCTAATTCCGTAGCTATCATTTGACCATACAACAATATTCACAGCGTGGTGCATAGTTATAGTTAGGCTTGCCCCCCTCTATGTATGAATTTACCGGGACTTTGGCAAAAAATATGCGGGGAAAAAAAAAGCGGGACCCAACTGTCAAAGTATAGGGAGGGGAAAAATACAGTTAGAAATTATTTTTTCGTTCGTTCGACGCGAGACTCGCGGTCAACGAGAGTGGAGATCGCGACCCGCGATCTCCACTCTTCTCGCTAAACAAAACGTGCGTTCACTAAATTCCGACTTCTGTCCGAAGGTTTAGCCGTAGGTACGATAAAACGGGACAATTGACGTCCCGCACACGTCTTTCGCGGGACGCATCCTCAAAAGCTCTGGAAACGGAACGACCCGGCTCTCGCGGGACGGTTGGCAAGCTTATGCATAGTTGTAGAGAAGTCGGATTATTATTACATGGATACGTCTATGGAAATTATTGACCTCTCAAAATCAAAGCTGTTACGCAGTTAGGGTGCTGTTCGAAATTCAAAAATAAAAAGAGGTACCGTAGTAGATAAGGAGTACGTAATAAAAAAAATGTGCAGTCATTAGTACACCGATAACAGGTTATCACGAGCAACACTGCATGAATTTGCATTTTGCTTTCGAAATCTCAGTTTTGTAATTTGAAAGTAAACAAACGTCTTATTCGCAACCAACTGTACGTCTGTTCATCATTAATTCTCAATCTCCAGGAGTCTATGAAAACATTCCATCTGCTGCTGAACGAGACTTCGCGTCGGCTGCAGGCGTGGACCAAGCGGCTGGGGACGTGTGTGGACAAGTCCAGGCCTTACTATGAAGCAGTGGCTGTAGCCACTACAGCTAGGCAGGAGTGCCAGAAAGCGGCAGTGCAGTTCCAGAGGGCTAGTGGTGAGTGCAAAATCTTAGCTTTATCTAGAAGTCCAAGCTGTATAATGGTACATTGGGCATTCCAAGCCTTGCTTAGAAGCCTAGCGGGAGTCAGAAGGTCGCTAAGCAGATTCAGGGAGGGTACAATATGGCCGACGTATCTTGGCGAGTCTGAAGTTAGTTGTTTGGCTGCGCAATGAATCTTTTAGAAACGAAATTGTCTACTGCGCAGCTAATCAGCTAACTTCAGACTCGCCAAGATACGTCGGCCGTACCTTAGTAGCTTATCCTCAGCTTCTTGGCCTCTAAAACCTTTAGATGGCATACATACCTACATAATTATGTTGCCTTTTGGGTTGTGATTCGGAACTTTTTCATAAGTCAGTTAGCGATCGATTATGTTTGATATCTCGTTTTGTCGACGATTCTCTTAATGAGAGAAAACGTTATAGCAAACCGAATCGCTTGACAACTGGCTAATTGAAAAGTTCTCAATCAGCTGTGGTATATTCTTTCAAGTCTTGGGTTGGATGAAAGGTTTCTCCAAGGTCTGCTTTTTATGGAGGCTCCTCTCTTGTGCCTCCACAAGATCCCGGGGATTAAATTCCCTGTTGCTCTCGCCCCTAAATCTGGCTCTGAGTTTATCCGTTAGATATACGAGATTTTATGTCAATAAGAATACCAAGTGAAAGCTAGTAATTCATTAAACAATCACTGTTAAGGAGTTAATTTAACGTTTCCGATATACGTATGTTTCTAGATAAGTAATTTTATCTTACGTAGCCAAAAATCCAATTTGGTAGTGACATAACCTGAATGCCATATAAAAACAGCGATGTAATTCTTTTATCTCCCAACTTCCTCCTTTCTAAACGAAATAGGACATATATCAACGATTTGGCAACACTGCCAACTTCTAAGCAGTATACCATTTGAAATCCGAGGGGAAAGCTCCAAAGGCCACATTTCTCTTTATACCGGGTTACTTGAAATTAATTGGCTTTTCACAGGGTTACTAGTATCATGAATAGGAAACATTTAAATAAAAAAATACCTAAACTTTAGGGTTTATGTACTCGACATCTTTTCTACGCGTCGTCGACGCCCGTTTTCGTCAAACTCCATACATAAAAAACGTGACCATATTTCTTAAGTATGGAGTTTTACGGAAACGCGTGTTGACGGCGCGTAGAAAAGACGTCGTGTGTATAGGCCCTTAGTTAATTAGATAACAATATCCCTACTACATGCGCGCCGTGTTAATTAGGTATCGTAATATCTAATTAACTAAGTTTAATTTAAGGTAGTTTTTTGTTTGAATGTGTCCTATTAATTATACTTTGTAACCCTGTGAAGTTTCGCCAGTTAATTCGAAGTAACCTGTATACAGGGTGTAATAAATTCGTGTTATTCCTTAAAACCGCAATGATCTATTACTAAGATTAAGAAGACTAAAGATTAAGGATGTACGGGATACTGCAAAAAGAAAACAAAAAAAAAAAAATTCTTACATTTTAGTAAATGATGGTATCTAAACCAATTGAAAAGATGTAAATTTCATTAAAAAAAAATTTTTTTTGTGAGTGAACTTTTCGCTCCCACGCATAAGTGAATGAAAGCAAGGTGACACAGCTGGCTGGCACTAGCACGGTATCGCTCCTCGCAGTCAATTAAGTGGGAGCTCTAAAATGACTCACGATAAGAAAACAAGAACGAACACGAATAAAAAATACTGGTCGTATCTCATGCAGGGTTAATCTCTGTCACCATTAGATCACGAGGTTTGAAAGAATTACACGAACTCGGATATACACTGTATATTTGGACGTTATTTTTTTCAACCCTAACCGTCATAGTTGTCGTTAATCTTCTTCATAGTTTCCCGGTTTGCGGTACGGTCAGGGTTCACTCGAAAGCAATTTCCGTTATCCATATTATAGCGAGATTTTAGTATTATCTAACCTTTTTTGAAAAATATACCACCGGGAAATTGCGGATGCTCGGGTGATTCTTTAATGGATGGCTTTCATGCCATCGTCAGACAGAGATCTGCCTCGTTGCTCTGCAGAGTGCGGGCCAGCTCCAACTCCATCCTGAAGACCATAGCAGGGAGATACGACTCTTCTTTGTTGAATGCCATTGTTCAAAGATGCATGACGAACAATGAACTGGCAACTAATTTTTTTTTTTTTTACTGTCGTGTTACTTTCTTTGTCTCTTTTTTTAATAACTAACTATGGATGTAACTTATCCAAAATAAAGATAATTTAATTTAATACTTTGTCATGCTATCACTGTTAAAGGATTTGTAAGTATGTATAATTAGTAGTTACTGAGGCAAAAAGGGTCTTGAATTAGCGCATAGAGTAGTTTTCATTTCAAAGAACTGTATCCGTAGTACGAATTTGCAAATTACGAAAACGGCATATTTTTGTGAGGTCGCTGAACTAAATAATATATTTCTGTCTTTTAATTTATTTTTAGTATTTGACTTGGTCGCATTTGACCCTAGTCGCACCTGATGGTACGCGCAACCACCCTAAGATGGAGTAACAGAGATATGGAGGAATTCCCATATACCCCTCCGGCTCTGGCATATACACGACGGAACAGTAAACAGCTTGGACTTTAATGTGAGAGTGTTAGGTTCTTGCGACTGTTTAAGAGAGATAGAGCTTAGCGAGCTCACGAAATCTTGCCGTTTTAGTCATTTGCAAGCTCGTACTAGGGAATAGGTACCCATAGTACGAGTTGAACACATTTGTAAATCAAATAGACGACACGAACGCAGCCGTTAGCATAAACTATAATTATTTACATAACTAAGAACAATATTTATATAGCTAATTATTATTATAATTACTGAAATCGATATCTTACTCAAAGATGTATTAATTATTCATAAGTATGTAGGTACATTACAAAGCCCAACCTTTTTAATTCCACCAAAAATAGGCATTTGTGTTCTGTACCTACAGTTATCCGGATTTAGGCCGCCACACAATTACCGTAATTGAGAGTTTAACCTAATTTATAGAGGATATAACGTTTTGTCATTAATGTAGGCTTATTTGCTTATGGTGAAGCCTTGAAAGGATGTTATTAATTACGTTTATTAGACTCGTCTACATCATGAATGACGAGGGATCACCGTTAATGAGAATATATTGTAGTACATAATAATTGACTATTGCAGTAACTATTTGCTTTAAGAATAACCATAATCACTGAGAACTTTTTTGGAACGCTCAGATGATGTGCAGATTTCCTCACGATGTGATCCTTTACCAACAACGCAAGTGATGATCAAATTCTGACCTGCACACGAATTCGAATAGTCAAAGGAGCGGGCCAGTATTGAACTCGGGCTAAGAGTATTAAAGTTCTATAAAGTTTAAACTAGGTTTTGCCCGCAGCTTGCGCAAAATTTCATGCTTGTGTAATCATAATCAAAAAAATCTTTCATCCCCTATTTCACCGGGTAGAATTTCCAAAAACCCTCAAACAAAATTAATTAATTCCATGCTTCTTACCTACTTCAAAAGTAACAGATTTCTCATACAAACTTTCAACACTCTCAAACACGTGTGTGTAGCTTTATTTCTAACCAGAAACCTTAATATTTAATTTCATGCTTCTTACTTCAAAAATGACGGACTAGCATACAAACTTAAATACCCTATTTCACCCCTTTAGGGGTTGAATTTCGAGAAATCCCTTCTTAGTAGATGCCTACGTTACAAAAAGATCCTACTGTCAAAATTTTAAGTTTCTAACCCCAGCGGTTTAGGCTGTGCGTTGATAGATCAGTCAGTCAGCTCCTCCTTTATTACTAAAGATTGCTTTGCCTTAATTTTTAACAGTTTTTATACATACGTAACATAACATTATAATCAGCCCATTACTATCCCACTGCGAGGCACGGGCCTCTTCCCTCTTCTCCGTGTGAGAACGGTTTATATCTTAGTCCACCACGCTGGCGTGGTGCGCGTTGGCAGCCTACACACACCATCAGGGCCGTATTTAAAAGTTTAGAGGCCCTAGGAGAAGTAGAGGCCCGTCTTCTTCTCTCGTGTCAGCATGAGCTATACGAAAATAGTTCATGCTGTGGTGAAAAGATTAGCTAGTCAGCAAGGTTGGTAGCGGGGCTGACTGCCCAGGGTGCGCCGGACGTAGGTACTTAAGTATCGTCACTCGTGGAGCCTCTTTTCGTGCACCCTAAGAGGCCCGTTAAAATGTTTAAAAAAAGTAGGTCTTGAATGTGAAACTTTTCTCTTCGTCAGAATGAGTGTCATTTTTTTATCAAAAAAAAAAACAAATTGTCATATTGTGGAGGCCCCACATTTAGTCTTGGGGCCACCCCTAAATACGGCCCTGCAAACCATCGAGAACTTTATGGAACTTTATGTTTTTGTTTATACCTTGGAATAATATAAGTGCACTGACACCAAATTAAAGAGAAAGTAGCAACAAATACGAAAAATACTGTATGTACCAAGGTTGTTGATAACGCGTAGTTAGTTACATTTCACTTAGTTAATTACCTATGTCATTTATACTCGGCCGTTAACCTTAATTCACGCAAAAAATAGCACTTCATTTAATTAGCGATTTGGGAAATATAAAGAACCCATGTAATATTTAAATTACATGATGAAGTTACATTATAATGACGAGACGTTTGGTGCGGTGGTTAACGATTGGCTTCTGCGCTGCGGGTCGTGGGTTCGATACCTGCACGGAACAACTTTTGTATGGCCTACAGATGTTCTGGGTCTGGGAGTTTGTGTATGTAAAGATTTGTGTCTGTAAACGCACCCACGATACAGGAGAAATCCGAGTGAGGGGCAAAGTTTTCTATAAAAAAACTGCTTTAAAAAGTTCCGTTTCTGTCTTGTTTGGCCTGTTAATAAAAGATAGCAATACTTTTAAACCGACTTTGAAAAGGAGGAGGTTATAAATACGATGGGTATCTTTTTTTAAAATTTATTTACACCGATTTCTCCGAGATTTGTGAACCGATTTGAGTATTTATTTTTTATTTGTTGCGGAATACTTTCGAGTTGTTCCGTCATTAATTTCATTAAGTATGGTTTGGGTATTTCTTTTATATAATATTATTAGTGGTTTCAAAATGAATTAACCATAAAGACGACGTTCTAGTACGAATTTGTACACTATTGTAATTTGTAATTTGGAGATCCGCAACACTGACTCACGCGCTTAGCTATTTGCTACACGCACGACGTCTCGAACTCATACGCAAAATATTAGATGCCATTATCATGCCTTATTGTTCAATTTTGTGTAAACATGATAGCAGGACGAAAAATGTATCTCACCGAGGTGTATAAGGTACTAGCTTAATTTAGAATTTGACAATCAACTCTTATCACACTACTAAAGTTTCTACATATAGTAATATAATTATAATTCAATCATGATTCGAAAGAAACGTGGCGCCATCTATTATCGTTATTGTTGTTTTCCTCGGGAACAGTATTTTTTTTTCGGGATGAAAGGTACCCTATGTCCGTTTCTGTACACCTGAGAACGTATAATATGAAAAAAACAGCATGATCGGTTCAGTGGTTTAGGCGTGAAAAGGTAACAAACAAACTTAGTTTTGCATTTATAATATCAGTTAGGATAAAACTTAGATATCTTTCAATATAATTGTATGTCAGTTTGGGGTCACTGGTCCCCGTACTAAGAAAGTATAAGGTCACTGTATATATATATTGAGGGGAACTTCACAAGGATTTTTTGGGAATTAAAAGATCCAATGACCGACAGTACTCAGTGCAACTTTATTTGCAAGTCATATAAATGACGTTTAACTCTTAAAAACTAATGAAGGAAAACGCCTGATAAATTTCTTATACTAATTAGTTCTAACCTAAATTTGTTGCTAATTAATGTGTACTTATAAACTATAATGAAGCATACGCTTCAACATGCCCCCAGCCGTTGAAAGCTCGCCTTTCAACCAGCATCTTCCAGTAAGGGGCAAATCTTCGAAAAAGCTCTTCTAATAATGCCCGTCGCAGTCTTGATATCGGCCACCCTGCATATTCCATCAGAACCGGGATGGAGAGCCACAATACGTCCCATCTTCCATTTTAATGGCGGCAAGTGATCATCCTTGACAACTACAAGAGAGTTGAGCTTCAATGTGTCCTTGCATGAATGCCACTTGACTCGCTGCTGAAGCTCGGAAACATATTCTTTGCTCCATCTGGTCCAAAAATGTTGACGCAGCTGCTCAATGCGTTGATGGCGCTTCAGATGATGGCTGGAGTGGTCACGAAGATCTTTGACTGGAAGAGAAGTGAGTGGCCGTCCGATTAAAAAATGACCTGGAGTGAGAGGCAACAAGTCTTCTGGGCTTGAAGATAGCGGATAGAGCGGCCGTGAATTTAAAATGGCTTCTATCTGTATTAACACTGAATTAAGTTCTTCATAAGTCAAGTTACAATTGCCCAACACTCTAACTAAATGAAATTTGGTCGATTTGACACCCGCTTCCCAAAGACCACCAAAATGTGGAGCGTAAGCAGGAATAAAGTGAAAATTGATTCCATCATGAGCCACACTATCAGTAAAAGAGTCACAGTTTTGCTTCAAGAAATTAGAGATTTCATTATTAGCACCCACAAATGATGTTCCGTTGTCGGAGAACATATTAAGAGGTTTTCCTCTCCGAGACATGAACCTACGTAAAGCCTGTAAATAGTTACTGCTCGTCAAGTCACCCACCAACTCTAAATGAATGGCCTTCGTCGTGAAGCACACAAAAATAACGATGTATACCTTTAATAATCTACATCCACGACCTTGACGACTAGCTGAAGTAATGGGACCTGCGTAGTCAACACCTACGTTTTGGAACGGATAGTCTGCTGGAGAGAGTCTACTCAATGGAAGATTACCCATTTGTGGGACAACTGTCTGCCCTTTAAGACGTCGGCACCGAACACACTGATGATAACAGGCTCTGGCTAAATTACGACCACCTAAGGGCCAATACGTCTCTCTGATGGTACTTAATAATAATTGTGGCCCTGCGTGCATCAACATGATATGCTGGAACCGGAACAAAAGTTTAACAAAATAATGAGTGGACTGTAATAAGATTGGGTGTTTTTTCTCAAATGAATATTCGGAATTAAGTATGTGATTTACCACCGACCCGAATAATTTTGTGTTCATCTAGAAAAACATGAAATTTTATTAATTGATTTCGTGGTAATTTTTGATTTTTAATTAATAAATTGTATTCAGGAAAAGATTCCTTTTGCGACTGAATAATAATAAAATTTAAAGAATGCTGTAATTCGTCATTAGTGATATGTGATGTTACTATGGACTGTTTTTTGCATGCATTAATAAAACGAAACATGTAACAAATAGAACGTTGAAGCCTTTTAATATTGGCGAAACGTTTAAATTCTATTAATCCTATACCTAACTTATCAGATAAATGATGACGGTTAACATGAAGGGAAACATTAGACTTAATTTCAGGTAATATAGCTGAATCTTTGGAAGTACACGGCCATGTTGTGAACTTGTGATGTCTTGTCGTAAGAAAGGTGGACCAAGCCACCACAGATTTAGGGATTGCATAGCCGTAGCTTCTACTCCACGTGAAATCAAATCGGCGGGGTTTTCATGAGTTGACACATGTCTCCAAGTGCATGAACTGGTAGTGTCTAATATTTCCGCAATACGATTGCGCACAAAAGTATTTAATTCAATAGGCAGCATTTTAAGCCAGCCTAAGACTATCATGGAGTCAGTCCAAAAAACAACACTGGATGCCTGAGATCGAATGGAACTCGATACCTTTTGATATAAACGTGCTCCAAGTACAGCAGCACAGAGTTCTAGTCGCGGTATGGTGGCGGGTTTAATAGGAGCGACGCGACTTTTAGCCATTAATAATCGCACATCGATGTCACCTTGCTCGTTGGTACTGCGAATATACAAACAGGCACCATACGCTTTTTCCGAAGCATCGGTGAAAATATGGAATTCCATCTGTTTGCATAAATCACAGACCACACGACGGGGAATGCGTAACTCACTAAGAGCTGGCAAGGCTTCAATCATACTAGCCCATGTCGTCCCGACCTCAGGTGATAACTGGTCATCCCATTTCAGCCCGTCAAGCCAAAGTTTTTGAAGCAACATCTTCATACTTACGACACACGGCGCTAACAAACCTAGAGGATCAAATATTCGTGCGATCACGGCTAACATGTTACGCTTTGTGTTTTCCATCCTCTTAGGAATACTTATTGGAAAGCGCAAGTCATCGGTCTGAGTCTGCCAACTTAGTCCTAAAGTTTTATTGATGACTTCATCTCGCTCATGGAAATCGAAGGAGGATTGATCGGTTTCTTCCGAAATTAAGGTAGCCTCATTGGATTTCCATTTCCTTAACGGCATGCAAGCAGAAGCAAGAGCTTCAGTCACTTTATGACGCAACAAACTAGCTTCCTCGAATGAATCTGCACCGGTCAAAAGGTCGTCAACATAAAAGTCATGAATAATAACTTCTGCGACCCTTTGATCTTTGCATTCCAGACCAATCTGTTTGAGGCATCTAGTTGCGAGAAATGGTGCACTAGCAGTTCCATAAGTGACTGTATGCAATTCGTACGTCTTAAGAGGAGTGGAGACATCATCACGCCAGATGATTCGCTGCAAATGTCTGTCTGATGGATGTACAGACACTTGCCTGTACATCTTCTCCACGTCTGCTGAGAGTACATACCTATACAGCCTATATCGAAGCAGTATAGATGTCAAATCATCTTGAACGGTAGGCCCGACCATTTGTATTTTATTCAACGAGACCCCAGAGGTGGTAGGAGCACTAGCGTTAAAAACTACTCGTAATTTAGTAGTACTACTACTTTCTCGCAATACCCCGTGATGAGGTATAAAATAATAAGTTTTATCGGCATCGATTTGGCATTCGGACATATGACACAGAGAAATATACTCGGACATGAAGTCCTTGTACATTTTGTCAAGTGAGGGTTGATTGATATTTCTACGCTCAATGGATAAAAAGCATCGTTTTGCACGATAAAACGAATCTCCTAAATTATCATGAGATTCCTTAAGTGGTATTTTTACACTGAAGCGGCCATCCGCTAGGCGTGTTGTGTTTTTAACAAAGTGTTCCTCACACATCTTCTCTTCAGCTGAATAAGTAGACGACTCATGACAAACTTCTTCTAGCTGCCAAAAACGCGTTAATTGGTTTCGGATGTCGTCTAACTCGTGAATATTTGAACTTTCATTATTAACGTTAGTGAAGTTGCATTTTATGTGTGAGGATTGTGAAAAGATATTATTATTATAGCCGCCGTTAATTGGGCCACAAACTAGCCATCCGAGTCTAGTTTGATGAAGAATTGGTTTCCTATCACCTAATACGATTTGTTCTGATCCCAATAAACTCCAAAACACATCAGCTCCGATTATCATATCAATTGGAGCCGGCGTGTGGAAATAAGGATCAGCCAAATGTATATCCGACGGTATATTTACGTGTATCTGTCTAGCTGGCACGTTATCTGTTATCGCGGGCAAAACAAAACATATTAAATCTTTAGAATAACATTCATATAATGACTGAATGTGAACACGGCACATTTTGTCTACCTGCGATAATGAATTATTAATTCCTTGAATGGACTTATCTGTGCTAAGGAAAGGTAAATTTAATTTTTTAAATAATTGTTCAGTCATTAAACATGACGAACTCCCAGAATCAAGAAGGGCGCGAGCTATGTGTTCTTTATTATTAACATCGTAACACCTAATTAGTGCAGTCGACAGCAAAATGTCACCTGAGTTAGTTGTATGCGAATGCGCGGTTAAATTAGCTGAAAGCGCAACATGAGCGTTCTCAGTAGCGGTGGGAGATGACTCAACCTTGCTCTTGTCGGTCGTGCAGTCAGCTGACTTAGTTGCAACTAGTTTTTGTTTATATTCTGTGTTATGAATAAGCGTGTGGTGTTTGCGCTTACAGATTTTACAACCCGGTTTCTTGCAATTATTGGGATAGTGACCGTGACGAAAGCAATTGTAACACACCTTATAACTCGGCAGTAATGATATTCTTTCGGTGACGTTTAATGCTAGAAACTGTGGACAAGAAGTGAGGTTATGATCATTACTACATTTAGGACAACTATGTGGAGATGATAAACTAGTGTTTTCTGTTGAAACCATAGCTTTGATTTTAGTGTTCGGTTTATTATTAATAGTAGAATGACGTGATAACTCCAGTGTTTCTATCAAGTCCGCACGATTCCGCATAAATTCCATAAAATGCTCAAAAGTAATTGATTTAGTTTTATCTAAACGTCCTTTGTACTCCTCCCATTCGCGGAATGTTTTAGTGTCTAGCTTTTGACTAACGATGTGTATTAACAGTGTGTCCCAACTGTTAACAGGTTCGCCTAATGTACTTAATGCCCGAATATTTTTGTTAACATTGTCAATAGTGCGTTTTAATGCAATTGAGGACTCCTTCGTGATCGTTTCGAGATTGAATAACGCCGCAACGTGATTCTGAATCAATAACCGTTTATTGTCGAACCTATCACAAAGAAGTTCCCATGCTACTGTATAGTTTTTGGCTGAAAACTCAATAGAATGTATGATGACAGCAGCTGACCCTTCCAATGATGACCTAAGGTAATGGAATTTATTAATTTCATCTATGTCGTCACTGTCATGAATGAGACTAGAAAAGGTATCGCGAAACTCAAGCCAGTTATCGTACGATCCTGTAAATTTTGGCAATTTGATGGTGGGTAACTTGACTAACTGACGACGCTTAGTACTACTGCAATTAGACTTTGCATCATCTTGCTCTGATTTAGAAAAAACACTTAACATATATTTAGCCTGAGCTACCAATCCATAATACTGAGATTCAACAGTGGTTCTTTCAAGAGTTTCGGCATCAATGTTTTCAGACAAACATTCTAATTGTAGTTGTAGTTCGTTAAATTCGTCATAAAGTTTATCTAATTTATCGATACGCAACTGCAACTCCATTACCTGACAGGGTGTCAATTCGGAAGCCTTTAACAGACCTAAATAATTCCCAAATACTGTTAATCTCCCTTTATAACTGCTTCGTTTCTTTTTAAGATCCTTTACGTCGGTCATTTTAGGAAACAAGTGTCGTAGACCTGAAAATGTACAACAATAAATAGGTTAATTAACAATAATGTAAACTATACGTAACAAATTCCTATCTTTTGTAAAGAGACAATTAATAACAATGGCGTAATTTATATAAGTTTGAACTTTTAATTGTATATATCACTGAATATAATAATAATGTACTGTTGTTTAGGTTTATTAGGTTTAAGAAATGAAGTTAATGACATTAAATAGGCATAGGCCAGATAATCTAACCAAGGGTTTACAATGCAAATATTTTAAGGTGTATGATGTATTACATTTGTTTTTAAAAATATTAACTGAATAGTTAACTAATGTAACATAAATGTCACTGTACTGTATTTAATAAGTACTGATTAACTATAGTTAACAAAATGTAATTTAACCTAATGCAATGTAATTAATACCTATTTTAATAACAATAATAACAATGTAGATATCTAAAAGGAAATAACAATGTATCTATAAAGTATGAAATGTGTTACTAACCTTATACATTTTTTACTTACCTACCTAATATGATCAATTGGACTTTGGACTACTTAAACATTACCTGAATTTATTACTACGTATTGAGTGTTGGGTGAAAATTAATAAATATGTATGCTTAAACACTTTTTATTTTAATTATTTTAATCACTAATGTCCAAGCCACTTTTCCATCCAAATCCGTGTAAGTTGAGTAAACCTCTTCACTCCTTCACGCGGCGCACTCGTTGAATTATTATTATCTCCAGATAATATCCAATTAAATATTCCGCAGACAATCCTTATGTATCCAGCTCGTAATGGACCATGTTTATATTTGAGGGGAACTTCACCAGGAATTTTAGGGAATTAAAAGATCCAATGACCGACAGTACTCAATGCAACTTTATTTGCAAGTCATATAAATGACGTTTAACTCTTAAAAACTAATGAAGGAAAACGCCTGATAAATTTCTTATACTAATTAGTTCTAACCTAAATTTGTTGCTAATTAATGTGTACTTATAAACTATAATGAAGCATACGCTTCAACAGTCACTTCCACTTGTTTTTTTCTATTTCGTGGTATTCGACAATACATAAATTAGCCTTAGGGAATCGTGGGCGTGTCGTTATAATTACGTTAATGTACACACAATACGTTGAACCTTATTATCTTCTATCTAAACTCATTAACAAGCCACTTTCTCATACATTAGTACAAGATAATATGTTATTTCTCTGACTAAAATACACCCATTTAATATTATGAGAAAAATATGTGACATATTTTCCAGTTACGGAATGAATATAGCCATTATACATTACGTTACGTTATATGTAAATAATCAACAACTCATGTTCATTGTAGGAGAAACTGTTGACTGTCTCGTTGGTCTAGTGGTCGCAAGCGCGACTCCTGAGCGTGAGGTCCTGGGCTATTGGGTTTTTCCATGTGGAATTTCTCAGTAGCAGCCCGGAGTCTGGAATTGTGCCCGGTTGTTGGCTTGCCCTCTATTACATGGGACTTAAAAATAACGGCGAAATGTGGGCGTACTATACACCTCTGCCAACCCTTCGAGGAATACAGGCGAGATGTTATGTTTTAATTCCAAAATTATCATTGGGCTAATTTCTGAACGCGACAACATTGACTGTTGATTAGTATGACACGTTCAGAAATTACCTCTATTTCAAATGTTTTTTTTAAGAATGTTATATTTTATTCCGAAGTTATAAAAGTATGTTAAATGCTGAAAGTTATACTTTAGGGACCAAGGATCAATAGTAAAACTATTACTTCGTTAAAAATCTTTATTTTTGTGTTCAAATTCTGCACTGACTTTTTGAAAAACTTACGGTATCTTGTCAATTAACTCAATATCTGTGCTAATAACCAGTGATCGGAAAAAGGTGAGCTAATTTACCTAAACTTCAAAGAACAGAGATAAAAAGTGGAGACTTCCTTACGACAATATTTTTTTCGGGAAAATTGTCCCGCTTTTCGGGACATCACTAAAGTACATTTAATATTAATGTTATTACTACAGAAAACAATTGAATTCGTTTCCTGATTTTTTTTTCCATAATTTACCCAAAACCAGTTGACACGTTTTTATTGTTTTCAAAAAAGAGATTTTTTATTGTTTTCAAAACCGGAAATTGTCTTTTATTTTTTGAAAACAATAAAAAACGTGTCTACTGGTTTTGTGTAAATTTTAAAAATTACAAAAAAAAATGTTGTCATCTTGAAATCTCCACTTTTTGTCTCTGTTCTACGAAGTTTAGGTAAATTAGCTCACCTTTTTCCGATCACTGCTAATAACTAATAAATACTAGTGTGGCGGCATCTATCTCGCCACATGCGAACTAGCGAACTATCCTACATCGCGCAATCAAGATTTAACACGCAGATAGTATATATACAACCTCCCAACATCAACCGTCGGGCAGTAGCCCGCCAGGCACAAGACTCCGCCTGGTTGGAGGATCCTCCCTTTGGTTGGAGGAACACCACACCTGGTTTCTCCACATTGGTGACCCCGACGTGATCGTCACAGACAGTGTTTCCACACTGGTGACGTCACACACAACCTTCGCAGCCTCGGCAGCCACATCATCACTCCCTCAGCAGCTCAGCATTCAATCGAGCAGCAAGCAGCGAGTCCCACAGCCAGCCAGCGTCCTCGGCTTCAACGGGTGATGTGACCACTAGCCTGCAGCGAACGCGCAAGCCTGGTCACGACTCTCAGCCCACTCCAGCATCACGGCGCATCATACTGCACTTCGGCCGGTCAACTAGCAGAGGCACTTCTCTCCTGGTCGACGCAGTCCACAGCCACCACTCACAGTTCCGACTCACTGCGAACTACGCGGCATCCGGTTTCGACTTAAAGGAACCCTTCACTGGCCCTGGCAAGTTCTCAAGACTCAACGACCGCTGACTCATCAAGACGATCGACCTCCGGTCTCAGGGGGGGAGTGATGTGGCGGCATCTATCTCGCCACATGCGAACTATCGAACTATCCTACATCGCGCAATCAAGATTTAACACGCAGATAGTATATATACAACCTCCCAACATCAACCGTTGGGCAGTAGCCCGCCAGGCACAAGACTCCGCCTGGTTGGAGGATCCTCCCTTTGGTTGGAGGAACACCACGCCAAGTTTCTCCACACTAGTATCGTTCAATGAGGTAAAGGTTAGACCGCATTCCGTCTAAGTACCTGGGAGCCTACTCCAAAAATCGAACCTTGAAGGTTCGGCTGACGGATCCCCAACCATGAGTCTTTCGGATCCGACAATGGATTCGATTTTCGCGATTTGACATTGTCCTTTGCTCACCCTACTCACAAATGTTAATTGACATCTATTAGTTCGTTGTTTGACAATACTTTGATCGTACCTATATTTATATATATCTATATTATGTTTTTCAGTCTGTGCATCGGTCACTCGTATATCCCGGAGCCGCTAATGCGGACAACAGTTGTTCCTATCGTAAAAAATAAGACGGGTGATACGTCTGACATAAGTAATTATCGGCCCATCTCACTCGCTACCACAACAGCTAAGGTGCTTGACAGTCTGCTGAACAGTCGCCTCACTGCACAGGTTGAGTTGCACGATGCCCAGTTCGGGTTCAAAGCAGGAGTTTCAACAGAGAGCGCTATTCTGAGTATGAAGCGAACTGTCATGTACTACACAGCGAGGAGAACGCCGGTATTCGCGTGTTTCCTCGACTTGTCAAAAGCTTTTGATCTAGTTGCATATGATATACTGTGGAACAAGTTGAGGGACGCGGGTGTATCGGCGGAGTACACCTCCCTCCTCAAATACTGGTACTCGAATCAAAAGAACCGGGTGAGGTGGGCAGGTACTCTGTCGGACGAGTACAGGCTGGAATGCGCTGTTAGACAGGGGGGGTTAAGCTCGCCTCTCCTGTTTAATCTGTATATCAACCAGCTTATCGAGCGACTGAGCAGTACACATGTCGGCTGCCATATTGATGGAACATGTGTAAATAATATAAGCTATGCAGACGATATGGTGCTGCTCAGTCCATCGATAGGTGGGTTGAAGAAGTTAATATCAACCTGCGAGGCCTATGCGGAGGAACATGGCTTGATATACAACTCGAAGAAGAGTGAGCTCCTTGTATTTAAAGCACCAAAGCAGCAGCCGCGCAGTGTTCCACCCATTAGTCTCAACGGCGTAGCATTGAATATTGTCAATAGTTTTAGGTACCTCGGCCACATTGTCACAAGCGACTTAAGGGACGACGGGGACATAGAAAGGGAGCGCAGGGCGTTGTCTGTGAGGAGCAATATGCTCGCCCGCAGGTTCGCTCGTTGTACTACTAACGTCAAAGTGACCCTTTTTAAGGCGTTCTGTCAATCTTTTTACACGAGTGGCCTGTGGGTGTCATACACGCGGCGAGCCTACAATGTCCTGCGTGTTCAATTTAATAATGCCTTTAGGATGCTGTTGGGACTGCCATGGCGCTGTAGCGCGTCGGGAATGTTCGCGGAGTCTCGCACAGATGGTTTCCACGCCATCATGCGAAAGAAAGCGGCCTCCTTACTACAGCGCTTGCATGGTAGTGACAACAGCATTTTGAAAATGATTGCTGCCAGACAGGACTGCCCTTTCCAGAAACACTGGGTAGGGACAGTCATAAATCTGTAAATAAATAAATTGTAAAAACTAACAATACTAACCTATTTCCCTAAGCACTATTGTTACTAACACTAAAAAAGTACTAACAAAACTATGGACTGAAGTCTGAAATAAACTTTATTTATTATTATTTCCTTTATTCACATTTTTTTACATATTTACTTACATTTTTAAATATTCTAATATAAAAATAAAAACATTTAAAAATATAAAAAAATAGTATCCCACCGGCATCGGGAACAAGGTCCAAGCTGCCGGCAGTCAGGGCTCCAGAGAAAGGAACCTCCTCACTATGCGTGCCGTATCCAGGAGTACTGCTTTTTGTATCAAGCCCTTGATCCAGCCATCCAACGAGAGCCTCTTAAGGTGTTGATCGAGGCTCTTGGCTATGAGGCCATTCGCCGTAACGACTATCGGAACAATGACTGCTGAGTCCACATCCCACATGGCGACAACCTCGTGTGCTAGATCAAGATATTTTAATTGTTTATCTTTCTCAGCTTTCACGAGGTTCTCGTCATGAGGGACCGTGATATCAACAATCACTGTGCGGCGCTCTGATCGATCTATTACCACTATATCAGGCTTATTGGCAACAATAGTCCTGTCAGTGATAATAGATCGATCCCAGTACAGTGTGGCATGACCATTCTCGAGAACTGGGTCGGGCACATACCTGTAGTACGGTACTTCCGATTCGACAAGGTTATATTTTAGAGCAAGTTGCTGATGAATAATCCTGGCCACCAGGTTGTGTCTGTGCAAGTATTCACCGTTGGCAAGACGAGAACAACCGGAAACAATGTGTCGGATAGATTCTCCCGGACGGTGGCATGCCCGACAGATGTCAACCGTGCCATCCTTCACAATATATTTCCTATAATTGTTCGTCATCATGACTTCGTCCATAATTGCACAAACAAAACCTTCGGTTTCCCCGAAAAGGTCACCAAACCGTAGCCAGGATACGGACGCTGAAAAGTCAACATCGGGCCCATGAAGGGCTCGATAGAAGCGCCCGTGTAGCTCCTTGCTTTGCCATACTTCCTCGCGATCATTGGTACTAAGTACTACAGGCTTGCGCCAGTTCTCTTTAGCCAAGGCGAGCGGGGTAAGGCCCCTGTCCACTGCGACCACATCTCGATGCATCTCCCCTTCAGCTTGGAGGAAATACTCCCTGAGACTGTACACTTCGCGATTGTGTAGGGTCTTAGCGTTTAAAAAGCCTCGACCCCCACACTTTCGCGGAATGTACAGCCTCATCACTGAAGAGCGTGGGTGATGCATCCGATGTACAGTCAGCAGTGCACGGACCCTTCTATCCAGGGCGTCAAGATCAGTCTGAGTCCACCTGAGTATGCCGAAGGAATACATCAAGACCGGCATGACCCAACCGTTAAAGGCGCGCACCTTGTTTCCGCCTGATAAAACACTTTTCAATACTTTATTCAGGCGGCCAAAGAAGCGCTCCCGTAACGATTGTCTCATGTCGGCCTCACTGATGCCTAAAGCCTCCGACATACCCAAGTATTTGTAGGTCTCAGTTGGGGAGAGGGATCTAAGTTGTATGGAATTCGAGAATTGGATTCCCTCGGATTCCACAATCCCCCCTCGCTTTACATGCATGACCGCGCATTTGTCCACACCAAATTCCATCCTGATAGAGTTACTGAAGTTTTCAGTTACCTTCAGTAACTCCATCAGTTGCAAATCAGTGGGGGCAAATAGTTTTAGGTCATCCATGTATAGGAGGTGGGATATAACTTGACCTTCTCTCCTCAACCGATAGCCTAGCCTTGTTCCCTCCAGCAATGTACTTAGGGGGTTCAAGGCTAAGCAAAACCACAGGGGACTCAGACTGTCTCCCTGGAATATACCTCGCTCGATCCTTATCGGTTCCCCTCTCCCCAGAATCTCTCGACATCCCGGATAGCGAAGGACCGTTCTCCATTGCCTCATACATGACATCAGGAGGGTGCGAAGAGTTGTATTTATTTTATACAACTCCATCACCCTCATGAGCCATGTATGTGGCACCGAGTCATAGGCCTTCTTATAGTCTATCCAACATGTCGACAGATCCTTTTGGGAGCGACGAACTTGTTGGCTAATGGCCATGTCAATGAGGAGAAGCTCTTTAGTACCGCGGGACCCACTCCTACATCCATTTTGAGAAGGAGACAGAATATAATTATTATCAATATGATTAGAAATTTTGACTCTCAAAATGGATGTAAGGAGTTTATAGACCGTCGGTAAACATGTGATCGGCCTATAATTCTTGGGTTCCGCGGTACTACCAGATTTATAGAGCAGGTGGGTAACTCCAGTTGTAAGAAATTGGGGTAGCGACCCTGACTCCAAGGACGATTGGAATTGGGACGCCAAGCAAGCGTGCGAACTACGTAGCCACTTAATCCAAAAATTATGCAGCCCATCCGGCCCCGGAGACTTCCAATTGGGCAATGGACGGGCTGCAGTGGCTACGTCTTGGGGGCTGATTACAATTTCCCCCATTTCCGGTATTGTTTCGCACGCTCGTTCGATATCCCGCATCCAATCACCTTCGGTGTGAGCGACAGGCACCGACCAGATGCTGCGCCAGAATGAACTCATGGCATCATCATCCGGTAGGCGCATATCACTCACACCTGGGACAGGTCGCTCCCAAGTTCTATATACCCGCCTTTGGTCACTCTGGAAAGTGCGATTCCGAGTATATCGCTCCACACGTCGCTTATATCTTCTAATGCGGTTTGCCCATGCATAAACCTTCTGCTTCAGGAAGTCGATGCGCTCTGTGACACGGGACATATAATCTCGAGGGCTGATGTCAGTCCCCGAGAACGCCCGCCTCACAAAGCGCATCACTCTTGGGCGTGTGTTGCCCTCCCTGAAGCAGATCAGCTTGCCAATGAGTGCTCTAGCCCCGTCGATACGACGTTCAATCCTGTACTGCCAAGCCGGTACGGCGGGTTTCGGTCGTGTAGCTCGTTCATTTTCTGTAAGTTTAACGTTAGCTACACGACATGCCGCAATCGCCGCGCAGTACAGGATCGAGTGGGTATCGCCGAGGTCTTCGCTGCCATCAAAATAGTTTGACAGCAGCGAATCCAGAGCACACACCAGCGCCCGATTCTTTTTATGCATGGGCAAACGAGGCAAGCGTGGTTTTAGTTCTGGCGGTGTGGCCCGATATTCCAAAATCGCACCCTCCAGAGCGCTCCTCAATTCGTCACTGCACTGGTTACTTACTACAATAACCTCACCGTCACCTGCCTCATCAACATGAATGGGCCGCGGAGACACAGCAGGAAGCTGCGGCTGCTCCGCAGCCTGCAACGGGGTTGTGACGGTACGGTTATTCTGTACTTCAGAGCGAAGCCGCTCAAGTACGGTGTCGTCCAACCTGCGATTTCGTTGGATGACACGCACCTGATCCGACAGTCGCTGGGTCGAAACGTTGATGGCTGGCTCAAGCACCTGAAACAAAGACAGCATCCTATCTCGGTACGCAGTAAGGTTAATTCCCCCCTCTGTAGCCCCATAATATGCGCGCATGACGTTCTCATTAATGGACTGAGTCCATCGCATGCGCGACACATTTCCACCAGCAGCGGGGACCCTGTTCGGGGCCGGTTGGCCTCGGGGCCCTAAGCAGGCTGGCGGCCGGGCTCCTCCCCGGCGGCGTACAGGTGGCGGCGACGACGGCGGGGAGAAATACTCGTCGCTGGAGCTCGACGCTACTGCAGCAGCGGGCGGGGCTGGGTCCAATTCCTGCTGCTGTGAGGCGGAGCTCGGCGACGAGTCCGGAGGTGGTGGGTGTGCGTAGTAGTTTCTGGCACGAGCTTGTGATCTTGTTAACATCATTTACATTTTTTCATCTTGGTTCGTAATTGGTGGGGTGACATATGTCATCATCTGCGTGAAAAATATTTTTTTTGGTGTTTGCTTGGTTTCTGCCATTTATTTAAATTTATATATATTGTTCAAATAGTTTTGATATTTATTTTCGTTATTAAGAGTGGTATACACTTTTCGGAGTAATATGATTGTAAAATATAATTTAAAATGATGACGAAAATTTTTGTGATGTTTGTGACACTCAGTGTTGCCAGATACATAATTATTATTATTATTATTATTTATAAGTTCGTTGTTTTGTTTCGATCTGATATTTCGACGTTCGTTTTTCGAAGCAGTCCCCTTGAAACCTTTTCATATCATTGATTCAGAAATTGGCCGCAGTTCGCTTACAGTACCTTACTTAAGCAAATCTGAACCTGGCAAAACGCCAAAAACACAATTGGATGGAGATGAAATTGTAACGTAACACACATAACTTTTCCACTAAACTATACCGACGAGATACCGACGTAAATGAAATTCCAGACCATCGTAACCTTACCCAATTTGTATGCCAAACATTTTGATCGTTGCACCAATAGATAAATTGGCACAAGTGCGCTGGTCTTATCAGGCGAACTTCCTGTGAGCCATACTCGACTTGGTCACCGAGGCCGCCCGGTCAAGGCCCCTGAATATTTGATTATATTTGAAGGTCGGTGTTAATTGCTTAGTGCCCTACGCGAAGGCCAGGAGGTAATTTGGATTAATGTGGTAATTTGATTTAGTAAGGCTAATTGGAATTTAATCTACATGCAGGTGTTGAAAAACGTGCTCTATTTTTGTTATGGTAGATATTAATTTGGTGGGTAGGCCTCCCACAAGGTGGACCGATGATCTGGTGAAGGTCGTGGGAAACCGCTGGATGCGAGCAGCACAGGACCGGTCGATGTGGCGATGCTTGGGGGAAGCCTATGTCCAGCAGTGGATGTCTTTCGGCTGAATGATGATGATGATGAGATATTAAAGTGTTCAGAGTCAAATCCATTACCAGCGGCACTGAGATTCCTGATAGACCGCCTAAATGAACAATCATGGTAGGGCCATAATTTTTCCCCGTGTAGTTTAAAACTACCTCACCGCATGTTGAGAATAAACGCGTGTTGTAAGATTCAACAAAACCCAGCACGCGACGTGGTAGGATCTATACGGTCCGCCTGGCTAGCTACCACCTGAACATTAAATTCCGGCGCCAAGCAGTTTACTGTGTTCCGGCGTGTGTGTGTGAGAGCCAGAGGGGTATAGGGGAGTCCCTCTATATTTTTGTTACTTGGATTCGTGTTCTCCATATTAGACCGCAGACAGGGTCTAATATGGAGAACAGCTTACCATCAGGTGCGACTAGGGCCAACCCCACATAATCAAATAATAAAAAAATTGGACATTTCCAAAGTCACCACAACAGCAACAACATTACTGTCCCACTGCTGAGCGCGGGCCTCTTCTTAGAATGAGAAGGGTTTCCATACCATGCTGATCTGGTGCGGGTTGGCGAATTGGTGGTTGCAGTATGTTTATTAACCCACAGGAGATTTCTGCTGCATATTCTTTGGGTTTAACCCATCAATTGCTTATTACAATACGGCCGACGTATCTTGGCGAGTCTGAAGTTAGTTGTTTGGCTGCGCAATGAATCTTTTAGAAACGAAATTGTCTACTGCGCAGCCAATCAGCTAACTTCAGACTCTCCAAGATATGTCGGCCGTATTGTACGACGCCCGCGCTAAAAAAGGGTTGACCTATTTGTGATTAGTTCGGTTTACTCATGTGCATTTTTCGGGATTGCCCGACTAGTTTCGGACGTAACGGTGCCTTTGATCGTGAGCTGATCACGCGGCGAGGTCGCAGGCGAACTCTTCACTCTTCTTCACTTTATTCTTCTTCACTTTCTTCTTCTTCTCGAAAAATGCACGTAAGTGAAAATATGAATGTGTTTCACGAAAGTAATAGTACAAAAAAGGATTGCCCTGTTCTTTACAGAAAAAAAATAGTGATGCCAATAGGCTTTTAGCTAAAAGGTCTAAAATATTAATGTGTAAGTACTTAGTGGTACCTACGTGGTGAGCTTTGCATAATTTGTGTTGTTGGAAGCCTCGAGTCGGAATTAAGTAAATTGTCAAAGGTCAATGATGTATATAATGAAAGGCTGTTTCCACATCTCTTGCGAATATACCATCCTAAAACTTATTGCAACGCAATGTGTTGTAAATAGACCAACCCCTCTCTTCCCCGATGTCGTTTCAACATTTAAACATAAGTACTTATACATTTTTGGGTAACCAAACACATATTCTTCAATTCTTCTAAAACAATATTTTTAATGGATTCTTAAAAGCTTATTACAGTACTCTGAATTAAGGAATCATAATTAGGCTTTAATCTAAGCGAGTCAGTAGGGCAGGAACCATCCTCAATGGCTAATGAAGGATCCTAACCATCTTAACACTTATCACACTTTCCTTATTTCCTTTCTTAAATCCTAATTAGGGTTCCTAAATGAAATGGATAATAGGGTGCATGAAAAAAGCCTCCACGAGTGACGATACTTAAGTAAATCCGGCGCACCCTGGGCCGTCAGCCCCGCTACCAACCTTGCTGACTTGCTAATCTTTTCACCACGGCATGAGCTATTATCGTATAGCTCGTGCCGACACGATAGAAGAAGAAGATTAGGGTTCCTAAATTCCAGAGTAGGTAGTGTTACCTTTTAAATCTAAATGAATGTTTCATGATCAAAGGTTTTTTAAATACCTTTTAAACGAAATTAAAATGGCCGAACTATATCAACATTCTATTTGCCAAGCTTGGCAATATTCTCTCAAGATTGTCCATTGTCACAGTCTTTGGGTTGGCTTATGTTGAGCTTTTCTCGTTCATTTGCTGTCATTAAAGAAACCGTTGAAGGCTTAGCCAATAAAAATAATGTCTATTTCTTGGTCCTGATGTCTAAGGAGGGAAAGGTCTTTACGCAAACCGGAAAGCGGAAATCCGACCTCGACCCTGTCTGTGGGATGCGGCCTTTTTCTAATAAATCGTTTTGATAGCCTTCATAAAGAAAATGTTAGATAAAAACTATTCACGCGCGGTGAAGGTTGTGTAAATACTACGATGACGGAATTATTATTATACTTATTTGAATATGTAAGATAAATAAAACGTTTATCAGTAATTGTGACCCAAGACACGAATCGGTTATATTTCTTTTTTTTTTTATAATGAATTGTTCACTTTTAAAATAATCAGCACAAGTTGGAATGAATGTTCAGAGTTTTTTTTTGTATGGTTTTTGGCGGATCTCCTATAACGAATTATTATTTGAAATGCCTAAGTTTAAGCAAGGCTCGACTTAAAATTCAATTAAAACGAAACTATTTTCCGAACAACCTAATACTTATGCATAATTTGAGTGCCAAATTACTACGCAAGTTATTGCACTCCATTGCTCGGTTAGTTCGTAATACTTGCAGAACTCGACTTGCTGCAAGTATGTCCACAGTTTGAAAGTCAGTCGCTCAAGTCAGCTTGCGCATGAAAATTTGCTAAGTATACTAAACTCATTTTCTCACTGCAGGCGGGGTCATAAATCATGTTTTATTGTTTTGTTCATGCTCACAAGTTTTATTGCCGCACCTGCAGCGAGAAATTGTTTTTGGTATAGTGGATTTAACACTTTTAATTTTAGGCGATTTTAATTATCTGGTGATAAAAACAAAAACCTGCCTTTGCTGTCGCGCAGTCGGGTAAAAAGCTGTCATAATAGCCGTTCAAGGCAAAGCATAGATGATAGAGCAATGACCATAATTATTGTTAATTATAGAGAAACGCTGATACCACAGCACATAATCGCTGTAAGTAATTCACATAACTGCACCAATTCTCACACTTCGAGATATTTATTGTTCGCGGTTTTACTCGGAGCCTAGGTTTTTTTACTTCCTCGTTTTTGTGCTGGAACAACTACCGTAAACTGATAAATAAAAGTGAGGAAGTTTAGTTATCAAAATAGTTGCCTTTAGTACTAGTACGAGTTTGCAAATTACGAAAACGGCAACAGTTTTTCCTAGCTCGATAAGTCTATTTCTCTTACGATTTAAATACGTTAGATCAACAATCACAAAATCAACATTCAAAATATCAACACCACTATCGGGCGATCGACCGTTGAAAAAGACAACGGCTTACTACAGGGTGTTGACGAATTCGTGAAACCACATGATCTATTAATTGTAAAGATTAACCCGGATTAGCACGGGATTTAGCTTGATTAAAAATAAAAAAATAATAATCTTTTTTTTCATGCGGTAGGGGTCAGTGATCGTATCTAAAATTCTAAACCACTTAAGTTATAAGGATTCACTAAAAAAAATAGTTTTTTTTTTGCAAAATATTAATTTTATGGGATTAAACAATTCGATGCCATTAGGGCTTTCAAATACCGGATTTTTTCAATACCGGTATCAATACCGGTATTAGTGTGTTCAATACCGTGATCACGTGATCACGGTATTGAACACAAGTTCAATTAGGACATTAATAAAAACATTAAAATACGTGTTTTTATTTTCAAATCAGTCTTTATTATGGTTACTTTCTGAAAATAATAATACAAAACTCTCTCAGTACTTAGTATAAAAATTTGGTATTGATTGATTATATAGGACTAGGAATTAGGAACGTAATCAAAACTTAAAATAAAACTAGTCATTTTTCACGTAGGCATTTCACATAGAGTTTAGATATAACGTATATATAAGTACGGCGATTTCGGGAATCAGCTTAGGCGGGGCGTGGGAGGGTGAGCTAGAGATAAGAGCGGGCGCTTGCGCTGGTGAAAACATATACCTACGTTTATAGGATTTCGCTGACTCCCGTAAACTCATCCCCGAACGGTTCGGTTTTCGAACCAAGCACTGTTGCATTCGGCAATTGCACCGCATATTCGAACACATTAGCTCCCGCTTCATGCGCTCGTACAAAACTGGCATGCTATTCTTCGACGTAGCGAAAACCTTTGACAAGGTCTGGCACAACGGTTTATTATACAAACTGTACCAATTCAACGTGCCGGACCGTCTCGAGCCCATCATTCGAGACTTTCTGTCGGATCGCACGTTCCGCTATTGCCTAGAAGGCACCTTCTCGTCCCCTCACCCCATCCGCGCCGGTGTCTCTGAGGGCTCCGTGCCCCTTCTTTTCACGCCGTACACCAGCGACATTCCCAAATGTGGCTTGGCCCAGTTGGCTTTCTTCGTCGACGACACGGCTATCTACTATTCCGGTAGGAGTCTCGATAGCATCACTCGAACCCTCTAAACCGCAATCGTCGCCTTCGGGGTCTGGTTCCGGAAATAGAGAATAGAGGTGAATCCCGAAAAGAGCGCAGCCGTTTTTTTTCGAGAGGTACGGTGACTCCCACACCCGCATCCGTCTCGTCCTCATGTTCGGCAAACAAATCCCTTGGGAGATGAAAGCCATAATAAGCCGAGAATCTACGTGATGTGCGTCCGCTCTATCTTGACTTACGCTAGCGTCGTGTTCGCACACCAAGCAAGCCTTCCCGCTTCAAATCCTTCCAAACCCTCCAGAATCGAGTGTTGCGCAGAGCCGCGGCTGCCCCGTGGTTCATACGTAACGATCAACTCCATCTCGATCTTAAAATGCCAACCATCAGGTAATACCTGACCCGACCAGTTACTTCGACACTGCCCCCGCCATCCGAACCCCGTAGTCGTCGCAGCGGCCGACGGAAGTCCCTCTCTCATCAGTAAAGTACGCCGTCCCAGGCACACACTTTTAGAGCCCGATGACGAAATTACGACGAGTAAATCGACCAGCACATTACAAAGCGTCCGCCGCCGTCCAGCTGACCGTCCTCGTCGACGAGGTCCGTCGCGACGTCCCACCGTCGCCGGTCACGATCCACCTAGCTCTCCCGTCGTAGAGCCGGTCGTCTCCTCTGACTTCGTACTCACGCCGATAATTCAGCCCTCATCAAGCTGTCTCTCCCCCCTCCCGCCAGCAAAGCCCTAAGACGAGGTCCGAATCCCACTAGGGGTTGCCCTTAGTGCTGTTGTTGCAGGTAGTCACGATGTTAGTGTAGTATAAATAGTTAGCTTAGGTTAAGTATTTTACTTCCCCCCCATTGGCTGGAGACCCTTCAGGTCTCGCCAATAACTGCCCGGTTACGTAGAAGGGGTCCGCAAAGACCACCTAGAGAAGCACAAAAGAAACAAAATGGCGAAAACAAGTGTGAGAGTAACATCAAATCGTAAATTGTATCACATAATACAATTTACTACTACTTATTACAACAAACCGCAATAATATATATTAAGGTTTGTAATACCGTAATCACGGTATTGGCTCGTCAATACCGTGATTGAAAAAAGACCAATATATATCCGTGATTACGGTATTACGGGATCCCGGAATACCGGTATTGAAAGCCCTAGATGCCATGCATAAATTAATGAAAGCACGGCGACGCGGCTGACGGGCACGACTAACGCGATATCGCTCTTTGCAGTAAGTTAACTCGGAACTCTAAAATGACTCAAAATTAGAAAACTAAGATTTTATTTTGAATATTTTTTTTCAGTTGATTTAAAAAAAAACCTTTTTAAGGTTAATCTGTCTCACCAGTAGATCACGCGGTTTGATAGAATTATACGAATTCGTTTAAAACCTGTATAGGTATCAAAAATTTACAATATCAGCCGTTCATGAGATCAACTAGTAATTTTACCAACCGTCATTCACATTAGCCGTTTATACCAAGATCAACAACTTATTATATAGATTACTCCAAAAATCGCAAGCTCTTTATGGACAAATCAACGTTAATTGAAACAACCAACTCATATTAGATGTCTGCGGAATACAGCAGATTGGCTAATTGTCTATTCCCCTCCCGCGTCCCACAGACCTTCGGGAGGGCCAAGTTTACGGCGGTTTACTTATACCTATCCAAACTTATACAAACTTGTCACAACAAAGCACAACAAGGCAAAGCTGACGATACAATAAAAAAGCAACAAATTCTAAAAGACACAACAAAATAATCGTTTAGGGGTGTTTATCATTACAGTTATAGCTAATATCAGTATGTCAGCATTGCGAGCAAGGTAAATATAGTAAATAAAACCAACATAGACTCTCCACCACTGAGAGTACTTGTATTTGGGTTAGTATTAGTAACATGAACTAGATCACATTATAATACTTTACACAATTATTACAAGATCATAAATTAAGGACAAGCTAGTCAGATATAAAAGGTCAGACTTCTTCAACTGATGAACACAGAATGCTCCGCTTCATCGAATGACCACCGCCTTTATAACATCGGGTAGGTTGATCCATATCGACGACTACCTTCCTTTTACCCTTCCTTTATCAACATTGCCCAGTGCTACCCGCTACCGATAACAAAATAACTACAAAATGGGCACGCACGAATGGTGCCTTTAGACATTTCTATCAACGAAATCAGAGCTCAATACATTATATTCCAAGATACCGTGAAAAAATCTGTAAATAGAATACGTACACTTTAGTAATCCATGATATTATATAAATATGTATACTTGTAGCTCATAAATATTAACAAGATCCAAACAGCTCGCTGAACAGTTTATCATATCCATTAGTATGTCAGACACAGTTTAGTAACGTGATCCTACAGTTATAATTTGCGCTCGCATGGTTGCTGATTACTCTGTGTACTTAATACCCGCGATAAACCTGCCTTAAATGTATTTTATTTTGCTTTTATAGTGTATAAACTGAGCTAGGGTAGGGCTTAAAAATAGGTTTGTTGGCTATAGTTAATATTTACATAGGATTACGGTTCTACTGTTAGGTCATTAAAACTTGTTATGTATCGCGATTTTCCTGCTTTCAATACTAAAAAAAGGAATTTCTAACAGAATGTTTTGACTTTAGGGATTGTTTAGCTTCACGACAGAGACTGGAGACCGAAACATGAGACCGAGACTGCTACTAATAAAGCCAAGTATGGTACGCATAAAATAACTTTGCCTAATAACTTTCTGTTCCCCACTTCAGAGGGGCAAAGTTATTTGGTACCCGTACAATACGGCCGACGTATCTTGACGAGTCTGAAGTTAGTTGTTTGGCTGCGCAATGAATCTTTTAGAAACGAAATTGTCTACTGCGCAGCTAATCAGCTAACTTCAGACTCGCTAAGACACGTCGGCCGTATTGTAAAATAACTTTGCCGCTTTGAAACCAGGCTTTCAGCGTTCTGATCCTCACTTTTAGACAGGCAACGTTATTTTACGCGTATTGTAGCGGTTTCGATCTCCTGTCTTCGTACCGCGTCTCTGTATATTATTTCGACCGCGCTACTAACCTATTTGGGGATGAATGTCCCGCGACACATGTCGCTAGCTATGTACCGCGACACACATGTAGTCAGATGTGTCCGGCGACGTCGCGCAACTCTATACATAAAAGACGTGATTACGTAAGTTCAAGTCGGACTAAAAACTACTAACGACTTAAATCCTTAAAATCTCATCTACATTCCTCCGCTTTAAAATTTAATCTGTGAAAGGAATGACAAGTTTTAAAATAACACAGCGTAATGAGCTGTCTCGTACAAGTGGCTCAGTGACCCATTTTTCTCTGTAACTAACAACTAACAATCTTACACGTTGCGAAGATAGGCAGCTGATGCTATCTGGGTTTCTTTTGATAATCTTATAAACAAAATCTATTGGTCAATATGAAGATAATACAAGGCTAGTCGGAAAGGGGGTAATAATTTAAAAGGGTGTTAAAGTACCCATAATAATGAATAACTTTTAACCGCCTGGGATTTAGATTGATTAAAAATAAAAATAAACTTTTTTTCCCAAATTTTTTGTTATGTGATAGAAAATTTCGATGCCATGGATAAATTTATTTATTTATTTCACATGACGTATTTCCTTTGCCAAATGAAAGAAGGCACGGCGACACAGCTGACGGACACGACTAGCGCTATATCGCTCCACGCAGTCCGTTAACTTGGGACGCTAAAATTACTCAGATACCTACAGAATACCATGGTTATTTTTTGAAAACTTTTTTTTGTTGAGACTGTAAAATACCTATGCAGGTTCAATCAGTGTCACCAGTAGATCACGCAGTTTGAAGGAATTACACGAATTCGCTTACACCCTGTTGAACAGATGTTTTTTTCTTCGAATTTAGAATTTATCCCATAGTAAAAATCGTACAGAATGATAAGCAGTCATGGTTTTCGTATATAAAGTGACTAACCACTCATGCTGTATATTAGTCACATAGCGGGTCTTCAAGTGAACGAACGCATAGTACCCAATTATATTATAAAGGACTCCTCTTTTTGTATATAATATCATTGATAGTACCCAGTTAAACATGACACAGTGCGTTTCGATCTACGCTATTAACCAAACGTGGCACCAAGCGAAGCTCCTTCCTGTGGGCCTTACTCAATTACGGCGCTAGTCTTGTGATCATTGGTTGGCGCACACGGACCCCTATGTTATAAGACGAGTTTCTACTAATAGTAGGAACGACTAACGATTGATGTGAGCTAGTAGGAAATTGCCGTTATTATGTATGAATAAAAGATGACAAGAATATGGACGTATATTTATATTATTGTCTGTACGTAGTGTCGTAGCTGGCTTGGGTGGCACCCGGTGCGGATATCGATGCTGTCACTCCGTGATTGAAAACTGTTGATTGGATTTTTCTAGTTTTTAAGACACATGTACTCGCGTCGCGAGTGTCTATTATGTTTCAATAATCTGCCTACTCTGGGGGCCCCGAACCGAATAGTAATCAAAAGAAGGAAATAACGTTGCTCAGTAAATACAACAAAGAAAAAAAAATGACATTAATATCCAATTTTAGCGGTTATTTAATTTCATAGGTTTTTTTTAACCACCGTATGTTGTCACCCCCTGACAGGTGGCCCGGTGCGTGCAGCCCCCGCCGCCCCTCACGCACGCTCAAGCACGGCTACAGTATGCGTAAAATAACTTTGCCTCTCTGAGGTGATGAACAGAAGGCTCAAAACCTGTTTTCAGACCGGCAAAGTTATTTGACGAGTACCAAATAATTTTGCCTCTGAAGTGAGGAACAGAACTTGAGCGTTTTGGTCCTGTCGCTTGGTTTCAGAGAGGCAAACTTTTTTACGCGTGCTGTACATATCAAACTATACATTTCCACTATGAGCTGATCTCGCAAGATCTCGTAAGAGCCTCCAGGAGTGACGATACTTACGTACGTCTGGCGCAACCTGGGCAGTCAGCCTCGCCACCAACCTTGCTGACTGGCTAATCTTTTCACCACAGCATGAGCTATTTTCGTATAGCTCGTGCTGACACGAGAGAAGAAGAAGATTCCTTTTATAACTACAGTTAAGAGGGATTTCTCAAATGAAAGCTGTTTATTATTACGAGACTTAGATTCGATCACTTCTACTTAATGATCGACCCCATCTCTGTTTTATGATTTGTATGTAAATCAATTGGACCTATACTTTTTTTTGTGTAATTCTCTTTGCCCCACTCTAGGTTTTATCCGTAAGGAACTATTAGTTAATCTGTGGTTTTATCCTGATCTTGTATTGTACAGACTTTCCATACTGAGAGGACAGCACATAATTGAAATGTATAGCTTGAAATGTAGCCGTGTATAAGCAAAGCGTTTTCAGCTAAAACATTGCTAGATCTCTGCTAAGGTGAGCAATCGTACCGTAAAATCTCTGCTCGACCAAAAATGTAAGTACCTAAACTTTGTTGATTAGATAACAAGATACCAACTACGTGCGCGATCTTGACTACTGTATTAGTCAGTTATCTTGTAATGTAATTAATTAAAGTTTAGGTATTTTTTATTTGAAAGAAGACAGAAATAAATTACATTCTGCCAAGGACACAGTGACAGCATAAACAATAAAAAATTGAATGCATTCTACTAAATTATATCTACTCGCCTCGACTGCTTCACTGGTCTATTCGTCGCAAGTCGCAAGCGCGACTGCTGAGCGTAAGGCTCCGGGTTCGATTCCCAGGTCGGACAAATCAGGCAGGACGCACAACCTCTTAAGGGGTCATTGTACTCATCATTATGAACAACTTTTACTATGGGACAAAACCTGAAATCGCGAAAAAAAAAAACAGCTGTTCCCTACATTTTGACTATTTATGCGAACATATTGTAGGGAACAGCTGTTTTTTTCGCGATTTCAATTTTGGTCCCAAAGTAAAAGTTGTTCATAATGATGAGTACAGACTACACAGAGTACACAGAGTGACCCCTTAAGAGGTTTTGCGTTAGTTATGTTTCAGTTTTTTTTTTTTAATAAAAACATTTCCCCACACTAAGATTTCTCTTGTATCGTGGGTGCGTTTACAGACACAAATCTCACAAACAAACCCCCAGACCCGAAACAACCATCTGTAGGCCATACAAATTTTTGTTCCGTGTGGGAATCGAACCCACGACCCGTAGCGCAGAAGCCAATCGCTTAGCCACTGCACCAAACGTGTCGTCAATATGTGTCGTTATATACCCTTGGTCCAAGTTTTTCTACATCAAATCAAATGGTTAAACCTTAATAACAGTGTAGTGACATCTGTACATGTCAGTGACAGGAAATCGCTTATCAGTACGTTTATCAGTTAATATAATTATGTTCAATTTTAACACTGGTTACGACCAGTTATAGCGAGATTGAACAGCTGCGTAGTTAGATTCCCTTTATGACTTATTGTACAATCAATTCCACTTGTGGATCACTGTTTACTCCTTAGATTATGTACTTAGGTACAGCGCTACCGCGTGGCCGCGCATGAGACAGCAATATAAAACTGAAATACTGCATCCTCACATGGTAGAGCATATAATATACACTTAACTAACGGAGTATAAGTACTTGTTCACGTTAACTCGCGGGCGCGGTGGCGGGCGCGGTCGCGAAATATCAAACGTATGGCATAATATGCAAGTGTTCACGTACAAAACGCAGGTGCGGGCTATGTAGCGGGCGAACTCGCGACGGGAGCGTGCGGCGCGCTCGCGATAATATCAAACGTATGAAGTTGTTTGCGAGTGTTCACGTCGAACTAGCGGCGGAGCGCGCGATTAACTCGCGTCGTCAGGTAAGATCAACCCGTTTGAACTTGTCGCTGGAAATGATAGCACGTTTTTCATCATGTCGTTTAATACATACAATTTATTAGTGCTATTCAGGCAAGAACTCCAATTTGGCAAAGCAAACATCATTACCATATGAACAGAAACGTTCTTAATAAGTTTTGGAAAGAAATTGTTGAATTATTTCTTGATATGGAAGGTAAATAAAAAGTATTCATATTTATATGTATTTTAAACTGCTTTATTTTTGTAACTATAGTATAAGGTATGAAATCTCATTTTAGGAATGAATTTTCGATTAAAATAAAAGATCGTCGTCCATGTTTACAACCTCTGATAACACGTCACAGTCGCGCAAACGCCTGGCGGTCAATGTGAACACGAACTCGCCAAGTCCACCGCGCCCGCCACCGCGCTCGCACCCGCGAGTTGTACGTGAACAAGCACTAATATAACATCACGATATCACGATCACGACATTTTTGGTCAAACTGTGCACTAAGGGTAGTCCCTTAGTGCACAGTTTGATGCAGATGTAGCTGTAGATGGGTAGTCCCATGCTACATTTATTTATACGGTTAAGTAAAACAAGCTAAAGTTCTAGTAAGGATCTTTTTATGTAAACGGTTGTTTAACCGGACCAAAAGGTTCAGAAACTTGATTGAACATTTGACCGGCAAACTTTCTAATGCTTTATAATGGTTTTGCTGTTACCTTACTGTAAGGAGCTGAGAAAACTCGAAGCGAAGTTAATTAATTAATTGAATATTCACAACGGATATTTTCTGCTGTAGAAACAATCTTCAACTATTTTGTTAAATATTAATTAATTCTGTTTCAAACACTTCTAGGTTTTCGTTATATAAAATGCTTATGCAAATTTATTACTCTAGCGAAATATTGTATTGACGCGAATCGCGATTCCAGCTCGTTCATTATGAATCAATTTCAATCAAGTCTAGTGTAGCTATAACTAAATATGTTGGTAGTGTAGTAAATAATCTACCTTTACATACCGGGCGTAAACGAATTCGTGTTATTCTTTCAAACCTCGTATTTGTACCTAATGGTGACACAGATTTACCCCCCAAAATAAAACTCCAATAAGAACAAACACATCAATTTTATTTATGTGTATAGATGAGTACGCAGTGTATGAACAATTTCTTAATTTTCTTAGTCAAAGTGCGTTACTAAGGCTCTCTGAGGGCGCAAACTGTCACCTCTTGGAGCTCTCGAGGCGGACCGCCCCCACCGGCGAGATTCACAGATCGCCCTTTACCTTGCTAAGTAAAGTGCCTTTCATACGAGAACCTTATTTTTATGCCTATAATGTTCATATTCGTATAAGCGAGTGTAAATAAGCGTTTCATACGAATAGGAACATTAATTTTGTGTGTCTGAATCTCGCCCTAAGAGCGAGAGTCACAGACCACCTCTCTAGGACCTCTTCTAATGCTTTAAACACCTCTGTTTACCCCTTCAATGATTACAGACATGGCATGTGTACATAAATGTATGTATGTGTGTTTTATTTGATCAGTTTTTGTAAAAATCCGTGATGTAGTAATATTTTCCGTGCACACACAACACGTGTGATTAGATATGTCTCTGTGATGTGACACGCTACACCGGTTTTATCTGCGACCTTGTTTAATTGAATATAGTAACAAGATAAACTCTATTTCGGATTGAAAGATTTATGTTAAATCGATATTTTATCTCTATTTTATTAATTGGTAATTAGATAGTTCACTAATCCTGACTCCGAACGCATATATTTCCAAATGTCATCTCTTATACTAACGACTTCTTAGTGATCTCAACCACGATGCGTGCAGCGTAGCACTGTTTTAAAAATGAGATAGCCCGTCCATCTTATTCCATACAACTCCTGAGATATGTTGATAGTGGAAGTCTAGATGGCGAGAGAAACCCATTAGGATGTATGATGTGTAACGAGTTTATATTTCAAAGGTATCCATAGTCATGTCTATAAAGATGGCCACTTAGGAGTCTTCCAAAAGTCCAAATCGTGTGGCCGTATTCCAAAATCTGCCCATGAATGTCGAAAACGTATGCAGTTTCTATAACGGCGTCCAGGCCGTGGTATTCCAAACAGATTGAAATCCAGCCCGCCACTCCATTTATTTGGACTGGTGGAAGGCTCGTCAGTGGTCGCCCTAGGTTTGTATGTTATTTTCGCGATGCAACAGTGAATTAATCCAAATCAGAATTTGATTATCATTAGCGTTAACGGTGAAGGACAACAACGTGAGTAAACCTGCACATCTGAGAAGGCTCAAAAAGTTCTCGATGACTTGTGTAGTTCGCAAACCCGCACCAGCCAGCGTGGTGGACTAAAGTCTAAACCCGTTTCATTCTAAGCAGAGGTGCCTAGTATATCTCAAAATTATGTCTTGTTCTTCTCCAGAGCTGCATGCTGCCGCCAAGGAGACGGTGACGTTAGCGGAACAGCGGTTCGTGAGCAAGCAGGATGAGTGGCAGTTCGACAGCAATTGGCAGGAGGTTCTCAATCATGCCATCATCAAGGTGAGCTGGCTGTACTAAACTGAAGTTTATTTCAACGAAATTATCGAAGGAATTTAATAGCATAGCAGAGGAATAAAGAGCTATTCCTTTATTTTTAAATTATTGCTTTTTGTTTTTAGGTTATGGATGCGGAAAAGCGGAAGGCGGAGAGCGGAAGAGAGCATCAGAAGAGAGCGGTAGCTTATATCGCAGCTGAGAAAAAAGTACGTTATACAATACTATACAAATATGATTGTACAGTCGGGGACTTGAAATGTTTACCACCCTAAGGTCTATAAATCGTTGCACATTACTTTTTCATAAGGTCGATATGACATAAGTTGATATGACATCTTAAACCTTATTGCGCACAGTGTGATAAGGAATCGAATTTGAAATCTGATAAATATTTCGAGTCCGCGACCCGATTTAAATGGTGTACATTTAAATAAAGAACAGGACATCATGCGAATATAGGTTTTGTACAATCACTTAGCGTTGGGAATATTTTTGTTAGTATGTACGGACGCTATAGTATTGCTGGTTAACGGGATCGTTAGCAAACATACTGTACCTATAAGTGTTGTGTGGTCGATAGCTTGTTAACTTTTTACTCCAAAGCTCCTACGACATTTTTAATATTTTATTTCGTGCGATATTCCTCGTGGATACCCTTCGCCCGGTGTAGACGAAGGGGTATGCCGGACTCTTACCGGCTGAAAACCCACGGTGTTCCTTCTCCTGACCCTTGGCCGGGGTCGCGGGATTCGCAGCTGCACGCACCGCGACCCCGGCAGGCCTCTCCTTCTGTGCGGCCTTGCCCCACGTCCTCGTGAACCGCTGCTGAGAGGAACACTGTGCGCCGCCTTCTTGGGCCTGTTACTGGTCGGGCGACGGGACCCCTAACCCGTCGCCCGCAGGCCACACACTACAGTGGCCAGATCGTCCCGTCCCCTCCGGCGCCCGGTGCGTCTGGCACGGGGAGAGTGGCAGCTGCCTCTCCCTCCCCGTTTCTCCGCTCCCTCTTTCGTCGCCATCACCTCCTCGCAGAAGGATGCGACGGCTTCTCATGCACTCTCGCTCCCGACCATGGACAGAACCACGACCGGAAGCGAGAGGTCACCATCGATAAGCTCCTATCACTGAACTGACCCACCCGACTATACAAGGTTAATCCGAAAGGGTAATAATCCGAAAGAATGCGAAAGGGTACCCTTAATATTGAGTAATTTTTCTTGTACAACTTTCCCCAAAAGTCAATTAATTAAGAGAAATAGAGGCCCAAAGATTTAAAAAAAAAAACGCTAATATCCATCTATCCTCAGTTATGATCAGCTGTGTTTACCTTTTAGGTCATATTTTGGGTCACGGATTAGATGCTCCATTTTCTGGATTAATAACAAAACCTGGGGTGTTTTTTAAACTAAAATACAAATCGTTTTGTACTGAAATAAAATTTATCGAATTTTAACACTTGCTTTAAAACTGGCATCAGTGATACTTTAAGTAATTTAAGTGGCCCGTGGATTAGTACCCCCTTTCCGACTAACCTTGTATAGGGAATTTATATTTATAAAAATTGGCAATTTATGTTTTCGTTCATGCTTAAAATTAAAATACTTAACTTCACACCATTTTCAAATGCGTTATGCATTTGAAAATATACGCGACTTATAATAATATCATATAAACGACCACGTATCAATGTACTATGGTAATAATGGATATTATTGTTTCTCTCCAGGTGACACAACTTGAAGAGAATCTAAAACGCAATATCATCAAATCCCGAGTATACTTCGAGGAGAAGAAACTATGTGACGAACAACTACAGACGCAAAACGAAAAGATTGAGAAACTCCAGCGCCTCATTGCTGACGCCAAGTTCCGCTACTCCAAATCTCTTAAAGCCCTCGAGAAGATATCTGAAGAAATTCACAGAAGACGAGGTGAGTACCCACCAGACAAGGAAACTATCCCTGTAGGACCCAGAGAGCCGGGTGTAGGAGCGGAAAAAGACGCCATCCATGACGAAGATGCAGCTAAAGCTGAACACGAGAAAGACGACGAATCCAGCCTACAGGAACTAAGGATGCGTGTTAGAGAACTCGCGTCTAAACCTATAGAGAAAGACATAGAAACAGATGAAGCGTGGGCTTTAGAACTGAACGAAACCATCAACAAACTAGACCAGTTGCTGATGATGAAGGAAAACAACCAACAGAAAAGATCTAAATTCACAGCGAGTTCTCCGAGGAATGCTAGCGCGCCATCCACTAGTACTAACTCAGGTAAATACACACATCCACCAAGCGACAGCTGGAAGACTGAAACTAATTTGACTAGGACTAAATCTGTTAGCAAGGACATAGTCTACGAACATACAAACCCACCAATCAGCAAGACAGAAAAATCTAAAAGCATGATGTCTTTAGACGTACTTGCTTTAGCCAGAGATACTAATATGATGGATAGAGAATCTTACTTAAAAGCGGTTATCGAAGACAAGTCCCCAACAGGCACGTATACAGAAAGTAATTCGGACAGAAATGATACCCCCGACGAAATATTGATGGTGGAATGCGATTCCAGTGATTCTAACCAAAATCCGGTCATCAGGATGACAAGCTCGACCGTATCTGACAGTGATAATAGCTAAGCGTGACGAGAATATCACACGATCGTTAGAAAAAAAAATGTTTTTCTTTAATTGGTTGTGGAATTTTTACTGATTTAAAAAAATATTATTTTTAAAACTGGAATGTTGTGTCCGTCTTTTAAACAAAAGTGGACACGGAAATTTTGTTTGTGAAAAATGCTTGTGGATTGAACGATGTTTTATGAATTATAATTAACAATGCAATATTTCCACTATTGAACGTCAATTTTTTAATGTTAGATGTTTTTCTAGTATTCTTGAAAAGTTAATAAAAATTGGTAAAATAATTTTCGTATTGATGGTTAGTTTAGTTTTGTAAACAACAATGCTAGAACTTTTTTCAATAAAAATATACTGATTTAAAATACTCAGAAAACGTGTCGTTATACACTCAATGAATAATTATAGTAATGTACCACATGATTTATTGATAAATTCTTACTTTTATGAATGTATATGACTCAAGATTATGTACATTCGTACAAGAATACCATGTTTATATAACATAATATCTTAGAAAACCATAAAATTGAAATACTTTATCATTATCATCTTTGCTCTCTCATTTGAATGTGACAATTATTTACGTAATATAATAACATTTACCTCAATCTTTAATTGCGCGAGGGACGTCTCCATAAAGTTTTCGATGGTGTGTTTGTAGTTTGCCAATCCGCGCCAGGGGGTCTACTCCCTAAGCACGAAGTCCGTAGTTTCGGCCTTAGTTACGAGCGTTTCATACTCCCTACCACCTACGGACATACGATTATTTCGGGGCCCAAACTAAGAATCAATGACAACACGATTTGACAGTTGTCCATACTACCGATGTGTTTTTGCCCGTCCGAAAAGTTGAACTTGACACTTGTTTTGTTCACTTCTACGTTTCCGGCTACTTTCGGACGGGCGACTATCTTCACGGGTGTTGGAATAGGGTCAAAAACCCTCCTCATTCTGAGAAGAGACCGGGGCCCATTAGTGGGACAGTAATGTACTGAATATGTTGAATGTACAGACGCCAGCACATCAAGCAAACCCGAAACTGTAAAATGTTCCCAATCAAACTTGAACCTAATGCTTTTGCGATAAAGATGAAAATCTATTAAAGAAATTTGACAGACTAGTAGCTTGATATGCTGACGTCTGTACATATTACTTATCAGAAATACTTGCGAAACATTACTTTGTAGGCGTTTCTTGATAAAAATTCTAGCATTGTTGAAAACGTTTTTAGATTATAATGTCTTTTGAGTGATTTGGGACGCACGGTTTTGTAAACACCTCTGTGTTAGAGAGTACTAGGAAGAGATGTCACTTTAAGCGCACGCACTAGTGATCGCAATGTTTTATAGTTTAAATATGTGTATAGGAACGTGGTTATCTTAAATGACTGTGTTTTTATGGCGAAGCAACCGAGTTACAACCATAAAGTGCGTAAGGAGCTCCACACGAACGTGGAACGTGGTGAACGCATCTGGTTTTTTTTCTACTTGTCTGCTTGTTACGGTGTTTGCAGATCCTGTCTACGTAACCGGCCAGATATTGGCGAGACCTTAAGCGTGTCCAGCCAATGGGGGGGAGGGGAAGTAAAATACTTAACTACAGCTACAACTACATTAACATCATGGATACTAGCACTAAGAGTGTTCCTAGTGGGACTCTGACCTCGGCTTAGGGCGTTGCTGCCGAGGGTTGGGAGAGCTTGATGAGGGCTGAGGTATTGGTGTGAAGAAGGGTGTGGTCACGAGCCACGTCGCACCGCGTTTGGTGTGTGGAGCTCCTTTGCTTTTAAAACCGCTGTTTTGGTATCGTCAACGATGAATTTGATGCTAGGTACTATATACAAATAGTTTTTCAATCTTCAACAGTATTATTATTTCACTTTATTTCTACATTTCAGTCTAACACAAAATATTTACGAGACCGACAGTCCTGTCAATAGTTATTACACTTTTTAGATAATAATATTAAAATATGACACTTTCACGAGAGCCATAACAGTCCACCGATTATAGCTCACAAATTATTATTTATTAATATTGGTGCCGATTCTCTTTTTCATCAACTAAACTAAAATTAGAGAATTGCTGTTTTATTGACAGACAGCGCGAGAAATGGACGGTGATAGATAACAACTAAGTTAGAGATGTCAAACTAATTTACGCTTTGAACTTCATCGTGTTTTTAGGGTCAAAAACACGTCCGATAGTTGCTTCCGGGAGCCGGATCCGACTATCTGATCGGATTCATGAAATACACGTACGATTCTCGTGTCCGATTTTTACGACGATGCTTACGATTCTGATATCCGATCCGATAGTCTGATCGTACGTGTAATTCATGTTCAAACAAATGTATGACGCGGAGGCCTTCAGATAGTCTTATCAGACTATGGGAACTGACTATCGGAGGCAAGTATCGGACGTGTATTTGGGCTCTCAGGCGACACGTTCTGACGTGTGTTCTAAATTTAAGTTCAACTAAATTTGACAGCTCTTATTTACGTCCGTCTCGTTCTTATTTCATCAAAGTAAAAAGGATGGCAATAGTCTAAATCAAGTTTAGTTTGTTAACAACAGACTGGCACCATTATCTTCGTATTCTTATAGATGACTTCTGATTAAAATAACATTATTACCTACATACAATTTTACATTTAAGCATGATAATCATTGCTCAAATGAACTACAGTAAACGTGTAATCTTTACAGTGCCTTCATTTGTCATTAATTTTCATTTAAATTAAAATCTAAATCCCAAACTGAAGACTGGACGAGGTTGGTACTTAAGATGGTTGTAGAGATAGAATTAATTATAATTATGTATTTATATGATTTTTAATTAAAATTATATAAAATCAACACGATGAGGGTTAACTAACATACTCATAAGTTTAAGAATAATAAAAATATGTTTTAAACATCGGATAATTATTTTAAGGTGATGCATTTACGAAACATCGAGTGAGTTTGTGGAAATTTTAACAAGCATTGATTTAATTAATGAAAGCAAAGTTGGAATTGACCAACCAATATAACACTAAAAATTAATATTGAAACAGTTTGACTCAGTTTTTTGATTATAATCTTATCATTCACTGACACGAGTTGTGATGTAATGTGTGAATTAGTAATTAGATTTAGGTTACTTACAACCCCAACATATTTTTTTATACCAAACACTGCAGTGAAATTGACTAAATACGACACCACGTTATGCGTTAGTGAACACCGACGGAGTGACGGCGAAGATACTAATTTAGTAACAATTAGAATTCAACTTAATTTGCTTATACATACGACTGGAATTGGAATAGCGAAATAACATCACACTGGGAGACTCGAGAGTCAAAAAGAGCCGGTGCGAGCTTACTCGGTACTCGGTTTGCCTTGCGACCAGTGAACTGCTCTTTGCAGCCATTCCGTCGGTGTGCGCTAACCCTAAAACTAAATATAATAGTAAATGACTCCCGTGGATGTTAAGTATACAGTGTGTTATTGAAATAACTCAAACTTCACACACCCCAATAGATTTTTATTGTAATCAATTGATCTAGCTATAAATAATTTATTATCATTAAATATTTTTGAACACCATCCCCCTTATTACAAAAGATGGTTTAAACCAAGACTAAGGTAAACCCAGGTTTAAAATATACCCATCACTTTCTTATGTCAAGTAACAAAAAGTATTTTAAAACCTAGGTTTTTCTTAGACCATCTTTTGTAATAAGGGGGTAGATCTTCAACAACTTTTTTGTTGACCTGAATATTCTAATCTGATTATTGTGATCTGACGAGTACCCCGCCTCGCCTCGCCGACCGCCCTTACTTACCTACGTATTGAATGTGCGCGGGGATTGCGATAATTTAGAAAGGACATTGTGAAAAAAGATTTATTTCAAAATGTATCGATTCTACTTCCGAATCTGAATAAATTACTCAAACTCTTTCAGGTTTTGCGTTATTTCAATAACAGGATGTATATTTTATGACAATCCAGTATACAGTTAATGAGTTTCTCCTCTAATTAACAGTTTTAACGTGCATCCTTTACTGGCAACGGGCTCTAGACCATAAGTGTAATGTATAGTATTTTCAGATTATGAACAGTGTATGAAATGGATTCCTTTGGATTCCTTACATCTTTTTCAAGCACTTAATAGATTGAAGCACTATTTAAAGCAATAATTGCCCAGTGGGTTATGCTCGGCAAGTGTTTGCCTACCCGCAAATTTGCTAATAAAAATATTGATGGAAAATTCTATTCTTATCAACAGAACTGACGAAGATTTATTTGAATATCTAAATGTTCACGGAAAGCACTTATAGTATTGTGTCGCACTTTTGAAAAGTTCCTCACGTAAATGTTATACACATAGGAATGACCTCTGTATGTTCTCAAAATAAAATTTCACTACGTGTTTTCAATAAAATGAATGTCTTTAAATGGTTTTTAATTTATTGATCTCTCATCTTGTACCCATAGTTTAAATAAATAAAATAGGGCACAGAACTTCTTTTAAAAAGCAGAAGAAAGATAAAAAAAAGAATAAAAAAAAAAACATTTGTTTTCCACTGATGCTTAATTATGTTATTTGTAAAAATATAAAGGCGGTGTTTCACTAACCTATCATTAACTGTTCATTGTGCTAATTCGGTCTCTAAGCTTTTAAATAGGTAACATTTGCATTTTACCATAACAATAGTGATAATGACAAGATTACTGTACAACAAAATGTCATATTTCTAGATTAGGTACATTTAGGCTCAATTTACACCGCCGCGGCATAATGAACTTTATGTCAATTGTATAAAGTACAAACTAAATATGAGCCAAAAAAAGGTCGCGCGTCTTCCGGGAATCCTCGCGCATTCTTGAGAATTCCCCTAGCTACTGTCGGCGCCGTCTGTGGAATCCGCGGGAAGTGGCCCGAACGGGGAGTCGGTCGGGACAGTCACAGTAGTGCGGTGCCAAGCGTTTATGATGATGATTCGCTGGAATGCGCGTGAATTCTCGAGCATTCCCGCGAAATTGCGCGCCTTTTAGCGTCATGAGACGAAATTAACGCTTCCATTCCATTCCGCGGTGGTGTAAATTGCCTTAGCTTATCTGGTGTGGTGAATAGTTACGAACTGCATTAATGATATGTTGATAAAATACCCCCTAATTCTAATTAAAAAAATAAAGTCATCTACCCTATTCTGTGTAACGTTTTGTTGTCACAGCAGTTTGTCGGGCGTGCTTGTTTGGGCAACGTAGCACATATCATTTATTTTTATTCTCTTCAAGTGCGGCTATCAACGATTTGTGTATACAAGGTTAGTCAGAAAGGGGGTACTAATCCGAAAGGGTGTTAAAGTACACATAATAATGAATAACTTTTGTTCTACCACTTTCCCCAAAACTCAATGGTTTAAGAGAAACAGTTGTTCAAAAATCTCAAAAAAAAATCTCTAAAATCTATCTATCCCCAGTTACGATCAGCTGTGTTTACATTTTAGGTCATATTTGGGGTCATGAATTAGAAGCACCATTTTCTGAATTTGTAACTAAAGTAGGGATGAAGAATTTTTGAAAAAACTAAAATAAAAATCATTTTATTTGGAAAAAAAAAATATCGAATTTTAAAATTTTAACACTTGCTTTCAAACAGTCATCAGCGATACTATAAGTGGGCTTCGGATTAGTACCCCCTTTCCGACTAACCTTGTAGTGTTGGACTGGTTATAAGGTGGTTTCATCAAATAAAAACAAGGTATGTAGTTGTTACTCCATTTATATTTCACATTTGATAATATTCAACGGTCACATAAATATAAACAATAGCTTACACTTTTTACATAACATCACGAAGGTATGCTACAGAGGAAAGGCACTTCTAGGGAGTAAGGCTGTACACTAAACACGTAATTTTTTATTAAAAAGACCAGAGAACTAGCTGGCCGGATAAAATTTATCTACGGAATAGATAAAAGGACTTTATACTCTGTTTCACGTATGATGCGTATGCGATATTTGACCATAGAGTTAAATAGATCATGCAAGTTTGCCTAGAGTACATAATACACACAGAGCTTTAGAAAGAGATATTTATTTCGATCTCCGACAGAGATAATTACATACAAATTAACAAAAACAGGGACAAATGACAAGTGTGCTCCTACAATTACGGAAGACCACATCGTTCACTTACGCGTCATCCTACGTGAGCGATCTACAAGCGACGCGAAAACAACAAACAGTCGATACCTATTGAAGTGGCCTACGTGACCAAACGCACGTGGAGTGCGGCGCGGCGCGAAGCGAACGCTGTCAGTTGGCTTGATATTTTCACGCGAACTGGATGCGGTGCCGTACAGTGCTACTGAATGACGGCGGCGCGCGGCGAGCGGTCCGCGAGCTCGTAGGACAAAACCGCCGCTTCGCACAGCATCGCGTGTCACCGCATCGCATCGCTTCGCAATTCGCGTCGCTTTAAACCGCCTACGTAAGACGTCGCGTTATAGTCTAGGTACAGTCAGCATCAAATATATCGGGACAGACACACTGTTCAAAATGATCAGAACAACTGAGAAAATTAAGCTATATCTCAAGGATACAAGGTATGTTTCAGAATGAACATAGTACACGACAACTGTCATTCTGACAAGAATATTATCCCATTGAGATAAAGTTTAAATTCATTACTTGTTTAGGTAAATATGAACAGTCTGTTCGTGCAGATATATTTGAAGCTGACTGTACAATAAAGTTTGACAAGGACAACTGAATTTGAAAAAAAAGACGACGCTATATAAACCGAAGCTAGCCGTATCTCTTTCTAAACCTCAATGTGTAATATTTACTGCCGAGTATTATACTTTGTGTGCTATTAGGTAGGAGTAATACTCCTACATGTTACGCTGCTAAGTCAGTACTCTTTCGGCCGCTTCTCAAGCGCGAATGGTTGCAGGATGCGTGTGCGCGGCTTTTCACTGCGAAGACGCGTGCGATTGTTGCGCAACGTTAACTTCTCAGCCCTAAATTCCCCTTGTTACGTAGAGTACGCTTGTTTTTATACATATTGACAAACTTGCGTTATCTTTGGTAAACACCAACATGGATATCGCTTTTCTGTGTTTAATTTTTAAATATTTGACGTTATTTGTTTGTTTGCCCATCTACGTGAAACAGTTATAGGCAAATGTATTTTTGTTTCATGTTATTATTAGAATTTTATTTTATTATATTATAAACATGGATATAGCCATGATTTCTCTTTATTAAATATTCACATAAATGACACAATAATTATGAACTTGAGATTTGGATAAGAATTCAATAAAACCTTGGCTAAATCCATGTCCAAAAAACTACATGTAAATATAATTTGACCCTATCAATCGTTAATAACTACAATATTGTTACAATCATTCGTGAAGTTTATTAAATACTGCAACATTAATTATACTTTCAACAAGAATTTATTATAAATATATCCATACACTGCGCAAGCGCATCGATTACGCCACATTCATAAACAGGCCACTTTCCCTAAAACACCCTGTTCGTTTTATTGAAATTCTACATATGACAGGAAATTTTTGATTAAAAATTACATTTAAATATTTCGATAATTACTTCGCCAAAAATATGTTTAAATAAATATAACCATAATTTGTACTGAAAACACTACTAAATGCGACATGACTACGCTAAAACCTCAATGACCAATTTTGACTGTGATTCCAAAACAATAACAGATTAGGAATCAAAAAAACTATAAATTGAATAATATTTGATTATTTGTGTTGAGGCTTCGTGCGTAGTGTCACATCACTACGAAATATTTAATAAAAAAATCGTTTGGTATTCTAATACTCTTACTAACACTTCGTTTGAAGTTCATACGGCAAGGAAACAATCAAAATAAATAAAGTATAGATTACATGCATTACGACGGCACTTATATACGTGTAGGTAGAGAATCTAGTACCATAGCACGTTGAGGATGGCGCCCGCCCGTCCGTCCATCGTCCGTCATCAACATGCTCTCATATTCTATTCTCTACCTGTATTATGGCGTTTATAGCAGCGAAAGTGGCGTAGTAAACATTTTAGAACACCAAATATCAACGCTAGAGCTTCTGGATTCGAAGTTTTAGCGATTAGTAACAAAATTGAACATTTTTAGCATTAATTTTATTACTACCTATAACTTCAAATCTAGGATGTCAAGTGTTGTTTTTTCGTGTTCTAAAATTTTTACAATACTTGACTAAAATGTTGTACACACGAAATTTCAATATGTTGTGTGTTAACAGAAATAATGTTTTTTTTTCTAAAGTTGCGCCACTTTTGCTGCTATAAGATTTAATGAACTTTTTGCGCCGTGTCCGTGCCGTTCTTGAAGAGTCTCTTACGAAGAGATCTGTAGTGTTATAAGTAAGATAAACTAACGACAGTATAAAAATCTACTTACATGGCTACAGAAGGCAGCAAAAATTTCAAAAATGCTCAATTCTATCTCAAGAACAATAGTTTTGCTTTCAACACACATTCGCTCCATTTCTAAGAAGAGTTTCCACCATGCCGTATGAACTTAGCATACCCCGAAAAAAAATATCAAAAAATATATTATCATGAACGATTGCCTTAAAAATAATTAAAAACAACATTCGACTATCAAAAACAATTATTGTCATAAAATAAAACGTTTAATCCATTCAGTAAACATTAAAAGAATAAAATGCCATTTCCGATTCAATAAAATAATATGATTAGCGCTTAGATTTAAAATCGACTAACAATGTATCGATAACGTGGTTTAGAAATCGCCTGATCTAAAGACACGGGGCAGTATTAAATAATATTTATAAAATAATACTATATACCAAGGTAACGTTACTTGAAATATATACCATTTTCTATGATAGACTTATCCTTTTATAGTGCATAATGTTTCTCACAAAATACAAACAGTAGCTAAAAATACACAATAAAATTTTTATACGCAAAAATGTCGACAAAAATATCGAATCTATGAATTTAGAATTAATGATTACTTTCAATTATTTTTACTAAAAATAATCTATGATAAAATACTATTCGCGAAGATATCATGCACTGTAAAAGTATACGGTGTAAGCATTTCTAGCGGCACCAACAAAAAGTGCTTCAATGCTTAAAAATAATATTTTACATAATAATTAAAACTATTATGACCGTCTTCACTGCCTGACACGTTTGGCTGTCACACAGGGTGCAAATACTGTAATATTTTATCTGCGAGATTTGCGCTTAAAAACTATTTGAAACTGTGATACGAATCGATACATTCCAACGTAGTACCACAGTCTACCTACATCTTACTCCTTACAGTCGGTCAACGTAGAACATTGTCGCAGAGCAATGGAGAGGTTGCGGGGTGAAAGGGCGGAGCTTATGTCCCGAGTAGCCATACTGCATACTTGGGACATAACCTCCGCCCCTACATAATTTTGACATTTCATAGGACCTGTCAAATGTATGGGCGTTGACCCACTGTATGTAGTAAGTAGGTATACTGTGGTAGTACTTATTACTTCTATGATACATTCATAATTTCTTCACGACCGTACATTTTGTATCTGACATGTTGTTAAGCAACATTGATCATTTTGTATGGAACAACAGTATTTTTATTACGATTTCAATGTTTGTCCATAGTTAAAAGTTGTACAGAATGATGAGCAGAGTTCATAGTTGTCGGATGTACAATGACTAACTAGTCATGCTGTATATTGATGCCGATTCTGTTATGGACAAACTAAACTTAATGTAGACTATTGCCATCTTTTTCACTCTAATAAAATAAGAAAGAGACATACGTAAATAAGAGCTGTCAAATTTAGTTTAACTTAAAGTTCCCTAGTTAGACGACATTTAAAAAGTGTCGACTAAAAACACGGTGAAGTTCAAGGGGTAAACTAATTTGACATCTCTAACTTAGTTGCTGTCTGTTACTAAAAGATAAATACTCTAATTTTAGTTTAATTGGTGAACAATAGAATGGGCACCAATATCTTCGCCGTGTATGTTGTTAGTCCATTAAATATACAGATATCTTATAGTATCTGCACCATTTGTGACAGCCTAATCGATTAGTAACTATCCAGTATTTGTACGATAAACGCAAAGTAAATGCATCGATATGAGGTGCCTCCCTATAGAGACAGTTTTATATAAATTTTAAACACAGTATAACATCCCGATATACAAGAGAGAATATTAAATAATCTCAGGGTTAAATTTAAGGCGAATCCAGAATAAAATATAGAAATAACGGTCTAACATTGACGTAGAAACACATGGAACCTTAATCTAGTACAAAATTCACGAAAAAAGTGTCCGGAATTTACATACATCACCAGAGCACGCGACAAGGCACACCGACATATAAACTTACAAATACCAACAAACTAATTTAAATCCTATGTCGTCATCACAATGCCTAATTTAGCTTACAACCATACGAAGATTCGACTGCACCCATTGATGTTAAAGGTACAAGTCCGAGACGGGCTGCAAACTGCAGACTGCACGGAAGTCGCCACCGGAATAGCGTCTTTAAGGTGTGCACTTTAAAGGTGCTATTCCGACAGCGACTGCAAAACTGCAACCGCAGACCGCAGCCGCAGATCGCACCGCAAGCGATACTACTTTTGCAGTTTGCGGTCTGCAGCCCGCTTGTACCTCAATTAGTTTTCATTTTCGCGTTTTAGTCTACATTCGGTTCGGACATTTTTGAGCGCTGACCCCAGGTCCATATGTTTCTACGGCAATGCAGTTTCCGGTAAACTTTTTATTACAGATTTTTAAACACGATAGTCTCTAGTTAGATCTAGTAGTTGAAGTTTTGAAAGAGCAAACTTTAAATTGTATACAGCTAGTTTCGAAAATACTTTTTTAATTTAAAATTTTACTAATTCATCTCATACTCACTAAATGGCCATTCTCCTAACTACAATATAAACTAAGTAAATAGTTTCCCATATTAATATAATCTATACAATGTCTACATGACAATGAGGCCTTGCCTCAATACAATACAATGAAATGATACACTCGCACACATCATTCTTGTCACCGTCAAGTTGCCAATAGTCACGTCAAAAAATCTAGTTCTGTAGAAGTTGTAAGACATGGATCCCAAAGGTCATTTATCGTCACGGCTGGTGCGTCTCAGTCAACGTCATTACCGGCTATCAAACGCTTAGGGTGACTAATCAACATTAAGCTATGCTGCACTGTGCTGTACAATGCTCTATTTTGTCAATTCACTACTCTTTGATTATAATGAAGAAACAAACAAAACGTGTTGTGGTGCATTTTGTTTAAAACATAGCAGGGATCATGCGATACGTGCTGACTCGCTCCTCAACGCACTGCCCACCCGCTCGGTCTTCCCGATATCAGGTACTGACGCAGCTCAAAGTTGTTTGAAGATAAAATATTGCACAAGAACGTTAGCTAAGCACAGCACAGCGAACATCTCTTAATAAAGTCGACTTGACTGATCGGCAACTTGGCAGCCGCCTTTGCAAACCTTTGCAATTCGACGCTATGAAAGAACTTTCTGGATTCGCCTTCACACAGCTCGACATTAAGCTAAGGACATTTGGTGATGAGCTAGGATGTATTTAACTATTATATCTTAGACCTCGGTATACTGACCACCTCGCGCCACCACGGCGCCCGTTCGAATGCTCCGGGATGGCTGAAGAACGCTTTCTGGAGATTTTGGTATAACTGTGGAAGGAAATAGTATTTTTAGATTTCGAATAATAACATGACTTACATTTTGGACAGTATGTAATGTTGAATACGGCTCTGCCATTGGTTGCCTTTATGTTGCGAGAATAAAGGCAACCAATCACAGAGCCGTATTCAACGTAGTACGTTTGAGGGATGATCTCCAAAATCAGCGTATTTGGTTGACCTCTCTGGTGCATTTTCTATTGATATTAATTTGTGTTCCGTATTTTTATTTCGAAAAGAAGGTGTCTAATAGCCTATTTTTATGTTTTTCTCGATTTTAACCAAACAGAAATATTTAGGTTTGTAATTTTAGAGACCAGAGCGATCAATAATAATCTTTATTTTGGAGATTGACCCTTGAACAGTAAAAGGGGTGCTTGAGTTTTTTGTGAAAATGGTCCCAATGCTTGGTCTGCATCCGGAATAATCGGGACTGAGGAAAAAATCATATTTTTTTTTCTTGATCCCGGACATATTGAATTCGGGCTTATCTGGGCCGTTTTACAAGGACCGGGAGATTCCGCATGCTTATAGTCCGAGCCTTAATCTATCGCAGTTCGTTTCTGGCTACAGACCACATTATCGATATTTCAAAACCGGAATTTAAAAAAAAAATATCTGGTTGAGAATTTCGTAACTATTAAAGTATAGAAAGTCGACAATAGTTTACAATACTTACATTGCCATCACTCTTGCCGAGCACAGAGTTGAGCACGAAGTCTGTCGGCGCGAGCGCATCCACTATACTCACTATCTCGCCCTTCAATTCGTTGCAAAGCTCTAATACTGCCTCCCTTAGTAATCGTGCTAATGATTCACCCTGGAAAATATAAAGTAAAACATGAAACTCAATGTTTAAACTAGGCATGTGTCACTTCGTGATTTAGGTATGAAAACATGCCTAGGCTTTCAGAAATCAAAACTGAACCACAGTGAGTAACCGAACCGAAATGTAATAAGAAGGGACAGCGGAATGGGAGCTCTTTCGTCTCACAGTAAAGCTCAATTTCGCATGCACGGCGTACATTTTTATAGGTATTTGACGCATTAGTTCGGGGGTGAAGTTTCTACGTCTTCCTCCCAGCCTTTTCCCAACCATGTTGGGTTCAACGACCGTCTAACCAGATGCGGTTGAATTGTGGGTTGAATCCAGTATTTTACATGGAGCAACGGCCATCAGAAAACAGCGGAATTTTGTAGGTTTTTTTTAACATCCCAGTTTTTTTGTTTTTTTATAGAATCCTTTTTTGGCCTCGTGCGGGTTATTTAAATTATTGACTTTTTTTTCTACATTGTTTAACTTCTCTAACTGCATGACAGAGTACAAAAAAAAAACTTTCTTTTTCATTTTCGTGCACGGGATAAAGTATGGCATGTACTAAACTGGCATCAAAAGTATCTATCTCGTCCTCGAGACATTACCTTTATGGGTACTTTACCCAAACATGCTTTTTACATACCGCTTTGATATTAATTTTAACTGCTTCGGCCGCGGAGAATCTTAAACATGACAACTCTTATCATAAAATTCACATTAGGACTTGTACACATACCTGTGAATACCCTCCTTGATACAACTCGACTAAATGCTGATCTAGCGACCAGAGTCCATACAAGCAGAACAACTTCTCCAGCACCGGCTGCAGACTCTTCTCCTTCTTATCTAGCGATTCAAGGAAGAATATAATCGCCAAGTACTCCGCATATGCCTTAGTAAGCTCCTTCCACTTGTAAACTTGTGATTTTGCGCGCGCTTCGAATTTTGAAAGCCCTTTGGCGATCTCTGATTCGTATTTCTCGTGCGTCTGCTTTAGTAGCCAGCATATTAGCCATCTGAATGTTGTGGTTATGACTGTAAAGAAAAATTAAATTACGTTTATGGTCAACTAAAATGATTTATCAAGCGTTATTGGTCAAAACTAACTCTTGTATTTTTACTAATAATGAAGCAAAGACTCCATTGCTTAACATAGTAGACTCCCATACGTTACAAGCTATCACAGGTAAGATTAGCTTACGAGTAAGTTTATTCGTTAGGCAATAAAAAATGCTACCATTTAAAAGTAAAATGAATCGGTTTTACAGATAGAAACAGGACAATAGTTATTGATAGTAACCATCATGTAAAAATAGTAGTTTCATCTGTAAACAGAAACGTACAACACGTGACGTCTTAAATGTTTTTAGGTAGTACCTACCGTAAAATATTCTCAAATTTAAAGAATGGCCCTAAAATGTTACCCTGCAGTACACCCAACTATACTAGTAATCCGAAAGATTGTGCGTCGTTGATATCTACATATTGTACACTTACGACCAAGACAAAAGAAATGGCTTCAAGTTTCATGGCTTTGGTGACAGTTATTTTCTGAATTTGCAACCAAGCATATCATGATAACCTCAATCAAATGCTTTAGAGAGATCACAGAACGTGTTTTTTTTTATCTGTGATTGTTCTAAGCACAATTCAATGTTTTTCTACACAATTCTAGGGATACTCACACTCTCTAGTCTTGAGCTCGTCAGTCCTGGTGCACCTGAACCTCACAGCCAGCCAGCGCTCCCAGTCCTTGAGGAAAGTGACGGTATTGAGGGGCGAATCCACGGTGCCTCCGGTGCGGGCGGCGTGGAACTGTCTTAGTAGCCAGTTGCCGGTCTGCTGCGATAAAACGTTGTTGTCACCTTCATAGGTGACTGTGGGCTCGTGGTTGCTGCGAATGTCGCCTAAGTTTGCGCACTGTGGACAAGGAAGGAGATTTATTGTTATTGTAGTTGTTTTAGATATGTTATTGTAGTTGTTTTAGAATATTTGAAGTTCAGGTAAAGGCGTTTTAGACCTTACTTATCGTTATCAAGTAAGCTTTTTTCCAAGTTGCAAATGCATTGGACATGAAATGAAGTTTTGCCCAAATAGAAGGCAATTGAACAAACGGATTACTTATGCTGCTATCTGTTAGTTTATGATTAGTTACGGTTTACTCATGTGCATTTTTCGGGATTGCCCGACTAGATTCGGGGCAAAACGGAGCCCTTAATCATGAGCTGAACACGCGGCGAGGTCGCAAGTCAAACTAGTCGGGAAATCACGAAAAATGCACGTGTGTGAGTGAACCGTAACTAATCATAAATATGAATGTGTCTCACTAGTTATAATTTCTGTTGGTTGACCAGTGAGGTTGCTATTTTAGAAAGGTACACTTGAGTATAACTTACTTTCAGATATCCGTGTCCGCCGCACGCCTCGCGGCATTGCTGTGCAGCTGATAGTACAGTCCACGTCAGTAGCGGCTTGCTGCACGATACCATTGCGTGGATCTCTGATACTGCTTCGCTCTGTACCAAAATACAAAATTTTATGTTATGGAATACATCGCCCGCCGATCTCGAGATTAGTTAGTCTGAAACTATTCGAGCATAATAGTTCGAAAATATGATTTTAAATTACACGGCAACAATAAGACAGGTATACTGTTGCTCTAATCTTCTAAATCGGTCCCATTTAGGGTTGAGTATCCTGAATTAGTTTGCGTGTTTCGTCGTGGTCAAGTTTGACAGGTAAACCGATTTTGCGCACGTCTTGTGGCCTTGCAGAAAGGCATGAGCAAATTCTCCCAGGTGAGGTACATCTAATGCTTTGGTCTACGGCCTCGGGATCTCTTTCGTGGTCGTTTGCCACTCATTATTGTTTTTTAACAGTGTTCGGTGGCTTGCGCATGATCTGATCGAAATATCGCAGTAACCGTCTGGTCTGTTGCTCTAAAGGTTGTTGGAAATTAACAATTTTAATAAACTCACCAAATTATCAACTTTCATCCCGGCGTTGGACTTCTCGACGATATTGAGATAGACTCTTGTGAAGTTTTCTATGTACATCCTAAATACTACTGCTGCCGCCACGTATCCGAATAAGCGCCATTGCTGTAGATAAGAAATTTTACTTTCAAGGTCTCTTGTATAGCCCGGCTGGCTAGCTACCACCCTCACATTAAAGTCAAGCCAAGCTGTTAACTATGTTCTGTCGTGTGGATGCGAGAGCCAGGAGGGTTTAGGAAAGTCCTTCTGTAAGTTTGTTACTCGGATTCGTTTTCTCCATCTTCGACCCTGTCTGAGCTTATCATCAGATGCATCTAACGTCAAATGCAACCAAGTCAAAGGATGAAACAAAAAACGATGATATGTTGGTATATTATAGTGAAAATGATATTTCGGTTCCTCGGGAAAGTATTCTGCTAATTTTAACATGACAGTTGAATTTAATAAGAGTGTATCTGGCTTTTATTCTCTGCTTCCAGCTGTTGTAATCTCTTGACGGAAATGGAGCTGGGTGGAGCGTGTTTTAAAATCTTTTTACTTTTGTCTATCTTTCTTTCGACCAATTCTTTTTATAGCCTGACCGTTTATCTGAGACCGTTCCGTTCGGTAGCTGCGCGGTGCGGGAGGGGTGTGGTCACATGACGCGAGAGCTAACTGATTTGTCAACTTCTGAAAACTGTCACCCCTCCCGCACCGCGCAGCTACCTCAGGAACGGTTACAGTTAAGTGGTCGGCCTATAACAATTCAAATAAAACCAAAACATAAATCTAAACAAACTAACATGCAACTCGTACTCGATGAGCGGTATCTCGTTATCTCTCTCTCCAAACTGCGCGCGCGTCGCTGCGTAACGTATGGCTATTGCGACCGCGCTCGCTATGGAGTGGCAGCTCTCTTGCATTATGCCGATGCGACCTGGAATGAGAAGTGTTTTCAGGAATTGTGGAGACAATTTCTAGATCACCTGAGTGGTGATAGAATTTTCTGGCAAAAGTGATGGCAGACATGGGACCTAACTGTGCTTATAGTACGTTCAATCCACTACGACGCGCCCCCTCTTTTTAGTGATCGGTATCCGCGTGGTGTGTATACAGACATCTCTTATTATTATCTTACACTAGCTGTACCCAGCATGCGTTGCAATGCTCTTTTTCCTACTTACTACCTACCTACTACTTACCTACCTTCAGAAACAAAATCAAAATAGTAACAATAAGTTAAAAGCATTTTCATGCATGCGGTAAACAAATGAAGAATAAGGACATACTGAGATTATTTGATATTTTTTTTTAAATATCATTCCTTTCCTAAGAACCTTCTTCTGACAATTACGAACACAACAAAAAACAAATTAGCAAAATCGGTCCAGCCGCTCACGCGTGATGCCGTGACCAAGGGAAATAGGGATTCATTTTTATATACATAGATTAGTGTGCGCACACATCTATTGTGTGGCGATAGAACTAACGCAATAGTAAATTATAATGCATAATTTTGCACTATAGCGATTTAGACAAAGAATGGGGCGCGTTTTGTGGATACTTCGTGGAACGATTTGTAGCTGCGGGTATTAGAAACACGATGGTGACAGTGGCTCCTAGTTCGACTGCAGAACCCTTAAATGCTCCAGATAACCTGCCTAGTGTCCCTGACTTGTCCACCAGCGGACTACGAAGTTTGAAGGAATTACACGAATTCGTTTACATCCTGTATGGAAACGCATTACCTAGGCGTTTACTAAAACTAGGAAGAATAAGGTGAAACATACCTGCTGAAAGGTTCTCCAGCGCGGCCCCCAATATCCTGGACGGGTCGGAGAAGGATGATTCATAGACTCCTTCCTCTGTGACGTCAGCGGTGCGGTTGAGAAGGTTCTCGCGCGGTATCCGGTACTGATTAAACATTATGAACCTGAAATAACCAGAAAAAAGTTGATAAGTCAATAATAATGTTGAAATTGATATCGGTCTCAAGCGCGACTACTGAGCGTTAGTTTGTGGATGCGATCTTCAGGTCGGGCAATGTATTATTGAGTTTTCTGTGTGGAATTTCTCAGTAGCAGCGTAGCAGCCCGGAGTCTGGATTTGTGCCCGGTTGATGGCAATAGGCTCGCCCCCTATTATATGGGACTTAAACATAACGGCAAAATGGGGGTGTACTATAACACCTCTGCCCCACCCTTCGGGGAATACAGTCGTGATGTTATATTCTGTAGTACAGGGATTAAAATACAACTGCAGCTCATCTCTTTACGTTACGTGACTTCATAAAAAAACCCAGTAAAAAAAGTCCCCGATAATGCATGATAACACGTGCTAACATCGCATGATTGTTATTGCGTTATCGCGTCATTTATGTCATATCTTAAATATTTAAACGGTATATCAATTTCTCATCAATGTCTGTGACGAATCCTTTTATTAAAGGACGGAGACAATAATCGATATCTACGAAATCGTACGATTCATTGTCTTAAGGTGCGTCTACGCAACCGCGGCGTAGCGTGTCATAGTTGTATAAATCAGCTGAAGCATGTTCTACGCAACGCCATGCTGAAAGCTGAACAATTAGTGTTGCTGTGGAGTTTGTTGTAGGAACTAACACTAGGAAGAAGTGAAGCGCGGGGTTTTTTTTGGGGGCTGTCTATTGTAACAGTGACGTTCAAAAATAAGTAAGCAATTTATTTATTTATTACTACTTTCATGTACTATGGTGGTACATTAGGTGGACTAAAATCCATAAGGCATCCTCTACCAGTCAACCTTAGGTTTAAAAAGAAAAGCAACTAAATAGGAACAACAAAAAATGATTTGACAATTTTGTTCTCAATAGACCATAAATTCATAAAATAAATATAAATAAGTAATTCAAATCTATGTAATAAATGAGTTTTGAGTTTGATTTTAATTCAAGCTAATGTCGCGCAAACGCACCCTTAAGGTGCGTCCAGGCATAATGAATTAATCATTGCAACTTGATATCTACGTGGACATATCAAAACGCGTAACTAAGCGTAGTTACTGGTTACCTACAAAGCGATATTACAATATATTCGGTTGACTTCGATCTGTTGTACGCACGGTTACGTATCAAGCTAAAAAAAAAACTTTAAAAAGTAAAAACCGACTTCAAAAAAAACTAAACGGAGTAAAATAATTATCATTTAATAAAACTACCAGTTTCAGAAGTCGGTGCATTCAATTTGTTTCAGCGTAGAACACCGACTTCTGAAACTGGTAGTTTTATTAAATGATAATTATTTTACTCCGTTTAGTTTTTTTTGAAGTCGGTTTTTACTTTTTTAAAGTTTTTTTATTTCATACTTTTTAGTGCCACAAATTACAATTACAATAGTGTACAAATTCTCGGACCAGCACTACAACTAGAACGTCGTCTACATACGATTTGTGTATTTTTTTGTTTTTCTTGACTTTTTCAAAAAGTGCTGAATCAATTTCAATAAAATTTATATGGGACCACCTCTGAAGTATGGCCTACCAAACAAAAAAAAAAATCATCAAAATCCATTCATAAATGGCGGAGATATCGCGTAACAAACACACAAAAAAAAAAAAAAAAGGAACATTCAGACGCGACGAATTGAGAACCTCCTCCTTTTTGAAGTCGGTTAAAAAGGAGACTGGGCGAAAGTGGTCTATGAACCAATAGCGACACTCTTGTGGTATTTATGGGGGATACCTCAACTACACGTACGTGCGAAGGGGCATCAAAATCTGACCAGCAGTCTATTGCAGTCAGAAATAGCTTACTTAAACATCTCTTAAACAATTTTTTTTTTTTTTGTAAAACCATGAATTATTATTTTTATCAAAACTGTCGGGTCAGATTTTGATGCCCCTTCGCACGTAAGTGTAGTAGAGGTATCCCCTCATAAAAACCACAATAGTGTCGCTCGCTATTGGTTCATAGACCACTTCCCATACAAATGTGCTCAGTCTCCTTTAGTGAGCAGATCTCACATTCTATAGGATTTTGGCTTTTCGTACAACAAGAGGTCAGCTCATACTGAAAATATATAGCTTGATATGTAGCCGTTTATACTAAGAGCCGCGTGTCGTGTTTCAAAATGCAACGAACGAGGCAAAATGTTCGGATTTGAACGCACCTTTATAATATATGAGTCACATGTACTTAAACTGAAGTTCGTCAGACTCTTAGCGGCTTGTTGCTTATTGATTGTAGAGTACTGAAGCCGATATCAGTCTTTTATGGATTCGTAAATTATCATTATCATTCATAGCTGTTGTAAACCCACTGCAGGGTATGCCCCTCCTTCCTTTTACGCCATCCGTACTAATATTATAAATGCGAAAGTAACTCTGTCTGTCTGTTACGCTTTCACGCCTAAACCGCTGAACCGATTTTGATGAAACTTGGTACAGAGATAGTCTGGAACACGAAGAAGGACATAGGCTACTTTAATCCCGAAAACCGCGAAATATCTACGCAATAAACGACATCCACGCGAGCGAAGATGCGGGTGACCTCTAGTTTTTTAATAAAGCCAACAGATAGGTTATTGATAATGGCCATAAGATCAAACCTATCTTGCCATCAAATTCTGCGCTACGAACGCTACGTTTGCGGCGCAAACTTTGCGCACTCTCGTCCACCATTCCGTCTGGAATCTACTACACATGCCGTCACCACATCCTGTCCAAATATTTATTTATTTATAACTATTACATTAAAATCAAATTGTGATTCACAGGTAATAATTAGGTCTTATTTATACAAAGGTCATGCTGTGATCAACCTCATGGGCATACAAATGTCATAAAAAATAGTTTAAGATCATAATTCATTAGATTAGATTATAATTATTAAAATAATCATGATCATCAATTATTTTAATGCTATTTCTAGAAGCACGTAATTAATGTATTGAGCTCAAACTTCTAATCAAAATGTAAATAGGTAATGAAATATTTTCAATTATCAAGAATATACTTCTATTGAATGAATGTCTTTGTCGATTCATACCATTTTGTTTCGGTTTAAAATCACGTCTACTTTTTTCCAATAATCAATACACTGTTCCCACGGCGGATGTTATTAATTAAGTCGTCCTCGAACAGTGGGCTAACTCTGCTTTCAGAAATGTTAATCAATCGCAATTGGGGGCCTAATCCGAAAAACGAACTACAAAGTTTCGGCTGACGAATCGCGCGTTTTCCAACCACGAAAGTGTTTCGGATCCAATGATCGATTCGATTTTCGCGATTTGGCATTTTGTCTTGCGTTCACCCTACTCCCAAATGTTATTTGACATCTAGTAGTTCGTTGTTTGACAATACTTTGATCGTATGTTTATCCGTTCGATGTCCATCGTTGTTTCGTATCGACCTGAAACTTCAAAGGTCGTTTTTCGGAGTAGGCCCCAAACCGAACCGTTCATTCAGGCAGTTTCTGTTTAAACTCAAACTCATTTATTCAAAATAGACTAGAATTACTTAGTTCTTTTTGAACGTCAAATTTACAATAGAGACATCCCCCAAAAAGCCCTCCCTTCACGAAACCTATCAAAATATTTGACAACAAAAAGAAAACAAAAAAAAAACTGTTTGCTAAAATGAACCAGTGTTTATTTAAGACATAAGGAGATAACTATGGTTTCAATACTAGATCAAGATTATTGTTGCCAAATATTAAATCCTGCTATTATCACAGTAATTGTTTTCCGATGACTATTAGAATAATAAGTTGCCCGAATCACTAAGGTCACCCATTAAAAATTCTCAAACGGAAATTATATTCTTGGCTAGTACAAAAAGCATTTTATTCAATTAATGACTTCTTATGCTCAAGTAAAAGCCAATATGCTCCTTCTAATGTTACATTCCATTACTTTACAATATTTTATAAGCTAAAGTAATAGTAATATTTACCCACAATTAACATTTGCATTATATTCTTTTGTATTTGCATACCAATGTTTTGGTCAAATGTATTGGAACTGTTATGACGCCCTAACATCTGTCGCAACCTACATTTTTAAGCAAATAAATCACTTTGACTTTGACAAACATTTTGACTATTTTCGTAAATGAAAACTGACCGACGGCGACGGTTGTGGTTCATTTGCGGTTTGACAAGTCGGTTAAGAGACTTCATCAAAAAGTTCTCAATACGTCTGTTTTTTTTTCTTTTTTTTTATTAGCATTGGCCTTCAGATCAAAACATTTCAAGGTTTACATAAGGTATCATTACAGATACGTGATATAATAACGGCTGTAAAAAAATACGCAGAAACTGATAAAAAATGAGCAAGCGTGTAATTTTAGCTGATAGTAGCGGCCTTGATAGTATTAACCTATATATTACGCCAATTTATGACTTACCATAAAAACTATGTCGGTATGTGAAACTGGTATTCGGAGAAGTGCGAGGTTTTTGGTATTTGATGTTCCTACATTATACAGAGTGTAAAAAGACCCATCACATAGCCGAAATCTAAGCACTCTGTACATCAAACTAAATTACATTGACCAAAAATAATTGCTGGGAAACGACTTTTATTTTTAGGCATAAAAAAACGCTGTTTTTTGTATCGCGCAATGTAATGCACGTAACCGATTGCGTCTGTGTGTTGTGCAGCGGCTACACAGCTAACACAGCTGAGCCAAGGCGGTCGTGTGCGTTTGATATTCATTGAGTTTTTGTAACTCCAAATGCGTAATATGTTAGAAAAAATTTAAAATTTTGATAATGTTTGTTTGGAAGAAAGTTTAGTATTATCACTTGGAATTCGTTTTTGGAAAAAACTAAAAAAAAAATGTTTTCTTTGACCTTCAATATCTCCAGAACCAATGATTTCCTAAGTATGGTCTAGAAGAAAAAAATGATCCCAATGATGGGTAGAATACGTGGTTTTCGTTATCGTTAAGGGTATTTTTACACCCGATATGGCATGAGTGGTTAGTCGCTTGACATCCGAAAACTATGAACTCTGCTCATCACTCTGTACAACTTCTACTATGGGAAAAAATCTGAATCCATGAAAAAAAAATATAAGCCAGTGTCAAATAGACGAACCAATAGCGTGGCGAAGCGTTTTTATTTAGTAATGTATGGTATCGTTTGACAGTCACATGAAAAGCGAAAGCGAACCGATACGTGCCGATACCGAAGGCGTGTGACGCCATGACAAACCAAAGGCAAGCGCGCGAAGCGAGGCATGAGCGAGATAATTGTATTAGCTGGCTTTGGACTTTGTATTTGCTTCGTGGGATGCACGACGTCAAACAGAGAGCGAATGCGAGACGAAGCGAGAGGTTCACGCCAAGCCAGTGTCAAACATAACTGCGAACCGAACACGAATTTATATTTGCTTCGTGGAACCGAACGACACTTCGCTTTCTACACGAGTTCGGTTCGTTGCACCTAGTTTGACGTCTCCGCTTCGGTTCACATTCGCCACGTTTTCGTATCGCAGTTATGTTTGACAAAAGTAGCATAAAAAAAGTTACTTAACAAAATGTATGGAACAGCTGTTTTATTTCACGTATTCATTTTTTCCCATTGTAAAATTTGTATAAAATGATGAGCAGAATTCATGGTTTTCAAGTAAACCAGTCAAGCTGTATCAGTTTTTTCCAAACTTTATCAGTAATGTAATGTCTCACACTAAATTACGGTCAACCTTATCATAAAACACATTGCGATGAAACTAATAGATAGACCATTATAATGTAAAAAAATACGATAAGATAATTACTCATCGTACTTAGTTATTTAACCGCTGAATGAGATATTATTAAGTTTTAAATGTTGATGTCATAATATTCTTAAAAGATCTTCTAACTAGTGCTAGTTTCACAGTATTGGGAAATCTTGAGGCTGTGGCTTATTGTGGCCTGCGGGCGACGAGTTTAGGGGACCTGACGCCCGACAAGTAACAGTCCTGAGAAGACGGCGCGCAGTGTTCCGTGCGCGCCTCTCAGGAGGACATGGGGCAAGGCCCCACAGAAGTAGAGGTCCGCCAGGGGCTGGCGGATCGAGGCCTGCCGGGGTCGCGGTGCATGCAGCTGCGAATCCCGCGACCCCAGCCAAGGGTCAGGAGAAGGAACATCGTGGGTTTTTAGCCGATAAGAGTCCGGCATAACTTTTCGCCTTCCCCGGGCGAAGGGTATCCATGAGGATTTTCCCACGATAAAAAAAAGCTGTGCCTTATTAACAACTAGCTTTTGCCTGCGGCTTCGCTCACGTAAATTTACATTTTTTTTATCCTAAAATATAGCCTATAGCACTCAAGGATAACGTAGCTTCCTATTGGTGAAAGAATTTTTGAAATCGGATGAGTAGTTTCGGAGATTACCTCCTACATACAAACAAACAAACAAACAAATTCTACCTCTTTATAATATTAGTATAGACTTAAAGGTTAAGGTGCTCTTGTCACGGTCAGTCTGTGGATGTGTGACCGTTACTCATCGAGACCCAGGCTGTATCTCATGAACCGTGATAGTTAGACAGTTGAAATTTTCACAGATGATGTATTTCCGTTGCCGCTATAACAACAAATGACAAATACTAAAAAAAAATAAAAAAAAATAAGGGGGCGTCCATACAACAAACGTGATTTTATTGCTCGTTTTTGCTCGATATTGATAACGGCAACAGGTAGACGCTTGAAATATTCACAGAATATTTAGTTATATATTCACTTTAATTGAATTATCAATAAATATATTACAGTACTTACGTAGTAGACCGATTCCGGTAAAATTTGAATATAGAATAATTATTACGTAGAACCATCTGGACTACCGTCTTAAACTCGTAATTAACGGTTATCTTCCGGTTTTAAAAATAGACCAGTTTTGTTATTATGTAGGTTTTGTTATTACCAAAGGCCGACTAAAATTATTCAATCGTATGTCGCGTAGTGATGTGCCCCTCACTCGTGAGGTACCTCGTTTGAGTTCCTCAAAATGAAAAATGAGGAAGGTAAGGTACTTACTCGTATTTCAACTTTGAAGCACCTCATTTTCATTTCTTAATTTATTATTTGTATAAACGCGAATGTGTATCTGACTGATGAGCGAGTGAGTGTGAAGTGATGGGATGCAAATACAGGGTGTAAACGAATTCGTGTAGTTCCTTCAAACTGCGTGATCTACTGGTGACACTGATTGACCCTGCATAGGTTTTTTTCAGAATGATCAAAAAAATGTTTTCAAAAAATAAACCATGGTATTCTGTATCTGAGTAATTTTAGCGTTCCAAGTTAACCGACTGCGTGGAGCGATATTGCGTTAGTCGTGCCCGCCAGCTGTGTCGCCGTGCCTTCATTAATTTATGCATGGCATCGAAATTTTCTATCACATAAAAATTTTATTTGGGAAAGAGAAGTTTATTTTTATTTTCAATCAGTCTAAATCCCGTACGGGGTTAATCTATACCATTAATAGATCATGTGGTTTGAAGGAATATCACGAATTAATTAACACCCTGTTTTTGATGAGGAGTTTTCGTTCGTTCGCGCACTCGGCGCCCTTTCTCTCTCTCCTTCACAAGCGAGCCCGCCGCTCACCAGTCTCTCACCTATCCTCTCCTCAAATGAGGGATGCTTCGTGAGTATCTCACGAAGTAAAAAATGTCCTCCCTCATACTCGTTTAAATTGATTACCCATCACTAATGTCGCGGGGTTAACGGTTCATACCGCTGGACAGGATGCGCACACGCATAGGGCCGCATAGTAACCGCCAATTGTCTTCATTATGTAAGCCCCTATTGGGCGACCCCGGAGATAAACAAGGCGTGGTACAGTTAAGTAATGATTTATAAAAAACGTTTAGGAATTTGATAGTGAAGCCAATGTAGTGAATCATTATCTTTTATGTAATTGAATTAGGTACTACTTTAGCGATATAAACATTTGGTAAGTTATATTTCTGGTATAATTATAATTGTCTTTTAGTTCATCATTCGCGGCTTTTGTCTTGACAATGGTGCCGATTCTGTTATGGACAAACTAAACTTAATTTAGGCTATTGCCATCTTTTTCAATCTAAGCAGAAAGCACTCTAATAAGAAAGAGACATACGTAATTAAGAGCTGTCTTTAGTTGAACTAAAAGTTCCATACAAATTTAGACGACTTTTAAAACGTGTCGACTAAAAACACGGTGAAGTTCAAGGCGTAAACTAATTTGACATCTCTAACTTAGTTGTTGTCTATCGCCGTCCTTTTCTCGCGCTATCTGTTAGTAAAAGATAGCAATTCTCTAACTTTAGTTTAGTTGGTGAACAAGAGAAGACCATTTTACGAAATTCTAGTCCGTCCATCTTGCCATCATATTTACACTACCTTCGCGTTCTCTCGGCGACCATTCCGTCAATTATCTATTCTACCTGTCGTCACCACATCTGCATGCGTAATATGCGCTGCGCGAGATAATTTCGTCGTTGCATTATCTCGTATCGTGATAAGATAATGTATGGCTTATCTCGTCTCGACGACAAAACTATCTCGCGCTGCGCATGTTAACCCGGCTGGCCAAGTGTCCAGGGGCCTAATTCTCCTAAAATAAATCTTGATAAATCACAACCGAACCAAGGCCGAACCGTTCATTCAGACAGTTCTCAATTTCAAAAGCTATCAAATTGTTTGACACAAAAAAACAAAATCAATCATTTTGAAAGTTTTCGAAAACAAAAACTGTCTGACGGTTGTGGTTCGATTGCGTTTGGCAACAATTTATTTTAGGAGAATTGGGCCCCAGGCCAACGCCACGTTAATTAAGTTTACTAAACATATTTGATTATAAACCGTTTACGAAAATCATATTTCCATTATAACTGGGTCTCCCATTAACAGCGGTACATTCCCTGAAGCGACAAGGAAGTATTTTAAAAGGATAAATGTCCGTAATTATTATTACTATTAACAACGAAATGAATTTATTATTTTCATTACATTTTCCTTCTCCAGGGGCTAATTGACAACCGCGCGGATCATATGATTTGCGAGATTGAGCTGCGCTTGCCGCGGTCAGTATGTGGATGGGTGACTATTCGTTACCCATCAAGCCTCGGAGAGCACGATAAACCGTCGGTCCTAGGTGTCATAGGAACCTATGACAGTGGTTATGGGTGGTCAGAAGCCCGAAAGTCTGACAACCGGTCAACCTTAGGATATCGGCATTGCCCAGTAACTGGGTTACGGAAGTCGTTCCGTGTGATAAGCTGGTATCCAGCTGCATCTGGTTAAACTGGAAGGTGACCTCAATATAGTTGGGAAAAGGCTAGGCAGAACATTGCATTTTCCTTCCTAAAGATTTCTTACTGTTTCCTCTAAAGGGTTTAGTTAACATGTGTCATCGATACACGCATTAATAACGTGTGTGTTGGGTTTCAATATGTCACAATTATGCATAAACTTTGAGGAAAACGAGACATGAGGTGTTTTAACCCATTTGCGATAAATCACCATACTTGTTATCTTCAAAGAAATTCTCAGTTTGATGAGTTTTATACTGCACATTACAGCTCATAGATAGAAGTAAACAATGAGTCGTGGCGGCTACTCAACTTTAGTCAAATAATTAATGAATAATATGTTTTTATTTTTTGTGTATAGGCTCAGTTAATTTATTCACCTGACAGACAGGGCTGTGTTGCTAGAGTTTGTTGCGCCGTTTCTTCTTCTCACCAAAAGCACTAAGAAGCGGTGAAGGGCGGGCATTTTGAAGTAATTCTAGTCTATTATGAATAAATGAGTTTTGAAGTTGAAGTTCGAATGTCTACCGGCCTTACATTTTGGACTACGAAAGGAGTCGACAGAATCATCATAAGTTTATAGAAACTATCAGACGCTCATCAAACGGGTTATTTATGTATCTGTCGATTAAGCTATCTGTCACTCAAAAATATCATCTCACAGAAAAAGTATGAACATCATCACTTACCCATTGTCAATACCATTAACGCCGATCTTCTCCCCCATATCTCCCACAATGAGTCCAGGGTATGTCTCCAAGGTGTCGGGGTTGCGGATGGGCACCAGGAACCCGTGCAGTCCATGATTGGTGCCGTCTGGTGTGATCAGCTGCGCAAACAGCAGAGTGTGGGTACATGTCCTACCTGGGGAAAAAAATTAAGTCAAAATCTTTTCTAACGTCATCAACAAAAGACAACCGCAACCTCCCATTTGAGAGCTCATAACTCTTAGTGCTCATTCACACGAAGACGATTCGGTTTTTTTGATGAATCGTCTTTTTTCACGATTCGTTTTTTTTTTTAAGACGACTTTTCTTTTTAAATGCCCGTGTTCACACACATCACGAATCGTGAAAAATGTCGGAAACGTCTTAAATCACGTATCGTCTTTTAAAAAACACATTCGTCAAAAAACACGAATCGTGATTTTTTTGTGACGGATCCATCGTTTTCGATAGTTCATCCAAGACTAAGAATCACGAAACGAATGTGAACATCAAATCAAATCAATCAAATCAAATCCTTTATTTGTTTTCAATTTTCAATTCGGATGTTTTGCCGAATCGTGATAAAACACGATTCCGTATGCAGTGTGAACGTCCATCCGTCATGACGTATCGTGTTTTATGACGAATCGTCAATGACGGAACCCGTGTGGATAAGCCCTTAGCTGCTTTTCCACCAGAGATGTGTGCTAAGGACGTGTTTCAAACCAGTCAATAGGATCGCTTTATTTTAGTATACCTTGACACATGTTTGAAAATCAAGCGGTTCTATTGGTGGATTTGACATACTTACATCCTTAGCACACATCTCTGGTGGAAAGCAGCCTTAGGTCCGTATTGCCTTCTATCCCGCCAAGGCCGGGTAGAAGGCAAACGCGCTCAGGGCAGAGCACCGGCAAGGTGGTCGAACGCGATGAAGAAGGCTGTCGGAGGCAGCATGTACCGAGCAGTTCACACTACGAAAAATCGCATAGTTCGGAGACGTGTCGTATGGGTTCCCTATCCATTTGCATAAAATGTTAAGACCTAATATAACTTAGCATAATTTTGTTTGGCATAATTTTATTTTCGCATAATATAATTAGGGTCAAGTGTTGTACCTATGGACGGCTTTACCTATGGACACTACCAATATTTCAAAAACCAAACGGCGTAAATTCGTAGTTAGAACGCATTCGTAAACTTTTTTTGACGAATGGCAACACTGACTAACTGTCACTAAGCTGTCAGTGATAAATCTGTTGATATGTGTTGTTAAACATTTTTGCTTGAAAAAGTAAGTTTTTTTGTACATTTTCAAGGTGTTTTTCTGTGAGATAACTTAAACTAGAAGTATAATTGTACATGATTTACAGGACTGCGTTGTTTTTCATTGAAATAAGGACCATTCTGCGGTTCTGTTAATGCTCTGTGGAAAGATTTAACCCTTTCTAGGTTATGTCTTAATATTTGTACCTGTGGACGGGGGAATGAATGTACCTGTGGACTGTCCATAGGTACATAATATCGGTTGCACCTGTGGACAGTAATTTACACAGACAAATTACTACATTTGTTTTGGTTTTTTATCAGTGCCTCGTAGTAAAACCGGAGTGAAACGGGATAAAATATGTCCAGACACTCTCTCCAAAGCAGTTATAGAAGTCAAAAGTGGACGTTTAGATCGTAGGGTGTCTGAAAAATACAAAATACCAAAATATACCATTTTGAAATATTTCCAACTCAACAAATATTATCATGAGATCATTATCTCAATGAAAAAACTATAGATTAATTATTAGATAGATTTATCGTTATATTATTGAAGAATGACGTAAAAAAGTTGTTTCAAGAGCATGAAGAGATTATGTTACGTGAATATTATAGAAAAAGCAGCCTACATGCATATGGGTCTAGATTCCAAACAAGTCCGGGAACTTGTCTACCAGTTTTCTGTGCAAAAAATAAATAAAATACTCTTAAAAGCTGGCATCAATACAAAATGGCTGGTGTAGGATGGTTTCGATGTTATCGAGAACGTTTTCCAGAATTATCGCTACGAAAACCTGTTTTTTTTGCAATATGAAATGCTTGTCTACAGGTACATTACCGTCCATAAGTACATTTGTGCTGTCCATAGGTACATTTGTACGTTGTACCTAGGGACAAAATAAGGGTTTTTGAAAATCTTTAATTTTCTGAGCAATTATTTCCGCCATCGCATTGGAGACTGATAAATATTAAGAGTTGATTAGTTACTAAGCCGTAAGATAAATAATTTCATGATAAAAGTATGAGGTTTTTTTAAAAAAAATACTTTTTTGTCAAATTCTGGAAATCGTCCACGGGTAGAGCACATGCCCCTACGCATAACAGCTAACGCATAATTTTTTTAAGCATAATTTCTCTAACCATAATAATGATTAAGCATAAAGTTCTAAAGCATAACTTTTTTAAGCATAATATCATATAGCATAAATTTATTTACGCATAATGATATTAAAACATGTTTTTATAGGTAGACGATTATTCGTCACCTACTTTCATTTTCACAATAAAAACTTAAGGGGATGTTTGTAAGGTTGAGGCTCCAAAGCAGAGTCGACGGAGCCCCGCTGTGCGGGGCTCCTATTTCTGTCTGCAGGGTTTAAAGTAACCTAACACGAAGGGGATGACGGGGGCTTCGTTCGCTCGCTTCGCTCGCTCACTCTAGCCCCCGTCATCCCCTTCGAACCTAACCTATCCGTGTCGGGGTGCGCCTGCGACTAGATTATTAGACAATGGTAAAAACATTTCTGATTATCATAACTAACGTTATGCTAATAGTCATTAGGCCTACTAACGTTATGCAAATCAAATTTATGCCAAAACAAATTAGTCTTTAAGATGATTATGCCAACATAAAATGTATGCCTAAAAAATTATGCCGAAGTATTATTATGCCAAAACAAATTGTGCCAAAATCGTTATGCCGAAGTATATGTATTAGGACAAAGAACATTATGCGAAAAGAAGGGATCCCGTCGTATGTCGGCCAGATCCTCAGCAGTGAGGGTACAACGAAGAAGAAGGCCCGTATTAATAAACGACTCGCATTTGAGAGCAAAAAAAAAATCCCTCCCTAAAAGCAAACTCGAAAAGTCAGGTGCGGGCCTGGATCGAACTCAGACTTTCCTACCAAGAAAGCAACCGTTCAAATGCTAGTTCTATCACTGCTTACAAGTTAACGGTGCGATTATCAAAAAAGGTTTAAGAGCTTTGATGCATGGTTAATGTTTTAGGGCAAGAACGTGAAGATAAACAATAAATTCTATCAGCATTATCGTAATCCATCCCTTGCGATAGGCTGTTAAGGCCTTTCGCAGGGCGTAGACCTCCCCGTAAAAAGGTGAGAGGTAATTACCCAGTCACCACGGGTCACAAACCTGGTAGAGTTATTGACCGCATGAAGTTTAAGGTAATTTTTATAATTAATTGATTAAAGGGAATACCCAGACCCTTGAAGGTGTACCAATGACTTGCTCGATTTCTTTGATCCAATTGTACAGTGGGCACAGTGGTCAACAACTTTTCACCAATGTCCTTTGCAATCAAAACATCGCTAAGATTAACAACGCCATTTCAATAATATAAAATATCAAGCCAAAATAGTTCTTGTCGATCCACGAAGTGGAAAACACATTTGAAAGTAAGACTAGTACTTATACCATTTTTTGGACGATTGGTTGTCGAGCTATATTGCTGATCATCAAAATGAATGATCAAAACGAGCTGGTCTGTGCTGTACCTTTGTGTACCTGAGTTTATCTATGTACCTTTGTTTTTTATACTCTGTCCAACGTAAAATGTGTCCTGACCTAGCGGTAGTATCGTTAATTGTAGCCGCAAGGAGACTGCTATCGAAAAAACGTAAACGACATCATCAAAAACAGTAAAATAACTATTTATTATCGATGTTTTTTTTATTTTTATTACATTTTCTTTTATGATAACGTTTTATAGAGAAACGTCAGGACTCACCTTACGATGAAAAGGGTATAAGTACCTTAAATGTAGGTACAGACGCCAGCAAATCAAGCTACTACGATCTGTCAAATTTCTTTAATAGATTTTCATCTTTATAGCAAAAGCATTAGGTTCAAGGTTGGTAGCTTGATATGCTGGCGTCTGTACAATATAAACAATGCGTCATAAGTCTGGGTTGTATTTAAAATTAATGCATATTAGAATTTATTTTCCACATTTAAAAACTTAATTAAAGAAGAATTGCGACAAACATAACTTGTTCCTGTAATTTTCAATTTTAATAAATAAAAGTGCAAATCACTTTAGGTATTTCATGCAATTTTAAAAGCATTTGCATACAATATGTTTAACGAGTTAACTTATGTCTGCAACTCTTTTTTTTTTCGTGGGAATATCCTCGTGGATACCCGACTCTTAGAGCGGTTACGCACTGCATCTGATCCGAATCTGAGAAAATACGTTCCGAAGTAGTCATAGAACTATTTGTATGGTAGTTTACGCACTAGATCCGACTTCCGTCATCCAATTTCTTTCCGTCATCCGTGAGTTTCCAATTCAGAAGAAAAATTTACGGACCAAAGTAGCCGTAGTACTGTTTGTATGAACGCTTTCGCATTACCTCGGATTCAAATTGAACGCCAAATGTATATGCCAAAGATGGCCCCTGAATTGTTTGAATTTGGATCAGAGATCGGATATGTGCGTAAGCGATATCCGAATTCGGTCCGAGTTTTTTAGACTCTAGATTCGTATTTTCACGTATTTGGATCGTATGCAGTGCGCAAAGCAATATCCGAATTCGGTCCGAGTTTTTTACATTCTTATTTTCACGGATCCGGATCGGATGCAGTGAGTAATCGCTGTTACCGGCTAAAACCCCACGGTGTTCCGTCCGGGTTTAATTTAGTACCTACAAATATTTTTTTTGTATTGCAAATATTTCTTTTGATAATAGTCGGCCAACCCGGACTAGGCCAGTGTGATGGACTAAGGGTTAGATTAAGTAATTGATGTTTTAATCCATGCGTCTTAAGAGCGGTTACGAACTGCAATCGATCCGAATCAGTGAAAATACGTTCCGAAGTAGTCATGAACTATTTGTATGGTAGTTTACGCACTAGATCAGACTTTCGTCATCCGATTTCTCCCCGTCATCCGTGAGTCTCCAATTCGGAAAAAATATTGACGGACCGAAGTACTGTTTGTATGAACGCTTTCGCATTACCTCGGATTCAAATCGGACATTTGTCAAAGATGGCCCCTGAATTGCCGGATTTGGATCAGAGATCGGATTAGTGCGTAAACAATATTCGAATTCGGTCAGAGTGTTTTAGACAATAGATCCGTATTTTCACGAATTCGTATCGGATGCAGTGCGAAGAGCAATATCCGAATTCGGTTCGAGTTTTTTACATCCGTATTTTCACAGATCCGAATCGGATGCAGTGTGTAACCGCTCTAACATAAAATTCGCGGCGTGTCTACCTAAAATTCTGGTAGCTATATTTTTCGAGTTTATTTAATCAGAGAATTAATTTTGATGAACACCAGCTTTATCAGGTTTTATTCTGCTTACATAAGGTGTGATTAATATTTTAGTTTGTTTTTTAGAATAGGTACTTAGACTTAAATAAGGTAATTTGCATGCCGCTGTGCCGGCGAAATATGATGGACCATACATACATATGTCATTTAACAACTCTGTACAGTGTTTGTAAATATTTCTACTTCTATTTTTATAAACCCTACTCATTTTGAGAAGAGGCCTGTGCCCATCAGTGAAACATTAATGGATTCATCCAAAACAGTCGAAAACCGTTATTTTGTACAAAAAATGCGATTATGCAGGTTCTGATTTGCAATTATCGCTAATGTTAGCATTTTCGCACCTTTTCGAACATAAAGGTTCTCAAAGTATCCGTGTATCCAATTACTGACAACTGAAGGCCAAGTCTCGCAATCAAAAATGTTCAAAATATAGTTTCGATCTAGTCTCAGTCTAGTCTCAATCTCATAAATATGACAAATGGTATTCTTGTTCTAATTGAAGATTATATTGAAATGAGATTGAAAGTTGACTGAAGCCAAAAGGGTATTCTGGTTACATTATGTACTGAGCCATTTTGACAAGTTGGAATTCTCATTTATTTCTAGAATTTTAGTCGATATCGGTATGCTATCGGTAATAGATTTTATGTTGACTAAATTGACATTATATCGAGATAGACTGAGATGATACTGAAACCGGACCGAATTTTAAGTGTACCAGAATACCATTTTTTATTCAATTCATAATTTAATCTCAGTTCGGTCAACCTTCAGTCTTATTTCAAATTAATTACGAGAATTGGCCTTCTGATTCATAATTGTTTGATAAAAAGTAATCAAAAACAAAACAATTCTTCATACTCATACTGAGTCATAATTGGAATTTTTTAATGACCCGATAACATGGAATTTATGAAAGAAAGTCACACAGTACATTTCCTTGAATATTACGAGTGATTCAGACATTTATTTGTAGCTACTTATCTGTTAACGTCAATCCGTGGTAAATCATGCGTTTAATCGCATATTATTAAAATAACTAGATTATGACGTGACGTATACACGACACGCGACATGACGTACTACGTCAAGTACTTGATAAGCCCCACGCAAGTAAATGTATCAAAAGTAGTCAACATACGTTATTCGCCTGTCTAGATGGCTAGGAAAAATAAAATAAATAACTTAATTTTTTTACGCATATTTCAGGCAAATAGAGTATTTTTTCTTGAAAACAAATAGTCTAAGGGCAGGGTTGGAAAAAAAGTTTTTTTTTTTAAATTTTTTAAAGCAAACAGTTCAAATTGTTTTAAACAAGTGTTTTTTTTTATTTTTAGTTTAGGGCATTATTTCAAATTAATACGATGTTTCATTTCTAGACTAGATCTTTTCAAATTCGCCATAGTAAATTAAATATTTACAAAAAAAAACAATGGATAAACATTTATGTTGCGTATCTCTAATAATACTGAACGCTTTACATTCACCCTGTATGTTCTAACCTTCTAACTAAAGTTGATTTTTAAATTGGGCGACATAGGGACTTACCTAGCGGGACTATACCGGCGGGGAATTACCTATGAACTATGAATTCTATTATTTTGATTTGAAATTGAAATTTTGAATATTCTAATGCATGTTTCAAAACTAAAATACTCCGTTACTTTGATATCGTTCTGGAACCGAAAACCATAAGCTCTATGACAGTAACAAAAACGATTGGGACTATTATTTAAAAAAAATAACAAAAAAAAAAACACGAAAATTTTAAAATTCTCGATTTTTCCGTGAAATAATGAGAACACGAAGTAACGCTTCCTTGCAGTCAATGCACGTGTGTGTGTAAAACCTATCGACGCTCGGCAACACATGCAAAAGGTAGACATTGATAAATTCATTCATCGATCAAATAGCATGATCCGTAAGCCACGCCCCCAGCCCCTTACACTCCCACCCTGCGCTCTCAGTCTAGCCGCTAGCCGGCCGCCCGCCCGCCCTTCCCTTAGTATTGTCCCGCGTTTCGCTGTATTAGGTTACGGACGCACGCGCACGCGCAACCTAATTACGTGTCAAAAATGAGCCGGCAATACGTGTACTCCAACGTGGAATATGTAGCAATGGTGCATTTTTATGGGATGGCGAATTTCAATTTGGAAGAGGCAAGGCGTTTGTATGCTCAGCCGGAACACCTGAACTCACTGCGCGCACGTGGAATCACCGACCCTCAAGTTCCCTTCACCTCCACCATCCTGGCTGCAACCCAGCGTCTCCTCGATCATGGACAGTTTCGAGTGCCCACACACGCGCAGGGCCGCGGTAGACAACCATACTCGGCTGAATTGGAGGAAGACATACTGGAGTTCTTCGAACGCGACCCACGTCGAAGTACCACGATGGCGGCCAGGCGATTCAATGTTAGCCAATATTATGTATGGAAAACATTGAATACGAATGGATTACATCCATACCATTTTCGTCGAGCGCACGCTATTTACGAAGGCGACGGGCCAAGAAGAATCGCATTATGCCAATGGTTGCTTGAAAATGTCAGTGCCAACATACTGTGGACGGATGAATCCCTATTTACGCGAGTGGGTCTGTATAATGTTCACAACGAACATTATTGGTCGTATTTAAACCCGCACCTCATTCGCGAAGATAACCATCAGATCAGATTCAGCGTGAATGTTTGGGCAGGCATTATCAATGACCAAATAATAGGGCCTGTTTTCATTGAAGGTCATCTGACAGGCGGTTCTTATCTGCAAATGCTGCAAAGCATCATACCGGAGCTGTTAGAGGATGTGCCTCTAGCATACTTACGCGGCATGTTCTATCAGCATGATGGGTGCCCTGCTCATTATACTACTTCAGTGCGTGCCTATTTAAATAGTGAGTTTGGTGAGCGGTGGATAGGTCGTGGTGGTCCTGTGCCTTGGCCCGCAAGGAGCCCTGACTTAACACCCTTGGATTTTTATTTGTGGTCCGAGATAAAAAGACTCGTTTATTCCGAGGAGCATACTACTCGAGATGACTTAAGAAGTGCGATAGTGGACGCTTTTAATATTGTGAAAAGTGACAGAGACACATTAAGAAGTGGACTCCATTTTGAGCAGTTGCTTCGATACAGGGAAGTGTAAATTGTAAATAAGTACTCGTACATAATAGGTAAGTCTTTAGCCTAAAGTTGATTATGTTTGTAAATAGCTCCAATTTTTTAAATACGCCTGCGACACTTTCTTGAGAATAAAAGAGTACCTACCTACTTACAACTACAAGAAGTAGCCAATAATAAAAGCAAGTAAGTAGGTAAGTACCTACTTAGGTATAGGTATGTAAAATGTATTGCTGACGCGACGGTCCTAAGCCCGTGGAAAGTATGAAGGAAAAATTCGAGTTATTTGACTGTTAAGTAGGTAAATGCAATTTAAACCAAACAATGGTTATGAATGCGGAATCAAACCATGTATTATTGTCGCTAATAACCTACAGAAAAGTACTCTGTGACATAGAGCGACAACGCGCAATAAAATAGGTAGGTACTGTACTGACGACCGCGACCTATTAGCAAACTCATAACTACCAAACTTTCAATACAAAACAAAACAGAGAAGTACCTACCCTATGGCCTGAATGACGAATTAAATTTACACTCGTGTAGGTACCTAAGTACCTAGGTAATATCAGCGCGTGGAACTCACACACAATATCACAGTGAAAGATGGACTTTATGTTCATTGCGTACCTACCTAAGTACATCAAAACAACATTTTTTGACCGTAGGTCAAGGAGGTTCCTCAATAGTAGGTATCCGTGTCCGTGCTAGTGCTAAAGTACTTACTAAAAAAAAACACCTTTTTTACTAACTCACATGAAAAATCCTGCTTGCCATTTGGATGTACCGTCACTATTTGAGCGGATGAAGTTATACCTACTCTAAACATATCGCCGTAGGTACCTACTATTATCTTTTCTATGCGTAGGTACATAGTTCACAGAGTTCGCGGATCGCCGCCGCCGCTGTTTCCCTACGAGTACCTACGCCGCCTTTTAAATACATAAACAAATAAAAGTACATACTCATGGAGAAATAGGTATACAATTAAAAATGCGAGACGAGAATTCAGATTTTATTTCATATCTTAAACGTAAGAAATTTTACCAAACTAGGTAGGTACGCAGTTTGCTAAGGGTGGAAGGGACATCGTAACGTATACGTGTACCATGGATCCAGTACATGATTCTGAACCCCCCAGCGCAGCGTTGGAATTTTTCGTCGCTTTTTTCTTAATTTTTACGATTTTTTTTGCAGTTTTTTTTAATTTATAGTGTATAAAATCATTATTGTTTTCCATCCCAATGCGATAAAAAAGAAAAAAACAATTATTTCCCAATTTTCACGTAAAACAGCAATGAAAATCAAACTTAAAAAGTGCTCCCGATCAGCTGTTTTGGTAAAGTTCACGAACCGAGGTTATCGCAACAAAGTAAGTGAGTGCAACAAAGTAGGCAGTGTAGGCACTAGTCACTGAGCGCGCGCTCACTCAAAGAAGCCGACATGCCGCTGCGCCGACGCGCGGTATCGACAAAGCTATAGCGGCCAGTGCCTATGAATCTAACAGATGCGTTATTACGTAAATTAATATCAGATTGACTACTTTTATTTAGACTTTTAATCTGGGATTATTAATGATCTCTGATAGTATGTCCAATACTGTTATCAATTTTAATAAATTGAATGTAAAAAAATGAGTTTTTTTAGTAATTAACCTTTTTTTTAGGCAATTTTTGTTATAAACATTTGTTTTTGCATTAACACCTTTGTTTAACCGATGTAATCTGATCTTTAGTAAATTTTAACCCTATCCATTTTCGCAATTTATTTTGTCAGTACAACTTAATGCGTTGGCACAGTCTATCATTTTATTGGTCTGTGCATGATCTAGGTGCCTACGAGTCTATGACGGCTTGTCGGCGAAATTGTAAAGGAAGTAAAATTTTGAATTTCGCCTATTTTTGATCAGTTCAGTTTCCGATTTGCGTTCATTGTAAACGGTTGTGTTGTTTTTCGTGATTTTGGATTTGAGCGTATTAGTTATTATCAGTAGAGTTGTTTTTTTGTCTGTGTTGTACTGTGTGTGTTTTGAACGAAAATGCCTCGGATACGTAACAGTCGTAACCATACGTTTAGTGCCCGTAACTAGAGAGATGCCGGTGGCCCACTTCCGGGATGCGTGGTACCAACACGATGGCGCTCCCCCACACGTGACTCTTCCAGTGCGACAGCCTTACACCTTACAGCGACTTTTGGTGACCAGTAGATTGGGAGGTTCGATCCACAACCCTGGCCAGCGCGATCACCAGACTTGACCCCACTAGATTTTTGTCTGTGGGGTCAAGATAGGGACTTTGTTACGGAGTGCAATACGGCAGCAGAAATGCGAGATCGCTTGCGACGCTCCGTGCGGAGTATGTCCGAGACCCCACCTTATTGCCCCGTGTCCACGCTGAAACTCTGCGCCGCGCTAGGATTTGTGAGCAAGTTGGTGGCGGCCACTTTGAACCCTATCTTATTAGGAGTCCCTCACTCCTAATAAGAGAGATTAAGGTGAGTGTTAATTTGTTTGCAACTAATTGCCATGTAGGTAGGTAGGTACCTCATCGGAATCATTAGGTAGGTACCTACTTATGTTATTTTATGAGCGAACGAGCAATGTTTTGTTTTTTGTTGTAAGCAATCAGTCAATTGAACTAAATTTCAAGTTCGGTTTATCAATGTGTTTGTTAGGTGATTTCTTTATCAGTAGTGTAAACGTAGGTATGCTACTTTTCACGTTTACAAAAGCGTTGTGCGGCAACGCGACTCCGTGCCGAACTCAGACTTGTGATGTGTGCGTGCGTATGCGTGTAGGCACTGTACAACATCTGTAACCTATCATTTGTGATATTAATGACTTACGTAAATTAATTTAAGGCTTTATGAGGAACCTTTTCACGAAGTTTGTGTTACGATGTCCCTTCCACGCTTATTCTGAGAATCACATGTTTACATTGTCCGACCGGACCTTACAAGTTACGCGCAACCGATTTTCACGGTTAACTCTGTAATAATAAGGTTTTAATTCGTTCCAATATTGTCATAGAAAACGACACCTTCCAACTAATAATGAACTCTATTCGATAGTCGAAACGATTCAATTTTTCTGTTTGTTTTGCCTGCCTTTGTAGAAGCCGCCGCGCGCATCTCCGCCAAAAATTGGTTTTAAGCTACAGTATTATTTTTATTTATCATAATTATGGTAGGTAGGTATGCTATACGAACCTATCACCTAATAGTCAAGGCCTTATTACAACTCTCAAGCATCCTCGCCGTCTAGTTGAATGATTAGGTACCTATTGATTTCGTGATGCAAGGGTGGTGAATTCAATGTTAATTAATTTCTCTCGTTTATGAAGAGATGTGATAGTGGTAAACGCCGTGCCGTGCTTCCGATACAAACAAGAGATGATGGAGGTAAATGAACTTACACCAACTTAAATCGTACTTGATATGAAATACCTACTTGCAGCAGTTGTAGGTAGGTTAGGTATTAACTTGCGCCCGGCTATTCGTCCGACGTCCGTTGACCCACCGCAGGCGCGCTATCTACTGTCTCGACCACGCACAGCTGTGCCGCGGTACCTACATCATCGAGCGGATCGCGTACGATCTTACGTTTATGAATGAAATGGTGGAAGCGCTACTAACATTTAACTCGAATGACAGAAAAAAAGTGATACATTTCTAACTTCTTTATTAAACGTCATAAATAAAAAGTAACAATGCTAATAGTAACTATTACTCGATTGGAGTTACTGTGTTTCGGTTCCAGAACGATGTAAAAGTAACCCAGTATAACATAGCAATTGCATAGACTCAACTGGTTTTATGTCAATCTATTTAGACTCCTAAATATTAATTTATTTTCATTTTATATCCATTCATTCGCCATGAAAAGTAGTTTTAAAGCTTGTTTTTTCTTGTTTTGTACAGTGCTTAAAACTTGTTTTAATCTTTGTTTTTAAACGTGTGATAAAAAACACGGTTTAAATTCAAACTGTTTTAAACACTGTTTTAAACATGTGTTTTAAAACAACTTGTTTAATCATGCCAACCCTGTCTAAGGGCGTTTGTGCACTACAAGGAATTTTACAGTCCGCAGTCCGATTTTTTACGGTCCGATATGGCACGCCATAAATGTTTATACCTACTAGTTTGTGCACTACGTAATTTTACCGTCCGACATTTTATTTTTCTCCATTCCGGGCCGTTTTTCCGGTCCGAGATGACAGTAATTAAAAACGTGTTTATGCTTGAGCACTGCGTCCGTAATTTTACCGTCCGACATTTTAATTTTCTCCATTCCGGGCCGTTTTTCCGGTCCGAGTAAAGACGGAGAAGTGTACAAGCCAATCATCCGTTTTTTTCATGCCACATCGGACCGTAAAAAATCGGACTGCCGGACAGTGAAATTCTTTGTAGTGCACAAACGCCCTATGGAGGTAATTCACCAACATATCAATAACGTAGTCCGTAAATATTCAGCGGATAAGCTAAATGTAACTATTCACAAGATAAGCTAAATCTACAACAGGCACGAACAAAAGTAACTGAACATTTAAGTTTTTAAACTTAGTATACTTATTTACATAAAATAAAAGCTTAAAGACATACTCAGACTTGTATCTAGACTCTTTTATAATTTAAAACTGTATCATACTTTTTAGATCATTTCATTGGCTGTTTAGTTATTAAAAAAAAAACTCAAATGTTCAGCCACTTTTTACGCTGACCGTATCTTAAACACATTTTTTCAACTATCGCGATAACGAACTATGCAACATCAAGAACACATTATTGAAAGAGTCATTAAAAAAATAATTCAAAAATAGAATGTTTATGATATTGATAAAAAAACCGGGCAAGTGCGAGTCGATATCGCGCAAGAAGGGTTCCTAAAAACGGGAAAATAATCACGTTTGTTGTATGGGGGCCCCCTTAAATATTTATTTTATTCTGTTTTTTAGTATTTATTGTTATAGCGGCAACAGAAATACATCATTTGTGAAATTTTCAACTGTCTAACTATCACGGTTCATGAGATACAGCCTGGTGACAGACGGACAGACAGACAGACAGACGGACAGCGGAGTCTTAGTAATAGGGTCCCGTTTTACCCTTTGAGTACGGAACTACTCAAAGGGTACAACAGGACCCTATCTAAAAATACTTCAAAAATAGCATGTTTATGATATTGATAAAAAGCAACGCATATAATAGCATTTACTTTCAAAAGTAAATGCTACTAGAAACAGACGTAAACACGCAACATATCAAGCTATAATTTCCAGTATAAGGTGAGCTCTCACTGTACAGAAAGCCTATACGAAGCGAGATCAGCTCATACTGTAATATTTGTTCGGGTTCAGGGACGCTACACCATTACGCCATCAATAACATTAGGGCACTTGTGTATTTGGGTCATCAATGAGTCAATGAGTAAACATAAAAAGTAATCAGCGCAATGTATCTACAGAGTGTTAACGAATTCGTGTAATTCTTTATAACCACATGATTTATTACTAGTGTATATGTTACGGGTAAAAGCCGAATGGCGGTTACACCTAGGTTTAGCCGGGTACAACTAGGTGCAACCAGTAGCAGTTGGTTAGAACTAGGTGTAGCTTAAGTCGACGGAGCCCCGCAGAGCGGGGCTCCTATTTCTGTCTGCAGGGTTTAAAGTAACCTAACACGAAGGGGATGACGGGGGCTTCGTTCGCTCGCTTCGCTCGCTCACTCTACTCGAACCTAACCTATCCGTGTCGGGGTTCCCCTTAACCACCGGTGTGCGGCTGCACCTAGTTCTACCCGCTATGATGAAGGGTAAACCTAGTTCTACCCGAGGATAAGTAGGTTACATCTAAGTTTAACCGTATGTGGCCGGCTGCACCTAGTTGTACCCGGATAAAACTAGGTGTAGCCACACTTCGGCTATTAGCCGTAACATATACATTATATAAAGTAGAACCCGCGGTTTGAAGGTATATACACGCATTCGGATACACCCTGTATACGAATAGAGGGTTGGTGGTCGTTTTTTTCGCTGTCATATCCCGAACTGACCGAAAGATTACTTTTTTTTCGACACTTATACATGGTGTTAACGAATTCGTGTAATTCCTTCAAATCACACGATCTGTTAATGGTATAATTAACCCCGCACGGAATTTAGATTAATTAAAAATAAACTTTTTTTTCACAATTTTTTTATGTGATAGCAAATTTCAATGCCGTACATAAATTAATGAAAGCATAGCGACACAGCTGATGGGCACGACTAGCGCGATATCGCTCCACGTAGTCAGTTAACTTGGGACGCTACAATTAGTCATATACAGAATACCATGGTTCATTTTTTGAAAACTTTTTTTTGTTTATTCTGAAGAAAAACCTATGCAGGGTCAATCAGTGTCACCAGTAGATCACGCGGTTTGAAGGAATTACACGAATTCGTTTACACCCTGTATATTATGCCTAGTCTCACCCAATTCCATAAATGTGCATTGTAGATTCACACTGTTTATGAAGCAAGTGGTGGTACTGTGATATTAGTGTATCATCGCAAGCGAGATATGCGCAAGAGTCTGTTGAGGCTATATGTGGGCTAGCAATATCTTGCTAATTAAGAATAATTGTCATAATTGAACATACAACGTGTCTGTTGCAAATTATGTCGAAAATAACATCACGCCTATATTCCCCGAAAGATTAGGCAGAGGTGTATAGTACACCCGCGTTTAGCTTTTATTTTAAAGTCCCATGTAATAAGGAGCGAGCCTATCAGGGGCGGATTTCCCTATAGGCCAGGTAGGGCCGGGCCTAGGGCGGCAAAATTTAGGGGGCGGCAAAATTTGGTGGGTTTTTTTTAAGCCAGACAAAAGACAATTTGTGAATAAAGATCCATTGTTACTTACAAATAGAAATGGTAAGCATCAGTAGGTATTTGAAACACTGATTGAGATATTTTATAATTTACTGACTTTCGTTGTTTTTTATTTTAATTTAATTCCTATAGTTTATTTAATTTTTTCGTGATTTACAGCGAGTAGGGGGTGGCAATATTTCATAGGCCTAGGGCAGCCAACGTGTCAAATCCGTCCCTTGAGCCTATAGCTATCAACCCGGCACAAATCCAGATTACGGGTTGCTACTGAGAAATTCCACACGGAAAAACCCAATGAGACTGCCCGACCTGGGAATTGAAAACAGGACCTCATGCTCAGCAGTCTCGCTTGCAACCAATAGATCAACGAGGTAGTCAAAAATGTAGAAGTGTGGAAGGTGTCGAAAGTGCTTCTTCTATCGTGTCGGCACGAGCTATACAAGAATAGCTCATGCCGTGGTGAAAAGATTAGCCAGTCAGCAAGGTTGGTAGCGGGGCTGACTGCCCAGGGTACGCCGGACGTACTTAAGTATCGTCACTCATGGAGGCTCTTTTCATGCACCCCCTCTCGAAAATGCTCGCTGATATTGTGTTAACTTGGAGTTTTGGTTATCCTCTTTAAATAAAGAACAATGAAAAAAAAAATAGGTCATTTGTTTTTTTAAATAAGTATTTTGCACGCGGCTTTCAGCTTATGTAACGTTATTCAATGTTTAAACAAAATGTAAAAATAACCTCGATACAATTTGCACAGTTATATTTCAATGGCTAGCGTAGCAAAACATTAGATTTTACAACTTCCACAGAAAAGTTTATACAAATAAACGGTTGAACGACGCATAGAGTATTATGAGAAACTGAGAAATAAAAGTATACCAAGAAAGCAAGTAGAGAAAATGACTGTTAGTTACACTGACGTAAAAACACATGGACCAAGAGTCTAGTTCAAAATTGACGAAAAATGTGTTCCGAGTTTACTAGTAAACTTAGAAATATCAACAAACTAATTTGAATCCCCATGTTGTTATCACTATGTCTACTGGAACACGGAACAGGAAGGCGCCGCCAGCTATTTCAATTAACGTTGCTATATTTTTGATTGACTATCATAAATTAAAAGTAGTTTTTATCTTACGTTTTTGTAGTTTATCTCAATAATTTATGCATTATTTTTTGACACATTATAAAAACAGCCACATAAATAATAACATACATGTTTATTTAAAATTACCTCCTTCCGTGTGTCACTGAAAATCAGCACTGGGTGTTTGACGCCCTGCTTATGCTGAGTTGATGACCCTTTCGGCATGGACATGCTCGACAGCGTTTAATGTGTACCTATATTTAATAATTTTTATGTTTTTTTTATTTTTTATGCTGTCATTGTGTCCTTGGCTGAATAAAAAATATTTTATTTCTCTTTCTAATTTAGCTTTTCACGTAAATTAGTCTTCTTATTCGCGTTTTAGTCTACATTCGGTTCGGACAATTTTGAACGCTGACCCGAGGTTCATGTTTGTGTTTCTACGTCAATAGCCGGCGCGGTTGTTTACCCTTTATACAAAATTATTTTTAATTTTTAATGGTCACACTGTAGTCTTGTGTATTGCATATTTATGTGTTTATTTTAACCTTGAAAAAGGTTCATATATCTTTTGAGGTCTTCGATCGAACCTCCTGTACATTTTTGAGTACGGAGTTGTCAAAAAATTTTTGGATTATTCTCCAGTTTCTGATTTGAGGACTCGGGGATAACCAATACTTAAGTAGTATTTAAGTACGGAGTTGTCAAAAAAATGCTTTGAAATCCGTCATTTTTTTGACAACTCCTTACTCAAATGTTATTAAGTATTTGCTTATCCCGAATTCTCAAATCAGAAACCGGAGGTATACCTAAAGCATTTTTTTGACAACTCCGTACTCAAATATTACTTAACTATTGCTTATCTTAGAATTCTTTACTCAGAAACCGAAGATAAGTCTATCTCTATACCCACCAAGCCTTTCTGTTGTGCTCGGCTTCCAGTCTAATAAGCGAATCTGATTTCCCTAAACCTCGCATCACGACTCTTAAAAAAACATGTCAAATAAAAATGTCACACAAAGTTTTACCTAGATTACCAACCCAGCATTTAGCGGCCTCGAAGTCTGGAGTGTGAATGACGAACTGCTTGTGACGCGGGTCGTACGTCGCTGTGGTGCGCATGAGTCGCGCGTCTGAGCCGTGCGCTATCTCTGTGAGGGCGAAGCTTGCCAGCGTCTGTTGGAGATGGAGATGGGTAAGTGGGTCTGTAGGAATCTCTTCAAAGTTAGTGAACAGGCTTCTTCTGGGTAAGCTCGTTCCATCGTAGACTTTGTCTCTGTCACCTCTGACCTTGACCAGAGACAAGAGAAAACGGAAAAAAAGGGAATTATCAAAAAAAGTTCCTTCACATGGTCCTTGCATTCGGTACTTTTGTTATGTACGCACGGCTACAGATCAAGCTAAACATTTCCAGTATAATAAGTTGATCTCGCATTGTATAGGATTTCTTTACAATGAGAGGTCAGTGTAAACTGGAAATGTATAGCTTGATGTGTAGCCGTGTGTACCCTGGCACTTGTAGTTTTATGAATATAATAGGGATAATTGTTGGAATACCTTCATAAAATGGTATTAGGGAGCATTAACAGAGCGACCTTCCACTAGATACCAGAGTCGAAACCACGTCGAAACTAATTGATGCAGCTGTCTGTCAAATGAATCAAAAAAAACCGAAACTCATTAAATTAATATGATGGAGATTAATGTATGTTGACAAATATTGTACAAATTTTTAAAAAAAGTACTCAACATTCATTAGTCATATCAGTGATTTTAACAATTGCAAAACTTTGCGAGCCCGTTTTTGTCATTCTTTTTAATCCCTGCTTTGAACACATGTTTTCATACAAAGAATAATGTTTTTTGAGAAGGGTCACAAAGGTGTACCCCTAACTAACGATAGATCATTGACATCAGCTTTTCTAATGATTTCCAACAATTAATAATATTTTATTTCATTGTCCATCGATTTAACTGCACCTTAAACAAAATGATTATTGATCGATAATGTATATCGATAGTTGTTTGATAAAATCGATGGAGCTATGGACTTGTCGATCGTCTAGTGACATAGATTCTTTGTCAACGTGACGTATGACGTTGCAAAGAAATTTTCAGCGTTCTGTTCCTCACTTCATAAGGGAAAAGTTATTTAGTAAGTGTAAAATAACTTTGCCCCTCTGAAAGTAGGCTTTCAGCGTTCTGTTCCTCACTTCAAAGGGGTAAAGTTATTTGGTAAGTGTAAAATAACTTTGCCGCTCTGAAACCAGGCTTTCAGCGTTCTGTTCTTCATTTCAGAAGGGCAGAGTTATTTTTTTCGTACTGTGCTTTGTACGAAGCAAATCGATATCTGCAAAATACTGCACATATCGTCGCCATCATTCTCTTTCTACTGCACTAAAGGTTTGGGAATTCAACCAAAGATTCGCAACCGTGCCTATGAATAATCACATGATTTGATTGGCAGATTCCGTACGTCACTGCGTTCCATTCTACTGTTCATAATCTGTGACCGTGAATCTGGCCTATTGTTCACGTTGACTCAGGAAATGACGTAAGTTTGTCATTTTTCAAATGCATATTTAACCAAAAACAATGTGTGATACTAAGATCAAGTATGTAACTAGATGGAACATTTTTAAAACGAAAAATTTACTCTAGTTCATCTCTTCACTCTAATGAGAGATGATCCGAGGGAAAAAGAGACGAACTTGCTGTCATGAGTATACACGTCAAACGAAATGAAGCTTAAATGAGTTGAAGATCCTGAATGCATTTATAATATGATTAGAGATGAGGCAGAATAATCTAGGGACGGTATCGATACATTAAATATTTATTTCCTTAAAATTGAATAATTAATGACTTTCGAATTTGAAACGTTTTTGCAGCGACGTGACTATTCAAAAACGCCTTTCAAAATGTAAAAATTACTTTCATAAAATACGTAATTAATTTAACTAAAAAATCACTCAAACTAATACAGTTTTCAATAGAACTAAGAATGCATACGACATGAATGATGATAATTGACCTACGGCGTATCGTAGTTGACTATCGTTTTAACGCTTAGCAGACTGGAGCAATGGTGGTCCAGAAGTAACGGCGTCAGCGCCACGGTTACCATGGAGTTTCTTGTCGGCTCATCTCCATAGGACTTACTTTTTGGAACCGTGCAACTAAATTGTCGAGACGTTTCCTCAATGCATGTACTCTGCTCATTAGAAATAAAAAAAACGTTGAATTTGAATTTACCGAGTTGTAGGTCGCGGGTTCGAACCCAGGCAGGCACGCACTGTGTAATTTGTTTTGTCACTGCTCTTAAAACTGTAAAGGAAAATGGCATGTCCAAGATCCAAAAAATCGAATACATGTGTCATCCATCAATCCACATTGGAGCTGCGCAGTGTATTACAGCCCAATCCCCTCTTTCTAGAGAGGAGGCCTGTGTCCCCGCAGTGTTGTGCTTATGCTTAGAAGACGTGTGACGTAACACTTAAGCTCACATTTTGATGTTGCCTATGTGTGGGTTACATACCACTGGAATTTGCTATATGCATAGGTCTCTACTTACTCAATCACTCTTCTATCTTTGGAGGACTGGGCTATAACAAAGGTGAGTACAAATTAAAACAGATAACATTTGATCAAACACGTTTATTCCAAAATAATAAGAAACATTTTAAAATATAAAAATTACATTACATTGAGCAATCTTCAACTTCAAGGAACCCGTGCCTCGGAGAGCACGTAAGGGCCAAAACACACTTAGCGTATCTTGCGCCATGTACTGCGCGAGATACGCGACGCAAAATACGCTTATGTATGGCGTTAGCCGCTAAATCTGCTCCCAACATAGTTGGGAAAGGCAGAATTGAACGTCAAATTCAAGGAATAATATTGTAGTCACAGTGGTCAAATACTTGAATAACCCTATTATTATGTAGTGGTTGTCCATGCAATTCGAATATTCGAGTATTCGCCTCATTTTACTGTTCGAATAGTAAGAGCTAAGCTATTCGAGTTTTTAAGTAATGGTTTGCCATGTAATATTCGAACGCAAGAACGCTTTAAGACACGCGCCTACGCGTATCCAATCACTTGGCGGGGGTTGCATCAAGGGGGATGCTAACTAAACTAATTTATCCTCATTTTAACGGACTGCAACCTACTCCGACCAGATCGGTTAGGTAAAGTTAGAATTATGACGACTCGGCTGTCGGCGGTGGCTGGCGAGCGGTAGTTTCGACCTGGTCGTAGATTACTTATGTAAGGCACCCCGACCGAATCGGTTAGATTAGGTTAAAACAAACGCGTCACACAAACGCGCGCGAGTTTAACTATACCCTTTTTACTGGGAGAGCTTTAAAAGCATGGGGCAGAAGCGTCGTCGTTCTCTTCTTTGAGAAGAGCGAAGACTTTATTGAAGAATTATAAATTTCGCTTCTGAGCCATGTCTAAAAGTTGTTTTCGAGAGCTGTTATAAATCGTTTCGCGCAAAGATTCGATGAATTTCAACCACCGAAGCAGGTCGGGTTTGGAAAAAGATATGGCACAATAGACCACCGCTTTCATCTGTCATCATCAATAAGTACGTCTGTCTCCTGTTTGTAAATTCATCACGCAAAATCTAACCACCATTTACAAAACAAATGGTGCTTTTTAAATTTCAGCAAAAAAATTTGAAGATCCATGATTTTGTTAATGGTGGTAATAACATTAATATTGTAGTCTTATACCTTTGTTTTGTTAGAAATAATTTTAAAACTCGCACTTATACCTAACTATATTTCTACTATTATCTTAAGCATTCACTTATAAATAGAAATATTTAAAGTGAACATATAAAGCGACTGAGAAAAATATCGATATTGTGGAGCTTCCCTACTTGTGCGAGTAAAGGTAGATGATCTGCCAAAAACTCTTTGTAAAATACAACAATGTTATTTCTTGAATAAACTACGTTGTATATGTTTACTGAAACTTGATAAAACTTTTAGTGATTACTAATACTAAACTTAATTGGCTTAAAGCGGCATTTGGGAACAGTCTTTTCGTAAAAATGAGTGTCGATAACTTACCTATGGAAAGATAACTTGCTATTATTTTCACTTAAAACACCTATACGGCTCTTACAGCCGACTGCAACACAAGCCATATTTAATGGGGCAAGCAATGAACACACTCACTCAGGTCACAATGGCACCAAAAGAAGAATAATTCGATGAAAACTATGTAAGAGCTTGGTATAATGCACGATACCAAGCTGACTCGCAATTGTAAATTTTGACGTTTAAGACGGAGTCAAAATTTTATGGTTATCTCTTTTTTCTTAATTCTTAATTGTCATTTGAATAAAAGAGACAAAAAGTAGAATGACATTCATTTTAAAAAGGTTCTGTCTAGTTCACATACTTTGTCTAAGGTGTGATATAATACGTTGTAATTTGTGGGCGGAATGTATTATCGATGATACGTCATCGTCCCTACTTTTTTAAACTCAACTTCGAGCACGTTGGTGATGGCTTGACAAATTCGATGTTGATGGAAAAAATGGAAGGAGGCCTTTGTACACTAGTGGGCCAGTATGGGCTAGACATAATATTTTTGATATAAAGGCTTATAACGTATATTCGGATTTTGTATAAGGTAAACAAACCTTTGATATTGAAACAAAATGTTTTAAAGCAAAATGAATGTTAAACGATCAAAAGTTTATTTACCTTTTATACAAAATTAATAATAACATTGTTCGTGTGGTGCCGGACATAAAGAATAGCATTACCCCATCTCTACCCACGGGTGTTGTACACCCCCCCCCCCCCCTCCAACATGGAATGTGGCGATGCTTGGGGAGGCCTATGTCCAGCAGTAAATGTCTTTCGGCTGAACGGTAATAATAACGTATAAATAATATAATTTGTGGAAACAGCCATACAATTTTCTCTGATTAAACAACCGTTTACTTGAAAAATGTAATATACCCTTTTCACCGTACATTGATTCCAGACGTTTTTCTACAGAACGTTACCATACAAAGAATTTCAAATATAAAAAAAATATACAAAACAGTAAATTTAGGTATTTTACGGTTTTTGATGATGTTTTTCTGTTACTAGGCCTGCGTTTGTCCGCCATCTCGCCTGATGTAAAGCGATGATGCGGTCTACGATGGAGCACGCTTGCCCAGAAGAAACCGACTCACTCGTGACTTGAAGACACCCAGATTGTAGCTGTCGGGGAACACCCACTCGGGCAGCGCATTCCACTGTTTGGCGGTTTTCACAATGAAAGTGGAATCAAAGCGCTTCGTTCGGGTTTTTGGTATATCAACCATGAACCGATGGCACTTTTTCGTGCTTCTGGCCGTCCGATAGAAAAAGTTCAAGTTTTTTCGATAGCAGTCTCCTTACGGCTACAATTTACGGAATAACCGAGCTGTCAGAACTCATCTTTGAGTTAACAGAATATAGAATTTTAGGTAAACAGTTGTTTAACAGAGAATTAGTGTGGGTGAACATCAGGGTAAGAGTTGCTTGCTTCAACTCTACTTATAAACAGAATAAATGTTATGTCTCTTACCTCTCTATTTACAAACGAAGCTTCGTAGAACTTATGGTGTCTCTCAGTGCCGAGCGATAATAATGCATTTGAAAACAGATATATGCCGATCGCCATCTTGACTGAGACACTGGGGTTCAAAGACTGGACAGCCTCGTTTATTGTCATTATTGTACGTGTCTGTAAAAAAAGACCATTTCAATACTGTGACAAAAATCAACAAAGTTGCCCACTGCGTCTGTTTCTCTGTCTGTCTGCCTGTGCGTGATTTTCTCCGTAACTGCTAAGCGGATTTTGTTCTGGTTTTCACAATTAGATAGATTGATTCTCGGAGCAAGTTTCTGTGTATAATTTATAAACGTGTTGTTTATATTAGGCGTGCTATCACGATTTTTCAAAAGTCGAAAAAAAATAGTGTTTGATGAAAACTAATGAAAAATACCTCAATCAAGTAACTTAATGGTACTGTATGAAGAAGGGGCGCGACTTTGGTAAAAAAATTAATGCCTTTTGTTGAAGTCGCAACGTTTAAATAAAAAATAAAAACTGTTTAAAAACAAGATGCCAACAGAGTTAACTTTTTTAACTCATATGTTTTGTGAAAACCACCTTTAAACTGTAAACAATAAGTTTACTAATGATGAAACTGTCCTTCGAAAAAGATTTCAACAGTTAATTTGATGACGTTGTAGTACCTACTAACTAGCACGGCATGATATACCATTGCCTTTACTCACTTTATTACTTTTCAGCATTTTGCTTGAATAATTAAACATCAATTATCTTAATAATGATAGTACTAGCAGTAAATACAAGTGGTTTATAAAAAAACTAAAATGTATAAATCCACTGCTAACAAACAAATTAAATTTTACGAATAATATAATTTAAACAAATAATTTACATAATAATACAGGACCGGATACTTAAAGTCAAGCCGGGAAAAAATGATAGGGCAATTAATGACAGATCAGACAAAAAAAACTTTAAATGTGGCAAGTATGTTTTTTTTTTTAACAAAAAAACACTTTTAATAATTAGATATTTCATTTCAACCTCGGAAACTTTTCTGAACATACTTATTTATTTTTCACATTTTTTACACAGCACCATCTAGTCCCAAACTAAGCAGAGCTTGTACTATGGGTACCTACTATACAATGGATATAATACTTATATACTTTTTTTGTAAATACATACTTATAATACATAAGAAACACCCAGAACAACACAAACACTTATGTTCATCACGTAAATATTTGCGTCCTGTGGGAATCGAACCCACGACCTCATGATCAGCAGTCCGACACTCGAACCACTAGACCACAGAGGTGTCAAACCCTTACAATTTGTTCCGTTTGTTGTTGTTTGGCTTGATGTTGAGTTTCGGGTCAGGCAATATACCGGGAAATTCTAATTATTAAAGGTTTACAAAAAAAATATTATCTTACCCTTCGACTATAACTAGAGTTAACCATTTCTTTAGTGTGGAATTTGTACTCGTTTATCTTCTTTAATTGCAGCTGGGTGATGCGTTTCTGTTCATCCACGGTTGGTGAGATGGAGCTGTGAGCGAAGAGCGGGTCCTTTTCCAGCGTCTGCCATATTTTGTACTACAACAATACAAAGGATTTATGAGAAACCATAACATCACGCTTGTCTTCTCCGCAGGGTTGGGTAGAGGTGTATAGTACACCTTCATTTCGCTGTTAAGACCCATGTAATAGGGGGCGTGCTTATTGCCATCAACCGGGCACAGACTCCGAGCTGCTACTGAGAAATTCCACACGGAAAACCCCAATAACACTTTGCCTAACCTAGGGATCGAACCCAGAACCTCACGCTCAGCAGTCGCGCTTGGGATCACTAGACCAACGAGGCAGTCAAAATTATGAAAAAAGTATTTAAAAAAAACTTTGAACTTTCAGTCGCACCTATGGTAAGCGCAGACATGCTCTAAAATGGAGCACAAGAAACTAAGTAACATAGTTATAGAGGAATTCCCCTATATCCCTCTGGCTCTCACATACACACGACGGAACACAGAAAACTGCTTTAGGCTTCCATGTGAGGGTGGTAGATAGTCAGGCGGACCTTAAAGGGATCTATTTAACAAACCAAAGATTTAACAAAACCCAGCACGCTTGGTTCACACTAGGGTTGTAACGGAGCTTCGCCTCCGCCTCCGTTACTGCGGAAGTTCCGCAAGAAATCGTATCTTCGCATCCGCCTCCGCCTCCGCATAATTTTTGCGGAGTTGTAATGGAGGTTTATTTACGTCATAGAACAATAACGCGCAAGCAGCGACGCTCGACAAGAATCAACGTGTGCGCGGTGGCAACGCGGTTAGGGTGGTGTCGGGCGTATGTCAAATTTACAATTATAGTTTAAATTGTTAAATTAATTTCAAATGTAAAATATAATTTGCTTCCTTAATTTTGATTAACAGAAGGTAATGTTTATTTAAGTGTACTATGAATGTACGTATTTGAAATTATTTTTTGACATTCAATAAACCTTAAACTTGTATTTTTTCCACATCCACTTTCACCTACGCCTCCGCCTACGTCTCCGTTAACCTGGACTCCGCATCCGCGGAGGTGGAACTCGTCGCCTCCGCATCCGCCTCCGCTTCCGCTAAGAAGGCCTCCGTTACAACCCTAGTTCACACCAAGCGTGCTGGGTTTTGTTAAATCTTACAAGCAAAGCTCAAATGATCCGCACATGAATTATTTTGTAAGTCAGAGGCGCTGGTCGGAACCCTCCTGCATGAAAGGCAACCATGCAACCGCTAGGATATTATTGCTCTAGGTCATTAATGATGATGTTTTAGAGATGATTAAGAAATCTGTATATAATGTATAATCGTATGACGGAGTGTAAGTTCCTAATTCCTGTTGCAAAATTGTTTGGCATAATTTAGTAAATCTACACTCGGGCGCAATGAATCCGGGTCACCAACATAAACCTTAACATTTTGGAAACTAAGAATGCTAGCTTGTTCAAATAAAAATTATTTTATAGACTACTAGCTTTTGCTCGCGGCTTCGCTCGCGTTAATTTAAGGATCCCTAATTTTTTGATCCCAAAATATAGCCTATAGCACTCAAGGATAACGTAGCTTCCTATTGGTGAAAGAATTTTTGAAATCGGATGAGTAGTTTCGGAGATTACCCCCTACATACAAACAAACAAACAAACAAATTCTACCTCTTTATAATATTAGTATAGATTTAATACTAGTAGTATTTTATACTAGTAGTATTAAAATACAGTCTATAAAATAATTTTTATTTGAATAAGCTATCATTCTTAGTTTACGAGATATTGAAGTTTTAAATATTGGTGACCCAGATTTATTGCTTACGAGTGTAGTGGAGTGGTGGTGGAGTTTCAAGAGTTTCAGATCTGTTAGAAACTGAATCTTAGCTTCGGGACTGTAATTAACAATTCTAAATGAAAAGTTATCATAATAATGCAAAATGCACCGCATTGCAACCCTCTAATATCATGACAATAAAATCGATACAATTGCATGCGGTATCGATATAATCGAGCGTTATCGATGCAAAAATGTGCATGCACCTACTTAACATCCCATTGTCTTAAATATGATTAATAGAATAGAATCGATTTAACAAACATCATTGATTATTTAAATATAACAACGATTTCTGCTTACATAAAAAACAGTCTGTCATGAGTGGGTGTTTTATTTAAATATAGCATTGACTTATTTTAATAACACAGAAAAAACGAGTGCATTTAGCAGATGAGATCATAATCATGTTGTGTCTACATAAATTATTAAATAAATAAGTAAATGATGAGTCTTTGTTCTTTAACCCTTTATAGGGCAGAAACGAAATTTGTACAGCGCTTTTAACCACCCCACTAGTCTGACTTTAATGTCGATTGATTTTATCGAAACTATTGTTAAAATGATCACCCTTATGCTAAAAACGCATCGACCTTAAACGGGCACAGCGCACAAACGCGACTACCAACATGAATTTAGCCAACATGATCACCAGTGACGCCTAGTTATTGTGGTTTCGCCAAGTAAATCTGCCCTATAAAGGTTTAAACAGTTCCACTCGCTCATCGTACATTAATTGTGACGTTAGTTACTCTAGAACCCTTATGGATTCCTATTTTACAGGAATTAAAGGTACACACATCGAAAAAAGATTGCGATCACTAGCATAATTATGTATGTGAAGATTCCGAATTCAAAGTCCAACTGAAATCTGATTTATATTTATCTAGATAACTATCAATCTATATTTATCATGATAATTATCGCTTTGAATCCCGATTAGAAAATTCGGCTTCAAAAAGGCTACATAATTTTTCAAAGTGATCGCAAACTTTTTTTGATGTGTGTATGTTATGTGCTAACTCAGGATAAATTAGAGTGTACTTAAAGATCCGAATCCTTTCATCTAAATGTAAGTAACGTAGGTATATCAAAACTATCAAAATTATAGGTAAATCTGAGATTTAATAACTAAAATTACTATGAATCCGTTTCATTATCTACCATAATATACGTACGGCCGAAATTACTTAGCTGCTCAGCCTACACCGAAAAGCGAAACGAACATCGAAGTTACGGATGAAATGACGATACTTCGATCGATAAATACAACCAAAGTTTTGTCAAACGACGAACTACTAGATAGATGTCAATAAACATTTGAGAGAAGGTAGAATGAAAAACAAAATGTCAAAACGCGTTTTATATTATCTAGTTCAGCAGTGCAATTCTGTAAGAATCTCACCTCGATCGCGACTGTCAATTAGACACTTGTCGTGACACAGCTTGGAAAACAAACGATTATCTGTGTGTTATTTGCTTCTATTATCTATACTGTGACAATATAGAATATCGAGCTAACCGTCGAATGTGAGGTGAGTTTCTTACAGAATGACACTGCAGTTATGATTTAAAAGGCAGAAGTGTTAATCAATTTTCGTTGCTGGCTGTACCTATTAATTTTAACGACAGCTTCTACTACTAAAGATCGAAATTTGACTTATGCTAATGTCAATTTTCAATCTGTAGTAAGGCAAACCACAGATCGATTATTGAAAACGACAGATATTAACGTACTAATAAAATTGACCAATAAAGGACGGCTGAACTCATCATGGTCATGGCTACTAATCACGTGTTGTTCAGTCATGCAAGGCAAGAGAGTTATGGCACTAATGTATTGATAATACCAGCTATTCAGGTTTACTGTTTTTATGTAGTGTACTATATTTTCATGGTTATTCGAATATTGAATAGAAATTGATTATTTTCGTTCATTTACAAGGTGTTATATTAATCAATTAGGCTAATTATACTTCCGCGAAATAGTAAACAACAAGCGGAAGTGCTTTTATACTTCCTAAGTACGGGAGCCAGTGTCGCCAAACTGGCATACAATTATCTTGAAGGATATTATAGTTTTATACTTTATACACCTCTGTGAGATACATTTTTCGTTACTGCTATCATTTTTGCACGTAAAAGAATCATGGCAGGATTTGTACAAAAAAATTAAGATTTTTAGAGAAGTTGGATTAGTTTTACCATTGATCCTTGAAAGAATATCTTTCAGCATTTAAAATAATTTTAGAACCCCGGAATAAAATATAATATTCCAAACAAAATCTTTTGAAATTGAGTTAATTTCTGAACATGTCATACTAATCACCTGTCAATGTTGCCGCGTTCAGAAATTAGCCCAATGATAAGTTAGGAATCATTTAAAATTAGTTATATTTTTAACTAGCTTTCGCCCGCAGCTCCGCTTGCGTGAGATTTTGAACCCGTTAAGTGATGATTTTCCATACAAACTTTCATCCCTTATTTAACTCCCTTAGGGGTTGAATTTCGAAAAATCCCTTCTTAGTGGATGCCTACGTTACAAAAGGAACCTACTGTCAAAATTTCAACTTTCTAACCCCAGCGGTTTAGGCTGCGCGTTGATAGATCAGTCAGTCAGTCAGTCAGCTTCTCCTTTTATATGTATAGATGTGGGGTTATAAAAATATTTGAAATACCTAAAACTACTCTTTAGGCACCAAATATCAGGTAATTATAACGACATTCCAACTCCTCTAAAATTCTTTATTTTTCTGTACAAATCAAAGTATGGGACTCGCCATGATTCTTTGCACAGTAAGGCATGATTCTAATATTTTTCGTGTAAGTTCAAGACGTCACAGAGCCAGGTGTTGTATCCGTGACACGACGTCTTGAATGATCAGTGGATATCTGCATAATTTGTGACACACTACACGCGCGACAGCTGTGTGAGAACTTCCACTTGTTGTTACTTCGATGAGAGTATGGTGAATTTAAGAAGTACATTTTACAATAACATAGTTCAACGGAGTACAGTATAACGACTTGACAAATCTTGATGTTTCGCATCTAGTCTTCTGACTTCACCCACCATCCACAGCTAGGAGTGGCTCTTCTCGTGATCGCGCTAGTTTCTACGTCTCTTTAAACGCTATATTTGTTCATATTTATGGATGTTTTAGTAATTTCCTATATCCATGTGAAGTAGCCATATTTCTTGCGCTTCGCACTTAAGCCATGTCTACACCAGTGCGCTTTCATGTTCATCTTGCATCTGCGTCTGAGGCATGCGTGAAGCGCCATAAGCACGCAATAGCGCATGCCTTAATACTAGTTCGACAAAAGCGCATGCCTTAATACTAGTTCGACAAAAGCGCATGCCCCTAGCGCACGCTAATCCGTCTATTGTATGTCGACTGACGACTGACCGATGCGCACCGGTGTAGACGATAAGCTGCATGCGTCTTATGACAATCAATATTGCATGCGCTTGACGCAAGAGGAATTGAAAGTCGAAAGCGCAAGATGAACATGAAAGCGCACTGGTAGACATACCATTAGTCTTTCAATCCTTTCCTCCTTCTTTTTTAACCCATTTTGCTTCCACTATTGGGTAAGGCTTTCCTCGTGGGATTTCCATAATCGCTTAGCAGCAATGTCTGACGGGAATCCCCAGTGCTATCGACAGACAGTATTATCACAGAGTATTATGTGCTTAACTCCTGACATTCGTACTTTGATCACAATATCTGTTTTTGACGTCATAAGCTTATCTCTATTTCAAGAGCATAGAACAGTTTTAACCTCAAGGGGCTGCTCGCTAATTTACAACCAGGCGGAACATTTGATTTACAAGGGTAAGCTACGCTTGCCGCGGTCTGCCCGTGGATGGGCAACCGTTCGTTACACTTCGAGACCCCTCCGTGCCTCGGAGAGCACGTTAAGCCTTCGGTCCTGGGTGTCATACGAATACCTATGGCAGTCGTTAGTCAGAAGCTCGAAACTCTAACAACCGGTCTAAACTTAGGATATCGGCTTTGCCCGGTAACTGTCGCATCCGGCAGTCGCTCCGTGAGAAATACTAGTATTCAGCCGCATCTAATTAGACTAGAACCCAACATAGTTGAAAAAAGGCAAAGCAACTGGGATTTTTCGTGTCAGAAAACGTAACTTTTTTTTCTTCGGTACCTTGCACAAATCCAGTCCTACAGATGCAAAGAAAAGATTTGGCAGTCAGCAGCAAGTATCGTACAAGGCTGACTGTCTAGGGTGTGCCGAACGTACTTAAGTATCGTCACTCGTGAAGGCTGTTTTAATACACCCAAAAATGTAGTGGAAATGTATTCTAACAGAATAAACACAGTTCTGCTACATTTAACTTCGAAATATTTTAATTAAGAGGGTATGCCACATTAAATTAGATAAGATATGACATCTAAATGGACTGCCTCGTTGATCTAGCCCCTGCCTCAGCAGTCGCGCTTGTGGTCGCAAGCTCGACTGCTGAGCGTGTGGTCCCGAGTTCGATCCCCCCTGTTAGGCAAAGTATTATTGGGTTTTTCTGTGCGGAATATCTCAGTAGCAGCCCGGAATCTGGATTTGTGCCCGGTTGATGGCAATAGGCTCGCCGCCTATTACATGAGACTTAAACATCATAACGGCGAAATGAGGCCTAAATACATCTCTGCAGAACTCTTCGGGGAATATAGGCGTGTTGATATGTGTCATGACATCTAAATGTCGTAAACTATTCTCAATACGACTCAGATTACTTCAATGCTTAGATTTCCTCCAATAACTCTCAGAAATATTCCCGGTATCACAATCTATTAATAACATACAGTTCCACCAGATACCACGTGATCATAAGTAGCCATATAAACAATTGAATACTCGAATAGTTTCCTTGAGTGACCGTTAAGACCGTACGCCAGTAATTTAACGCATAATGTGAATCATACACAGAGATAGATGAATTAGACGTGACATAGCTGTTGTATGAGCCCGTATCCCAATCAAGGAAGAATTTGGGGGAGGGGGGCACAGGGGCAGCCGGGGTGTGAATAACAAGAGCGATATCCGTTTGCCAGTACCATCCACCATTGTAATCGGCCATCGCATTTACCCGCATGATTAGGCGGATGAATAATCGAAAAACATTAACAAAATAACGAACGTCATTATCATCATCTCAAAGTTAAGAATTTAGATGTTTAAAACTCCAATTATGATTATGTAAACTCAAACTATATACCATTGCCGTCAAGCAATAGGACAAGAATAAAAACAGTCTCAAACTGACAACCAAGATCCACCAAGATGAATGTTGACAACCAAGAAGAACAATGACTTGTTAAAATAATGTTTAGGTAATTTGAATATTTACCAAGACGCGGTTTCAAATTCTGGGAGATTTTTAGTGAACTCTAGAAGCCGGAAGACTTTCAAAATTCGGTGGCCGATTCCGGCAGAATCCCAGAAATCCCGAAGGCTTGGCAATCGTTCAAAGTGAAAGGCAAATATTTTTATTTCAAGTAGACTAGATTTCAGGCACTTTTAAAACGTTAAAACTAGGTGCTCGGTTCCAAAACGTAGGTTCTATGGAGAAGAGCCGGCAAGAAACTCCATGAATGACTTTGTCACAGACGCACATAGCAGACGCAGCAAGACGGTACTCCCATTCTTCTGTATTCTCTATTCTCTTTACGACACCAATGGGAGGGGGTAGTTCGGTCTTTGCCGAGAGCCACACAGAACGAAACACAATGACGCAATATAACTGCATTTTGACTATTCATAAATTTCATAACTAATGAAATTGACTATTGTATGCAAATATGAGACCCGAAACTATGACATTAAAGGTTTCATTACCATCGAAAGAAAACAATGAATGTTAAATAATAGATAGTATTATGTAGGACTTACGAGTTCTAGAACAATAAAAGTTAATTGAAAAGCAAAAAATTCCGCAAATCCTTGTCAAATTCAAGCAATAAGTGAACTATATGTTCCATTGATAAAGTCTTCATTCGCACGCATATTGGAATTCGCCCAAGACTCATTGCATAGGTATTCCTTAAAATAAATATTTCATTCAGTATTAGGAAGTAAGGCAGAATATTACCTACTTATTATTTTCATGTACTGAACACACTATAGATAGAGTAAGATAAGGTACTTCCAGAATAAGATAGGTAAATCATTAAAAGTTTAATTAATTAGGAATGATTTTACCACAGTCGGATAACTATTATCAGTACATAGTACAAAACAAAGTCGCTTCCCGCTGTCTGTCCCTATTTATGCTTAGATCTTTAAAACTACGCAACGGATTTTGATGCGGTTTTTTTTAATAGATAGAGTGATTCCAAAGGAAGGTTTTAAGCTATAAAACGTACACGTGCGAAGCCGGGGCGGGTATAGTCTGAGGAATAAGTTACACGATCAAGGACCGATTTTTTTAATCGACAGATAACTTATTTGTGGAATAAATTTGACGTTTTGACAGCTTTAGTACAGACTAATGTCAAACCGCCATATTTATTATTGAGATAAAAGTTATCTGACGATTATCGGCCCTTGAACAGAATTTTATATAAAAACTGGAAAAACGTATTACTATAAATGTAATCTGATAAAATCGCGTTTATTTGATATCCTCTTAAAAATTGTTAACTGTAAAATCCCCTGAAGGAAAATACGATCACTTATTTTCCAGTTATATGCAAAAACCCAATTAGTTTATGTGTGCAGAAACTACACAATTTGTGCTACGATTTATAGAAACCTGTCCACTTTTTCATTAGTTTATTTACATAAAATAACAACTCGGCAATATAATAACAGTAAGTTGCATTGACAATTCAGGTTTCGCGCGCCAGATTTTTTGACCCAGTTTTTTATGCAAATTTTAAACATAAAACCAGAGTCGAAAAACGGGACCTTCAGGTGTTTTGTAAGTTATGAATGTTATATTTTTTAAGGCACTAAAAGTTTTTTTTTTATTTGACTTAATCGCGTTTGACCCTAGTTGCACCTGATGGTAAACGCAGACAGGGTGTAAGATGAAGCACACGAATCCAAGTAGCAGAGATATAGAGGGATTTCCCTATACCCCTCTAGCTTTCACATACACATAACGGAACACTGTAAACTGCTTGTCGCTGAACTTTAATGTTCAGGAGGTGGCTAGCCAGGCGGACCGTACAGATCTTAGCACCAAGCGTAATAGGTTTTGTTGAATCTTACAATACGCATCCGTTCACAGCGTGCAATGAGGAAGATTTATACAGGCTGTAAAAAGACCCATCGCATAGCCGAAATCTACGCACTCTGTACATCAAACTAAATTACATTGACCAAAAATAATTGCTGGGAAACGACTTTTATTTTTAGGCATAAAAAAACGCTGTTTTTTGTAGCGCGCAATGTAATGCATGTAACCGATTGTGCCTGTGTGTGTTGTGCAGCGGCTACACAGCTGAGCCAAGGCGATCGTGTGCGTTTGATATTCATCACGTAATTTGTTTTTTTTTTCTATTTGTTTTTCTATTTAAAAAACGTTGCCCCACACTAAGATTTCTCTTGTATCGTGGGTGCGTTTATAGACACAAATCTCACAAACAAACGCCCAGACCCGGAACAACCATCTGTAGGCCATACAAATTTTTGTTCCGTGTGGGAATCGAACCCACGACCCGTGGCGCAGAAGCCAATCGCTTAGCCACTGCACCAAACGTGTCGTCGCTTGTTGTAATTTGTTAGGAAAAATTGAAAATTTTGATAATGTTAATGTTTATTTTGTTAATGTTTGGAAGAAAGTTTAGTATTATCACTTAGAATTCGATTGTGGAAAAAACTAAAAAAAAAATGTATACTTTGACCTTCAATATCTCCAGACATTGGTTCTGGAGATATTGAAGGTCAAAGTATACATTTCCCAGGTATAGTCTAGAAGAAAAAAATGATCCCAATGATGGGTAGAATACGTGGTTTTCGTATCGTTAAATGTCTTTTTACACCCGATATTCTACTAGCGAGCTTTTTTGCAAAAAAGCATTTTTTCAGGAGAAGCATTTAAAGACTTTACTATCGTATAAAATGATGACACTTCCTGATTTTCCACAACGACACTTACGCCAAATAGTGTACCAATCCAGTGACATGATCGCACCAAGTGCAGAGGTACTTCAGGCTACATAATAAATACTAAGCTCGTTTTTCGTAATATTGCAAAAGTGACAGTGTTGCACCGGGGCACAGTGGTTCGAAAATCGAGTTTCATACAAATAGGACTTTTGAAAAATCAAGTTCGATTTTCCTTTGATTTATATATCCTATGTTGTTCAGTGATGTAAATCATTAGAAAATAGGTATGTACGATACACACAGTAATCCAAACCAACGAGAAAAAAAAAATCTTTTTATTTTTGTATGGGAGTAAATCTTCTAAGTGTCATATTTCAGAACTGTATGGAGCTGTAGAGCTGTTATTGATATGGTGTGTTGTCCTATCCAAGGTGTTCACCATGGGCTACGCAACTTTTGCCGAGACTTGCCGCTTCACCCGCTACAGGGCAAAGAATATCTAAGAATTAGTTTAAATTTTATATTTAAATTGCCTGTAGCATGAACTCCATAATTACTTAATATGAACCTACATAATTATAACTATTAAGTAATTATGTATACACCTTCCTATAACTCAAAATAGCCTCTATATCAACCCAAAGATTTTTCGATATTCTTTGCCCTGTAGCGGGTGAAGCGGCAAGTCTCGGCAAAAGTTGCGTAGCCCATAGTGAACACCTTGGATAGGATAACACACCATATCAATAACAGCTCTACAGCTCCATACAGTTCTGAAATATGAATTAATATGAATTAGAAGATTTACTCCCATACAAAAATAAAAAGAATATTTTTTTTCTCGTTGGTTTGAATTACTGTGTGTATCGTACATACCTATTTTCTAATGATTTACATCACTGAACAACATAGGATATAAATTGAAGGAAAATCGAACTCGATTTTTCAAAAGTCCTATTTGTATGAAACTCGATTTTCGAACCACTGTGCGGGGGTGCGATTTGTGTGCGCCCTACTGACACAGAATGGGATCATAACTTTTGTACAAAAAGTAACCCCTCTATGCCAACATATTTTATATTAATGTTCACGAACATTAATTCTCTGATTAATCAATCCTTTATCTTAAATTCTAGTAGAATTTTCAAGTAAATTGTTCGGTCGAATGTTGGTATACACCACGCATAATCTCTTTGATTAAAACCTATTAACATTGTGTCGTTTTCTAATTTCAATGTCACTACTTATAAAAGCGATTCAAACAAGGCTCACTAACTGAATTTGTCATACTCGTACCTGTTACATATTTTCCATAACTGCGATAAGATAAACTACCTACTTGAGTAGATAATGCAATTTCCGTATAAAAACGTTAGTAGGTGAATCAATGGTTTAGAATTTACATAACACATAACATCACGCCTGTATAACCCGAAGGGTAGAGCAGAGGTGTAAAGTACACCCTCATTTCGTCGTTATGTTTAAGTTCCATGTAAAAGAGAGCGAGCCTATTGCCATCAACTGGGGACAAGTCTAGACTCCGGGCTGCTACTGAGAATTTCCACAAGGAAAAATCCAATATCACTGCCCGACCTATTTTCTATAAAAACGGCAAAATATCACGTTTGTTGTATGGGAGCCACCTTAATTATTTATTTTATTGTTTTTTTAGTATTTGTTGTTATAGCGGGAACAGAAATACTTACATCAACTGTGAAAATTTCAATTGTCTAACTAAAACGGTTCATGAGATGCAAGCCTGGTGACAGACGGACAGCGGAGTCTCAGTAATAGGGTTTCAGCCGGATCCGTGCCCTGGGATCTGGAGGCGAGGAAACTCGCACTGAGATATCGTCAGCGCGAGGAGGCGCCTGAACGAAGCGAGCTTCGCCAGATCCTAATGGCAGAATGGAAGCAGCGACTTGAGCAACCCAGCGCAGGGCACACTGCGACAGCGGCGGTAAGGCCTGTAACGGAGGAGTGGCATCACAACGCCCTCAGCTTCCGGCTGACGCAGGTACTCTCGGGACATGGTTGTTTCGGGAAGTACCTGTGTCGCATAGGCCGGGAGCAGACGTCCGGTTGTCACCACTGCGTCGACTGCCCCGACACGGCGCTGCACACGCTGCAGGCGTATCCTGCGTGGGCGACGCAGCGCCGCGAACTAGTCGCGGCTGTCGGTGGTGACCTCTCGCTTCCAGCCGTGGTCCTGTCCATGGTCGGGAGCGAAAGTGCGTGGGAAGCCGTCGCCTCCTTCTGCGAGGAGGTGATGGCGACCAAGGAGGTAGCGGAGAGGGAAAGAGAGGCGGCTGCCACTCTCCCTTCCCGCGCAAGACGCACCGGGCGCCGGAGGGCGCGCGACTATCTCCGGCCACCGTAGTGTGTGGCCTGCGGGCGGCGGGTTTGGGTACCCGTCGCCCGACCAGTAACAGGCCCGAGAAGGCGGCGCGCTGTGTTCCGTGCGCGCCTCTTAGGATGACGTGGGGCAAGGCCCCACAGAGGAAGAGGTCTGCCAGGGGATGGCGGACCGAGGCCTGCCGGGGTCGCGGTGCATGCAGCTGCGAATCCCGCGACCTCGGCAAAGGGTCAGGAGAAAGAACACCGTGGGTTTTAGCCGGTAAGAGTCCGGCATACCCCTGCGCCTTCCCCGGGCGAAGGGCATAAATGAGGATGAAAAAAAGAAAAAAAAAAACCTAGTAATAGGGTCTCGTTTTACGCTTGGGTACGGAACCCTAAAATTTATGTCATGAATATGCAATTATTCAAAAAGTCAATTTCAAACAGTAAGCAATACTAATTACTATTTTAATAGTCATTAATTATATGAATAGTATAGCGTGTTTGTTTATGTATAATTAATTACCTACATACATAATTAGAATTACCTACATTATTAATGATGCAGTGATAGCAAGGTGAATCATGAATTTTTAATTGTTAGGCATTTATTTTCGAATTAAAGATATAAGTAAGGAGGTTTTACTAATAAACGTTCTTTAAAGTTACGCGCCATGCACAACGTCAGTGTATAGTAAAAAAGTATTAAAAAAAAATCAGCATTACTGGTTAATCACTTTACATCCGAAAACCATGAATTCTGCTGCCAGTTAACATGAAAAAAAAAGAAAGAAAAATTTAAACTTCTGTAGTACGATCATGTCATACCTTTGCCTTTTCTGCGGTAACTAAAAAAAATTAAGTATGCAAGCGGCGTTGCAAACTGGCAGGTCTGAGTGTACAAATAATGTGATTACGAAAAATAGGATCATACAAGCACAGTCTACCTATATCTTACTCCTTACAGTCGGTCAACGTAGAACATTGTCGCAGAGCAATCATGCGGGGGGTTGCGGGGTGAAGGAGCGGAGGTTATGTCCCGAGTAGCCATACTGCATACTTGGGACATAACCTCCGCCCCTACATAATTTTGACATTTCATAGGACCTGTCAAATGTATGGGCGTTGACCCACTGTATGTAGTAAGTAGGTACACTGTGATATAACTATGATAATGTAGTACACAGATATGACTCTAGAGTTCATATACAGGGCGTCTCACGACTTTGCCAAATGTAGGGAAAGTACCTAATGTAGATAGAAAAATTTACTGAATGAAAACTTCATTTTTATTTTAAAAACAATACGAACTGTATTCAAAGAATTTTTAATACTTAATCACCTATCTGAACCGGGAATCGAACCCACACAATGTGAAAAAAAAAAACATGTAATTTTATTGTACTGATTGAAAGGCTCGATAACATACATTTATTTCTTCTAAATAACATAGCATCTAAAATAAAAGGAAGACCATGAAATGTAGCATTTAATTAAAGACAGAATTCGTAAAAAAAACAGCTGTTGTGCAATATTGATGAGTATAGAACAGCTGATTTATTTTTCACGAATTCATAATTTATCCCATAGTAAAAGTTGTACAGAATGATGAGCAGAGTTCATGGTTTTTGGGTGTTAAGTGACTAACCAGTCATACTGTTTAATATTCATATAAGATGTTCAAAACTAGAGGAGCTCGTGGCTAAATAATTACAGCCGCATAGACCGATCTCCGGGTTAAGCCACGCTTGCCGAGGTTGGTCTGTGGATGGGTGACCATTTACCATAGCGAGTTTCCTCCGTGCCTCGGAAAGCACGTAAAGCCGTTGGTCCCGGCTGTCATTTGTAGATCTTTGACAGTCGTTACTGTTGGTCAGAAGCCAGAAAGTCTGACAACCAGTCTTACCAAGAGTATCGTATTACCCAGTTACTGGGTTGTGGAGGTCTGATAGGCAGTCGCTCCATGTAAAATACTGATATTCAGCTGCATCCGGTTCGACTGGAAGCCGACCCCAACATAGTTGGGAAAAGGCTAGGCAGATTGATATTCAAAACTATTATTTTATTTAGAAGTATGGAGTAACAACTCTAGTAATACATATTTTAATTTTAAAACACAAATATTTTAATTGTAATCCTAGACTGTGAGATTTTTGTAAGTTTTATACTACATTACACTATACAAAATGAATCGTACGAAAAAAATATAACAGACTAATGTTATTCATTAACATAAATGTGGTGTTACTTTTTTTAATTAAGTCTATACCTACAGACATTGATTAAAAATCTAAAAGTGGTTTTAAGTAGTTTTCTCTAAAATCAAGTTATTAGTAAGTAAATAGTATGACTCCTTTGACCACTTTGATATATTTCTCATCATTTCGGTTTTCACCCGCAATCCCTTTACATGCACAACTCATAAAATGTATATAACATATCTATTGATCTAAGTATAGATAAATAAAAAGAAAGGTCCTGACTGACTGACTGATTGACTGACTCATCAACGCCCAGCCCAAAGCCTTGGACCTAGAAAGCTGAAATTTTGCACAGAAGTTCCCTTTATAATGTAGACAAGGAATAAGAAAGGATTTTTCGAAACTCAACCCCTAAAGGAATTAAATAGGGGATGAAAGTTTGTATGGAAATTTGTCACTTATCGGGTTCAAAATTTCAGGCAAGCGAAGGTACGGGCAAAAGCTATTTTAATATATGTGCAATAATGCTTACACTATAAATGAAAGAAAAAAAATACTTATAGCATTCTTTTTTATCAGTTGTGCAGTAGGTAAGTAATTGTTATCATGCAGCTATTTACATAAAAATGTAGTAAAATTTTATGAAAGTTAAAAATATTTCAACAATTTAACCATCAACAGTTCTTTAAACTTTGCGATGAAAAATATGACTTATCTAACACTAAAGCTTATTATTTTAATATAAGTAAATATTATATGTATTTGGGTGGGAATAATTAATATAATTGAGCAGCAATTCAACAGATTCTGTAAATTGTTGTTTCAGTTTTAAATAGCAAAAAATATACTTACTTCTTTCTGCACCACATAGGTACATAATTGTTTCATATATTTTATCTATAACAACACAAACAACTTTTTCGATTCCCTATCAAATGATGTTCCTAACTCAAAACTACTATTTTTAGAGTTATGCGGTGTTAGAATTTAAGCAAATTAATTCTTTTCCAATATTCCTATTTCCAAACATTTTTAAAACTTTATCTTGTCTGTAAATGGCAATATGGCATTATGTATATTGTAGAGGTTGAAGTTAAAGAGAAATTTTATTGTAGGTAAATGCCAAAGTTTGGATTTTGTTACTCATTAATATGAGCTGAGTGGATTTTCATGAAATTTGGTACAGATGTAGACTGTCTTGAGAATTCAGGGCCAGATTTAATTAGTTTTTTTTTATTTAGATAAGAAAATAAATTATACCCTCAAAAAGAAAAAAGTTCACAATCACGAGGTACTTTTTTAAAAACATATCAATGGGGCTCCACTTCTTCATTGCCTCAGGTCCTCCAAACCTTTCAATTCCGGCCTTGCATGGATTTGCCACTTTTATCCCCAGAAAGTTTTTAATTGAACAAAGCCAAGAGCACAGTGAATAGTAATATTTTAATTTATATAGCATGATGTTGGGTAATAGATCAATAAAGAAGAATTAAATTCAATATTTTAAAATAATTAGTTTTCAATGCAGGAAGCTTCTAACAAGTACCTAGGTGGTTATTAATATTCTGTGTATGTTGTGACTTCTTATGTTAGATATATATCCTACAAAATAACTTAGTTGGCCTTGACAGATGTGATAACGTTGAAATTAGCATAATGTCTATTTAAATATTTAATGGTAAAGTTTTGAATAATCAATAACAAGAACTATTGCACAATAGCTGATGGATTTAATTGATAGTTTTAATATGGTTAAGGTAGGGCAGGTCTTGTGATTTATATATTATCAGACTGAACTCCAGTTTCTGATTTTTCTTAATTCAGAAACCGGTGGATAATGAATGAGTGATGATAAATATTGTCATTCCAAATTTAAAAATTTGTATTCATAAGAAACTAGTGGTCTACATTTAGTCTAATAAAAGTAGTCTAGATAGCTTGTTATTTTTTAAATTTAGAATATTATTGGCGCGAGATTGATTACAAAATAATATTGTGCAATGTTTGTAAATTAAAACTATCACATTTCTATCACTAACCTTAAGTTTGAGGAGCTCTATATCACCTTCCAATGCCAGTTTGAAGCGTTTCCAATCAAAGGACGAGCTCTTTCGGTACTTATCCAGGGGACCGCTCGGGAGATCGGGAACGAAACTCAAGTCCTCCATACTAAAAACACAATATCACGTTATAAATCCGCCTTCTTACACTAATAATGGGTATGAGCGCGCACCAATTTTATTACACCGGATGACTAACGATACAGGGACATTTCAAATTCCCTCGCAGACACAAATTCAAGGTCTACAGCGATCTGTGCAGCATGAACCAGTCGGGCGTGCTAAGTTTCTATACAACTCTCACCTTGACTATGAATGGGAGGATTTAAAAAACTGTTAAAAAACGTTAGTACGTCCGTTTCCAAGATGTTACAATACAAACGAGACTGATAATTTTTGTGGAGGTTTTAAAGAGGGAAAGCGTCTGATAACGTGAACATGAACGCGGCGCACGCTGTTTTATTGGGCGCACCGCTCACACACGTCACGTGATCACGTCATCATACATCGGATGATGTTCGTCCTGTCACTGTCATCTGTCATTTGTTATGTCATTGTTATGTCACAAACTATTCTGCAATTTTTTGGGAATAAATAATAATAATAATAAACAGTTTTATTTAATTAAAATTCTAAAACAAGTATAGAATGCATTTAATAAATACAAGAAACTTGATGAATGTATCCAATTAAATACTTCACATATCTGTAAATTTTACTTTGTTCAATGTATTAATTTTATAATTTGTGCTGTGACAGGTATTGTAAGGTTTATAAAATATGACCCAAATACAAAATTGTTGTATTCTAGCGAAGCAACGTCAATAATGAAACTGACAATGTGGCAATCATTTGAATAAACAAATAATAATTAGCAGCGGCACTACTCGTGGTCATCTATAATTTCAGAAACTAATAACTGTTGCCATCTATCGTGATTTATTAGAACTATTTCAGAAAACTGTATGTGCGCTGTGTGCTCAGGAGTTGTTGTTGCGTGAACGTAGCTGCAGTAGGAAAAGTTCGCTAATAGATGGCAGCACCAGGAACAAGTATAATTAATGAAATGTGTGACAGAGATGGATAGATTCGTACCTTCTGTTGTAGATAGAGACAAACATAGTCACTCACACTAAAATAAACCGTCACTACATAGATATTTTAAGTTACAGACGCATAAACAAGAAAAGAGAAGTTGTAAAACAACAAACTGTGTTCGCTGCTTTTCTATCAGATGTAAAATGGACGGGCGGTCGTGTTGTTGCGCGCTCGCGAACTCCGCGTGTTCGTTGTGAAATCGATGTTTATTGTTTTATATTTTGACGTGAATACGAATATTGTTTACGCGATTGTACGACTACTTCGGTGTTCGGTTGCCGAAGGAGATTGTGTTTAGTGCATGTGTTTTTTGTATGACGTTAGCGCTCACTTCACTTGCAGTGATTTCGCTGATAGCTCACTCACCGGTGGGTGCGCGCGTGATAAACTACGTGTTCGGTACGAAAAAAGGCGATTAATCGTCTAGTGTGGGTGTTTTACAGTAGCATCATGCTGTGTACGGTGACATAGTGAACGTTAAATAGACCCTGACCTCTGGCAATCATGTCTGGGCGATCGGATTGCAGGAAATTTGCACCAAACATCTTCAATAAGAGCAAATGCACTAATTGCTTCCGTCAGAAGGAGGAGCATAGTGCTGAGGCTTTGGAATCTAATCGGGTGAGTCCGCCTATGATTACAAACCTTTTAAATTCAAGTTTCGAACGCCGTTTATTTCTAATCAACAAGACGAAAATCTAAGTATTCGCGTGTAGGTGTGTTCGTTCACTAACGTAACATGTACAGATGTGTGCGTAGGCCGGCCACTCTTCAGGTGTTGATCTAACGGATTTCATCGAGTTATTAAAATGGTATTGAGTAGTGTAGGTAGGTACATCATATGAACACGCCTTACAAATAACTTTTGGTAAGTACTTAGTTAAGTAGACTAGCTGTAGATTGTTTATGAAATTGTAGTGTGTAAATGTTTACGAAACAGTCAGAAAGATGATTGAGTGGGATTAGAAGAACACATCTTTATGTATAATTAATAAATGATAACTGTCGTAAGTTAGTAGGTAAGCCACCTACCTACTAAATCAAATCCTAGACTCACATTTATGGTAGTACCTATCTAAAACCACTTTCTAATCTCAAAAAATAAAAACACCAAAAAGGCGGTAGGTAATTAATATTTAAATGAAAGCGACTGTGTTGTAGGTATTTACCTATGTAAAACTTATCGCATCGCTAAATAGTGTACGTGATAAAAAATAGCAGAATTGAGCAAAAAAAATGCAAACATGTAAATAGGCGGGAAATTATCGTTCGGAGGCAATCAAAAACAAAGTCTCACTAAAATACCTACAAATATGTAAAACTGCTAGGTATGTTGTATGTACCTACTTAGTTTGTTAGTTATTTGTTGTGACATCAATCAAGTACCTACATTCTTGCATAAATGGAAAAAAACACGTATAGGTAGTGAGTTGTATCGTCCTAAGGTCCCGTTGCGTGCGAGCCGCGGACAGGATGCACGACATGTTCAGCATAAAATCTTTGGTCGTTTGTGGAATTGTTTGTGTACGAGCCTAGTTTGTTCCTATTTTAAACTTTTAATCCCTAATAAGCATGATGAATTAGTGTAGGTAGTGTGAGTTGATTAACAAAAATCGTCTTGTGAAAACGCCGAATAACTGTAACAAAAACTGTTCAATAACAGTACTTACATAGGTACAACAATTGTTCAACGCGTGGTGCACATTTGTGAATAAATCGGATTGTCAATACGTAGGTACTTAGCTACGTTGCTATAAAAAATGTTGACCTGTCAATTCATGGCTATTGCGATTGCAATTGTGTTAAGTATGCAATTATGGTCCAGTACTATTCTAACTTTTGCTACATCACCCATTTAACGCAAACATACAGAAATAAACACACTTATAACACTTTCCGTGGGATAATGATAAGAAGAGTAGTTGAATAGAGATTTAATCTTCACTATCAAACTAGCATCAAGTTCTCAAATAAAGTGATGTCATTAAGTCATCATCGTCATTATTTTAATTCCAATAATTTCCTATGAGGCTATTGTTTCCCTTCGCTACAGGTTGTAGATAATAATTGTTAATGATATGATACAATCTCCATTTAGTTAATAACAACCGACCTTCCATCCATCCACTAAGATTGTGAAGATTTAATAAAGGTACCAAAACATCTTAAGAAAAGTACCTTTAAAATATCTACTTAATAATATAATTCAATCGTGATTCGAAAGACACGTGGTGCCATCTATGAACGATATTGTTGTTTTCCTCGGGAACGGTACTTTTTTTCGGGATGAAAGGTACCCTATGTCCGTTTCTGTACATTTGACAACGTATATGCAAAATTTCAGGATGATCGGTTCAGTGGTTTAGTCGTGAAAAGGTAACAAACAGACAAACTTACTTTCGCATTTATACTTAATATTAAGGTAAAAGCACTAATGCCCGACAGTGAACTAAAGGATGACACTTTCGAATAAAACCTCTTCTACTAAGAATAATAATCATTGAATTTACTTCAAGATTGCTGTAACATACACCTAGATATCTAAGATATGCGCTCAAAAATTTTCATTCACGTATTTAAGCAAATTTAAAAATGACGGTAGTTGGCAGTAAACAATGTGAGAAAGAGAACAAATGCAATGTGATTCTAAAAGAAAATGTTAACGACGCCGACATGTAGCTGGTATGATTTTGTTCTACATTTTTACGATTTTTGCTGCTTTTTGTGTTGTATATAGAAATGTATTAAGTTATTGACATACCAGGACCATTGCCTTCTTATTTCGGTTAGGTTTTCTAACAAATTAAAGGGTGTCTACTATTAGTACCAGAAATTAGTAAAAACCTAAAAGCCGACACATGTGTCATCTACTGGTGTCTCACCAAACAGATTTTCTCAGCATATGTTCATGCAATTATTGTCTCTATATCCTGTCAATAAACTGCTGTTTAATTTTTGTTCGTTTCAAATGATCCTATCCAACAGTAGACAGGGTGTCAACTATTGGGGTATACTAGGTGTCAACTGTTAGTTCTTTTGATTTCAGATTTATTTTTGAGCACTATGCCGCCGTACGAGTTTAAGACATGTCAAAAATTATTATAACAAGTGATAGGATTAAGTCTAAATTGCATTTTCTGTTACAAGTTCACGGGTAACTTCATACTATAGTATTTCAGTATTGATTTTTTTTAACTTGATAATAATAATATCAAACCACTATTAATAGACATCTATTAGCACTAATATTAGACACGTCTAGTATTAGCGCTAAGGGATGTCTACTATTAGTGGTTTCGTTTTTTTGTGATGTCATTTAATAGTTCCTACGACAAAGTGTAAAAGAATGTAAATTAAAGTATGAAATATGTTATTAGATAAAGCTTTTATGTTGAAAACTAAATATCTAAATGTTACTTTAGCATTTAAAAAGATTTAACTGTGTTTTGTGATTAAATTACATTTGTTATTGAAGAATTAAATTTGTGTTGCTCTTATACTGTCGGGCATTAGTGCTTTTACCTTAGTTAGGATTAGGATAGGATGTGACAAATACAATTGCAACTGACTTTCAATATTGTGGACACTCCCGCAGTAAGTCGACTTCTAGCAATTTTACTTTTTTACGACTTGTTGCAATAACTTGCGCAATTTGACTTGCTAGTAACTGCCTTTCATTTAATTATTTTAAGGTCTCATAAACAGGTTTGTGTAAACCGCACTAAAGTCCGTCAGTTAGTCCTTGCGAAGGTTTGTCAGACGAGAGACTAGACCATAGGCCCTTTTTGATGTACCTAACTACTCTACTAGCCTGCACTCCATTTTTTGGAACTATTCAGCTGAATTTATGTACCAAAGTATGGAGTTACATGAAATAGGCTTAAATTTTCACCAAAATCTTTAATTTTAAATTTTTATTACTTTTTGGTGAAGTTCCATTATTACGGTACACCCACTTTCGATTTAACACGATTTTGTTACAAAAACTAATCAATTTCAATTGTCATTTCATCTCTATAGCAATTTTTGACAGGAAACTAGATAACTTTCACAAATTTCAGCATTCAGTGTAACAATAACAAAATTGTACTATCGAGGTCACTTTTACGCATGCATGCGCATGATTCATTTCAATAACTATTCTAGTTGTAACATTACGAGTAGGTGCCTAGACAATACTTCGGTGGTAGAATATTTACACGTAGCTGACTTAAGTAGGTAACTAGGTAAGTACTTTACCATAAACAAGTAACAAAGTAGACAGAAAAACTTTTTACTCCTAGCTGTGGTTGTTGCAGCAATTGCAACATACAACGTGTCAAATTCATTACAAAGTTATCAGAATGTACATTAAGATATAAAATACTTAATTGAATTTTAAGTTCAGTTATCATAATATTGTGTAAAAATCGTTCGATCGTATCGCCACAAAATTAATGTACCTACCTAATGATGACGCACAAGATTGACGTCTAAAACCTTCAACTTTTTTTAATCTGTCACTGTTAATGTTTGCTATTCATATTTTTTTACTTATTACCTTTTTATCCACAGCCTATTAAGTGTTCCATTACTGTTATCAATAAGTTATCTGCTTAACTCCCAATGCCACGAACAAAGTTAGCCATTCACCAAAAATGCTTAGAATGTCATTATTCATAGCCGATGGAGCGAGATAGACATACAGTTTGTTTTAGGAGGAAGTAAGAAATAAGATAACCTGTCATGCTGGACCGGGTTTTTAATCAGATAATAAGACCATCGTAGACATTGGCGATAATTTCGGTTAAAACAAATACGTAGTGCGTTACGTCGACGCGGCACCTGTGACAACAATGTGTACACGATATAACCCCGTTGAGGCCCGTACTTAAGGTGTTTTTATATCACTATAAACAAAGTCTTTAGGGCCAACCAACTCAGGCTTGTTTTCGTCATACTGCGATATACAGGGCTACTGGTAATTCGACGTATTCCTTGCACCACGTTATAGGGGGGCTAATATGCAACAAATTTAACCCCACATATGTTCTACGAAATTCAATGGATTTCGAGATATTGTAATTTTTATATTATTTTTAATAAAACCCAGAATTCCTCCTTAAACATTATTTATTTATAAAATATCAAATTGATCGGCTTTGATTACGATATTAGCTTGTAGCTGATACTTTTACGAAGCTTTCTGCGTATTTAACAGTTCTGAATGATCATCCAATTGAAAGTAATCATTAAAAGTTAAAGAAGTGTATTAGAAAATCATCGAGGTACACGATAAAGAATGATGTTTATCTCAAAAATTTACTATGACACTAAGTGTACAAAATGCAAGACAAACATCCTTATTTAATCAGCTATCCAACGAGGTATAGACGTTCAAAAAATATTTAGAAACTAATGTAAAAATGTCATAAAATACTGACAAAGGCGATTTCTGAAAAATCTCTACAGGCACGCAGGTGGCCCGTTAAGTGCAATTCATTGCATAATCCTCGCGTAGAGATTAAACAGCAGTCTGTCGGGCACCAACTGTCCTCTAAATGTCAAGATTAGATTAGGTCAGGTCGTTAGGTTATGTTTGGTCAGGGTTAGGTAGGTTAGGTTAGGACCTAAGTGTGCGAGGGAACACCGGGGTGGTTTTAGTCAGTAAGAGTCTGACAGACCCCTCTGTCCACCCGCAGGACGGAGGACATCCATGAGGATATCCAGTAGGCAAAAAAAAATGGTCAGGTTAGGTCGTTAGGTTAGGTCACTGTTAGGCTTAGGTTAGGTCACAACTTCGATGCCCTGGGATCTAGAGGCAAGGGCCCCCGCGCTGAGATATCTGCACCTGCGTCATCTGGAAGCTAAGGTTGCCATGCCGCCTCTCCAGCCACTCCTCCATTACGGGTCTTACCGCCACTAATGCGGCGTGCCCTGCGTTGGGTTGCGCAAGTCGTTCCCTCCACAGCCACTAGGATCTGGCGGAGACCACTCCGCTCAAGCGCCTCCTTGCTTTGGCGATATCTCAGCGCGAGGGCCCTCGCTTCCAGATCCCAGGGCATCGAAGTTGTGACCAAACCTAAACCTAACCGTGACCTAACCTAACGACCTAACCTGACCATATTTTTTTTTGCCTTCTTGATATCCTCATGGATGTCCTCCGTCCTGGGGGTGGGCAGAGGGGTCTGTCAGACTCTTACTGACTAAAACCACCCCGGTGTTCCCTCGCACACTTAGGTCCTAACCTAACCTACCTAACCCTGACCAAACATAACCTAACGACCTGACCTAATCTAATCTTGACATTTAGAGGACAGTTGGTGCCCGACAGACTGCTGTTTAATCTCTACGCGAGGATTATGCAATGAATTGCACTTAACGGGCCACCTGCGTGCCTGTAGAGATTTTTCAGAAATCGCCTTTGTCAGTATTTTATGACATTTTTACATTAGTTTCTAAATATTTTTTGAACGTCTATACCTCGTTGGATAGCTGATTAAATAAGGATGTTTGTCTTGCATTTTGTACACTTAGTGTCATAGTAAATTTTTGAGATAAACATCATTCTTTATCGTGTACCTCGATGATTTTCTAATACACTTATTTAACTTTTAATGATTACTTTCAATTGGATGATCATTAAGAACTGTTAAATACGCAGAAAGCTTCGTAAAAGTATCAGCTACAAGCTAATATCGTAATCAAAGCCGATCAATTTGATATTTTATAAATAAATAATGTTTAAGGAGGAATTCTGGGTTTTATTAAAAATAATATAAAAATTACAATATCTCGAAATCCATTGAATTTCGTAGAACATATGTGGGGTTAAATTTGTTGCATATTAGCCCCCCTATAACGTGGTGCAAGGAATACGTCGAATTACCAGTAGCCCTGTATTCATATCAAGAATGTCTGATTGACAAGCATCTTTTAAAAGTACAAGTTCCTACGTCATTTTTGTAGCCACATTAAAAATGGTTTTGGCTTAAAATGCGGGTCACGCGATTTTCCACGCTAACCCGTTTTTGTAGAACCAAGCGCCACCATATTGTAGAGACTTGTTTAAAGTTCTTTTCAATTCGAGTCCAATTGTCCATTACATTTTTGTTCTAAATTGTAATATTCACCTTGATGTTTCAAAAGTTTTTTCAACGTCAGTGACATCTGCAAACAAAACATCTTAAATGTCTCCGTGGCATCTCCATAATCAAAGTGGCCAATCCGCGCTTGTCAACGTAATTGAGCACAAAACAACCAAATTTGGACGAACACGACACAATGTCAAAGCCAAGGCTGAATCATATAATACACCACCTAATAATGCGGTTCAGAAACTCATTTCCATTGCAATGTGCCTCTTATATCCGGGCAATAAAGGTAAACACTAGTTTCAATAGGACATTACAAAAGGTAAACTATTCATAATAATCAGGAAATGTCAAAGCCTCAAATGGCGGTGTTCGGACAATTATCTTGACAAATGCTCCACTAACGAAGCGGACTGACGCGCGCCATGTTGGATGCGCGTGCGCAAGGTGACGCGAAGCGAATAGGAAGTTAACGATCGATACAATGAACGCTGACTTTACACGGTTTGCTAAATAGATGCTAATTTTTTTCTATATTTATGCTTGTGTAACTAATGTCGGAGAAAGTTTTGCTTATTTAGCAAAATGTCTTCCTAGTATTGATTGGCTGGCACTTCTTGTACTTGAACACGTCACGGTAGAGTGATGTGTATTTTTATAATCATTGTTAATGTTTGGAAAGTCTTCATTTACTGCTTTTTTACAACATCAATATTTTATCGTCGTTTTAATTGTTTATAGCTTCATAGTTAATTTTCCGGTCTCGTGCCGAAGCTTTCCTTCTACCATAATGCGTTAGTTGGAGGTCGTTATCGTTCTTCATTCTTACCGCAGTTTTTCTATAGTTCTACTATGTAGACACTTGAAACCGCAGCCAGATACCTTAAGGTACACTCCGGTGGTTAAGGCTCTTAAGTATTTTTTGTTCAATAAAAAATACAATTTACATGCCGACACGTATCTATGGTAAAGACATAGGTTTTTACTCGAGGTTAAAAAGAAAGGTTTATTACCTATTTTGGCTGAAGCCTATGCTTTTTCGACCTCTTCGGAGTCTAATTCAACAAACCAATTTGGATAAATAAGTTACTTTTTCAATTCATGCTCATATCATCGTCAGGACACGTTAAATATTTTAAAAGAACACTGTCTTCTCTTCTCCTTAATTTATTAGCAATTAATTAAGTCTGTACATTATGTCATGCATGTCCCTCGACTTTGACGGCCCGTCTAATCACAAAACCAACACTGACATAATGTTTAGACTATGATAACCTTATCTGTCCATTAATAAAACTGTTTGTAACAGCATAAGTGGAAACTAAAGCTGCACTATCTTTCCGGTTTACCGTTCTAAGGTTTGTTAGAGTCTCAGGAATGTATGTAGGCACGTCGCTGTTCTTGCTTAAAGAAATGCCAGAACTATGTAATACATCAGGTAGGAAGCTTGTTTTCAAAGAAAAACATTAGTATGAGTACTGGTCACTTAATTATTATTATGGTATGAACATGTTGTTAAGTGCAAGATGAAGAGATATTTTCTACTCGGGTAATTATCAGTCTTACAGATCCTATAGTGGACATGGGATTCTACCAAAGATGGGGCAATTCTTGCAGTCACCTGGCTAGAAAATTATGTGTCCAGTTATTGATGCGTCTTTGATCGTGATGAAGTCGTTGAATCTAAATAAATAATTTACTTCGGGGACTATGGACAGTGTCATACGACAGTCGTTACGAGTTGTCAGGAGCCCGAAAGTCTGGCAACCGGTTCTAACCTTAGAATATCGGCATTGCCCCGAAACCGGGTTGCGGAGGTCTGATGGCAGCCGCTCTGTGTAAAATACTGGTATTCAACCGCATCTGGTTAAATTGGAAGCTGGAAAAGGGCAGACAGAAAAAAAACTTTTGACTATTGGGTTGAAACCCAAATTGAAATTGTTTGGTATTAAGTAGGGTGGATGGGGTCCAGGTTCCTAGGCGCCATATAGCAAAGCAACAAAGTAAGCAGCATAGAGATAGTGCACTTAATATGTATTAAGTGCACTATCTCTATGCTGCTTACTTTGTTGCTTATATATTTTATATATGTAAGCACTAATGCTTGATGACCCATAAGGCTATAACAATAATAGTAAACTGTTTTTCTCAATGGAGCGAGTTAATGAGCAATTGACACTATGTTGACATTGCTCGATATAAATACGGAAGTAATACCACGGATAAGAATTGCTATCTCTTATTATAACTAGCATTCATTCAGGTTGTGTAATGACTAATGACTAAAAATACATCATCATGTTCTTAGAATTGTTCACTAATCATTAGGGTAATCAGGAGACATTGAAAAGAGATAAGGAGCACATCAAACCTGCAAAGAAAACCCAACAAAACTCTGGGATTATGTGAAATACCTGATGGCCTAGTACTTCTAACTAAAGATAATGAGGCCAATATTCCGTCAGAAAATATACAAACTGTATGATTCAGATCCACAGAGCACGAAAATTGTATTGCATTTTTGTCAAAAGTCGAAACAAGAAGACAAATACTGCTCTAGTTTTAATAGTTCAAGTGTGCCAAAACGGATACGTTTTTGAATGAAAATGGTATGTAAACAAGTAATTAAGTCAACGAACACACAATAAAGTGACGTAATGTTCGTTTTAATGGTGTGTTTTAATAATTACCTAGTATCTTATAGACCTACATGACACACTGAAAAAACGAAGAATTGAAATGGGACTTGAATTTTTGTTACGATTTTCGATCTTAGGGCCGGAAAAATATGAATCATTTTTCTAATTATCTAATAGGATGTTATGAGACTTTGTACCACTCTAGGGTTCAGGTGGCTCTTTTGGGTCGAATACTTAAGTGTAAGCAGATGGATGACCCATTCGTTATACATCGAGAATTTGAAACCCTTCCTTGCCTCGAAGAGCACGTTAAACCGTCGATCCCGGGTATCATACTAATACCTATGGCAGTCGTTACTGGTAGTCAAAAGCCCGAAAGTCTGATAACCGATCTAACATTAGGATATCGGGATTGCCCAGTAATTGGGTTGCGGAGGTCTGCCTGGTATTCAGCCTCATCTGTGGGTCTACTCCGTAAGCACGAAGTCCGTGGTTTCGGCCTTAATTACGAGCGTTTCTTACTCTCACCCACGTACATACGATTATTTCGGGGCCGGAACTAAGAATTAATGACAATACGATTTGACAGTTGTCCCTACTACCGATGTGTTTATGCCCGTCCGAAAAGTTGAACTTGACACTTGTTTTGTTCACTCCTACGTTTCGGGCTACTTTCGGACGGAATTCGAACATCGTTGACGGATTTAGGGAGTAGGCCCCCTGGTTAAACTGGAACCTGACCCCAACACAGTTGGGAAAAGGCTAGGCAGAAAAGAACTTAAGAAAAATAGTATGTTTCTAACCAATCTTGATAGAAACTTATAGCATTGAGTAAATCGGGAGGTGTATAGAGTAACTTAACGCCGTGAGCCGTCGAAACCTTTGAGGTTTGCCGTAAATATCGTACTTTATACAAGTTGAAGTGAAAATAATTTAGCTTTTCCCGCTTTCACGTTACACGAGTTAACACAGGTTTGTAGGTCGCTCACATATGTGTGTTTGTTTTACAAAATTAACGTTTTGCACGAACAGGTTTGAAATGTTTTCGTTGGCCAGTGGCGCCGGCGCAGCGCACTTTTGCGGTTAATGCGTAAGCGCAGGCCGCAAACGCGTTTAGTACTTTGACATACTTATTTGTCACACAAAAAACATATTTTTCAACTGGTTATACAACTTGTTGTCCTTAATGTTTTGCAATTAAAATAGCGAAACTAGTACCACATGACTGTGGCGTGGTTGTATCCGGGCGTTTCTTTGACTCGTCTCAGCACCGTTACTTCTCGCAGAGATGAATAAATTTCTTTTACGAGGTAGTTTCAATACAGCTTTAAATCTGACCTTTATAATTATATTTATCCTTAAAATTAAAGGCTTTATGTCCCAATTTACGGCTGTTGATCTCCAAAACAAACATAATTTACATCCCCACAGACTACACCGGCGGTTTATAACGTATGTTCCAATTAAAAGTTGAACCAATTCGTGTGTACCCGCTAATTCTTTCTGTCAAAACTCAAGTGTTCTCTTCAAGCAGTCATAAATCCATTCAACAAACACAAACAGGTAATAAATATTTGTTCTCATGTTTGTAGAGGCTGTATAGCTCGGGGTCGTCTCCAAAAAACTTTTGATCCGAACTGCCGAGCTACAAAGACGTGGAGATGGAATAGTTTATTAAAAAAAAAGAAAATAGGAGATGTGGCGTTCCGTTCCTACAACGGTGTCCACTGTAATCAGAACCGCGCACGAGAGGAGCTGTGACCTTTTCAAGTCTGTTAATCTTCGGCTGAGAGGGGAATAGGAGTCCAGATTAGAACGGTTGGGCTAAACTTGTAGTGTAGCATAAAAAGGAGTGCGTGAGGAATGCGCCGGCGCGATCGCCAGGTGCAACGGCCGCGCGCCCCGCCCCCGGCTGGCATTTTTGTGTACGCGCACGCCTAATGTGTGAGACTAAAATGATTTGGAAATCGAACTTGGCGCCAATTAACTCTGAATTAGAAATAGAAAATTTTATCAAACCTTTTAAGACAGTCACGATTACGGCCATAATAGATTGACCCACAAAGTTTTTATCCCATTAATATTTAATTCCATCGATCGGTCGGAAAATATTACACACCCGCCGCCGATTTGAATTTGGAATGCTATCTACGAACCGTTAACAATACAATGAGTTGCCAGCGCCAAATAACAATAATATGTGGGTCGCGTCGCGAACTCGACACCGGATAAGGCGAACAATTAAAGTCAACATTAACACCTATTTGACAAAGCGAAATGTGCTGACGTCGTAACTCGATAGTGTATCATATTTACGTCTTCATTGTTAACCGTCTAATTAAAAATTCACGCGTAATATCCGTCGGTGGGAGCGGGCCGGTACTCCGTAATTTGATAGCGTTGGAATGTGTTGCCAGTCACCAATGAGGTTTAATCTATGTAGGTTGCAAACGAAAACGTGTTATTCAACAGTTGTTTGGGTGTAGGTAAGTATAACTATTTTTGCGGTTTTTTGTTTTGCTTTGTTAAGTATGTAAATATTTTTAGAATAAATAGGTAGTACTAGAGGCTCAATAATAATTAAGTCACTTCGATCAGATTAATGACTTATCCAAGTGTTTCGATAACTGACTTTAGTAATAGTTCTAGGCTAATTAAGCATTAACCTTCGATATCCTTTAGATAAGTTAGTACACGCTATTGCTTTATTACGTCATTGGTTACTTTGAGTATCACCATTATCTACGTAGGATCTAATTCACTGTTTACTTGAACCAAACACAAGATAGTTTAAGGATAGCAAACATTTATCTCCTTAATTCCTTAATCGTTTGTTTTATTAAGTGTGACGTTAAAAAAATCTTTTTGTCAAATGATCTTAAGTTTCTGAACTTCGGATGACACTTCTTTAATACTCTATCTTATTTATGATACCCATGAAATTAAAAAGGCTATGTACTCACAGGTACATGATTTAAATCCTCAGACGACACATACATTAGTAGAAACAGAAAAAAAAGATGTTATAAAGAACAACGTCGAATGAAATGCGTTCCATTTCATTGTTTGTATGCGAGCATCAAACAACTCCACAGAATCATAGCGACTAATGACTGTCCTTTATTCAGCCTCTATTCGTATTCTTTGAAATACATATTGCGTTACACCATGGTAAATCTCTACAAAGGTAATTTATGCTTCGAATTAAACTTTACGAGCCACTCTGTCTACGATCGAGGAGATGTCACATATCAAATTCATAGAGAAACTCGTTCTCACGAGTGCACCCGTCAGATTAATTCTGGTTACGCGTTTGTGGCGGACATAGTAAACATTTTTATTGAACGGAAATAATATAACAGAACACATTAAGCGTCTTTTACACGTCATTAGTCAGGTGTAGTAAATCGAGATCGTCTGTTAGTCGAGTGCTAATTTAACTTAGTCGAGTCGCAGTTGCGGCGCGGCTCTACAGTGTAAATGTCGCCTTAGACGCTCAATAGTACACCGGTCATTAAAACTTTTTATTTTTAAATAGATACTTACCATAGTTACGCTATCGTGGTAATGTTTCACGAGTCACGATGCGTTTTCACATTTAAATATTCACAATCTAGACGAGAGATAGCGGCTCCGAGCTAAAGCGAATCTCTAATTAAAACATTAAAAACACAATTTGTTTCATTTTCCGTACGCAACCGTAAAAAAGTCAATATGGCGGCATTTGCATACACAAATGAGTGCATCGCGCGGCGTGCGTGCTTTTAATTGCCAACTATTTTTATCATTTTATTTAGTCGAGTTTTCTGTGTCGATACTGTGGCGTGGACTCGTCCACGCTAAATGGACGCTATTCCTAGATAGTGTTGTTTTAATGTTTATCGGTCGTGTTCCCATCTGAAAACACATTCCGGTTTGATGCGACGCGGTACCAAACCAAAAGCGTACCGTTAAGTACGCGTCCAATAAAATACTAGTCGGCCGCATATATGGTAATTTCGTAATTGCGTGTTTATCCGTGACCACGGCTATATTTAACAGCAAAATGTTCACCTGCAAAGCGGAATCGCTTAACCAAATAATTATATATCGATTACACACAAGTCTTTTGTAGAAGAAATGAGCAGGTAGCAGCTTGATGCGACTAAAATTGCACCCACGCCGCTTAGTAATGCCTCGATTAATTCAATTAGTAGTCATAATTAAACGTTCAGTTTGATCAATTACAGGGATAAATGAAGATACAAGTGTACTCGATAAGTCAATGCCGTAAAAGGTCTGCGATTAAAGAGTTGAGCAATGGCTGTGATGCAAACAGAACGCAACTTTGTAATCGATAAACGAAGTTGTGGAATCGAGTCCGGAGAAAGGTTACGTGTTTTTGACTACAAAAATCGAAACCAGATTTTTCGTGTCAGCGAATTCGGTCTTTTCCGTGCATGCAAGAAATTCACCAAAATTAGGAATTTAACTTTACTAAATTAAACACAACGTAATGTAATTACTTACTTAACCATAGTTTTTTTTTATAAAATTTGGCCAGATTGACTGACAACCCTTGCGCTAAATGCTTACTAAATAGTTTAGTAATAAAATCTACTAACCCCAGATGTCATACTACGCATACCAGACATCTTTTTTTAAATCTTGTCGGCACTTTCTGCTTCTGCAATGGTGGAAAGATTAGACAACAAAGTTATTCGCAGAACTGACTACCCAGGGTACTCCAGACATAGTATCGTCACTCGTGGAGGCTCTTTTCATTCACCCCAGACCTCAATAAAGATAATTTATTTGTGAAAACATGAGTGTACAGTACAAATTAGATTTGCAATATAGGATGTTGGGTTTTTATACATCGACCTAACATGTTATGCCATATTATGGCGTACAAATTAAAGTAAAGCATACGAACTTTACTAAAAACGGTTGCTACTCAATAATACATAACATAAACACAATCAGCACATTACTGTCCCACTGTTGGGCAAGGCCCCTTCTCACGCCGCGTTGGCGGACTACACACGATCGTAAACTGTTTGGGCCCTCTCAGGTGTGCAGATTTTCTCCCGATGTTTTCTTTCACCGTTAACGCAAGCGATAGGTAATCAAATTCGAAAAGCCAGAGGCGTGGGCTGGGTTCAAACTACCCTCCTACATAGAAGGCAAGTGTTTAACTGCTAGGCTATCGTACAGACCTCAATATAACCCGGAAAATACCGAACCGTAAACTTAGCCAACTGTATAACCCTGGGACCAGGTATTAATAAAACAGATAAAGATACCCAATTAATGTAAACCTGGTTCGAAGGGGGTCGGCGCCGTGTTGCCAGCCTCAGAACTTGGTGTATGAGAATGTTTAATTAAGTAGTAATTTACTGCTAACTGGAATATTGAATGGAGTTAGTTTGCTTTATTCCCGTAGTAGCCCGGGGCGGCGCGACCGCTCACCCACTTAATCTTAGGTTTGAAATGATTGATGTTGATCTATAAGACTGTACGTACTAATCTACTTCTGCTTATTGTGGCTGTCAAGTGGATTCGTTAGCGGATGCTAATGGATGTTAATTAATATCTTTTCAATTGTTTTCTTAGAGCCATCTCTATTTCTAATTATTGTTTCAGACAATCCATCTAAATTACTTTTACTTTTCTTCCATTAATTGCCAAAAATCATGACGGCATAATCGCTTCAGAAACAGATAATACAAAATCTATTTGTTTGTCCTACATACACACATTGATAAATCGAAACAAACTAAACGACACCAACTAACTCGCAGCGCATATAATAATATACTCAGTGAAATTTACAACCCATTAGCAATTTAAATACAAAATGATCTAACATTACCAGCTGACAATGTTATACGGCAAGTGTGGTGCAGCATCAATTCTCATTCGCTTGCGCTTATGCAGTCGGCCCACTCTAGAACCGCATAAAAGTTGCATTTTGCAACTAAAAGTTGCCGCACGTTCCGTCTACGAGACCTTAAGTCCGTTCTACTCGTGAGGAGTCATATGAACTTCCTAGTATACGTCCCGTCATCCTAAACAGGTTGGGCACACCGACTCGGCCTGGTAAAATGATATTTAGATGCGAAGTTGTTTGAGGAAATGGGAATTTTATTGATGCACCGTTACTTAGTTCAGGAATATTTACTGTCATCATCCTTTACTTAATTATAAAATGCATATTTTTACGATAAACCTTTTCCTTATTACTCTCACTTACTCGTACTAGTCTTGGGAATTATATCCAATTTCATCTTTCCATTGCATTTTTACTTAATTAAACCATTCATTTCCTGTGACAGCAATGTAAGCTTATTTATTCGGATCGATTTTTACTATGTGAAAATTATATTATACTTCTATATTTATTAACGTAATCTCTAAATTAGCATTGGAATAAATAACAGTACGTAATACAAAAGTGTCTCACGGATTACCGAGCAAAGCGGCCCGTCTGCACTGAACGTGGGTAGTGTGTGTAAAAACGACATAATATGTGATATCCAATAAATACCTCCACAAACTTATTAACTAGGAAATAGCCTAGTTGGATTGTAAACCATTACTTATTAGAAATGCATTAAGTAAAATGATTTCAAAGTGATAATTTGTAACACTTGCACTGCTATGACAGCCATCTTATTTATTAATATGTTGACATTAGACATTATAAGGCAGAGTTCATCGGCTTAAAATGTCGTATTTAATACATTACGTCATTTATTATGCATTTTTTAAACATAAATTATACATCGATTTCGTTGATATGTAAAGTAAAATCTATGCTAAAGGTTACGAACGTCTCAATATTTTAGAGATTGGTAATGCATTTGGGAACCTCCAGTCAAAGTACCTCAGATGTATTTGGATTTAGGAATGCGTGATTTCCAAACCGAGCCTTTCAATGGATTAACTTGGGAACGAAATTACTTTGACATACCAAACCGAATAATGGTTGGCTTCTTAGAATAAATATTGTTATTCGATATTGAAGAAACCTCATCCATCAAGATCCTTTGCGAAAGAAAAAAAGATCTTCTCACGTATCGGTGCGTTCGTTATTACAAAACACGACAGTTATTTCGTCGATTGTTCGCGCGCTGTCAATTTCGCGCGGGAACCCGAATCCGCCATTGTTTAAAAACGTTCGGATGCACCGGGATCGAATTTCGTCACATAGCCCGTCACAAGCATTGTTCTTGCATATTTCCAGACGAATGTTGTGTCAACACGTTTGTTTTCATTGTTCCTCAATTGTTTTGGTATGCTTTGTTTGTTATTTACTGTTTGGAAGATGATCAGGTATTGTTTAATTCTCGATAGAGCGGCGGATGCAGCGTTGTAAACACGGGCGATCATGATGAGCTCATGTTTCGTTCCAACGTACACCGTTAATTAGCTTGGCATGGTTTTCGCGATGATAACAATCAACATGCATATTCTGCATTGCGTAATCGTCCTTCAAATATTTTACGTGTTTTATTCATTCATTAAAATTTACAGTCGTTTGTAAATGTAGCTAACATGGTTTGGTACGTGCCGGTGCAAATGCCCAAAGAAAGCGGTCATTTGTCTAATTGTCGGTTTTTCCAATCTAGTGTTAGGTATTGTTTTGTGTTTTGTCAATTTAGATTCCAGATTGTTTTTAAAATTAAATGCTTACTGTTCATTGTAAGATTTAAAATATTCCTCTCCTATTCATTCTCCTGTCAAACATAACTGATAAAATCATAGGTTTTACCAAATCCATTGCAAATCAGAATTTGTATCAAGTCTGCTTGCAATCAAAGCATGGAACAGTCCTCAGAAAACTTCACATTTGCCAAGTAGTACCAGAGTGTCGCAACCGCGAGTACGCATGTCCCACGACGAACAATCGAACGCTCAAACCATGTACCAACGTAACCTCAGTCGTGTAGCATGCAAAGAATTAGCATACTTGCAGAACACCATGCCCACGCGCGGCACCGCCAATCCATCATATTTGCTGCTGTGTGCGTGAACGGAGCCATTTTAGTTCGTACCAATATAAATTTGCGGCATTTGAAACGGGTCTCGCGCGATTTTCGACTTTTCTTTGTTGGGTTTAGAAGTTTCGGGACCTGGTTCTGTGTTTGGTGGTGCTGTGGGGGCTGCAACAAGAAAGCTAATGGCGAGCGTGTATCTACACAGTCATCGTGGCTGAGCTGGAACGATTTTGCCTCGTAGGACGTCAAAACTGAATTAGCTTGCAAGTCCAGAGTATGGGAAACATGCAATGGGTAACATTTGAGATGTGCTGCACTAAATTGTCCTACTTAAACCTTTAATGAGTTTTTGGCCCTTAGTAATTCGTAAGGCAAAATTAATTCAGCTGTTGTTAGCATTCAAATACAGAATAGTTACTTCTGTACAACTTTTACTATGATCCAAACTCTGAATTCGTGAAAAAAGAATCTGCTGTTTCATAGATAATCATGTTGCTTTACAAAATTTATGGAACAACTGATTTTATTTTCACGAATTCAGATTTTATCCCATAGTAAAAGTTGTGCAAAATGATGAACAGAGCTTATGGTTTTCGGATGTAAAGTGACTAACCATTTAAGCTATTTAAATGGGATATCAAATAACAAATCTGTATTCTATAAGGGACAGGATATACAAAGATTCAATGACTTTTATAAACCCCATTGAGATACCTTTGAATAAAATTCTTGCCATAATGCTATGCTTAGCATTTCCAGATTTGCTCAGTAATTATAATATTCTTGAATCCATTATGTAAAGTGAATAATTTAAAAATATGTATTATCTAATCAATTAATAAGTAATTATTTGCATAACTGCCAATCGAGTTGTTCATTAAATAATCATGTTGACACCTTCCATATTTGGTGTAAACGGTTTTTGTGCGGTGTATTTCAAATAGAAGAAAATAATATTAATGCATTTACTTAAATAATAGTTGAGCTCTGTGTGAAAAAGCTAGTAACATCACCATACCTATTTCTGTAATAACAAGTGTAAAGTGCCCAATAATACAGTTGACTAATGAAACAGTGGCCAGCAGATTAATCGGCGTAACAAAAAGTTACAAAACATAATTAGGGACTTTAATCATTCTGCGTTTTAATTATTCGGCGCAATGACAATTGGCGAAAGGTTGTCAGCCAGATAAGAATCGGCTAATAATATTTCGATATTCCAACAGAGAACCCTATTTCTGCTGCCAAGCAGTATTGGTCCGATTTGAACGGTATGGGTGCCGGTGAAATTTTAGATAGGGGAAGGTTGCTATGAATGGACCACATAACTTTACGACCTCATATCTCAAAAATTATAAGTGTTAAAATGAAAGCATTTTATTATTTTTATTTCGTAGGACCTTTATGTATAATAATCAAACGCACAAACAATACGGGCTAACACTTTTTGAAATAAACGAAGAAAACTAAATTTTGGGCTGTTGCCTTCTTTGGACCACGGGCACCTTCATTGAACCACCAAGTCGCCATCAATGGACTTCGAGAAATTAGTTCTAGAGGTCCAATCGAGGCAACTAATTATAATTAATTATCTATATTACTAAATTATGACAAAAAGCTTTCTTTTTTTCGGCGACATTCTGGAATTTTAAATTTATAATGATTTTTCTGGTGAAGGTCGCGGGAATCCGTTGGATGCGAGAGGCACAGGACCGCTCGATGTGGCGATGCTTGGGGGAGGCCTATGTTCAGCAGTGGACGTCTTTCGGCTGAATGATGATGATGAATGATTTTTCTATGGTTTTAATGAAACATAATAAGTGAAATACTTAATACATAATTAGTGAAATACTCAGGACCTATTCCCATTATTATGGCAAAAAAAATACAATAAAAAGTTGCTATGATTGGACCGGTCCAACGGTGGAACTCTCTTGAGGTCCATTGATGGCAACAAGGTACTGGTTAAGAAAAATTAAACTAAAATATAAATGGTCATGATTAGACAAAATTCAATAACAGTCATGGAATCTCAATTAAACTGTCCAATATTTCATAACAGTGCACGCAGACAAATATAAATACAATGATACTTACGTTAAATTGTACTGAGTGAAATTATAAGATTTTGACCGCCGCAAACACAACCACACGTGTCTCTCCTAGCCATGTGCTGCTACGTCACTGAGGTAAGAGGGGGGTGCAAATGAGTCTCCGCGGATTCGTTTCGACTAGTTTAGGTGTTGCTAGCTTGCACAGTTTTGGAAATACCTTGGTGGTCCAATGAAAGTGCTAGTCCAATGATCGCAACCTTCCCCTACATGGAGACTTTCCTACTTTGTCTCTAAGGTTTCCAACGCACCAGCAATGCTCTTGGTGTTCTAGGCGTGTAGGTCCAGGCGGCTCGAGGGTAACCGATTTGGAATCATCGGTTCCAAATCCGAACTAGTATTATAAATGCGAAAGTAAGTTTTACCTTTTCACGCCTAAACCACTGAACCGATCATCCTGAAATTTTGCATATACGATGTCAGGTGTACAGAAAGGGACATACGGTACCTTTCATCCTGAAAAAAGTACTGTTCCCGAGGAAAACAACAATAACGATAATAGATGGCGCCACGTGTCTTTCGAATCATGATTGAATTATGTTATTGTAATTGCCGCGGGCAAAAGCTAGTTCGAAAATAAATATGTTATTCTGGTTTTGATCAGTGTACTAAATGTTGCGTTTTTCTGCAAAGTTCATAAGATCTTTCTTCTTTTTTCTGTTCTATTTATTCTTTCCACTGTTACGTTACTTATGCAAACAAAGACCACATCAAAAGAATAACTAAAATTCTTCAGTAAAAAACTAACACTGAATAATGTAAAAGCTCCACGCGTTTTTTCTACAATCGCAGCTATTTCCAATCAGCTGCACCTGGAATTCCTAGGCACAGGTGTTCCATACCAGGTATCACGGAAAACATACCAGATACAGTTAACGACTTCCGGATGGCATATTAATTCATTGCTTTCCTGATACATAATTATTGCTGCTGTGTGTACTGCCTAGTGTTTCCTAATAACCTTTAGTAACTTAAAGGACTTATTAGAGCTGATTGAGGACGTATAGAATCAATTATAAATACGATGCACTTAAATAGTGATGTGGGAAATTAATATGCCTAATTAGTTAGGTTTAAATGGTATGAAACTTGGTGGTGAACGACGATTTATGTTTAATTCAACAGGACCAGCGTGCTAATTGCGCAAAACACTCGTAATCATTAGCTTTAATTTTGACAGGTCAACAATTTCCATAGTTACTTACCTACGTATGAATTAAAAATTTAACTTCATACCTCGCAATAAATATTGTTGTACCTATTGTCAAAATGAAAGCTATTGAAATTGCGAATGCAATCCAGATGCAGAACTTTATATTTACTAAACAAGATTCGGAAGAATTCAAGTTACAAAAAAAAAGATTTTAAGAATCTTAAAGTTGCCTAAAATTGCATTCAGCATTCATGAAGTATTCATTTAATTATTTTCTGCAAAGTTAAGCAACTGTCAGTCACCGTCGTGGTTTATTAATAATTGTAATTTGTCATTCATTGATTGTTTGCTTGGAGGCGCGTGTGTCGGCCTCGACGCCCACGCGCAATCTAACGCCATGTCCACAGAACTTTGTCTCTTACGTGTCATTTTTGCCATGTCAATTCGACAACTGTGCTAATATGCAACGGTACCGCACGAGAGAATTCCGGCTTTTATGTGACAAAATAAAGACCTCAAAGCTGTTTGTATAAAAAAAGTATGAAAGTTTATTGGATTTGACCACGTAACTATCTGACACTTTGATGTTCATAAAGTTACCGGGTACGGGATTATAGGGAAGTCTGTTTTTCGAATAATGAAGAATTAAGATTCCATTCAAGTCTATTTCTAAACGAGTAGCTAACTTGAAACATATTTTCGAAACAATGCGATTACTTCAGGTAAACTTCAACAAATCTGGTGTTCTAAGCTATGGTGACAAGTACATATCACCGGTTTTTCAAAGGGTGACCAACGCAAAAATTGCGTCAAAAGAAGCTGTCAAATCTTACGTCAAGTCATGCGATTGGTTGTTAATATTTAGGTCAACCAATCACAATCGTTGACATGCCATTTGACAACATATTAAATTGATCAATCAACCTTTCTGAAACCGGTAGTGTCTTATCTATGAAGATTAAAATAATTTTCATTAAACATAGTGCGAGCCAGCAAGGATTTTAATAGATAATGTAAAGAGTTCTTATTTGATCAATTTAGTACAAAAAGCTTAACGCACGCAATCGGCTGTACCTTGACATTTTCCAATAATACATAGGTTAAATGTTTTTTGTCAATCCTAATAAATAATAATGACCATTAGTGATCCGTGAAAACCTTTAATTGGCTTTAATGTAATCTATGCTAGTTGTATATTCACTTCTGTAGAGCTATTGGTTTTCCTATCTGTAAACAAATAAAGAAGTAACTATTTTTTTTTAAATATTTCCGCGGTTACAATTATCGCGTCGTTCGCGCTTCTCCTTGTCTCAGCCACAAATAAGGTGCGAAGCGGCTATTACGAGGCGGGACATCGTTTGTACACACAATAAAAATAAATAAAAATTACGTACATATTAAATTAAGAAAAAACCAGCTTCAAACCTCCTTTAATACGTGTAAGAGGAACTTATGAAAGTGCTCATTCAATTTACTCGGAAAATAGTTTAACATTTTGTATTATGGCAGTTTTAAGGCTTTTGAACATGTTTAATAATGTAGCAGGCGAGAGCACGCATACATTTAAAATAAATTTCCTTTTTACGTCTTTATTTACGATACGCCATTTCATTTCGATTCGGTAGTTGCTAATTTTGGCGGCAGATTGCGTGGTAATGTTTTTTAATCTGTTTTTTAATTTTGCTGCTAATGTTGCGTATTTTGGTCACTTGCATTTTGAGATATCCACGAAATGTGTTACTAAATAGTTTCAACCATTTATTGATTGAGCTACAAGAAATAGGCTAGCTGGTCATGACATGACAGAATTTTTCAAATTCAAGTGAGATTTTTAACTTTTTTTTTATAGATAATCAAGTGACATTCATGTTTACGGATGCATACAGGTATAGGTACTATGCACACCCACCGCTTAAAAATTTAATGAAAAAAGGTATATTTTTCTGATTTATACCCCAGAAATAACCATTTCGAAATTTAAATCCCATTTCTTTTTTTAATATCATACGGCCATTTAAATGTAACTTTATGTACGCAGAATAAACTTCGTACAGTATTATATTCCTCATTGCGAACATTAAGACATGTTTTTATTTGTCCATTTAGTGCTACAACATTTTAATTAATGATTTTCTCTCTTTACAGGTAAGTTACGCCGGCTTGAAAGTCAAAAGAACCATTAAATGTTGATCAGATTAAGTTCTTGCACTCATTAAGTGGTAAGCATTTAAGCAAGTGGTAATAACTATTTTAGTGACTAAAGTGTACATTTTAAATCACACCATTAAACTAATCTTAAAAATTCAGCTTCCGTATGTTTGTAAACAAAACTCGAAAAGTAGTCGATGGTTTGACTTGAAATTTTGTACAGATGTCATTGGCATTTTTGCGCGAAAGTTTCTAACATAATAAAAATAAAAAAAAACTACTTACGCGGGCGGAGCCGCGAGGGCACAGCTATTTAAATGTAAAAAATTGTGAAGATGGATTAGTTTTGAATTATGAAGCTAAGAAGTAAAATTTTATTCATGGTAACTTTGAAATTCGAAAACGAGGAAATTTAATAAAAAAATAAAAACATAAACATTCATAACTCTATCATATTTTGTTCCTGGCTTGATGTTAAGCTTCAGGACAGCCTGTATAATTCCATTTTGATTATGCCTAAAATCTATTGAAAAATGATCTTCTAGAAGAAAAAAAAGTTATTGCTGCAGTTTTTTTTAAAGCATTTTATTACCTAAAACGTTTCAACAAATCAAGACGTTATAAAATTAAACCACATAATTATAATCGTCTATGACGTAAACATCTAAGGTTGCATAACAATAACGTGATTCAGAAAAATATTTGTTCTAATTACAGAAGGTCTCATTAACTCATTAGTTTTGAACGCGTGCAATTAATTATTAATTAGTGAAGCTATTTCATTCTAATATATTTACCAGAAGCGGCCGCGAATGCGACTGCCATATTTTTCGTGATAAATTTGATTACTTCTCAAATGCAATCGCCGAATTAAGTATTTCCCTTAGCCAAAATTCATCCAAATCAATGTAGTTGATAAGCCGAAAAACGGACCAAACAGACTTGGTTTCGCATTTTTAACATTCACAAATTCTTTCTTTTATTTCGAACTAGCGACCCGCCCCGCCTCGCCTTCGCAGGTGTGCGTTTTATAGCTTAAAACCTCAGAATACAGAAAGACCCAGAAGCTGTGATCACGCCTAATACTGAAGCATCAAAAACTACTCTTAATCGGAGTAGTTTTACGCGCAGTCGATCAGTTACTATGGGGACGTCATAACGACTACATGTATTTACCGGTGTCAAATTAAATTAAATTATGTCGTTTTGTGTCGTTCGAACCTATAAAAATGCAGCGGGCCTAAAAACAAAACAGGATGGGATCACATTTCACGTTTAAGTAGCACATTCAGATATCGTCTTATTTAATTAATCAATAAATTGTTCAGTTTGTAATTGTCATAGGGAATGATGCATCCATATTGTTAGTGTTGTCAGTATAAGAGTTTTGATTTTCCCTTCTTTTTATTACCTACTTAAATAAATTAAACGTTTTTTATCTAAAATTCCTATCAGACCTTCTCTATTTCTTGAGATTATCAGGTACAGTCAGCGTCAAATAGGTATATCGCGACGAACAGACTGTTCATCATTACCTAAACAGCTAAAGAAATTAAACTTTATCTAAATGGGATTCTTGTCAGAATGCCAGTTGACCTGTCCTACGTTCATTCTGAAACGCCCCTTGTTTCATTGACATAATTATACAGGGTGTAAACGAATTCGCGTAATTCCTTCAAACCACAAAATCTATTAATGGTATACCATTAATCTATAGATTAACCCCGCACGGGATTTAGATTGACTAAAAAGGAGATGGTCCATAATGTATGGACCAAAAACCTAGACTCGATTGGGACTAAATGGGTACCAGTAGTTTCATTGTAATGCACAATTTACCCCAACGAAAGGGCAATGCCGAAATCGATGGGGTATAGGAGCTATAGATTGACAAAGTATATATGAAACAATCTTGACTAACAAGTGTTTTTTAAAAGTTTATATATTATCAATACTATATTAACGATAATACTGACAGGATTACTGTAGTATTTATTACTATCAACTATCAACCATTTGGTAAGTGATTATTAAAAAAAAAACGAAAAACCTGGATTCGTATAAATAATATAACTACAAGGTGTAACATACATAACGTATAACCTCTTAAGGGGTCACTGTACCCATCACTATGAACAACTTTTACTATGGGAGAAAAAGTGAAATCGCGAAAAAAGAACAGCTGTTCCCTACATTTACGTTCGCTTAACTCGTCAAAATGTGGGGAACAGCTGTTTTTTTTCGCGATTTCACTTTTTCTCCCATAGTAAAAGTTGTTCATAATGATGAGTACAGTGACCCCTTAAGAAGTTGTACACTTATTTATGTTACACTTTGTAGTTATATTATTTATACGAATCCTTGAAAAAAGTTTTTTTTTTGTGTTTTTTATAGTAATCGGATACTAAATGGTTGATAGTAATCAATACTACAGTAATCCCGTCATTATTATCGTTAATATATTATTGATATTGTATAAAATGGTAAAAAACACTTGTTAGTGAAGATTTTTTCATATATTACTTTATCAGCCTATAGCTCATTTATACCCCATCGATTTCGGTATTGCTCTTTCGGTGGGGTTAATTGTGCATTATAATGAAACTACTGGTACCCATTTAGTCCCAATCGAGTCTGGATTTTTTTTGGAACATCTCTTTTAAAAAAAAAACATTTTTTTTTATTTCATTGAAAATTTAGATGCCATGCATAAATTAATGAAGGCACGGCAACACAGCTGACGGGCACGACTAGCCCGATATTGCTCCACGCAGTCAGTTAACATGGGACGCTAAAATTACTCAGATACAGAATACCATGGTTCATTTTTTGAAAACTTTTTTTTTTATTCTGAAAAAATCCCATGCAGAATCAATCAGTGTCACCAGTAGATCACGCGGTTTGAAGGAATTACATGAATTCGTTAACACCCTGTAGTTTTGCTCGGATCATTTTGAACAGTCTGTTCGTCCCTATATATTTGACGCTGACTGTACCTACTCAGATATAAAATATTGCCTATATAGAAAAGCACAATTTTGATTTTATTATTATCTTACCTCCAATACTCAACGTTTTCCCCAAAAACGGGTAAACAATGTCTGAGCTAGCAACATTACGCGGGTGGGAAGTGAGACGGGCGCGGGACGCATGCTTTGATTTTGGACACAGCGTAAGGCTTGCAATTACTGTTGAAGGCGGATTCTGTTTCTTTCTGTATTCTGAGCTTAAAACCTTCCTCTTGAATCACTTTATTTATTAAAAAAAACCGCATCAAAATCCGTTGCGTAGTTTTAAAGATCTAAGCATATAGGGACAGACAGACAGCGGGAAGCGACTTTGTTTTATACTTTGTTTCGAATATTCATAGAACATCCACTTAGGAAAAGTCTCGCCAATTTAGTTGCACGGTTAGTGGAGATAAGTCTATCTTTACTGTAAATAAATCTATCTAGCTTCAAGAATATAAGCATAAATTATAACGGGTGCCATACTGTCCGAAATTAAAAACCTGTTTAAGATGTTTGCGATCTGTATCCATTTCATTAACGGAAGATACTGTCAATTGTCACTATCATTAATTAATGGCCGGTGCCTATGATTTACTAGCGTTATTGGTTAAAATTAAGACTAGTATCTTTACCAATAATTAAGCAAAGACCCCAGTATTGTAGACCCTCCCATACGATACTATACTTAAGAGTCTTATAATTATGTTTGGCAAGTAACTAACCAAAAAGTAGGTAACCTAGTAGGTAACCAAAAAGATTCGTTTTTGACCATAATAACCGGTCATAAATGAACGAAACTTGCTCGTTTACACAGATAACCTTAAATTAATCATAACACATACTAATTGGAAATAACACCACCTGTTATGTTGTAATGTTCCATTTCGTAACATGTAGGTGCAAGGCCCAGATAGCACTGTGTAATTAGTGTTCTGTGACATTGGGTGCGCACGCGCAGCGTCGGCGGTTAATCCGTACGAAGGCGGTTCTTATGTCATCAGTCACAAACTAATATGTAACGGTTTATGGATTCGGTTAAGCTATTACTGTTAGATTTTATTTCGTTGTCAAAATAGGAACAAAATAACAATAAATAATACGGATAAAAGTCAGATATACCATCTCAGACGCATTAAAAATTTGACAGTTATAATTGAGATTGATTCTATTTTGCGATGTTCCGTTTTTTGGCTACTTGATGTGACATGGAATAGTTTGTGAATGACTGATAGAGCAGTGAGTAAATAAGTACCTATGAAATAACTTCATCTAATATTGTATACATTACTCGCATTAAGCCTTAAATTATTCACGCATTTCGTCATACTCCCTTATCGCAACATAATTCCTTAACTGCTTAAGTTAAATCACAGTCGGTTACACATTCAGCTACATACTTACTTAACTGTAAACTAATTTAAATTGAATGTTATCATTATTCATTCAAAATTGCATAAACTTCGCAGAGAAGTTGAAACGGTCATGTCGTGGCCAATAAAAATTAAACGTGATCATTTTCAAAGTGTAATAGCGCTCTTTGTTTATTAGAAACGTGTATACAGTGAGCATTTCTAAATTGTAGACACCCTTTTATAGAAATTGTCGACGATTTTATAACTTGAGGTGTTGATAGGATCTGTAAACATTTAACACTTCCATTTAAGGTGTGGAACTGGCCGAAAGCAAATATAGAAGAAAAAAAGAAAGAAAAAAAAAAACGTTATTTGTCATTTACGCGCGCTGTCTGACGTTTGATTTCCCGCCAACGCGTCGCGTCTCGCCCACGTTATCTGATGCTCCGTACTTTCTGATCCAACGGGACGGCTCCTTGTCAAATGCATCAGTATCTAAGCGTATTATGATGTAAAATGTCGTGACACCGATAAAATTGTGACATAAAGAGTGGATTTTATCATTCTGATTGTTGTCGTACGAATGTATGTGGCATTTGTTAATTCCTCTAGTCCATAAAACATGAGCATAGATTGTATCGGGACAATTTTAAAGTTTATGGTGTAACAAGTTTAAATTCAGTACACCTCTTCGTAAATTTTCCAAGCGCGGACCATCCCAGTGTTGCTGAATGCATCGGACTTTACGAGTATATTCAACAAGACAGTTTAGGTCATAACGTCTCCTTGGTGCAAAAAGAACGCATCTGTAGGTAGCGAGTGACCAATTATAGATGAACATTACATGTCTAACCACTGGGTCACTTGCCAATCCTACCATTTACGGTCCATTTGGTCGAGGTTAACTAAGAGGCTTTATTTAAAATTGAAATCAACTTGATTGACATAGAATAATTAGAAGTACCTACTTGTGACCAAAAAACATTTTTAGTCGATTTCAGGACATAATGGAAGACGTGAGTGGATGAAGGTGATATGTTACATTTTCAAGAATTTTAGTTTTTCTTGCCAAATGAACGTGTTTTTTCCAAATGCATCGAGAAACTCTCTATTTTGAGCATTGTTTGGAAAATATTATTACGTGCACATTACCTTCTTCCAGTCATAACTTCAATTACCAAACGTTTAACGCTCATTTACTCGAATTCTTGAAAATGTAACACCTTCATCCACTCACGTCTTCAATTATGAAAAAAATATTACGTTGACAGTGTTTTTTTTTATTTGCTAAAAATATGATAAAAAGTTGTCTGTTGTTGAGTTCGTATGAACCACAATTCAAAAATATATTCGGCCATAAATCGTACGCGAGCAAACACATGATATGACCGGAGAACATAAAATACGCCTTCAAAGTAACTCTCGTATGAGTTAAGACAACCCAACTTGCTGCGAATTACCTAAAAAGGCCGGCCAGGATATTACCACATCGTAAATAATTCATGCATTATTACTCAATCATGTCTGTGCAACGGTGAACGTTTCAGTGGGACGTTTTTTTTTCGTCCGTGTCCCGTTTGTGCCAGAGCCGTTTTTCTGTACACATTGTCCTGTCTGTCGCGCGCAGCCAACGTGGTGCAGAATGAGATGAGTCATGCGCGCAGGCCGCAACTGCGTTGACAGATTCAGTTTTGTTCAGAAACCCAACGTTCATATTTTTAAAAAAGCATATTCTGAGTTCCATGTTTAAAATCTGTAACGGTACTCCAAAGCGATAGTGACCCGACGAAAAAGAGCAGAACGTCGACCGGTCACGGTAAAGCGTCAGCGTCACAGGTGCGCCTACGTTCACTTTCAATCAAGATGCTACGATTTATTTTTATAGTTTTATACTACTTTGGATCTGTGATACGGCCGATTCCTGATTATTCGACTAAAAATAATTTATGTCAGTCGAGTAGGCTGCACGCTATCGTAGAATTGTTAATTCAACCTCTAAAGTTTATTAATCTACCATATTTAGCATTTCGTTATCTCGAACCGCTATAGTACCAGTTTTTTAATTAAGAAAGAGTAATCTGCCAGAGTTCGTGCAAAGATGCCGCATAGAATGGCGGTCACGGCCTCGCTGGAAAATTAAAAAATAAACGTTGGTTTTGGAACATCATTCTTAAAATCTTGATGATTAAATAATTTGCAACCATGACAAAATAAATAAACGGGAAATATAAAAAACGTTGTTTTATTTTAATCAAAACATCTTTTCACGATTATGTTTGTGAGGTATGTGACTTGCATTCGTCCTAGTTTTTTCTTCCGCGAAATGTTTGTGATATTAACATAATACCAACCGTCATTTACATATTTATAACAAGGGTAGCTAACAGTAAAGTCTCGTTTATACCGGTTCGAAAAAAAATATAGGGTGGTCCGTTTGTATGTAAATTCGAGATATATTTAAATAACATAGACTGACAATAACAATAAATTAAGATGTATAATGGAGTTGTCGTAACTTCACGTTAGTTGGTGGCTTACCGGTGCAGTCTTAAAGGATGTTTATTGTTATTTAATACATATATGCATCTACTTTTATTAACAAATTAAGATATCACTTTGGTTTTGAAATATTTATTGACATAAGAAGACAGTTTTGCGTAGACGTCAAACGGGTCTACGTCTGGGAAGCGGGTAGATATAAGATGAATCATTTACTTCATTTGCGTCATCAAAATGGGCTTTTAAGAAGAAAAAAAAAAAGTACTTAATCGTATATTAATGTAATAACTAACTTTGATTTTGATTTATCAATATGTTCTTGCTAGTTTCAAGTTTGAAATATCGTTTTATTTTTCGAAATTACTCTTCACTTTCAAATTCATATATGTAGTTCCAAAGTAATAGCTAGATAATAGGACATATTTTGGACCTTCTCCTACTTCTTGAGACTCCTACCCACATCTACAATCTGTTTTCAAATGAAGGGGACCCATTTGTACCTCGGTCCACGTTAAGGTACAGAATATCTGATGAAGAAGGATTAGCTGCGTTTCCTTAATAAATAAAACGTTCGTTCTGCCTACCCTTTCCCCCACTATGGTGGGGTTAGCTTCCAGCCTAACCAGATGGGGCTGAATACCAGTATTTTACAGGGCGTCACTGCCATCAGACCTCCGCAACCCAGTTACTGGATAATGCCGATATCCTAAGGTTAGACCGGTTGTCAGACTTTCGGGCTTCTTATTACCCATAACGACTATCCTAGGTATTCGTATGACACTAGGGTTGCCAACCCTATTGTATAATATAGTACTGTATCCTACTATATTAGAGGCCCGACTACTATATTTTTGAAAAAAGTATAATAGTAGACGAAACTACCTACTATATTTTAAAGGCATCCAACTCAAAGCAACAATGTTCGTTTCAAAATGTGTAAGCATAAAACGAAACGTCAATATCTATTTCTGAACGATTCCGGTATGTCAAATTGACAATGACGTTGACTTTGACAGATTGGCAATTTTGATTTTCGCGCTCTCGAGTATGTGTTTTGGTAACTACCTAGGTCTACTTTGAAAGTTAATTTATACAAAAATATTCTTAAGACACTACCTATTCTAAAACCTACTAATTTTTTTTTCATCCTTTCGTTATCTACTATATTTTTGTGGGTAATCATTTTAGAATTACTATTTTTGACCGAAACACAGTTGGCAACCCTATATGACACCCAGGACCGACATTCCTCTTCATAATACAAGTCGTATCATCGTAATTTTGAATTGCGCATATGAAAAGAGCTAATAATGACCAAAGTAGATGAAAAGCAGATGCCATTACTCGATGACGAAGTCTCATCTTCTAATGAAAAACTAAAAGTACATATCTTTTATAAAGTTGAATGAAGAAGTGTGTTTATGTCGCTAAACGAGTTTCCATGGGGTTAGTGATCCTAGAATCCCTTACAAAGCTAGCTACCATGTGGTTTATTGCTTTCACAGACATCTGTCCTACGTTTTGTTATTGTGTAACTAAATCTATTAAACCTTAAAAGGTGCGCGCAGACCGCCGGAGCGAAACAAGTCATAAAACACCATATTAGGAGTCCTGGTCTTAGACACTCGACTAACATGTGCCCAATAGTCAGTCCTCTCACTAATCGACTAATTAACTCAGTGTTTTACTATAACCGCGTTTAGAAAGTTGTTTCGTGTGGGCGAATGTGTTTAACATTTATATATGAAACTTGAAATTTAACGATGTAATAATGTGAAATGATGGACAACCGATATAAGTAAACCGAAATTTGTTATTACTTAATTTAAATAATAATATCACTAAAAGAAAGCTAGTGCTGTTTATTGCCGTAATTAATAGGCCGTATTGGTATAAATTTTAATTAGGCGATTATTAGTCGATTATGAGCGTCTTAATTACGAATTATTACGCTAATTATAGATATAATATGGCCACATATGTAAATGTTTGACTAAGTTGCCTTCTATTTAATCGATTAAAAACGAAGTTAATACAGGGAATAAGTTCATTACTAACGAACATAAATATGGGTTTATTCAGCTTATATGAGTTGTAAAAACGAACTTGTTTGTAACTACACAATTAGTGCGAGTACATAAAAACTAATTGACTTAATTAAGATAACTCGATACGAATATTACGAGTTACTCCATTAGTAGCATGTCGCATCACTACCGAACTAGTTAGTCGATTCTAGTTGGACAGTAATCGTTACCGCGACCATCGATAGTGGTAATCGCTACACGTAATATGTAAGCCACGACTGCCGGTTTGTGCGTTTATTTACATTGCTAGTACCTACAGATGGAGGTACATATTTATCTAGAATATTCTGATACAAAAAAAAACGGCTTGCGTAGGATTTGTGGGGACAATGCTGGTTCGATTGAACAAAGTTGTGCAATATTAGATTTTTAACTGAAATTTCTATTGGATTTATAAATACAACGTACAATTTAATTAAACAACTGACCACCCAAAGGGTTGCATTGAATTTAAATGCAAGATTGATCTCAAATGTCAATGCGTAGAACGATATTGAAGTTTTTTTTTAAGCTAACAGTTTTGTTCTGTCATTTCTAAAACCTTTTGTAAACTTTCAGTACTTAGGAGGTACCTATTAGGCTTTCAAAGTAACGAAAAGTGAATAATGTATAACAAAATACTAAAAAAAAACCAACATATTTATAAATACCTTTTCATACGCCTCCCTGACAGAATCAGCCTCTGTACATCCTTACACAAAACGGTTATAACCTGGCTCAATTAAATGTGCAGCCACCGGTTTACAATCGCGTACGCATCAATACTTTGTTTTAATTATCCGGTTTATATCTGTAACTGGCGCTTATGATACGGGAAATTAGCAACGTACATCCTATGCGTAAGCGCTTCGTGTTGAGCTTGTGTCGGTATGGCAGATAAGCTGAAGATATTTTTTGTTACGGATATATTTGATGGTTGGTTCAAGAAACATCACTTTGCATGTTACTTCAGTTATTGTTTGATTTTGGCAACATTATTGTATACTATTTAGGGCTGATTTTTCAATCGTCAAATAACTTTTATCTGGGGAATAAGTTTGACGTTTTGACAACTTTTGTATAGAAAATATCGCTCATTTACAATAAGAACGTGTTAAGTCCGAAAGTCGATATTTCAGAAAACGACTTTAATAGTTTTGAATAAAGGCGTTTTCTGAATAATCCGGTTTTCGGAGTTAACACGTTCTTGTCGTAAATGAGCGATATGTCGAACCGTCATATTTATTCCTTGGATAAAATTTATCTGACGATTGAAAAATCGGCCCTTAATCAAATAAAACCTATCTTCATTAACAAAAACAGCTGAACGAAAGTTATCTGCTAGAAATCTAATGTAGAATGCGTTTCACGAAAGAAGTTCCTGCGGCGTTATGTTGGTACGACTGATATTTCGTTATTAAAGCATTCTAAACAATAAAAAGTCAGTAGTACCAACATAGCGTAGAAGAAACTTCTTTTGTGGAACGCACTGTATCTCAAAATTCAAAGATATCACAAAAAAAAAACAGCTCCATATTCATCGTCTCGCTTCGGAACTACACGCTAACCTAACATATGTACGAGTATAAAAGGACTATTTATGAAAATAGTGAAGTTCACAAGTATTTCGTATCGTTACTATTTACTAGTGTTTATAGTCGTACACATAAACCTATTTTAACTTTAAATAGCTCATTTGAAAGTCCATTTCGATAGGTATCAGGGTTTGCAATCAAGTAGACAATTTGGATGTAAATTTTAACGGATGTGGAGTTTATTCTGTACTTACATTGATAATATTAAAAGATATCGTTTATTAGTATTTGCGTCGTATTCCGATTTAGTTTTTTTATATAGGTTAGTTCTTCTAGTTTGTCGTAATTAAAGGATGTTTCTGTATATAAAATGTAATATTATGTAGAGAAATTGTTTGGTCTGATCAAGCTTCAAACTCACTTATCCTAAACACATTACAAATTCGTGACAAAAATATCTGCTCTTCCAAACAAAATAATCAAGGTTGCTTAACAAAATGTCTAGAAGATAGATTTTTTTCACGAATTCAGGAGTTTGTCCTATAGTAAAAGAATTCATGGTTTTCGGATATAAAGCCACTAACCAGCCATGCTGTTTATTCTGAGTTTTAGATCATATCGCTTCTCATCGATCGTTATAGGTACGATTACTTCAAATTGTCTGGCAAAACTTAACAGGTAGCTTTAGTGAGTGCTGTTCTGTACTTTAATAGTTAGGAATTTTGTTATCTAATTAACTAAAGTTTAGATACAAATATGCAAATAGAATATCTAGCTTTAATTCCGCTGAAAATTTTCGCGTCCTAGCGGTTGAGGAGTCAACATATCCTGAGGATGCCCCGTGCAGGAGTGAAACACGTGTCGTGTATTGGTTTGGTTGCATGTTGCATTATTTTTTCACTCTTTCTGCATCTGCATATACTTGTGGGCGGGAGGGTGGTGCTGCATACTGCATCCAAACCAGCGATCTTGTTCAGCGGAATTAAAGCTAGATATTCTATTTGCATATTTGTATGTCATGGATTTCCGCAAAATAACGCCTGATTCCATCATTTATCTAAAGTTTAGATATTTTGTTATTTAAATATGTTCTATTAATTCTGCCTTATAAAGTTATAATATAACCCCGTGAAATTTTGCTAGTTCATTCAAAGTAATATGATCTCTAGATTTTTCTAGAAATTTTCGTTCATATTCTTCTGAAACCTATTTTTATTCTGTTAGAAACTAGTCATGTTAGCCAGATGGTGCGTCGGTTTTCTTAGAAATCTCTAGTTCCGTATGCGGTGCATATTTTTAGGTTTGCGTTAGACTGGTAAGAAATTATGAATAAGACTCAAATAATGAAGCGATTCGCAAAATAGTCATCAGTATTAGGTATCGTAACATAATCAGTTCTATCTACTGTCCACTGCTGGGCATCTCCCTCTTCTCAAAATGAGAAGGGTTTTAGTCCACCTGGCTGCCCTGCGTCTGTTGACAAATGGCAATCGACGATCGCCAGAGAATACGCCAATTCAATGTATGTAAATGACATAACAGATCGCTTGACCTGTCAAAAGCTTATGTCAATCCAGTACATCTCATTGTCGTTTCTATTCTCTAGCGATCATCGATTACCATTTGTCTACAGACGCTGGTGTTGGTTGGCGAGTCCATTTTGAAGGCATCTCAGGTGTGTAGGCAAGTGATAATCTTCTGATTCTCTAATGATTAGGAAACTAATTAATATTAAATACAAACATATTTACGTCCCATAAAAAGTCCACAACGACTACATCCTTTAATTCCAGCAACAAAAAGTTCCTATGTACTGTCAATGTCACACAGCTAATAAAACATAACACGTGACTGAAACATCAAAGGTTTTAACTTAATTTTTTTGAGCCGTCTATTTTCATCTGAGCCATCAATCTTTATTCCTCCCCCCCTCCCTCGCGCTGCACCTGCGTTGCGCTTGCGCATCTTTATTATTAGACGTCGCGACGCGCCGGCCGTTGACCCCAGCGACCTGCTTACCGAAATAAATCGTGCACACGTGCCAGTTTAAGCTTTTGTCAAGCTTGCAGAATCTTAGGGTTGGGTTAATAGTGGTTACGTTAATGTGACTTACTGGTTGACTAGATTCTTTAAGAAGTGAAGAGATTGATGAGGAATGCAAGTAGCGAACTGCAGTACAATAGGTAGTAGAGCAATGAAATGAGGTGGCTGAGGGGTGAGTAAAGCGCCAAATCGGCTAGGAAGATTTATTGTGCAAGATATTGCACGCAAGTGCTCGCTTAGTTCGTATAACTTGCTGCGGGTGTGTCCACAAGTTGAAAGTCTGTTGCAAGAAGAAGAATGTTACTTGCAGAAGAAAACTTGCAATTATTTGGCGCTTTAGACTAGCTTCTCATACTCCAAGTATATTTGAGGGGTTCTACGATGTAGCCATACCTGAAAAAATCCAAATCGAACGGTCTGCATTTTCCTCAATTTACTTTTACCAATTAAACCATGCAATCGCGAATAATTTCTGTCATTTTAAGCTTGAGCGATTCGTAATGAACCTTTATCGGACTTAATCGATTTGATCTCGGAATTGAATTTGGATTAACAGTAGTTATCATTTATTTTAAACTAAGATTAATACATTATAATTATCTTGCTTATATGCAGGAATATACAGGTTGCTCCGAAACTAAACGTCCGACCATGAGCCATAAATGATGAATGATAGGGCAGTTTGTCTGTTCAGAAAAAAAGTTTTTTTTATTTAAACTTGTATATTGAAAAAAAAACACATTTAAGTAATAGTTAAATTTATGAGGTAAAATTTTATTCATGGTAACTTTGAAACTCATTTTTATTTTTTATTTTGCCTTTTCATTTTTTCCCGGTTTGACGTTAAGTTTCAGGACACCCTGTATTATAATTTCTAAAGTTAAAAGGAACCGCTAAGACAGTGGATTCGTGTCCCGTTTCGTTCACACATAGCAAAGTGTGCTAAGTTTAGGTGCTGTCTGTTTTTATGCCTTCCTCATTACCGTTCATTTTGGTATTCCGAAGTGCCGAAGCATGGGTGTGACTGTTTATCGTGGCTGCACTTTGTGTGAACAGTACATTGCAGAATTTGTTATGGAGATTTACCTACAACAAAGTAGGATGGGAGATTCAGTCGAATTGCGCGTGAGCATTGAAGATGAGTTTGCTGTTTAAAAAAATAATAGTTTTGAATAATAATTTACGAGTATCATGATTACATAGATTGGTTGGAATTTTAATCCATGCAATGATTTTGATTTTTAATCTTTAAACAAAATAATCTTAGAGTTTTTAGATCCTAAAAGCAAAAAATGATTTTCAACGTTATTATTTTTAATAACAATTAAATTCAGAACGCTTAAAGAAACCAGAAAGCATAAACAATAGCATGAACATTATACAGGGCGTCCCACGACTTTGCCACATGGAGGGGAAGTACCTTAAATACTGTAGATAGAAAAATTTACTGAATGAAGACTTCATTTTTATTTATAAAATAATACAAACTGCATTCAAAGAATTTTAAATAATCACCTGTCTGAACCGGGAATCGAACCCGCTAAATGTGAAAACTAAAAAAACTGTAATTTTATTGTACTAATCGAAAGGCTCGATCAGATACATTTATTTCTTCTAAATAACATAGCATCTAAAATAAAAGGAACACCATGAAATTTAACATTTATTTGAAATAATAAGACATATTTAACTGTGCAACTTACAAACAATTTAATTTATTAAATGCTCAAAATGTGTCTCTTCCTATTGTATACAAATTGTAACTCTTTTAATAATCTCGCTTACCGTTTATTTTTTATTTTTTTCATGGTGAATATTTGAAATAATACTTCGAAACAGTAATAAAGCAGAAAGTAGTACATGAAGTCAGTTGTTATAAGCACGACATAGAGAAAATGCTATTCATTATTCTGAACAAAATTTTAAATTAAATATTAAATTTTACGGTGTTCCTTTTATTTTAGATGCTATGTTATTGAGAAGAAATAAATTTATCTGATCGAGCCTTTCGATTAGTACAATAAAATTACAGTTTTTTAGTTTTCACATTTAGCGGGTTCGATTCCCGGTTCAGACAGGTGATTATTTAAAATTCTTTGAATGCAGTTCGTATTGTTTTTAAAATAAAAATGAAGTCTTCATTCAGTAATTTTTTCTATCTACAGTATTTAAGGTACTTCCCCTCCATGTGGCAAAGTCGTGGGACGCCCTGTATATGAACATACAGCCAGTAAGTACTTATGGTTGATTTCACAAAAAGTAAACCGCTGTTCTATTCCATTTGACTAATCCGGACACAAATAAACTCATTGCTGGCAATTCAGAACATTTTCCAGACAGAGAAGTAAAACAAAACCGACGGAGCGCGTCTGCTACCCGTATTGATCTGTCTGCTAAACTTAGGTTAGCATAGTGCACCCAGACGGTGGTATAGCTAGCTACTTGTGTAGTTAGAATATGGCTTCGTGTGAGCGGGATAACGATCGATGCAGAATTTCAAACTAAGAATGCTCAGTTTTTTTCTAGTTATTTGAAAATAGAAGCAATTATTTTAGTGCGTGTATTTTAAAATTCAAGATTGTTACCTAAACGACGTTTTCGGTATATTACGTTTCTAAACTGACTCATTGACGATGCGTACCTAGATAGACTTTAGATAAGTGTCTTATCCTTGTCAATTTCCCCAACATAAATCTTAAATTACAACGAGCGAGCGATATGACAAAGTCGTCATTTGTGCAATTTACAGTTAGGTATAGAAATACAGTTATCAGACAGGACTCAGAAATCCAATCCTCTCAATTGTCAAACTATTGTCTGACACTAATCAAATGTCTGGACAGAATAAATCAGCGCAGACAAACGGTAGCCAAATTAACTGTGGAACAACTGTTACTTTTATGCACCATAAATTGAATATGAACGAAACAATAAATTATGTGTTTACTTAAAAACACACAGCGTCGATATGAAGATGATTTTGTGAACGTACTTATTATCCCTGCTCTATGGTAATATACCTGTTTGTCACTGGCGAGGGAGCCAATATTTTTTCATATTTATAAGAGGTACTAGCTGTTCCCGGCATGCGTTGCAATGCCCTTTTTCCTACTTATTACCTACCTACTACCTACCTACTACCTACCTACTACCTACCTACTACCTACCTACTACCTACCTACTACCTACCTACTACCTACCTACTACCTACCTACTACCTACCTACTACCTACCTACTACCTACCTACTACCTACCTACTACCTACCTACTACCTACCTACTACCTACCTACTACCTACCTACTACCTACCTACTACCTACCTACTACCTACCTACTACCTACCTACTACCTACCTACTACCTACCTACTACCTACCTACTACCTACCTACTACCTACCTACTACCTACCTACTACCTACCTACTACCTACCTACTACCTACCTACTACCTACCTACTACCTACCTACTACCTACCTACTACCTACCTACTACCTACCTACTACCTAAACAGATTAAGAATATGGATATACTGATATAATTTTTTTTTTTTTAAATATCAAAATGTCGAACGGGATAAAAAGTATCCTATGTCCTTCTCCTGGCTCTAAACTACCTCCCTGCCAATTTTCAGCTAAATCGGTTCAGCCGTTCTTGAGTTATAAGTGAAGTAACTAACACGACTTTCTTTTATATATATAGATGTATGGCAACCCTTTTGAACTGTCATAGCGTTTTGTGAAATTCCCGCTTACCGGTCGAAAACTTTTTTCGCTTCGGCAAAAGTGAATTTTCTTAAGTTTTCCCGTACGTATCGACGTAATTTTGGAGTGCGGAAGTGCAAAGTTACGGATATGTTAGTTAAATAAGTGAAAATGCGACGATTCGTGACTTCGAATCGTATTCTCACGGAGAGAAGTAAAGTCCCGATACATTAGATCAGGTCAATGGAGAGGCAAACTTTACAGTCAGGACCTCAGGTGGTAAGTAAGGCGTACCCGCCCAGCTAGAGGACAAGAAAAAACCACTATAGGACATATTTGACTCACGAATAGTAAGTCAAACCACCAAGTAAGTCAGATCTCAAATTATTTGCAATATTCTGTCCCCTAAAATTATGCAAACTAAATCTCTCTTAATATCTGAGTGGACATCCACTCTGACCGTTCCTTATAAGGCGCTACTGTCATGCTCCACGGCGGAGTTTTTAGTCAATCCTAGCTCTGGGCAACTGGACTAAGAAAACCACGAGATGGTGACCGATACTGCAAAGGTAATCAAAAGTGTAACTCCAAGCATTGTTCAGACACTTTTTACACAGAAAGTCAGTGTAGCAGAGTTCTGAGTTCTCTAGTTAACGGTCAGTGGACCAGCGGTCTAGTGTTGAAATCTTAATTTTAAATACTTATGATTGGATGGAAGTAAAATGTTCAAAAGTGTGGACTTAATAGACAGATTTCAAAGATAAGTTAAACAAAGAGTTTTGTCTTCTCAATTGGGGAAAGGACTATTTAATTGGAATCTTAAAAATGGTAAATTGAGCCAACAACTCACTTGGCAAATTAATGTAAAAAAAAATATTTTAAAAATAAATAAATAATAAGTTTGTTTGGCTTTGATCAGCTTTTACAATTAGGTAGTTTGTGAATGTACCTAATACATAGGTAACTTCTAAGGTATGAGAAGAGTTCTAACTGTAGAACATCTCTTTGATTGTATTGTGATTTGGCACATTTTGTACATTAACATCAGTTATACAATCCTTGGGGGTACAAGTACCTAACTTAATATGACTACTTACTGAAAGAAAGTAAACAATATAAAGTCTTTACCGGAGAACAAGCCTACATCAATGCAACTCAGATAGGATAACCTATAGACTGATAAAACAAGACTCCATAGGAGATTCCTAAAGGAAACCAGACTTAATAATAAGAATAATAGTCCTTTCCTTCCAATAAGAAATTACTGTCAGTATTTAGATATTAAGGGGAAGAAAAACAGCATGTAAAGTTCTAGGAACGGACTGCTTTATAATTATTATTTTTCCCTGGTTCTTACATTCAACTCTTGAATGAGCCCTCTGATAATAATATATCCTTCCACAAGTATAATAAGGTGATACAGTACCAAAGTCACACCGGAAATGACACAGATAATACTTGAAGGAGCAGCAGGTGCACACCAGCACAGACAGGCATCAGAAAATAAAAAACTGGCAAGCCTACGCTTCCTGTTGAAAATGTTTTAGTACCATAGAGCAGCGGTGGCCTCCGCCCTGTTTTCGACCTCCGTGTACTGAACATGTATGTTCATTCATACCAAGAATTTCTGACTAATTTTTCATGCCGTAATATCAGAGGTTTGGCAGGCATAAGTTTGCATAGTGGAATTGGATATTTCCAATGCATATTATTTACATGCCAAGAGCAAAATCCCCTTGTTAACACATAGTATTATTTTACCAGGGTGAGTTACTACAAATTTCATTTCTCCCTTTTGGGCGATGAATTGGTACGTATTGCTCATAAGAAAATTCATGCCAATTTGCCATTAATCTTTAGTCTATCTAAAAGATTTCTCCTTAGTCCACCAGGACTAGTCCAAATTGATCTGTCAGACTGCGGAAGTCTTCAGACTCTTCGAATGGACCAGTGCAAGTTGATCTGTCAGACTGTGGAAGTCTTCAGACTCTTGAAATGAACCAGTGCAAGTTGATCTGTCAGACTGTGGAAGTCTTCAGACTCTTGGAATGGGAAGGCAACTAAAGTACCCAAAATTGATACTGAAACTAATATATCAAATGGAATACCAGAATAAACCAAATAGCATTGCCCCAAGAAAAAATATGGAAAGATAGGGCTTATTAGGCGATACTCTGAAGAGAATTTATGCGAAAGTAAATAAAAATTTACTAATTCAATTGAATTTCGCCGTTTTTGGTCCTCAAGGGGCTGACTACACTGTCAGTACCTTAAAATTTTCCTGGAATGCTTCAAGCGAGATGCTTATTCCGCAACTATAGAATGAGGCTAGTGTTGCCACCAAAGGTGTTAAACAATTTTAGGCCGCCAAGACCACGACGGTTTTATACCAACGGCCATGCCTTCTCTTCTTGACAAACGTCGCAGCGGACGCGGGTTTGGGACGCCCAGTTGATCGATACTCAGATGTCAGGCATCTGAATGGGAGAACAGGTTAAATAGCCTTTTCAATTGGAAGGAGCTGTTAGCAGTGTATGTGTCGATTCGGAATCGATCGCATGGTCTGTAATGTTTATTTTTTGTTCGATTGTTATAACCTTTTAATCCAGTCTGATATTCAGACAGTGTGGATCGAAGGTGGAATAGATCCCTGAGTTTTCTAAATATAAATCGCAAGTTGTTGAAGTTGACAAGGAAATCAGATTTCTATCAGCTCATTACCTCTCGGAGGGGCACAACTGCACAGCCGATTGCCTCTCAAGACAACGGCTATTTAAGTGGAGTCTGTTGACCACTGCAACAAACCGATTATTACATCGTTGGGGCACTTCAGACGCAGATCTCTTCTCGTCTGCAGAAACAACCGTGTTCAACAGACACATCTTGCTAGATTGCAGACATCACTTAACATGAATTTTGAATTCGCGAATTCCGTCATTCATAATTGGAAATTTCGCCTAGGGGGGATATTTCCTCCCCCCAATTTCACTCCTCGAGTTATAGCGCAACTAAACAATGCCAAAGACCAATATAATTACCACCATAACACCACTGTGGGAATAAACCTATCGGTTAGCGTAGCGGATATGAAGTTACGAAAGCCTAGCCCTAGAGCCGCCAGTGACCATAGAAAGACTTGCGGAGAGTCCAATAGACATAGCATCAGGCTTACCTCCAGCTCATAGCTTATGTACACCAACTGAGCCCTCAGGCTTTGTTAGTTGGAGGTGGGGAGAATAAAACCACTGTTGGTTGGAGATAGAAAAACAGCTGTTAAATACCAGATGGAGGCATGGATAATTGACACCTACTATCCAGCCATTAGAAGTTGGTGATTTGATGTGTTGATGATGAAGTTAATACTCAAAGAGTCACAGATACAACAGATAGCTAGATTTCTTGCCTATTTACATGTACAGATCTTGCCTACAGCACAGCTACGCATGTATAATTCAGTTGGCATCACATAAATCGTCAATTTTTACATTTTGTCAGATGAAACAAGAACAAGCAAAAGATCATACACTTCTGAAGCAAGTAGTGCTATATAATAATAAGGCTATAGCCACAGCACAACTACTGGACCTGAAGCCACCAGTGTGGCATCCTCAAGTTGTCTTCAATGTAGCTTTTCTTGTTTTAGTATTTAAAAGACAAGTGTATGGTCTCACCTTACTTGAAAAACATAAGAATTTGATATTTCTTTCAGCAAATAATATAATCCTAAGGCAATACTAGCTTCTAGGACTAGCTTGGTTTGGCATAGCCACGATAGCCAATCAGGATAGCTATTGCTAACACCCAATACAACAGGTTTACCCAGTTAAATGTATCAAACATCTAATTTTCCTATCAGGAGAAATGAAAAGCCAAGAAGACAGATTACAGTATGACTTATACATATAGGTATTACAATAATTGGCGAATTAGTCTCTACCTCTTAAACTGTTGCGAGGGATTGGTAAAGACCTGTTTTGAGTGATATAGGAGTAGCAGCTACCTTAGGATCATTCAGGTCTACAGTAGCCTCAACCGGCTGGATAGAGACCCGTCCTATGCATGATATGCTGTCTATATGTCTTATGTGTAGGAGAAACTGGAAGATAACATATTTTCAGGAAATCCTATTGTAAAGAAATAGGAATGACTACGAAGGAACCTTATTGCTCTTTGAGAATCTTCAGCTTTCTCATATTATTATGGATTAATTGATGTAATGTCATGTGTTGATTTTATTATGAAGAAGTTAAATTGTTTTTGATTTATGATATATAATTATTACAAGACATTTCTGTTAAGAAATTGTAGAGATTTATTCTCTCTAAGACTGATTGAACATCAACAGTGAGATTACTTTAATATAAGTAATTCTCTTGTGCTTCTTTAAACATTTATTATTCTATCACATAGCGTTTTGTGTTTGTCACCAGCAGATATCAAACAAATCTTCATATCGACGCTGTGTGTTTTTAAGTAAACACATAATAGAATATTTTGAATTAGAACAAAATTATTATTATGTGTTGAAAGAAAAACACACAGCGTCGCAGGAATATCTTCCTGGTGAAGAGACTATGACAGTTCAAAAGGGTTGCCATACATACCTCTTATAAATATGAAAAAATATTGGCTCCCTCGCCAGTGACAAACAGGTATATTACCATAGAGCAGGGATAATAAGTACGTTCACAAAATCATCTTCATATCGACGCTGTGTGTTTTTCTTTCAACACATAATAATAATTTTGTTCTAATTCAAAATATTCTATTATCATGATGAATGCAACGTCAGGGTTGCCATGTATATTTTAAATTGTATTGCTGTGGAACTTATTTTCTATTAAATTGGAACGCAGTTTTATTTCAAAAACAGAAAAATCGTAAATAACAATTTAAACAGTGTTCCATTTTCGGACTATGTAATCGACACCACTTTAAATATAGAACAGACAGCACCATCCTGCTAACAATAGCGCTGACATTTTGAAAATAGAATAAAAATATCGAGTGCAAACATAAAATTTAACAACAAATTGAAACAATACCATATTTTATGTGAACACAAATTATTCGCTACATATCCTTACAAATGTTCTCAGGTAAAATTGATACGAACACGGACTTGGCAGTTAAACGAGAAATACACAGAATCGTTTTACAATAAACGCAGGTGACGATATAAAATAAAGGGTCAAGTTTGAGACTGAAGTTTTATTAGAACATTCACGGGTATCGCTGCGATAGGTTCCTCATTCTTTGATAACTTATACTAGAACGAATACGTACGTACTCAAGATTTCATTATGGATGCTGAATAGAACATAATATCTAAGTATTTTACGGGTCAATGACAATTTTCGTATGGTAAACCAAATAGTACGTACTTAAATTATAATAATTTGAAGAAAAAAAAACTCATTGTATATTATTTTTGTTGTTTAATAAAAAATATTTTGTCTATAATATATTGTTGCTATTACGGTAATGATCTATTGTACTTATTTCCTTGTAGTTTTCCGCACTTCCTATTATTTTTAAACTGTACGTATCTATGTTCTGTAATTGTGTTTTTTTTTATACTACTGCCAATAACTTACAAAGTAGTTTAAACAAGGTTAGTCAGAAAGGGGGTACTAATCCGAAAGGGGGTTAAAGTACCCATGATAATAAATAACTTTTGTTCTACAACTTTTCCAAAATTCTAAGAGTTTAAGAAAAATAGATGATCAAAGATCTCAAAACAAAAAGGTCTAAAATCTATCTATCCCCAGTTATGATCAGCAGTGTTTACATTTTAGGTCATATTTGGGGTCATGAATTAGAAGCACCATTTTCTGAATTTGTAACTAAAGCAGGAATGAAGAATTTTTGAAAAAACTAAAATAAAATCGTTTTATTTGGAAAAAAAATTGAATTTTGAAATTTTAACACTTGCTGTCAAACAGTCATCAGCGATACTATAACTGGGCTTCGGATTAGTACCCCCTTTCCAACTAACCTTGTATATTTTTATTAAATATTTTGCCTTAAAAAACAGCTCAAAACTATTTCCACACTCATGCGCCGACGCAGACATAAACACGAACACATCACTCCCATCTTTAACGAGTCCAATCATGAAATAGCCCGTTTTTTACAGTTCCCGGTAGTCCATATAAAACGGTTTCCTAGAATAACTGTATTGCAAATGCAGCCATATGGCCTAAAGATAAGGTGCGCTCGAACATGCGCTGGAGTGGTTTCTGTCAACATGTTAGTAAAATAAATAAAGTTGTCAATTTGTGAACTGTTTTGTGTACAAAATTGAAGGCCTGCTTTGTGTATGCTAACGTATACTCGTATTTTGCAACCCGTTGTATTTCCTACAGTTCACAGAGCAGTGACAGAGTAAAGAAAACACAACTAAAAAAAAACATCGCTGTTTTTTTTTTCTTATGGTCTTAAGCTGATAGTGAATCATTCACAATCTGATACGGTATCATAACAGTTTTTATTCGTAATCAGTAAATATTAAGATGAGTCATACACCTGCACTAAACACGTGTTGTTGTATTTGTAACTGAGACTTGATCAATACAGTTACACATGCCACACACACACACATAAATAAACCTACAGCCACATAAACCTACACACACAACATATACCCACACACACATATTCTTACACACACACACACACACACTCACACACACACACTGGCATATGCATTAACGTACACTGTTTCCTAAAATAGTCTGATATACAATACGTTTCCCAACGCAGCATCGTGGATAATCTGATCCGTTTGTTTAGGTTAACCCAAAAACAATGAAGTAGGTTACATTTTATGATGTAGGTACCGTTGTTATAGCTATAACATTTAATGCACCAATTCAGATTTGGGTCACCCTCCATCCTCAAACACGTTTTATTAGCACATTATAATTGTTTTATCGGATTTTAATGTGTTTATGCCAAAATTAATGTATTTTAGCAGAAATAATATTTAATTAACTGAACGACTATTCTGGTATGTCCATCAAAATAATTAAAACTATTAACAAAAAGCCGGTTTTTATAAGTATCTCCCTGAACACTGAGTTTCTTAGCCCTGCATTATCTCTTTTTTTTTTTTTTTTTTTTCTCTATTGGACTGCTGTAGGTAGAAACCGGGCAGTTATTGGCGAGACCTGAAGGGTCCCCAGCCAATGGAGGGGGGGGGGGGGGAGTAAAATACTTAACCTAAGCTAACTACTTGTACTACACTAACATCATGACTACCTGCAACAACAGCACTAAGGGCGACCCCTAGTGGGACTCGGACCTCGGCTTAGGGCGTTGCTGGCGTGGACTTAGGGGGGGGAGACAGCTTGATGAGGGCTGAATTATCGGTGTGAGTGCATTATCTCGCTGGGTGGGTGAACTAAGTACCTAGTTTTATTTAGTTTAATTTGTTTATTTAAGTTAGATTCAGAGCAATTTTGATAATAGTCTCTTTATTTCTTCTTTTTTGTATGTTACGACAACGTTTTTTGTGCATGCAGAGTTTACCTGTAAGTGATTGTTACACTTTATTCTGATTTGTTGCTTCTGTTTCATTTGCTTATACCAGTGTATACAATTGTTGGTAAACCAAATAAATAAAAATAAAACAAAAGATTTTTATGCTTTCATTTTATGCATCGACATTCGACACCCCTATCCAGGGTAACGTCCAAGTGTCAAACTGTCACAAAATCACACCTGCGCTCCGATGACTGGTTGCTTGTCGCTGAGAAGGGTAACCCTGCAAGTAATAGGGTACGGCAGCTCCTATCTCACAGTATACAAATAACGAAAAAACGCAAACCCTTAACCCTTAACGCTCAGAGTACCCGTACACATATCGAGCGCCCGAAATTATTGACGTCCAAATCTTCTTTACCCTAGCCTTTTTCCATCTATGTTCGGGTCAGTCTCTAATCTAACTAGGGGGCCTACTCCCTAAGTTCTTCAACGAAGAAGCCCGTCCGAAAGTAGCCCGAAACGTAAGAGTGAACAAAACAAGTGTCAAGTTCAATTTTTCGGACGGGCAAAAACACATCGGTAGTAGGGACAACTGTCAAATCGTGTTGTCATTCATTCTTAGTTTGGGCCCAGAAATAATCGTGTGTCCGTAGGTGATAGGGAGTAGGAAACGCTCGTAACTAAGGCCGAAACCACGGACTTTGTGCTTACTACCAGTATTTTACATGGAGCGACTTCACTCAGAGCTGTGCAACCCCGTCTGTATTAAATATAACATTTTTACATTAGAGCTCTATTTCCTACAAAATAATAAAGCTATTAGCTAAATCGGAGTACTTACTATAACTGCACAACTCAAGCACGCGTTACTTACCCACTAACCATGGAGAATGATACCATTCCAATGATTAATCTATAATCAGTGCTATGCTAATTGATCTAATTATTTGCAGTGCAGTCTAACGGTGTAGCACACGGATACATTGTGATCAGTTCGACCGGAACATTACCGCGGTAAATACTAATTGGTGGCCATTGTTTCGCGGTAAACGGCCGGCGAAATAGGGTTGAATGCAGCAGTGCAACAATTTGAGTAAGGGCTTGATTTTTTTTAATTTTTTTAATTTGGTACTAGTCCTGCGTTTGATCGCCATCTCGCCTGATGTTAAGCGATGATGCGGTCTACGATGGAGCACGCTTGCCCAGGAGAAACCGATTCACTCGACTTGAAGACACTCAGATTGTAGTTGTCAGGGAACACCCACTCGGGCAACGCATTCCACTGTTTGGCGGTTTTCACAATGAAAGTGGAATCAAAGCGCTTCGTTCGGATTTTTGGTATATCAACCATGATTCTGCGATACAAGGAATTTTGGATGAAATATTACGAGTTAAAGCGATTTTACTCTGCGTCCGATCTAAATCCGAGGAGATATATGATCCGAGAAAAGTCGGATGCGAAATCGCAAATCTATGGGATCGGATGCAGTACACAATCGTTCATACAAATAGTTCTGCAGCTTGTTCGGATTCGCATCGGACGCAGTGCATTTGTACATTGTACACTTGCTCAATGTAATTGGTTGTGCAGTATTAATAATTAAGACTATTATTGTATCAGCCATTTACTATGTATCACTGTAACAGCTCTAGGTAGGCCATAATAAATAAACAAGAATACAAATACTTAGAAAACCTAGTTAATAATAAAGTTGACATACTTTTCAGTACTTAAAAAACTGGATTTTAACTCAACATTATTTTGATTACTTCTCAGAAAAATAAACAAATGATAGACTAAGCAGTGTTTAATCAAAGTAATCTGGTACTGCACGTTTTAACGTGCTACACACTGCACGATGTTCGCTGTAATATCACGTAAAAATATGACGTAAATTATGTTGATTACATAGGTAATAAGGTAGGTAGTAAGTATTTAGTAACAGGTTCTTATCTTAGAATCATTACACTCGCCTTTTGGTAGTGAACAAAGGTGGGGCGCATGAAAAGAGCCTCCGCGAGTGACGATACTTAAATACATCCGGCGCACCCTGGGCAGTCAGCCCCGCTACCAACCTTGCTGACTAGCTCGTGCTGACACGAGAGAAGAAGAAGTGAAGAAGGTTGCTGATTGTGTGGTCTTGGTTACGATACACAAACAGAGATATAGAGGTATTCTCCTATACCCCTCTGGCTCTCACATACACACGGCATAACATATTAAACTGCTTGGCGCTGGACTTTAATGTTCAGGTGGTAGCTAGCCAGGCGGGCCGTATAGATCCTACGACCAAGCGTGCTGGGTTTTGTTGAATCTTACAACACGCGTCTATTCCCAGAGTAGGGTGAGAAAGTTTTGTTGAAATAATGTAGTGCAATGTCTGTTAATCACTACATAGGACTCGTATAAAACAAAGTTGCTCCCCGCTGTCTGTCCCTAATGCTTAGATCTTTAAAACTACGCCACGGATTTTGATGCGGTTTTTTTAATAGATAGAGTGATTCAAGAGGAAGGTTTATATGTATAATACATGCATATTATAGTGGAGAAAAAACTCGGAATACGCGATAAACGATACCCACGCGGGCGATGCCGCTGGCGACTTCTAGTGTATTATAATGTTCGATTGGTAACGGAAGACGATTGCGTGTAGCACCAAGCTCTATTTGTTGATCGATACAATGTTCCTGTCGACTAGTTTTGTTGGTCGATGTATCTTTATATGTACATTGATGTATACATATAGGTCTTAATATGTATCTGTAATGGGGTAAGTACTGCAAGCGGTACGGAAAGTAGGTTGGTTCCGTTTTGAAAATAAGTGGTTCATAAGAGTTAATAAATAGGGTGGCTATGAATCTTTGGTAACGATAATAAGGTGATAATAAGTAATACATAACATATAATATAATCAGCCCATTACTGTCCCACTGCTGGGTACGGGCCTCTTCTCAGAATAAGAAGGCTTTAGGCCTTAGTCCATCACGCCGGCCTGGTGCGGTTTGGCGAACTACAGACACCATCAAGAACTTTATGGAGCCCTCTCAAGTGTGCAGGTTTCCTCACGATGTTTTTCCTTCACATTTAACGCAAGTGTTAATCGAATTCTGATCCAACCGTTTACCCTCTAGGCTATACTAGACTGCTTAAATAATAAGTAATAAACAATTATGGATACAAATTTTTGACGAGATCTACAAGGCTTATTTAGTTTTGGAGTGTGATAACAGGCATAAACATCCAGATTTTAAACAACAATCGAGCTTAATGATGCGAAAGTAATAATATTTAAAAAGTCCGAGAAAGTTTTATTACCATTTTATTATACCACGATGTATAAAACATCTTTTTGTCAATAACTATAACAATTAATGTTTAATTTTCACTTCTTAAGAACTCACTTCGAACCTAAAATAAAAGACGGTGTAATTTTAAAATTAGAACTTATCACTCAAACCTGTTTTTTTTTAGATCTATAAATCTGTACACAGCAATCACGTACCCTGTGTAGTATAATCATTATCCTGGTATTTCCTGCATAATCAGCTCATTAGTATTCTATAAGAATCCTGTGATTCCTGTTCCCACAATAATTACCCTGTAATTTTTAACTGATTAGCAAGTTTACGTCCCAGGGGACTGACATGTGTCGCAAAACGATACACGAACGGGTTCTGAAAGGATGGTTAGCTGGTGGTCCAGGGAAATGAGTGTTTAACAGAGAATGACTCCAAGAATCCTGGCAGGACTCAATTTTATGATCGACTTCATGATTGGATGTTTTAGTGGTACTTTATGTGAATGATTAGCTATAAAACTGAAGTTGATTTTTGTCCTGGGAACGTATCGATAAATGTTTATATTTGTAGCGATAACATGAGATCAGGACTTGCTTCAATGTTTCCATATAGGTAGGTACTTATGATTCTTCATTACCGAGTGTATTACTGCTTGTGGTTTTGAAACTTCTAAGAAAAATCAACAATTCGAAAAACATCTATAAAAATTTACACCCAGCACCATGATGTAGGAAGAAACGCGAAGTCCCGATACAGGAGCGAACGGTAATTAATAGAAGGTCACGTTGCGCCGTTAGATGCGCCGGCGCATCTCGACATATATAGCAAGCGGTCGGCGTCCGGCCTCGCTGTATATAGACGAAGACCCTTTTTAGCCGCGTGCGCAAGTACTTGTGCAATAAATCGATCTTTATTGGATTAGTTTTTGTTGGTTAAGTACCGAAATTGATGGGGTTAGTGGTTGGGCGATTGAGAAGGATGTAGAGTTCTGATGGAACGGTTGTTTTACAGGAAAATTGTGTCAGAGGTTGTTGAAATTTGGAGAAGCAGGCAGGAATGACAGACTACCTTCAAAGCTAAAGATTTTCATAGGCAGAGTTGATTAATGGAAACATCCAGTTCTGACGTCTCTGGTAGATGCAAAGACACTAATGTCAAAAGGACGCGAATTGGTGGTCGTTGGATAAACATACAGATAAATATCTCTGCAAATTCTCTAAATACAATCTCTTAGCTATCTTACAACCGCGTACCAAAGGGCCGGTCTGCACATAACGGAGTCATGTGCAATTACAAATTTGTCACATCTTGGACACATTATAATTAAGTTGCAGGCACTAATTACCGTCTCGGCATGCTAAGCACGAACTAAGTTATAACTGTGACACATCTTAACACAGATTCTATTCATGATGAGGATGGCAATATTTACTGCAATTCCTTGAATAATTACCTGATTGGTTAATGTAGGGATATTTTGACAGTTAATTTTAGGTAGCAACCAGGGAAATGACTCAGCCAGGAAAATGATTCTGCCAGGGAAATGATAATATGTTTGCATATTACTTACATGTGTCTGGGGCAAAAGGTGGGTGTACAGAACACCTATGGCTTTCCTACAGGGTAATAAAGGCATGATAATGTATATTTATTTATCGGAAACTTTAAGAGCCTGTCTTTAAATAATGTGCAGGTAATTTATTGAGGTCGATACATAGGGTTAAGATGGGCGCGTCGATATACTATCAGAGACATGCGAAGTGTCGATAGTCCCCGATAGACACCGTTACCTCACTAATTAGAGGTATTACGTGTATCGATAAACATTGATGCCTTGGAGTTACGGAATACATGATTGTTGGTGATTGCTTCATTACAATTTGATAGTATGTAGGTGTAATTGTGATTGTGAATACAACACGAACGTGTTGTTTTAACTGTTTTTTTTTTTAGATTTTATGTTGAATTTTCTTCTAAGGGATGTTTTAAGTTAGCGGAATGATGTGTTGAATAAGTGTTGGCTAACGACGAGTTTTACTAATATAGGATTTGATAGATAGTTCTAGATTCAATCATAATAATTTCTAGCGCAGTTTTAAGTTTATTAAAATTCATAATAAAGCCATGGATCACTTATAAATTACATTCTGCATTCATCTTCATGACCCTCAATCCCGTTGAATGCATTACATTACCTATACATTTAATTTTTCTTAATAATTTCTATTCAAATACACTTTAAGTTCCAACATCTCTTCAAAACGCAATCAATCACTAATCAATCGGTATCAATCAGTTTCTATCAATAGCAACTGTGTCTATCCCGTTCTGTAATACCGTCATGTCCAGTTTGAGACAAGTGACACCTTGCCAGTAAGTAGCGGTAGTTATTTGCGGAATTTTAACTGATATCAGAGTGCGTGACCCGTGTTGTAAATATTTATATACATTGCTGGTTTTTACCTTAAAGGCTGAGTATTAGTGGTATTAATAGTAGCGGTAAATTATATTTAGATGTGGTGATAGGTCAGATATGAAACTCATGGAGCTATGCCGGGATACCACTCGAACTTGCCGCATAGATTAATAAATATAAATGCTGCAGACAACCTAAGAAAATCTTCGACTTTCGTTCAATCAAAGGATCATTCACAAAATTTAGGTATCACTACACATAGTATAAAACAAAGTCGCTTCCCGTTGTCTGTCCCTATGTACCTATGCCTGGATCTTTAAAACTACGCAACGGATTTTGATGTGGTTTTTATTAATAGATAGAGTGATTCAAGAGGAAGGTTTTAAGCTATAAAACGTACACGTGCGAAGCCGGGGCGGGTCGCTAGTAATTAACATAACAGAACATCACCCTCATTTCTTCGCTATGTTTAAGTTCCATTGTAGTAGGGGGCGAGCCTATTGCTATTCTGCCGTCATAACGAAGAGTGCAGTAAGTGCAATTTTTGAACAAAGAATTTTGAACCTTAGTGTTGGGTTACGCAAAAGCTTAAATATTCTATGTTCAAAAATTGCACTTACTGCACTCTTCGTTATGACGGCAGTATTAATGGGAACAAATCCAGGTTCCGGGCTGCTACTGAGAAAACCCACACGGAAAAATCCACACTCGGCAGAGTTACAAGGTGTAATTAAAATCCGAAAACGCAAAAAAGATACCGCATTTTTTATATAAAACAAAATATATAATTAATTAATATGCTAAAACAAACAACTAGGCCAAGCAATTAATTAACCGCAGATACAACAATTTTCCTTATTATTGTTAATATTATAAGTTTATAACTAATTAGCTAAACTTATCACCTTGCCTCGAGTTCCGGGCGAAGACCGGACGAACGCTAGTCGCTAGCACAATGACCTTATTCGCATGTAGCTCGTGAATATTCATTTTATTACATTTCTTTATTAGATATTAACCTAATTTTCAATGTTAATTAGCCTCTTAATAGTTAAATTATGTTTGAAGTAGAAAAGTTTAAATTCCAAGGTAGAGAAAGGCTGGGATTGTGAATGGGTTGTTTGTAGACAGTTCGGATCCGATTCCAATACATGTGCAAACCAAGACTCCGGATTGCACAGGTTTCCAGTCGGAAATGTACGGGAAACGGAACCGAACCGGTATATCGGGTGTAAAAAGACTCTTAACGATAACGAAAACCACATACATATTCTACTCATCATTGGGATCATTTTTTCTACCAGACCTTACCTGGGAAACCATTGGTTTTGGAGATATTGAAGGTCAAAGTATACATATATTTTTTTTTAGTTTTTTCCAAAAACGTATTCTAAGTGATATTACTAAACTTTATTCCAAACAACCTTATCAAAATTTTCAATTTTTCCTCACAAATTACACATTTGAAGTTACAAAAACGCAACGAATATCAAACGCACACGACCGCCTTGGCTCAGCTGTGTGGCCGCTGCACGCATGCAAACGCGCGGCATCGCCACAACCACACACTGCGCGCTACAAAAAAAAAGCGTTTTGTTTATGCCAAAAAATAAAAGTCGTTTCCCAGCAATTGTTTTTGGTCAATGTAGTTTAGTTTGATGTAGGTACAGAGTGCGTAGATTTCGGCTATGTGATGGGTCTTTTTACACCCTGTATACTAAAACTAAGCTTGTATGTGCAAACCAAGACTCCGGCTTGCACAGGATCGGATTGCAAAGTTTTCCAGTCGGAAATGTACGGGAAACGGAACCGAACTGGAATCGATTACAATGATTACAGACAATCACACATTTATATCTTTTGACTTGGTCGTGTTTGATCCTAGTGACTGATGTTATGCGCAGACAGATTCTAACACGGAGCGCACGAATTCTACTAACAAAGTTATTGCACAATCTACCTATATCTTACTCCTTACAGTCGGTCAACGTAGGACATTGTCGTAGAGCAATCGTGCGGGAGGTTGCGGGGTGAAGGAGCGGAGGTTATGTCCCGAGTAGCCATACTGCATACTTGGGACATAACCTCCGCCCCTACATAATTTTGACATTTCATAGGACCTGTCAAATGTATGGGCGTTGACCCACTGTATGTAGTAATTAGGTACACTGTGGTTATAGAGGGATTCTCATATAATCCTCTATAGCTCTCACATATGGCGGAAAACAATAAACCGCTTGGCGCCAGACTTTAACTTAAATGCCGTACAGATCCTACCACCGCGTTTATTCCCAGCGTGCGGTAAGAAAGTTTTATATGCTAGCCCATCCCCTCACGGGATAATCAACATTTAATCTGTAGTCAGCAACTATTAAATCATATAACAACTGTATTGAAACAGCATTCAAGCAGCATTGTTACTGTTGAATTTCAACCGAAGTAGTCCTCTTTTGTATCAGTAGTATTGCCGAAAATGTTTTACAATTATCTTTGTGTTTATTTTACCACATTCGAGTCCACCACACTTTTCATAGAGTTCATACGCCATCCCGCCATACATATTGCTAGTGGACCTTCCAGGAAGGTCCTCGGCATTACGTTTGCGCTAAGAGTGAACCCTCGAGGAGGATTCCTGGCATTAGGTTAAAAACCGTGAAAAACACGCTACTACGTCGTAAAATAGGTGTTTGCTTGTTTCATGACGGTGTATTTTCCAAGAAAAACCTACACTTAAAATGAGCTCTTTACGAGGGCACCCGGCATGGCGAATGCGACTTCAGGGTCTACTGAAGGGCTCCCAGCACTGAACGTGTTAATAGCGTATCACATCACATAGCTCTTTTAGTGCACCTACCATGTTTTCTCTGCATCACCCTTAGGTCGACTGGTAGAAAATGCCTATGGCTAAGTCCGCCTCTGTGCAAATTTTGTGCGAAAGTATAAATAAACATAAAGTCAGTTTTTGAAGATTATTTTCTTGACTGTCGGTTTCACAAACAATTTAGTTATGAATAAAACCTATTAATTAATTAAAAACATCAATTTAATAAATGAGTAGAAAGTGCGTTAGTGCTTAAATTCCTCAACACGTTTCGGTAGACCTTGAAATAAAAAAATACTTGAACAGAAAACCAGTTTCAATTTTACTACCTGAGCCTAGAATCAAGTCTGGTAAATCTGCTTTTTGAGGTAGGTACTACACTCAACACCGTTATAAGTAACACATAAAACATTAATTACTTTTTTTCGGATACCTATTCGACAGCCTCTAGTCTCGATCCTTGGCCGGTCAGTGTTATTTGGTTTTTCCGTGTGGAATTTCTCAGTAGCAGCCCGGAGTCTGGATTTGTGGCCGGTCGATGGCAATAGGCTCTCCCTTATTACATGGGACTTAAACATAACGGCGAAATGAGGGTGTACTATACATCTCAGTCCAATCCTTCTTCGATTACAGGCGTAATGTTATGCTAGTTTTTTTTATTTAAGACTGCCTTGATGAAATATTCCGATCAGTCCCCGTCGAGGGGCCAATCAGGAATAAAAAATCGATCTGTTCCCCTGTCACCAAGACGAACGGACAGATCGAACAAATCGTTTCTGGTTTGTCTGCTGTTTTTTAAGGGGGACAAATAGAAATAAAAAGTTTCGATCTGTTCCCCTGTTACCAACGAGGGGACAGATCAGGGGGACAGATCAAAATATTCCGCCTTGATCACTATACAATGGAATTGTGCTCCAAAGCCTCGCGTATCTTATGACATTACCATGGTAATTGGAACTCTAATTTCTGCAATTATTGCAAAAACAAGGCAGTCTAATAATAAAAAACTACTTATTTTTAAGCATGGTCCTCAAGTACCTTATATCGTCGCCCGGGAGTGAAAACCTCGGGAATGCATTTGGTCATTGCACGATTCCTGTGGACTTTCACGCGGAATAAGTCGCGGGCAAAAGCTAGCCAATTATATTTATTACGAATGTTATATACCCGGAGCTCGTGGCTAAATAATTACAGCCGCATAGACCGATCTTCCGGGTTAAGCCATGCTTGCCGAGGTTGGTCTGTGGATGGGTGACCATTTACCATAGCGAGTTTCCTCCGTGCCTCGGAAAGCACGTAAAGCCGTTGGTCCCGGCTGTCATTTGTAGATCTTTGACAGCCGTTACTGTTGGTCAGAAGCCAGAAAGTCTGACAACCAGTCTTACCAAGAGTATCGTATTACCCAGTTACTGGGTTGTGGAGGTCTGATAGGGAGTCGCTCCATGTAAAATACTGATATTCAGCTGCATCCGGTTCGACTGGAAGCCGACCCCAGCATAGTCGGGAAAAGGCTAGGCAGATGATGACGAATGTTATATACCCAATAAAGGCTATTTTCAGTGCCTACAAACTAATTTCACATAGAGCGGCTGTCTTATAAGATAGAGTACCTATACGTCGTGATAAAATAAAAATAACCAAATTGCATTCCCGAGGTTTCCACTCCCGGGCGACGATATGAACTTACATCCACTAGAGAATGGCATGGCATACATAAAACAAATTATTTCCACATGAAATCCACAAATCAATAAATCTAAACAAGCGAATATTTCTCAAAACCAGTCAGTTGAGGTCGTAGGAGTTTCCCCCGTGTCAAAGTGCAGGTGCGAGTGGAAAGCGCATTTCGCTTGCGCACGCGCAGCGTATCAGCGCAAGGTTGAACGATGCCTTTTTTGAATGATTTATGTTGTTTTTTTAATTATTTATGGATGTGTTCTGTTCCGGTTTAATTAAGTTCTTTATATAGTATCGGAAGTACATGTACATAGCAGGTATGCACCTTGATTAAGAATTTAAAATGTTTTTTTCTGTGAAGTATTTAAAAGGTATAATTACGCTGATGTTTTCGGATCACGACGCAAAAATAGTTCGATTGTGTTTCGCGATTGTTACCCTCGCCAGTATTTTTTTTTGTACAGTCAGCAAAAGAGGTATACAGGCAAACAACAGATATCAATTCACTACGCAAACAGCTGTCATTGTTATTGTGAGCGTAATAAGTTGTTAGCCCGGTCGCACATTATAAGAAATTTCTGTCAGAAAAATTCAGGCGCGTGTGACCATCTTACATTTTCTACTTGAGATAGTAGGCGGCCGACAAATTCTGACAGTGTGCGTGGTCTTTTAGTACAAAATGTATGAATAGAGTCGCGCGTCTGAAATTTTATAATACGCGGCCGGGTCTTTATGCAAGATACGCTCAGACAAGCAATGGCAGACTTGGTCACTCAACACACGCACAACTCTGTTAAAATACGAATGCAATAAGGCACCTGTATACCTTATTTCTATGGTTGACTGTACAAATAAATATGACAGCACTCATTACTACAGACGTGAAGACCACATATCGCGACAAACACCTCATACAAAAAGAACAACTATAGAAAAAGGAAAAGATAAGCAGAGAATAAAGCACGCATTCAGATAATTGTGTGCTCGTCTCCTTAACCGCACGCGTGATGTTTACGAAACCCTTTAGGTCTTACGATAACATTGTAAGGACGTGCTAAATGTATCCCCGGTGCGTAAACACTGTCTCGTTATGATGCATCATGCGTGTTTGCGCAGCGCTTGCGCATCGTGACGTGTTTTCGATATTTGAATTTGTGGGAACCGAGCAAAAATTGCGAAGGCAAATTTGACTTATTAACTTAAAACAAAAAGAGATTTCTTAAATTATCTTTTTGGTGAAATTTTTTGTCGGGTAAATAATATAAAAAAAAAATGATAAATGTACATTTACATGTACATGTTCTTTGTTAATACGTACATCTGACAAAGACCGACACCTAGCCGAGCCACTCACAGAAGCTGGCGACCCAACCAACAATATTCGCTAAAAAACTCCAGGCAACGCAGCGTAAAACCCAAGTAAACAACTTTTATCTCCAAAGCCAATATTCACTACAAAATCGATAGATTTCTAAACACAGCACTTCAATGTCGGAACACAGGATTCACAAGAGCAAACACGAACAGAGATGCAGACAAACAGACAAGTGTTTGACGCAGGTGAGTGGCGTAAGCGTGGGTAGTTAGATACAAATGGTGTATCAAAATTCAAATCTAGTAGCTCTTGGTAGAAGTTGGTCTCGACGGGGAAATTGTTTATGGACATAAAATATATTTCTAGATATCAAATCGTTTTGCTTATAGTAATAGAAGATAAATAATAGTAATTTAATAAACAAGAAAACCTTTGAATTTCGGATAAACAGAAAAAAAAAACAACAGTTTGCCATGGTCTGTGAGAGCGTAGATTAATTTATAAACGCTAGATAAATGCTAGTCCATAGACAATGAGAATCGCAAAATAGATAAATCCAAAACGCTTTCAACTCAAGCCCGCACAAAACAAACATCAACAAACAAACATACATGCACGTAAACAGTCAGGAGTGTGAATGCGTAAGTAAATTGTGGTACAAAACTCAAAGTTTTCCTACTGCACGCTCGCGCCATTCTGCTAGGAGCATTGTTTGACCAGCAAAATAAATTGCAGGACAAAACGCAACCGAAGGATTCTTTTAGCAAACCTTACCTTTTCCAAATTAGGTAGGCTTTATGGACTTCCAAGTAATATAATTAGTCAGAGAGAAGCCTTTGAAGCCTCTGAAAGCCTGCCTGTTTTTAGTGTCTAGAATTTAGAAGAACTCCTAATGGTATTGAGAACTGAAGCCTTATATAGAAATGCATTAACAGCGATGGCGTATGAAAGAAACTTTAAAATTGAAAATCATATTGATGTAATTGCATTTTCCTGTCTATGCGATGTGAATGGTTCTGAATTGTCGCCTCTATTGTAACGAAGGTGCTTCTAGATAGCACGAAATTAGTTTCCAAGGAACAAAGTTTACAAAAAAGAATAAAAGAACTGCAAAAGGTAGAAAGCGAAATATCTCATCCCATTTTTCAAATAGTTACTATCGAACCTTAAACTTTCTAGTGTCGAGATTTTTTATCTTCTGAATGGAGGGACCTACAAATAAGCCGAAGTAATTATGTACAAAAAAGGACACACAATAGGTAATGTTGATGCCTATAAATGGCGAATAACATTTATCGATCGATTGATGGTAACATTTGCTATTGACGACCCACGACCACATCGGGCTATCAGGATGCCTTTAAAGGCAGATATGGTGTTTGTGCCCGTTTTCTAGTGTTGCCCTATATTCTGATTTGGAAAGTTTTATGGCGCAAGGAAAGGCCGTGGAAAGGAAGAGTTACTTTCAATATTTTTTCATATTGAAATCAACATTTTGGTAATTTATACAGTAGTCACGGATAATCTAACAGTTTTAGATGACTAAAGACTTTTGAGAATTTACTAGCCCGGTAAATTAACCAACGATATTTTTAAACAATGTTATCTTCCGTTTGTAGAAAATGGCGTTTAAAATTCGATCCTGCATTATTTAAATAAATACTTATCTGTAATGAGTAAGACGATACATATTCGGAAAAAATACGAGAGTGAAAGAGATAGCTACATCGAATTACAACAATTTGGTTTTGGTGTAGTTTTTAATCGTAACTTTTACCAGGCCTACTTCTTGTTGTATATTATCTAAGTGAAGTTGACCTACCGATCCTGAAACTAGTGTTTAAGCTATAAGCTACTTGTCATTAACAAATGCCTTCAATCTTTTTAATCTTGTTAAAACATACATGATAGAACAAGAGAAACCTGTGTAAATCTAATCTCAATAGCCCGAGGCAACCCGTGAACTTCAAAACTCTTCAACATTGTCACAATTACTCCAATCTGACTTAATAAAGCCAATGAGAGAAATTTTTGCTATATTGTATCGCCTCTGGCTAAATCGATAATCGTAATACGAAAGTCGTTTACGCTTTCATTCCTTAAGGGGTAGACAGCGGAGTTGGAGGAAAAAATGTGCGTCACCGTCAACGTTTTCTGAGATAGCCTGAATAAAAAATTACCAAAGATTTTTTTGAGAGAGATTGGGTCAAATGTTTGCCTTTTGTGACCAAAGAGTTAATGCCAAAAAGAGATTCATTTTCCATAATAGTGCAGGCCTTTTAACTTCTTTTATTTATTTATTGTCTATGCACATAATTATTGTAAGTGGTGTTATACCGTTTTTATTAAAGTAAATTACATAAACAAATAAGGCAGACTTAATGCCGTAAGGCATTCTCTACCAGTCAACCTTTGGATTAACAAGAAAAGCATCGAAATAGGCACAGAAAAAAAAAAGATTTCAAAATATTGTAAATTTTGTACTGAATAGACTACAAACTCATAAGATAAATATAAATTACATAAAAATACATGTATAAATAATAAAATATATAGAAATTACAACTTATATCAAATACATCATTATGAAAACCATATCCATCGTTAATTTGCGCGGGAAGACGAAACAGCTGATTGGCTTGATTTTTGTATCGCTTTAATTTATAGTTCTACTATTGTAAACAGATAGTGGAGTAGTTATACAACCTGATTTGCATCTAAGACCTTGAATATACATTCAAATAGATCCAAAACCAGAACGACGACATTACGATTGATTGCGAAACGTTTTGATATTTGCCAAATCAGCGTAACATTACGAACCATTTAATAACATCTATTTTCTTACCAATAAGGTTGAATGTTGAATGTTTTTTTAAGGTGACAAAATTACCGTTTCATCGATTTACAAAATGTATTGATTAGTCAAATTTATTGGAACACTATCTTGTTTGACGTAACTGTCTACAAGTTTCATCGCCGATATCGGTATTCTTTTATTGTGATTAAGTAGGAAATTATGTTAACGACTTCGATTTGTTTCTGCCGCATTGTTGTAATATCATTATAAATGGATTTGTAAGTTCGTAAAGAAATGTCGAATATGTTGACCTTAGCGGGGATGGGTTGCAGTTGCGCAAGAGTTACGCTGGGTGAACCATAGCGCATGCGCAAGGAGGATGCATTGAACACCATTAGTTAATCTTTGCAATAGTGCGGATGCCACGCATATAATTACTAGCGATAGATTAAGTACCTTTATTGATAATATGAGGAAGATGTGTTAATATATTTTATCTTTAAACAAACTTCCTAAAACGATTACATGTCCTTACTAGGCGCATTGTAAATATAAACGTTAGTCTTTGTCTTATTATAAAGTAAAACTACGGATTTCAAAACACATATTGGGAATTTGGGATCGAGTTCTACATTCGTTAAATGAAAGTAGAATTTCTTCCACATACAGTTTAATTAACCATTGATAAACAGATAACGTTAAACTAAATAAGCAGCAATTTTAACAAATTAAACTCTTTAATTGATTACCCTCCAACGCGCGTATTAATTACTTTCTTAATGACGTATATAAAGATTCATAAAAACATAAATATAATAAAGAAAACGTAGCGATGTTTCAGATTGTTATCGCTATGTCGAAATATTTGTAAACGATATCGGTAATGCCGATAGCAGCAGTCACGATATCGACTGTAGCGGGCACAGCGAGAAAGCCGCACTATTGTCATAAAGTGGGACACGATGAGCGCTAAGTATCAGATAAAGCGACCGCTCAATTCGACTAATTGACTATCGACCACTGACGAAAATCATCGACATTCGTCCTCGACAGTTAACGAACCCGATTCTTAATCGTTATGAATATTCATTCGATTTTTAAAGACAACGGAATCGACTATTAATTTAAATGTCTTCCCGATTTAAAATCCGAACGTTGACATACGAGGCCGCTTTCCGAACTACATATTCCTTTTTAAAAACCGCGCTCTTTTATTATTGTAAATTAACCGAGATATTTCACATCGAGTAGATGAATAAAAAATCGATTGTATCCAAAGGGCATTGCAGTACATGACCTGTCAACGAGACACGGGATACGTGACTAGTGTTGCGAAAACATATCGATATTCATTCGACGCAGTGCGCAATATGGAGTTTCTTGGAATTTATGAGTAGCGGTATAACAGGTGGATTTTATAGCCTAAACTGGTTATGTGTTTTTTAGGATGGTGACATATTTAAACTATGCCTAGAATACCATTAAAGTTATGTATTCATTAACACGTGCAAAGGTGTGAATATACATATCTGAAAATGTTAGATAGTTTATTCTTGTCTTTTCCGTACTGCTTCGGGTCGCGACTCGCGACCTCTCTATGTATTAAAACCTTATCTTCCGTAATGGGAAGCCATCTTTTTCTGTTCAAAACCGTACAAGAGGTGTAGATTACTGCTATTCACAAAGATAAGTGTGATTTTTACTTATCATTTATCATCACAGTAAAGATTACCTTTTCTAACATTTGTTATTTTCTAACTTCACTATCGCGGCGTGGAATTCGTACATAATCTGGCGTTGATTTGATGTTTATTATAAAATATACGCTTACGTGTTAATGTTTTACACAATGTGAATGCAGAAAGGTTAATATGAATAATCTACGTCAGTCGTTAGCATACTAATTGTCACAGATTTATTCTTTACGACATTTTAGCATAATCATACAATTAACTCAAAGATACGTTATAAAAACTTGTCATAGATAACGACGATAAAAACTCTAAACAGTGCTAAATTTGACAGCTCGATTTTCCCGTGCACAATAGAATTTAACGGTTTTTACCAGTTCTAGCCATGGCGGACTGTGTAAATTCCTCTTATTTGTGTCCGCAGTATGTAGGCCAATTTGTACTTTTTCCACAGCGACAGGTTTTGAAATGTATTTATATAAAAAGAGCTGGCGCCGACACCGTTGTGTTAATCTGTGATAGGTTATTTGCGATTTTTATCGATGTTTTTCTCGATGAGTTACGGCTCTATTTCTCTTTTGATGTGGCGTGCGGTTGAAATTATTGTGTACGTTTATTTGATGTTTATTACAATTAAATCACAATATCAATCAATTTGGAAGCCATTACTATCTTCATGGGGGTCTTCAAATAGTAATAACTACTACAGTTAAAATTGTAAGATTGATATTGAAATCTAGACTTTTTTGTTTGTGTTGTGTGGCAGGTTGCTCGGGGGCACCATTCGTTTACTGTTTTACTCTTAAGATTTAGATATTAATCTGAATTGTGTCTATTGATCCGAATCGAATCACTTACACTCAGTTTATACTTTGATTTGTTATTTTCCTTTATAGCTTCTTTTTAGATGCAGTTAGACTGTAGATTGATGGGTATTATTCCGATTATTCTTCTGTTAAACTGTAAATTAATCGGATGTTAGATTGATCTATCGTATAAAACAGATTTAGCAGCTTTGTTGTTGTAAGCTGAAACATAACAATGCGGGTTTTGTTTTGACATGCTTTTGAGAATCTATTTGTCATAGTCTTTACAAACTATTCCTTGTGTGTCAATGCTTCGTCAATGATAATTTTGGATATTTTTAATAAACGTCGACTTTAAACTTTCTGAAGTAATATCAAAAGAAATGCCGCACCGTTAAATTGCTCACCTCGTAAACTTAATCATGAAAGTACATGTCACCACTGACACCCATGACCTACGCCTCTGTGCCACGACCGAAAACCGAACACATACGACAGAAAATTAACCCAGCCCCATAATTTATCAGAGTAATTTACGAAATCGCCAATCGACCTCACCGGTTTCGGAGTAAGAGCGTATCAACAAGTGACACTTACGGTAATTAAACATTGAATCATGACATGATATCCTTGTTTAAAAAAAAAATGATTTCCGCACAGTATCGAGTGCCATATTGAGATCGAGTTACCTTGTGCATGCCTTGGGAGAATCAATACTTGTAGAGACAGGCTGGCCTCATGTTGTGGTAAAGCGAAATATGATAAGTGGGTTTGTGAGACAAAGGTCGCTATTTTAATATATTGAGGAGATGTGATGGATTGTCGTTAATCGAGGCGGCTTCTCTTTCGGATCACATCGTCCTTTATCAATCTTGAGGTACTTATTAGGAAAGGTCAGCTTTTTGTGGATCTCTTTACATTAATGATTCCAGAGAGGGACTATGTTTAGGTGTTCACGGGGGACTGAACGAAAGTGGAAATCAGAAACACATTAAAAATAATTGCTTGCTTGCTAATACATACAATATAAAGCTTCCGAGAGCTATTAACATGACATTGATGTGTCATCTAATGATGATACCAACAATCTTCCTCCTCGTTATGTGGGAAAAATTACGCAATATTATTAAAAGAAACTTGAGGAAACATCTATTATAACAAGATACTTAGCTAAGACAGTAGCGAAGAGCGCGCACGTAGTACTGTGCAATTTCACCAGTTAATTTGCTATACATCAGAATTTTAAAACCGTAATCATATCACGACAAGACATAAAAGGGTTTACATCCACTATAAATAAAAGAAACATCCTTAACTCTTATCATAATTCCAATCTTAACACTACTTCCTATCTACAACCTGTTATCATCAAAGCAAAGAGAAACGCACACAATTTTATCTCCTTTCAAGTTTCTTCAAATCCAGTGTATTTACAAGTGAGATGGTCAATAAGTTGTGCGTAAACAGACATGATTCGCATTCAAGGAACTTAGAGAGAGAAAATATAAATATTTATTCCAACAACCAGTTCATATCGTAAAGCGGAAACAGGATTTTATCAATGTTTTCTAATCGTTTATTAACTTTGCGTGTGGTTAGGGTTGAACTCTGGGTACTAAGATACCTATAATTTCTTGTTTGAGAGAGGTATCCAGCTGTTGATGAGAGAAGGTAGTCATGGCGACACTAATGATTGACAGTATAAAAAGCATTGGGTAAGACAAAATTGGAATAAATTTTTTTTTTTTTCAAAAATTTGAAAATGTATCCTAATCCGGATAATTTTAGCTCGGGGAAAACTCCTCATCATTCTACATCATCATACTTATAATACAATTATTTCAAAAAATAATAATATATTTCGTTGTTGGTCCCAAAACAGCTCCCTTCGGCACGCCGGGTGTCATTGTAAGGATTTTTGTTTGTGAATACTGTAGACAGGCTTATAGGAGACTCAGCAGTGACAAATACTATTTTTTTTACTTCAAGTAGGGGAATTATCTTTTTCTATCTGGCAACCCTTGCTTATTAGCATGTAGAGAACACAGCTTAGCGATTAGATAGATCATGACTGATACATGTATTACCATAAGTAAACAATTAAGTGTCCTCATTTATAAATAGCCCATTCATTAATATATTTTATTAGGTTGCGCTTGCAGGAAGGCGGCATGCGCGTGCGCAGGGTCGCGTGATGATGAGATGACTTAAATAATAGTATATGTAGATAATAAGATGGATTAAGGCTGTCTGTGTGTACTTATAGATTCTGCTCATTCTCACGTAGCTAGTTAAGATTTATTTGTTTACCTTCATGCGTGATGAGCTGCATTCGATTAGAATATCGATGTCGGCAGAAAGCCTGACATATTAAAAGTTCTTCTGACGGTTTGCGCAACAAAATATTTTTCTAGTACCGTATTTATGTTTTATCGAAACAATGAGCACTTTGTTATGGGTAAGTAACGAACATAACGTAACGAATCGTCGGTATTTGTCGTAATTACGCTGCAATTCGAAACATGTGCGCACGCGCAGGTGGGCGGGAAACATCACGTGCCGAACCAACCTTGTGTGTGCATCCAAAATATTAGAAGAACCTGTAAATTTAAACGCGGAAAATTTAAATTCAACCTTATTTTTAGGTGGAGACAGTAGAAAATTCTATGGAGTTGAAGTTATTGGAGCTGATTATGACCTATCACTTTTAGTGTTTTCAAGTTTGCATTGCAAATGCGCTTATTGGCTAGATAATGCGGTTTCCGTGTTATTAACTGTGAAAGCTTGACAAATACTGTTCAAGGCAGTATAATCTTCATTAGATAGGCAGACTGTAGACACAAGGCCAAAAGACATTTTATTGCAATGACTTATAAAACGATTATGTATTCAGTGTGTTTTTACTTAGAAAATTGGGGTAGGCAAGGTTAGGCAGTGTGACTAATCAATCAAAAGAATGTCAAAAATGTAGTCGAACAGAATCGAAATGATTCAGAGACTATTTTAGTGCTTGATACTAGGTGAATCCGGAGTGCTATATTTCGATTTTGAGAGTCATTTTAATTGAAATGAATTATTACTAAGCTGCAGTCCAGCTGATATCAGTTCTAGAACCAAGATGCTGTGTTTAACATTAGAATTCTAGGTAATTAACTTTAACATAAATTAAAACTCAAGAAAAGAAATTACATCAAAAAGTACTATTCACCGTTTATTTAAAAACAATATTTGTAGAAGGCAGCTGTCAAAACATAGCATTAAGAGAAAACATTTCTTGAAATACACTCATTAGACGGCAGACGGGCATTTTATTGCTAAAATGTTCCAAAAATCCTTTCCAAAAGCACGTGCGCCGACAGTTTGGTCTAGACACTTAAAAAAAACACCGTATATAATTTCATGCAAATTATACTACACAGACGTTAAACGTCCGGTGTAGAATTGACTAAGGCATCTCGCAGACATACGCGAGCACGCGACGCGCTAAACACATCTTTCGATAGTACCAATTCTTGTATTGATAAAATAATTGCTTTGTGATTCACAATGACAGCTTTATGACTTGTACAAATATAGTATACATGCTTATTGTTCTTTTTTGAAAAATTCCACACAATCATAAAATTAGCGAGATAATATCAAGCTATCAGTTATTATAAGATAATAGGATTGTCGTGGGTGCAGGCTATGGAAATACCTAATTTGTGTGTAGGAGTGAGTAATGCACGATCATACGATGTTCTAGAATACATACGTGTTTACATATCGAACGATTAGTTTTGAAATCACGTTGCATTTATCTTTGGAGCGATTTTCTACCTATTCGAAAGAAATCGCGTCATATCGTGAAATATACATATGTGTTCGTACCCTAACGCTTGATTGCAAGGCCCAAAAAATATAGGCTAGTGGGTATACAATCGCTTTCATTGCTTGATGAATAGTAAACAAGTTTTTATGATTATACATGATTTATTGTACCAAATTGGCGGTTTCTGAAGTCACTGCTACACCGATGAAACACAGATTTATGTGTATAATAAAGACATCTACGGTAGCCTGTCATTATAGCCTTGTTTCGAATATGATGTCGATAATAGGAACTGAAATTAGCGGTATGTAAGTACTTATTTGTGAGGTCGTAATGTATTGCAATCGGATTACAGTCGATTGAGAGTTACTAAATCTGTAAGGAAGTCGGATTTTATTGTTATTGAGATGAAGTATTTTATCTTTATCGAGGCTCGATAGCAGTAATATACAAGCGGCTTTGGTTGGACAAATAGCAATTTATTTTCGGGTCTTAGGAATGTTAGTCACCGGATGTTTCGAAAACATTGAAAACAAAAGTTATAAAGATCTTGTTTATTAGCATTTTGGCGTAAAATAGTGCAGATATCATCAAAATACTTTGAAACAAAAAATTCGTGATGAAGAACTTTTTTTTATATTTTCTTTTCAATTCTTTCATACTTTTCGTGACTATGGAAGCCTCATAGATACCTCTTAATATCATTAAATATTTGAGGAGGATACCTTTGGCATTCTGTTATTTCATCCAAGATAGGATTTGCTTTGTTATGCATGACATTAATATTTAGGTGACCGCACTTGTTTTCGTAAAACATTTGTTGATTTCGAGTTTTTTCAAGAAATGCTATGAGGTCGTCTACTATTTGCGCCGTTAAAATTTCGCAAGTAGGTTGCCTTCAAACTTTTTATTTATTTACCTTCCTAAATAGTCTATTTGTGAATTGATGTACTGAATACTCAATTTAGCTGATAATTTTTATTATTCCGCCATGCAGTCGGCCATGACTGACACTTGGCTGAATTATGTCAATGACAGCTGTCAAGTTTATTGATGATAAACTGGCAACATTAATTATGCACATAAATAATTCTGTGAATTTATTTGTTGGCAACTGGGTGACCCTTGATAACGAGTTGTTTTGTGTGCTTATCTTTTGAGTCCGCACGTGATAGCACATTTTTGATAATCATTATTAGTACATCGATAGTACCATTTAATTTGTTGATCTGTATAAAGACGTAAGTATATTGTTGATTGGAAGGTATTAAACGTGTACAGAAAAAACCCAAAATAGAAGAACACATTGTCATACATACGGTATATTTAAAATTCTACGATGTTAATCTAGTTGCAGATATTCCTAAAGAATTTTGATGATGTGATGTCATATCTAAAGTTGAGTTAATCAGAATGCTTGTCGCAAACATTTTGCATAGTAAGGTAATTTATAGTGACCATGCGTTTTAAGGAAATATACAGTTTTTTTTACAGAAAATAATATTGATTGTACAGTATTTAAGTCTGTTTATTATTGTATAAAATATCTTCAAGCTAAGTTTAATTTCCGGGAAAAAAATTATAACTACGTAGAACCTCTACCAAATTGTTTAGACGACAAAATATGAGGCAAGTCCAATAACAAAATGTTGCCAAATTGCAAAACGAACTACAACCGTCAGATAGTTTTCGTTTACAAAAACTGTCAAAATAAAAGATTTTGGTTTTGCTGTCAAACATTTTGACAAAAGTCAAAATTCGTTTTGGTTTCGTATACTGTTAGAGACGGCTCCTAAAAAAGCATTTACGTTTCAAAGTTTGTAATTATTTCTCGCTCTTATTAATACAGACATTGAGAAATGGTTAATATATGAGTAGACTATCATCCAATCGCGTACCGGTTTGAAGCAACGTGTGTACTATTTACTACCCATTATGTATGTGCACAATTGACATGAAATAAGTAGCACATGAGTTGACTACTTAGCGATTAATATATTTATTGCTGTCATTTTTTTTAGTTTTCGGCTGAATGCTTTGATGTCTTAACTGGTAACTAGCTGTCTTGATTTGAAGGTGTTTTTTTTACGCGGAAATGTTCAATACATTACACTTTAAAATGTGACTGTTAGATTGACAATGCGTTGTTTAATTAATGAGACGCGGATGTACTTAGTGTTTGTGAATGTTTTTTATCTTTTTGTAGGTTTATTTTAATCTTTTCAACAATTATTCAAGCAATCTGACACTTAGCCGATAAAAGTTTTTGTTATCATACCTTTTTATTTGCAAAAAAATAAAAAAGAATGAAAACTAAAACGTCGTTGGCCCCATGTGTTATGATTACCTATGATAGTCATTACGGGTAGTTGGAAGCCCGAAAGTGTGACAACTGGTCTAACCTTAGGATATCGGCATTGCCCAGTAACTGGGTTAAGGAGTAAAATACTAGTATTCAGCCGCATTTGGTTATACTGGAAGCTGAACCCAACAAAGTTGGGAAAAGACTAGGAGGAAGAAGACTTTTTAAATTGTTGTTTTTTTTTTTTGTTATTGTCCATCTACTTCGATGATCTAAAATATAATGAATCGAGCTCAGTCGCTCCAGTTTCAATATCCATAAGCTTTGTAAGTAATAAATTAATGAACCAGCCAAGCAGCACCAACATTGTGTAACATAACTGTTTTCTAACAAAAACACAACCGTTTCAATTTTAATAAATTCAATGCGCCCAGAATCTAAATTAGACAATCGAATTGAACCAAAGTTTAATTGAAAAAAATATCGGTCAGTAGAAAAAAGAACAAAAAATACATTTATTAAGTACGTGACAATCGCATGGTCACCGTAGCGATGGTGCGCGTGCGCCGGTCGGTTGCGGCTTTTTGTGAATGAACCGAAAGCGGACAGGTTCTGTTAGAACAAATTTAACGGGACTTACCTTCTCTTGTAATTTTTTTTTTATTTGTGGTACGAGCTCCCATTTTGAACAGGTGGTAACCTCAAAAGTTTGATGACATGTCCATGTGATGTTGTACAGGAAATAAGACAGAATAGGTGTCAGCCTGACTAGCTTTCAACGGATAATCGTTAGATTGGCCAGGGTATCAAACCGTACGAAGAGACTGACGAAAAGCCACTAACTAAAGATCTATCGCCCGATTCCTATACCTTAGCAAAAACGACTCGTTTTGCTTACCAATGTTAGCTTATTGTCTTCCCAAACTTTTCCATATAAATACACACGTAAGCTAATTTTACTTGTCTTCTTCTGTCGTGTCAGCACGAGCTATACGAAAATAGCTCATACTGTGGTGAAAAGATTAGTCAGTCAGCAAGGTTGGTAGCGGGGCTGACTGCCCAGGGTGCGCCGGACGTACTTAAGTATCGTCACTCGTGGAGGCTCTTTTCATGCACCCCCATTTTACTTGTGATATATAGATTTCTAACGCAGCATTTTTTTAAAATCTTTGTTACTTCAGGTGTCATACGAATACTGACATGATATTATATGACAGTCGTTAATGGTCTAAGAAGCACGAAAGTCTGACAACAAGTCTAACCTTAGGAAATCGGCATTGCCTAGTAACTGGGTTACGGAGGTCTGATGGCAGTCGCTCCAACTCAACTCAAAACTAATTTATTCAAAATAGACTAGAATTACTTAGTTCTTTTTGAACGTCAAATACAAAACACAGCCCCCAAAAATGCCCTCCCTTCACCGCTTCCTATTGTTTATGCTGTGAAGAAGAAACGGCGCAACAAACTCCCCAACAACACAGTTCTGTCTGTCAGGTGAATAAATGAACTGAGAAAATCATAATATTTTTACAATAATAAAATTATGCAAATAAAGGAAAACTAGTAACTACAAATTAAAAACAATTATAAATCAATTCTGTATGAATTGAGATAAATCATAATCGTATCTAACTAATATAGATACATACATAAATGTACACATAAAAACTATTGGCTCCGTGTAAAATATTGGTAGATTAGACTGGAAGCTACAGCAACAATTGAGACAAGGCTAGGCAGAACAGCTACGATTGCTACAACTGTAAACGTGTCGTGTCATCGAAACTTTGCTGATTCTTTTTCTTTCCTCATCATGATGATAATTCCGTAGTCATTACTTTATGAAATGATATACTACTAAATCGCAGATATTATCGAATCAAATGTGTTGCAAATATACAAAACAGCGATCGATGGCGTGAATTTTATCGCAACATTGTTTGTTATGCAAAGAAATTATCATAAATTACTGATTTTGCGAAATGATATATCTAATGTGGAAATGATAAGCAAAAATTTTAATATTTTAATTACATAATTAATAGTTGATTAGTTGAATTATCGATACTAAGTATAATGATTTATTTTGTGGAGGTCAGATGACACTGGCGTATTAGCTTAAGATGACCAAAATAACTAGATAAAAGCTGGGACAAAACATTTTTTTTCTACGCCTTGCTTCTCTCATTGTGACCGTGGAAGCCTCATTCATGGGTACGTCAATATGGATTAAGAAAAGCTTTCATAACAATTAAACGAAACTCGATTAAGGCCGATTTTTCAAACGTCAGATTTTACCTCAGGAATAAGTTTGACGTTTTGGCTATTTTGGTATAGAAAGTGTGTCAAAATGTCCCGGTAAAAGTTACCTAGAGCCGTACTATGAAGTGTAAACTATCATAATAGTTGTGTCATTGCTCCGTTGCGCGAAAGGAATGACGCTATTCATCCTGTTTAGCGTCGCGCAACGGTTTAATGATAGAAGTGTGATAGTTTACCCTTCATAGTATGGGCCTTGACGATTGAAAAATCGGTTCTACATCTTGCCTGATTTCGGTATTTGCTGTAAACATATTTTTATACAATTTAAAAACAATTCAAATAAAATTCACTGTAATGCAACATTGCAATACCTTCTATAAAATTAACATTAAGTTTTCCTGTTATTCACCATTTCAATCATAATTCCCAATAATAAAGTCTCAAAGTACAAAACAAAATTATTTTTGTTTTACCAAGAATTTGTGCGAATTTAAACCATTTTGCTGTAAAACTATCTGGAGCCGTGGTTAGCGGTCAAAAGTGACGTAACCTTTCTCGTAACTATTTGTGGTTAACCTGACCTACTGTATTTGAGGCTAATATTAACCTATTGTTTTTTGTTTCGTTTCAGGTATGTACTACATTGATAGTGGAGTCACAACGAGTAACTTTAAAAAATCGAACTTTCAAGTCCAGCGGGGGTAAGCAGTTATATGTATAGAATAAATCACACTTTAAGGTCATGTTTCTGTCAAGTGGGGTGTATTAAGTTTCTAGAAAAGTCAGGCAAAGTCAACCCGTGATCAGGCAGAATCAAGAAACGTATAAAAGTCGGAAACAATCGGAATGTTTGTATCATTGGAGAGGTAGTTTAAAAAAACTGACTTGGAAAGTGATTTAAATATTCAATTGACAGAATAAATCATTTCATTTAATTGTTTTGCTGAAGCGTTTTGATGAAGCGTCTGTAAATGAGAGATGAAAATAGGTAAAATAATCAGCTTTTTACTGTCTCATTGTTGGGCACGGACCTCTTCTCAGAATGAGAAGGATTTTTGAAAGATTTAGGCCTTACACCACCACGCTGGCACGGTGCGGGTTGGTGAACTACACACCTCATCGACAACTTTTAGGAGCCCTATTAGGTGTGCAACTTTTCTTACAATATTCGTCCTTCATCGTTAACTTTAGAGATAATCAAATTCTGATCCATACATGACATCGAAAAGTTAGAAGTGTAGGCCGGTATCAAATTCAGACCAATGAAAGGCATAGAAGGCAAGCGTTCTAGGCTGTCTGATGGATGAGTATGGAGAACTTTAACTTCTGTTACCTGCCCCCTTATTCAAAATGATTCGATTAGTCGTCGAACGATTTGATAACCTATCTCTTTTTCGGAATGAGATAACAAACTGAATCAGTCGACAATTGCTTGTCGAAGAGGTTCTGATCTAAATCGAGAGGCTGTTTCGTAACAAATGTAATGGTGTTACAAGCAAATCATTACAAAGTTAACTAGAATATACAACTAGAACATGCTACCTGATCCGACTATTTACAACTAGACGACTTGCAATATAATCTTGTTGTGGACTCGTTGCAACTCAATACAATGTTATAGACAGTTTCTGATATCATTAGCATTTGATACACTTAATCAGTGTCATATCAATACCGATCGGGACTGGGCATATCAGAAAATGCGTAAGAAGTGCATATTTTCTAGTTTCCATGCCGTGATTACGCTTGTAGTGTTTTCTATATCGGCAAGTCGCGACGTAATTTCAGCCTGTATTGCAGGTAATTTAAAAAGCATTGCATGCGTAATGACGCCGAAATTCGATCGCGTAATTTCCGCTCGGTCGCGTAATTTCAGCTTCGATCGCGTAATTTCGACATGGTGTCTTGATAAAGCTAAAGGTAACAGACTAAAGTTCTGAACAAAGGCTTCTAAATGACTGCTAAAATGATCACATTGGCGGGATAACATCCTCAAATCTAATGATGAGGAATCTTGTGAAGCGATTAAGCTATTCAAATTTCGCAGCAGTGCTTAACGTTCACGCTTGAATTATTAAAGGACTTCAAAAAAGAAGGAGTCGAAGGAGGTTCTCTCTTTGTGTTTTACAACCCATGAAGAATAAGAACCGCCGTTTACGTGGTAACTATTTAATCTGTGCCAATGTGTCGGTATTAACTACTCGGTGACCACAATAAATATTGTGCATATTTATTACCTTGTACAAAGAATAAATTCATGAAAATACTTAAGCAAAATACAATGTTATATTTCCTGAACTTAAGCCAGTGAATCAACAAGGAAACAACATAATCAAAACGAATAAATTCATACAAATGCTACAAATAACTGCGAATTCCTACAAATGTAGCGAAAATTGCCTAGTACTGTACCACCTGTCGACAATACACAATCATAGGCTAAGGGCACACCGTTGCAGGTACCGCTAGTGTTGTCGCTAAAACTAATACAGTTGGAACTCCGCGGTGGGCTATTATGTCCCGGGATTTATTTGTGGCAAGATGTGCCTTACCGATGTTGTGAATTATTTAACTGTCAGCTTTTGAAGTTGGGTACTGATTTGTGTAGTGGTTTGTTCATGTCGGGCTGTACGTTCGCTAAACGGTGGGGCTTAGGAAATGCAGATGGGAATGAATACAATGAATTTAATAAAAAATGTTGTTGCGTTTTGTAAAATTTGGAACAGTTTAGATTATAATGAGGGTATGCGTAGTTTATATAAGTAATTCAAAATTGATTAAAGTCCGTTTTTTAATCTCGGAGACAAAATTGACAGGCACAAATGTCAAACTTGTAAATTTTAGGAACATTATTTTCAAATTTGACGTTTCGCACCTGTCAATTCAGTCTCAGGGATTAAAAAACGAACTATAGGTACTTATTTACTCTAAAAAATAAGCACGGCATTAAAACTGGACCCGAAATAATCACAAGTGAAAAACATACATTCTACATAGACTAATGTTATGCAAGCTATATTAAACACTTAAAATCATTCAACTATCTTTACTGAATAAATCCCTGTTAAACAACAACATTTCGTAACAATTACCACATTTTCCGAGACCGTACACCAAGCTCTATATCTTCGTAAATCGATAAGATGTCCAGCAATATCAGTAAATTGACGTCTATTTATCGATAATATCCGCCGATCGACTGCGGCGTAATAAATTTGAAGACGGTTAATTCGGAAACATTTAAAGGTCGTTGAGACAGTGTGCTCCAGGGCTTAGAGCTTGTACAACAGGTACTTTGGTACAGCTACATAACTTTTAGTAGATTTATAAAACCAATGCATAGAGTAATATTGGCTTTGGAGAAAGGTAGAATGTTTCATGTTTTTCTTCGAGTATCTTAGGAAAATAGTCACTTATAATATTTTACGACGGAACCGTAGAACTGTGATTAAAATTACCAATTTTAAAAGTCTTTGAACATTAGTGATGCAATGTAAATATTAGCTTTCTTCACTCTACATCATCAAATTCGGATAGTATTGTAAGTAACAAAGTACAAAATTACATATAGCTAGTTATTCGAGTCAATCATGATTTATACGTGGGAAGCGGTATGGTTCCTAACGACCAAAGAGTTTTAACGCATTAGTGTTGTATCAATATGTCGACTGCAAGGAAACGAAGAAAGATAAGAAAAAAAAATGCATTTCATTGTGGACTTTTTAAACTTTTTGCAATTACTTTATTATAATAAATAAGCATTATCAAATGAATAATAGTTATTTACAAACAGTTAAAACGATAATAAACGATGCACAAACAGGTTTAATAAAATCATAATTGTTTCACACACGCAGCAAACCGATGTCGGTTGTGAATCGGTTAAATCACTCGCACCGATTGACGGCTAGAAAATCGATTCGTTCGTGATCGTATGCAGACATTCCAGCGGCGTGTTTTTATACGGCCTATTTGAATAAAATTTCTCGTTTAATATTCCTTATGCGTTATTGAACTGACTTAGCGGAAATGCTATATGTTTTATGCAAGCTTTAATTATAACGGCGGGCACCGGTAGTGTTGAAATCAAAATCGGGACGAAACGAGTATGTTCGGTGATAAAATAAAATGTAATTGCTTATGTTGGTACTCGTAATGTTATACTCGTTCGGAATTGTGTCTCTGACCTTTTTGAAATGGTTATTTTTATATTTACTTTTTTTTTGTTTTATGATGCCTTGCTGCTTTTTTGTTTTGATGTAAAAATGTTGTTCTGGCTCTTACTTTACTGTGGTATGCAGTTAATTATCAATATAACTGAGTTTAATACTAATTTAATAAAAGAATTCGAACGCCAAAATTAAAAAAAAAACATTGCTGGCATTACCGTTCAGCCTACTTTGTCTATTCCAGAAACAATAAATTCTTAAGCCATTTTTATTATATTTATAACTTAATTATAGGTTTAATACGCATGTAAATATGTTATTAAATGAATTATTACCCTCAAAACGAAAGTCCATCACTGTGTAGGTGTGGGAAGCGAAATGCCTAAGCATATCAATTGACAATAAATTAGCTATGGTAAATGTGTGGGCATTAATTGGACGCGGCTTACTTCAATTTATTGTTTTTGAAAGTTATTTTGTCCTAAATAGCTGGTTGATTTTGTCATGGTTTAGAGGTTAGATATCTATGTTTGGCGATTGTTTTATGTTTTGTTTACGATGAAACTTGCGAAATATCAGAGAAAAAAATATCTTTTTTTTTAATCTTTCTTGCCAACTTTTTGTTATGTTATAGGCACTACATAACACAAGTTTGCCTTTGCTTATTAAAGAATTATTTACAGCTTCTTCTTTTTTTCTATTTGTCTACTTGTACGTAACCGCGCAGTTACTGGCGAGATCTGAAGGGTCTTCAGTCAAGTTATCTACACCAAATATTAATGTCGTTTTATATCTATATGTATAAAGTCAATATTTAAAAGAGTCTTTAACCAAAACTCAGATAACAAAGAAAACAGTAGTAATATAAAACTACAGCCATCCACAACGTAATATAAAAACAGAACACATAACAATTTTGCATATATTTTTGCAAATGTTACGGTCGTGGACACCGCGTCCATTGTTTTCGAAAACAAAAAGGCAGTTTATTATATTTTTTATTGAATCATAAGCCGCAACTTATTTATGTAAGTTTTATGTTAAGTAGCAACTTATGTATACTAAGCACGCGCCTATTTCTAATCGTGGGTGGAGATTAATGAGAAAGAAAATGATTAAGCCCGTTTAATATATTGTATTTTGATTGGCCAATGTTAATTAGGTAATGCTGGTAAATCTGTCATTGTGAAACAGATTTCCAATTTATAATGCGTTCAAAACAATCGATTAATTGTGGTTGATGGTTATTTATATCGATTTACATATAAAAGAACTTCCGATGTTTAATATTAATTTTTCTATGAATATATTGAACGATGAAAGTTGCGATTTAGGGATTGCTATTTGGAGATCAGTTGGTATAAATACCATATAAAGAAAAACACATATTTAGCTCAGATTTCAATGTTATACCTTTTTCAACGTAAGGTGAGTCCTAGGGTTTTTCTACAAAATGTTACAATGCAAAGAATACCAAATATTAAACAAAAAACATCGGTAATGTAGCTATTTTACGGTTTCTGATGTCTCAGAGCAGTCTCCGCGGTTACAATTTACGAAATGACCGTTATGTCAGGACTCAGGACTCATCTTTTGTAGAACAGAGTATAATATTCTAAATTTAAAAGTATAATTACCACTAAGAAATTCTATTTCACTTGCATCTTGAATCTTTTTGAGTAAAATAGATCTTAAACCAGTTCTCTCTTCCTCAAGAAACCATCCCAGCCCATATTTTTAAATCAGCGAAGAAAATAAAGGAAGTAAAGGAGTGCGCTCCATAACTGTCGGTACAAAATAGATCATTGATAAAAACAGGCCTCTGATTGGTCGGTATCGGGTTCGCTTAATTGTAGAGTGCGCATGCGGCGGGTATACTATCTAATGCCGATAGTAACGATAAGCTTATGAAATAATACGTTGGAACACGCCGAGAACTTATCCTGCTACTGACGGTACTGGTACTATTGGTACTTTGTGCTGGATTGTCACTTTTTTAGGTGAGTTTGTGTCGAGAAGTAAAAGTGGAAAGCTAGGTATCGGTCTTAGAACATTGTTCGTATTGAGTGCGGCGTAAAATAGTGTAAGTGGAAATTGAATTAAAAGATCAAGAACTCCTCAATTTAAATGAGTAAATATTTGCTCCTTCGTTTATTTTTGAGTACACAATGCGGTGGTATACAAATAGCTTAAAGTATGTGAGAAGGATGTCACCTTAGAGTGAAAAGCTCGGGAATGCAATTTTGGTCATTTTTATTTTATCACGACGTACCTATTGGTACTACATAAGAGAACCACTCTACGCGAAATTAATTATTGGGTATAATATGATTCATAACAAATATAATTGACTAGCTTTGCTGTGCAATGACCAAAATGCATTTCTGAGCTTTTCACTCTAAACTGACGCTATGGACATGTGAAATTACTGTGAATAATTGTAAAATACTGATATTTTAATAATTCAAGTGTAGAAAGAATTACTAAAAACATATAATTTTCTTATGATGTAAGTAAAAGTTCGACTTCTAAGTCCAGGAAATCGAGAACAAAATGACATTCGCTCTGTAAGTAGCGGCGTAAAACATTGTATATGGTAAAACGGTCATTACAAGTACAGACAGGCGGGCATGTTGCATGTTGTTGCATTGTAAGTAATCTGCCAATTTGCGATATTACTGGGTGAATGAACATCGACGCATAGCTTACTGACTTGGACTTTCTTACTTATGACTAAGCCTGCTTATTAACTAATAACAGCATTCCGATGTAAGAAGGCATATCTCAATGTTCAAGTGAAGATGTAAGGCTGTATCAATAGATTGGATAGTGTAGGCTGTATTGAAAGGTTTACGCAGCAATTTTATTGTATTATGGTTAAAATAATGCATCTTATTCACAAAGGGTGATGATAGACTTTAACGTCTGATAGACAAGTTACTTAATGATTTTTGAAGAATGGTGCCTTGGTAAAGTTAGCTTTTGTATCATTATTGTAGGCCCACATAATACTGTATTATTTAATAGAGTTGTGTCTCGTATCTATGACAGTTATAATTTGTTTCAGAACGAATCATAATATGTCATATCGATGTCACTGAAATCACATATGACATAACTGACATCTATTCTTTTTGCATTGGATTACTCCTCACTTGATGTTTAACTATGGAACTGAGCAGATTTAATCTATTTATTTCTACGTAATCTGTATTTTAATACAGTAAATCTGATCTATTCCTTCACTAGGTATGTAGTGAAAAGTTACCTCAGTTCAAAGATGCATTTACAAACATCTTATCTGATTGACTTAATTAACCTTACTTATTTAATCAAAATTTATATTTGGAAGTGGTTTTAACGGTTCCACTACCAACCCTGTAAATCTAAAAGGTACAGAAGTATATCAACTTGATATATTTTAACGACAACAATTTAGTGTATTTTTCGTATTTTAATAAGATTGTGATGAACTGATGAAACGCGGAAGCTATAAGATGGTGAGATATAAATATAAATCAGGCGTGTACAGCTCCCAGCAATTAAACTTACTGCGGGACTTGCGCGCGCGCATATCGCCGCACAAATCATAATCAGCGCCACCTGTGGGCGGCTGACAGTAAAACATAGCTTAGATCCTTCAATATGAACGATTTGTTACACCATATTCTATCTTATCCCTCTCATGTTAATGGTTAAAATTGTGTGTATGATTTTATAGTGAATTTTAAAATATCTTTGTGAATTCAGCTCATAAATTGGATTAAGAATTGATATTGATAGTTAGTAATAGAATTTCCTTTTGATTTTATTTGCAGTAAGTTGTTTGATGTTTTTAACCGACTTCAAATGGAGGAGGTTATAAATTCGAAGCGTATCTTTTTTATATGTATGTTCTCCGATTTCTGCGAGATTTGTAGACCGATTTGAGTGATTTTTTTTTTGTTGGTACGGAATACCTCCGATTTGGGCCCACATGAATTTCATTAAGTATGGTTGAGTACCTAATTTTTTTATACAGTATCTCTCTGTAAATTCACGGCTCATCTTCTGTGTGGAAGATGTCCGGTCCTTTGAAAGGCATACGGGGGACAGGTCCAACGCGCAAAGGCCCCTTTGAGAACTTTAATTTAAAATGGGATGGGGCACCAATGGGGGACTATCCACGGTTGCACTATTGGAGTACAGTCATGGACCGTCCCAGGTGGGTGCAAGACTATTGTAAAATGTGGTGAAAAATATCCGGTCTATAGGAAGGGGTGTTAAGTGGACTGGATAACTTCTATTGCCGAAAGAAAACGGCTTCTGCCTTTCAAGTTTAAAATTGAAAAGTTTTGGCAGACGTTAGACAGTATTATTAGAAGTTTGAAAAATAAATTACATACTTAGAGACGTTCTAGTTGTAATAGTAGTGGTCCATAAATTTGTATAATATTGTTATTGTAATTTGTGGCACTAAAAAGTATTAAATACAAACTTTTAAAAAAGTAAGAAAATATAAAATAAACATTTTCAGAAGTCTGTGCCTCTCGATTCAGCGTGGATTACCACCGACTTTTGAAACGGTCGGTCGGTTTTAACTTTTTTTTTTTTTTTTTTCTTATTATTCGGCTTTTGCTTTGAATTTAGGCGTAGGACGAATAAGAAGAGTCCAAGTATCTGCATCATCCCACATAATGTAAATCTTGCAATCGGTTTCCTGTTGTACCAGTACATACACAAATCACATACACAAACATGTAGGCTCAGAATAAATACACATACAAGGTTTCACAAATATTTGTTCCGATTGTTTAGCCTGTCTACAAACATGTGACTACGTAAAACAACGTAAGTATTAGGTAATCTGTGGTACAAGCTCAATAACTTTTTACAATACGACACAACTAAGAAGTTATATCGATGTACCTGCATTCTAATTGCGCAACACACTCGTAATCGCTACGTCTTTGATTTTGACAGGTCAATAGTTTTCATAGCAACGCGGCAACGTATGTATTCACAATCTGACTTCTCCACCACTATGTACCTCTCAATGAATATTGTTTTTGACACATCGACTGTCATCAATGATGTTGGTTACGTTACGCAATTGCCATACAGATCGAAAAAGCAATGGCGGTCGCTCATTTTTGCATCACTCACATTTTGCGTTAGCGTAAAGATATTTTTTTAATGCAGTACTAATAAATGTTCGTGGTTTTGAAGTCACACTCAGTTCGGAAGTGATCGGTTTTACGAAGTTTGCCGATGCAATTCTTACTCTTAGTTGTGTCGTTGTATACTTACCTTACAAATCTTGCCTAGTGTGGTAGCTAGACCTCTTCAGGAGTGGCGTTTTTGTTTTTGTTTTTGTCTTCGGAAAATCCTCGAATATACCCCTACTCCCAGGGAAGGCGAAGGGTTATGCCGGGCTCTTACCGTCTCAAAACCCATGGTTTTCCTCCTCCTGACCTATGGCAGTACGCGGGATTCGCAGCTGCATGCACCGCAACCCCGGCGTCCAAAAATAACCTGCGTTTACCTCTTGAAGAACCCACCAAATTCCAACCATAGTTCTGTATTCATTCTTCACCACTAAACAGAACTGTTATTACTTTGTTAGCGCTAAATAACGCTCCACTTATAATTGCGTGCATTCATCGTAATCATCTTAACTGTACATAGAAATTATCACCTATATTTCGTCGAGTAGCACTAAAACCGCGAAGTATACATAAGTCCATTAATTTTGGAATTAACCTAACAGAAAGTATTCGCGTGAGGCACGAATATCTGGGTATCAGACCGTGTTGCGATGGTACACGGGATAAGGGATGGCGGATTATACAAACTCGTAAAAGATATCGTCTTTGAAATTATAGGATGTACTGTTGCGTGTGGTCCATCACTGTATCATTTCTTGTGGGTGTTTTAAGAATCTATCCTTCAGCGGTCGTGCCAGGTGCGGGCGGAAGCGTGTAGAGCGTGGGTAGCGTTCAAATCAGACATCAGCCTTTACCTACATTTATAAGGAAGCGCTCTTTTGTGCCCTTATATAGAGCGAAGCGGGTAAAGCACCTGGGCCATCAAGACGCTGCCGCTGCTCGCCCCGCCATATGCTCCCGCCGGCACCTGGGCCATACACTAAGTATTGGCTTGTGTAAAGCATTTACCTAATTGCCAATAATTTAAAACTGTGAAAACCTGTGAAACGACATTGGTTTGCATTAAAGCGGTTTGAGATTGCTCGTATTTCGGTGCGGACATAAAGGGAGTTTTCTGTCCTATGCAGGGGGCCTACTCCCTAAGTCCGTCAACGAAGTTAGTCGCCCGTCCGAAAGTAGCCCGAAACGTAGGAGTGAACAAAACAAGTGTCAACTTTAACTTTTCGGGCGGGCAAAAACATATCGATAGTAGGGATAACTGTCAAAACGTGTTGTCATTCATTCTTAGTGCAGGCTCTGAAATAATCGTATGTCCGTAGGTGATAGATAGGGAGTAGGAAACACTCGTAACTAAAGCCGAAACCACGGACTTCGTGCTTAGGGAGTAGACCCCCTGGTACGGTTACTGTCTTACAGAAAACACCCTTACGGGCTTTTATTGCACTATGTTGTTATGACATTTGGATACTATTTCTATTCAACCTTCTATCAAAATATGGAATTTAATTACCGATAATTATTTAAAATATATCGAAAGGTTATCAGTTTATTACTTGGACCAAAAGCAAAATCATTCAGAGTGTGAATCGAAATTGCTTAAAGGAAAATTATTGCATTAACAATTCACAATAATTAACGATTTTAAACTTAAATTAGTAGGATACAAATACGAAAATCACTTGTCTTCGTGAGTTACATGAAGATTATTTAGATAGTGATCACTACAAATTAATAATTTGTTTTAGAAGTGTTCAAAATCATGTTTTTATGTAAGTCTGTCGTGTTATGTAGTAACGTATTTGTATTTTGTTATCAAGATTATTAAAGACTAGTTTGTAATGTTTTATAAGCACTTTGGACACTGTCTTGGTTCAGTAACTTTTACGAAATCTTTTTCTTTTATCGATATTGAGGCTGTATCGATAACGGATAACTCCGATGGAATGGCATTAAAAACACTAGTGTGAAGTCTTCCTAGATATAAACCTTTTAGTCATTTTTCACTTTTCAAACATTCGTGTTATTTTGGGCATTTTTTTAATGATGGCTTTTCGATCAATACTCTATGGTCAAAAAATCGTTCGAGACTTTCAGGTTTTGGTCCAAAATGGATGATCCTTTAACGCTTAAGTAAAGATTAAAAAAAACATAAAAATCTCTAATAGTCCGTAATTTGTCTTGACATTTTTGTAATTATACTTATTTACCCTACTGCAGCAATTTAAATGTATAATCTTAAACATGCCAGTGTCATCAACCTTTTTAATAAGTACTTATTACAATAATGATACAGTTTTCTTTAAGAAACTCGTTCGAAATGTTTTGTGGCGGCTGTGGTGATTACACCAATTATCTTCCCCGTTTTGATATGCCCCAAACACGCAAGCTTTTTCAAAATTGGAAATGCAACTAAATAACCATTATTTTTTTGTTTATTATGGAAAATAAAGAAGTTTCCTAATCCCGTTATTTAAGTAAAAGAGGTTTAAGTTCCGAAAACTAAACACTTCTTGCGTGCCAATGATAAATGATTTAAACTGTATTCGTGTAAAATTTGACCACCTGCGTCGCTTGTTGTCCCTTGGACAGGTGAGTAGGTCACAAGGAGCAAATGAGTAGATGGGGCATGGACTGAATGGGGGCCCCAATTACAGATTTTTTCTGTAGCTACCAACTTGGGTTCGGAGTCGGTTGAAAGATTTCTAGATTGGCCACAGAAGATCTTGGGATGTTCTTGCGGTTGTATAAAGTCAGGTGGTGGTGGCATCCACAATGCTTTCACTACCCATCTGTCCCAATGAGGACACTCATTGGGACAGAGGGGTATTGAAAGGCCCGTGTCGAGAGCACAAAGCTCTTGCGACGTTTCAGTCGAGCTCTTGGGATTTGGTATGAGAAAAGGGGTTGTCGGTGATCGTTCTCTTGTTTTAATAATAAAATAACTTTACACTGAGCTGTAAATATTGATATTATTATTAATGGTGGTTATGGTTGAAAGAAAAATACAATGACAGACGAGTGGGACAAAGCAGGTTTCCTCATGATCATGAAAGGGGGAATGCATTAATTTGTTTACAATTCCATACCGTTCGTGTGAGTCACTGGGAAAGTGGCACTATTATTGTGGTTTTTATTTACCTATACATTGTTTATTTGTTTAATCATTATTTAGCTCAGTAGGTGTCCTGGGTCAGAAGATGAATCTTACTTATTTCAACTGTCACTGATTTTAGATCCTAATTATTTCTCTGGTCAACTTAAAAAAACAGCGTACTCGCTGAAGACATAGCTACATAAATAATGTAAACATTATTATAAAATCCGAGTATATTTTAATTATTTAATAAAATGGTCGCCTTCAATGACATAAAAATGCGCGGGAAACGACCATAAACAATTCCCGCTACTCCTATTAATCATCGCACAGATATCAGCATTCAGTTTAATAATTAGTAAATAATTATAAATAACACTTTATGAATAATTCATTTAATTAAATATTCATAACACTAGGATGTACGGTGTTATTACGACAATTATTTTATTATTTATCGCTAATAATTACACAATCCCGATATCTATTATGACGTTTATTGTCAACTGACATTACATCAGTTAGTGAATCGAGAATACAATTTTAATTGTTATTCTGCATAATGTGTAGGCGTTAGTCATAGTGTGAACGCTCGATGCTCGATGTAACTATAGAACTACTAGGTATATACTAGATCCTATGTAGGTGTTATCATCGTTGTCAAGGAACTATAAAATAATATCCGGGTTCAACTTAAGATTTATGTACATTTTATTTAACGATAATATTCTCGGGTGTCTCATAAAATATTAGCTTAATAAATATTTGCATCAGCATTTTAATAGGTTTGCTAAGTAACGGGTTAATTTATATTGAGCTTAATTTTAAATAAGTTCGTTTATACAAGGGCAAGTTCACACTGACTTCATCAAGTTTTTAATCCCGCGAGCTATCATGGTCCTATATTAGTGATGTTCCCACTGAAGCCCTCCATTACGCCGCATCCATCCACGTCTCGCCAATAATTACAGCGCTCTTCTAGACAAATCACATGCGGTGGTGCAAGTGACGAGATACTTTCGATTTCGTAAAAAATATTATTACTATTTTTTCCATGACGTTTAAATATCCCTGAGGGCTATCAAGAATCCCACTTGGAGTTACAAATTCCTACAATAGTTTGTAAGTATATTACTGAATCACGTAGCCAATAAGCTACCTAAACGAATTTCAAATCAGGCGGCCTACTCCGAAAAACGAGGCGGAGACCATTTGAAAGATACCCTCTTGGATAAAGAAAAGATTATATTCATGTAGACTGACAAACAAAGGGCAAAATGTACAAATCCGTCGTAGAACCTGTCGTCCTGTACGGATTGGAATGCTGGGTCGTGAAGAAGACGGATGAAAGAAGATTGCATGTAGCAAAGATGAGAATGTTGCGGTGAATGTGTAGTGACGAGAATGGATAAAGTTAGAAATGAGTAACAAAGTAAAGTAAGTAAAGTACGAAGTTTAAAATCCTGTGACAGAAAAGTTGAATGGAAACCGAATATCTTGGTATGGGCATGTAATTAGGAGCGACGAAAAGCATGTGATTAAGAGTGTGAATATAAATGTTGATGGATGGAGTGGAAGAGAAAGACCAAAGAAAAGATGGATTGTGTGAGAGATGATATGAATGAAAAGGGAGTAAAAGATAGTGGGACGGCAAATAGGGAAGTGACTTGGGATAAAGGCAAGAACAAGAAAGCTTGGGAAGACTGGCAAACAAAGTCACGTGCAATCAAAGAAAGCAGATCTTTTAAGACATACACCATACTACACATGTAATATTTTTTGCTATCTAAAACAGGGAAATCCGAGTCGGCTGCAAACTTCCCTGCGTTACGTACACCTACATAACTGACGTAATATATCTGTTTGTACGTGGAAAGTCTTTTTGTGGTTACAAGCTAGGCGCAAGCGCAGATTATGTGATGTGCTCTCGTGACGGAAAAATATGTGGTGCCTCATTATATCATAGTTAACGTTGTAGACGAAATTATCTGGTTGTTTGTTAGCATAGTTTTGAAATAAGTAGGTGTACTGATAACATGTAATTAATAGTTTATTTAATTAGGAACTAATTGAATTTATACAAGGTGTAACATAAATAACGCACAACCTCTTAAGGGGTCACAGTACTCATCATTATGAACAACTTTTACTATGGGACCAAACCTGAAATCGCGAAAAAATAATCAGCTGTTCCCTACATTTTGACGAGTTATGCGAACATTAATTTTTAAACACTGTTTTAAGCTTTCACGGTTTGTCTCTAAATTTAAAATGTCACTTACGGGATATCTTCCGTGATTATTTATTGGTTTGAGTTCCCGATATTTCGACGCTGTTGCAAGCGCCATGATCGCGGGTTGACTCTCAACAACCCGCAACCGCGATCATGGCGCTTGCAACAGCGTCGAAATATCGGGAACTCAAACCAATAAATAATCACGGAAGATATCCCGTAAGTGAGATTTAAAAAAAAAAAAAAAATAATTTAATTAAGTAATTAACTTTAGTTACGAATTCAGAAAATTAAGCTTCTAATTTGTGACCGCAAATATGACCTAAAATGTAAACAGAGCCGATCATAGCTGAGGACAGATAGATTTTAGTATATTCTTTTTGTAATTTTTGAACAGCTATTTCTCTTAAACTATTGACTTTTGGGAAAAGTGGTAGAACAAAAGTTTGTCATTATTATGGGTACTTTAACACTCTTTCGGATTAGTACCCCCTTTCTGACTAACCTTGTATAATGTTTCACTGACTTGCACTTTTATGAGGGCCTTGTGGCTAATTAACAATAGCACGGATGATACGATTTAGACAAGGTTAAGCGGCACTTTCCGCGGTCAGTCCGCGGATGGGTGACCGTTCGCTACACATCGTTACGTCCGTTCCTCGGAGAGCACGTTAAGCCGTTGGTCCCGGGTGTCATACGAATACCTACGACAGTCGTTACGTGTAGTCAGAAGCCCGAAAGCCTGACAGCCGGTCTAACCTTAGGATATTGGCATTGCCCAGTAACTGGGTTGCGGAGATCTGATGGTAGTCGCTCCGTGTAAAATACTGGTATTCAGTCGCATCTAGTTAGACTGGAAGCTGTTCCCAACATAGTTGGGAAAAGGATAGGCAGAACGATCTGACTTGAATTTTTATGTAAATAGTCCATTTTCTGATATTTCAGTGAAGGAAAAATACACTTAAGATTTTCAACATAGACTATGAACGAATAGTGTTCACACACCTAGTTCAATATTCTTCAAACGTACAAATAATCTCTATTCTGTCCACTTGTCGGTGAGAAGCCGGGACCACCGCGTCGTTGCCCACGCGCCACTCGGCTCGAGAGCCACTCTTGCGCAGCCGGGCCGTAACCGCGACGCGTGACGCTGCGATTAGTCGCCGATATGCGCATTTGCAGGACATTGTCGCGGATTTGTAGCGCCCGACAATTTTGTTTGACAGATAGGTCGAATTTGGTTTATTTTTTAAGAAAAAAATATTTCGTCGTCCTCTTTTTTAATAACTGGTTAAGTATTTCTCTGTTGTTGTTAGATTTTTTGTGAAGATACTTTGCCATTTCGTAAATGGTATGACGATTTTTTTTTCATGATAAGCTAAGCTCATCTAACTCGTAAATACAGGGTGAAATTGTAAACAGTCAACGATCTGCTGTTCCCTACATTTGACGAGTTATGCGAACATAAATGTAGGGAACAGCTGTTTTTTTTTTCGCGATTTCAGTTTTGGTCCCATAGTAAAAGTTGTTCATAGTGATGAGTACAATCTCCCATTTCGGTTTGTCGACTGTTTACAATTTCACCCTGTATAATACCTACACATGTAAACAAAAAAGTAATTTGTCTTTATGACTGCCGAACACATTATTATCTACGCCATGAGACAAAAGTAAAAATATGCAAGAATGCAATTTACGACCAGCAAAATGAGACAGCATTAAATAATTTAAACATGTCCCAGTATAATACATAGCTTAGTTTATCGTCCCCACGAACAAATGCCACCGTTATCCTGTGACCCAGGGTTGTCAATCTACGCGATCGCAATTAGCGGTGCGCACGCGCAGCGATGGCCCGGCGGGGCAGCCCTGCGGTTGGGCGATAAACCGTACGTGACGGGTCGCAGTCGCAGGTTAACGCGTGTTACAATGAATGACGACATTAACCTGTCGTTTCAATATTGCGTTTGTTAGTTAAACAAAGGCAGTTTCTGAACGCAGTTACGGTAAATCATTTATTCCTTCATAGCTTGTAAGCAAATATTGTTTTATTGTATGAATTGGTATTGCTTGGTTCGTTGCTGACCACAATGTGGTCGTTGGGTATTGTTTATATTATCAGATATAGAAACTAGCGGACGCCCCCAAGAGTTAGCGTTACTCTGACTTTCTTAGACTCTCCATTTAAATACTGAGATGGAATAGTGTATGTTCTATGGGACAATGAACATAGATTTTGTTATCAAAATGGTAAATTCAGGCAGACAATTAGAGTTAAAATTATGCCTACGGAACCTAAAAGGAACCAGCTTAATCATAATCATCCCATTGCTGTCTCATAGCTAAGCACGGGCCTCTTCTTATAATGAGAATGGTTTAGACCAGAGGTTCTCAAACAATTTTTTTCTACGGCCCACTTTTTGAATCAATTATTTTATAGCGCCCCCTATTTTTTTTATTTTACCACTTCTTAGAAATCGCAATCGTTACTTTTACCACCCTTTACCGCCCCCTAGTAGGCGTCTGGCACCCACAAGGGGGCGTTATCGCCCACTTTGAGAAATATTGGTTTAGGCCATAATCTACCAAATAATGAATGATGTTCTGGCATATGAATTGTAGGTACTCTTATTAGAATATTCATCATTACATTGTTCTCACATTATTTTTTATTAACAATGTAACTATTTTTTTTGTAAATATTTGATGAAAAAGAGTACCTAACTATGGAGTTTATTGCCCGTTCTTCTCAATGGAAATCTACACATTAGAACGAAGCAGTAACTTCTTTTTTCAGTTCAAAAGTGCCTGCAAATGGTCAAATTGAAACAAGAGCTTTGACTTTACCACGCTGCCATGATGCCAAACACGACATTATGTTTTTTTTTTATTTTGCTCTTTTTGTTCCTTTCTAATAAGCATGTTTTCTCACGATGTTTTCCTTCACCTGTAACGGAACTTATAATCAAACTCTGATAGAAACAAAACCCTTAAAAAAATCATTACTAATCCAGACCCGTATTGTCTACTTTCGTATCAATTGCTTGTAAAAAGCGTATTAAACCAACTTTTATTACCGTTTAAGCTAGCTTGTTACTTGCCAAGGATTTTATGCGTTTTATTCCCAGAGCTCTGCTGTAACTGTGAAAAAACTGCGCAGAGTAAAATATCTTAAGCCTTCATCTCTTTTGTAGTTTTGTCATGCAATGGGGTTATGAACTTCCACTGAGTTCATAGGTTCGTGTACGGAAAGAAATTCTTATAAGAAATTCGGTGTTATAAGAAAAGAATGCAAATAAATTACCTATTCATTTTAAAAAGCATGTCATCAAAACCTAGCTTTTGAAATGTATATTAAAAAAAGTTTTTTATTTATTTTCAAAACTGGCATTTTTTTTTCTGGCGATTTTGTTTTGCAAGTATTTAGCACTTGGATAGTTTCTCAAGATTTTCTTGGACAGATCCACATGATAAGTCCCTTGTGAAACTCTCAAGCTAATGATAGTCATGCCTCGTCTACACCGGGAATATTTGTCGCGCCACACGTTTTAGCAACAATATTTTGTAAACGCCAAATGTGCCCGGCACATGTATTGCAACTTGTGCCCAACTGAAATGTTTCTGCACATGTATCGGAACATGTGACCCTTGTAGAGAAAGCCTTATACAAACCCAGATAGGCTGATGATAAGTAAAAACATGTCTACGAATAATATTTTGCTCATTATTTCTTTTTCTTTTTTGCAGGTAAGCACATCAGTGATCTACGTATAGTTCGTCCTTATTAAAAATAAATGATAATCTTCTGTTTTGGTAAGCAGTTTTACGACAACTTTTGGGTTTTTATACGTGGCTAAAGGCTTAATGGGATGTAATTCTATTCGTCAGACTTTAGGGATTTCTATGACACCCGGGACCGACGGCTTAACGTGCTCTTCCAAGCACGGAGTTCTCGATGTTTAGCAAACCGTCACCCATCCACGGACTGACCGCGGCAAGTACAGCTTAACCTTGCAAATCATATAATCTGCGCAGTTGTTAATTTACCTCGACTCTCTCCCCTAAGGCCGTTTGTCCACCGCCGCCGTCACCGAGAACGAGATGACGTTGCCGAAGCAGCCATACATACATTACTATGACTGCGTGTCCATCGTACGTCCGTCATCCGAGCGCCATCATCTCGGCCACCGAGATTGTCAGTAAACCGGCGCTACCGCTAGAACTCGGCCGAGATCTTCACGGACCGAAATGCCGGCAATACAAAACACATCTGCACTTGTCCACTACATCCGAGATTGACGGCGCCGGTGCACGGATTTCTATCTTGTGTTGAGAACCACCGAGATCGGTCACGGTGGACACACGATCGCCGTCACGTCGTTCCGAACTCGGTCCGAATTAATCTCGTTTCTCGGTGACAATCGCTCTAAAGTTGAAAATAAATAGCAACATAAAATAACATGTTACTATTAATGATCGAAGCATGTTACATTAGTTGCATGATGATACTAAACACATTAGTGTTGTACCGATAATTGAGCGAACACCGCGGTAGGTTAGGCAAAATACTAGGTAGGTCTACTGGCACTCTTGTAAAACTTGACTACGGTTTTAGCAACGCTTTTAGTATGATGTAGGTTAAGCTAAATAACTGTCGAGTGCTGTTCGCTGTTATCATTTAAAACAAGTTGTTTTAAAGCTTTTTCTTAGTCATGTTTGACCCTTGGTTTTCTCGCCAGTGGGACAGCTGAAAGTGTTCCAAGACATTACTGTAAGTTGAGAATTTACATAGTAATCTACTGTTCTTATTCTATTGTTTTTACTTTAATATGAGATTGAACTCAGACCCGACATGGAACACAAGCGTTCAATTGCTAGGTTATCTGGAACTGCTGGAATATCGTTTTTTTATATAATTATTTGAATAAAGACTGCCTCGTTGGTCTAGAGGTCGCAACCGCGACTGCTGAGCGTGAGGTCCTGGGTTCGATCCCCAGGTCGGGCAAAGTGTCACTGGGTTTTTCCGTGTGGAATTTCTCAGTAGCAGCACGGAGTCTGGATTTGTGCCCAGTCGATGGCAATAGGCTCACCCCTTATTACATGGGACGTAAACATAAACGGTAAAATGTGGGTGCACTACACACCTCTGCCAAACCTTCGAAGAATACAGGCGTGAGTTTATGTTTTTATTTGACTAAATTGACCCTAGCTGCATCTGATGGTAATCGCAGACAGGTCTAAGGCCTGAATTACACAGAAACGGCATAAGGCGCAGATACGGCGCAGGTGCGTCGATTTCATACATTTTTCGTGCCGCTTAAATTTTTTTTCGCACAAAATGTCTGAAAGCGATGCGCCTGCGCCGTATCTACGCCTTATGCCGTTTCTGTGTAATTCACGCTTAAGATGGAGCACCCAAATACAAGTAACAGAGTTGTAGTGGACTTCCCCCAAACAACATACACACGACGGAACACAGTAAACTGCTTAGCGCTGGACTTTAATGTGGTGGGTAGCCAGGCGGCCCGTATAGATTCTACCACAAAGCGTGCTGGGTTTTGTTGAATCTTACAACACACGTCTATTCCCAGTGTGCGATGAGGAAGTTTTAGATTCCATGGAGCCCGTCCCCACACGGGATCAAAGATCTTACTTCTATTATCTTTTAAAAACATCTCGTAATATCGCGATAAACTATTATAAATCTGTTTACTAGCTAGTTGAGGAACTCTGAAGGTTTTAATGCTGTAATCTTACCGGTTTCAGACAAGTCAGATGTAATCGTAGGTGACAGATGGTCCGTGTGACTTTATGTGTGTTTTATGTGCAGGTTAAATGCTGTGTTTAGTTTAATTAGCTGTTATGTAGAAGATCTCTTTTGTTAGATTGTTAGTTTTAGACATAGGTAGTAGTTAATATACATTTAAAGTCAAAGATTTTTATCCCAAATTCGCCAGCATTCTAAATGCGCAACACACTCGTAATCGCTAGGGCTTTGATTTTGACAGGTCAACAATTTCTACAGCAACGCGGCTGTCCCATTTCAAAACCTAGTAAGGGACACTTTTTACAAAAATCGTTTTATTCCATAATCTTGCTAACCTAGAAAGTCTCTACCAAATACAAAAACACCAGCGTTGAAAACTCACATAATAAGCAGATATATTTAAGCATCAATACCTAGTAAGTGCCATTCACTGCCTCTGATCATTTTAAAACCTACTAAGTCACTTTAACCACATGGTTACCTAAAATACATAGGTATATACTTTTCAAAGACTGACTGATTTAACGTTAATGCGCTCTCCTGTAAAATTTCGTTTTAAGCCCTTACTAGGTTTTGAAATAGGACAGCTGAAAGTATGTATTAACAATCCGACTTCTCCACAATTCTGTACCACGCAATGAATATTGTTTTTGACACATCTACTGTCACGATTGATATTGGTTACGTTACGCAATTGCCTTGCTGATTCAGGCACTTTTAAAACGTCAACACTAGGTGCACGGTTCCGCATAAGGTTCTATTCAAAAGAGCCGGCAAGAAACTCAATGAATACTCTTTTTAAAATAGTAGATCATGACAGTTCCGTTACAGTAGTGCTCATTCGACTCTGAAATTTCCGGGTGACGCATAAATTCGTCCGGTCAAGGTGCAGCTTTATTTAATCTCTTTGGTTTTGAACTTAAGTTACCAAGAAGTCACGGCTACAAAATAATACATAATATTAGTGTCAGTAGTACTTAATAAATACAGTCAGACATGGCACTAAATGAATGGATAGCGACACTGTTTGTGAAGAAAGATGTCACCTGTCAAATCCAGTACATTTCATAATGGTTCTCTATTTCGCCACGTTTATTTAGATCCATGTCAGACTGTAGGACAGTTTTTATACTGGAGGGTATTCTCAGGTTCTTTTTTAGGGTTCAGTACCCAAAGGATAAAACGTGACCGCTATTACTAAGACTCCACTGTCCGTCCGTCTGTCACCAGGCTGTATCTCATGAACCGTGATAGTTAGTTGAAATTTTCACAGATGATGTATTTCTGTTACCGCTATAACAACAAATACTAAAAAACAGAATAAAATAAATATTTAAGGGGGCTCCCATACAGCCAACGTGTTTTTTTTGCCGTTTAATAGATAATGGTACGGAGCCCTTCGTGCGCGAGTTCGACTCGCACTTGGCCGGTTTTTTTAAATCAAACTGTCTCTCAAAAATTTGCTGGTAGAAAACTAATTTTGAGTTAAGCTCGCCTTTGTATGTACATGATATTGAAAGAAAATAAATTTATTCAGCCAAGGACACAATGACAGCATATACAATAAGAACAGAAAAAGAATTAAAACATACACATAATATGCTGTTGAGCATGTCCATGCCGAAAGGGTCACCAACTCAACACATGCTGGGCGTCAAACACCCAGGGCTGATTTTCTTTGATATCTCTTTTTCACCACTGCATCGCAAGCGCACCTCATTGTGCCTACGCTCGGGCCAATCTTAAAACGTCTTATCGTGAACCGACTAGCTATGATCAATTACATCCAACCAAAGAAAACTTATAATATAGTAATAAATACATTAAAATATGAGATGTCACATAATACCTACATAGCAGCACGTTTACAACGTCCTCTGCGCGTACGCATGTTATCCGGGAAACGAGAGGCGGTTGAAATCACCGGTCGGCAGCTAGCGGCTAGTGGCGGTATAGTTTACCGCTGCCTTCCTGTGGGGATTTTTGTTGGATATAATGTTACACGGAATGTTGCCAGTGACAAAATGAAAAACAAAGATAGGCGGCCATCCCTTTAAAAAAAACTTATTTGGTCCAGGATTGTATGTATGTCGACCTATTACCGTCCATTATTGCGGTAAGGGAAGGAATGTATAATCATATATTCTGCCATAAATTTTCATATGAATTCACAACGCTATTTCTGCCAAACCTCACTGTTCGGTCGTCTATTATCCCCAGGAATATAATTCCTCGCTGGCAACAATATTAAGCCTGCAATAACAGCTGTAACACTCCCCAGTTGACACATTTTGTGAGTTTGTTTATGATTTTACAAGTGGCCGCGAGTCGCGACTGCGTGTCGTCTGTCGTTTCCCTCGACACCGGCGCACGCGCAGCGGTTTATGATTTTCGCGCGTCTATATTTCCTGCGCCTAACGGTTTGGCTAGGGTTGCCAGATAAATTTATGCGTCAGATCGATTTATGTGCCAACGCTTTGTTTTAGGAAGTTATTAATTTTTGCTGTTATGTCGTGTTAATGTTTTGTGAGAAATACTTTGCTATTCATAGCGGCTTTGGAGTGGTTCAGTAGAATTCTGAAAGCGACTAATTTCGAAGTCACTTTTTTTGTTTGTTGCAACACCTCGATAACAGTTACTTTTAAACACAGGTCTCGCCGTAGACCGATACAATTGAACATCATGATTAAACAAAAGTAAAAAAAGAACCTGAAACCAGTCGTCTAAATACTTCTGGCCACTAAAAGCTGGCCTTTTTAGCTGGCCCTACAAAAACGTGAGATGTTCGTATCACATCCCACGCAGCATGATTAACACTGTTCGTGGTATCTGCATAGTACAGTCGTATTAAACGTGGTACGTGACCACGCTTCACGCTGGACGGGAATGGGGCCAGATTTGGGTTACAATTTAGTAGTGTGGACGGTTTTAAGACAGTTGTTATCTGTAAATGACAAAATGTGGCACGTGAACTTGCGTGGTGATTAGTTGAAGTAATGTTTAAACCTGGGAATGTTGGAGGGGGAGGGGAATAAAGAAAAGATGTATAGGTGGATTGTATGAGGAAGGATATGAAGGAAAAGGGAGTAAATGATAAGGTGCCGGCTGACAGGGAAGAATGGAAGAGAAAAATATATTGCGCCAACCACAAATAACTTGGGATCAGGGCAGCAGATAATGATGATAAAAACTGGGGATGATAATGAGGATTTCAGCATGTGATAGAAGAAAGAAGTAAATCTCCTATCTTGAAGTGATGCACATAAACACCAAAAAAAGAAACAAAACCAAAATGTTTGGGAAAATATGCGTCACATCCGCGCAAATCTGCTGCTGCTTACCATATTACTGCGGCACATGCATAGAGCAGAGCTGCAGCGCCGGTTTTCAGCGATAGCAGGTGTATCTGTTGTAGTACGCCGATTACCAGGCCAGCATGGTGGTCTAAGGCCTAAAATCTTCGTATTCTGAAAAGATATCTACCCGTTCTAAGAAGTGGGATGGTAATAGGTTGATTATAATAGCCGGGCAATAGATAACCCAGCCATAGTTGCTCCCCTTGTTAGAACACCTCGACAATCCGTCCCGATAACTGAAAAAATATCAAACCATTTACGCAACACCATTTCTCATCTTAAAAACCTTCAGAAAACTAAAGCAGATGGTAGCACCACCGTAAGTGATCATCACAACCAATTACAACGAGTTAATTTGACATTTCAATAACCTCAAACACAAACCAATGAAACTCTTTGGTACCAACAATGGTTGCGTTATAAGTTCCCCGTTCCTATACCCATTCAACAAGCAACCCATAACATTAACACTACAAATGGAACTAAGCCAGCTAATTAGGTGATAAATAACACAACGCCCAAACATCGTGCTTAGTAGTAATTGCCCGTAATTGCAATTTATAACGTCCGCACTATACCGACCGTTTATTTATTGGATGCCCTTAATAGTTCTGTGGACGGATTTAGGTTTAATTGCTTGGTTTTTTAGGATTAAATCAAGTCAAGACTGATAAGTCTTTTACCGCCAAAATGAAAACGTCAACGTTTGACAGCTGTCAGTCCAGTACATTTTTTCTGGATTGAGAACTGTCAAGCGGTTACATGATCTGTATCGCTGAAAACCAGCGGTGTGGCATGTGCCACAGAAATATGCTGAGCGATGGCCAATTTGCTTGGATGTGAAGCATATTTTCTCAAATTGTATTTTTATTTTGTTATTTTTGTTGCGTTTCGTTTTTATTTCAATTTTTAATTGTTAGTACGTCACGTCAAGACGGAAATTTTGATTTCTTACTTTCTATTTCCGAAAAGTTCATTTAAGTTTCTATTCTGTGGTGATCGCAGATTGTCGTCTAGTCATTGCTGTTTATCTAGAAATACCATAAGGTTTTTTTGGCAACTTTACCGAGTCTTCTAGGGTGAATGTTGTCAGTGACTTTTTGAACGGGGTCACAGAGCTACCAATGTTATGTTGGGTTGCAACCTTACCCTACACCCACAACAGTAACCCGTTCCCTTCAGCTGGTCCATAAGTTATATGTACAAGATATTACAGGTAAAATTAACGCAATTACTATTCCTACCGTTATCGTAATAAAATCTCAAAATTAGAGGACTCCTTCATCTTCCAAATTTGAATAATACCTACCCTCTAAAACGGTACAAAACAGGATACCAATCGTTACCAATCCGATTTTCGAAGAAATCATACATTTATTTACACTTCCCAGACTCGCCTGCAGGCGATTTTCGGTTCTCAGCCCATTGTATGTTAAATCGGAACGTCTTTACGAATTTATTACGGAACCCTGATATAAAAATGGCGATAATATCGTTAATGTTGCTAATATTTTTCGCTGTGGAGCAAAAAGTGGCGGCGCCGCGTTGATTATTTCGCATAAATCATGCGCAACGCCATTAGTAGGACAAATGCGCTTGCGCAGGTCCCTCCTCATTTGCATATTAACTAGGCAAAATGGCTATCGCTTTGGATCTAAGAAGGAAAGGTGATTTTTGCTTTTCTTTTGACATTATCGGAGAGGATGTACTTAATTTATTCAATAAAAGATTTGGTTCTTTATTTATTAGAAAGCTGGACTTGCTTAATCCAAGTGGAAGCATATAGCGTATACTTATGTGGATTAAGAGTATGAAGAACTTAATCAATCAAGTCATCCTTTTTTTTTGCGGGGTGGATATCCTCATGGATGTCCTCCGCCCTAAGGTGGGCGGAGGGGTCTGTCAGACTCTTACTGACTAAAACCACCCCGGTGTTCCATCTCACACCTGCGTCGGCGGTCGCGGGAACTTTCGATACTTCCGCAACCCCCGGTTGGTCAGCCCGCCACAGCGGGCCTCCTCGGGAATCAAGTCAGCCTAAGTCAACAGTTGGACATATGCCTCTCCCAGAACCATAACTAAATCATCATTATCATCATGCAGCCGAAAGACGTCTACTGCTGGACAATGGCTTCCCCAAGCATCACCACATCGACCGGTCCCATGCTTCTCGCATCCAGCGGATTCCCGCGATCTTCACTACGTTATCGGTCCACCTTGTGGGAGGCCTAAAGAAGGCATAAGAACTAAATACTACGCCATAATTACCAAATATTTGTGCGCATGCTTTCAGTATTCCAGACGCGTGCAAAGTTTTGGACAAATATCTGTAAAATAACATTTACTCAAGAATCAATTTGCTTAATTAAAGGGAAAGAAGGAATGAGCACGTTTTGCGAAATCCTTGCATACTTTTCCTTCTTTTTAGGGTTCCGTAATCAACAAGGCACCCTTATATACATAGTTTCGCCATGTCCGTCCGTCTGTCTGTCCGCAGCTTAGCTCAGAGACCCTTAGTACTAGAAAGCTATAATTTGTCATGGTATACATATTAATCACGCCGAAAAAGTGGTACAACAAAATCATGAAAAAGATTTTTTTATGGTACACGTACACGTAAAGTGGGGATGATTTTTTTTTCTCGTCGACCTCATTGTGTCGACTGTGTGGGCTGTTGTAGAATAGGTCTCTCAAAAATATTATGGGTTCGCGAAAACAATTTTTCGATTAAGGAATCCGTTTTTAAAATATTAAGCTTTAAAGTGCTAATTTTTGTTAGAGTCAATTGTCCCGTCCCGTGTGTGAAAAAATTCACGGTAGTAGTATATACAACGAAGTTAAAAGGAAAACTATCACAGCTAAGTAGGTTTTACAAGTTTACGAGTAGGTAATGGTCGACCAACCGGAAAAGTAAAAATTTCTTACAAATTCCATTGAAAAATTACTAAGTCCTCTTCTTAGTCCGCGTTATTGTGCAACTACTGAACCTTATTACTGCGCGTAGCCCTATACGCACTTGGCCGTTTTTTTATTATTTCACATATTCATGTGCTATGTTCTTGTCATCCATCGTTGCCATTTAAAGACCCTAGCTTTATGGCCAGAGACCCTTGACCCAGTATGAGACAAAGCTTTCTTCTGACATTTTTGGCGAATAATTTTAATAATACCGTAATATTTATTCAGGTGGCTCGTGTTTGGCTTATTTGGAAGCCTATTTCCATATAAAGTGTTTGTTCCTGTGCTTTTAGGTTCTTGACGCTATTATAGTCTTACTGAGATGAAATCATAAGGAGGAATAACAAAAAGTATATTTACATATTCACGCCTGTATTCCCTGAAAGGTTGGGCAGAGGTGTACAATAGTACCTACACCATATCGCCGTTATGTTTAAATCCCATGTAATAGAGAGCTATTGCCGTCAACCGGGCACGAATCCAGACTCCGAGTTGCTACTGAGGAAAACCCAATAACACTTTGTCCGACTTGGGCATCGAACCCAGGACATCACATTCAACAGTCGCCCTTACGGTCACTAGAATAACGAGGCAGTATTATGATAGTCATGATGTTAGTGTAGTACAAGTAGTTAGCTTAGGTTAAGTATTTTACTTCCGCCCCATTGGTTGGAAACCCTTCAGTGTCTGTAGACAAATGTCAATCGATGATCGCCAGAGAATAGATACGACAATGAGATGTACTGGATTGACATAAGCTTTCGAGCGGTCAAGCGATCTGTTATGTCATTTACATACATTTAATTGTGGTATCTATTCTCTGGCGATCAACGATTGACATTTGTCTACACACACAGGTCTCGCCAATAACTGCCCGATTACGTAGAAGGGGTCCCCAAGGAACATCTACAGAAGACCAATAGAGAAAAAAAATAAAAATAATAATGAATGAATGAATAACTAAATATTCTAATTGGGATGTATTAGTGTTTGCGTTATTCTTGTTACATGTTGTATACAGTTTCGTCTAAGTAAGGCGCGATTATTCCTGTATTTAGTATTGTAAAATCAAAACAGTTTCTAAACAGGTCGAGTGGTACTTCAAAGCCATCAAAATAAGCCCTCAGCACCGCTTGGAGTCACATTTGCAAAAATATTAGCTCCCTACTCCATAATTTCCGATCAGAACACCCATTTCCTACAGTAAACTCTAAGAAATTGCTAGATTCGTAACCTTCTAGATCAAATACACTATATTTTTCGTCCATTTCAAGATCAACCTGGAAATCAACCTACTATTTCACTATAACGTTGTTGCAAGCAGCTTGTATCCTAGACTAAGTTAGTCTAGCATTCTAATTGCGCAAAACAGTCGTAATCGCTATAGCTTTGATTTAGACAGGTCAACAATTTCCATAGCAACGTATGTATTAACAATCCGACTTCTCCACAACTATGTACAACGCAATGCTATTTTTATTTGTCTGTAAGTATAGTTTTTTCTGCTAATTATGTTTCTTTGCTTTTTAATCTTTTTGTTATTTGACCTGTGTAGTACTGTAAAAATTATAGACACAATAGATTAACAATGGCGGCCGTACCGTTTTCGGTACACTTGGGCAGTTGAGATTAATTTAAATTCAAATTGTCAACTTTAGTAACATAAGTTTAACCTTAATAATATTATGTAATTTTAACTTTGAGTGCTATTTCCATTTAAAATTATATAATTTAGGCATCTCATACTGTTTGTTTGTTTTTTATTGCATGATGTGGTCTCCTATAATTGAGGGAGCACATGGATTTTGGTTTTTGTCCGTTCTTTGTGAGACATCCTAATAAAATGAATATTGTTGTATTGTCAAAATGAAACCTAATGAAATTACGAATGTGATACACAATTCGCATGCAGGTCAGATTGTGTGAAAAATCTCGTTTAAAGCTCGCTTATAACCACCCCACTAGTCTGACATTAATGTCGATTTAATCGAACCTATTGTAAGAATGATCACCCTTATGCTATAAACACATCGACCTTATAGTTCGAACAACATAATAGGTCCGATTTGACATATGCATAAAAGCACAAAATAAATGTGTACAGAAGTTGCACGCCTTCGATCATAAAATTAAACTAAGCGCCACGCATTGGAGTAATTATTACTAGTGTTGGCATTACTCCTAGTATTTTAACAGGTGTCAAATCGATCCGATAATTCAGCACTCATCAAGCTGTCTCCCCCCCCAAGCCCCCGCCAGCAACGCCCTAAGACGAGTTCTGAGTCCCACTAGGGGTCGCCCTTAGTGCTGTTGTTGCAGGTAGTCATGATGTTAGTGTAGTACAAGTAGTTAGCTTAGGTTAAGTATTTTACTTCCGCCCCCCCCCCCATTGGCTGGAGACCCTTCAGGTCTCGCCAATAACTGCCCGGTTACGTAGAAGGGGTCCCTAAGGACCATCTACAGCAGTCCAATAGAAAAAAAGGACCTATTTACAACTATAAACGGGCACAGCGCACAAACACGACCACCAACATGAATTTAGCCAACATGATCACCAGTGACGCCAAGTAATTGTGGTTTCATATGGTAGTGCAAAGTCTACCCCATTAAGAATTAAAATATCGCAATCAGACTGCTTGAAGTGAGCAAAGTTTGTGAAAAACTGACCGGGTCACCGGACTGCGGACAGGTCGAGTTGACATTTAACTAAATTAAGCGTACGTGCGGGTACTTTGAGAAATGATTGCTGTTGCCGAGCGATGAATTGCGTATTATCGCGTCTGTGGGAAAGTATATGTCAGGTCAATGTGTGAGTTGCTTTCGCATTGTGACTGATTGTAATGATTTTGGAAATTCGATCTGAATTCAGAGATTTTTATCTGGAGATGCGACAATTTTGAAAACGTTGACCGTACCGACATCTTGACAGTTGTGCTTTCTCGTTTCCGTAATGTCTCTGTATTGTATTCCTAAGAAACTAAGGACTAGTAAAGTTATAGAAAAAACAAGTGCCACTCAGCTGTCTGGCTCACGCGACTACTAGCTGTGACACGGCTTCTCGAACTCATGTGTTAAATATTGGAATCATACCATAACGTGCAATTTTAACGTGTTAAAATAATAGCAGGACGAAAAATTTATCTCACAGAGGTGTATAAAGTATACTCGTAAAACTTTGATACCTATATAAATAAAAAGAAAAGTCCTGACTGACTGACTGATTGACTGACTCATCAACGCCCAGCCCAAACCCTTGGACCTAGAAAGCTGAAATTTTGCACAGAGGTTCCCTTTTTAATGTAGACAAGGAATAAGGAAGGATTTTTCGAAATTCAACCCCTAAGGGAGTTAAATAGGGGATAAAAGTTTGTATGGAAAATCGTCACTTAACGGGTTCAAAATTTCACGCAAGCGAAGCTAGTCTTTCAATATAATCGTTGTCAGTTTGGCGAAACTGGTTTCCATACTAAGAAAGTATAATAGTATAAGGGCACTTCCACTAATCTTCCCATTATGTCAAAGACACAACCTTACTGAAGCTTTCTCGGTCTACCCATCTTCTTATAATCCTACCCAGATTTTCTTTTACCATCCCTTAAACAGCTTAATCTTTAAATACCAGATTTACCATATTACAATTGAACTGCTATACTTAAATGGTCGACATTTTAAAATGTCTGTCACAACATCGTAAGCATCTGTTGTGACCTAATTAGCCATACTTGGGGAGATTTGACATTTGTTTCACTGTGTCGACACAAAGTCAGAAGTTCAGAACAATATCATTAGGACAAATGTATCCCACCAAAAACATTAAATGTAAAAAATGCCAAGTCTCTAATATGCAATCTTTCCACCGTAAAAAGTTTTAAGATCTCATAGAAGCCAAGTCCTATTCAATTTATTTTGTAGTTAGTTATCTATCTAGTGACTGTATTAATAGTTTTATTTCTATTATAATTATAGTGACTTGGCAATGAGCACAAGAAGAAACAAATATATTTGGAGGAGGTGAAAGTAACGTATAACGCACGCGTAATGTTTAATATCACAGGATTAGTTAAGTTCTTTTGATTTGACCATGAAACATAGGTACCTACTTATAGATAATAATTGTGATGTTCTTATCAAATAAACTTAGGTTTTCTTAAATATGTATTGGCGCACGTAGTCGATGGTGACCATAACTACTCATTGGCCGTAAAATCACGTCTGCATATCATAAATCACACATCAGCATAACAACTAATGTAATCATAGTACTCATAGATATCAATTCGTCAATAACAGTCGCACATAATTCCACACAGCAAGCAGCTTTTAATTTGTGCTCATTGCCAAGTCACTATAATTATAATAGAAATAAAACTATTAATACAGTCACTAGATAGATAACTAACTACAAAATAAATTGAATAGGACTTGGCTTCTATGAGATCTTAAAACTTTTTACGGTGGAAAGATTGCATATTAGAGACTTGGCATTTTTTACATTTAATGTTTTTGGTGGGATCTCACTTATTTTTTGTAGGTGGGTCTCTTTCTTTTCTTTTTGGTTGACATAATAATGTCTTGTTCATCAACTGCTGCTTTGCTTAGAGCCTATTCTCTGTCTCTATCTCTTTTGTTTTTATTACTAACTAACAAACTAAATATGTAACAAACTATTTATGTATTAAATTAGTATTTTTAATAACTAACTATTTAAGTAACTAATAACTAGTTGATTCGGATATCCATAAACTTCGTTTCGCCGAATATAAATTTACGTTATTATATTTTTTTAGTTTCTAAGTGGTTTTTTTCATAGATAGATGGCGCTATCATACGAATTTCGCACGTGGACACGACACCCATGACGCGTATTTTGTAAAGTATCACAGAGCCATCTTGGATTTTGACTTCGACATCCTTTTCATCATCAGCACCCCCGAAAACAATGGACACGATATCCAAGACGCATATTTTGTAAAATTTAACAGCCGCCATCTTGGATTTTGACTTCGACCTCATTTTCGTCATCAGCACCCTCGAAAACCTCGGACACGACATTAATGACGCATATCTTGTAAAATTTCACAGCCGCCATTTTGGATTTTGACTTCGACCTCATTCTCGTCATCAGCACCCTCGAAAACCATGGACACGACATCCATGACGCATATCTTGTAAAATTTCACAGCCGCCATCTTGGATTTTGACGTTGACCTCATTTTCGTCATCAGCCTCCCCCCCGAAAACCATGGACACGACACCCATGACGCATATCTTGTAAAATTTCACAGCCGCCATCTTGGATTTTGACGTTGACCTCATTTTCGTCATCAGCCTCCCCCCCGAAAACCATGCACACGACACCCATGACGCATATCTTGTAAAATTTCACAGCCACCATCTTGTATTTTGACGTTGACCTCATTTTCGTCATCAGTACCCCCGAAAACCATGGACACGACATACATGATGCATATCTTGTAAAATTTCGCAGCCGCCATCTTGGATTTTGACTTCGACCTCATTTTCGTCATCAGTGCCCCCGAAAACCATGGACACGACATCCATGATGCATATCTTGTAAAATTTCGCAGCCGCCATCTTGGATTTTGACTTCGACCTCATTTTCGTCATCAGCGCCCCCGAAAATCATGGACACGACACCCATGACGCATATCTTGTAAAATTTCACAGCCGCCATCTTGGATTCTGACATTGACCTCATTTTCGTCATCAGCCCCCCCGAAAACCATGGACACGACGACACCCATGACGCATATCTTGTAAAATTTCACAGCCGCCATCTTGGATTTTGACGTTGACCTCATTTTCGTCATCAGCGTCCCCGAAAACCATGGACACGACACCCATGACGCATATCTTGTAAAATTTCACAGCCGCCATCTTGGATTTTGACGTTGACCTCATTTTCGTCATCAGCTCCCCCGAAAACTATGGACACGACACCCATGACGCATATTTTGTAAAATTTCACAGTCGCCATCTTGGATTTTGACTTCGACCTCATTTTCGTCATCAGCGCCCCCGAAAATCATGGACACGACACCCATGACGCATATTTTGTAAAATTTCACAGCCGCCATCTTGGATTTTGACGTTGACCTCATTTTCGTCATCAGCCCCCCCGAAAACCATGGACACGACACCCATGACGCATATCTTGTAAAATTTCACAGCCGCCATCTTGGATTTTGACGTTGACCTCATTTTCGTCATCAGCGTCCCCGAAAACCATGGACACGACACCCATGACGCATATCTTGTAAAATTTCACAGCGCCATCTTTGATTTTGACTTTGACCTCATTTTTGGCATCAGCACCCCGGAAAACCATGGGAACGACACCCATGACGCATAATTTGTAAAATTTTAAAATATCACAGCCGCCATCTTGGATTTTGATTTTGACCGCCCCCGCCCTCTGGAGGGAAAACTTGTGAGATATTAAAACTTTAAATAATTTAAATTAGCCTTTATGAATGTTATCTACCTAGATACAGTAATAAATGGGTTCATATAGTTACATACTTAGTATACACCTCTGTCCTACCCTTCGGAGAATACAGGCGTGATGGTATGGAATCTCATTTCTCAGATTTTGCCCTAAATAAATAACAATTTATAAAATAGTCTACACCAATTCAATATTTTTTGTACGTAAACAAAGAACAAAGTTAACAATGCAGTCGAATATAGTCGAAATTCATACACCATGTTCCTGGCAAAATGGCAAATATAAAATTGTTTTCTATAATTAACTATTTTTTTATCTTTTTATAATTTTTCCTTTATATGTACCTAATAATCTATCTTGATACCAAATTTCAAGGTTCTAGGCCTGCTAGAAGTATCTTAGAATTTTGATGATCGGTCAGTCAGTGAGTCAGTCAGTGACAAAATGATGTAACTTTGATCGATGATAACTCGTAAACTATAAGTTCAAATATGATGTAATTTGGAAGTTTAGCTAGTTATAATGATTACTCTTGGTTACCGAAAGTTCAAACTGCTAGCTTTGTCCACAGCGAAGATATAGGGGGGGTGAAAAGGCCGCGAATGGCTTCGAGAAAAGATGGTACGGCCGTGCCCGCTTTGCTCGAGACTTGGCGGGGCACTGCCGTGCCCCCAGATTAGATGATAATGTCAGAGCTCCCAAACTGAGTGGAAGCAGGTCTAGTGGTAGTTAACCTCTGGATTAATTGGTAAGTTAATGTTTTTAAATGATCTTTCATCATACGATGTATAATGTTGCGTACTTCTGCAAAATGAATGTCATCCTCATTGCAGTATGTACCCCTGGGCTATACTTACTGAGTTTTTGCAAATACATGATGAGTGGATAAGTTTGGCTAATACATTCGTCGAATATATTCTTTGCATATCGTTGTAGCTTATACATGTCGGAAAGGGAGTACTAATTCAATATGGTGTTAATAGAATGGAATAGAATGTACTTTATTGTACACCAAAATTGTAAAACAGCTCTTATAAAATATCATACATTGAAGGGTACAATGGCGGTCTTATCGCTGATAGAGATATCTACCAGACAACCACACAGGGTGTTAAAGTACCCATAATACTGAATAACTTCAATTCCCCCAAAAGTCAAGCTTTTTAGAATTTCCTTCCTATCTATCCACAGGTATGATCATCTGTGTTTAAATTGCAGATCATATTTAAGGTCACGGATTAGAAGCTCCATTTTCTGAATACGTTACCAAAGCAGGGATAAAGAAACACTTGCTTTAAAACCGTCATTAGTGATACTTTAAGTGGCCCGCAGATTATTACCCTCTTTCTGACAACCTTGTATGTAACGAAAGCGATATTAATGAATTGAGCACTGTTTTTATTAGTAGGTAATCGTTACTGCACTCACCCTGATATGTATCGTAAGCCTAACTAAACATAAATCACCTACTACCACTTCCAATCCTAAATCAGTTTAGAAATCTTCATCATCCATGATGAAATGCTCCTGTCAGATATCCTCACAGTGACCACTTGTCAAACATGATTAAAAATCAGCGATCGTCATCTAATTCAGGTCTACCTGTCACGAGGATTAACGAGACTTCATTGCGACCTGGTCTTTTAAGGCAAACTGGTCAGCTAGATTATTTATTGCTAGTTGTTGCTAAATATGTGGTGATGGTGTCAGTCGGATCTAGATGTACACCCTTGGATGTACTGCAAAATATTTGCAGTGTGGAAATGCCAAGTATTTCCCAGAATAATGGAATCATGTCATATCATACCGTACCAGCCTGTCCGCTGCTGTACAGGGCCTCCCAAAGTCCTCGACACTTAACGATCATAGGAAATATCGCCATAAATTGCCATTGGTCCTCGTGCGTAGAAGACGAAATACGCGAGATTGTGTTTTGCTCGGATTGGGGTTAAGTGAATTAGCGAGGTAATAACTAGATTAATTGCCAAGACCGTTTGACAATTTATAATAAATCCCCGTGACATCCTAGAACTACGGAAAAGAAATATCATGCTTGCACAACTGTTTAATCATCTATTTTACGAGATTAAGGACTGCAAATCAATAGCTCCATTTAAAACTAAACTCAAAAAATGTTTTTAGCACGATGTATTAAAAAAAAATCAAATAACACTTAGCCAAGTTATTATGTAAACTCATTTAATGTTAACTGTGTTCTTTATGCCTTTGCGTTTTAAAACTACTACTTATTATAAGGATAAATACACATAAATACTTGCTATACTAGATAGCGGCAAGAATGTAGTTTGCGATGATGGACAGTGATTTTTACGTGCAAGTAAAAAGTTGATCTAAAAGGTCATGCGCAGCATACGCGCTAACTGGTTATACCGCAGTTAATTTGCCGATACGGAGAAGTAATTACTTATGTATAAGCTGTATTGTTCATAGGTATTTTTGCTGTTTTTTTGTTTGTAAACGGGATTTTTGATAACATGTCTTTGCTAGGTTGTAATTGTTTTGTTGGTAGTAGTTTTGTGAATGGTGTAGTACCAAAAGACCAGTATTGCTCTTTAGCGTCCATTGCTCTGTTCTTCTTCTTCTGTCGTATCAGCATGAGCTATACAAGAATAGGTCATTGCTCTGTTGATATACAGGAAGTTATCAAAGTTTTCTTAACTGTGATTGGGAACCTCATTGTCATACTCAAGTTTATCACATGATATTATGATAAATTATGTGTGAGATGTGAGCGTCTCATTTACTCAAGTGAATCCAGAGTCATTTACCTATATCAGAAGAAAAGTTCACCTTTCAAGCAAATTCAGTTTTCAAAAATTACACGAATACATTATAATCACGCCTGTAATCCCCGAAGAGTTAAGCAGAGGTGTTTTCCTATTATAGGATTATTTCATGTACATCCACGTTTCGTCTCTTCTATTAAGTCCAATGTGGAGACCCTATTGCCAATTTTTCGGGCACAATTATGATGGCAGATTCGTTGTCTCTTGCCAAGCGACGAAGAGGAATAGTTCTTAACCCGTCCCAAACGGATTTTTAAATAGTTATTTTATAATATAAAAATAAAAATATATCAAAAACATATTGTGAAACATGAATTCGATAAAAAGCTTGAAAAATTACGTCTCACCCATCACAAATCGCGTTTTGCTGAACAGATAAAATAACTGTTACTTTCACTGAGTAACAGTGGTTAATAAAATTAGTAGTCGCAAGTATAATACTGGATAACTTTCGATAGGAAATAGTTGTATTGCATTTAGTCTTATAGGCAATTCAGTTTTTCTTATGGGTTCTGTCTTCTCCATCAATCTCATGCCAAGGTGGAAAGGTTAGCCAGTCAGCAAGGTTGGTCGCAAGGATGAGTGCCCAGAGTGTAGCTCGGGACGCACTTAGGTAAGTATCGTCACCCATGGATACTCTTTTCATGCACCCCATTCATCATTGATAGAATCTCAACGTAGATACGTCTTTCCGGCGTCCCGGCGAAGCAAGATCTCGTGTCTCTCCCCATGTGTGGCCCTAGAATATAAAACTTTTTGAACTCACGCTGATAATAAACGTTTTGTTAGATTCAACAAAACCCAGTACGCTTGTTGGTAGGATCTATAAGGTCCGTCTGGCCAGCTACAACTAACAAGAAAGCCAAGCAGTTGCAGGGGAATCCCTCTATATCTCTGTTACTTGAATTCGTGTGCTTCATATTAGACCATGACAGCACTCGCCATCGACGCGACCAGGTGCTCCAGCAGTTGCTTATGTTAGAGTTCCAACACTTCCAACCCACAAAAACAATCTCAGTGAAATACCTACCACACTCTGCGTCATTTAAGGTCTAGATTTCAAACTCCACAATGTTTCCACACAACTCCTACGTCCTGCCACACCAACATCACCTACTCGATACGTAGAAACCTGTAACTCAACACTTGACATCTCATATCATATCTGGAAGGTAATCAGATCCTCGCCAGCCGTTGATTTGTCAACAAAGCACTTAAGACAACATTACACAACATTATTAAGTTTTATTCGCAGCTAAATATCATTGTGCTTAAGTTTCAAGTTATGATTGCTTCATTTAAACTTAGCAACTTGATCAGTGATACTTTAATGTATTTCTTCATCATGAACTGGAGTTAGGGCAGTGATTTAATGAGACATTGTTAGGAACCTGTTCAGAGATTTGATCCTGAATATTAATTCAGGTTGCTAAATTGGCTTCAGACCTGTTTAGTGTAAATAGTTCTTTATATCACAATCTTGTCTATTAGTCTAATATTGTATTATGGCACCGAGTCACAATGGACGGTATTAGCCTCGTTTCAACTAGATCAAATATTATTTTAATAGATTGCTGCTGTTTGCTTTATTATTGGTCCTTCTGTACGCGTTTAAAAAGAAGGAAATTAATACATTTACGTACTCCTTTCGTTTCGTCCACGTTCATACATCTTGTCATACACGCGCGCTGGTTGAGAGCACTACGCAGCTGTCCTTTTTGAAAAACATCATCAATAACATCGATGTATCCCTCTAGGGTGAAAATTAACATGTAACTTACTAATGCAAAAACGTAGGTCATTGTTGTATGCAATACACTAAAACCTTGATTAATTGCTCCATGTCGAGAGAAAATTTTACGAAAAAGTGCTTTACTATCCCAGAATTTGCAGATGTACGTTGTGTACCTGACCTTCTTACGTAGGCTAGGATCAGTCACTCCTCTTTCCTTTTGATATAAATAGAGATAAATTTCGGAAAAACTACCTATTTTGTTTTTAAATGTTTGAAATTAAGATGACGTTTACATTTTGACAGTTCCACTTAGCCTTTAAGCGAACTTCAAAAACCTCAATTAAACCGTTTCAAATTCGGTTTTATATAATGAAGAGTGTCTAGTCGGTACTACATTTTCCCAAAGTTTTTTTTCTACCAAGATAGTTTTTTTTAATCGAATATTTTTCCGATCTCTGACTGCATCAAAAGTGGTTATTTTTCTCTATGAAAAATGTTCTTAAAATTCTTAACTTTGGTCGAAACAAGTTATTTCCTACAAAAAAGTAATATAACTTGTAAGTTTATGGTCATTTCTGAAAAAAATACTATGAAGTTAATAGCCAATTTTGATCACACACTCCTCAAATGTGTTGTGTTTAAACTTTAATGTTATTTGGCATGTAGTAGAAATAGAATATACACTTGTTTTATTGTCTTTGGTCAGGGAATAGCTCTGTTGACCCCGGGTTAGTCGTAAAAGGGTGTAGACAAGTTCATGGTAACTGAATCGAACATGTTTCCATGCATTCCCTGTTTAACGTTCATATGATAGCATTTATCTGATAGGTGCTTTAGAAATATTTAGATTGCATTGGCAAACATTAAAATAAAACTCGATGGTTTGTGTACTATGCCAACTCGCACCAGGCCAGCATGCTGGACTAAACTAAACTCTTCTTGTTTTGAGAAGAGGGCCTTGCCCAGTAGTGGGACAGTAATGGACTGATTATGCTTAATCAATTATTATTCGTATAGTCCGCTTTATGCTCCACATTCCACCCATACGTACAAAACGATTTGGCAACACGTTCATTGTGCGTACAGCTGAGGAGTGGAAAACCCTTGGCGAAGGGTTATGCCGGACTCTTACCGGCTCAAAACCCACGGTGTTCCTTCTCCTGACCCTTGGGTGGGGTCGCGGGAATCGCAGCTGCATGCACCGCAACCCCGGCAGGCTTCGGTCCGCCAGCCCCTAGCGGACCTCTTCTTCTGCGAGGCCTTGTCCCATGTCCTCCTGAGAGGCTCGCACGGAACACATGCGTGCTGCTTTCTCGGGAGGAGTGGAACTCCCTGCCAGAGTCTTGTGTTTCCCGATAGCTATAAGCTTGGAGTTTTCAAATCTATCAATCGAGTGAATAGGTTACTTCTACTAGGCAAGCGTGCACCATCGTCGCCCGCATCTTCACTTACCATCAGATGAGGATAGTGGTCAAATGTGAGCCAATAAATTAATAGAAAAATATTAGAATAGAATAATGTTTATTACAGGTGATAATAGACAATTAAGATTTCTATGTAGGTAATTAAATTAACTTAGGTATGACCTCCACACTAGGTCGAGCCTGTCTCGTGGAGGCCTATGGCACTATATTAACTCCAGTCGCATATTATGGTGTTCGATAACGGACAATAAATACATGATTTATTTTAAAAAGACAATAACATTATTTTATCTATATCAGAATTATTGTAGATGGCTTCTGAAAATGATCACCCATCAATTGACAATTATTTAATTACGATTTACTTTGTTTTCCCTTTTAGGTGCGAATTGACTAAAACGTATTCAGAAGTCCTCATTTTCATATTCTCCTTGTTGCAAAAACAGCTCCACGAATAATGTCATCTTGTCCTCATAAAGTACTTATTTAAGCATTACCTTTCTTTTTGTTGCAGGTGAGGCATCATCTTGTGGTCCCGTACAACGGAACAAACATTCTCATTCAGGAACCCTTCTCACAATAACTTAAAAATTTAAATTCGGCCCACTTCGCAAGCGAAATGCGACAAGTATCGCCTTATTTGTTTTAAACATTCATAAATTTTGTAAACCGTGTGAATTTCGTACGATGGCCGACGACTCTGATATTTTGAATTTATCGAACATTTTTGACCTTTATTGCCCTAAAATTTGTACCAACTTATGGATTGGAGTATTATCGGATTTCGCTTTTAAATTATGTGAAAGGTTTTTACTTTATGTGAATTTAAATAAACTCAGAAAATTCTGAATTGTGTCTTGTAAAACACGGTATTAGGTATTATACAGGCATGACTGTTTAGCTGTTTAGTTACAAAGTTAGTAGAAAACAATGAACTCTGCTCAACACTTTCACTTTTACTGGGGTGCATGAAAAGACCCTATAGGGTGAGGCCAAACGAGCGTAATTTTTTGAGATGTGAGTCGCGTAAAATAAGTCAGCGTAATTTTTTGGAAGGATTTTAGAGACTCATTTTGCGTCGTCGTGTAAACGAAACAGGAGTTTTGTATGAAACCGAATGTAGCAGAAATTACGCGACCGAAATTCTGCGACTCTCAACTCAAAAAAATACGCTCGTCTGGCTTCACCCATACGAGTGACGATACTTAAGCACGTCCGGCGCACTCTGGGCAGTCAGCCTCGCTACCAACCTTGCTGACTGGCTAATCTTTTCACCACAGCATGAGCTATTTTCGTATATCTCGTGCTGACAGGAGAGAAGAAGATCACTTTTACGATGGGACAAACTCTGATTAAGTCAAACATATCAGCTGTTCCACACATTTTGTTAAGGTACAAGTCCGAGACGGACTGCAAACTGCAGACTGCATCCGCAGACCGCAACTCGCCGTCCGAAAAATACTTTTAAGATGCACACCTTAAAGGTGGGTATTCCAACGGCGACCGCAGATGACAGCAGCAAGCGACACTACTTGTTCATACAAACCAATGTGACTTGCGGTCTGCGGTTGCAGTCTGCAGTTTGCAGCCCGTCTCGAACTTGTACCTACCTTTAAGCAACATTGATTATTTTGTATGGAACAGCCGTTTTTTTTTCACGGCTTTAGTAATTGTCCCATAGCAAAAGTTGTACAGAATGATTAGCAGAGTTCATGGTTTTCGAATATAAAGCGACTAACTAGTCATGCTGTATAAAAGACAATACATCCTACAAAATATTTTATGAAATCAAATAATTTTAATCAACTCGAAAATTGAGAGAAATTACAAATAAATTACCCAAAAAAACTGTATCTCCTATTTTCTAATAGCTCGAACGATCGTAACGGCCTCACATATCGTTCTGATAGATCTCGTTCGACTCGTGCGCATATCGTTCGTGACGTCTGCGGCGCGAGCGCACGGCGCGGCGTAGGCAAATCGGCGGCTAATTGCAGCCCCAGGCATGGGCCGATCAAAAAAATAAGTCGGTCTTATTCCGTTTGTCCACACGATACGGGAAATGGGGGTATTGAGGGTGATTCAACTTTGATGAAAGACTGACCGTCAGCTACATAAAATACGTAGGTTTTGGATTGATATCATTAAAAAATTCTTAAAGAATTTGCACATAATTATCTGACTTCAATAAACACAGGCTGTCTCAAAACTCAACGTCAATACGGGTGTAAATGAAATGACTCTTAATGAAAATCCAGAAAAAAAAAGTTTCATGGTTTTTAAGTTTCAAAGTTACCATGAATAACATTATTTTACCTCATAAGTAAATCTAACAATGAAATGTGTTTTTAAAAAGTGTACAACTTTTTTTTATCATATTTATCTGCCCTATTATTTGTTCCCGGAGATATAGCAAATAATGTCAGTTCAGCAAAAAAAAAAAAAGATGTATACCTTAATAAAAATGCATTTGATTGTAAGATTTCTGAGATAACATTTTAATCATAGTAACTTTGAGATTACAAACCTTTTTTTTATATTATTTTTCTTTTATCGACCTTCACATTGTAAATGACACAACAACATAATCGTTCAGGGGTGATTCTATCATTACAGTTATAGCTAATATCAGTATGTCAGGATTGCGAGCAAGGTAAACACAGTAAATAAAACCAACATAGACTCTCCACCACTGAGAGTACTTGTATTTGGGTTAGTATTAGTAACATAAACTAGATCACAATATATTACTTTACACAATTATTACAAGATCGTAAAATAAGGACAAGCTAATCAGATATAAAAGGTCAGACTTCTTCAGCTGATCAACACGGAATGCTCTCGCTTCGTCGAATGACCGCCGCCTTTATAACCTCGGGTGCGTTCATCCATATCGACGACTACCTTCCTTTATCAACATTGCTCAGTGTTACCCACTAGCGATAACAACATGCATATTAACGAATCAACAGTTAATTTTATACTTAGCTAAACAAATCTTAAATCTTTCGCTTTTAGTACAACTATAAGTATTCCTGTTACATATACTTTGTTAACCACTTAAGAGTGCAATGGACATGTACTGCTCCAGCCTCATTTCGGGTCAAGATTACCTCAGAGCATTCTCAGTAATTCCCTTAATTCCTCTTTCGGCCCGTTCCCTGACTCCTTAATGTGTATTTCGGCCACTCGCACGTGAAGGTATTCGGGGCCATATTACCCATTATTATGAATTATTAAAGGTACTTGTGAACTGTTTGGATTTCTATGGGACTTGGAAGTGAATATAGGGCCTTTAGCCATTATTTTTGTCCTAGCTTTCCTAAGAAAGTTTGGGTTTATATCGCTTTGAAGAACTGCATAATTATCCCCGTACAGTCCCACTGCGTGCCAATAGCCTATTCTCAGAATCAGAAGGCTACGGAAGACTAGAATTACTTACTTCGTTTTGAACGTCAATGTTACAAAACACAGCCCCCAAAAACGCCCGCCCTTCATCGCTTCCTATTGTTTATGTTGTGAAGAAGAAACGGCGCAACAAACTCCCCAGCAACACAGATCTGTACCCCAAGTGTGAGTTTTTTTACGTTACTACTGTAGTTACGTCACGCCAAAAATGTATGAAACTTTAGGCAGAGCCTCTAGCGGCGAATAGCGTGACAAAAAATTTGTTTGACATTTTTGGTGTGACGCAACTACAGTAGTAACGTAAAAAACTCACACTTGGGGTACTGTTTGTCAAGTCAATAAATTAATTGAGTCTACTATGATGCTGCATGATGAATATGATGCACTGCCTCTTCTGATACCTTTAATCCCATAGTTGCTTCCTATGGCATTTATGTCAAAAGACAAACCTCTATTATGGAAACACAGATATTAGCTATTATATTAAACTAGAGGTCGCCAGCGGCTTCGCCCGCGTGGATGTCGTTTATCGCGTATTCCGCGTTTTTCTCTACTATAATATGCATGTATTATACATATAAACCTTCCTCTTGAATCACTCTATCCATTAAAAAAAACTGTAATAAAATCCGTTGCGTAGTTTTAAAGATCTAAGCATACATAGGGACAGACACAGCGGGAAGCTACTTTGTTTATACTATGTAGTGATTTCAAATAATTTCCTGTCAATAAACTCCAATAAACTATTATCACATTCTTCACTTCACCAATAAACTCACAATAGCATGTCCATAATTGCTATTTTTGTCGGAAATCTCTCAAGCGACCAGTTTTGTATAATATTAATTAACACACATACAATTTGGGCATTATGAATGATTATATAATAAACAATTGTCTGTTACTTAATAAACACCTATTGTTACGATCGAAACCGCTGTATTTTGCGAATTATATTAGAGTTTACGAAACCGTGAAATTTTAAATCTTCAAACGTTAACGTCGTGTTTATGGACGTAATTACTTTACTTTCGCGTTTACGTAAGGTTATTTTGTGTCTAGTTTTTTTTGGATGTCTGATTGGCGGCCTGGTTATGAGAACTGATGTATGTGAGACTGTAAAATAACTAACTTGTTATTTCCATTTATGTATCATGTACTGTATTGGAATGTTGGGCCGTGAAGAAGACTGATGAAAAAAGATTGCATATAGCGGAGATGAGAATGTTGAGATGGATGTGTGGAGTGACCAGAATGGATAAGGTCAGGAATGAGTATATTAGAGGAAGTTTGAAAGTAGCGCCAGTGACAGAAAAGTTGAAAGGGAACCGTTTGTCTTGGTATGGGCATGTGAAGAGGAGGGATGAAACGCATATGACCAAAAGAGTTATGAATATAAATGTGGATGGATGGAGAGGAAGAGGGAGGCCAAAGATAAGATGGATGGATTGTGTGAAGAATGATATGATAGAGAAGGTCAGTGATATCATGACCGGTGACAAGACGGAATGGAAGAAGAAAACGTGTTACGCCGATCTCAAGTAACATGGGATAAGGGCAGGAAAATGATGATGTACTGTATTGATAATTGATTTTCTCTAAATAGTATTAATTGAAGTCGCTTTTCGCGTCTGTCTGTGCTTACTTCTTCTAAACTACTCAATAGATTTTGATTCGGTTTTCATCTATTGATAATCATCAGTAATTAGAATATTTACACAAACAATATTTACAATAAGTTTTTAACCTAAATTAATACAATATAAATCTAAACTAAATCTAAAAAAAAACAATAATAATTATATCCTAGGCTAAACTACCAATATAAACTAGAAGAGTGCATCAAAATATTCCTCCGCATCGCTGTCGACTGGAAGCGTGCCCAGAAGGCTGGCAGCGTTTGCCACGTTATATGGCAACGCTAATTCTCTGGCCGAAAAACAAGCCAGCCCTCTGGTCACGTGAAGTGTCGACCAGTCTTCTTCCTATTTCCTAAAAAGACGCGCGTTTTCATCTTAATTTAGGTAATTTATTTCGGAAGGTTTTAAGCTATTAAACAAATCCGAGCAACGCCGGGTTTGGTCTCTAGTTCTTTATAAAAACTTCTTTGGTTTAAATTACTTTTCTGGATTTGCAGTCTTATAAACATCGTTCCTAATTTATCAAAATGTTTATCTCCTTACATAATTTCAACGTGTGTCTTGTTTCACTATCGCTATAATGTTACAAACAGATATAACACTTCAGCACGTAGCTTTATTACGCGCTCCGTAAACGCACTCATTGCCATAACTGCGGTAATCTTTTTACGGCGTCGCATACTTCGTGAATGCTCGACGTTTAAGGCTTGCCCGATTCTTTATCGATATGCGCGTGCGACAAAATGTTGGCTCTTTTTATTATTTATAGTAAACATTGTGTAGTTTAGATAAAATTGATTGTTTTTATCTTCCTGTCAGTTTACCATAATTATAACATTATTTCCTCAATGTTTATTCCTAAATAATATAAATTTGATCTTTAAATAAACATAAAATCCCATAAAACTATTAAACATCACGCCTGTATTCTCCGAAGGGTTGGGTAGAGTTGTATAATATACACCAACAAATCGCCTTTATGTTTTAGTCCCATGTAATAGGGGGCGAGCCTATCGCCATTAACCGGTACATAAAATTATTACATAAAGCTTATATTGATATAGCTTACCGTATCAATAAGAAATTACATTACCTAATTTCCTGCTATTAACTAACTACCAATTTAACACCGGAACAGTTGAATAATTGACCATTAGTCAAAATATTCCTGTTTCGTTTTATTTCCTTTTTGCTCATCTGAGAATTAAAGATAAAGAAAGTATGTTTAGGCTATTTGTCCCGTTTTTTTCGAATAAAAGTTGGTCGCCCCATTTCTCCACCTTCCTGTTGAAACACATGTAAAGAGTGTCTGATCACAAGCTGCTATTAAATTTTTTCCCACCTTGTTTAAATCGTATTTACTTAGGATTTCAGACTGCATCAAAAGTGGCTATTTCTCTTTAAAATATGTCCCTAAAATTCTTAATTTTGGTCAAAACAAGGTCTTTACTACAAAAAAGTAATACGATATAAGTTTTTGGTCATTTCTGAAAAATTGTTTATGACGTAAATTAGCCACTTTTGATCACACTCCCTTCATGTGGTGACCATCTTAACGTTAAAATTTTGTACTTTTTTTTTTATTTGCGTAATATCTCGCCTTATGTGTTTTTTAGGTCAAATGGAACAAAATGTTTAATGTCATCTTTTACGCTGTAGTTATTATAATCCGGCTCTTTACAAAAGTTTAAAGTTACGAAAATCTTTTTTCATAATATTTTCCTCAACTTATGTATTAAAGCGTACCTTCAATTGGTTCATCTTTATTCTACGTATTCCGCTGATATCTCAATGCTGTCCGAATACAAATGTCCAGTGTATTTGACTCACCGATTTCTGAATAAATATGCAAAAATATTACTAAACGTTTCGACTAATCACTTCTGTGTCGTGTCACTACATAAATATGTTAGTCAATGCGATCGAGGTAAGGGCGCGTTCATAGAACTTAGGATTTAAAATGGCGTTTTTAAAAAAAAAGATTAATGATATAAATAAATGTAGGAAAAACATTCTCCTACTCTTCAATATCTTGTGTGTGGTTTTATACGTTTTACTGGTGCGGCAAAGGAAGGTATTGTCGAACTGAGTGTATAGAAATCGTCCATGTATAGTAAAATTTATGCGACACTTGACGAACGCAGTTATTATGTTTCTTTTAGTCATAAAAAAATTGAATAATGCGCCTTTCATATCCTGGCCGTATGTAAATTTTATGTGTACGCGCCTCAACACGCATAAAAAAAGTTGTTTTGAATTTCGAACGTAAAGAAACGTGGCGCCAAAATCGTCGGTGAACGGTCGCGCGTGCGTACCGCAGTAGGCCAATGGATTCCAGTGTGAATTCATTTGTCTACCCGAACGCACGGCGAAAATTGTTGAAGCGTGCCTTTGACAATCCCCGAGCTCTCAATATTCATAACGGGCCTACCATTGTTTCCCGCCTTTAGAGACGTCACGTATCCGGCGCCATCTTGAAAGGGACGTGCTCGAACGCATCCAAAATTAGAAGAGCCTTTAACTATCGCGATGTCGGGATATCTGCAAACAGTGCGTAACGTTTGGAGGTCTATTTAAAATGGTGCTTTTTATGACCCAAAGAAAATTATGAATGTACGTTGTTGTGCATTGAAATCAGCTACCAGTGAGGTGGCCGTGTCGCCGTACATTTTAATTTATTTTTCTAAACTATGACTTATGTGTGCCGTGGACGCGTAGGAATGCGACTGATGCTAACCTCTTTAGGTCACAGGAAAATTGGTTGTAAATAATAATACGCTTTATTACGATTAAAGTTTTAAGGCTACCCCAGTTAATATGATTTACGAGCGAGTCCAACGTCCGTCAGAGCGGTTAAAGTGTTTAAAAACATAAATAATTATTAACAATGATGAACCGCTAAGATAAGGACATAAAACTGCGACCTCGTACCAAAACTTGTTTAACGATGTGCTTAAAAAAAACTATAAGTACATTTACCTTTTAATCTACCCTACTGTGGGTTATATGGCCAATTGGCAGGCAAGTCCATCGATTCGTCGCGACTTATGCTGATAAATCGGGGATGTAACGGGGTGTTACACACGTGCGCTGACTTACACGCGCTGATTTACATGTTTAATTATCAAAACTAAATTCATAGATGACCTAATTATTGCAGCAGCATGGCCCTCCCTCTGCTCAAATCGCTATCAAATAGCTTTGACTTCTGACTTGAATACGGCGTTGTTTATGCCGAGTCTACATAAAAAAAATACAATGCGAACCTTAATAGATTTCCGTGTATGTGTATGAGTATTGTACTGTATCAAGACTGGTCAGACTAATTCGTATGTTTATATAAAAAACAAAACTGTATATAAATAGTCTCAAACAATAATGGTTTAGTAACATTTCCACTAATCAAAAAGTTTGTGTCCTCCATGTGTAACAAGCTCAAGTATACCAAATCAGCGCACGCGCATAAAAAGTGTACTAAATATAGACCGAGTAGCAGTTCATCGCTGACTCACGTGACATAAATCCAATTTGGTGATGATGAACGAGGGCAGATCGAGTACTGCATTATTTTTAGTTCATGAGTAATTTGCGACAAGTTTTTTTAATAATTAATAAAAATACATACTTCGTTATTGTGGTAATAAGCCTTCAGACGAAAGTTCAGAGTGACGAAAGTTTTTTTTTTAATTTTATTAAAAAAAAACTGCGATGTCGAAACAGGAGACAGTAATTCTTAATCATGTTTAGGGTTGTCTCTCCCCTTTTGTCCTAGTCAGTGCCTTATTGTTTAGATATTTTAAAAGAGCCTTCCCTATCCCGAGTGGCGATACTCTAGTAAGTCCGGCGCACCCTAGGCAGTCAGCCTCGCTACCAACCTTGCTGACTGTACAATTCTCTGTCTAGAGAAGAAGAAGAAAAAGTGTTTTTTTTTTTATGTAAACTTTACTCACATTTTTTTATCTGTGGCTCTACCTTTCATACCTATACCTTCGATACCATACGTACTTTATTTTTTCTCTTTAAAAGGAGATAAGATTCCAGTCAGCCACTCATCAATTCGAATCAATCAAAATACCTTTATAGCACTTATTAAAGCCCTCAACAACTATTAAATTTCAAAATTCTCAATATAATTATTAAGCCCATCCACACTTTTTTATGGTCTCGTAATAAAAAAACGTGAATTATTTTGTGTAATAAATCATGGTCACCGTAACGAGGTTCTTCGCGATAATGTCGTTTTGTAAAGCTTCATCTATAGGATATTGAAAGTAATGAAAGGATATGGGATGATTTTTATGAGTAGCAAGAATTTAATTAAGTAGGGATGGGCATTTTTTTGATCGGGGACCATAAAAAAGCAAGTAATTTTGCAGGGGGCCAGAATTCTATAAAGAAAATGCTTTTTTGTTCTGCCAAATCTAACATTTTTGGCTCAAATAACTATACATATAATAACGGCTATTTGTAAAGGCTATACACATGTAGGGACGCACTGTTGACGCATTAATTTTGTATAAGGCGCACTAGTGTATTAGCGCGGCGGGCGCCGGGCGTGGCAGTCTTCTCCCCGCAACCGTACATTTAGGTCGATATAATCATGTAGTATAAAGTAATTATGTATTAGGACACTTGTACCAGTAAACTTATATATCCTAACATGGATCTTCATTGAAAAATCATGCAATTTCCTTCGTACCCCTGCATTGGTGACTCCGACTATCCTTCATACCCCTACACACATATGCTCTAAAAGGGAGGGTTGGTGGGCTGGAACTGGTCCGCGGGCCATAGTTTGCCTACCCCTTACATTTTGTTCCTTAATTGTTCAGGTATCATTTATTTTTACTAGCGCAATGGAAATATGTTGCTGGCTCATCGAATATTAAAACTTTAAAATCATATGCTTCTCTCAGTTCTCTCTCTCCAGTATCAGAAATCAAATATCAATAAATCATGTGTCTTACATAAGTGATCAAACATTTTCAATGTAAGAACTGTCGCGCGGCCCAATAGAAAGTGATTACGCAACAGAGGTACCTTAAAATTTCTAATAGCTCGTAAATTCGCGTTACATAAAGAAATCATCGTATAGAGAATATTGTAAATCTTTTATACTATCTATTAATTATAGTTTCGTAATGTCCGTGTTGGATTTTAACAGTTTGGTGGAAGCACGCACGTGGTCACGGACGATATTTCGATAACTGTTTTTTGTTACGCAATTTAGAGAAAAAAGTTTTATCTATTCTTGTTTTGATTGAGAGTACGTGTTTAAAAGAATTATATAGGATTGAATTATAATAAAAAATGTTCTAGACACATTTTTATTTCCGAGTACAATGGGATAACATTTTTTTAGAAACATAGCGTTCATTTTGTAAAAAAAAACCTTCTAATATATTGTACCCTATTTATAGTCTTGTTTGTAAGCTTTCCTCAAAATAAATAATTACATTTTGATTTTTCGGGGTAGTGACGTGAAAATTCGGGACAGTCTCGAATTTCCCTAAAACCAGGCTTACCCTAGCATAGCCAAAACTTTGCAGAGAGCACGACCGCCACTCAGCAAAGCACTCAAAGCTTTATGCACATTAATTTAACTAAGCGATATTTTAAAGAAATGTGAGCGTAAATCATTAGTTTCTTCAAGCAAGAAGAAGCAATACTGTAAATTGTAATATTATAATTGGATATTACGAACACATTATTTATTATTTCCTTGTTTGGTAACAGCTATCCGTAATATGTTTTATGTACCAAAATCTAATATTACGTTATGTTACTTCACACTTCGTAATGGTTGGTTAGATCTGAAATGCTGTAATATAAGATATAAATAAGGCAGTTGTACGCACGGCTACAGATCAAGTTATACATTTCCAGTATAAACTGATCTCGCATTGTATAGAATTTCCTTACAATGAGAGGTCAGTGTAAACTGGAAATGTATAGCTTGATGTGTAGCCCTGTGTACACTGGAGTTTGCCCTGAGCCACACTGTCAATCTATCTCTACTACTCAAACGTTTCCTGGTAGAAAACTGAAATTGGTAGAGGAAAATATAAGTTTTTTTTTTATTAATCACTGCTCAGATATTTTGAAAATCTCGCTGCCTTCACATACCACATACAACGTTGAGACAAAATGTCAGGAAATTGACTGAAAAGTCAGGGGATATTGTCAGGAAATCTCGTTGTTTGATCTGGTAAACCTATGCCTGGTTGATGGCAATAGACTTACCCCCTATTACATGGGACTTAAACATAACTGCGAAGTGAGGGTGTACTATACACCTCTGCCCGTGCCCAATCATTCAGGGAATTCAGGCGTGATGTTATGTATACAAGGTTAGTCGGAAAGGGGGTACTAATCTGAAGCCCACTTATAGTATTGCTGATGACTGTTTGAAAGCAAGTGTTAAAATTTCAAAATTCGATATTTTTTTTTTCCAAATCAAATGATTTTTTATTTTAGTTTTTTCTAAAAAAAAACATCCCTGCTTTAGTTACAGAAAATGGTGCTGCTAATTCATGACCCCAAATATGACCTAAAATGTAAACACAGCTGATCATAACTGGGAATTGATAGATTTTAGAGATTTTTTTTTGAGATTTTGTACAACTGTTTCTCTTAAACTATTGACTTTTGGGAAAAGTTGTAGAACAAAAGTTATTCATTATTATGTGTACTTTAACACCCTTTCGGATTAGTACCCCCTTTCGGACTAACCTTGTGTAAATTATAGGTAACATAATTCGAATAAACTTCTTACCTGAGTTTGTCCTAATAAATACTCAATTCCTAGTCACCCTATTAGCTCTTTTAGCCAATCAGGATTCTGAATAGATCCTCAGCGGATGCCTTACCAGATGCGCCTGCCTTTCCTCGGACAGTGATAAAAACTGCTTCAAACGCATTTCATTTTCTCTTAGAACCCGTTGAACCCTAGAAACGCACGAAATGCGGCGCAGCAACAATTTGTTGCGTGCGGTGGTGGGGGCAAAAAGCTGCGCGCGCGCATTGCGCACAAGATGCCTGCCCATTAAAATTCCCGCCCGCGCACCGCTGTCTATTTAGAGAAATAATAGTTATCATAACGAACCTTTAGAATAAGGCCGAATGCGAAAAAAAAAAAGATTTTTCTGTTCTAGCCGCGGGAAGTGATTGTTTTTGTTGTAGGAATACTGAGATTTAGGAGCAATTTTTTTTTTGTTTATAATTTTTTTATTAGATAATACTATAGCTCTTCTAGACTAATACCAGATGTTCGTAAAAAGACCAACCAGCTCATTTCGAAACGTCTTATGATTTTTTCAAATTTGAATTGTTCACAACTTAAAATAACACAACATACCATCACGCCTTTGTTCCTCGAAGGGTGGTCAGAGATGTAAAGTTATAGTGCACACTCATTTCACCGTTATTTTTAAGTTTCATGGGGGCGAACCTATTGCCGGGGTGAAAAAAAATCAAACAGGAAAACCAAATAACATTTTGCCTAACCTGGAAAACGAACCCAGGACCTCACGCTACAGTCGCATTTGCGACTACTAGACCAACAACGAAATAAAACTTAAATTATACCTAATTATTTTTCAATTAACAATAATAATGATAGAACCCACATTATTACAGAAAGTATCTCATTTCAAAATGCGAAAAAAACAAACAATATTTCCTCTAGCCGCTTTTGATCTCATCTTAATGATACCCTGAGATTTAGTGGGTGAGAAATGTATTGCCCTATTATTATAGAGTAATCATGGTCCCCCTCGGAATGGACCGTAATGAAAGGGCTGTACCGCCACACCTAGTTACCTACACAAATATGGTCCCACGCTGACTACACAGGAATTTTTGGGTCAAAATTGCTGTTACTGACCCTTATCACCTTAGAATCTATTTTTTTGGAATTGGAGCACTTTTTATGAGTACCTTAATTAATTGGGCATAAGTTTTTAAGAAAAAGTAAACAACAAATAATTTTTTGTTTGTATTATAGCTTTCGAGAGACTCATTCATATTTATTATTATTTACGGTTTACTCACGTGCATTTTTCGGGATTGCCCGACTAGTTTCGTACCCAAACGGAGCCCTTAATCAAAGCTGATCACGTGGCGAGTACGAGAGTCCAATTTAGGCCAATTTTGACAATCGGGCAATCTCGATAAATGCACGCGAGTAAACCGTAACTAATCATAAATATGAAGAAACAATTTAACATTTTAATAAAAAAAGAAAAACATAATTTTTTTAAGAATCATTTTATTATCCGTTAAAGCAAAAGTAAAAGAAATTGTATTGCCAGGTTTAAAAATTAAAGTATAACAAGGAGGTTTTCGTGATATCTTTAATTAATGGTTATAAAAGCAATGATAGCCTAGCGGTTGAGCGCTTGCCTTCCATGCAGGAGGGTCGGGTTCGACCCCGGCCTCTGACTTTCGAATTCCTGTGCAGATTAGGATTGAATCATCACTTGCATTAACGGCGAAGGATGTTGAAGGATCTGCATCACAAAAAAAGTTGTCAATGATGTGTGTAGTCTGACAACCCGCACCAGGCTTGCGTGGTACTAAAGCAGAAGTTCTCAAACTTATTTCGTCTACCGCCCACTTTGAGAATCAATTATTTTCTAGCGCCCTTTATTTTTTTTTAACTTAGCACATCTTAATAATCACAATCGCAATCATTACTTTTACCGCCCTTTACTCAAACTCAAAACTCATTTATTCAAAATAGACTAGAATTACTTAGTTCTTTTTGAACGTCAGTTTTACAATATTATAGACATCCCACAAAAAGCCCTCCCTTCACCGCTTCCTAGTGTTTTTGCTGTGAAGAAGAAACGGCGCAACAAACTCCCCAGCAACACAGATATGTCTGTCAAGTGAATAAATTAATTGACTCTATACAACGAAAATCATCATATTTTTTACAATAATAAAATTATGCAATTACAGGTAAAATAAAAATAAAGTAAGTATATAAATCAATTCTGTATGAATTGGGTTAAATCATAATCGTATCTAACTAATATAGATACATACATAAACCTACATCTAAAAACTATTGGTTACCAGGGAAGCCACATGTGCAGAAAAGAACTAGCGCCACACGTCCCTATCGTCAACATTATTACGGCGCTAGAGGCCTACAGGGGGGCACCCCTGTAGGCCTCTAGCGCCCACAAGGGGGCGTTATCGCCCACTTTTTGAGAAAGACTGTACTAAAGCCTAAACTATTCTCATTCCGAGAAGAGGACCTCGCCCAGAAGAGTAAAAAAAAATTATCTTTTGATGACACCATCAACATCTACCTACATAAGTACAAAAGACTATTTATAAACATGGGACAGTAAAAAGAAAAACAAATTCCCAAGGTTCAAGGCCTCATTCGTTATCGAGCCCAAAGAATGCAAAAAGAAAATAAATATTCGGCCAAAATTGATCGGAACCTGTTCTCGATTCGTTCAAAAGATTGCCATTAACAATCGGAAGACGTGCCCAATAAAATACACAATTTTTCAACCTGGCAACCTTAAAGTATAAATTATCAAATTTTGGTTATCAAAAGGTATAAGATACACACGTTTGTCAGACGTGAGCATCGTTATTTTATCGAAAGACATTATTTTTTAAACATAATATCATCGCCCATAATGTTATAATACATGTTTTTGTAACTTCAACAGGGATATTTCACTTTTTTTAATAGCAGTGAACTAAATAAAATCTCAGTAAGATAATTTTATTATTAAGTAATTGTAAGTAATTCAATTTGGCAACTGGCAGAATTATTTTATTGTTATTATTCGCAACTGATGGTAAGCACAAACGGGGTCTAATGGAGCACACGAATTCAGGTAACATAGTTATAGAGAGATTTCCTATATCCTTCAGTTAAACTGCTTGGCGCCGAACTTTAATGTAAGGATAGCTAGCCAGGCGGACCGTACAGATCAAATCACCAAGCATTCTGGGTTTTGTTGAATTCTTACAACACGTGTCTATTCCCAGCGTGCGTATAATAGAGATAAATAAGAAAACTCTTTTTTAAAAAACGTAACCATACAACGTAACAATACAGTTCACGTGACCAGAGGGCTGGCTTGTTTTTCGGGCAGAGAATTAGCGTTGCCATACAACGCGGCAACGCTGCCAGCCTTCTGGGCACGTTCCCAGTGGACGGCGAGGCGGAGGAATACTTTGATGCAATCTTTTAGTTTATATTGATAGGTTAGTCTACGTTTTTACTTTAGATTTAGTTTAGATTTATATTTAAAAAACAAAAAAAACTTAACAATCATCAACTGCCCTATCATTTTTTCCTGGTTTCACGTTGAGTTTATGTATCGAGGCACCGTATATACCTTTCATAATAAGTAATGTTTAACTTTGCGATACAAACCGCGACAAAAATGTCCCACACATGTGCCAAAGTCAATTTAGTTTTATAACTTGTTAGATGTTTAAACTTAATTGACATGGAATTTTAATGCCAGACAATAAAATGCTTAAAAAGAACTCCCATTTATTTCCTATCAATTAAAATTGCTATTCTTTGAAAACCGAGAGAGAGTGCTAATAAAGGTAGGTATAGAAATTTCGCGTGTAAACCAGAGCTTTCGACTCGATAGTTATTTTATTAATCGATCAATTAATTGATTTCGCTATAGAAATTCTGCGATAACTCGATTTCTGAGTATCGGAGAGAAATTAAAAAAAGCCAGGTCATTAAAAATTGGTTATTAAGAGCAGTTAAATTTAATAGTAATAGTAACCTTGGAATTCCTTAGTTCATGACCAAAGTTAACTGCTCTGTTGACCTTGTATTATCTGCGACTTAAAAGATTTATGACGCACAGACTGCCACAGACTGCTCACAGAATGACAATGTCAATTTTAAAAACTGCCCATCTGTCATACAGACTCCTAATATGCATTTTAAAAACTCCTTGTAAGGTCATTTCTCAAACAGGTTATAACCTCTTTACTTCCAAACAATAGACAATTACAAACAGCATTTAATACTTGACAGCGGATGACACAAAAACGAATTGTCAATACAACGAATGACCAATTACGTTAGACACCTCATTGCTCAATTTCTGGAATGAGACAGGTGTCAAACTATTATGGTTGTTTGTTGATAATTTTCTTTATAGAAAGTGACGCGTTGGGAACGTTGGATGGAAAGTTGTGTATGGAAAACGTATTTCACTAAGTGAAAATGCGTGGTAATCATTGTTAGTGATGGCTGTGAGTGACGTCACGACGTGGAACACGGTTTTCTTTATGCTGCATTCGTGTTGACAATGGCGCCGAAGTGTTTCTTGCTGCTGTGGTAAATAAAATCGTGGTTTATGTTCACACTCTGTTTGTTTTATGGTCTGGCTCAATTACAGGCGCTGTCAATGTAAAACATAATTATGGTGTTTCGAAGACATGTGTAGCAATAAAATGTTGAATTTAGGAAAGGCAATTAACAGTTGTTCTAATAGAGATAGGATATTTTCTTAATTTGACTATGTTAGGAGTTGTGGGTTAAATTAGAAAAGCCATTTCGACACTCTAAAATTAAAACCACTTTAAAATTAATTGATTCGAGATTAAGGCTGCACATATACCCCACAACAATGGTTATGTTCCAAACCTTTATTGTATTTAAATATGATGTTACAATATCTTAAAATAGCGGCGGTTGCGCGGGCGCATGTCGACGCGTCGCGCAGTGGGCGTGACAATTTATCGGCGGTAATGGCGAAAGTGTCGCCGCGGCCCCTTTGATCCAGTCCCACTAATGCTGATTAATTACTCGCGATCCAGAGAAATTCTAATTTATATGGTGCAGTTGGCGAACTGTTTTAGAAATTGTCGAGTTGGTGAAACTTGGAAGGTAGAAGCGTAGGTTAAACTCGCTTTTCTAATAAAAGTGGACTTTTTGTCGCAAAAAAATAGGTTAGATAGTTTTTAGAAATCTGAAAACCCTGTGTATGTAGATGCATGCGATGCCAACTGCAAAATTTTGGAGCAATTTTTCGAAACTGTACCCAGCTTCTTATTGAGTTTGCAAACTTTAGTCCTTCTTAAAGAATTCTTGCTAAAAGCTCGATATTAATAAGTGATCACAATTAATTGGCAAACCTTTTTCATTTCTGTCCGGATTCAACTTCAAAACTTATTTATTCAGAATAGACTAGGATTCTCTTTTTGAACGCCAATGTTACAAAAGACAGTACCCAAACCTTCACCTCTTACTAGAACTTATGCTGTGATAAAGAAACGGCACAGCAAACTCCCCCAGCAGCTCCGAACAAGATATTTGAACATAAACAAAACAAAGTTTTGAGTGTAATGATGCCTGTACCGGATGTAGACCAGGTACAATCGAACCCAAGTCTGAATGCGACGACCGTGTATCCGAGATCAAAACTATTAAAAACTTTACCTTCATGAAGCCGCATATATTTTTCACATAAACCCAACTACTTAACACCTTGATGGAGGTCCGGCTTCATCTGAAAAACAGGAATTTCTATTAAACCTTTACGACATAATTTTGCAAAATCACCGTTATAACATTGTTAAAAACGCCGCTTTTAACTTTATGTTTACTGTATTCAATGAACATCTAAATCTAGGTTTCCAAGAAGGAAGCGGCAAAATTTCAATAAGAGTATTATCTATTTGAGTTCCAAGAATAGTAAGGCGTGACTTAATTGATGTGGTGACGTATGCAATTGATCAAAGACTTGCGACTGATAAACTTAGATCAGAAACAGACGTAGCAAATGTAAAATCAGAGTAGATAAATCATAAAGCAACATTCATTAGCAAAGATGAATTTGGACAAACATCAACCTCTACACATCTGTAGAACCACATGGAGCAAGGGTCTAATACAAAATTCACAAAAAAAGTGTCCTGAGTTTACATACCGCCATATAAACTTAGAAATAACAACAAGCTAATTTAAATCCTACGTCGTTACCACAATGGCTAATTTAGCTTTCAACCGTACGAAGATTCGACTGCACCTATTGACGTTATTAGTCTTCATTTTCGCGTTTTGGTATACATTAGGTTCGAAAATTTCCGAACATTTGTTTCTACTACTGTATTTGTTTCTAAGTCAATGATAATGATGATTAGTTTCCTGGTACATTTGATCCACATCAATGACTTCCGAAGGACTCAGGTTTGTTGCACATGATATAGCTACACCTTTGCAATGAACGGAGCTTAGATCGCAGTTAGCTGATAACTTACACAAGAAGGCAATAGACAGGCAATACCTCCCTATTTGTGATTTCCAATCCAATTAACACAATAGAAGAAGGGATGTCTTATTCCCAGCTGGGGACCAAACGCTAGCATAGTAGTACATACTGGCCTCGGACAAGTACACACAGTAGACGAACACGAACGAAGTCAAGGTAAGATGTCAACGCTTAAACAATCAAATCGATTGAGTAGATCACGCGAAACAAACTATTATATCGCTGCGAGACAGAGATATCGGTAACGTACCTACTTTAGTAGGTTCAAGAGCTAATAAGCGAGTATAAAACTCGTTTCTTTCATATTTCAATAGAAATTTAATTAAAAGTACAACAGAATAGTCGAGTAGTCTTTGATTCGGGTCCCTTTTTCATCTGCACTCTCCCCTCGCCTTGATTCAATGAAGGTCATGTTTGTTAGCATAAAATATTAGAATTTGAAGACTTAATAAAGGCTAATAAATTAAATTCAATGTATGCTAGTCATAGATGTAACAGTGTCGTTCAAAACACTAATCAAATAAAGCAGCATTCAATCTGCCCCTACATTCTGCGAACCGAACGAATCAACGAAGGAGGTCAACATGAATGACTCATTAGTGTCAATATGATCAACAATAAGTAATTGCCAACACTGTCTGTCGAGACGTCTCCCGATAATCTCATAGTCTAAATACACGTAAAAAAAGTTCTGTCAGAACGACCGGGCCGACGACTCAATCGGATCGGCGATATCTGCACTAAATGGTCTGTCATTAAGGCTGCGCGGGCGCTTCTCCGCGCATGCATCAACGCCACAATGGCACGATCTACAATTGAGATGTAAACGATAGTATTGATGTTAAATTGCATGATTACTGCCATAATGATGTCTAGAGGTGACATTGTTAGTCGCATCTACTTTATTTTTTCTAAAGATGAGCTCTTTAGAAATACACTCATTATTATAGATGCTAATGAGCGTCTGCGTTCGGGTATGTTCTCGACAATAGTAAAGAATTTACAAAAATCATTAGAAAGCGAAATTAACACTCACAATTAACTGCTTTTAAAGGGTTTCCTCGTAAATCTTGATAATGAAATGCTTACCGACTCAATGTGGGCGTGCTCCAATGAATTTCGAGCTCTACTCCTTTCAGCTTTAGGTTAATTTTTGTTCGGAGTACAGGGTAAAGATAAGTCATTGGAAAGTGAAATGGGGGCGCACCTGACTGCTTTCTTTACGTCTCGGTGTTCTTTTTGCTTCAGTGAGAGTGGTCTAGATTCGATAATTGTGTCGGTAGCGATTCCGTGACGAGTTCGGAACGCCCTCCCGGCACTAACCACGGGAAGTTGATTCATCGCAACAACACTTTCCAAAGAGTTACAATTTGCATTGCTAATTGAAATATTGAAGACGTAAGAATTCTCGGCGTGTTCACGGCCAATGCAAATAATTAGAAACCCATTCATCTAGTCAGCTCTCTATTGAAGCCCATTCAGGATTGTTGAATGAATATGGATGATTTTTTTTTATCGATCAGTCTTTTAATTACGTTGGTTTTTGATTCTGTACGTGCACCGTCTTCAGTAATTTAGATACTGATAGTTTTTTCTAATTGATGGCATCTAGTTTTTTGTAACTTGTCTGCAGAATTATGGCCATGACATTATCTTGTTCTATGTTCGTTACTACATTGTAATGTAAGCTTCTCATCTTGAGCAACTACCGGCGGCGATCGAAGTGGGATTTAGCGAATACCTGTTGACTGTAAAAGTTGGCAATAATTAATGTGCTAATTTTAATTTATTTGCGCAACATAAAACTTGCGTCTACTAATTTTAAGAAGCTGTTGTTAGTTTAATCTATTGTGTTTTCATTGATTTTGGTATCGACTATAATATTTATGTGGAAATAAAAGTCAATGTCAAATGTTTTTATTTCAAGTATACCAGTCGAAAGGTCAGCACTAGGTGCTCGGTTCCAACTGTTCCAAGTAGTAGGTCCTGTAGAGAAGAGCCGGCAAGAAAAACAAACGTAACTCTTTTAAAAAAATAAACGGTTTGACAATTTTGATTGGAGTAAGTTATGTAAGAACAATGCAGATTTATGTTAGTTAAAAATATGGGTTCTAATTGACACGTTCTCTAACGAGTCTTTATGTATAACAATGATCAAACTGTAGGGGTCCTCTGGGTCTTCGTGCAGTGTTTGTTGAAAGTCGTGATTCTATCAACATTTTAGTTTCATTGTCGCGAGTTTTTGTATCGAGACTCGTCTGATTTTGATGCGATAGAAAGTAACTTCACTTTTTTCTATTGTAATTTTCATCTTTTGTACTTTTTTATTTGTTTTGGATAGTGATTTTGATAATTTTCTCCGTCACACTTCCTGCTCACGCGCAAATTCGATGTTGTTATAAGTTATGGCACTTTCTCTGAGAATTGCCGTGTCTTGTAAGCTGAGAGATTGATGATTAATCAGTACTTGAGCTAGACTCGTGCGCAGACTCCGCGGCGCCCGACGCAGCGCTATCGCGCATCGAGCTGCGCGCGCGCCGACGAAAGTGCAAGTCGCCCAGTTCTCACGACCCCCCTCCGCCGCGCCACTGCGCACGACCTCCATCTACCGACCGACTTGAGAAACTATCGATTATTGTAATTCGAATTATTTACACTTTCGGAAAGTAATCGTGGCCGTGCAATGCGCGCATGCGCATGCGATCGCCCGCGATAATGAACGCCATGTTTGGTCGGCTACGTTGCCAAGTATTTTGTTTGAAATTGTTCTTTGCTTTGTAATTTAAAGTCTAGTTAGTTAATTCTTTGCAGCAAAGATATTTACAGTTAATATAGCAAATATTCATAGATAATGTTATTAAAAAAGCATAACATAGAATGTAATGAACCAGGACATTAAACACGATTGATTTTAATACCTGTTTTAACCACATTTGTTAATTAATGCTCAGCAGGAGTAAAGCAAAATAGAGCATGTGAACATGTGTTTATCACAACAAGATTATAACGTTAACTAAAGGAAGCCAATAGCCAATTATCTTAAATACTGTGGGTATTATACCTTCCAATCTGTCGTTACTACATCATGACACTTTTAAAGTCGTCAAATAAGTTGCTTTAATATTAACATTTCGCAAATTCCGAATTTTGAAATCAGGGGGTACGGCTGTGCCTCTACCGTTGAGCAGGCACGGCCGTACACCTTTTTCTCGAAGCAACTCAAGGCAATTTTAAGCCCCCTATATCTTTGTAACAGAGAAGAGCAAAACCCTGAAAATTATGTTACAGAGAGTCCATGTCAAAATCTGAAAAATATCTTGATAAATAAAACGCCAGACTTGGCTCTTGATCTCAGTACTTTTTACGGCAAAAGTGTCGCGACCAGCGCCTTGGCTCGGGGATCTTCTCAGAATCATCATCATCATCATCATTCAGCCGAATAACGTCCACTACTGGATATAGGCCTCCCCCAAACAATGTTGGGGGGTTTGCCATAATCGCCACGCTTGGGGCGGGTCAGCGATCGTAGTATGGTTGTTAAAGTATTCAGAGAACGCTGCTGCCCATCCTCTAGTGAATCCCTTAGTCGCCTTTTACTACACCCACGTGAAGAGATGGAGTAGTGCTATTCTTTACGCCCGGCACCACACGGACGAATAGGAAAGGTTTAGTCCACCATGCTGGCCTGATTGCCAGATTACAAACACAATCAAGAACTTTTTTTACATTGTGTGCTTTGCTCTCACTCATACGACGAGCTAGGTTTTATTTATACTCGGTGGTGACCTCTCGCTTCCGGCCGTGGTTCTGTCCATGGTCGGGAGCGAGAGTGCGTGGGAAGCCGTCGCCTCCTTTTGCGAGGTGGTGATGGCGACCAAGGAGGGAGCGGAGAGGGAGAGAGAGGCGGCAGCAACTCTCCCTTCCCGCGCCAGACGCACCGGGCGCCGCCGGAGGGCGCGCGACGATCTCCGGCCACCCTAGTGTGTGGCCTGCGGGCGACGGGCTAGGGAACCCGTCGCCCGACCAGTAACAGGCCCGAGAAGGCGGCGCGCATGTATTCCGTGCGCGCCTCTCAGGAGGACGTGGGGCAAGGCCCCACAGAAGAAGAGGTCCGCCAGGGGCTGGCGGACCGAGGCCTGCCGGGGTTGCGGTGCATGCAGCTGCGAATCCCGCGACCCCAGCCAAGGGTCAGGAGAAGGAACACCGTGGGTTTTTAGCCGGTAAGAGTCCGGCATAACCCTTCGTTTTCCCCAGGCGAAGGGTATCCATGACGATTTATACGACATCTCACACAAATCATCCTCAGCTGACTCTTACAACATAGAACTACAAGCAGCTGTTCGCCTTTACAACCAGAACACCATAGAGATCATGAACTGATACGTCAACATAATTTCGGTTTATACAGGTATTAGAAGCGTCATAAATTATATTATATAACATTCGATTCAGAAGATGTCCCCAAATGTAGCTGTCCAAATGGAAAGCTTTCGCGTTTATCAATTCAACAAAACCCAGCACGCTTGGGGGTAGGATCTATACGGTCTGTGTGGCTAGCTACCACCTGAACATTAAAGCAGAGGTTCTCAGACTTATTTCGTCTACCGCCCACTTTGAGAATCAATTATTTTCTAGCGCCTCCTAAAATGTTTAACTGTAACACATCACACAACAATCACAATTGCAATAATTACTCTTACCGCCTCCCTGTAGGCCTCTAGCGCCCACAAGGGGGCGTTATCGCCCACTTTGAGAATGACTGCTTTAAAGTCTAAACCAAGCAGTTTGCTGTGTTCCATCGTGTGTATGTTTACAATTACCTTCGTCCGTGTGTCTCTACAAGGGTGCCAACTGAAAATCAGCGCTGGGTGTTTGACGCCCAGCATATGCTGAGTTGATGACCCTTTCTTCACGGGCATGTTCGACGGCATAAAATGCGTTCCTATGTTTTATTATTTTTATGTTTTTTATTGTTTATGCTGTCCTGGGCTAAATAAAATTTATTTTCCGTCTTTCTTCCAAAACTATCGTAATAGTGCTTGTAGAACGCGATCGACCCGAATCTGAATTCTGTTACTACATGCGATTCTGAATTTTATAGATTTACAGCCGGATGCAGTACAGAAACTCTCTCATAGTTATTGAAACCTTGCGACATTACAGCAGCCAATTTTCATCACAATCGCTTCTCGCTCATGACTTGCATACCACCATGAAGGGATAAACATAAATAATACCATGGCTATCCCATGCTTCAGTAGTTTTATGGTTGTCACGTGACAAATTTATGGTACTTATGGGAATCAGATGACTTTTAACATACACGGTAGCTTAATAATAGTAACATAATAGGTTTTTGGTCGTAATAGTCATAAATTATACGATTTTGGTATACGTTTAATGATTTTATGGGACTTTCTGAATGGTGACGTAACTATTATAATAAGCTGGTTGTCGTCCCGTGAGAGTTGTAAATTATGGGTTATGGGGTCTTGAAGAAAAGGTCTACAGTGATGCGCAGTCGTGATCGTGACCCATCTTGTCTCCATCCTAGACTTTTATTTGGATACCTGCTCATGGGATTATATAACCTAAAGTAAGAGTATCGGTTTTGACTCTCTCTGGGAAGAGCACAACAAGCCTTCATTTGAGATACATCGATAATATGGCCGCCATCATACCACCACCACCACGATCAGCAAATTACAAACGATGAGGCATTTAAAAACTGAACAAACAAAAAGTCTTACGGTTTCTAATAAAATTATACCTCATCAATCTAAAAATGAAATGTGTTTTAAAAAAAAAAGTAAGTATGCATCGTTAATTTTTTTAATGTTTTTTCTGAACTTTTATAAACTGCCCTATCCTTTTGTTCCTGGCTTGACGTTGAGTTTCGCTACACCCTGTATACATCCTGAATACAAAATAAAAACACTATGATTATTTACGATTTACTCACGTGCATTTTTCGGGATTGCCCGACTAGTTTCGGACCCAAACGTAGCTAGCTCTTAATCATGAGCTGAACACGCGGCGATGTCGCGTATATCCCGTAGATAATTTAATGTACCAATATAATATAATCATCATATCATATCAGCCTATTGCCGTCCACTGCTGAACGTAGGCCTCCCCCAAAGATCGCCAACCATCCCGGTCTTGGGCAGCCCGCATCCATCCGCTGCCAGCCACCTTTTTCAAATCGTCGGTCCATCGTGCCGCAGGGCGTCCCACACTACGTTTGCCCAAACGCGGTCTCCACTCTAACACGTGTCTGCTCCATCTACCATCTGTTCGTCTGCAGACATGGCCGGCCCACTTCCACTTCAGGGTGCTAATTCTACGCGCAATGTCGGTGACTTTAGTTCTCTGGCGAATGACTTCATTGCGAATTCTATCCACCAGAGAAACCCCGAGCATCGCTCTCTCCATAGCACGCTGAGCAACCTTAAATTAGTGGACCAGGCCCACGGTGAGTGTCCACGTTTCGGCTCCGTAAGTCATTACGGGTAGGACGCACTGGTTAAAGACCCTGGTCTTAAGGGATTGTGGGATCGACGATTTAAAGATATTACGTAGCTTCCCGAATGCCGCCCAGCCCAAGCGTATTCTTCTGCTCGCCTCTTTCTCGAAGTTGTGCCGCCCCAGTTGTATAGTTTCGCCAAGGTATATGTATATAATATTAATAACCTAATATGGATATAGCCTTTATACAACCTATCTCACGAAATGACACTTAAAACTAAGGTATACATTAAAACCTATATGGTATTCCGAATATGTTCCGTACTATGGTACGTTTTATGGGCAACAGGTCTAATCCCTAATAAAACGTAATGGTAACTTAAATAGCCTGTTAATGGTGTGAGGACTATGGGTTGTAATGTAACGCACCATTTTATGACGTTGCTTGTATCTTTGAGTGTATCGTGGTAAGATCGTCTAAGTATCATTGAGAGTACAGTTAGCGTGAAACGTAGGTGACGATTGTTTGGTTTCAAAAGCTTTTTAAAGGAATAATTTTTAAACAAGCAATATTTACTTAATTACAAATATATACCTACAAATAAAGAAAAATTATTTCAAAAGTATTTTATGAATGAAAAATGGGTAACAAAATTTTTTTTTTTTTGTAAAAAATAATGCTAGAGTAGGATTGTTTATGGACTAGTAATATTATAAATTTTGAACTAAGTATGATTTGTTTTGTTTTTTTCATGAGAATTAATTTCAAAATACCAAAAAAACTTGCTGTGGACTGTACATTAATGTTGGAATATGATTGTTTTAGAACTTGAGAACGAAATGGGTGTGAAAAAAAGAATTACAAAATTCAAAGATTTCTAGAAAGAAAGAAAGAAAACTTGTTCATTGAACACGCGCTGATAAGACGCACAAAAATAAAATAAAAATATAAAGAAAACCAAAACGAAGCTGTTGGGACAAATATGCGTCACATCCGCGCAAAACGGCCATCTATATTTATAATGCCTTTGTACCATGTGGATCCTGCTAAAGAACAGGACACCCTTTCTCTACCCTTTCGTAAAAGTCGTCTAAGGAATCAAAACAGAATGGGCAGCAAAACCTCCTGCTTATTTACAAAATACTGCGATCAACAGTTAGGCCTCATTTACGGAGACGCGGGGCGTCGTGCGTCGCGTGCGGCGTGGCGTCTCGCGGCGCGTCGTACGATTTTTCTGTTTACGGAGCGGCGGCGCATCATCACACGCGCAAACACAAATATATGGCAATGTACAATGTTGTTTATGAAGATGCGGCGCGTGCGACGCCGCGGGCCCCGCCGCGGTTGACGCTACGTTTTACAGTGGACGGAGAATTACAGGAATAGCTGATCGCAACGCTGCGTGCGCCGCCGCGATAAACGTCGCGTGCGACGCGGCGATGCCATCCGCGGGCTCCGCCTGCATTTCAAGCAAACGCGTGTAAAATCGCTTCTCCGTAAACGCTCTCATACAACGCCATATGTTTGAATTCAGTGCGGACCGCGCCGCACAACGCGACGCGCGACGCTCCGCGTCTCCGTAAATGAGGCCTTAGTCTGCCAAACGTAGTGATTAAAGCGAAATGTCCGTTCATCACAAAGAGAATAAAACCACTTTATAGTCTTTGGTTCATCACGTTATGTTCAGCATTTATACCCGACAACTATAACCATAGGTACTTGTTGGGCGACACACAATAACCATGTTCAGCCTAGCCTTTTCTCCACGATGTTGGAGTCAACTTCCAGTCGAACCAGATGCTACCTATACCAATTCCTTTAACCAGTCAATGGCTCGATTTTATGCACGTACCTACATAAAAGTACCTATAGTACCAACTATGTGTGTCACTCCCACAGTCCCACATGTCACCGGCAGCACCGTTATGGCATTAAAGCGACAATACAAATCTATGCGTATCGAATTTCAGCTGCGCGCGCGCCGTTAGATCGTATCGCGCGGGAGTTGCAAATTGAAAATTATTATTGTAATGGTGACTGTGTAAGTTATTATCTGTAACGATCTTTGACTACTTGGCGAAATTATGCGCATATTTATTTTGTTTTATACGTAACTGTACTTTGCTATTTTGCACTGGCGTCTCAATGACCGCTACGGTGAACGGTGTTAAAAACTTGTTACTGTAATATGGTTATTATGTGATGGGGCTCCTGGCTAACTAAGGCCGCAAATTCGGAGCGGCGTGGCGTGCAGCGTGGCGTTTTTGTAAGCGTTACTTAACATACAGACTAGTAGTTGAAGTGTCTTCGTAATAGCGTTTCCAGCGTGCAGCTAAATGTATGCACGCTCAATACAATGCTCGAACGCCCCGCTGCATGCCCCACCGCTCTGAATATGCGGCCTAACACCTTCGCGGATCATGCGATTTGCAAAGTTAAGCTTCGCTTGCCGCGGTCAGTTTGCGGATGGGTGACCGTTCGTTACACATCGAGAGCCCTCCGTGCCTCGGACAGCACGTTAAGCAGTCGGTCCCGGGTGTTATACGAATACCTATGATAGTCTTTATGGGTAGTCAGAAGCCTGAAAGTCTGGCAACCAGTCTAAACTTAGGTTATCGGCATTACCCAGTGACCGGGTTACGGAAGTCCGATGGCAGTCGCTCCGTGTAAACCACTGGTATATAGCCGCATCTGGTTACACTGGGAGCTGACGCACACAACACAGCGTCCGCCGCCGTCCGGCTTACCGTCCTCGTCGACGAGGCCCGTCGCGACGTCTCACCGCCGCCACCGGTCACGATCCACCGAGCTCTCCCTGAGTAGAGCCGGTCGTCTCTTCAGATTCCACAGTCACACCGATAATTCAGCCCTCATTAAGCTGTCTCCCCCCCCTAAGCCCCCGCCAGCAACGCCCTAAACCGAGGTCCGAGTCCCACTTGAGTCGCCCTTAGTGCTATTGTTGCAGGTAGTCATGATGTTAGTGTAGTATAAGTAGCTAGTTTAGGTTAAATATTTTACTTCCCCACCATTGGCTGGATACCCTTCAGGTCTCGCCAATAACTGTCCGGTTACGCAGAAATTGCTCGCAAGGAGGATTTACAAGCAGTCCAATGTGGACGGTAGGGACGTGTGGCGTTAGTTCTTTTCTGCACATGTGGTATCTCTGGAAACCATTTGTTTTTTTAGGGAAAAGACTAGCTAGATAATGAGATCCTTACATTGCATTATGATAGTTCATCAAACTATCGCCGCATACCTTACCAGAATTTCAAATCAAACTGTAACACTACGATTGCAACTCGCAAAAAACTCCGTTCAAATATAATTCGTCCACGCATTACCAAGAAACGCTGTGGACTAAAAAAACGAAATCGTTACTAATTTGACGCGGATCACGCAATGGGAGTAACTGTCACGGTGACGTAAGGAGTCAGTGACCGCGGTCACGGTGACACCGCAGAACTGTAAACACTGTTTTGATGATGCTCTTGTTTACTTAATAAGCTTGATTGCCATAACTTGACGGTCTGTTCGCTTGGGGTAGATTTGATTGCGTTTTTTGAGCGTATAATTTTTTTGACAAAAAATGCTTTTATAGAGTACCGCTTGTTGTTATATGTTGATCTTTGAGTTTAAGAATTTTACAGTATTTAAGCTTCCTTATATCACGTGCAAGTAGAGATGGGCAAACGAAATACTCAAACTGTTCTGTTGGCGTTTATGGAATTGAACGTTTTGAAATCGTTGGACATTTTGGTGATTGGACATTCTGCACCTGAACGAATAAAATGTTTGTAACTATTCATTTTTACTTGATTGAAATTCAATTAAATGAATTTATTTGCTTAAATGTGGGTTCAATAGATGTTATCACAATATAAGTTTAGCACATTCGCGATTTGCATAGCAGGCAAATATATGCAAGGTTTAAAAAAAAACAATTTTGTGTCACTCCCATCAGTAACCAAATATACCACAAAATTATAAAAAAAGTACAATGACATGTTAATATTAGTGATAAATAATAATTTATCGCTCCTCGCCGCTCCGACGAACAGGCAGCCTTTTACCAAAACTTTCTGCTATTTCTCACTAAAATTAAATAAACTAAAATGAAATATTGATGTTAATATATTATAAAGAGCACCATTTAAATACTAATAACCTGCAAATTACCACTATATCAATAGAAAATCATGTTGTTGATAAATAAAACAGCCGCATCCGATAATACTGAATTATGCAAGATACTATCTGATATAATGTTGAGAATTTTATTATCTTTATCTTATGCCAAATTAAACCATTTGCATAATTATGTCAGATAACCTACGACTTTTCCTGCAAATATTTGAGAAAAGAACAAAAAAAAACATTTTTTTGTTCAAACCATAATAATTATGTATAGTAATGTCTTCATCTCCAAATTCAACCTTCATCATCCTTATCTGAGTTCGTAAACATCGTCATTTTTAACCGACTTCAAAAAAGGAGGAGGATCTCAATTCGGCGCTTATTTTTGTAATGGGTTGGCAGACCTTATGGGAAGTGGTTACAGCGCCGTCTATACCTACACCCCCCGGAAGAAAGGTCCCTCGAAACGCGCAAAGCGTTTTCAAAATCACCACGCGTTAAAAACGGATTGGTAAACACAGTGTTGTTTAGCTGTTAATGTTTTAACTTTTTTGGGACAAGCCCGCAATACTTTCCCAACAATTGCAACTCCTATTCATCCTTCTTTTAGCCGAATCTTTCATTTCCGCCATCAAAAGAAAATGTTCTTGATCATCTTACCGTATTCCGCCTTTTGCTAAGGTCAGTTTCAAAGAAGCCGTGCGGTCTTTAGTACGTGACAAATAACCCACTTTCCTCCGTATGACCTCCGCACCCTTGGAGAAAACAGATTTTCGCAATCTGATGTTATCAGTATACAGGTGGGATCTAATGTAGTTATACCTCCCAGTGATTGACCCTTGGACAATTTTGGAAACCAGTGTCTGCTCCTAGCCTTACCAGCATTCGTTTTTTAAACCCTTACAAATAGTTCTATACACATTTACGGAATAAAATCGCCTTATAAGCCAGAGGCTACACTGCATGTGCTATAATATTTAATTCTTTATTTTTGTTTGACTTTTTATTACGATTAAGTTCTTAAGTGCCAGCTAACACATCGTTTAGCATTACGCCTTATTGCAAATCGTCGCGATAAATTTCTAAATTATTTCATACATTAGTTACACTTTACATCTACTTTATTACCTGGCGACAGGTGCGATCCAAAAGCCTTGGGAATATACCCGAGATAATTCCTGCCATAAGTTTCCTAACATTATCATTATTATGTGAGAACCATTCTAATCTGCTGACATTTTTACTCAGCACTGTAAAATAGATATACTCAGCCGAGCTTAGTTATATTTTTATCGTACACATGTTTTTGATTTGCATTTTACTGCGTGTTAAAAAGGAATATGGCCGTTGGGGAAGTTTGACAGATGAAGGGTTATCCTCTGGGCGACATAATGAAGAAAGTTTTGTTTAAATTAGATATGCCGTTTTTGCTTTGAATATTACTTACAGAGATATCATATTTTTCTGGAACAATAAATAGTACCTTCAGAAACCTCACTCCCGATCTATTTCGCCAAATACCTAGAAAAATGTGCACCGTACAATTTGAAATTGAGCTTTAGTGTTAGGTGAAAGCGTTCCTATTCCTATGCCGCTGTTTGTTCGCGCTCATTATTTACATGATTGTTCGATTTTCATTTGTGTTTCACTCCGGAGGCGAAGCGGGGCGCGTAGCTATGTTTTCATACCTAAGCCGCGGAGTGACACATGCCTTGCTAATGGCCGTAAATCTAGGTTTCCTTTAATCATTTAGCCCAATCTAAATAGTTTTGTCAGTGTCTCGTCGAAAAACTTGTTATTTTGCAAGACGAACACACGATTATAAATCATACTAAAATAATAAAAGAAGATACACAAAAACATAATCATGATATGTTAGCCATAGACAGACGATCTTAAATTCCTGAGAATCCGATTATGTCAGAACGTATACTTGATTTTCATCAAAGAGCAACAAGAACTTTTGGGTTGAGTTTTATTTTTATTAAATTCTAATAAATTACGAAGGTGTCAAATCCTAAATATATCGATGAAGACTCAAATCCGCTTATAATTTAAGAAGTATCAGATTACAAAATCGTTTTATCAATGGTTTTCCACAAAAAGGCGAGAATTGTGATCCCTTAAAATGGCGGTCCTGTCATGATGTCACTGACTGTCCATTTTGGATGGATAAAAGAAAAATATAAACTTTTTTCTAATTCAATTTACATTTCAATTCAATCATCAATTGGAAACGTTTTTTGCTAAAGGTATTGTGAGCGACGACAGCCATAAGTTTGATAGCTGCCATCAGAGTAGTTACTTCTTCGTATTCTCGTGTCGGCACGAGTTATACGAGAATAGCTCACGTCGTGGTCGTAGTACTATTATGTATTTTGTGCCGTGGTGAAAAGATTAGCCAGTCGGCAAGCTTTGGTAGCGGGGCTGACTGCCCAGGGTGCATTGGACTCCCTTGAGTATTATTAGTCCCGTCACTTGTGAAGACTGATTTAATTTTAATCATCAGTGTGCTTACAACATCATACTTTTCAACATGGCCTCTCCAACTAAATTTTCTCGTGATATTCTATCTCTTTGTAATTTGTCACAGTTGTGTCATTTTTTTTCTTTTTCCTTTAAAATGTAAAGCCTTACAAGTTACGTCCACTCACGCATCTTTATCTTGGTATTCCTCCAAGACCATACTTAGAACATTCTTAAGCTTGACTGATGGAACGTCGATAATAATGATGGTACTGACGCAAATGTTTGTTTTGTCAACAGGCAAGCCGAAAGATATCAAAATGCGGGTATCTGTTCGTGGCTCCTGGGTGGGACTTCTCCAATCCGCTCTACAGAACAAAGGTAAGATTATTTGTTATTGAACTCCTTCGATTGAAAAATATCGATGAATTTTGGTTGTAGTATTAAGATCGTCTTAGCGCAGCTTGAATGAAATCGATTTTGATTCGTTTAAAGAATATTAGCTCGGCGTATTCATTTCATGATCTGAAATATTTACTGCCTTTTGTCTCCCTTCCTTGAAATCTTTCATCCAGTCTTCCTTAAAATCTCCATAGATTTTTTCTCCTACATTACCATCTACATCTTCTGTCCCATCAAAATGAAAATCGCAATGCTACAATCTCGCTACAATATCGGTAATCACACTTTAACCATACCTGACCTCAATAGAGACACACACCACACCCTCACTTCATATGCTAATCACGCCAGTTGTCACAGTTCAATTGTTTCTCGATGCGCCTGCGCAAGTCCTTGCCCTCTAATTACTTTCCCGAAGTGATTTTCATAAAGTACTGTTATGTGTGGACCCCATTGTTTCGGCTTATGGGAATTGTGAATACGTAATGGTGTTTTGTTTACATGGTATGGGAATGAGAGAAATACATGTACCAACAGTTTTTTGCAATCGTAATTCTTGAGGGTTTGACTGATGGGATATTTTATCTAACTAGTGCTGTCACTATTTATTCCCAATTGAATTCCTTGTACCTACCTAACATGTTGTCAAAATATTTTTAAGTGCTTTATCTCTGTCATTTCATTAGTGCGAGTGTTAAAACCGAAAAATATTGATCATTCACCGCACGTCTTGCCAGGCGAATTGATAACGCAAATCTCCCGTGATTAATAATATTCTGCCAACTTAAATTCGCGCCTTAAAAAACAGCCGCCATGTTTTTTGACACTTTTTGGCGCCGGGACGCAGCCCCCTGCCGGGACCTTATCGTAATCTTCGGAGATTCACGTTTTCGTACGTTTTTTTGTTTGCATAATAATAATATTTCATGGCGTTTCTTATCGATGATGCCATTCCGTACCTGAATTTAAAGAAACGATCAAAAAATCAACAATGGCTGCGTATGCGTCGTATTTTGTGTGCGTCTAATATTCAAGACGCTGATTGGTCGTATCGTTTTAGGAATGGCCAATAAGATTTGTGTTTATGTGCTGGATTCTTATTATGAATGTCAAATACGGCAAATTGTGGTATAAGTTAAGTGGCTCTTGAATACAGCCTGTCTCTGATCTCTGACTAGTAGTTTATGAAGGAGACAAATGTGAAAGATACTAGATCTTAGACCAGTTTCTCGTAGGATAAGGTAATGACTTTGATTGCTTCAGATTTCGCCTTCTGGGAGCACAATCTGGTTTTTCTTTGTTAGAATAATAACGTAGCCTAATAAACCCATTATTGAGCATATTAGAGGGGCTTGTGACTAATTAACAACCACTCGGATTACACGATTTGCAAGGTTAAGCTGCGCTTCCCGCGGTCAATCCGTGGATGGGTGACAGTTCTTTTACAGCTCCCTATAATAAGGTTGAGCTACACGATGTCTGATGCATGCGTGCCGTCAGTTGGGACAGGTCAACTCAAACCCGCTATGGCTCTTTCCTCAAAACGCCATTCCAGACGTTGCCGATTGTTACACTCGCATAGTTTTATACCACAATGTCTGGACTTTAAAAGAGACCTTGATCTCTGAGTTTGTTTCGGCTTTTCTTCTCAGAGCTAGTCAGATAGGAAATGCCGGCGCTATCTAGTCATAAAAAAAACATAATATTGACTTGTAAAAGTGTCTGTAACAGATTTATTTACAGAAATAAAAATAATTTATCTTCACATCATCGAGCCCCTCCATGCCTCGGAGAGCATGTTAAGCTGGACCCGAGTGTTATACGAATATCTATGACAGTTGCTACGGGTAGTCAAAACCCCGAAAGTCTGACAACCGGGTCTGACCTAGGGATATCGGCATTGCCTAGTACTGGATTGCAGAGATCTGATGGCAGTCGCTCCGTGTAAAATACTGGTATTCAGCCGCATCTGGTTAGACTAGAAGCCAGTGGCGTGCACTTCATACATGCAAATAAGCTCTGCATACCCTGTAGTTCCATACATACATACATGCCCCTCTAAATGATAAATAATTATAATAAAAAAAAATCATGGAAATGTAGCTTACGCGCCATCTATTACTTTATTTTGTTACGCGCCATCTATTATTTTATTTTGGAACTAGCTCGATGGAGCGGCGAACATTCGCGCCCCCGCGCACCGTGAGCATAAGCTGTACTACGCCTTGCTTATTCTTCATCATACAACGCATCTCGTGTAGTACGCAGCAAAAGTATGACTGTGTGCGTGAAAATGTTTGCGCGTGTTGGAGTTTTAGAAGCATAGCCTATATTGTAAACCGTCCAAATTGAGAACACGTAAAAGCACCGCTGAATTGTTGATTGCAGAGGGTCGACTTATTTTAGTCGGATTAACCAAATTATTCATTCGTTCGTATTATTTAATTCGTTACGTCATAAATTGCAAAGTTCTTTCGCGTTATTGTTTTTTTTTGGCGCAAGTGATTGAGTGTCGAGTAATTATTTAGTAAGTTTATTGTAAAAATGGAAAATTATACCTGTGAGACCTGTGCTGGCGAAATGTGTTTAAATAAATTAAAATCCTCCGCGTTTTCACGTTATCCTTTGAGGAAACAGTTAAATTGATTGCAAAGGGAAGGTGTGTACCGGAGTTGGATTTAACTCAAAGAAAAGGTAGGTAATAAATACTACTCGTTATTTTCATAAAATGTTTTATGCTGACTATTAATTAGTAATTACTGGCTAACTCGTTGTGTACACACAAACACATTGTATTGTTTCCCTTGCATTTTGTTTATAAATCAAGTTAAAAATAATGTTTGGACCTAGAGGATACTCAGATTTAAATAATTTTCACAAAGCGGCTGCTAAGCATGATTCCTTAGAAAACATCTAGAATCCTGCATAAAAGTTCCAAACTTTTGGTAAAGGTAGAATAGACTAGTTAGAATAGCCAGTTAAAGTTAGATACCTATTGAAAGGCACGACACGAAAGATGACAGAAATAGAAACATCTTCAAACGGTTGATTGATGTAGTTTGTTTTCTAGGTAAACCTGAATTAGCATTCCGTGGTCATGACAAACCAAGTTTTTTTTTGTGCATACCCTGTCTGAACTCTCTGTGCACGCCACTGCTAGAAGCTATATGTTGGGAAAAGGCTAGGCAGATAGGATAATTTCAGCCCATGACTGTCCCACTGCTGGGCATGAGCCTCCTCTCCTCTCTCTCCTCTCTCTCTCCTCTCTCTCTCTCCCTCACATGAGAAGGGGTGTACAGGGTGCAGGTTCGCAGACAACACTCACCATCGAAATCTTTTTTCTTTTTAATATGTTCATTAAATCCCGTTCCCTTTAAATATCCAGTAGCATACTCATGACAAGACTATTTATTTATTAATGAATATTTATTTAATGGATATGATGTACGAGTTTTATCTTTTTAAATATTAATGATACACATGATAACCTGATTATTTCAGACATTACATCGTAAATTCGTAACGGTCCTGTCAATTGATTAATATTAATTATTATTTTGATCAGGACCTTCCGTAAATCAAACCAAAATAAACTTTAACACCTTAGTATAAGGGTTACGGGTTGCAAGATTTTTGGGGTTTTCGGAATCTCAGTAAATATAATTGTGGAGATCGAGCGATAAATATGACGATCGCTTATTGATAGCTTCGGATGCATATCTAGACGTGTGCGTTTGCTTTATGCTGCGATGATGTTCATAATTTTTGTTTAAATATTTGTATGGTATTTGTATGGTATTTGCATGGTATTTGTATGGTATTTGTATGGTATTTATTTAATGAAAAGGGTTTATAAAATAATGAAAGACTCGGTTTAGTTTATTTATTTGTTGTTAGTTATCAAATGTGTTTTATTTGCAATCGTCAGAGAGCGGTATTTGACAACACGCCTAAATGACGAAGAAATTATGTTTTGGTATGCGAATAATGATGTATTTATTAACTATCGACTGCCTCATTGGTCTAGTGGATGCAAGCGCGACTGCTGAGCGTGAGGTCTTGAGTTCGATCCTCAGGTCGGGCAATGCTATTGGGATTTTCCGTGTAGAATTTGTCAGTAGCAGCCCGAAGTCTGCATTTGTGCCTGGTTGATGGCAATAGGTTCACCCCCTATTACATGGGACTTAATCATAGGCGAAATGAGGGTGTATTATACACCTCTGTAAAACCTTTCGGGGAATACAGGATGATTTTGTTAATGATTTGGTTGTGTTAATGAGAGACACGAGTGTGAATCTTCTAGTGGACAGTGTAAACGATTAGGTATGATTTTTTTTTAATTCGTCATTCAAAAACAGTAACATATAACCTGGCCGTCCTACCGTATTTCTGGCCAGGGTCTACAATCGAAGAACGTACAATGACCAAAAAATAGAATGAAAGAAACATTTGAAAAATGCCACTCAGTTTATAACTCTGCATACCCGCCATGGGCCTAAGGATAATAGTGTTTACGACTCTAATAAATATGGATGTTCCGCGAAACTCGATTAGGGTCTAATGTGTTTAGTTTTTTAAAAAAGAACCCTACACCTCGCATACGTTGTTGCCTTGAACGATTATTTTTATTGAGATCTTATAAAAATTTGGATTTATTTGATTATGTGTTCGGTTTTGTTCGTGTTACGTCGGAATTGCGTATGCGCATTGAGGAGATTCAGAACGGATATAGTTCTTGGGTATATAATGACATATTTATACAGGGTGATTGGTAAAACACTAACAACCTCTTAAGGGGTCATCATTATGAACAACTTTTACTATAGGACCAAACCTGAAATCGCGAAAAAAACCAGCTGTTCCCTACATTATGTTCGCATTAGGTACTCGTCAAAATGTAGGGAATAGCTGATTTTTTTTTCTCGATTTTATGTTTGGTCCTATAGTAAAAGTTGTTCATAATGATGAGGACAATGACCCCTTATGAGGTTGTTAGTGTTTTACCAATCATCCTGTATATTTTTACACTACGCCCAATCATGGGTACACAATTCGGGCTTAATTTTGTTGTAATTTAATTGAGCGCTTCAATTACAGAATTAATTAAAGAACTCGTCTTGGAATAATAAATATTCTACTATTAAATTAAATTCAGATATTTTATTTCGGCCCAGAAAGAGGATGGCGAGATGACCAAGACGCTTATTGCGTGGGTTGGTTCGAGGTGGTTTAGGAAAAGAGTATATGGAAGCCAAGTTCTTAAAGGGAGGTCGTTGCTCAGCAGTGGGACAGTACAGGATGACAATAGAAAAATTACATTACTTGATCTAAGTACAGTCTCTTTTTCTCAACTTTTACGTCGACTCTCGTAATTCGCTTGGTCACCACAACTGAAGCCTCGTAACATGTTCTTAGAGACCACAACAAAACGTTCGCTAACCCACATGATTACATTTACTCACATAATTATACAAAAAGAAATCGTTTTCACTGTAATGCTAGTACCGAGTACTTAAAATGATATTATTCATGTCATAGTCAGTCGACTTTCTAGCCGTTCCGATTGCGGGACTCAGTCGCAACCGCAGATGTCAACATAGAATATATACAGAAGGTACACTGCATACAAATTGTCATTAAAAGTCGCACGAAACAAAAACATTGTACAACATTTGTAGTATTGACGTGTGACGCGCCTGACTGGCCGTTAGACGGCTTACTCCCTAAGTCCGTCAACGAAGTCAGTCACCCGTCCGAAAGTAGCCCTAAACGTAGGAGTGAACAAAACAAGTGTCAAGTTCAACTTTTCGGACGGGCTAAAACACATTGGTAGTACGGACAACTGTCAAATCGTGTTGTCATTTATTCTTAGTTCGGGCCCCGAAATAATCGTATGTCCGTAGGTGATATGAAACCACGGACTTCGTTTTTAGGGAGTAGACCCCCAGCTGTCATGCTTATCTGTCATACGAATACCCATGTATTCGTATGGCAGATAAGCATGACTAGTTAGTCGACTTGACTCCGAAAACTATGGACTCTGCTCATCACTCTGCACAAATTTTACTACCTACAGGACAAACAGAATTCGTGAAAAAAAAAAACTGCTGTTCCACATTAAATGATCAGTGATTAACAAAATGATTGGAACAGCTGTTATTTCACGAATTCAGAGTTTGTCCCTTAATAAAAGTTGTACAAAATGATGAGCAAGAAGCGACTAGAAAGAGAGAAGAGTCATGCTGTATTTTTCTAGGAACGGAAGGATCTGAATGTGGATAGAAGTCATGTATTTAAGTTATGAGTGGAGTGCGGAGAACGCCACTAAATCTCACTGATTGTATCAGTTTGTGTGGAAGCTATTTAATTATTATAACTTTCGTGAGACACATTCATATTTATGATAAATTACGGTTTACTCACGTGCATTTTTCGGGATTACCCGACTAGTCTCGGACCCAAACAGAGCCCTTAATCATGAGCTGATCACACAGCGAGGTCGCGAGTCGAAAGCTATTTAATTTTGACTACAACCCCTAACCGTAGCAACGTATAAAACCGTATTCCTTCCTAATCTCCTAATGGCTAGAGAACTGTACCCCAAGTGTGAGTTATTTTACGTTACTGTAGTTGCGTCACGCCAAAAATGTATGAAAATTTAGGCAGAGCCTCTAGCGGCGAATAGCGTAACTAAAAATTTGTTTGACGTTTTTGGCGTAACACAAATACAGTAGTAACGTTAAAAACTCACACTTGGGGTACTGAAGTCACGCCAATAACTGCCCACTTATGTAGAAACAAGCAAAGACAAACAAGCAGTAAAACAGTAGCAAGAAAAACCTAATTATAAGTAGTTAACCTTCTAAATTTCTTTATTGAGTGGTCGTGAAGTAGTGCGGATCGCACGCACGACTGCCTATAGAAAGCAATGGATATTTTTACTCCATTTTTGTACAATCCACGCAGGAAATAAAGAAAGATTACATCAGTTCTCTAAATTAGATTTTTGAAAAGCTACTTTACAAATAATTGCAGTTGTTTGCATATTTTAATCGATTTAGCAACTTTGTTATTGATTGGGTAACTAGAAACTTGTCTTATCAAGTTTATCAGTTGCTTAATGGCAAATCGAACAGTTGTTCTGTATTAAATTGATCGCAAATTACGAGAGTAAAGTGAGCAAAAATGGTCGTCGTGCTGACATTGCTAGTTAATTATGATCTTTTAATGTATCTTACCTTCATTAATTAATACATTGGATCGGCTGCGCCACACCGGGCCGTATGAATGAATATCTTAGAAGATGTGTAAGTGAGAGGCTTGTGGCTAGATAAGAACTGCGTGAATCATACGATTTGCATGGTCAAGCTGCGCTTGCCGCGGCCAGTCTGTGGATGGGTGACCGTTCGTTACTCATAGAATCCTCTCACTTCACATCGAGACCCCTCCTTGCCTCGGAGAGCTCGTCAAGCCGTCGCTACGGGTTGTCAGAATCCCAAAAGTGTGGCAACTGGTCTAACCTTAAGATGTGTTATAGTGAGATATGTCATACGAATACCTATGACAGCCTTTACGGGTAGTCAGAAGCCCGAAAGTCACAACCAGTCTAACCGTAGGATATCGGCATTGCCCAGTAACTGGGTTGCATAGGTCTGATGGCAGTGACTCTGTGTAAAATACTGGTATTCATACATACATAATTGGGAAAAGGCTAGGTAGGGTAGGTACAAAGCGAGAATGGGATATGAACATACAAAAGTCTCCTTTGCATAAAAATGAGGATTGCAGACGCCCTAGCAACGTTGAGCCAAGGCTAGACCTAACCCTCGTTACAGCTATGAAAGTATTAGGTATAATGGCACAAAGCATTTCATGAGCATTTAATTAAAATAAATTTTATTTTATTCGCCAAAGAGGTAATTGTAATAGTAGTTGGGACCAAATGACTATTCCGTCCGTGTTGTGCCGGATGTAAAGAATAGCACTACCCCATCTCTTACCATAGGTGTCGTAAAGGGAACTAAGGGATTCACTAGAGGATGGGCAGCAGCGTTCTCTGAGTAAGTTAACAACCATACTGCGATCGCCAACCCGCCTGTCAAGCGTGGCGATTATGGCGACCACTCCCCCTTTTGGGAGAAGCCTACGTCCAGCAGTAGGCTTCTGAATGATGAATGACTATTAGTTCCTTCAGTAAAAATAAATCTTTACGCTGACGTGATAAGTGTGAATGGCGCGAAAATAAGCGATTGCCATTGGTTGTTCGATCAGGTACAATACGGCCGACGTATCTCGGCGAGTCTGAAGTTAGCTGATTAGCTGCGCAGTAGACAATTTCGTTTCTAAAAGATTCATTGCGCAGCCAAACAACTAACTTCAGACTCGCCAAGATATGTCTGCCGTATTGTACATCGATGTAATTTATTAGTTGTGTTGTGATTGCAATAAATAGGTAAATAAAATAAAAAAATAATGAATATGGTCATTGTAGGTACACACGGCTACACATCAAGCTATACAAAACCAGTTTATCATGGCGTCGCTTTGTATAATCTTTTCGCACAAGTTACGGTCAGCTTATACTGGTTTTGCATAGCTTGAAGTGTAGCCGTGTGTACGTAATTATATCTTTTTAGGGCACCGTTTGTTAGTTTGACTTTCAATATAACCTTCCTATGTCTTTCGATGTGTGAACGTGCTTGTTTTTATTCTTATTGGCCAATTATAATAGAGAATTATAGACTTTAGCCATAGTTCGTCCTCCAAGTTTCCTATTAGTAGCAATCGAGTAATTGGTTTAAATGTTATATAATTTTGCACATCCTGTTTTTTTTACCTAATAATTCCATGATTATTCTGTGTTATGATTTTTAATTTATTCTATAAGTGCATATTGTATTTTGAAGCAGGACCAAACAAATATTTTTAATTAATTTCGTTTTGTTCACCCAATTTTCTCGACCCTCGTGAGAAAATCACCCAAGTATTAAATTGAAAATTTTCGGTCACATTTTTTAACAAAAAATAAAGGGTCACTATAATGAAGAAGCGTCAACGTTATTTTGTTTTTATTATTTCTCAAGTTTTTTGAGCACTTATTTACAGTAGCGATTAGATCTGTCCGAAACAAATTTTTCCATTATAAACATCTGCTGGTACGTCCGTCTAAGTGATTTTTAATAGCGACTTCCTTTGTTATGTTGCCTCTGTTTTTTTATGATAATTTAGTAGTTTTAAATCATAGTTAATAACTACTTGTATACACAATAGTTCAAAAGGTCCGAGTCATTATAATACATTATGTGTTTCTTTTTAAATAACAACATATTTACGGGGAATCGAACGCGGGAAAAATCTCTTGTTACGATCGTTTTCATTAATTATTCATTAGTCTGTATTTTTATGGTTTACCTTTATTGTATATTAATGTTTTAACGCTTTCCTTTTGTTTGGAAATCGATCGGTAACCTGTTTTTTCCAACACATCTATTTTAATAACAAATCTGTAAAATATTTCTATTTTTCTTAAATATTTTTATTAGATAATAAACACTGACATGAGCGGTTACATGAAATAGTACTTAATAGATACAATCTTCAAAACTCATCGCTGTAGATTAAAACATTTAATTACATTTGTCATCATTAACTACCTGGATGTACATATTTCAATGAATTTATTCTCCATCCAAAGATACGTAATCAGCTGCCTGATCCTACTTTATGCGTTTTGATTTTTTTTTTCGTTTTTCTTATTAAAAGTGGCGAACGACGGCTGACTGTTAAGTGGTCGACAGTCCGATAAAAAGTAACTTAGAAGTCGATTTTTTGACGCAGTGTTAATTAAAACGTCATATTTTAGGTTGAAACCCTTGTTTGTTGAGATTGTTGATAAGCATTTAAAGTGTTCATAAAAACGCGTTTATTAGTGGATGCTGCGTTAAAAAGTATTATTATAATGTGCCTTTTATGCTTGGATTCACGTTAAGGGTGAATCTAAAGATAACATATGAATCGAATATCCTGTCGTTATAATAAAAATTAAAAACTTATAAGCCAAAACCTTGCGAGCATCTCTCTGAAGCTATTTTAGCAGTTGCTAAATCCTCTCATGTTTTCAAAACAATACAATACAAACTGCAATAATAACAAAACGTATGCGGCAACACATTACGCGATAAAAATAAAATACAAACTCACAACTCCAAGCTTCAATATTCTCTAACAATATTTTGTATATTCAATAAGAAATTGCAAAAAAATAATACAGTAGCTTGAAAAGAATTATGTAATGAATTATTGTGAGATTGCTTTTTGTTATTTTTCGAGTTATGCCAGTTCGTGCGTTACGGGTCATTTGTGTCACTTGTCTTACGTGGCCATTGTACGGAATATAATTCTATTAAATTCTTTTTTTATTTATTTAGTTTCTCGTGGTTTTTTATCATAGACTACTTACTGACTTACGCTTTATCTTCCATAAAATCAGCGCTGGACTCCGGCAACCGGCAACGCTGGACTTAGCTAATTGACTAATCTGGAGGCGGATTTACAATGATCCAGTTGCTGGATCGAGCGCTGGATTGGCATTGGACTAATATAATGTAAACACGTTACAATCCAGTACCTCAAGTGTGAGTTGGGTAGTTTACTATACGTTTCTGTAACGAATAGTTTACTATGATAAATGTCAAACCAATCACACTCGCGTTTTTTAATCACGCTATTCGCCGCTAGAGGCGCTGCCTAAATTTTCATACATTTTCGGCGTGACGCAACTACAGTAGATAGTTAACGAAAAAAACTCACACTTGGGGTACAGATCAGTGATGCTAGATTTGAATACAATGTTTTTCTATTGTCAATCCAGTAACTGGATCCGGTGGCACTGGATCAAGGTTTTTCCGTGTGGAATTTCTCATTAGCAGGCCGGAGTCTGGATTTGTGACTTTGTGACCGGTTGATGGCAATAGGCTCGCCTCCTTACATGGGACTTAACACAACGGCGAAATGAGGGTGTACTACACTTCTGCCTAACCCTTCAGGGAATACAGGCGTGAAGTTATGTATCTCAAACGTCTATCTACATGTACAAGCTTTTGTTTCTCAATAGCAAGGAATAATATCGCACAATAAACGCATTGTACTTCAGAACATTGATTTTATCTATTGTTTTTATTATTGTGTAAGTAAGATGCGTTATCTTGAGAAATTGCATAATTCTGCACCGGTCAATCAAACTGAATTGTTATATCGTACTGATGTTAGTGATATTTTAGCTGTCGGTTTAGTTTTATCTATATTTCACAGGTAAATGCCTGTATTCAATTTGGTTCCAAGTAAAGTTCATAAATTCTTCATTTTATTTAAGGTTTAAGACATTTATTCTCACAAAGAACTTACAGAGTTCACTTAAACATGAGAAACTTAAAAATTGCAATACAAAATGATGGTTAGTAGATGATCTTAAGAGGTAATTGAGTGTTAGTTTAGTCTATACATATAGTATTATAAATACTCCTTTGTATAAAAAGAGAAGCAATCAAAACAAAAGTCAGCCGTTAATGACCACCAGACATCGCACAGCTTACAAGAAAATAAAATAAATCTACCGGTTGATAGTCAGTTGGGTATTCTTACCTAGGAGATACTCTTTTAATTTTTTCTTAAATGTATTAATCGAAGCGATATCTACAATATTTCTAGGTAGTTTATTAAATATTTGTGCCCCTTCATACATTACATTTCTTTTACCATAATTTGTTCTTGGAATTGGTAGATTTAGTTTACCCTTATTTCTTGTATTGTATCTGTGATTCTTTTTAGTAAATTTTATATCGGAATGAATTGTGTCTGTTATAATTTTTTTGATGAGAATACATGTTTTATATTTGTATATTTTAGTAATGTTGAAGAAATTAGTTTTGCTGTAAAGTTCAGTAGTGGGTGTCAAGTAATCGTATTTAAAGAGTGTTTTAATTGCTTTATTTTGTGCTATTTGTAAGTTATTTAAATTAGTTTTTGCGGCACACCCCCAGATCTCAACCAAGTATTCAAGATGTGGTTTTATGAGTGCATTATAAATTGTGTGACAGACTGCAACGGGAATGCATCCATTTGTTCTGCGAAGAGCGCCAGTCAGTGATATAATTTTAGACCTTACATGTTCAATATGTGCTTTCCATGTTAGCTTGCTATCCAATAGAAGTCCGAGATATTTTTCCTGGGAAGATTTCTTTATAGTCTGATTATTTATTTTAAATGGAGTGAAGTCAGCAATTTTTTTATTTTTTGCTCTAAACACTATATACGATGTTTTAGACGTGTTAATTGTAAGGAGATTATGAGTAAACCATTTCTCTAAAATTTTTAGATCACTTTGAGCCTGCGTGACAATATCATGGATTGAGTGGGCAAAATAAAAAAGACAAGTGTCGTCCGCGTAAAGTGTAATTTGCCCTTGTAACCCAGCACTACAAATATCATTAATATAGATCAGGAACATCAAGGGGCCAAGAATCGAGCCCTGGGGAATACCACATTCTATTTGTTTAGGCTGGCTGGCATAGTTTTTGATTTTGACAACTTGTGATCTATTTGTTAGATACGACTCAAACATTTTGTAAGCTATGCCAGTAATGCCCATCGTTTTGAACTTAAGTAATAGTATTTCATGAGAAACGGTGTCAAATGCCTTTTTTAGATCAATAAATATGCCAACAGCTATGTGTTTTTTATCAATTTTGTTTTTTATTTCTGTTACAAGATCTATAGTAGCGGATAGCGTATTTGATTTAGGCCTAAAACCGTACTGATGTTTTGTTAAAAAATTTATGCTTGTCAAGAAATCGTTAAGTCTATTATACAAAACCTTTTCAAACACCTTGGATATTATGGGTAGCACAGATATAGGCCGGTAATTATTAGGGTCCGTTTTAGATCCAGATTTGTAGATTGGAGTCACTTTTGCAACTTTTAGAGCATCAGGAAATATTCCTTCCGTTAAATATTTATTTATGCAGTCTGTTAGGTTACTTAAAATAAGGTTTTTAATACATTTGATACTTTTAGTGCTGATTTCATCAATCCCAGCACTGGTGTTATGATCTAAACCATCTATAATTTTTCCTATTTCGTTGGATGTGCACAACTCAAAATCTGAAAGGATATTGTCAGTATTATTATTGAAATGGCTGGCTAGAGTGTTGATTATTTGGTTTCCGTGTATTTTCCGTATGTCATCAGCTAACTGTGTACCAATGCTAGTGAAAAAACGGTTAAAATACTCACATATGTCTAAAGGGCTTGTAATAATAGAGGAATTAGTAAGTAGTTTTGGTGGACAACTATTTTCTACGTTTTTATTATTTGCTAGCTTGTTGATTAATCGCCACATTTTTTTTTGTTTTTTGTATGTTAATTTAAATATTCTGTGATAGTAAGTTTTTTTTGCTTTTTTAATTGTTTTGAGAGTGATGGATCTTTGTCTTTTAAATTTTAGTTCGAGAAGTTTGTCATTTGAATTATTTTGCAAAGACTTCCATAATTGATCACGTATGTTAATTTCATTAATGACCGTCCGGTTAATCCAATCTTTTTGAGGTAAATTTAATATTTTAGTTTTATTGATTGTGTTCTTAATTATGTGGTGTTGAATAAAATTTTGAAACACATCGTAATTTAACAGTGTGTTGTTATATGTTGCTTCATTAACACTTTTATACAATTTTGAGTAGTCAACAGCTTTGTATAACTGTTTGACTTTGGGTGGTGGTTTATATCTTATTAATTCTAGATAAATTTGATTATGATCTGTCATTGACGATTCAAGCAATGTGAATCTAAATTCTTGGGTATTAATATCGGAACAGACATGGTCTATTATAGTCTTTGATGTTGCAGTTCCGCGTGTACAGAATTCAATGTCAAGTTTATTTAATATATTACAACCCGCACTCAGAAGCATGTCGGTATACTGGTTTGAAACACTGTCCGATTTCAGCAAATCTACATTAAAGTCACCGAACACAATAGCCCTCTTATATGTTTCCAATTGTGTAGAATATTCATCAAGAAAACTGTGTAGATTAGTATCTCCAGGTTTGTAGACTACCCCTATGTTTAAAGCATAATTGTCTAAATGTATCCATAAATAATTATTGCCACCATGGTATTTTTCCATTAACAAGCTATGACTTAAATTGTTGTGTACAAATATCGAAACGCCTCCCCCTCTAAAATCTGTCCTGTAATTAAAATAGTGCGTATAGCACGGTAACTGAAGGTACCTAGCCTCAGCTTCAGTTTTTATCCAGGTTTCCGTTAACAAAATCAAGTGCACTGTATTCTGAATATTATTTAATATACACTTTAACTCATCAAATTTCCCGGGGCGCAATATACTTCTTACATTAGCATAAAAGAAATTAACAGAGGACGAACATTTTAATATATTACTAGGGTTATTTAATAAAAAGTGCTTTATGTTGCAATCTTGGTTATCGGTAGATGTCGTGGTCATATTTTGGATCAGTTTTTTGAAGTTTGGTTCACTATCTTCGGTATTCCTTTAACATATTTAATAACAAGGTTAGACTCGCCCGCTTGTTGACGACGCGATAACTCAGATTGCAAGTCTTTCATATATTTTTGCTGCATTGGCGTTTGATCCGAGTATATACGCATACCTTCGCACACGTTCGACCTCTGGCGAAGAATCATTTTAACCGTATCTCTTGAGTCAAAACAAGCTTTAATAGGACGATGTTTATTCTCGTTGTACTTTCCCAGCCTTATGACTTTTATTGGGATCGGACATTCAGCATAGCATAATTTGACAATCTTGCTAACTTCTTGCTGGTCATAATTTTGTCGTATTAATGCACTTTTATCATCAATTTCATTCACACCCACAATTATAATGTTTTGTTCGCGTAGATAACGATCTTTGGACTCGAGTATGAGGTTTTCGTAAGATAAGAATAGCGATTCTGTTTGTGGTTGCGATAGAGGTTGTTGGGCGTTTTTTAGGGTCTGCACATCAGAGTCTAACTTAGAAATTTTTTCTTGAATGGCTGAGTTTTCTATCTGAACATCTTGTAATTGAATTTTCATGTTGCCTTGCTCCATAGTTAACAAATTTGTTGCATTTTTTATATTAATGATTTCACTTTTAATTTCTGCAATATCCAAACAAATTTTGGCAGTATTTTCTTCTTGTGACTTTTTTAATGCTTGCATTACTTCCATTAGCTCCTTTCGGAAAGCAGAAAATTCTTCATGAAAATTATTATCTTGTTCTGGTTGCTTCCTTTTTCTTTGTGTGATATGATTGTCATCTGATGGCAACTTGCGTAGGTCTGGAAAAGACCCGCTTCCGCCACCGCTCATGATCTTTCCGCTGTTTGGTGATCGCAGTGTACTCATCCTTACTCAAGCGCAGTTATCCAGCGAGCGTGCGAATATAACAAAAATATTGTCCTTCTCGTTTACCCGAGGGGGTGCGCGGGGCCCTTGTGTCACTCACTGCAGTCACTACGTCGCACGCCACACACACTTGCAATATACTTAATTACGAGTTCTTCTTTTAATTATGTTGTTTAACTATTTGCGAATAAGCTTTGATTTAGGTTAACGTTCTTTTAATTATTTTATTATTTTTTACGTTTACTGACACAAAACTAGGAGCGCACGTCTGCTCTCAACGACCATCGATCGACCATCCAATTTTAATTAATTAATTTAATTTTTGACTATACGTTGGGTCCAGTGGCTGATAGATTAGCTTCTGGGTTATGGATCGTGGGCTCGATTCCAGCACGGAACAAATATTTATATCCCCTATAGACAGTTGCTCCGGGCATGGGCGTGTGTGAGAAACAAAACTACCTATGATGTCTTTACAAAATGTGTTGCCTATATTGTTCTCTAAGTTCATTCGTCTTAATATTCTTAAATCCTCTAAAAAAATACAAGAGGAGGCTGTAAGATGAAGATGTAAGATGGTGATGAAGAAGGTGTAAGAGGAGAAGTAGTCCGAAGAAAAGAAAGATGAGATTGTGTGAAAGACATTTTCATTCTCATATACTCACACCCACCATCACACATTCTAACACACACAAACACATACTCAGACAAAGAAGATTGTGGCAAGAGCCGAATAATTGGCGTCGGCTGCGACTCAAACTTGACCTACGTTTACTGAATTCGTTTTTCCATATCATACATAACACTTGAAATCTGGATGTTTGTATGTACACAAACACCTATACGAGAACTCGGAACAAATATCTGTAGGCCATGCAAATATTTGTCTCGCGGCAATCGAACTCGTGACCCTGGATACCGAAGGTGGATGCTCTGCCTCCGACAGTTTGAAGGTTGCTCTGCATAAATAATATTAGTCGAAAAGGTGGAAAGTACCGCAGGCCAATTAATGTACTGTTTTGCGGCAATCTCAATAGATTTTTTTTCATACATTTATTTTTATTAATTTCAAACAATTGACATTTATTTCAAACAATTGACAAGCCTTAGGTTACTAATTCAGGAAATGGAGCTAATCAGTGACACCAATTAAGACCTAAAATGTAAACACAGCTGATAATACCTGATGATAGATAGTTATAAGCGTAGTTTTAATGAAATCTTAGAACAGCTAGTTTTCTAAAACAATTGAGTTTAATACCTTTTCGGATTCGTGCCCCCTTTCTGACTAAACTTGTATCGATCTCTTAAACAGTTTAATTATAACTTAATTATATTCTACATTTTTACCGTTTTTGTGCAATCGTGAACATTTCATGTAATCTAAGTATGTTTGAGTTACTAAGGTAAACAGAATTGAACCAAAATTAAATCCTAAATTGAGGACATCAACGCCTAAATATGAGATCAAAAATATTATCTCATACAGGTGTCCCTTTCTGCTGCAACACTTTAGAAAGGGACAGAGCTAAGGATTGCACGCTCTAGTCACGACCAGAGGTTATGATATTAAAATGTGCTTATTTTCGAACTACAAGCATTGAGCAACTAAGGAGTGGTGTGCTCACTACACGGTTTTATAAAGAACTGTACTCCAGTAAAAGCTGCGCGATAATTTATACAAGGTTAGTCAGAAAGAGGGTACTAATCCAAAAGGGTGTTAAAGTACACATAATAATGAATAACTTTTGTTCTACAACTTTTCCCAAAACTCAATAGTTTAAGAGAAAAAGTTGTTCAAAAATCTCAAAAAAAAAAACTCTAAAATCTATCTATCCCCAGTTATGATCAGCTGTGTTTACATTTTAGGTCATATTTGGGGTCATGAATTAGAAGCACCATTTTCTGAATTTGTGACTAAGCAAGGATGAAGAATTTTTGAAAAAACTAATATAAAAATCATTTTATTTGGAAAAAAAATATAGAATTTTGAAATTTTAACACTTGCTTTCAAACAGTCATCAGCGATACTATAAGTGGGCTTCGGATTAGTACCCCCTTTCCGACTAACCTTGTATTGCCATAGGTAACACGTGGCAGGCACGTAGGGTGTCGTGGTGGCCCGGAGGTTACAGCCCCGCTTGTTAAGCAACGGGTTGCGGGTTCAAATCCAGGCAAGTACCAATGTGACTTTTTCAATTTCATATGTACTTTCTTAGTTAATCTAAGACACCACTGACATACGGTGAAGGAAGACATCGTGAGGAAACCTGGACTTAGGTAACACATAAAAAGTAGGGAAAGGGCGACGAAGTCGGCAGGGACAGATCGAATTAGAAATCAATTTTTATATTCGTTTTCAGTCTGAAAAATCGACGACAGTGTACGAAAAGGATAATAGATGTATAAAAAGCGAGGAATGTGAGTCAAGATCGTAGCAGATGACGTTCAATTGTCTCTTCAATTGCCTATCCCACCAGGAAACAGGAGTGAGCAAGGTACAACGGGCACACCAGCAAGTGTTATATGGATTGCCCTGAATCACTGCAGTTACATTGAGCAAGATCGGGATCTCAATTTCTAATCCCTTCAACACAATGGTTTAATTCTTTCCATTCTTCCAGTCCATCCAAAGGAAGAGATCGCCTTGCGCGATAAGACCGCCGTGCATGTTTTTAATTTAAATTGTCACTCCTTATTTTTGTTTACCTGGTGTATTTACAATAAAGAGTATAAAAATAAATAGATACATAAATACCATAATTATTCAAGGACTATTAAAAAAAATCTTGTCAGTTTTCTACTCGCTCATGTTAGCTAAGCTCCAGCTATACCACCGCCTTTTTTCCAACGTTATCTCGCCGGGCGTTATGAAGCAACCATGCTAGTATAATTTGTATCGATCTGCTCTTTATTTATGGGAAACAAGACAGGACCAGATCGAGAACTAACTAACTGGTCGCCAGTTACTTTGATATCTGCCTTTCAATATCTTATAAGGGAGTGACTTCGAATGATGTTGAAAATAGATGAGTTGCGATCGTAAATCCACTGGCTGAACAAGACACGATCGAAAAATCTATTAAGGATCATTTATAAAATATGTAAACAGCTGGTTTTTGGACTCTAGAGAGTGTTTCATCACGAGATGGATCACTTTATTTTTTATTTTTTGACTTCGTCGCCTTTTACCCTAGACGCACCTGTTGGTAACCGCAGACTCGGCCTAAGATGGAGCACACGAATCTAAGTAACAGAGACATAGAGGGATTCCCCTATACCCCTCTGGCTCTCACATACACACGATGGAACACAGTAAACTGCTTGGCGCCGGGCGGTGTGAGGGTGGTAGCTAGCCAGGCGGACCGTGTAGATCCTACCACCAAGCGTGCTGGGTTTTGTTGAATTTTACAACACGCGTCTATTCCCAGCGTGCGGTTAGGAAGTTTTATATTCTTCTAGCCCGTCCTCACATGGGTTAAAGAGGGACATTCAATCTCTCAATGTAAGTTGTCCTCGTCTCAATTATAACTGCTATGGCTCTTTCCTCAAAAGGCCATTCCAGACGTTGCCCTATATTGTTACACTCGCATAGTTTTAAACCACAATGTCTGGACTTTAAAAGAGACCTTCAACTCCGAGTTTGTTTCGGCAGGAATGCCGGCGCCATCTAGTCTTAAAAAAAGCATTACATTGATTTGTAATAGTGTATGTAACAGATTTATTTATAAAAATCCATATTATTTATCTAAGAAGGGCCTAAATCCGGTTTTTATAGGCTTAAGCTAAGATAAAGCTACCTAATATTAATAAACACCACACATAAACCGGAGAGTTTTATTACAATACGTGCGACATGACAAATGACTGTGACTCCAATATTCTGCCTGCCTGGACTGCCTCTCTAGTCTACTGGTCGCAAGCGCGACTGCTGAGCTCGAGATTCTGGGTTCGATCCCCAGGTCGGATAGTGTTATTGGGATTTTCCGTGACGAATTTCTCAGTAGCAGCCCGGAGTCTGGATGTGTGCCCGGTTGACGGCAATAGACTCGCCCCCTATTACATGGTACTTAAACATAACGGCGATATGAGGGTGTACAGCTATGTCTACACCAGTGCGCTTCACGGTCATCTTGCGTCTTCGTCTGAAGCATGCGTGAAGCGCCATAGCGCAAGCAATAGTGCATGCCTTAATACTAGTTCGACAAAAGCGCATGCCCCTAGTGCACGCTAATCCGTCTATTTGTACCTATATCGACTGGAGACTGACCGAGGCGCACCTGTGTAGACGATAAGCTGCATGCGTCTTATAGCAATCAATATTACATGCGCTTGACGCAAGAGGAATTGAAAGTTGAAAGCGTAAGTCGAAAATGAAAGCACACTGGTGTAGATATAGCTATACACTTCTGCCCAACTCTTCGAGGAAAACAGGCGTGATGGTTTATTATTATTCCAATACTTCTAAAATACTAAATATTCTATTACCCAGCCCTATTGGAATCTTTCATCTCCAACACGGCGCATCAGGCTAACCCATTTACCTCTAGTTATAAATTAACCGAGTCACAGACGGTTAATAACTTAGAAATCGATAACCGATATGATTTCTCGATATTGCGGTTTGCTGGCATTTATGACCCGAATCAGTATTGGTAATGGCATAGATTATGTAGGGCGAAGAAAGGACGTTGAACGTGTGGATTAATACCTACAATATGGCCGAAATGTCTTCGCTGCTTGGGGATAATAACGTCACATTTGTTGAATCATATTTCGTTTCATATTCGCAATCATAGCTGCAAGTGGTCTGCACATCCAGTCGCAACTGCAAACTATGCAGCTGCCAAATACAGCTGAAAAGCAGATAAGTTGCAGTCGGTGCAACTGCGCGACAACTGCCGACGGGATGTGCAGCTCAGTTGCAGTTGAGATTTTTTGTATTGTAACTTTCGTGAGTCATTCATATTTAGGATTAGTTACGGTTTGGTCACAGGAATTTTTCGGGATTGCCCAACTAGTTTCGGATCCAAACGGAGCCCTGAATCCTTAGCCTCGATTCGGCAAGGTCGCGAGTCAAAACGAGTCGGGCAATCCCGAAAAATGCACATGAGTAAACCGTAACTAATCATAAATTAGACAAATAAGGCCCATTTTAGTAAGGAAATGTATAGAAATAAGCAACAAGTTTGCTTCCAACAGGGATTCAACACAGTATTATGCTTTTATTAACCTTAACGGTCAATCAATATGATCTGAAACTCTACTTGAAAAAATGGTTCAAAGGGTATTTATGCTTTAGTGGCTCTCTTTTGTCTAATGTTGTATGAAATGGAGAAAAGGTTTTCGTAGCTACCTATTTTCGCGTCTGCGATATAATCATTAGTTAATTAAAGTTTCGTCTAGCTTTCTCTGTAACTTAATACGTATCATGCTGATCTAAGTACGATTCCAATGCATTCCCGATAAACAAGCTGATTGGTTGACTTAGTTATTAAGTTAAGCACCTAGTTCCCTTACTTGACGAGAGCTGTGATATTTTAATTGAGGCTGTAGTTTGTTTGAAGGAATGACGTCGACGCCTCGGTTGACATAAGAAATGCTAGTGCGATGATTTGGAAGTCTTTCTGAGGTATTGGCTGGAAAAGACGACGGATAGAGAGTTGGGGTAAAATAAGAGGGAGAACATTGCCCGACAGTGGGACAAAAGCTGCAAAAAAAATCTGAGTTTCAACTTATCTACTTTAACACACAATGCTAGGCAAAAATGCGCAGCGCGATACAATTTTGTCGTCGTATTATCTTAGATAAGCCATACATTATCTCGTCTCTTCACGAGATAATACGACGACAAAAATATCTCGCGCTGCATATTTTAGCCCGGCTGCTTTAATAATTTCATTTACTAGTCAATGCTTGTCTCTCAGCTGGCTCCGAATAAGAACAGCTCACATTTTTATTTTTCTTCTGTCGTGTCAGCACGAGTTATACGAAAATAGCTCACGCTGTGGTGAAAAAATTAGCCAGTCAGCAAGGTTGGTAGCGAGGCTGACTACCCAGGGTGCGCCGGACGTACTGAAGTATCGTCCTCGTGGAGGCTCTTTTCATGCACCCCACATTTTAATTGCTAACCAATTAATGTATGCATTACCTGAACAATACAGTAATAGTTTTTTTTTAGTGAACAAGAAATATGACTTAACTATGCTAATATTCATATTCCCGTTAAAATCGCACAAAAAAAAAAATGAATTATTAAAAACTCCTGCAAACTTGTCTCGTAATATATTTAAGTAATTTTAATACAGTACACATTAAAAATACGGCGAGAGCACGAGGCTGCGCGTGCGCACACGACCTGTTTTTCATACATTTTGATCATGTTTTTCATACATACCTCATACACGGCCAATGTGTTAACATTAAAAATTACTTGCACTTGCTATCTTTAGCTATACGGGATGTAAGGAGTTGGACAGACTGGGTGGAAACTGGAATATTTTTTATGTATTAATAAAGTAGAAGAGCCGTTTTGGACAACAGTAAAGTAGAGGTCACCCTGTGCACAGTAGACATATAAGCTAAAGCAGTACTTCAACTACCTACAATCGTCAGATTTGACACACTCACACAGACACGTATTGCAACAAGACAAATAAGGTATTTTCGGGATACAGTTCCATACAAAAACAAAAAACTACTCAGTATACATAGCGTGTCTGTGTGAGTGTTTCAATTCATGAGATTATAGTAAGTTGAGGTACTGCTTTAGCTTATATATGTCTACTATGCCCTGTGTGACTTAAGTGAGTGTCGGATGGGCAAGAAGTCAAAATATTTCAGTAACATGCAATGAGAACGGTATAGGCTATAGGCCACCACGCTGGCCCGTTGCGGGTTGTCGGACTACTCACCTCATTAGAACTTTTAGGATCCTTTCAGGCGTACAGATGCCGATCACGAAACAAGTGAAAATCAAATTCTGATCCGCGCATCAGTTGGTGCCAACCGGTGTTAAACTCAGACTCTCCTACATGGTTAGCAAGCGTTCGACCGCTGCTATAACGCTTCATCATCATCATTCAGCCGAAATACGTAGACTGTTGGGCATAGACCTCCCCCAAGCATCGCCACATCGACCGCTCCTGTGCTTCTCGTATCCAGCAGATTCCCACGACCTTCCTAGGTCGTCGGTCCACCTTTCCGCCACTCCAGAACCTTTTGGCCCCATCGGCCATTCGTTCTGCGAGCAATTTGCCCTGCTCACTGACACATAAGTTTGGAAATTCTGCGGGTATGTCGGTTACTCTAGTTCTCCTGATATCATTTCCGATATGATCACTGCTTAATTAATACTAACCTCAATACTTCCACATCATCATTCAGCCGAAAGACGTCCACTGCTGGACATAATCGCCACGCTTGGCAGGCGGGTTGGCGATCGCAGTATGGTTGTTAAAGTACTCAGAGAACGCTGCTGCCCATCCTCTAGTGAATCGCTTAGTCGCCTTTTACAACACCCATGAAGACACGGAGTAGTGCTATTCTTTACATCCGGCACCATACTTCCACATACTATTACTATTTATAGTTTTCTCAGCATACAAAATGATCTAAAATTGTTTCAAAACCTCACTTTCCTATAACTCACGAACAGTAACACCATCACCAGTTCTAGTAATAAAAACAAGTCCACTTCGCCCAGTATACCCTAGTCGTTACAAACAAGTTGTAACATCCTAAGAGTCGTCGGCAGCTGATGTTGTTTTAATGATATCCTTTAATGCATAAATAATGCCAGCATTAGCGGCCATCGCGAATGGCGGCCATGATGCAACACCTGATATAACGCACTGATAAGCTCGACAGGATTTTAGTGACGTAGTAGCTTGTGATTTTAGGAGGAGATTTCTAAGCTTAAGCTGTGCTTGCCGCGGCCAATTCGTGGATGGGTAACCTTTTGTCACACATCGACGCCCCTCCGTGCCTCTGAGAGCACGATAAGCCGTGGTCCCGAGTATCATACGAATACGAGTACCTATGACAGTCGTTTTGGGTAGTCAGAAGCCCGAAAGTCTGACAACCAGGCTAAACTTAGGATACCGGTATAACCCAGTACTAATACATCCAACGCTGGTTTCCGCTACGGTGACAATTTCTGTCTTAATAGTATACGAGCATGTCCTCTGCTTATGTATATGATCTATTTTGGCACTAAATGTACGTGCACAGTGAGGGCAGCTTAAAAGGCCATTTTGGTATTGGTATTGGATATTGCAAGGCGGCTTGTTTTTAAGGTTGTCTCGCTTGTCGTCGAGTTCACGCTTCCTTTGACCTCATATGCTGAAATATTTTGCTGCAGCAGACGCCTCAAGACAGGCCTATCTCTTGTCAAATCCTCCAAGCGTGAGGGATCCATATTGCAATTCTTCAAATGTCTTTTCTGAACATCCTTGTATCTAAGAAACTGTTTACCCAGTAACCCGGTTGCGGAGGTCTGTTGGCAGACGCTCCGTGTAAAATACTGGTATTCAGTCGCTTCTGGTTAGACTGGAAGCTTACACCAACCATAGTTAAAAGGCTAGGCAGAACAATAGCTTATGATTTTAGTGACGTAGCTGATTCAGTCAGTTTACGTTTACAAAAACTGTCAAATAGTTTTACAACAAGAACAAAACCAAACATTTTGACAATTTTCGTAAACGAAAACTCAATGACGGTTGTGATTCGTTTGTGTTTTGTCAACAATTCTGATGGTAGAATTATCACCAATTCGTCTCCAATGCGTTGTGTTGTTCTCTCTGTTATACCGCAGCCTCACATTAGCTGTATTTGCATGTTATGTTTTGGAGCCAATAGCCCAATGTTGGATGAGTCTCCAACGACATTTGGACAGTGATGTCATTCAATATTGCCCATTTAATCTTGGAGCCAAACTTGTACTCGAAGTTGAACCCAATGTGTGGCCGCAGTGTTATATCAGGTTAATCAACTAGACACAAGTCCATGTTGGTGGTGATAAAATGATAATAATTCAGCAACCGATATTCTCTCGTTAAATCAACAAATTCTAAATCACAGACATCATTATACGTGTAATAAATCAATCTAAACAACACCTGTATTAGAAAACAGTGGGACATATGATATAGTTACAAAAGCTGCGCGCGCAGCGTGACGCGTTATCAGAGTAGAACGGGTGCGCGGGCGCAGCAGTTTCACCTTGTTGCGATGCAAATTAACAGCTTTCTATTGATTGGACGGAATTTTTGTTTATACTGTTGAAATCAATTGATTTCCCCTCATTATGGTTGTTTGTAAACAAACATCAGAAAAGTTACAATTGGTAACTTTTTTGGAAACTTTTTTGTAACTTCACTCTTTGAAGAGTTAATCATTTATAGAATGGGACTATGAAAGGGTTGAAGAAGAATATAAAAGCTTAATTTTATAGACACAAGAATAGATAGATCATGCCGTAATGGAAAGATTATTAGCCAGTCAGCAAGGTTTATAGCGGGGCTGCCTGCCCATGGTACAGCCTATGTGGTAACCACATAATAAAGAGAAGTAATATCTGGTCTATAAAAAATATCTTCTATTAAATAGTCTGAGAACCCCGACTTAGGTAGGTTAGAAGTGGTGTTTTTTTAACAAACTGTTCAATTATGCATTTTCATTTACCAAAACCTCAAGCTCAAGCAGCCGTTTAAATCATAGCCCGTTTAAATATACAAAATGTCCCGAAACTTAGCGTCAAATCGGGGAAAAAAGTGATACGACAGTTCTTATAAATGTTAAAAACGATTTATAGTCTCATAGTTACCACGAATAAAATATTACCTCACAAAGATGACGTTTTAAGAAAAAAGATTTTGGTTTATTGTCTCTATTGTCAACATTCTGAAAGTGCTAATTTGCTTCAGCCTATTTTGAATAAATGCTATTTTGATTTCAATCTTAGAACACCATACAATATCATCAACATCAAACATCAACCTAACAAGCCAACAAATTATTTAAAACAAAACAAATACAATAGACAGACTGAAACAACTACACATAATGTATACGAAAGTTAATACAAACAAAATTGTGTCTATGCGTGCGGCGCGGGCGCAATGCGGAAGCGGCAACCGCACGCCGACGACGCCGACAGACAGACAGACTAAACTATATGTATTACACTGTAATTTTCGTGCTAAGAAAGGGTTTGAGAAATTATTAGTATAGTTGGTTGTCATACTTCGTAAATTGTGGAGGGTTAAGTTGACGATTGGCTAGCGGTTGAACAGTTGTCTTGCATGCAGACGGCTCTGAGTTCGATAATTTCGATATCGGCCTGTACTCCTGACTGTTCGAATTCATGTGCGGTTCAGAATTTGATTGTCGCTTAAGTTAATGGTGAAGGAAAAATTGTGAGTAAAACCGCATATCTCAGGGTTCAAAAATGGGTGTGTGATGTGAAGTCCTGGGATCGATCTTCATGTCGGGCAAAGTGTTATTGGGTTTTGCCTTGTGGAATTGTGTCCGGTTGATGGTAATAGGCTCGCCCGGTATTACATGGGACTTTAACCTAACGACGAATTCAGAGTGTTACCCCTCTGCCCACCCCTTCGGGGGAGTCAGGCGTGATTTTATGATATTTTGTGGCCTAAGATTTCTCTTGCATCGTGGGTGCGTTTACAGACACAAATCTCACATGCACAAACACCGAACCCGGAACCACGATGTGTAGGCAATACAAATATATCGATGTCTCCCACGTAAGTTGTTGTAAGCCACAAATTGCATTTTTGTTTTTTTCACGTAAAAGTGTCTAATTTTGTGTATTTATTATCTGTTCCAAATTTAAAAATAGCAAAAATTTATATCGTTTTTCGGTATTTTTATATTTGGAACAGATAATATTGTATACAAGGTTAGTCAGAAAGGGGGTACTAATCCGAAAGGGTGTTAAAGTACACATAATAATGAATAACTTTTGTTCTACAACTTTTCCCAAAACTCAATAGTTTAAGAGAAATAGGTGATAAAAGATCTCGAAAAAAAAAAGCTCTAAAATCTATCTATCTCCAGCTATGATCAGCTGTGTTTACATTTTAGGTCATATTTGGGGTCATGAATTAGAAGAAACATTTTCTGAATTTGTAACTAAAGCAGGGATGAAGAATTTTTGAAAAAACTAAAATAAAAATCATTTTATTTGGAAAAAACACATGGAATTTTGAAACTTTGACACTTGCTTTCAAACAGTCATCAGCAATACTATAAGTGGGCTTCGGATTAGTACCCCCTTTCTGACTAACCTTGCATAAAATTAGACACTTTTACGTGAAAAACACAAAAATGCAATTTGTGGCTTACAACAACTTACTTGTTAGGCATCGATTTGTTCCGTGCAGTTACTTAGTAATAAAGTACCTATCACCATTCATCGAACCGATGATATCGAATCAGGATGGAAGCTCGAAAAAAAATAATTATAATTTATTCAATTATAATGCTAATGCAGTTCCGACACCAAATCACGCTTATTTGATTGGTCCATTCATCGTGGAGATAAAAGAGAAGATAAAATATTTATTTAACGCGATTATAATTTATATCCGCGATCATTATCTAACGCGAAAATTATGAGCGAACAAACGATAAATTATATTGTGTTTGTTTTTTGAATTTGCATAAATAATTAAGGAAATGGAAACTATTTATCTAGATTCTAGAATATGATTAGGTTATTTTATTGCTTACTTTCTTTGGACAGTAATAGCAATAACGTACATCGCTATTTCTAACGTTACACATTTATAATGCAGTCCTCACGCAGTTAGACCAACTGCATTAGAACTGCACGGTGCGTGCGGCAGATGGGGTATAGATAATACACAAGGCCTGTCTTGATGCGGCGGCTGTGCATTTCCAATGCAATTCTATTGTAGACTGCTTGATAAACGTGCAGCTAGCACCAGCATGCAGTCGGCGTGCAGTCGTTAGCACTGCACGCTGACTACAAGTGGCCTAAATCGGTCGACGGTTTCAATGCATCGACTGCACCGAAACCGCATTCAAACTGCAATTTTGCAGCTCGCTTGCAGTCCAAATGCAGCTCTTCTGAAAAGATCCTAAGAGTGGTGACATGATACATAGACAGTGATAAATAAAACACCCACCGTGCAAAATTAAAATCGAAAGATAATTAATATAATTCGAGCGGAATTTACTATGCAGAGAAAACACGTTAAGTGCACTAAATAGTGTTATGTATAGTAATAGTAACGTGATACAATATTAATAATAAACACAAAGATTACTGTAAAGCTAATTAATAGGTTCTTCCACTCACAAAGGGCAAACAGCCGTCATATAATCAACAAACAACAAAAATCTCCCACAACATTTAAATAATTTCCCGCTCACAACATACAACCCTACTTATCGAACAAAAACTGTACCACGCAAGAAATAAGTTCATTAATATTCTCCATATCAGAACAACACGCAAGCCAAATGCTAATTTGTTTTTTCTATCCCATCGCAACCGGACTGGTTGCTCTGGAGCCCATTACGGGAGAAACCAGGAAGTGGTTGATGCACCCTCAATTACCACGAAGAAATGGAGTAGTGGGTGGACACACTGACGCTGTGAATGTACAACCGAATATGTCGGGTGTAAATCATAGTTGCGAAGTTCATTACCGCGACGTTCGTTGTTGCGAAAGTCGGGGTGACTAGATTAGGGCAGCCCGACCAGATAAGTTAGTTTAGAACTGTGACCACGCGTGAGCCGAGCGAGCAACGCGAGCGTGCCGCGGGAGCGGCTGGCGAACGCTACATCCAAAATGGGAGATCTATCGCAGTAACTCGCATCGCAATTATGTAGCATCGTATTAGCATTTATCGATATTTTGTGCGTCGAAATTCCGTAGTACACTCGAATATGTCATGATTAAAAAGCGCCAAATCCACCTTTCTGCCTAGTATTTTCCCAACTTTGTTGGGATCAGCTTCCAATCTAACTGGATGCGGCTAAATACCAGTATTTTACACGGAACAACTGCTATCAGACTTCCGCAACCCAGTTACTGGGCAATGCCGATATCCTAAGATTAGATCAGTTGTCAGACTTTCGGGCTTCTGACTACCCGTAACTACTGTCATAGGTATTCGTATGCCACCTGGGACCGACGGTTTAAGATGCTGTCTGAAGCATGGTGGGGTCTCGATGTATAACGAATGCTCACCTATCCACGGATTGACCGCGGCAAGCGCAACTTAACCTTGTAACCTTGCAAATTGTTGTTAATTAGCCACGAGCCCTTGAAATAACTGATTCCACAGAAATTAATGACACTGCTTATTGTTGGCCAATAGTTATTTAATGAATGGGTATCCTTAAATAAAGGAACAATTTGCCCTTAGTCCTTGAGAGGTACGTGTATGTGACTGTACTATAAGTAGGTACTATTGACCGCTAGCTGGTCAAAGGTCTTGACTTGTGTTTAGTGTATAAATACTTAACAGCTCATTACAACATGTGCGACGATGCCTTCAAAGGAATATACAAATAGCTAACAGTTATTTTACCATAAACAGAAGTCTTCCTATGTTTAAACTAACTGTGTATCTATACTTGGTCTTAAAATTTCTATTCCCTACTCGCTAACTTTCCCAGCCGTATGTCACGCGCCCGCAACGGCGCACGGCTGCGTTTGCGCACATAACACTAAATCGGCGCGGGTTTAGTGCGCCGGCGACACGCCCCCAGTTAATTGGTGTCGTCCGCGATGCGCAGGAATGCTGCGCACCGCGGTAATGCTGCGGTCCAATCCCATAGTAGTTTTATATTTAAAGGAAATGGGCGCTTTTATGCCTTTTGTTTCTGGAAAATGGATGGCTTGATGGAAATTTTATTGGTGTGTATTCGTTTGTTTTTTTTTTGTGTGTGAGTGAATGGGAAATGTAGTCACTTGAATCTACAAGCGTATCGCGAAAAATTCAATTCTAATTCTGTACCATCCAGGTATGATTCTACTATTTTTGGGGTACCCAAAATTCTGCCACGTTATCGGTAACAGTACAGAGGTCGCTTATAGAAGAAGAAAGAAAAAAACGTTTTATTGCAACCATAAATAAAAACATTAGGTAATACTTAAAAATTAACATGGTTGTGTAGTGTGGCAAAAGGAGCGGGCTCAGCAGAAGTTGATCTGTGTACAGCATGGCACAAGTCAAATCTGGTTTTCAGCTCGCTCCTTTGTCGAAGTAGTTAACTTCAAATCTTACAATCAGCGCGTTAAAGTGCAGGTCTTAGGCTGCAAAGAGCAGAAAAGGAGGTGAGATATAGTTTAAAGGTCAAATCCACAGCTACCTTACGTCACCGCTAAGCCTGGGTGTACATTATCAGAACTGACAGAAAATATCTGACGTGCGACTCTGCTTATACATTTTATATTAGACCCCGCACACTGTCAAAATTTGCCGGATCCGGCAGCCTGCTGGCTCTAGTACAAAATGTATGCGCAGACGCAGAGTCGCCCTACAGAAAAGTTCTGACAGTTTTTTTATAGTGTGCGTCTTGGCTATATAATTTCAATACAAAAGTTACATTGATTACTGTTTGGTTTTCAACCCAGTTTCACCTTTGATATTTTACCGTCTAAATCCAAACAAGTCAAAGTTAAATAATGATTAAAATTCATATTAAGCAACCATACGCTTTAAGTTTTATTTTTATCACATTTTATTACATTATCGACGTGGTGTCTCAAGTATTTAGTTTAGATGTCGACATAATATTTAGTTTTGTCCATAACCGGAGAGGGCGTAGAACTCTTTAATTGCTGGTAATTTTTACGTCTTCATCGAAACGTAGTACTCGGTCCTCTGAGGAATGCCGCCTGGCGTGTACCGCTATGGGTTACGAGCAACGTAGGGTTGATTAGAAAAGTATTTAATGTTATAGTTTGTTCTAAAATTTTCATTTGGTACTTAACGTTTTTAAAGATGGCGTCTGTTTTATCCACATATAAAAATAATGCCGGATTAACATTTAAGCTAAGGTTTTTATTCCTTATTTATACCAAACAGCAACGTTGCAGAATACAAAAACACATTTTTTTTTTGTTGCCGTTTTTTTATGAAAACCAATTGCAATTTAAGTCGAATGAATAGGGAGACCTCGCGCTGGAGATACTTAGTATCCCTAAGTAGCCTGTGCTCAGGAGTGGGACAGGCCTACAAACTGATACTTAAATAAAGAATACGAATAAATAATTTAAATTACAAGAAACATCGTTTTTAAAAAGATTTTATGTCGTTTTTGGCATCATGTCTCACCGTATAACAAAATATTATTAATTAGGTACATTATTGAAAACGAATAAGCATTTAATATTAAATTATTATACGTCCTACACAATCAATACAATGAAAAATTTACATATCAGTGTCTGTGGCATTACAATGAATTAATCCTTATAACTATAATAATATTTATAAATTCAATCTCTTCGAAATTGGGTTCGACTCGCGACTATGCCGCGTGATCAGCTCATGATTAAGGGCTCCGTTTGGGTCCGAAACTAGTCGGGCAATCCCGAAAAATGCACGTGAGTAAACCGTAAATAATCATAAATATGAAAGTGTCTCACGAAAGTTATAGGTAATGTAAAAAGTCAATCTCATCACTACATAGTATAAAACAAAGTCGCTTCCTGCTGTCTTTCTGTCCCTATATGCTTAGATCTTTAAAACTACGCAACGGATTTTGATGCGGTTTTTTTTAAAAGATAGAGTGTTTCAAGAGGATGTTTTATATGTATAATACATTGCACCCGTGCGAAGCCGGGACGGGTCGTTAGTCAACAATAAATCGACAATAAAAAAAGATTATCAATATTCGTGTAAAAAAGAAAAAAAAAACACTTCTGTCATCTGTCAGCTAACCATAGCAGCCGTGTGTCAGATTCTATTCCGCGTTCCTACCGCGCCGGTATCATAACCAGTTATTAGGGCTTAATATCTAACTGAACACTTTAACTGGCTGAAAATATTCACTTGGGAATGGTAGAAAATTATAGCGTGCTTCTAGATAGACGCGAAATTGTTTTTTTTATATAAAACCCAAGATTGTTTGATCTAGACTTGCTAGGTAATCTTAATATCAAGAAAATCATACTGGTCTTGTTAGTGTTATCTAGTGTGTGTGATTGAAAGAAAGCTGCATGATAAATGGATGTAGTCACAAGCAGCCCACAACTGTCCCAGTGTGTACTGGACTCTGGACTCTGTATTTACATGGACTTTTTTTATCGTGTTTACAATACGGCAGACGTATCTTGGCGATTCTGAAGTTAGTTGTTTGGCTGCGCAATGAATCTTTTAGAAACGAAATTGTCTACTGCGCAGCTAATCAGTTACCTTCAGACTTGCTAAGATACGTCGGCTGTATTGTAAATTCTCATGGATACCCTCCACCTGGGAAAGACGAAGGTATATGCCAGACTCTTACCGTCTAACAACCCACGGTGTTCCTTCTCCTGACCTATGGTCAGGGTCGCGGTATTCGCAGCTGCATGCACCGCAACGGCGGCTGGCCTCGGTCCGCTAGCCCCTGGTAGACGACTACTTCTGTGGGGCCGTGCCCCACGTCCTCCTGAGAGACGCGCGGAACACGCCGCGCCTTCTCGGGCCTGTTACTGGTCAGGCGACGGGTCCCCTAACCCGTCGCCCGCAGGCCACACACGAGGGTGACCGGACATCACCGCACGCCCTCCGATGCCCAGTGCATTTGTCCCAGGAAGGGAGAGTGTCAGTCGCCTCTCTCTCCCTCGGCTTACTCCTTAGTCGCCAGCATCTCCTCGCAAAAGGAAGCGACGGCTTCCCACGCTCTCTCGCTCCAGACCATAGACAGAACTACATCCCCGGAAGTCTCCACCGACAGCCATGACTAGTTCACGAGGCCTAATGGCCTACGATTTCATTACATCAATCAATGCTAATTAAACAACCAAAAAATAATTACTTCCATAAATGTCACCGCATTCAACACCCAAATAATACAGTTACGTAACACCAGATGTAACTGTTACCACACGACCAGGTGCTAAGCGTTACTTAATTAATACTTCACATATCATTGAGTCGTCCGTCATAAACAGTGGGTTCGACTCGGGTACCGTAACAACAAATATTTAGTTCACACATTAACACCCTGTTGAACTAATCGACTAATGTTTTTGTGATCCTTTTAACTTGAGAGAGTAATGTTTACTCATTTCCTTTGGTAAATAAAAAATCACTTACTTCCTTGTCAAAAGAAATGTGTTGTTTATTTCGGTTTATTTGTCGTAAATACATATACTTACATTACGTTTTTGTTAAATACAAAACGAGGATGGCAGAAAATACTGAATGCTATCACGGCCGACTAAGACGAATGCGGTAAAAATAACTTTATTTCTGCCGAAAGAACTGGCCTGGATAAGAGGGACAGTTCCAGGTACAGCCTCGGCTCGTCAGTGGGAAACCTAGGTAAAAAAAACTTCATAGTGTTTTTTAACATGTCCAGTGCCGGGCGCCCTCCAGGAGGGGGAATATTCCGATCTGTCCCCCTGATCTGTCCCCTCGTCGGTAACTGGGGAACAGATCGAAACTTTTATTTCTATTTGTCCCCCTAAAGAACAGCAGGGGACAGACCAGAAATAATTCGTTCTGTCTGTCCGTTCGTCTTGGTGACAGGGGAACAGATTGTTTTTATATTCCTGATTGGCCCCCTGAAGGGGACAGATCGGAATATTCCCAGGAGGGCACCCTGTAGTCGCATTCGCCATGCCGGGTGCCCTGGTGGAGGGCTCATTTTAAATGTAGGTTTTTCTTGGAATACTTCTTGGATACAAACACCTACTTTACGACTTAGTAGAGTATTTTTCACGGTTTTTAACCTAATCTCAGGAATCCTCCTCGAGGATTCACTCTTAGCGCAAACGTAATGCCGAGGATCCTCCTGGAAGGTCCACTAGCAATATTTATGGCGGGATGGCGTATGAGCTCTATGAAAAGTGCGGTGGACTCGAATGTGTTAAATATAGTACACAAAAACAGAAAATGTATTAAAAAGTAAAAAAAAACTTTGGAACATCTAAAAACTGAACGATTCGGGGGCGGTCATTCTAACACTATTGAGCAGTTACTTGGTCAATTGACCACCCAAAGTTGATTTAACCTAAACATACATCCTAACATACCATCACGATAAGTTAAATAAAAGCTTTTGAAATAGACAAAATGATAAAAAACATTTGTTTTTCTGCGATTGCGTGTTTCTCTCTCCCTTGGGAATTCTGCAAATTGAGAATTAATCGAGGGAAACTAATGGAAGCATAAAAAACCACTTTTCATGCCGAAGCCTACCCTTTAAAGGCAACATATAGTTTCCGTAATTAAGAAGGAATAGTAATGTTTTTCACGCCTATATTAGGATTTATTCTTGAAAGGCAAAAAGATCGTGAGAATAAAAACGAAGCCGACACACGTACGTATATATTATGATCACATAATATATACAAGGTTAGTCAGAAAGGGGGTACTAATCCGAAAGGGTGTTAAAGTACCCATAATAATGAGTAACTTTTGTTCTACCACTTTCGCCAAAAGTCAATACTTTCAGAGATATAGCAGTCCAAAGACTTCATAAAAAAATACGCTAAAATCTATCTATCCTCATCTATGATCATTACATTTTAGGTCATGTTGGGGGTCACGGATTAGAAGGTCCATTTTCTGAATTCGTAACATCTGCAGTTACGAAGAATTTTTAAAAAAACTAAAATAAAATACATTTTTCGTGGAAATATAAATTACCGAATTTTGAAACTTTAACACTTGTTTTAAAACAGTCATCAGCGATACTATAAGTGGGCTTCGGATTAGTACCCCCTTTCCGACTAACCTTGTATATGACTCCGATAAAAAAAACAATAAACATTGAAAAATGTAAAAATTGTAGCCCACCACCATCGGCAACAGGTTCCAAGCTGCCAAAGGTTTATTATTATTATCACGGAAATTCGTGTGTGGCGACTAAAGTATTTAGTTCAAAAACACAGTTAGCATACCGCGACAGTTGATAAAATAACACATAATAATACTATATTTAAAGATGATTAAACCGCACCGTTTGTATTAAGTAGGGCGAGCGCAAATGTCATTGCTATTATCGTTCAGTACAATGCCCCAGCAATATTCGTGTTCATCACTTATTATGCCACCTTCACACATTGGCGAGCATTGGTGCACGATTTATATCCATCGCTCCATCAATACATGTAATAATATCGTAACACTGTACATTACGTGCGACGTATCCTAAGAACGCCATACTGATACCAAAATGTAGTTTTTAGATCTTTTGTTTGTTTGCCTGTTTGTCCGTTTGTATGTTTGACTGCTACTAGACAGATGCACTTGAAATTTGGCAGCCACATCCGTTAAAGAGCGTGTCAGGGGGTCTACTCAGCACGAAGCCCGTGGTTTCGGCCTTAGTTACGAGCGTTTCCTACTCCCTATCACCTACGGACATACGATTATTTCGGGGCCCGAACTAAGAAATAATGACAACACGATTTGACAGTTGTCCCTAGGTACTACCGATGTGTTTTTGCCCGTCCGAAAAGTTGAACTTGACACTTGTTTTGTTCACTTCTACGTTTCGGGCTACTTTCGGACGGGCGACTAAGTTAGTCGGTGACGGACTTAGAGAGTAGGCCCCCAGGTCATAGAGTACAAGTTATCATGCTATTGAGTGTAAAAGATGAGCAATAACCTTATTGGCAATAAATGTGATTAGATAAAAAAAATGGAGTACATATACATTGTTTAGTTGTTGCAACAAAATGTCACAGTAGACATATAAGCTAAAGCAGTACCTCAAGTTACTATAATCTCATGAATTGAAACACTCACACAGACACGCTCTGTATACTGAGTAGTTTTTTGTTTTTGTATGGAACTGTATCCCGAAAATACCTTATTTGTCATATTGCAGTGCGTGTCTGTGTGAGTGTGTCAAATCGGACGATTGTAGGTAGTTGAAGTACTGCTTTAGCTTATATGTCTACTGTGACAATGTTGTTTTCCGATTTCCACGCGGACGAAGTCGCGGGCACAACTAGTTCGTTTATACAAGTCTATCAAAGTGTGTTAGCAATCTGCCAATAGATTACAGACAGCGTTCAGAAATTGCTGTTTTATCCCAATGTGTTGATTGAGCATTATTATTGAAATTGAATTGGTTACTGTTATTAATATCGGTGCGATTGTTTCTCTATAATAATTATTGTTATTTATTTTTGGGACTCTATAAATCCGTCGGCGCTATTTAGTGTTGAATACATTGACACCAATGGGAATGTAATGTCGTTTTTCCGAAATATATTTTTGTATCGATCTAAGAGTGAAAGAAAACAAAATTGGGTCAGCTGTTATCTTTCCAAATAAAAATCCACAAGAAGATTTTTTTTCCGTAAATGTGATACAGAATAAAACAGGAATTTTACTAACAGAATTCTGGCCCGAACTATATGAAAAAATTATAAACAATCTTTCAATGTCCTTTTTACCTAAAACTGAAGAGTGTCTGATCAAAATTGGGTCGTTATTTACGCCAGAAATGAACAAAAACTTATGTTGTATTACTTTTTAGTAGTAAATAGCTTGGTTTACCAAAATTAGGAATTTTTGGTACGTTTTTCATATAGAGATAGCCACTTTTGGTGCATTCTGAGATAGGATTTCAAAAATTCGTTCGATAGAAAAAAAAAACAGAAAATGTATGTAAATTGAGGGTCAAAAAAAATTAATGCATTTTTTCAATCAAATTAAATTTAATATATATATAAGTCGCCGAAATCTTGTCGACCGTTTTTTCATTAGCTTTTGTAAAGACAAAAAGCAGTTAACTTTAATATTTGACTCTCACAAACATACCTTCGGACCGTTAACCACACCGCCCTGAACCGAACCCGCTAACGGCCCACTTTGCACACCATGATTCACAGTTTCCAATTTCCACCCATTCTAGTTGCAGAGGAAGCTGCTAAACGCAGGAAAACTGTGAAAGCCATCAATGAGTTTTCACAGGAAATCGACTTCCATAACCAGAACACCTTATTATTTATATTGCCTGTAATTATGAGACAGCTGATTTCTTAGTTCATTGTGGAGAGTATGGGGAAGCGGAAGTTAAGGAGCGTTTAGCGGTAAATGCGGCGATTGCCTCTGGTCAACACGCGGCATTATTTTTTTTTGAGTTTTTAATATTTTTGGTAAGATATGAACATCTTTGAGACTTTATTCTGTTATTCGCGGATAGTACAGCCACGGACATTACTTTTTCATAATTTAAGGTCGCTCGATCGCTCGCAAAGAATTGACAGGGCAAAGATAGTTTTTTCTTAGTTCACATAAAATGGTTAATATAAAGAGGATAATAATTATATTATCCTCTTTAAATTAACCATTTCTACCTAGTAAGGTGGCATAGAAAAAGAAATCAACCTATTTAGTAAATTCAAGTCAGTTAAGTTCGCTCTGCAACTTTTGAGTAGACACATACCTAAAAAGGAGTTTATAACATAAAAAAGTGGTTAATAGCCTTTTTCCTAGAATCGACGCTTCACAATTTTAAAAACTAATACTTATGTAGGTTGATATAACATCTTAAATCTTATTGCGCAGTGTGAGAAGCAATCGAATTTGAAATCTGATAAATATTTCGAATCCGCGGTGGTACACGTTGTATTTTATATGTACGATTTTTTTTTCCTTAAACCGATTCCTATATTGTAGGGGCATGTGCTCTACCCGTGGACGATTTCCAGAATTTGACAAAAAAGTATTTTTTTAAAAAAAACCTCATACTTTTATCATGAAATTATTTATCGTACGGCTTAGTAACTAATCAACTCTTAATAATTATTAGTCTCCAATGCGATGGCGGAAATAATTGCTCAGAAAATTAAAGATTTTCAAAAACCCTTATTTTGTCCCTAGGTACCGTAAAACCGGCCATCATTGCCCTTAGCGGATATCTTTGCCCTAACACGAAAAATTACTAAAATCTTGAATTGCAAATAAACTTATAAAGCTGACAACATTTTTTAACCTTTGGGGTAAACTTGAATGTTTTTCTGACAAAATGAAATGTTCGTTACGTTGCTAAGTTCACCCAGTTGCCCGCCAGACATGTTGAAAGTAGAACAAGTGTGAGGTGGTGCCAAAATCTTGTTTTACGTTTTTACACACGGTCAGCGTACGACATCTCTCAGGCAAGTTATTTCAAAACTAGAGTTATGATAAGTATCACGCTTCATATCTATGCTAGTTTGAGACCTTTATAACATAAAAACTTCAAGATAATGAAGTGGGCAATGATTCCCGAACTTCCTTGAACATAGGAGTGACAACATTGCCCACTGCAAAAATAGTGTTAGGGTTGGTAACCATAATAATTATAATTATTAATATTATTTTAAATATTAAAATAATATTTTTTTAAATATTTAAATTTATTTATTGGAAAGCGGTAGTCATGTATTGGGCATGTAATGCAGAGGAATGAGAAACATGTTACGGGGAAAGTTCTAATATTTCAAAAGATTATTATTTATCACATTATGTGGCATCAACCCTAACCCACCGTTTTAGTTTGTATGAAAAAGTAGCTGGTGTGTAGAGTAACATTGCCCACAGCAATAAAATAAATAAAAGCAATGTTTTTGACACATTGATCACGAAAGATGGCAACGTTACATAATTCATTATAACATACCTTATTGCTAAAGCCATAGAACTGATAGTTTCAGAGAAATTAAGGTTGAGCAATGTTGGACGGTGGTGCGCATAATTTTGCCCGGCTCTTTAATTGCCTTTTTCTAGGATTCTGTTAAAGCTAGAAGCTCCACATTTCGTGATTTAAAGCCTTTAATAGTAATTGTTACCATGGTATACTTGATTACGAGTTCTGGTGAATGTTTTTTTCATAATCTCAAAAATAAGTAAAAACGTGGGCAATGATGGCCGGTTTTACGGTACAACGTACAAATGTACCTATGGACAGCACAAATGTACTTATGGACAGTAATGTACCTGTAGACAAGCATTTAATATTGCAAAAAAAACAGGTTTTCGTAGCGATAATTCTGGAAAACGTTGTCGATAACATCGAAACCATCTTATACCAGCCATTTTGTATTGATGCCAGCTTTTAAGAGTATTTTATTTATTTTTTGCACAGAAAACTGGTAGACAAGTTCCCGGATTTGTTTGGAATCTAGACCCATATGCATGTAGGCTGTTTTTTCTAAATATTCACGTAACATAATTTCTTCTTGCTCTTGAAACACCTTTTTTACGTCATTCTTCAATAATATAACGATAAATCTATCTAATAATTAATCTATAGTTTTTTCATTGAGATAATGATCTCATGATAATATTTGTTGAGTTGAAAATATTTCAAAATGGTATATTTTGTATTTTTCAGACACCATACGATCTAAACATCCACTTTTGACTTCTATAACTGCTTCGGAGAGAGTGTCTGGACATATTTTATCCCATTTCACTCCGGTTTTACTACGAGGCACTGAAAAAAACCAAAACAAATGTAGTAATTTGTCCGTGTAATTTACTGTCCACAGGTGCAACCGATATTATGTACCTATGGACAGTCCACAGGTACATTCATTCCCCCGTCCACAGGTACAAATGTTAAGACATAACCTAGAAAGGGTTAAATCTTTCTACAGAGCATTAACAGAATCGCAGAATGGTCCTTATTTCAATGAAAAACAACGAAGTTCTGTAAATCATCTACAATTATACTTCTAGTTTAAGTTATCTCACAGAAAGACACCTTGAAAATGTACAAATAAACTTACTTTTTCAAATAAAAATGTTCAACAGCACATCACAACAGATTTATCACTGACAGCCTAGTGACAGTTAGTCAGTGTTGCCATTCGTCAAAAAAAGTTTACGAATACGTTCTAACCACGAATTTACGCCGTTTGGTTTTTGAAATATTGGTAGTGTCCATAGGTAAAGCCGTCCATAGGTACAACACTTGACCCTATACTCGTTGGATATAACCATTTTTTTGAGAATTAGCCAGTTAATTGTGTCGTTTTAAAAAGTAAAACAAATACATACATAACTACAATGCAATGTGTAGTATCCACGAATGACAGATTTATACATAGACTCAAAAATGTTCATAAACTTACGTAAAATATTAAAAGTTTGAAAAAACGCCTGCCGTTCTACACTAAATCAAATTGAAAGCACCGACTTCTGAAACTATTCATTAATATTGTAATTATTTTACTCTTTTCAGTTTTTTCAAATCGTTATTTACTTTTTTTTAAAGTTTTTGTTAAAAAAAACATTGCAAACACTTCCGATGAATGATTTTATATTTTAACCGCGGAACACTCTCACGCAGCTTGTTTTAAATTAGATAACATTTCAATAAGCACTCTTATCTGTGTATTCTTACATCCATTACAGCATAATTGACTCAACAATATTCCCAGTCATTACAAGCATAAAAATAATTTCTTAATAAAGACTTACAACTCATCGCTTACAATACAGCAATTAATTAATAGAAACTTAGCACGGAGGCCGAAATTTCACTCTTAAGTAATATTCCTGTTCGGCTTTCGTATTACGAAATGTTACGATAACTTGTCTAGATGTCCGTCAATCGTAAATCTCTTTTATGGCTGTTGTATAGGGTGAAACAAAAGTTGAGGAAATAATAATTCCTAATTGAGTCAGTGTTAGACCAGAGATTCGTAATCTTTTTTGTCTAGGAAACCAGCATCCGAATTGCACAATACACTCGTAATCGCTATGACTCTGATTTTGACAGGTCAACAATTTCAGTAGCAACGTAAGTATGTATTAACAATCCGACTTCTCTACGACAATGTACCACGCAATGAATATTGTTGTATTGTCAAAATCAAAGCCGTTAGAGTGCGCGCAAGATAAGTCTGCGCGCGGCCGAAATCGGAACTAATCATGGTCCACCAAAGTGTGTGCCGTTTTATTTATTTTGATGGTAGAACTACCTGATTGTAGGAATGTTTAGCGGGAAAAATATGTTTAGCGATAAAAAAGTAAAGCTTAAAAAGCGGTAATTTGAACTTTTGCGATCATGGCAACGTTTAGCACGCCCTCAGTCGCGCGCAGTGTTATCTTGCGCGCACTCTAACACGAGTGTTTTGCGCAGTTAGGACGAAGGTTCCGATTTTTTTTGTTTTTTTTTTTGACTTTGCTTTCCAAAAATAGTTTTTTACAGGCATAGGCTAATCCATACATTTGTAAAAAGAAAACAATATTACGTCTGTGGTAAACTGTATAGAAGAAAATTATAAAATAAAAAAATATATTTTAAGTTTTACAATTTACACATGAGTTACAAAACAACTGGGGTTAGAAACTTGTAATTTCGACAGTAGGTTCCTTTTATAACTTCTGTATCTTCTAAGTAAGAATTTTTCAAAACTCCTCCCGTAAGGGGGTAAAATGTGGTGTTAAAAAAATCACGCATGAGAAGCTGCGGGCAAAAACTAGTAAAAATATACGCTCGCAATTGTCACTACATTTTGTCGTCTGACGTTCACCGTAGACCCTTAAGGGCAGTTCCGTAACTAAAGTTCTGTAGTTCCACACATTCACTCAACCGATAAATGTCTAAAGATAAGTTTATCAAATCGATCGTCATATCTATCGGCACTATCGGCACCTCTAGCTTGCGTCGTAATAAAACGATTGCTAGTGAAAGTGAGCGGCCCCCGGCGATGTGTCGATGTCATATATCATGCGGATGTACCGAAGAAATGCTGAGATTAAGAAACTTCGTATCTTTAATAGTGACGTTAAAGATAGCTACAATACGGCCGACGTGTCTTGGCGAGTCTGAAGTTAGTTGTTTGGCTGCGCAATGAATCTTTTAGACACGAAATTGTCTACTGCGCAGCTAATCAGCTAACTTCAGACTCGCCAAGATACGTCAGCCGTATTGTAGAAGTGCGTTCAGTGTTAGGTGCCTGTCGTCACCATGATGACCACGAGATTAGTGACCCAAAAACCGGCCCAGTTGTACACTGCTGTGTTTGTCTGGCAAGTTTTTTTTTTCTTTGTCCTGCGCTTTGGTTATCGCTAGTGCTGTCCGCTTTAATAGCATTATCAGTGTCCCATTAAAGTTACATTTAATAGAAGTGGTCATAGCAAGTTTTTCTGTTGTCCTGCTCTGAGGGCATTGTCGGTCGCTCTTACATCGCTATCAGTGTCCCATTCAAGTCACATGTGGTAGACGTGATCATGAGATTTTTTTGTTTGTCCTGCGCTATTGGCATTGCCAGTGCTGGTCGCTACAACAGCGCTATAAGTGTCCAACTGAAGTGACATGGTAGAAAGAAGTGTTCATGGCAAATTTTTTGTTTGTCCTGCACTATGGTCATTGCCAGTGCTGGTCGCTCCAATAAAACCGTCAGAGTCTACATTGAAATCACATTTAATAGAAGTTTTTTTATTGTCCTGCTTTCTGGGAATCGCCTTTGTTATTCGCTCCAATAACGATGTCAGTATCCCATTGAAGTCACATTTAGTAGAAGTGGTCATAGTAAATTTTTTGTTTGTCCTACGCTATGGGTATTGCAAGTACTGGCCGTTCCAATAGCGCTATCAGTGTTCCATTGAAGTCACATTTAGCAGAAGTGGTCATAGCATTTTTTTTGTTTGTCCTGCACTATTGTCATTGCCAGTGCTGGTCGCTCCAATAACGTTATCACTATCCCATTGAAGTAACATTTAGTCAAACTTGTTAAATGTACTTAGTTGTCATTGTCAGATAGCTACGATACGAAGGAGTTTCAATTCGGATTTGTAAAATAAGTAATCATAATAAAAATTATTTCGATATCCTGAGAACCGAATTGAAACCCCAAGATAAGTTTCCTGAGAATCTATTTCCATTTAATTATAGGTAATTTGATATGGTTTACGCAAAATATGCAAATGTATTTATTTGTATGGCGCCTCACACCACAGTTCTACTTTTCTTTACACAAGTTCTTAAAAACAAAAAAAAAGTTTCAAAAACCATATTTCTCATTTATCGCATCTTAAAAACCGTTAAGTGCCTATTGAATGCTAGACTATTAAATTGGTATTAAATCCATAACGTTATAGGCCAATTACACACATAAATAGTTTTATCGAAAACATTTAACATGAATTTTATTAGTTTATTGATAAGTTATAATGATATGTACATAGATTGGGGTCCATTATAGCGATTGGCAAAACAATTTAAAAAAATGGATCTGTTGCATATGAAATCGAATTTTAATTAAAAGGTATTGAATATTTTAATATTAATAACTTGAATATCTGTCTCCCATAATTAATAGTATCACTGTTGGTTGTTTTGTCTTTAATTTCCATATAATTATATTTCGATATCTTTGAATGCAGTTCGAAATATAAAAAAAAAATGGACAGTCCCTTAAGAACATCTTCATGTAGCCACAACGCTTAAGGTAACTACTTCATCTCAAATAAGTTTTTTTGCGATTTCTGACGTTTCCAGTACCTACTCTAACCTCTAGTATTGAAAATAGGATCGAATGGCATCATAGTGTTTTGAAAAAACTGCCGCCCTTTTTCTCGCAGACTGTATTTTTTTTTCAAAATCTGTGAATGCAGAAAAAAATTATTTCATAAGTTAAGGGTGGTCTCTTAAGAACTGTTTCCTGTAGCTACAATAGTTAAGGTAGCTGCCCTTCATACCCCATCTCAAATTACCACCCTGTATACTTTTATTAGCGTTTTAAGTTTAGGTCTTCACCACCTTTGATTGACTGGTAGAGAATGCCTAAGGCATTAAGTCCGCCTTTGTACTTTTTTGTTGTATAAAGTTTAAATAAATAAATAAGTTAATATTTTCTGCATTAAATCCTACGTAACTAGTATATCTACTTACCCCATACGGCACTCAATAACTTAATTATATTTTTCCGCTCGTACGCTGCGCTCACGCATACGCACCAGTAGCGAAATGGAAAGTCACCGCCGGATATGTGCGTGCGCTTTCCAATAGTTGTAATTAGTATATCTCTTATCAGGAATTACTAATTATATGGGAAGAGGTTAATTTAATTAGATCTATGGTATTTGATTATAGTTATAAGTACAGTCATGAGCACCAACGTGTATGAACGTAGTGAAATTATACAGTGAATTAACGAAAGATTTTATTTTATTTATTTTATTTCTTTAGAAAATTCACAGCTAAGATACAAATGGTAAATAAATTAGAAAAGGAAGGTCAATTACAAATTTTCAGTTTAGTTAAAGGGTAAAAACAAATACGGTGGATAGACAAGAGATAGTAATGAGAACCTCCTCCTTTTTGAAGTCGGTTAAAAAAGCAGTCAGAAAGAATTCTGTTTTAAAGGAAATCTTGAAATTTATTTTATTACATAGGTTGTCTTAACATACGAACGAAGTAAAAAACCAAAAATTAGTAGGGCTGTACTAAAGAATAAATTGACAGTTGCAAGTTTCCCGTTCAAAAATAACGACATGAGCATAACTATCTATCTATCTATATCATAACAAGCAATGCGAAATCCGTCGAAACGTCTTTACCAAGAAAGCTTTTGCACTGCTCCACGAAAATATAGCATGAAACCAAGGGTGGATTCAAGGGGGCACGTGCCTCCCCTCCCCCTAGTCGGTTGACAGCGACCATACAAAGGGGGATAAGCTTTTAGTAGTTTAAGAGGAAACTCCTTGCCCGTCTGGCTCCTTTATACCCCCGTGACCCCAAAGAAAAAGTCCTGTACACGCCCTTGCTTGCGACTATCTTTGAGCTTAGGAACTATTCTAAATGTAGTTCCCGCACAAAAATACATATGTACGGTACAGATTTCAAAATCGATTCCTTATCAAACTGTGCGCAATAAGGTTTAAGATGTCATATCAACTTATGTCATATCGACCTTATGAAAAGGTAATGTGCAAGCAATTATAGACCTTAGGGTGATAAACATTTCAAGTCCCCGACAGTACAATATCTAGAAGCCTTGTAACCCCATTAAATTACAAATCAACAAGCAATAATTCTTTATAATAATTACAACGACCACAGTCTTTGTTTTAATTTCAAACTTGATTTATTTTCTATTTATGCTATTGTTTATTCAAATTGATCTGCAGAACCGCCCACTAGGCCAAGGCTGTCCGCTGATACTAACAAATGTATCGCTAATGACTTGGCCAAAACATTAACTGCATCATTTGTGTAATTGCTATTTTCACACTGTGCAATTAAATAAGTTATTAGTCTGACTGACCACTGCTAGAGCGAGACTATTACGAAATAGTCAATACTATTTTTTTATGTGTTATCTACAAGGTTATTCGGAAAAGGTGTTAAATTACCCATAATTATGAATAACTTTTGTTCTACCACTTTCCCTAAAAGCCAATAGTTTAAGAGAAATAGCTATTCAAAGACTTCATTAAAAATACGGTGGAATCGATCTATGCTCAGCTATGATCAGCTGTGTTTACATTTTAGGTCGTATTTGGGGTCACAGATTAGAAGCTCCACTTTCTGAATACGAATTTTCGAGTTTTTTGAAAAAACTCAAATTAGTTTTACTTAGCAAGGAAATAAAAACTATCGAATTTTGAAAATTCAATAAGTACTTGCTTTTAAACAGTCATTTGTGACCTCAAGGAATGTTGAAGTGGGAAATTAAGTTATTATTAAGGTGTAACTAAGTTTTATCTGCTTCAAGACTTCCCTGCTGAGGTCAAATCGATTCTAAGCTAAGCTTTTCCTATAGCTAAGCTCTTTGACAAAGCGATATCAATACGCTTTCGCTATTTAACTGACTTTACACATTCAATGACACATAATTTATTTATTAGCACCGCGGGCGATCATAATCTGCGCGCGCTTCCGCTGTGCCACCTGCGCCCGCGCAGCGAAAGTTGTGTATTTGTCAACAAGACGCGATACCGCGGAATAGATGAATTCAGAAGGCCTACTCTATCTAATGTGCGGGCAAGCAGTAGTAAGCTCATGCACACATTAATGCCAAAAAATCTAACAAAAAACTAAAAAAAATATACGAACGCAATGTTCCGTTTTCAATAATATGAGCTCTAAATCTAGACGGGCTAGAATTTAAACTTCCTCGCTGCACGCTGGGAGTAAACGCGTGTTTGGAGATTCAACAAGGTAGTCAACAAGGTAGGATCTATACGGTCCGGCTGGCTAGCTACCACCCTCACATTAAAGTCCGGCGCCAAGCAGTTTACTGTGTTCCGTCGTGTGTATCTGAGAGCCAGAGTGGTATAAGGGAATCTCTCTATATCTCTGGTACTTTTAGACCCTAGGACTAGGGACCTTTTAGGGACCTTTGACCCTAGTCCCACTAGGGTCAAAGGCGAACAAATCAAATCATGAAAAAAAATCGTCAATTAGAGATTGAGGGCATCGTTCCTAATTTTTGTTAGGCGTTAAAAGTTGTTCTTCTATCTTTTATTTCTTTTGTGTAATGGACCAGTCTCACAATTTATGAACATTAGAGGGTGAATTATATCTTGTTATTTTAGTCTTGTGAGTTCTAGTCGCGTAACGTATTTTTATTTTGTATTCTATAGAGGTGTAATGCTGTTATGAATTTTAAAGAGCGGATGCGGTGAACATCACGATGCTATTTATGCTGGCAGCTTTCCCACGTTTTTATTGTGTATTAAATATTACTATTAGGAATAGAACGCATTGGAATCTATGGAAATCAATCCGTGTATTAGTATAGGGAATGCTTCGCCTGATCGTTACCATATCGCTAAGCATCGCTTTTGCTGGGCGTTTGAAGTTAAAAGGATCCAAAATCACAAAAAATAATACACTATAATATTAGGCAACATCTAAATAACATCACGCCTGTATCCCCCGAAGGTAGGTCCCCGAGGGTAGTGTAGAGGTGTATAGTACATCCTCATGTCACCGTTATATTTAAGTCCCATGTAGTGGGGAGCGAGTCTATTGTCATCAACCGGCCACAAATCCAGAATTCTACACGGAAAAACACCATCAAAATTTGGCCGACCTGGGGATCGAACCCATGACCTTACGCTCAGCAGTCGCGCTTGCAACCATTATAGGGGATTTACACGGGTCGGCCGCACGGCGAAAATCGACCGTCTAAATAACAATTCGACTAGGCCGCAAGTGACTAAAATCGCAAGACCCAAAGTTGGGTGCGATCTGACTTTTACGGTGCGGCGGGTGACTAAAATCGACCGTGTAAAATGGTCAGTTCCAGGCGATCGCCCGCCAGATGTGGGGAGTGTTTTGCGCTGTGATGTTCCGCTAGAAATGAAGAAGACGCATGCAATTTTTGTCGACCGGTGTCGATGCGATGCGCGATGCGACTGGTGACTTACCGCACGGCTAAAATCGACCCGTGTAAATCTCCCGTTAGACCAACGAAGCAGTCAAGACAACAACATACAGGGTGGAAACGTTAAGTGTCAACAGACAATTATTTCGTCGTAGCTAACAGTTTTTTTAATATCTATAAGGGCCGATTTTTCAATCGTCAGATAAATTTTATCCAAGGAATAAATATGACGGTTTGACATATTTTCTATACAAAATCTGTCAAAACGTCAAACTAATTCCCCAGATAAAAGTTATCTGACGATTAAAAAATCAGCCCTAAAAAGAACAAAGTAATCGCCTGATGACACTTAAAGTTTCCACCCTGTTAAAGACGACAATTTTCTTTATTTTCTGTTATTTATATACCGTATGCTTTATCTACCAAATATAAAACCACTATTCAATGATTAACACTACAGAAATACATCAAACTTTCCTATTTTCCACATGTTATTTACAACTATTATTCTCTTGTTACAGGTAAATATCGACACAAACTCCATACACCACTGTCTATTAAGGTAAAACCAACATCAGCTAAGCCGGTGTCAGACCATCAATTTCTCCCCATTTATGTTAGAAGACGGGAAAAACTTATTTTCCTTTAGCACGACGTGTCATCAATTAACGCTTTCTGTAGCTTATTTATATGGTAGTAATAGAAAGTCTTATTGGATGTTGTGGCTATTTTAATTCTGATTAGAACTGGGAATGGGAAAAAGTTTTATAGCATAAACTGCGTCTCAAGTTGGGAAATACCAATTGAGGCGGTGTTGTTTTGTTGGGAGGCAATTTTTGACGACACGATGGTGCAGTGGCTGAGCGATGAGCTTCTGCGCTACGGGTGGGTTTGATATCCGTACGGAACAAATATTTCTATGGCCTACAGATAGTTATTCCGGGTCTGGGCGCTTGTGCATTTGAAGATTTCTGTACAAGAAAAATCCCAGAGGCAATAGGAATATAAAAAAGTATAGGCCTATGCTAAGTCAAATTGTTGAAGAAATTGATTTTAAAAGAGGAATCATGGAGTTTCCAGTTCTTCACCATAAGAAACGACTAATTGGAACCGTGCACCCAAATTCGGCTTGTAGTAGATTCTTCATTTCTTGAATTACGAATTCAGAAAATGGACCTAATTCATGACCCTAAATATGACCTAAAATTTAAACACAGCTGATCATAGCTGAGGATAGATTGATTTTAGCGTTTTTTTATGAAATTTTTGAACAGCAATTTCTCTTAAACTATTGGAGAAAGTGATAGAAGAACAGTTATCACTTATTATGGGTACTTAAACACCCCTTAAAAAACATTAAAAGGCGACTAAGGGATTCACTAGAGGATGGGCAGCAGCGTTCTCTGAGTACTTTAACAACCATACTGAGACCGCCAACCCGCCGCCGACCAAGCATGGTGATTACAGCAAACCCCCCTTTTGGGGGAGGTCTTTCGGCTAAATGATGATGTTGATGAAACACCCTTTTAGATTAGTACCCCATTTCTAACTAACCTTGTATAAGACTTAGAAGAGACTTATATCAAGCAGTTAACCGCGATAGCACAAATTAACTGTGGACCTAATTGTAACTGATACTTCTGACGGAAACACGAAACCGTAACCGTAAATTTACGACAGTTTTACAATAAACTGCTCCAATATTTTCTCTTAACTTGCAATTTCTAACAATTAGTTAAGTTTCACGATACTTTCATACAAATAACAGACTGGATAGAAGTAGTAGCTAATGATATCTTTCCTCTCTGCCTATGCCGTGAACGATTGATGGCTGCGACACTAATACTGTGGTTTAACTAATAGTAATTGTTGTAGTTTTCTCTAACTTGTTTATGTTACCATCGGAAATTAACTGGGAGTTTAATCTGTATGTTAGTTTTCGCAGTGAAATAATCAGGTTAGCTAGCTACCACGTTAAAGTGCAAGCGAAGCAGTTTACTGTGTTGTATCGTGTGTAGGGTAAAACTCGGTAATACGCCCCAAGTGACAAAACGCCCCACCACTCTAGCACTCACACTATCAAAGCTGCGCCGCTCACAACTAGACGCGCGGAGACCCACTAGTGGGCGAACAACATGGCCGACGTGTGCATGTAGTTTGTGATGTCCGTTTAAAAAATATTGCAAAATCTGTATTTATTGGAGTGAAATAATTTGCGGTAAGTTTCTAAGAAATTCATATATATTGATACTTTTAGATTTTGTGTTATAATGACCCACACTATCGTAAAATAGATGAAATTACCTTTATACTTTTATTTTGTCGAACGTTATAACCTTGAATCTACTGCTTTGACCTCGGTGGGGCGTATTGAAAATCAAATTTGACAATATGCCCCTAAGTCAATTTACAAAACGCCCCAATATTTGAACTGTGTTAAAGTATTTTTTATCGCGTGTTATTATTTCAGATTATGTCTCGGAAGTATCAAAGAACAACACTACGAGCATCATGGAGTGCAGACGACTTAGACAAAGCCATGCGCAGTGTACTTAGCAAAGAAATGGGTGTTAATGAGGCATCCAGAACCTTTGGCATACCATCTCGAACCCTAAGAAGACACATTTTATCGGGAAAATCAAAGGGCCCTCTTGGACGCAAACCAGTATTTTCTGTAGAACACGAAAAAAAAACTGGTTGCCCATATAAAGAAATTGGAGAAAGGTGGATTTGCCCCTGATAGAAAAGATGTTAAAGAAATGGCATTTCAACTTGCTAAGAAACTCATTCATGAATCCATTTTCATCAAGTTCAGCATCAGCTGTAAATGTCTGGTTTTCGGGATTCATGGCTCGCAACTCAGAATTAAGTCAGAGAAAATCAGCAGGCTTGTCAAGTGACAAGCCTTCTGATTTTCTCTGAGAAAAGGAAGGTAATTGCCGACAAAAAGAAGCCAGCAGCTGGAAAATTAAAGCAGACTAAGACCACAAAAATAACTAAACCTATCGAAGATAGGGTGGTGATAAAAAGAAACAAGAAAAAGGAGGTAAAAAGAAGCCAAAGAAAGTGTCTGTCAAAAATAAGAAGAAGAAAAAAGTAAGCTATTCATCCTCTTATGAAAGCAATGATGAAAATGAGGGCAGGGTAGATACTTCTGAAGAAGAAATCTCAGACGAACATGACGACATTATCAGAAGCGTGGAATGCACGGAAGATTACTATAATACAAAATCCACAGAAGATTGGATTCAATGCCTATCTTGTTTAGCGTGGTTACATTAGTTTTGTACCATGTTTATTTAAAAAGTCTGATTTGATAAAGAGACTGAGTAACTGCCTCTTATTATCCTAAGTTAAGATTGAGAGTTAATTTTTGTCAAAACAATTGTTGTTATAGTTTAAAATATGCAAAAATATATGATTAATACACTGGGGCATTTTATAATAAGAGTGAGTCGTATTAGCCAACGATCACACTACAAAACGCCCCACCTAAGGTTTTTTTAAATAATAAATATTATTGTTATCCTTAGTTCCTATTATCATTATTACTTGTGGTATTGTTGTTAAACTACTAAATATTGTTCCAAAATAAAAAGTTTGATTATATCTTGTAAGATTTTTTATTTATTACAATTTTAAAAAAAGTGGGGCGTTTTACCGAGTTTTACCCTATGTGAGAGCCAGAGGGGTATAGGGGAATCCTTCTATATCTCTGTTACTTGGATTCGTGTGCTCCATCTTTGACCCTGTCTGCGCTTACCATCAGGTCCGACTAGGATCAAATGCGACCAAGTCAAATAATAAAAACCTGCCAAGTGCGAGTCGGACTCGCGCACGAAGGGTTCCGTACCATTATCTATAGAAACTTTCGTGAGACTCATTCATATTCATGATTATTTACGGTTTACTCACGTGCATTTTTTCGGGATTGCCCGACTAGTTTCGGACCCAAACGGAGCCCTTATTCATGAGCTGATCACGCGGCAGTCAAAACTCAGTTTTGACTCGCGACCTCGCCGCGTGATCAGCTCATGAATAAGGGCTCCGTTTGGGTCCGAAATTAGTCGGGCAGTCCCGAAAAAAAATGCACGTGAGTAAACCGTAAATAATCATAAATAACTATAGAAACGGCAAAAAAAATCATGTTTGTTGTAGGAGAGTCCCCTTAAATATTTATTTTATTCTGTTTTTTAGTATTTGTTGTTATAGCGGCCACAGAAATACATCATCTGTGAGAATTTCAACTGTCTAAACTATCACGGTTCATGAGATACAGCCTGGTGACAGACGGACGGACGGACGGACAGCGGAGTTTTAGTAATAGGGCCCCGTTTTACCATTTGGGTACGGATCCCTAAAAAACGGTATTTCTTTGGGCTCTGCCAGCTATCATAGTTAATGTGTTATTGCCAAGTCCGAAAAATTCTTCATTAATAGACTACCAGACTTAGCTCTACATTAGATCTCAGAACTTCTGCTTTTGTTGTAGCAAAAGAGTGGCGAGACTTAGCTTCATCAAATCCTCGTCGCTTAACACATTTTTCCCTAAAGAAAAAAGCTAATTGACTACAATTTGATGGCTCTTGTATTTCGATACATTCTCAAGGCATTTATTGCCAAATCATTGTGTTCCCAGCCTCCGGAAACAGAATTATATGTTGTGAGAAAAGTCTTGATAGCTTCTCTCGATTCTCCATCAATTACCAGCGATTCCGTGGTTCACACTTATCTGTGAGATTACTGAGATTAAAAGCTAGAAGCGTCATGTTTTTGGTTGTCGAAATTGTTTAAGTAATTTACCGTGTTATGATGACTTGCTTGTTATTTGGACGACTTGGTTGGCGCAGTGGCTTAGCGTCTGGCTGCTGCGCACCGGGTTGCGGGTTCGTTTCCCGCTCTATGAATATTTGTATGGTGTACAGATAATTATTGTTTCGGTTCTGGGTGTTTGTACATGTGAAGATATGTGTCTGTAAACAAAGCCACGATACAGGGGAATTCCGATTGTAAGCTAGGATAAAATAAACTCTAGTGGTCGCAAGCTCTGATTTTGAGGTCCTGGGTTCGATCCCCAGGTTGTGCAAAGTGTTATTGGGTTTTTCCGTGTGGAATTTCTCAGTAGCAGCCCGGGGTCTGGATGTGTGCCCAGTGGATGGCAATAGGCTCCTTATTATTTGGGACTTAAACATAAGGGCAAAATGAGGATGTACTATACATCACGGCCCAACCCTTCGGGGAATAATGCGTGAAGTTAAGTGTTAACTATTATCTACAAATGCAGAATCAAAATTGATTCAATCAATTCTAATTCCCTCTGTTCGTTAATCTTTGACAAAAAAATGTGCGGAGGCGAATCACTACGCTTTTTCGCCAAATCATTGTTTTTAACTGCACTAAAATCTAAAAGTAAAAGTGTATTTATTGCGACTAGAGTCATTTGCTGTAAGTAAGAGTCGGACTTTGCCTACTAGCTTTTTTATTACATGTGCAGACAATCAAACGGCTTATTACATTAACCGATTTTGAGGTCCGTAATTCTGATTCAGTGTAGTATAAGTCATAATCAACTTTTTTTATTTCAAATACTTAGACCAGAATTCAGGCACTTATAAAACGTCAAAACTAGGTGCACGGTTCCAAATGGTAAGTTCTATCTATTTAATAGTACTTCTTCTCTCGTGTCAGCACGAGCTATAAAAAATAGCTCATGCTGTAGTGAAAAGATTAGCCAGTCAGCAAGGTTGGTAGCGGGGCTGACTGCCCAGAGTGCGCCGGACGTACTGAAGCATCGTCACTCGTGGAGGCTCTTTTCATGCACACCAATAAAATGTAATATTACTCGAATAAAATGAATAAAAGAAGACTGTTCGACACTTCACGTGAGCAGAGGGCTGGCTTGTTTTTCGGCCAGAGAATTAGTGTTACCATACAACGTGGCAACGCTGCCAGCCTTCTGGGCACGTTACCAGTGGACAGCGAGGCGGAGGAATACTTTGATGCAATCTTTTAGTTTATATTGATAGTTTAGTCTACGTTTTTACTTTAGATTTAGTTTAGATTTATATTGTACTAATTTAGGTTAAGAAATGTTAGAAATAAAGCATAAAACTTCTTAAATAGTCTAAAAAATACATTTTATTTGAATAAGCTATCATTCTTAGTTTCCGAGATATTGAGGTTTATGTTGGTGACCCGGATTCGTAGCTTTCGAGTGTAACATTATTTCCGCCTCAAATTCTTTTAATTCTAAAGCAAACAAACCTAATAATTAAGAATCAGATTGTTAAGTACTCTTCAGAGGTACCTTGTGCCACAATAGAACAGTTGATGTCTTCCGACTGGTGAAGGTTACCATGGAGGTTGAGATCGGAATCTGAGGACATGGCAAGATATGCAAACAATTACTTTCTAGTGTCCTTGCTTTAATTGAATTAAGACTGGTTTTCAATGACATGATACCCATTAATTGTTTCTATGTTTATGAAATACCTACGTGAGAAACAACATCACACCTCGTCGCTCGGAGTTAAAACCTCGGGAATGCAATTTGGTCATTTTATTTTATCACGACGTCTAGGGACTATATCTTATAAGGAAGCCGCTCTATGTGAAATTAGTTTGTAGGCACTGAAACTAGCCTTTATTGGGTATATAAAATTCGTAATAAATATAATTGACTAGCTTTTGCCCGCGACTTAAAAGGCAATTTTACATTGAGTCAGTAACTGACGTCAGTCTACTGCCGAGTCAGTGCTGACCTGGCACTGCCATCGTGTAAATTGATTTCAAGTCAGTACAGTACTGTCGCGTCAGTACTGACTTCAATATTCCCGCTTCATATTTTTGGCGTCAGTCCGCTCCCCCCGCCACCCGCGCCAGCGCAACTAACGCCGTGTAAATGCCGAAGTCAGTCGCTGCCGCTCTATTGTACGGGGACCACGCCATCGTCAAAGTTTTTTGGCGTCATTCTCAAAGCCAGTTTGTATTCCCCAGGATCTTCCATTCTCAACTGGGTTAACAACAGAGCAGAACCTCCAGTTTTATCTCTGTCATCTATCCATTTTCTTACCCAAATTCGTTTCTGTTTAGATATCTCTTCTTCTAACATACCAGTTAGTTCTTGCATCATCACAAAGGTAAATTTTCTCGACAAATTATTAACTTTGATTTTTTGCTGTTTGCGAGTATTCATTTTTCCGCACTGACTTTACGAACGTGTGTACACCAAAAGAAATATCCTCGACTACTGACGAAATACTGACTGCTTGTAAATAGTGAGAGTCAATTTTCGGCGCCAGCACTGACGACAGCTACTGACCCTGTCTAAATCTGCCTTTATTCCGCGTTGAAGCCCATAGGAATCGTGCAATGACCAAATGCATTCCCGAGGTTTTCACTCCCGGGCAACGATATGTATTTCCTGAATGGTTGGGCAGAGATTTGAAGTGCACTCTCATTTTGCCGTCATTATGAAGTCCCATGTAAAAAGGGGCGAGCCTATTGCCATCAACCAGGCACAAATCCAGACTTCGGGCTGCTACTAAGAAATTCCACACGGATAAACCCAATAACACTTTGTCCGACCTGGAGATCGAACCCAGCACCGTAGCAGTTGCGCTTACGACTACTATACCAACGGAGCAGTCTTACAATGGGGTAGGAAACTGGGGAACTAATGGCGCCACGTACCAAAGCAATGTCATTGGTTAAATTTAGTTTGACATTATTGCTACTGACAGTTTCACTCGTTCTGATTGGTTGTAATTGGTACTAACAGAGGTGCTGCCATCTATTCTCGTTTTGCATTTCCCTCCCCATTAATTATACGCAGTGTTACAATTTATTTCAACGTCTGTTATCATGAATTTTATTCTGATAACTAACCGGTTATTGTGCTAATTACCAGATTTCGTTTGATTGATGAGTACATTATTGAAATGTAGTTGAAAGTTTGCCAGTGCAATTTAGGAATTTAAAAAAAAACACTGGTTGGATGAACAGTTGGATTGACATTTATTTCACGGTTACAAATTTTTGTTAAAAAAATACCGCACATCTGACTTTTCAAATTCAACGACACGTTTGGTACGTGTCGTTAATGATTACGATAAATAATTATGTAATTATACATAATCCCACACAAAACCAGTATTGAACAATAGGCATATAGCATAGGCTAATAATTGTTCACATAAAACACAAGAATTTCTAAGTGACCACTTGATTACTTAGAAATTCTAATGACGTAACCACTTCGGAAGCGTTCTTCTGAATATAAGACAGTTCAACCCAATACGTCGACTCAGTAGTTAAGTGATCTCGACAACGACTAACGTACCCATATTAGTTAGCGTTATCTCGACAACTAAAACGTGATACGAATCGATAATCTCCAACAGATTATTTCTAAGATAATTATTAGGTTCGAAAGTCGATTAGAAAATAAAAGTAAGTTGCCTTCATCAACGGAAGCCTGTCCGAGATCGAAAGTGGTGCGCACGCGCATTTTTATGTCATTTTCACATACCCATGTATGTAGCGAGGTTGTTAACCGAAGGAAAAGTGGGGAAAACAGGGAAATATGCGGTTTTACCGGTTATTGCGTACATTGACTTTTTTATGGCGTTGCGGGAAAAGTTGTGATTTTTATCGCGTTGGCTTTTGGCCGCGGTTTTGTGGGTAGTTAGTACCTGTTTGTTTATGTAAGTTTTGTGACGAGAAAGTCCTAACCAAGTTGAGAAAACGTAGGTTTCTTATGTGGTAAGTTAGAAAGATTTACGCATCTTCAATCTTCGGCTCGTATTACTAAACAGCTGTTATTTGAGAGATCACTCTCATGATTCGTATGGATATGATGCGAGATTTAACTGTCCTTTCTGCTGTGTGTTGCGGTAGCTCCTCTTGAAAGAACTCTCAAATGAAACCCGTTTATTAATACATGTCTAAGGGCCATACTAATAAATAGCTCTCATTTAAGAGATCAATCTTGAAAATGAAAATTTGAAAATGACTATGGACAAGTTTTTTTTTAAAGTGAAATGTTTTGAATTCTACTTTAAGATTTTTCAAATGAACCTTTGTTAGCGACACTACAATTTAATCGTTAAGGAGTGATTCCATCATTACAGTTATCGCTAATATTGGTATGTCAGGATTGTGAGCAAGGTAAATGTAGTAAATAAAACCAACATAGACTCTCCACCACTGAGAGTATTTGTATTTGGGTTAGTGTTAATAACATGAACTTGATCACAATATAATACTTTAGATAATTATTACAAGATCATAAAATAAGGACAAGCTAGTCAGATATAAAAGGTCAGACTTCTTCAGCTGATCTACACAGAATACTCTAGACGAGTGTTCCGTCGTACGGTCCAAGAAGCAATCCTCCGGGCGCACCAAGCGAGCCGGTCTCCTCCCTCCAACGGGCAGTGGTGGTCCGATGTTGACGTCACGGTTACTTAGGCAGCGGGCAACAGATGGCGCTCACTCCACGAAGTTCCCGACACCTTTTTATTACAAAGGTCTTAGTATCCATCATCTAGAACGATGATACTCAATCATCAGTAGTAGCATTGGTCAGTCACGTGATCTAGCTGTCACGGAAAGGTACTACATTGTTTTATTATTCCACATTCAGAAATTCGCAAATTAGCCATACCTACACAGCTACACAAAATTAGACCCTCAAACCCACATAAGCAAGTACACTTACTAACTTACACACACTTAAACAAAAACAAAAAGCCAGCCTCAACTTGTCCACAGTGTTCGTAAATTACGCGTAAAAACACACAAGTGTTACGTGCGTCGAATATTTACGTCTTTTATCTCGTTTTGACGCGACAGCTGCGTACGCGCACCGCACGCGATCGTAATGATGCGCCGGAGTTTTGACAGCGATATTTCGAAACCAGTTCGTATTGATGAACTGGAATTGGATTAATAGAAAAAGGATGAAGGTTAATTAAAGAGACATGTTGATATAAAAGCGATCAAAATTATTGAGAAGTTCAATAAATACGTTATAATGATTCTTTCAGGAACACAGTACACCTTTTGTTTTTGTTAGCACTTTTACGATTTCACATATTATAATTATGATTTGGTAGGAATCTTGATTCGAATGGTACAACAACAACGAATACAGGGTGGAAATAACTAACTCCACCTGGAATGATATGGAGTAACTAGTTTTTGCCCGCAGCTTCGCTTGCGTGAAAATTTGAACCCGTTAAGTGAGGATTTTCCATACAAACTTTCATCCCCTATTTCACCCCCTTAGGGGTAGGTAGAATTTCCAAAAATCCTTTCTTAGCGGACGTCTACTAACTATAAACTACCTCCCTGCCAAATTTCATCTTCACACGTCTAGCGGTTTTCGATATTTCGTGATGAGTGAGTGAGTGAGTGACCTTTCGCTTTTATATATTTAGATTTAACTCCAAGACTTTATTTTTTTAAAAGCAAGAAAAACTTGAGCCCTTTTTTGTTAAGTGGTACTTTCCCTCCCGCTGGCGTTGGCGTTCGTTTCCACCCCGTTTACTGGGTTTGAGTAAATATAAAAAAACTAAATCGCTACTACTTGTGATGTTAATTTTGTAGGGCAGAAACCACAGCACTTGTAACCACCCCACTAGTCTGACTTTAATGTCGATTTTATCGAAACTATTGTAAGACTGATCACCTTTATACTAAAAACGTATCGACCTAAACAGCGCACAAACGCGACCACCATCATGATCACCAGTGACGCCAAGTAATCGTGGTTTCATATGTGCCTCATTTTAAAATCTGTCCTCTATAGGGCTTGCCTTAATATGGTTGCAAAAACCTCACACAAAAACTAAAACATTTCCTTTCAAACCAGATTCACTATTAAAATTATAACCAACGCAACTAACACATTTCTAACTGAATACAAACCCATTGATATTAGTCAACAACTTTATACCAGGGAAGCAGAAACGATGAATACATTTTATGACCATTAATTCGCTAACACTGGTCGAATAGAAGAGTTATTAGCTTCATACCTGCTCACTTCGTCCCGGAAGCGGCTTGAATATGTGATAAATCTCGCGCCGTCATCGCTGGGCTGGGTAACGGGACACCCTACGTGGTTATTAGATGGGTTAATACTGAATTATGGCTTGTTCACGCCTGTTTTACTTGGGGTGGACAGGGTTTTAAGCGATAGCGAATTTGCGCTGTACTAGAGATTGTTGTTGCGATAAGGTTTTGCTCTGATAGTGTTGTGAAAGGAGTAATAATTAGAGCACTTATTCAACAGGTTGTTGGTAGTTTAGATACAGATTACGTACATAACATTACGCAAGTATTCAGAATTGTGCAGAGGTGTATGTATAATACACCCACATTTCGCCGTTATGTTTTAGTCCTATGGGGGCGAGCCTATTGCTGTCAACCGGGCACAAATCCAGACTACATCCAGGCTACTGAGAAATTCCACACAGAAAAACCCAATAACACATTGAACGAATTTTTTTTTTCGTGTGCGTATCCTCATGGTTGCCCTTCGCCCGGGGAAAGCGAAGGGTTATGCCGGGCTCTTACCGGCTAAAAACCCACGGTGTTCCTTCTCCTGACCCTTGGCCGGGGTCGCGGGATTCGCAACTGCATGCACCGCAACCCCGGCAGAACACTGCCCGACCTGGGGATCGAACCAAGAACCTCACGCTTAGCAGTCGCGCTTGCGACTTTTAGACCAACGAAGCTAAGAACGAAGCAGACTATCTAGCAACGAGATACAGATTACAGTAACGTGAATTGAGATACATCCTAAGCCTTTGACAAAGGCAAGTTCAATTTCAGCAGATTCTTTAAAAAAAACTGACTCATCTCCCAACGAATATCATCAGAACTGTAATTAACGTGTAGTTTCCGATCTCGCATGCAGGGACCAATTACCGCCATATTTAATGAGTATCATTACGACGCAGCGGACGGGGCCGGGCTGCGGTCAAATTTGACAAAATTGCGCCTGCGCATGTGCCCGCGCCCCTCGCGTGCAAGGATTTTGTAATGTCCAAATTATTTTTTGTGGATAATTGAAAATTTTTGTTGTAACCCGTACGTAACTAATTGGTTAATTATGTCCAGTGTTGGGATCCAATCATAATAAATTTAAATAACTACGACTCGTTGCTTGGTGGTCAGAGTCAAAGAATCAAATTAGTATCAAATTAAAACAGAAGGTATTTTTTTAGGTTACCAGGACATCGCGGGCAATCAAAAAAATATAACCGCTCATATTAAAAAAGATGATACGCAGGCATATCAAAGCTTCCACGCGCATACACATATCGATGGCTCCTATGTAGAAGGGCTAAAGTGGCATTTTTGTCATTGCCAATGTGAACCAACATAATTTTTCTACAATTAAAAGGTTCAAATCGGAAATTACAATAATGCCACTCTGAGATTTATACATATGGGGTCATCGATATCATTAGCAGTGTATCACAAGGCTACGCGTTTGCTCCATCAGCCTCCCTTCCACCTGGAACCCTGGACACCCCACGTCACGGGTTGAGATGGATTTGTACAGCGGGTATCACACGGGATGCAAAGACATGCCTGAGCTTCAGTTGCACTTTGCGCTTACGCATGGTATCCACATTGCATGACAATGCGATGCGTTTGTTGACCTGCGCGCGCGCCGCATCGCAATACGTGCAGTAGCTGAGTGATTTGCATCATTGTTGATGGGAGTTGTTTGATAATGTGATTTTTTACATTTAAATCGAGTACTTCTTATATTTTAGTCTTGTTTTAATAATTGACTGCCTCGTTGATCTAGCGGTCGCAAGCGCGACTGCTGAGCGTGAGGTCTTGGGTTCGATCCCCAGGTCAGGCAAAGTGTTATTGGGTTTTTCCGTGTGAAATTTCTCAGTAGCAGCCCGGAGTCTGGATTTGTACCCGGTTGATGTCAATAGGCTCTCCCCCTATTACGTGGGACTTAAAACATAACGGCGAAATGAGGGTGTACTATACACCTCTGCCCACCCTTCGGGATATACAGGCGTGATGTTATGTTTATATTATTTATAACTGTTTGTACTTACTTGCTGTCTTATCTCTTTTACTTTTAGTTAGCTCGTTATCTTTATTTGGGACTATCGTGAGAGTCGAAAAAGAGCAGCCTCCGGAAACAGATCATCGAACGATTTGAGAAAGAAAAAATTTTATGATATTGTTTTTTTTTTGTGTCTCCGATTTAATATAACAATACACTCGGGACCTAAGAATGTCACCAACACAAACCATAATATCTCGGAAACTAAGAATGATAGCTTATTCAAAAAAAAAATATTTTAAAGACTATTTAAGAAGTTTTATTAATTTGATTTGAGTATTTATTTGGTGACGCGGATTCATTGCTCCCGGGTGTATTAATTTAGAAGATTTAGATTTAAGGGTCAAAATACACGTCCGATACTTGCTTCCGGGAACCGGATCTGACTATCTGATCGTATTCATGAAATACACGTACGATTCTCGTGTCCGATTTTTTCTGGACGACGACGACGCCCGGACGTAGCCTACGATTCTGACACCCGATCCGATAGTCTGATCGTCAAACAAATGTATGACGCGGAGGCCTTCAGATAGTCTGATTTTAGAACAAGGTTAGTCGGAAAGGGGGTACTAATCCACGTAGCACGTAAAGTACCACTGATGACTGTTTTAAAACAAGTGTTAAAATTTCAAAATTCGATAATTTTTTTCTCCATGGAAATTGATTTTTATTTTATTTTTTTCAAAAATTCTTCATCCCTGCTTAAGTTACTAATTCAGAAAATGAAGCTTCTAATCCGTGCCCCCAAGTATGACCTAAAATGTAAACACAGCTGATCATAGCTGAGGATAGATAGATTTTAGCATATTTTGATGTAATTTTTGAACAGCTATTTCTCTTAAACTATTGAGTTTTGGGGAAAGTGGTAGAACAAAAGATACTCATTATTATGGGTACTATAACACCCTTTCAGATTAGTACCCCCTTTCTGACTAACCTTGTAGAAGGCAAGTATCGGACGTGTATTTGGGCTCTACGTAAGTCCTGTGTGACTTGTCATCATGACATAACGTATTATAATACACACATCAAAAGTGTCTAGGGATCAACATATACAAGGTTAGTCGGAAAGGGGGTACTAATCCGAAGCCCACTTATAGTATCGCTGATGACTGTTTGAAAGCAAGTGTTAAAATTGCAAAATTCGATATATTTTTTTTCCAAATAAAATGATTTTTATTTTAGTTTTTTCAAAAATTCTTCATCCCTGCTTTAGTTACAAATTCAGAAAATGGTGCTTCTAATTCATGACCCCAAATATGACCTAAAATGTAAACACAGCTGATCATTACTGGGGATAGATAGATTTTAGATTTTTTTTTTTGAGATTTTTGAACATCTGTTTCTCTCAAACTACTGACTTTTGGGAAAAGTCGTAGAACAAAAGTTATTCATTATTATGGGTACTTTAACACCCTTTCGGATTAGTACCCCCTTTCTGACTAACCTTGTATTTTTGCAATAACTTTTCTCCTGATTGATATTAATTAAAATTTTCTTTAAGGATTCATCAAATAAAGTGTTTTCGTTTGTCACAGTAACGATAAACCAAGTCACCTTTGCATTAATAAAGAAATTTGCCATTTTCCTAATAAAGGGATTTTTGACATTTGAACCACTAACACAAAAGTTCGAAAAAAAGACTGAAATAACAGTTTTCTTTAAAATTTTATTGGGTAACTTAAACAATTAATAATCCGTGTTTCTACCGCGAACACTAACAACACAAGAACATCGGTTTGGCATACTCAAAATGAGTTCATCCAAATCACGCTGTGGAATGGCCGCCCATGTTCGTTGCAACAACAAAAAAAGGTCTTCTTGCGACTGGATACCCTCCATATTCGGCAGAGCTCTTCTCTGTAGCATATCCCATGCATGCTCAATCGGGTTCAAGTCTGGCGACTGAGCAGGCCAGGGCAGGACATTGATGTTAGCTGCGGCGAGAGTCTGTCTTACAACTCTTGCGGTGTGCGGTCGTGCATTATCATGCATTAACTGAAATAAGGGACCGATTTGCGCTTGTAGAGGAACGATGACGTCTGATACAATCGTCTCAGCATAAATTTGAGCGTTGAGGTTGCCTCTGATCCAAATCAACTCAGTTCTTCCGCCGATCCAAATACCCGCCCATACCATGATGGTTCCACCACTATAAGGATGGACTTCCTGGCAGGATTTTAATCGCTGTTGGCGTCCAGGGGTTCTCCAGTGTCGTATACGTCTTGTATCCGGTCTCATACCAAAACGAGACTCATCAGAAAAGCACACGAAACGCCATTGTTCTTCTGCCCAATTTTTGTGTCCAAGAGCCCATTGATATCGAATCCTACGATTGTGCATTGCTATAGGTGGTACCCGTAGCGGTCTTCGGGAATGAAGGTTCACTTCATGCAAGCGGTTTCTGACTGTTTGGTCGCTAATTAAGTTCCCTGAAGAGTGATGAAGCCTCACGGCTAACATCATGGCGGTTATTGTTGGAGCTCTTCGAGTTAAGATTTGAATGTATCGGTCTTGTCTCCGTGTGGTGCAGCGATACCGTCCTCCATGGCGCTCAGCCACGGTACCAGTGCTTCGGTAACGTGTCCAAAGTCGACTGATAACACTCTGACTTGTATTCAGAGCTAAAGCCACAGTACGTTGCCGGGAACCAGCTTCTATCATTCCCACGGCTCTGAGCATTTCTTCCCTGCTTAAATGACGTCGCCGCTCCATAATAACGTTGGTTTTAATCAGTAGTAGGGAAACAGTAGCACTAATAATGTCTTCAATGCGTTGTATGTTTTTATAGGGAAAATATTGACAGCTGATTTTCATCTTTTACTCGAATTTGATTCACAGTTCCTGATTCAAATTATGAAATGCACCAAAAAGGATCCATATAAATTTATAAAATCATAAATTTATTACAAAGCCACATCTCAATCTCAAGAAATCCGCATAAAAATGCTTGATCCCTAGACACTTTTGATGTGTGTATTTACGTGAGAGAATAAGCCGGAACACATACACTCGTTTTTATTGTCTACAATATGAATATAGGCACAAATATTGCTATAACTAAGGAAACACATAAAAACTTAAAAGGTAAAGGAAGGAAACCAAAAAAGGTTACCATATTTCAATGTTATTCATATTCTTATCTTATTTATCAGGTCTACATAATATTGTAAATGTAAAATTTTGTGTTCGTGAATTTCGATGTTTGTTAATCAATCAAGCTTTAATGGATGAACGGTTTTGGATGAAGTTTGGCACACAGATAGACCATGACCTAGGTTAGGACATAGGATACTTTATATCCAGGTACAGTCACGAGCACCAACATGTACCTACACACCTAGTGAAATTATAAACTGCATTAACGAAGGAGTTGTAAAGGAAAGCTTGAAATATTGTTTACATAGTATCTACGAATGCATACGAATATAAGGCATTTAAAATATTTCGTAAATTCAATTGGTATTTAGAGAGAAAATCACTTGAATTTCGCTACATGTGTACATATTGGTGCTCGTGACTGTTCATGAAGTAGTTCCCTAGGATATAAGTGAAACCGCGGGCACAGTTAGTCAATCATAAATATGAATGTATCTCATGAAAGTTATCATTTTTCGTAATTTACCAGCTTCAAAAGACCAAAATACAATCATTCCAATATCCCAAAGAATTCCAACTATAATTATTATAAAATTACGAACAAAATATTCAACATCATTCCCATACCCATTCTTACTATCGAACAGAATAAATTATGAAATTCATTAAAACAAAGTAGCAAGGATAACGTGGTTTCAATCATTAACCAAAACAATATTAATTTTAAAGATAAATCAAGATATTTTCATCTTTATTGCTATAAATATAAAGTTGAAATGAACTGTTTTGTTATCGTTGTAGATTGTTAATGACAACACAGATTGGCATCGGACCGTGTGACAGATATGAAATGACTATGCCTGTGTGAAAAATTACTTTTGATTTCCTTTGAAAGTGGATTTCCTTATATTGCAAAACTTAAAAAATCAGGTACATATTTGGGTGGTTTTCAGTTTAAAAAACCAGGTAATTGGGCTATTACATGACATTCATTTATTGTTTTATAATAACCATGAAATGAATTTTTATTTTGGTACTTTTAACAGTTTTAAATTAATTATCAATTTTATTCACAAAATAAAAATTAAATTACTTACAGATTGTTATGAATAATTGCTATTTTATTTACTGAAGTTTTGAGTATGCTGTACTGACGATAAAATAAAACATTATCTTCTCTTCTTCTTCTCTCGTGTCAGTATGAGCTATACGAAAATAGCTCATGCTGTGGTGAAAAGATTAGCAAGTCAGCAAGGTTGGTAGCGGGGCTGACTGCCCAGGGTGCGCCGGACGTACTTAAGTAACGTCACTCGTGGAGGCTCTTTTCATGCACCCCCCTTTTATCACATACCATTATCTTCTCTAAATACTTAGTATAAATTGAAGTCGCTTATCGCGTCTGTGTGTTTGTCCATTTACTTCTTCTAAACTACTCAATGGATTTTGATGTGGTTTTCATCTTAATTAACGTAATTTCTTCCGCAAAGTTTTAATCTATAAAACGGGTCGCTAGTAAGTTAATAAACGTAAGTAAAAACTCTTCAAAATTAATGCTTTTCGTATAAAATAAACCTACATACTCGTATAAATTCGTATAATTAAAAATATTAACAATTCACGTTTTGTAAAAACAGGATAATCTTCTTCTATTACTCAATAACAATATAAAATTATTACCATCTTCATTTTTATTATTTTACTCCATTGTAAATGTCAAGTTACGCCGTATTATTAAAATATTATTAAACTACTAATACAACATAATAATGCACTTATTCACATTATTTTGTTGTGCATATTAATTACTACCATTTTATATGCAAACCGATCTAAAGTGCCAAATCCACTAACAAGTTTTACAGAAAGTGATATTTCGTGCGCCTTTGCACAAAAAATGGGATTCTTAGACAATTGAACTGTTTTAGGCATACTGAAAGAAGAACGTGGCTTGTCTATCATATTTCGACTTCACAGGAGTTGAACTTGAATTTTATTGAAAGTTACAGATGTCACAATACAGCCGCTCCGCCTAGTCAAATGATTGAAATAAACCGATTAAGTTTGAATTCCGTTTATCATTCAAGGAAAAACTAACTTAAAGATTAAGAAGAAAATAATCTTCTGATATAAAAACTTTCTCCATATTTAACAACCTATTCATTCTATTTTTGAAATTTCAAACACTCCCACATGACCTTCTCGTATCCAACCGGATAACGTTCTTAATTCAAATTCAAGCATCGAATCATTTTAAACCTAATAACAATGTGTTTGAAAAACGATTCGAATGATTGTTATATGGTTCTAGGGCTGCCACCTTGTCAGTAAACCAACCCATAAACAAAAGCACTTGCGATCGTGTGTAACAGACGTAGTTCCAAAAAAAAATATCATAAGTTTAAGCAATATCAAAACCAAGACTTTCTTGTTAGTAACATTACAGAAAGCATGGTCCATGGGTTAAAAACTTAAATAAGAATAAGTTATAGAAACAGATTGTCAACTCACTCACTGCGACTATCAATTATCCTAAGTTAGCAGTAAGTAACGTGAACGGACGATCAAATACATCAACTGACTCGTAACTATAGCTTTTCTTGATTTTTTTCCTTACAAAACCGCATTGAAAATAATAAGTAAATATGTTTTAAATACAACTGCATCTGCTAACCCCTACAAACAATGATGACGCATCAATGAATGGAATTTATTCGTGATCGAAGCGTTGACATCGACCCGACCTTGGCGAGGTAATCCGATGTGACCCGAACGCGCTCGGGTCAAGCTGTTCTAATCCGATATTTGAATATTAAATTACGACTTATGAGTGGTCACTTTAAGAATTACTTTTCTTTTTATTACCAAAACGGACCGTTTTCGTGTAGAGTAACGGCCGAAACCAATAATCGATCTTAATCCAAAATCTCCGGATTGATATAGGTTTTTGACAGAAGTTCAATAGAAGTAATGTCAAAAGATTACGTCAATCCAGAGATTTTGGTTGGTTAATAATATTGACCGTAAAACTCTTTCGAACATGGATTTAGAACAGGAAATAAAGATATGTTCATAAAAGATAAAGATATGTTCAGAAAGACATAAAATATATGTTCTACTTTTTCCGGTCTACACCGAAAAATTAACGGCGAAGTTTCGGGTCGAAACGAAACAACGACGAACATCGAACTTATAAATATACACTCAATGTATCGTCAAACAACAAACTACTAGATGTCAATTAACATTTGGGAGGTGAACGAAAGACAAAATGTCAAATCGCGAAAATCATGTCAACGTGCGATCCGTCACCGTCAGCCGAAACTTCGTAGTTTGATTTTCGGAGTAGGCCCCCAAAAGATCAAAATCTCGTGGAAAAAATATTATACATATTATTAACCTGATAAATAAGATAAGAATATGAATAACATTGTAATACGCTAACCTTTTTGGTTTCCTTCCTTTACCTTTTAAGTTTTTATGTGTTTCCTTGGTTATAGCAATACCAGGTACCTATTACCATATTGAAGACAATAATAACGAGTTTTTTTTTTCATTAATTTGTCGATAAATTGTGGTCTTGTTTCACCCATTTTTGGCTATGTAAAAAAAAGATTTATCAATCCCCCTTACCATATAACAGTCAAATGTTGGAAATAATCCTCTCACAAGAGGTTAATCGCTTATAATAAGGTCAAAGGCCATGCTTCGCTTAATAACTTCAAAAGTCTTAAATACCAGGTTTTAAACTTTAATAATCACAAATAAAATATTTCTAATTTATTATCCACACATTAGTTAACTAAACATGTATGTAGTAAAACTATTTTTATCATAGCTCAAGAAACATTATCTGTATGACTAAGGCCATCGACTATACATGCCTTAGAAGGCGTATCAGTGATCTCTGTGGGCAATTAAATGTTAATCCCAGTAACTGAACTGTGTAGAGATGCAACACACGGGGACGACAAAAAGTTGCTAGCTGATGAAAAGATAGTTGGTTTCCTGGTATTTTTTTGTTTAATGTGTAATCCAGTTAGCGTAATAAGCAGCTAGATAGAAAATAGCTGGTGAGCTGTGTTGTGATTCCTGACCCGACCACGATATGGAACGGAGATTTTACTATGGCACAAAATGGTTATTTTAATAGTGTTTTATTGTGCCACTTATCCCAGGAATTTGTGCCTTGTACTTTTTGAGTAATAAGAGTACGATTGTGGTCGGGCTGGGGATCACGGTTCCTGACCCGACCACAACCAGATCTAATAAAATATAATTAGTGGGAAGTTACTGATTATGCCAAAAATATGTGTCAAATTGTGCCTATGGCACACGAAATTCTAGTACTATTCATATCACAGAATATATCTTAATTCGGTTAAATTGAATAATCAAGAAATAAAGTGTGTCAATCACACGCTATGCAATTTCACTAAGACTTTGCAAGCTGTTTTATTTTGTGAAATTATGCTATACATATACGCTACTAAATTTAATTCACCAGAAAAAATTTAAGGGCATGGTCAGTTACTGTAATAGAACATATAAAGAGAAAAAAAAAAGAACATTGTTTTGTTTGAAAACTGTACTTCAAAAACATCAATAATTGGTAAGAAAGTTCAATCACATTGACAATGATATTCGTACGCGCACGCACACACGCAACCCTTTTATCTATTCATTCAAAAAAAGCCCGCGCAATACATAGGCTGCGCACGAGACGGACGGCGCCAACTAGTCTGGCTCCCGCGCCACCCTTACCCCGCCCACTCCGGCGCGTGCGTCGCAGCCCGCCGCAGTCGGCCGCCCGCAGTAATTAGGTCAAGTTGCGTGACGCGCGGTGCAAGCGCAACCTCTCGTTACCGCGTACATACCGGTTTTTGTTGAATACGTAATTACATGTTGTGTTGATGAATACTAAATAGGCTTAATATTCGGTAAACTAAGGTCAAAGCAGACTGCATCGCGCCCTCTCCACCGAACCCGACTTCTCAGAACGCAACAGAGAGGTTATTAAGTTTACGCGAGCGCGCAATACGTATTACCTGTTAACATCTGTTATTAAATTGATAACTACGATGGCTTATCAGTTCACGTCTCGAGAGTACCCTTTGTGTTAATACTTCATAGAAGGCCGGCACGCAGGTGAATCTTATCTAGACAGATCGAAGCGAAAGTACCTAACCGAGGAGTTCGGGAGTCGGTGGACAGGCTGCGGCGGCCTAATTGCCTGGCCCGCGTGCCGCCTGACCTCACACCCATGGATTTTTACATGTGAAGTGAAATCAAACGGAGAGTGTACGTGAGTGAGCCCGATAGTCGTAAACTTTTAAAACAACTCGAAGTAAAAGGGCAAAGTGATGTTCTAATATCATTAAAAAACAATCTTTTAAAAAGTGCTCTCGTGTGTGTTGATAACAAAGGGCGGTGGCCATTTTGAAAAATTGCTGAACTGTAAGTTTTTAATAAGACTGTAAATTACCACCCTTATCAGCTGATTTCAATCCTTATCAGCTGATCCTAATCACTGTTAGCTAATCCCTTGAAATTCAAATCCCTATTGTCGCAGAACAAATTCTAACTTTTAAATACGTAGAGTGGAGTGAGGGAAAAAGCATTCTGTGTGTGTTTGTTGCACGGATTTCGCGCTATCGACTCGCTCGCACGCATTACATACCGGTATAGCTGACTGACGCATGACTCACACAAGCGTATAATGGTACATGATGTGTGTAGCTTACGCGCGGTGGGATGAATTTCATTGATAGTCCGTGTTGTTGACGTAGTATTTCTAGTATTAGAGTATTATGTCCATAAAATTATTCATGTTTTCAGGATCAAACAAAAGTAAGTAACTTTGTTAGATTTAAATAAATGAAAGTAATGATTTTACATTTCAATAAGTATACCGCTTCCGTATGTACCCTTAAATTATTTCTGGTGAATTTAATTTAGTAGTGTATAAAGCACTTTATTATTTTATTTTACTGGTTGTGTTCACGACTTCGTACGCGTAAAAAAATACAACCACTATGTTTTGTAGCATTATATTAGTGTGTTAAGCTTGTATAAAAAATCGGTCAAATGCTAGTCGGGTTCGTATCCTGAGGGTTCCGTAAACCACATCATAACGATAAGTTGAAATTCAAACATAAATTAACTCGTTTAAACAGTACCAATACAAGCTGATCCCTTGCTGCATACTTTTACTATTAATATAGGGGTCAAGAAGTTAATAGTTAAGAATTTACCTTTTAAAATATAAAAACATAGTTTTCAGACTTTTTCCTTTACTTGTGATGTAAGATGTAAGATCTTGCATCTTGCCAAATTTCATGATTCTAGGTCAACGGGAAGTACCCTGGTTTTGATTCCCGAGCGATTTCCATAGATTTTTTTTTGTTTTATGTAAAAATTCAATAAATATAATAAATAATAAGAAAGCTGACAAAATAAACTCTATTTTTATTTCTTACTCTGTAACCCTATATGACCAGTTTTGTTACGACAACAGTTCAGTTAAATCATAACTAACAGAATTGAAATGTTTAATTGCAGACTAAATTATACATAGAGTGTGACTACTTGACTTAATGCGTTGTATGTGCCATAGGCACAATTTGACACATATTTTTGGCATAATCAGTAACTTCCCACTAATTATATTTTATTAGATCTGGTTGTGGTCGGGTCAGGAACCGTGATCCCCAGCCCGACCACAATCGTACTCTTATTACTCAAAAAGTACAAGGCACAAATTCCTGGGATAAGTGGCACAATAAAACACAATTAAAATAACCATTTTGTGCCATAGTAAAATCTCCGTTCCATGTCGTGGTCGGGTCAGGAATCACAACACGGTGAGCTAGTCAATCCGAAATACTTTAGTTACTCTGATTTTTTCATAACTTGTTAGGTTCCAACGTCGTCACTGAAAATCAGCGCTGTTGGTGGTGCATAGTGGGAAATTTAGTACAAATGTTTACACAGCATTATGCTGAGTGATTCACATGCGAATGCAACGTATTTCTGTATTTTTAGTCTACTAATAGTTTAAGTTGTACATACACGGGGCTTGTTAATTATTTTTATTTAGGTAACTGTTATCCTTACCCCTTTTGGAATTATGGTTTGTAGTGTATCGATTTGCATGCTGAATAAATTGATTTTCTTAATTTCTTTCGCTTTTTTATCCAAATAAACACTATTTGTAATTAGCCCATTTCACTACTAATAAAGTTTGCCTTGAGTAAACTAAGAACTTCATCTTTTTCTGGTCGTTAGTCCGTAAAAGTGCTCCGAACTGAATCCGAGGAAATACGTTCAGAACAAAGTGCAGCGGTTGTGCGCTACATCTGATTCGAATTTCATAGATCTGCAGCCGAGTTTCTTAAGATCGTATTTTCTCAGATTTTGTTCGGACGCAATGCACAAACACTCTAACTGTTCCATATTTTCATCCCTAGATAATAAATAATTAGACACGAACATTACCATCCATCAATATATTTTATTCCCTTAATGCTTCCTGCAAACGACAACTTCATTACTCAGCGGCAACAAATTAGTCGCTTAAACGTTGCTCGTCTGTTGCATTATTAAGTGAAGCGATGTGAGTCAGGGTCATAGTATTACACGCTGTATTCGCATCCCATTACTGCGATGATAAAACTCTAATAATATTTTACGAGTCGATTAAATCCTTTAATTCGATGGTGATCGTTAAAAAGTGAAACTATTCAGCAGTTGGTACTATGGTTATTGTAGGAGTTTATGGAGAATAGGCGTAATTGTCCTTGTCTATTTGGTTTTGCTGCTTATTTAAATCATTAATTTTGGTCCATTAATTGGTATTTTTTTGGATGTGCAGAGCAACTGTCGCGCAATTTTTTTGAAGTATGATTTTTATCCGTGTGGACCGTAGACGGTGACAGCGAGCAGTGAGGAAATTTTATATTCTAGAGAATATAAAATATAATATATGTGGCGGTAACCACGTATCATCAAGTTCACACCGATAATTCAGCCCTCATCAAGCTGCCCCCCAAGCCCCCGCCAGCAACGCCCTAAGCCGAGGTCCGAGTCCCACTAGGGGTCGCCCTTAGTGCTGTTGTTGCAGGTAGTCATGATGTTAGTGTAGTACAAGTAGTTAGCTTAGGTTAAGTATTTTACTCCTCCCTCCCCCTTCTCATTGGCTGGAGACCCTTCTGGTCTCGCTAGTAACTGCCCGGTTACGTAGAAACGGACCCCTAGGACCATCAACAGCAGGGCAAAAGAAAAAAAAAAGAAAAAAGTCTCGTCAAGTGGGCAGTCTTGCCGCGCTTGTTTGCCAAACAATTAAATAAAAAATTAAAAACAGATTTACGCACTATAATGCTATCCTGCATATGGGATCCTGATGTCTAAAGAATAGATTTAAGCCTCTTTTCATTATTCAAGACACCGGATAATATGCGGTCGCCTCTCCTATGACCAACTAGGCAATATGGATTAAATAAAAATTTAAATAAATCATTAAGACTTTCTACACTCACAATAAAAAAGTGAAATATCTACAGTAAGGAACGCTACTCAATTCGTCACTTGGTCATTTAACATCTCGATTTCATTGGTAATCGATCATCGGCGCACGCGCACCCGACCGCGTCGAATATCGCTCTCTCTATTGTTTCAGTTTATCTCGCGATTCTGTATCTATCTTATTTAATGACAGCGTTGTTTTATGTGTGAGCTTTTACTTTCGTTGATAGCATCGAGGAATGTTGCACATAGAAAAAGTTTTGGTCCTATTCGGTTTCATTGTTGTGGTAACAGAAGAAATGTCTTAAAGGAGATCCGTTGTAGTATTTCCAATTGTTTTAAAGCCCAAATACACGTCCGATACTTGCCTCCGATAGTCGGTTCCGATAGTCTGATCAGACTATCTGAAGGCCTCCGCGCCATACATTTGTTTGAACATGAATTACACGTACGATCAGACAATCGGATCGGATGTCAGAATCGTAAGCATCGTCCAGGCGTCGTCGTCGTCCGGAAAAAATCGGACACGAGAATCGTACGTATATTTCATGAATCCGATCAGATAGTCGGATCCGGCTCTCGGAAGCAACTATCGGACGTGTATTTTGACCCTTAAGCGTCCAAAATCATGATATCTGATAAATATCGAATATAAAACTTCTTTCCGCACGCTGGGAATAGACGCGTGTTGTAAGATTCAACAAAACCCAACACGCTAGGTAGTAGGATCTATGCGGTCCGCCTGGCTAGCTACCAACTGAACAATAAAGTCAGGCGCCAAGCAGTTTACTGTGTCTCGTCATGTGTATGTGAGAGCCAGAGGGGTATAGGAGAATCCCTCTTTAGTTCTGTTACTTGGATTCTTGTGCTCCATCTTAGACCCTGTTTGTTACCATCAGGTACCACCAGGGTCAAAGGCGACCAAAGAAAATACCTATAGTGTCCTCAAAGTGACCTTTGATGAATATCCTCCCAAGTTTCAGGCATGCACGATCTACTTTCTTATACCATTGAAATCCCCACTTGTCCATTCTAGAACCTTCACGAAACTTTACCTATCCGCATTAAGAATAATTTTCCTCACATATTTAACCTACTTAGCTCAACCATCAGTCACCACACACTTGCGCAAGCTAAAAGTGTCGCCCGCGCATAAACCGCACAACTTTATAGCGTATTGCGGAAACCGCGGCAAGGAGATGACGTAATACCGATGCGCGCGCGCCGCTATTATTTTTGGCGCTGGGTCGTTGAACCCGCGTAGTGAAAGTAGCCGGAGGCGCCAAGCTGGCTACGATAGAGCACCCTCGCCCAGATATATTGGCACTTTTGAGTAATTATATTAATTAGGTATGTTTAAAAAGCCTGTACTGACGTTTTGTTGGTATTGTATGCTAATTGCGGCATACCGCTGGTATAGAACATCGTCAAATCCACACGAATCTGACTTATCCTTATAATTGTTGCAATAAAACAACAAAATTTTAGTCCAGGTGAATGAGGTTTGAAGTAAAAAAAGATCGCATGAAATGTCTTTGCACCAGTACTGAGATACTGCAAGCGTCTTGGCTGATTTATACTTTACACTTTCATTCAATCGATCATAGTATATCACGACATCATCATCATAATAATCTTCCTGCCCTTATCCCTTACTAGGTCGGGTCGGTACAACAGGTCTCTTCCATTCTCCTTTATCACCCGTCATCTCAGCACTCACTCCTTTCTTATGCATATCAATCTCACATAATCCATCCATATTTCTTTGGCGTACCTCTACTTGTATATCCATCCACATCTATATTTAACACTCTTCTAGTAACATGACTTCCCTCCGCATAACATGTCCATACCATAACCTAATAACTCCTCAACTTTTCAGTCACTAGCGCTTCTTTCATACTTCCTCTAGCAATGAATCTGGGTCATTAACATAAACCATAATATCTCGGAAACTAAGTAAGATAGCTTATTAAAATAAAAATTATTTTATTGACTATTTAATATTACTCAAATAAAATTAATCTTCATAGATAGTGTATAAAATAATTTTTATTTTAATACGCTATCATACTTAGTTTACAAATATATTTTATAAACTATTTAATACTACTCAAATAAAATTAATAAAACTTCTTAAATAGTCTATAAAATTTATTTTTATTTGAATAAGCTAGCATTCTTAGTTTCCGAGATATTTAGGTTTATGTTGGTCTTCTCTCGTGTCAGCAAGAGCTATACGAAAACAGCTCATGCTGTGGTGAAAAGATTAGCCAGTCAGCAAGGTTGGTAGCGGGGCTGACTGCCCAGGGTGCGCCGGACGTACTTAAGTATCGTCACTCGTGGAGGCTCTTTTTATGCACCCTTTTTATGTTTATGTTGGTGACCCGGATTCATTGCTTCGAGTGTTTTATGTGACTCTCACTGTACAGAAAGCGATTGATCTCGCTTTTCTTTTATTCCCATATATAAGCTAACTTATCTAACATATCTAAAAACAATCCATTGTTTAATTTTACGATTCTATTGCCGGAAACTGATCACATCGCCTTTCAAAGCGTTTCCCACACATTACAACATCGAAATGCCGCAGTCACAATTAACAGTGTTAATTTTTAGTTACATTCTTTTAATTGCGTAAAACCACTTTTATCCGATGATCTTGTTAGAAACAATTGTTTATGTGAATGTACTATATTTTAGGAAGAGATTCATTGTTTCGTAATAGTTGTGATTGTTATAAATTGTGTAATAATTCTAGTTTTAATAACTGTGTTAAGACTTTCGTGAAATACATTCATATTTAATGGTTAGTTACGATTTACTCGCGTGCTTTTTTCGGGATTGCATACTAATTTCGGACCGAAACGGAACTCTTAATCATGAGCTGAAAACGCGGCGAGATCGCGTCCGGAACTATTCAGGCAATCCTGAAAAATGCACGTGCGTAAACCGTAATCAAGCCACATTGCTCAGTTGCGTTGCGTTGCGACGTCGCAGCGTTTGATTTGGACCAATCTATAGATTCCAAATGTAGCCCTGCGACGTCTCATTGGTCCAAATCTAGCGCTGCGACGTCGCAACGCAATGCAACGGAGCAGTGTGGCTTCACGCTAGTATCTGTGTTAAGTTCTGGTAAGTGATGAGTCTTGAGCGTTTTGACGTCCATTTGGCAAAAAGATTCGACGAGAAACTGAATTCCCGCAAGTTTCCAATTAGTGGTTAATTCAGTAACGGTAACTATTTAACACCAAGCGGTCTCAACTTGCTTCATGTGGTTTCTAGGAGTCTTAATTTGGCTCTAATTGTAACTATCACAAGCGCAACACCTTAAAAGACACAGTTCTGTTATCGCTAGCGGGTAGCACTGGACAATGTTGACAAAGGAAGGTAGTCGTCGATATGGATCAACGCACCCGATGTTATAAAGGCGCTGGTCATTCGACGAAGCGGAGCATTCTGTGTTCATCAGCTGAAGATTTATATCTGACTTGCTTGTCCTTATTTTCTGATCGTGTACTTGTGTAAATTTATATAAGGTCCAATCAAAATAGTTGGACAAACTTTTACAGATCACAGTACTCATGAATATGAACAACTTTTACTATGGGACCAACTCTGAAATATAAAATAAAAAATATCAGCTGTTCCATACAAAAGTGCAATACCTACACGATCAAAATGTATGGAACAGCTGATATTTTTTTTTATATTTCAGAGTTGGTCCTATAATAAAAGTTGTTCATATTCATGAGTACTGTGATCTGTAAAAGTTTGTCCAACTATTTTGATTGGACCTTATTATGTATATTGTGATCTAGTTCATGTTACTAACACTAACGCAAATATAAGTACTCTCAGAGGTCAAGAGTCGTATGTTGGTTTAATTGACAATATTTACCTTGCTCGCAATCCTGACATACCGATATTAGCTATAACTGTAATGATAGAAACACCCTCACACGATTATGTTATTGTGTCTTTTGCAGTTCGAAGAAAACCGTAAAAAAATCTACACATACCTTTTTTCGTCATCTGGCTACAGTTAATTTCCCACAAACGGTCTGTAAGCTAGTTGGGCTATCAGGTGTGCTAATACCACGTTCTCAGAGCAGGGCGGAAGACACGCGTGACCCGACATTTAGCGGCTGCGGGATGCGCCTGCGCAGTGACGCAATATTTTAGTTTTCTACCGCGCATCTCTTGCGCGGTAATATTTGCTAAGAGAACAGATTTATAGTTTTGCCTGTCGAGAAGGTGATTTAGGATTTTCTTGTGGTTACGTTTTGTTATTTATTGGTGCGATACTGCTTTGAATTCTTTGCACTGTTTAATGAAAGAAGTATGAGAGAGAGAAACATTAGTTCTTTATTCTCGTGAGTAATTTGAAGTCAAAAAAGTGGATTCAGTGTTTGATGATAGGCAAGCAGTAGGGTCTGAATATGATCCCAGCTCGCATATCCGATTTTTCGAATTCGTTATTATAACTTTCGTTAACGGTAAAGAAAATCATCGTGAAGAAGTCTCAACACCTGAGAGGTTTCCAAAAAGATCTCAAAAATGTTGTAGTCCTCCAAATCGCAGCAGGCCAGCGTGGTAGACTAAGCTCTTAAGCTCTTCTCATTCTGAGAAGAGGCCCTTGCCCAGCAGTGGGACAGTAATGAGCTATTTAATGTTATGCGTTACCAAACTAAGTAAATCATCGGACTACAAGACTTACGGCAATGCGCCATCGGTACACGGTGGACATCCCACTCATACGTACAAAGCGTTTTGCGAACACATTCATTGTTCGCACAGCTAAGGAGTGGAATTCCCTGCCGGAGTATGTTTTCCTGATAGCTACAACCTTGGTGTCTTTAAGTCAAGAGTGAATAGGTTACTTCTAGGCAAGCGTGTTTCACCGTCGACCGTCGACCACATCATCGCTTACCATCAAGCGAGATAGTGATAAAACGCGAGCCTATCGCTAAATAAAAATTAATCGTTTTCTCATGCAATTAATTCCAGCAATGCCTAACTCAGCAGTACTTACTAACAAGTCATATTTATATAACCAAATTACAAGGCAGTTTAATAACTGACAGGTGAACTCCTGCGCATATAACAAACTAAATCACGCATATCAATTCGCCTAATATATAAGGTGTCATAACGAATTCCCTTATCTACTCACAGGAAAAAATTACCGTGACAAATGATAGCTCGATCACGCTTAACTACGAACTCGCGCGCACGATTTAGAGAGGGATGGATACACGTTTGCTGGGTAGGAGTGAAAGAGAAGGAGAAAAGATTTAAATTAGGTGTATCAGAATCGATCTTGATTTGCTAGCCGCTGACAAGTGATCAGTGAAACAAACGAACATGTATAGGGTTGTCAGATTGTTGTGTGTGTCAGATTTTGATGTTTTGTGTTATGTAAAATTGTGATGGGTTAAAGGTGTGTTTGAGAAGTTGAAAGCGTAAAGCAAGCCATGATAAGATGATTTAGCTCAGCTGTATATTAACAGAAATTTCTGTCAGAAAACTTCTGACGCGTGCGCGAAAGAGCTCTACGCATACATTTTGTACTGGAGCCAGTATACTGCCTAAGAACTACTTACATGTAACTTTACTAATTTATTTGTGCAAAAATGTCCATGCTATTTTAATTTACTCAAACCTCCTTTCAGCTCCGTTACAATGCCACTAGAAAGGTCCATATCTTTAGCCAACCGTGTCCGGTCGAATGTGGAGCAAAGTACGACTTTTTCGTGTTGTCAACCCTACACAGACAATGGCGGGTGTGGCCCGTCAGGAAAGTGCCGGTTCAATGCCGTGCGATATCGGATAGGGAGTAAATTGACATTGAAATATAATGTGGCGATGTTAGTGGTTTGTGTTCATGATATGTGAAGACAATCATCATCATTATTATCAGCTGTCCCACTGTTGGGCACGTGCCTCTTCTCAGAATGAGAAGAATATAGGCCTTAGTTCTCCACACTGGCCTGGTGCGGGAGTGAGGACTACACACATCATTGAGAACTGTTTGGAGCCCTCTCAGGTGTTCAGGTTTTCTCACGATGTTTTCCTTCACCGTTAATGCAAGTGATAATCAAAATATGATCCACAAATTAATTCGAAAAGTCAGAGATGCGGACCGGGATCGAACTCAGACTTCTGCATAATGAAATGAAATTGTTTATTCTGCAAATTGGATATTTAAAAATCACTTTTACATGTCGGTTTATTTTTTAAAGCTAGATGTTGTCGGCTTTTCCTATCTGACTACCTCTGAGAAGAAAGGTCGAAACTCAGGGGTCAAAGTCTCTTTTAAAGTCGAGACATATTTTCTGTAACAAAAATTTTTGTGAGGACAATGCAATGCAATGCCTGGACTGGCCTTATGAGGAAAGTTCCGGAGCAGTTTGAGAGGACCTGTCCCAACCGATGGCACCCATGAATCATCCATCGTGAAGCTCAACCTTATCTTAGGGAGCTCAACGACCCGACGCACAACATTACTACCAGCCAGGATGATGAAAGTAGGCCATTAAATACTCAGACATACATAGAAGGCAAGCTTTCAACCTCTAGACTATCACTTCTTCTAGAAAGACGATAATAGATTAGAATTAGAATATTAATGTGGCAACCGTGTTCGGAGAATCCTAATATCCAGACAACCATGCTACAGAAACTTATGTTGGCACCACCAGTGCGCAAAGTCGCATCCAGACATATTTGTGTACTAAAGCCGTGGAGTGATACCATGTAAAGGTTTTTTTTGTTCTCAAACATGACTTCATGTCTTGTTTACTTTGCCTCATTATCATCCTAATTTATCTGTTTTCTTAAGATCTTGAGATGGAAGGCCAGTCTTACCAAATGACCTAAATCTACCAAGCTTTCAAACCTTCGAAGAATACTAAAATTATATACATAGTTGTATGTATGGCGAACGCTGTGTGTACTTATAACAGTCATGCATGTCAGCACCTTTATTAGAAAAGATTTTACTATCGTTATATATGTATGTATTCCAATAAATAAATAAAATAAAGCAATCCGTAGACAAACAGTCAGCCACAAAATATTCAAATTCAATTTCTAAACAAGCCACTCAATCAACTCAGGCGCGTCGAATGATTTCAAGCGACAAAAGGCAAATAAATTGCTCGCTAAATAGCGTGGCATAGCAACAATCACCAGGGACACTTTCACTACAATCCACTGTCCCTATCTTGAATGCACCATTTCACCTACTCATTAGCAAGTCTGTACGTCTCTCTCTGCGGTGCATAATTTGTGTATGTGAGAAAGGGACAGTGTGTGTTATCAGAGATCGGTATGCCAAAGTCGTGTAGTGTTTGATCAGGATAACAGTGTTTTTTTGGTAATTGAATTTTCGTGGTATGTGTTGACATTGAGGCACATTCCTTGCCATATGGGCTGGTCAGGACTCCCAGTAACTATGTCAGAATTCAGGGACAATTCAGTATTGCTAGCGCTAAAATTAATAATGTACTTGACATTAGAATTATCAATGTAACCACAAAAATGTCGAACGAATTGCTAGCAATGAATCCGGGTCACCAACATAAACTTAATATCTCGGAAACTAAGAACGCTAGCTTATTCAAATAAAAATTGTTTCATAGACTATTTATTAAGTTTTATTAGTTTAGTTTGAGAAGTATTTAATATTATCACTTTTGTGAGACACATTCGTATTTATGATTAGTTACAGTTTACTCACGTGCATTTTTCGAGATTGCCCGACTAGTTTCGGACCCCACCGGACTCCGAAAAATGCATGTGAGTAAACCGTAACTAATCATAAGTATTAAAATAGTCTACATATAAAATATTTTTTTATTTGAATAAGCTATTATTATTCTTAGTTTTCGAGATATTACGGTTTATGTTGGTGACTCGGATTCATTGCTACCGAGTGTATAACGGAAGATAGAATACAAATATTACAGAAGCTTGTCGTAAATTTATAACTTTACAATTACGTGAAAATAACCAGTAAATTATCAAAACTAATATTATTGTCTTTTGTTCACAGGTAAACAACAAGTGCTCAGATGTGTTGTAACTTGTAAGTAGCTGTAACTATCAGTGAATACGGTAAGCAAAGGTGTGCTTGCGTGTGCGCAAATGTTCCAATTCCTGTCGTCCATACTCTATTTTATACATGTAATAACACTAGCGACCCGCCAGGCGTCGCTCCGCTCAAAACCTTCCGGGAGCAATTTCCTAAATTAAGATGAAAACCGCGTCAAAATCCGTTGAGTAGTTTAGAAAAAGGAAGCGGACAAACAGACAAACGCGAAAAGCGACTTCAATTTATACTATTTTGAGATTAAACAAAAGTGGCCCACTAAAGCACGAATATCTTTTGAATCATTTCTTCTAATAGAGTTTCAGCTCATCGCGATTAACCGTTAAGATTCATAAAAGCATTATACTCTATTGAATCTCTCCTGGAAGACTCCTGGACATGTTGCTTATTTCTGTACATTTCCTTGCTGAAATGAGGCTTACTTGGCTTCTTTTATATGGACGATTGAAAAAGTATAAAATATAATTATTTTATACTTTTTCAATCGTCCTTTAACGGAAGAATATTTTTTACATCTTTTCTATGTCAAAACGTCATATTTATTCTTTAGGTATAAATCCATATGACAGTTGGAAAATCGACCCTAAACAGAATATGGTTACTCGCAAGCGATAGTGCAGATCGCGAGGTTTTGGATTCGATCCCCAAGTTGGGCTGATTGTTATATGATGTACTGTACTAATAATGTCTTAATTTGGTTCGAGACTGTCTGATGTGACAAGGGGATCTACTCTAAAAATCGAACAACGAAGATTCATCTGACGGAACGCATGTTTTCCAACCATGAAGTTCTTTCGGATCCGACGCTCGATTCGATTTTCTCGTATTGATTTTTTCTCTTTTGTTCGCTCTACTCCCAAATTAATGTTAATTGACATCTAGTAGTTCGTTGTTTGGTAATACTCCATCGATGTTTTGTTTCGATCCGAAACTTTGACGTTCGATTTTAGAAATAGGCCGAGCCTATACCCGACAACAGAGGTTTTGCAGCTAATTTAATAAAGGCCAGGTCCTTTACAAATTACTCAAGCTTCCCAACTTCTCCAAGTTAATAGTCTCGTATTTTATTTTACTGCTGACAACACTCAACGTGTTATAAAGTGGGCACACTTAACTGCCCGCTTAAATTTAAAGTATCACTTGACTTTGCTTATCTTAAAAGTAAAAGTCGTATAGTAACGAGTACAGCGAAAAGTGAAACATGATTTTATTTACGGAAGCAGAATTAAGACAAGAATGGATGATATGATGAAATTATGTGAATTGCGTTGACTGCCAACGATAAAAAAAAGGTTTTTAATTCGAGCCGTGACGACCACAGATGGCCTACAACCAACTCTTTCGTTCGGGCCGCGTCGCCCATGGGTGACCGCAAATTCATCATCATCATCATTCAGCCGAATGACGTCTATTGCTGGACATAGGGCTCCCCCAAACAATGTTGCGGGGGTTTTCCATAGTCACGACTTTTGGCAGGCGAGTTGGCGATCACAGTATGGTTGTTATAGTACTCAGAGAACGCTGCTGCCCATCCTCTAGTGAATCCCTTAGTCGCCTTTTACGACACCCATAGTAAGAGATGGGGTAGTGCTATTCTTTACGTCCGGCACCACACGGAACCGCATTTTAGAGGAGTTTATAATACATCGATGAAAAGCAAAATCAATGTTTTTCAACTGGTCCCGTGAGAGTATCAAATGTCGCCCACCAGTGTCCGTTACGACGTTGAACGTGTTTAATGGCGAAGGAAAACATCGTAGAAAAAGCGGCACACCTGAGAGGGCTCTGTAAAGTTCTCAATGATGTGTAGTCCGCTGACCTGCACCAGGCCAGCGTATAGGACCAAGGCCGAAATCCTCCTCATTCTCAGAGAAGTCCCGTGCCCAGCAGTGGGACTGTGATGGGCTTGTTATGCATGCTTATGCTACGTTGCTGTGTGGTCTCGCCTTCGAATAGCATGCCTCCTTAGATGAATGTGGTGGCCGTGACCGTGACAGTGACAGTGGGAGACAGTATCAAAAGGTAGCGTAAATGGCTAGAGGTGACGCTGGTGTGGCGAGTGTCGTGAGTGGTGCGAATTCATGCAGTCGCTGCACGTGTTGTCGGCAGTTGCCGTTGGCAGCTCAGTTCGGAATAGTACCTTAAGACTCGAGCTATTTAGGCGAAAATAATAGCTAGTTGGCGTCTCAAATATCTCTTTACTGACACGTTTGGCGCAGTGGTTAAGCGATCGACTTTCTATGTTACATTTCGCAGGTTCCAGTCCCGCACGGAACAAATAGTTGTTCCGGATCTACGTGTTTGTGTATGTAAAGATTTGGGTCTGTAATTTACTCCAGAACCATGAGTCCATGACCCTAACCACTAGTATATGTTATATACTACACACATTCTCACACTTCAAAACCAAGTCAAGGTCGTTGTGCAGACGTTGGTAAAAATCTATTCATCAATGTGAATAATTTATTAAGTACGCGTTGAACAAAGTGACATAATATTTGTTAAGATGCGCCGGCGCAAGGTCGCGCGCATGCGCTTTGTGTGCCGGCGGAATGACCATACATTTGCACTGATACAGGACTTGACAATCCAATTTGTTTATTTTTTTGTAAAATGCTGCATTGTCTGATTTTTTAATAATTACATTCTTGGTTGATATAAAAAAACATGTGGTTTCCTTCGGTGTTACATAATGATCTCCACCATTCATCTCCATTTACTTATGGTCAAATTATTCTGCTTAGCCTTTTCCCAAATACGTTGGGAATATTCCAGTGTAATCAGATGCGGCTGAATACCACTAGAAGAGCGACTGCTATCAGACCTCCGCAACCCAGTTACTGGGCAATACCGATATCCTAAGGTTAGACCGGTTGTCAGGCTTTCGAGCTTCTGACTACCCGTAATCACTGTCATAGGTATTCGTATGACACCCAGGACCGACGGTTTAACTTGCTTTCCGAGGCTCGTAGGGGCCTCGATGTGCAACACATGGTCACCCATCCACGGACCGACCGCAGCAAGTGCAGCTTATCCTTGCAAATCATATTATGATCTCATCATCATCATCATTCAGCCGAAAGACGTCCACTGCTGGACATAGGCCTCCCCCAAGCAGCGCCACATCGACCGGTCCTGTGCTTCTCGCATCCAGCGGTTTCCCGCGACCTTCACCAGATCATCGGTCCACCTTGTGGGAGGCCTACCCACGCTGCGTCTTCCGGTACGCGGCCTCCACTCCAGAACCTTTCGGCCCCAACGGCCATCCGTTCTGCGAGCAATGTGCCCCGCCCACTGCCACTTAAGTTTGGCAATTCTTCGAGCTATGTCGGTTACCTTGGTTCTCCTGCGGATCTCATCATTTCTGATATGATCACGCAGGGTAACTCCGAGCATAGCCCTCTCCATTGCCCTTTGGGTGACCTTGAGCCTTCTTATGAGGCCCATTGTGAGCGACCTATGTATTATGATCTACGCGGTTGTTAATAATAGCCACGAGTCTCACGAGTCTTATTATTATCAAAAACTCTTCCATTAATAAAGAAAAACCGCAAGGTAGCCAATCTTTCTTATGTAATAACTTTCGTGAGTGACATTCATGTTTACAGACGTAGAAAGTTTCACTGACATACGTAAGTAAACCCGACATATCCGAACCACATACGAATGTGTTGCAGTTATGCCCGATAACTCCATAAATCCATCAAAAACACGTTACATAAATCACGAAGTCTCAACAATACCAAAACATGTACACCCTCGTCGCCACCCACGTGGGCAGATAAATTAGACATGCCAATTAAGTGGATTATTTGTGCAATTAACTGCAATTGTTCCATTCAGGCTGTTATTTATTGCAATTTACGTGGCTTTATGTTCGTGCTAGTTACGGGATGGGCAGAGGTCAACTCGCATCAGTATTGGACGCATCAACATCGTTCAGAGTGGAACAGGCAACGACTATGTACTAGATAAGTACTAAACACAGATTACTCTTGATATAATGGTTGTAAACCAACGCTGTGTTTTATAGTGTTGATGCATTGTGGTGTCTTTGAAAGTTCAAAGCGTCCTTTAATTTTTCCTTCTTTCCTGCAATTAAATCTGAAGGATTATTAATCCAGTCAAAATAGTCTTTTAATTTCCGTTTAATTCGCGTAGAGCTGATAATTGGCACAAACCTTTAATATGTCATTACAAGTGAGCTGTCAAAAATCCCCATTGAACCGAAGTCTGCAAAAACAAAACAATGTCAAACGTCAAAAGACTCAGTACTTCGTATATATCTCAAGCGGTAAGTGTTATCGTCATAATAAAGACAAAGTTGTAGATTATGCGATTCTCTACAAAAATTGGATCAATATTTTTTTCTTACGAATCGTCATTCATGAGATACAGCGATTATAACGATTGAAAAAATTACATTAGACATTTCATTTGTAATGATGCGTTCTAGGTCTATACCAATTTTCAGCTCTATGGTAATTTGAAGATTGTTTTGTCTATTTTGACTGGACTATACAAGCAAAAACAAAACAATAGACAAAGATGCAAACCGATTTTATTTAAAAAAACAGCGAACACGTTCAGCAGTACAACCAGCGGCCATCACAGATCAAGAGACAGATCTACTTTTGACAGCTGACAGTGACAATCAAAATTATGACATTGACATTTCATTTACAACCATAAACTACAACATTGTCGATATGTTTCCTAAGTGCATGTACTGTGCCTATTCGAAATAAAAAAACTTTAAATCTTGAATCTGGAATACTTTAGTAGTTTTGGGAAAAATGTTTTCTTTTAAAGAGAGATCTTTAAGATACGATCAAATATTATTAAATCCTGATACGCAGTATACTAGAACTTAATAATCCTGGCCAAAATAGTTAGCATTGATAAGAAAGCATAGAGATTTGATCCACAATTCAGGTGAATCTGAAAAATCCTGGGCTAGCGCAAGACTTCTCTCTTATTCTTTATTGTACACAAGAAAATTACAGTAAAACATTACAATTCAGTGAAGTCATGTACAAAGGCGAGCTTAACTCAAAAATGAGTTTTCTACCAGCAAACCTTTGAGTGATAGAGAGAGATTGATAGTGTGGCTGAGGGCAAACTCGAGTGTACAACTGTCCTATTTACATTACTTATTAAAATTTATGCTACAACATAAAATATAATATAGGTACCTAAATAAATATACAATATGAAAATATATATGAATAAATATATAATATAAAATATATACTATAATAAACCTACATAAATAATATAATATTATCAATCATTCAGAGAGGAAATGCTTCCTAATTCTACTCTTGAAGACGTTAAGAGAAGGGCTATCGCGTAGTGAATGTGGGAGTGAGTTCCAAAGACGCACTGCACGAATAGTGAAAGAACCATCGTAACGGCTGGAAGTGTGTCGCGGAGTACGGAGCAGAAGAGAAGAAGCCGTGCGACAAGGTTTACCCCTGGGGACAAGGTACTCAAAGCGTTCTCGAAGATATAGAGGAGAGTTAGAATTGTGAAGAATAGAGAAAAGAAGAGTTAGAACATGAGTATCCCGACGCTGTCGAATTGGTAGCCACTTTAATCTGGTTCGAAATTCGGACACATGGTCATACTTTCGAAGACCAAAAATAAAACGGATACACAAGTTCTGCAGTCGTTCAAGTTTATTAAGAAGTTCCTCCGTTGCATCAAGAAAACAGACATCTGCATAGTCTAATAGTGGCAGAAGAAGAGACTGCGCAAGAGTAACCTTAGTTCGAAATGGTAAGAATTTCTGGAGACGTTTGAGAGACTGGAACGAGTAGTACACCTTCCTACTTACCTCCGCAATGTGAACATCCCAGGAGAGGTTACAATCTAAAAAGACTCCTAAATTTTTTGCACTTTTGGAATATGCTATAGGCGCAGAGTTGTACACAACTGGAGGGAGAGACTGGTTATCTAAAAGGTTAAACATGTATCTGCCACCAACAATGAGAGCTTGAGATTTAGCTGGGTTAACCAAAAGTCCAAAGGACTTAGCCCACTTGTTAATATTTTCAAGGTCATTATTAATGGCATCAACAGCCTCAGCGATGTCCCCTACCTTAAAGTGACGATATAGCTGCAAGTCGTCTGCATAGAGATGATAGCTAGAAGTCAGGACTTTAGTGATGGCGTTTATAAAAACGGAGAAGAGTAGAGGAGAGAGAACGCCACCCTGAGGGACACCCGCAGCCAGATCACACCACTCAGAGGAGACCTCATCTGAGCGAACGGACTGCGAGCGACCGTGAAGATATGAGTTGAACCACTCAATTACCTTTGCAGAGACATTAAGAGAGGATAGGATTCCTAAGAGGATGTCAAAATCAACTGAGTTAAAAGCACTGCTAAAGTCCAATAAAACCAGTACCGTTAGAAACTTATTTTCCATAGCCAGTCGTATGTCATCGGTTACTTTGACGAGAGTGGTTACAGTACTATGACCAGCGCGGAAACCAGATTGGTAAGGACTTAGCAGGCTATTAGAGGAGAGGTAAGAAGACAGTTGATTCTGAACAACACTCTCAAGAACTTTGGATAGGATTGGGAGGATGGATATTGGACGAAACTGGGATGGCAAGGAGGGATTTGAGACTTTGGGTAGCGGCAAGACATGAGCCTTCTTCCAGGCAGAGGGAAAGGAGCTTGTGTATAATGAGTAATTTACCAAATGTGTAATGACAGGAACTATTTCAGTAAGGATAGGTAGGAGCATTTGAAGTTGAAGGCCATCATCGCCTACCGCTTTCGTGGTGATGGATTGCATGCATTTCTTAATGTCTAGTTCAGTAATTGGGTTGAAAGAGAATGAAGTATTTGCTGGCAAAGGAAGACTAGAAAGATAGTTTAGAGTAGAAGACTTAACATGATTATCAAGAATAATTGGTGCTTTAGAGAAATGCACATTAAGTGCATTAAGGTCGACATCAAGAGTGCTCTGGCTTGAAGCTTTGCCAATACCAAGAGACTTAAGAAATTGCCATACTTGTGCTGGGTTGAAGTTCTGAATTGAGTTGTGAATGTGGCGTCTTTTAGCGTTCCTACACAAACGACTGCAGCGATTTCGCATCCTTTTATATAGATCCCAGTTCTCCTCAGTAGGCTGCTTCCTGTACAAACGTTTTGCCTTATCCCTTTTAGCCATCAGGTTTTTAATTTCAGGAGATAGCCATGGCGCAGGAAGGTGTTTAACTCTCACCTTTTTGAGAGGAGCATGGATGTCATATAGATCCAACACAATCCTGTTGAAACCAGACACCATAGCATCCACGTCCTCACAGTTATAAATGGAAGACCAGTCAATACCACCCGCATCAGCTCTCAAACGCTCCAAATCAATGTTTTTAAAACTACGAAGTATAAGAAATTTGGTTTTGCGTTTAGGTGGACGAATTTTGTACGAGATAAATATGAGATCATGATAGGAAAAAGAGGCAGAGAGCTGTCCATGTGTGGCTACTTTGTTAGGGTCAGAAACAAGAATGAGATCTAATAGCGAAGGAGAACAGTGAGGAGCCCTGTGAGTAGCATTCAGCGGAAGTATATGCATATTGACAGAAGAGACAAGTGATTGGAGTTTACGGCTGCGTGAATCACCCTTAAGCAGACAAGTGTTGAAGTCTCCGAGGATAATTGTATGTTCGTAAAGTGAGGAAAGATTTTCTAATTTACATTCAAATGAGGAAAAATAATCGATGTGGCAAGAAGGGCTATAGTATACACCTAAAAGTAATTTAGTGTGTTGAACGTCTATTTCTATAAAAAGGTGCTCTGCAAATTTGGAGTAATCACTCGGAGACTGATCAACTATTTTGTATGTAATATCCCCACGGAGATAAATAGCAACCCCTCCATATCCCTTGCCTGTTCTGTCATTACGCACAATTTTATAACCGGGTAAAGAATATTGCGTAGAAGGAAGTGCAGGCTTAAGAAAAGTTTCAGACACAAGGACAGCGTGAACAAGATCAGAGTCAAAGGATGACAGCAGATCGGAATAATGAGCGGGAATGCTTTGAGCATTAATGTGAACAGCGTTGAAGAATTTGCGGCAACAGGAAAATGTTGAGAAAAGCTGGTCGCGAAGGTGCAAAGAACTGTCATCGCTAAAAGCACTAGCAAAACTCTCATCCGACGTACAAGAAGAAGAACAGGAAGCAAAACTATCATCAAGATCATCAAACATAAAATAATATAATAAATTCAAATAAATATAGATAAAATAAAGTTATAAATTAATATTTAAGCTAAATAAGCCTAAGGCTAAATCAATACAATTTAACTACATTAATCCTCGATGCACTCGCCGGTTGCATGAACAAGTTGATAAAAAGGCTTTAAGCCAAACAATAAAATAAAAATAAATTACATGTTTCCGAACGAGACTTAAACGTCAAACGTCAAGTCAAGTAAAAATAAAAACACAAGTGACCGCCAACAAAAATAATCTCGGAAAAAGAGTGTAAAATAATAGTAGTAGGTACCATAATACCATTACTTCGCTGGCCTGCGAGATCTCTTATCCGGCACAGGCTTGATAATATGCTGCGATGTTGCATCAGCCCTCACTCCACCCGCAATATCATCAGGCGTCGACTGGACCACAGGGAATTGAGCTACGAGTTCACGAAATTCCGCTGCAGACTCAATTTTCCGTCGCGTCTTATCCGAAACCTGGATAATGATCCTGCCCTCCGACGTCCAACACTGCTTCATCCCGTAGTATTTCCGCGCGTTCATAAAAACCTCATGTCTAGGTTTAGTGAGGAATTCGGAAAGTGTCAGACCGGAACCTTTCAGCTTGGACTTATTCTGCCACACCTCACTCCGCAGGATACGGCTTTCAAAGCGAACTAAGAGGGGACGAGGCTTGCCTGTGTTGTTACCCAGTCGATGGCATGTTGTTATGGCACCTGGAGATACGTTTTTCATGTCCATTTTGTCCGACAAGAACTTGATGAGTACGGACACTTGATCATCAACTTTCTCTTCACCAAGACCATGCACAAGAAGCACCTTTGTACGGGATGCCATCTCATGCCTGTCTAAGCCCACAACAAGCAACTCCATCTGAGTCTTTATTGCACTCATCGTTTTCCAGATGAGGCTCTTGAACTCGGTGAATTCCTTAGAGAGACTCGCTATGGTCTTGTGAGTTGTTTCACCGCTGGCATTCTTCAGATCCTCTTCGTATTGTGTCATCCTTGAATCAAAGGTCGATGACAGGTCCTCCATACAGCTGGACAGTTTGGAATATAGGTCCATAGTGAAGTGTAGTGTTGTTTGTGCAATTGAAGCGAAAAAGAAGAGAAGTTATTAACTGACTGAGTGCACCGAAGGTTAATATAAACTTTTACTATAGAATCGTCATTAAAAAATTGTATTTAGTATTTATTAAATTTAAAATTAAAAAGAGCTCAAATTTTTACTGCAGTATTTTAAAGTACCCTCAGGCCAAAGACTTTAAACTTTGAGTTTAATTACATTGTAAAAACAAAACGAACCACCTTTATTAGGTTAATAAAAACAGTTCATTTGTTTTACAATTTCACAGAATTAGCTTAATAGGGTTATTGACATTGAACTAACTACGAGAAAAAGCTAGGATGGACCAAACACTATTAAGGGTTGTCAATTCGTAAATTAAATAAAACTACTATATTTAGTTAATTATTATTTATACATGATCTCTAGATAAAGCAATACGTATTTCTAAATGATTGGTATCTTAAAATTATAATTTATAATCATAATTTCACGTTAATCACTTACTAAACATCAGAAACCTTGTGATATCAGATAATGACGTTCTAGAATATTCAAAATATGTCGTGCATGACAACCCTACACGTCTCTGTAGTCGAATAACATTCGATGCGCGTGCGCAATAAAGGGTTTTAGTACAATTTATATCGGGTTTTACGGCTCTTTGCGGCTCTCTTTAATTAAATTGCCCTTATTTTCAAAGTTACCAACCGTCGTCGGTTGTAGAAATTAATAAGATGTACTCTTCAGTATTTTAATTGGTCGTTAATCATCTATGTAGGATTATAGTAGCTAGTTATTAAAATGTTATTTCATATTAATAAACTATTTTCTCGTGTCAGCAAGAGCTATACGAGAATAGCCGTGGTGAAAAAGATTAACCAGTCAGCAAGGTTGGTAGCGGGGCTGACTGTCCAGTGCATCGGACGTACTGAAGTATTGTCACTCCTGGACGCTCTTTTCATGCACCCCAATTTAAATTATTATCTATATTCTATCGTTTCGCCAACCTACTGTCAGGGTCCGCCTTGAAGAACGCGATTTTTTGCTCAATAATTGGTTCTGGTTTCTGATCAATATTTTATAATAATAATAAATCATTTATTTCGGAATAAATCCATATTTGGCTTAAAAAATATTGGGTACATAAGTTAGAAACATAGAAACGGTAATCTAAGAATATAATTCTATGTAAACCTATTTCGAGACATTGAAGAGTGGTCTCACATGCATCACTGTCCAATGTCTCAGGATCTGGCTGTCGACCCTCTCTGCCACAGTGGCCAGGAGGCTGTTGGCCAATATTATTATAATATTGCCAATTCCTAGGAACGTGTTTATCACTAAATACCGCTTTGTAGACACCATTCGCAAAAGAATTAATTAAGGAATCATTTGGTATTTTTTTCAAAAGCTCATGGTCTTTCTTTCATTGAAGGAAAACATCGTGAGGAAACCTGGACTTAATGATATGAAATCGCTCACCCGCACTGTGCAAGGGTGGGATTGATCAATGCTCGTTCCTTCTCTGTATAAGAAGAGGCGTTATCCCTGCAGTGGGACAGCTACAGGTTGATTTATTTAAATGAACATAATTACTTGTCAGTTTTGTAGTTCCCACCGTACAAATCTCTTATTGGGACCTGTCTCCGTTAAAAGGAGCCTAGCGTGTGGAAATAAACATCACTTACGTTAATAGTCGAGCAGAAAAATACGCAAACCCGCTTTAATTAAATTAATACAAGAACTGAACAGTTTACCGCGGTCAACATATAATTTAGCTTCCTTCAAACATGCCCCCGACTGGGTGCCTACAATCATCTTTTGTTCCTTTACCTTTGCCAATTCTCAAGAACTTCTTTCAATCTTTTCAATGCTATTGTGTACTTACCTTTTGTGCGGTATGGAAGTTTAATTATCAATAACCCTATATTATTTTGGACCCTTTCATAAATTCGTATTCAAATCTCACATTGCAATAAGACAAATATTCTTTTCAATACTCGAAATGTTTCGGCAAGGGTATTATTACTATAGATGGTACGATATCTCGATTGAATTGATTCGTATCGCAATAATCGAATGTTTGTATGGATTTAATAATAGAGGTCTTGAAAGGCGATCAGAGGATGTATGGCATTCGAATATTTGGAAGCTTATTTAAATAAATAATAATGATCTCTGTACGTTGAGATTGTACTTGGTCGGAAATTGGATCCTGACAAATTGGATTTCATAGATCAGACGGCATTTGCTCGGTGTAAAATCAAAAAAATCACGCGATCTATTAAGAAGGAATTAATCACGTGTTATCAACGACTGCATAGCAATTTTGTTCAATCAAAGGGCAGCCCGGCTTCGACTGGAAGAAGGTTGCTGAGGGTTATAACTAGGCGTGCCAACCTTTATATATGAATTTACCGGGACTTTGGCAATCAAAATGCGGGACGTGGCAAAAAAAGCAGGGCCCAACTGTCAAAGTATAAAGAGGCGAAAAATACAATTAGAAATTATTTTTTCGTTCATTCGACGCGAGACTCGCGGTCACGATCACCACTCTTCTAGCTAAACAAAACGTGCCTTCACTAAATTCCGACTTCTGCCCGAAGGTTTAGCCGTAGGTACGATAAAACGGGACAATTGGCGTCCCGCACACGTCTTTCGCGGGACGCATCCTCTCATCAACGGGACGTCCCGGCACTTACCTAGCGGTCTAAAAGTATGCAAAAGGTGAATTCAATAGCGAATCCTGCCATATCTGCCATTTGTCTTTGAACACCGTAATCGTGTTAGTCGGTAAAGCTCCGACATAACTCACCGCCTTCACCAGGGTGAACTCCAACAATGAGGACTAGCCCAAGGAAATCCCTTCTTCTAAAATTTCGGTCCATACATCTTGACCAATCTCCTTTCTCGCAAATACTTCTGCTGATCTCTTAAACCACGGACAGACAAACATCCTGTTCATTCATACAGATTCCTTTTGATCATTAATCTTAATTAAATCTTTTGTATTTTAACATTTTTCGGCTCTGCGTTGTTATTTTGATCTTAGTTTGTTTTGAATAAAGCATTTTAACACGAGTTTTTTAAGAGGAACAGTGATGAATGCTCGTCAGAATGACTAACGTTTAGAATGTGAAGGGTTTTCAGCCTTAGTTCACCACGCTGGGGACTGCGGGTTGACGAACTACACACATCATTGAGAACATCTTTGCTTTTTATAAAGTCTTCTCATGTGTGCATTTCCTCACGATATTTTCCTACACCGTTAACGCAAGTGATAATCTGATTCTGATCTATGAATTCGAGACGTCAGAGAAGCGGGCCTGGGGGCCTATTCCCTAAGTCCGTCAAAGAAGTTAGTAGCTCGTCCGAAAGTAGCCCGAAACGTAGGAGTGAACAAAACAAGTGTCAAGTTCAACTTTTCGGACGGGCAAAAACACATCGGTAGTAGGGACAACTGTCAAATCGTGTTGTCATTGATTCTTAGTTCGGGCCCCGAAATAATCGTATTTCCGTAGGTGATAGGGAGTAGGAAACGCTCGTGACTAAGGCCGAAAGCACGGACTTCGAGCTTAGGGAGTAGACCCCCTGAATCGGACTTAAAGCCTTCTTTCTCCATGAAAAGTAAGTTCACTCTTTATGGAGTTTCTTGCCGGTTCTTCTCCATGAGACCTACCTTTTGGAACCGTGCACCTAGTTTTGACGTTTTAAAAGCACCTGTAATTTGGTCTACTTGAAATAAAAAACTTTGACTTTGACTCATTATAACTAACTTTAAAAACAACATCACGCCTATATTTCCCTAAGGGTTAAGCAGAGGTGTATAGTACACCCTCATTTCGCCGTTATGTTTGGGCTGGACATCCACCAGAGCTGTGCAAGGAATGCGTAATGTGTTAATGTGTCCAAATGATCATCATCTCTTCCAAACACTGACGTCAGTCACTAGATGGTGTTTGGAAGAGGTAGATGATACCAGTCACGGGAGGCGCATATTTTCAAATCCTCGCACACATTCCTAGCAACACATTCCTCGGAACACATCCCTCGCTCGCATTTATCGCTTGTTTTTATGAACAAAAACCTTGCGCCGCCAAGCCCATATCCACCAGAGCTGCGCAGAGCGAAGTTAGGTAAATGAAGTGATTCTATTAGTGCTTCCAAAACACATTCCTCGCTACGCAGCTTAGCACAGCTCTGGTCAGCCTTAAGTCCCGTGTAGTTGACTTTAAAACAAGTGAATGACTTCGTACAATTACGAAAGACCTATTTTTAATTACTAATCAACTGAAGCAAAACACTTGAATAGCGAACTAAATTATGGGCAAACCAATCAAAATAATGCGAAAGCTATGTAATACAAATACCATTCATAACTTTTTGTAATCAATTCCGAATCGATTCAAACGTTCCAATGAATCGATAATTAATCGCGAGAAGTCGATTGTAACCTCAAAATTGTGTCCCACGCTTGTTGTCGACAACTTTAATTATCAACTAGGGTTGTCGAAAATGGTATTTATGACGTTGTAATAAGGGCTTTTGTGGGCGAATTAACTAATTGGTTTGTAAGTCAATATGGATATATAATTAACATTTCACCTTGCTCTAGATAACAGGTGTGGGTTTATCTCTGTATGGGGCAGGTTGCAACTCACTGTGATTTTTAATTTTGTCAATAAGTTTATTGACTCTTTAGGGAAACTATACAATGGATTACGTTGGCGTTTTAAATGTGTTGATAGATTGATAGCATTAGTTACATAATTACTTCGATAAACGTCTTGAATGTGATTGAAGCTTTGTTGTGGCTAATATAGGTTGGTCAGGGTCTTTAGAAATATTTAAATTAGATATACCATATTAGGTCAAGTGCATTAAAAGAGCCTACACGAGTGATGATGATGGAATACAGAATTGTACGAATCGTTCTGCCTAGCCTCATCAGATGTTGGCCGAGGCTCTTGGCTATCAAGTTATTGTGGCTTGATAGCCAAGAGCCTCGACCAACATCTGATGAGGCTCTCGTTAGGCAGCTGGATCTAGGGTTTGATTCAGAAAGCGATACTTCTGGATTCGGTGCGTATTGTCAGGAAATTCCTCTCTCTGGAGCCCTGACCGCCGGTAGCTTGGACCCTATTCCCGATACCGGTGGGCTACTATTTTTTATATTTTTAAATGTATATTGGTATTTTATGATATGTATTTAAAAAGTATATTTATTATTCATAAGTAAATACTAATAATTTATTAGTATTTACTATGAATAAAGGATTGTCCTAATAAGTATTCTAAATTTGAGTGCCTTGTTGGTCAAGTGTTCGCAAGGCCGAAAGCTGAGCATGAGGTCCTGGGTGCGATCCCCAGGTCGGGCAAAGTGTTATTGGGTTTTCTCGTTTGGAATTTCTCAGTAGCAGCCTGGAGTCTAGATTTGTGTCCGGTTGATGGCAATAAGCTCGCCCCCTATTACATGGGACTTAAACATAACGGTGAAATGACTGATGATGAAATGAATGATGTATTACACACCTCTGCCTTACCCTTCGGGGAATACATGCATGATGTTGTGTAAGCATTATAAATACCTATAAAAGTTTGTGAAGATGGATAAATGTTTGTTAATCAATCACGCCGTAACGGCTTTAGATGAAATTTTGCACACAGGTAAACCATGACCTGGGGGCTTACTATAACCTCTTAAAGCAGGACAGAAGTTGCCTGGAAGTTGTACTGCCCTACTTTTTTTGTACTATGACATTGTTAGAGCAGGCCTGCTACGTTGACGTTTACGAAATACGTTCACCTTTTTTTTGTATAGACTTTTCGTACCATGAACAAGCATAACCGTTCAACTTGGTTCAATAGTCGTTCAGCTTTAGTACTGTCATGGTACGATTTTTAGCGATTCAGAAGCAGACCTGCTTTTGAACGGAAGTTGACTGGCTGGCATTTGAGCGTTTTCATACCTAAGAGGTCACGGTAAGCCCCCTGGATTAGGACATAAGATACAAAAATCCAGGTACATGAAGTAATTCTTTTAGAATGCGAGTGAAACATCGGCAACAGCAGTTTACTAATAATTTTCATAGGATTGTATTTAATATTGTTATCAATTGTGCAACTGTAGCTCTCCTGCGGCGTTAAACTAATAACGTACAAATATGAAGGTCGTTATAAACAAAGAGAATAGTAATTCTATTCATTTGTTCGAGTGGTTTGATTTACAGGTGCTAGTTAAGGACTGTTCACGTTTGGTCCGTTTTGATCGCAGTAGCAAGTTCTATCTCGCACCAGTCTATATTTTTAGTCATGGATTTTAATTAAAGGCAGTTGGATTAATGAAAATCCGTGTATATTTGTTCCCAGATCCAGTAGGAGATGTTTAATGGATGGTATAAATATGATGATGCCTCTAATCGTAAAACAATCAATCAAATTGTAGAAATGATCGATAGTTTTTTTTTTTTTATTAATTAAGCTTAGTTAATGCTAAAATCGGCCGTTTTGGTACTAATTGTTAAAACTTCGAATCCAAAAGCTCAAGTGTTGATATTTGGTGTTCTAAAATTTCCACAACATTTGACTACAATGATAAACCTATATAAGAACTTTGAATATGTCGCGTGTTAACAGAAATAAGGTATATTTTTTGTAAATGCGCCTAACAGATTTTTTCTAATCACATTATTAACATTCTGGCAGCGAAAACTAATTAGACGTAAAGTATCATTATGTCAAATTGTCTAAACGCAACTGCACACTGCAAATTGACCTATCCAACGTACATGCTTGGTTTTCAATCCAGACAAACCAACTCTTAATCCGTTCCACACGAGCTTAAATTCCTCTGAAAGAAAAATGCTATACAAGCTAAGTAGTACAAAATATCACTCGAAACACAAACTGCTAATCATAGACATGTCTACAGGAACGTGTTACACCCAAGCATCCGAGTGATTCCAGTGAAATTGCGCTCGAGACTAAACTTTCATCGATCTTAGGAAATCAGTTTCCTCCACAAATCGCTGAGAATCACTTTCTCGATAAGATATTTATGCCACGTACAATAATGTAATTCGAGATTACGTTGGTACTGCCTCGCCTTTCCCAAGTATGCTGGGGTCAGCTTCAAGACTAACTAGATGCGGCTTAATACCAGTATTTTACACGGAGCGACTGCTATCAGACCTCCGCAACCCAGTTATTGGGCAATGCCGATATCCTAAGGTTGTCAGACTTTCGGGCTTCTGACTGCCCGTAATGACTGTCATAGGTATTCGTATGACGGCTTTACGTGCTCTCCGGGCCACGGAGGGGCCTCGATGTTTAACGAATGGTCACACATCCATGACTTGACCTCGGGAAGCACAGCTTAACCTTACAAATCGTATGATCCCACGGTTCCACGGATAAACGAGCCCCTCCTACTATACTTATTAGTACTGTTCTTTGTAAGTAAGACCGGTTGTCAGACTTTCGGGCACCGGCTCCCCGGTATAGTCACCCGACAATGAAGTCAGTTGCGTTCAGGAGGGTATTATGAGGTCTCATTACTATCATTTACTAGTCACTTGACAGTTGTAAACTGTCATTTTTCATAATAAAAATTTGTGACTGCAATTGACTATCAATTTGAGTTTATACAAGGTGTTAATCTGTATGGCCTGAATTACAGGCGCAGGCGCGGCGCAGGCGCGTTACTTTCATACGTTTTTCGTGCTGCTTCAAATCTTTTTCGTACACCTTACGCCCTTCTATGTAATTCACGCCTGTCAGTGACATATTTAAGGAGCTGACTATACCACCGATACTGAACACGAATCAATAAAAAAATCAATACCAAAAAATCGCATTTCAAATATTTAAAACAAAAAAATTCCCTATGTGTCACGCGTGGCACAAAAACGACGCGTGCAAAATCCACTAGAGAAAATAGGCAGAATTCGACGAGGCGAGCGTGCCGCTGGTGACTTATTCTCGAAGTCGTTCGGGGCACTTCGGGATTTATTCTCAAACATCTAATGTTTCTAAGTGAAAACTTGGTTACTAAATAACCGTAGAATTAGATACGTATTTTTTAGATGATCAAGCACACTTTAAAACACTTGCTCTAAAAATATGACACGGTTGCAGATCAACACCTTGTATAAAATTCCATGGAGCAATATGTAAAAGATATCACCGAAAAACGAAACAATTGATTCCGTACGATCGAAATATAGCCTTACAATGAACCTGTTCAAAAAACCTTCACTCGTACAATAATTAAATCACGCACACTCCTGACAGTTGCACATGTAGCATCCCTTATACACTAACGCATGCACTCACGCGCAGGCCGTCGATCCACGAGTTTAGAGATGCCCAAACGCACCATAATTGGCGCCAATGCTTTTTGGCTCGGTATTTTTATTCATGGATTCTTGCGGCTTCTTTTGTACCCTTAAAGCCTTTTATGGCCCATTCTTTTTGCTGCCAAACGTGCGCACGCGCCGCTGCTAAGACGAGTGAGCAATTAACATTATCCTGCTTTGTGATTGGTCGAAACCAAAACAATATGCAATGTATTGTCGGATGGTTTTTCGTGGCTTTTCGTCTGTCAACGTTTTGGGATTGACAGCCGATCTTTTATGGATAGCTTACGCAACATTTAATGTTCTTATGCGTTGGTTTTTGTTTTATAACATGTTCACGATTGACGTATACGGAGTAGCGAAATATTTTACAGCAGAATTGCATCATCAACTTGTTCTTTGACCAGAAAAACTGTTGAATTTTAACTGTCGTCCAACTAGTTTTATATATTAATAAAATTACACATATTACTTTGTTTTTTCATTTCTTCAGCCGAAACACGTCCAATGTTGGACATAGGCCTCCTCAAATTTTGTTTTTTTTTTCATGGGACAATCCTCTTCATGCCCTTCGCCCGGTTAAGGCGAAGGGGTATCTATCTCTCTTACCGGCTAAAAACCCACGGTGTTCCATCTCCTGACCCTTGGCCGGGGTCGCGGTATTCGCAGCTGCATGCACTGCGACCCCGGCAGGCCTCGGTCCACCAGCCCCTGGCAGACCTCTTCGTCTGTGGGGCCTTGCCCCACGTCCTCCTGAGAGGCGCGCGCTGAGGTTACTGGTCGGGCGACGGGTATAGGCCTCCCCCAAGCGGATTCCCCGATGCCCTGGTGAAGGTCGCAGGAAACCGCAGGATGCGAGAAGCACAGAACCAGTTGATGTGAGCGGAAGCCTATGTCTAGCATTACTTACATAATATGTATGACTAACCAACGTTTAGAAAGTTGATTTCAAATTCTAAAAAAAAAACGTAGAAACAATGTAAAATTCAAAATAACCAAGCTATAAACAAAGGGCCGACTCCGACTTTCTTAACTCACTGCATATTTGAACAGCCAATTTGCATTCCCTCAAAACGTTCAGTAAATCACAGTACTTTCTTAAACAAACAGTGCTTTCATTACAAAACCAAATATAGCTTATCTGGGCTTTGTAAATTTTAAAGAGAAAACAATGGCAACGCCTTTCCATTTCTCTAAATCAAATAGTACCAAAACCGGGCGGTGGTTATGAGAGGCGCTGTCGCTGCGCCCGCGCCGCTGATTTATGTTGCGCGCGCTCAACAATTTATTGCGATTAGAACACTCTTTGTGGTAGCTGTGATTCAGATGTGTTGCGTTTTACTTTAATATTGTTTATGGAATGGAATAGCAATATGTATTTCGATGTCTGAAATGAAAAGCTGTTATAAATGGATGCTAAAATTTCCTGCGGAGTATTTGCAATCATCTAAATGCTCGATTAGTAGCATTGAAACTGCAATTTTAAAGCGTGTAATTTATTTAAATAGTGCTTAACCAAAACGGTTTTCATGATGAATGCAGATTATTCCATTTATAGTCAAAAACGTGAGCGATACTTACATGTTAAGCCGAATCGTTCTCTATTGCACTTTTTTGGTTCGATCACCTTAGCCGTGATCACAGGGCTATCAGCTATCCTTATTTAATCTTGAACAGGTAATAACATCAATTATATACAATTTTGCTTCACAAATACAAACCTTCGACCTCCATTTCTGCTGGCATCTTAACTAGTGGCCTTACAAGGCGATCGAATTACACACAATACAAACAATTCGGATCAATTAGGTGCGCAGGCGCACCCAGTCCGAATCTATTATAATGCTCTAATCTCTTATCTTGGGCTATAATTTATTGTAGTACAGATTTTTTTTACGCTTTCTAGGAATCTACTATTGACGGAGAAACATATGAACCAACGATCTAGTACAAAATTCACGAAAAAAGTGACCTGAGTTTACATACACCACCTGAGCGCGTCAAGGCACACCGACATATAAACTTACAAATATCAACAAACCAATTTAAATCCTATGTCCTCATCCCAATGCCTAATTTCCCTTTTTACAATACGAAGACTTCGACTGCACTCATTGACGTAAATTAGTCTTCTTTTTCGCGTTTTAGCCTACATTTGGTTCAGACATTTTTGAGCGCCATATCGCTAAGTCATATGTCACCTCATTTACACTCCAATTAGGAATTCAAAAAAAAATGTGCAATTGAAATTTTTGTCCATATCTTCATCTCCCTAATAGAGCATTTACACGGGTCGATTTTCGCCGCACGGCTAGGCCGCACGGCGAAAATCGACCGTATAAATGACAATTCGACTAGGCCGCAAGTGACAAGCGATGCGACTGGTGACTTTCCGCACGGCTAAAATCGACCCGTGTAAATGCCTCATAAGCGTACACGGAAGCAAGTATATTAATACAATTCATCATCATCATTCAGGCGAAAGACGTCCATTGCTGGGCATAGGCCTCCCCCAAGCATCGCCACATCGACCGGTCCTGTGCTTCTGGCATCCAGCGGATTCCCGCGACCTTCACCAGGCATCGCTCCACCATGACTTACCCACGCTGCGTCTTCCGGTACGCGGTCGCCTCTCCAGAACCTTTCGGCCCCATCAACCATTCGTTCTGCAATTAATACAATTATTTATTATCAATACTAGTGGCTAGATTAGCCCTTACACTGCAACAGAATTTATAGCCAGGCACGATCATAACTCATTTCCGCATATAATACCTTTTGTAAATGTGAGAACTTCGTAGAATTGCTAGATGCATTTGCTACATTAATTTCTAAATTACTATTATTCATATAGTGCTTTTTTTGTTAATTCTCGTACTCAAGGCTTATTGGTACTTCATTACTTACTGGTCAGTGCTCAAGACTACATTGTTCTCTCACTATCCTAAATTATAGTACTGTATTTACTGAAATTGTTAAAGATATTAATTTTAAAAGAACAACCATGGAGTTTCTAGCCGACTCTTCTCCATAAGAAACGACTAATTGGAACCGTGAACCTAAATTCGACTTTTCATAAGCACCTTTAATGTTTTTTGATTTGATTTGAACCACAGTTGATAACCATGCTAACCGTGTGAAAAGTATCGAATACCAACTGGGCTGTAAACTATAGTGAAAGAGTTTAATAATACAGTAGCCTAATCATTAGCATAAAATAACATTACCATAACATTAGCATAAAATAGGCATTGCGAAATTTTGACTATAGTGTGCTTAAATTGACCTACCACGAGTGTTTGCAACGAAGTTACAATCCGTCCATGTGTTACCCTTCATCCTAGCTGAATATGTAGTTGCATTGCGTCGAGCAACCTGTCGCGATATGCCTTCTATTCTTGTGGCCTATGTGAGCAGTGCATCTAAGAGAGCGGCGCGTATAGTTTGTTTTTAGCCGTTTAACTGCAGTAGAAATTTTAATTTAGCCTTACTCATCATACTATAAAGACTGTATTAAAACGCAGCTGCAAGGACATTCGACTGCTTTTTAACACGCGACGCATTGCCCAACTCAACGCAATGCGCTGCCCAGCATTTAACCTCTAATCTGACTACATGAGGTGCATGAAAAGAGCCTCCACGCGTGACGATGCTTAAGTACGTCCGACGCACCCTGGGCAATCAGCCTCGCTATCAACCTTGCTGACTGGCTAATCTTTTCACCACAGCGTGAACTTTTTTCTTATAGCTCGTGCTGACACAGAGAAGAAGACTACATTATTCCAACTCGCGATAAATGTTTCTTAAAGAAGGTTAGATCAATTTTAAAAACCTCTACGGTACACGCTTTGACGACAACTTGGGCTAATCACCGGCCGCCTCGGGCCGCCTGGGCTAAATTGTCGGCAATTGTCAGATTGTCAATGTCAGTCTCTTACGAAACGTTTTACATTGTATTATATAAGATTTTATTTTGTATTAGTTATTTTTTTGTGCTTATTTATAATGGATGACCCAGAGGATGAACAATCAGGAGACAAACCAGTCGAAATGATCTTAGAGCCTCAGATCGTAGAGAGTTCCGTGGAACCGCCAATGGAGGAGTGGTCTTCATTAGAAATACTACTCCCTGAAGAAAACATAAAGAAAATTAGGTACAATGACGGGTTGTATAGCCCTGGTAGCGGAGAGATATGCACTAAATATATATCTATGTCCGCGAGTTCCGTCTTTCGCCACCCTTACTACGCTTACCCAGCGATTCTCGATCCAGGAATAGTGAAAGCATTACTAAAACCTGAGGAGATGATCACATACGATGACGATGGTCAAGACTTGTACCTAGCTACCTGTAAAGAGATGAACCAGTGTCCAGTCAGGATTTTCCATAGAGGGTTAGTTGAAACCACAATAGATCTACGGTACTACTGTGTCAATCCAAATGGAATTCGAGCGATGGCTATGGCTTTACAAAACAATAGGACGGTCACAAAGTTTAACTTAACTGATAACTTTTTACACGACGATGCTTGCTACCATTTGGGCGATATGCTTTTGACAAATACTACAATTGCTGAACTGAATTTGCATGGTTGTAGAATTGGTCCTGAAGGTGCCAGGCGATTGTTGTGTACCTTGCCACATAATAGAACTCTCAAGTGTCTTGATTTGACTCTAAACCAATTAGGTGATGATGGGATGGAGCATATAGCTGCAGCCATACTCAGCAAATCTTATTTGGAAAGAATCAATTTGAGTCACAATAACATAACTGGAAAAGGACTTACGTCGCTAACAGAAGCATTCGAAACCTATAACAAGTTAACTCACATAAACCTTTCGTGGAACCAATTATTTACACCAGGAACTTACGCGTTTCTCTCCAGATTATCGGAGAACACTTATCTTCAGGTGTTGGATCTGTCATGGAACTCCTTGACTGGCCTTCGGATTGGCCAAGCCTTAAAACATATTTTATTGTGCCCGCTTTTGGAAGAACTAAACCTTAGCAACAACAAACTAGGAAGTGAAGCTGTGACTGCTATGGTAGGTAAACTAGAGAAAGCAAAGAAATTGAACATATTAAATTTGTCATACAATCCTCTAACCCCTCAGGACGCTCTAAACGTTCTAAATAAAGTAAAGTTATTTGAATCGAAGATAAAACAATTATATCTGGACAATGTTTTTATAACAGCAGAATTTTTATCTTTGCTGGAAAATATAAAAAAATTGAAGTCAAAGAAAAACATAGTTGTAACGTATGGAGGCGTAGTAGGTGGTTTCATATTTACAGGGCCAGACCACAGAAATACAATCCTGAACAGACTTGATTATATAACTTATAAAAAACCAAAAAAGAACAAAGTTGATATTGCATTGTTTGCGCTCCAACTACAAAAAGATAAATTTGATGTAATGCTTATTAAAGACTTTATGTACGCTATGAAACGCGTAGGAGTGGCACTAGATGAAGACCTTGGTAATGAAATTGGCTACTGTTTTCCGGGAACACTACCCAAAAGTATAAGTATAGATCGAATGGTAGAATATATAGCACGGAAATGGCCGGACAGGCAGTTACCCATTGAACTCCCTCCTGAACCGGAACCGGAACCAGCTCCCAAAGGTAAAGGGAAAGGCAAAGAAAAAGGTAAAGGGAAAAAGTGAATGATTAATTTTATTTTAATTTGAGCATGTTCACCTCTGCGCATAGTTTTTAATATGATTTAAGTTTTTAATGTATCCTTTAATTAATATAATTTATTAAGTTTTGTTTAGATTTACTTTTAATGGAACTTTTACGTTAATTATTCATAAATAAAGCAATTAAATATTAAGTTTTATTTTACATTAACATATTATTTGTAAATCTGAAGTGTATAATATTACACCAAAAACTATCCAGTGAATGATCTCAAAAGCGATCCTTTTTTACACGATTGGCCAAAAAAAGGAGGATTATGTTTTCAAGGTTTAATGTATATATGTATGTTTGTGTGTGTGTTTCTTTGTTCCACCATAACTTATAAACGTCTGAACTGATTTAGATGTCTGTGGTATTGTTAGAATTCTTGCATTACTCATTATAAATGGTATACATGAATAAAACCATACACGGTAAAAAAATATTACAAAATCAGATTATGTGTATGACCATTGTCCAGAAGTTGATGAGTAGATTCCAAAAATATATAGCACTATCATTCAACATCCAGTCGTGCACTAAAAATATTCATTTCAAACGTCGCCAATTAATGTTGAAAACAAGGATTTTAAACATTATTGATATTCTTATACTATTAACTATTATATAAATGATTGTGACTGGATATAATTGAGTATTGAAAGTACATAAGCATGCTTTCATACTTGGTGTTATAAAGATATTTAAGCATTCATCGCGCACCTAAAGAACTGTTAAGCTCGTTTCACACGTTCGGGCTCGAATTTATGAGAAAACCGGGTGCAATCTCGGGTACGTGTGAAAGCTGTCATACACTGCTACTCTGCCGGTACCACTGGTATGTGATAAAAAAGCCGTAAAGTAAAATTTACGTTCGATCATCCTTACCGACGTTTTTAAAGACTTCGGTAGCTGATAATACCATGCATTTTTGTTGTGCTTTAGGCAAGCGATGAAGTGATTAAAAAAAAAAAATTGTGTTGGACGGGAATAAGATACCGCAGAAATCTTTTACTTGGCGCAGACAATTCGCAATGAACCCAAAGAAGAAAAGAGATACCTAACTACGTATGTACACATTATATCTACGCATTACATTCTTTCGCGAACAAAACTTCTAGAATTCATTCCGAATGCGAATGCTATAATAAAATAATCTCCCATTCCCACGTTTGACACCCGAAAGTTTTTGAAGGACTCGTGTCCTCAATCACACCAGCAATTTGTCAGATTCGCCACACTCCCAAATTGGTTGCATTCGTCATTCGTTACGGTGTAAATGCTCACTTTACTCGATTGGCGGATATTCAAATAAGTGGTACGAACCTTAGGAAAGGTACTCTCTCTTTGGAGTCAGAACACGAGGTCACCATGATAACTTAGGTCTTAACGTCGAGCGGTGAAGACTTAAAATATGGCTTGAGATTCGTAGTGTTTGAAATTACAAGTATCACATAATTCTGAATTTATTTGGTTTGTAATGTTGGAATTATTTTCTGGGTGGAGTTGAAACAGTTTTCCGGCTTGACCATGTTGTTAACGGTATTGATATTTATCAGTAAATTTAGTTTTATGAGTGTGGTAAATTAATAAGCGTCAATAACTTCTTATACATCATGACTATAGTCGCTTTACATCCCAAACTCTACTCATCATTCTGTACAACTTTTACAATGGAAACTCTTAAATCCATGAAAGAAAACAGGTGTTCCTTACAGACTAATGTTGCTTAACAAAATGTATAAAAGTGATATTTTTTTACACAATGATGAGCATAGTTCACTGTTTTAGGATTTAAAGCTTCTAACCAGTTACGCTGTATAATAACTTATTCCGCGAGCTTGTTCTTACATTTGCTTCAAACAATATCCATACCACCGACAAATAAATGCTATCACTTTCAACTACACTTAAAACCAAACGCAATCCAATTACTTCAACTTCACGTAGCCTCTTCCGCTTCATCTTTTTATCAGCCTCATCTATAATCATGTTCATTGATCCACTCATCAATTACACACGCATTTCATTCTCACAGCATCTCGGCCTTGCCCCCTGTTTCCATGCCCTCAGGCCATACTTTCACTGAGAGTGCCTCCCTCTTCACATGAAAGCCATTTCTAGGTATCATTTCATACATTCCAAAACACTTACGTTGTTATTCTTCAACGTCGTTGAATTCTAGTATTTTTGAACTGTATTTCAAAAATGTTAGATATCATTTGATTTCTGGCTTATTTATCCAAGTATCGTATGGAGAAAGTTTATTGTTTTTAAGTTTCACTTCACTTGTTATAAGATGGTTTTCTTCATTATAAACTAGATTTATGGTTCTGTCTCATAATTTTAGCAAACATAAAGAAGTAATTATTGCCTGTGTTTTATTTCCCCACATTCAAGTTCTACAATAATTAAAGTATCACATACGCGTGTACGCGCCGGCGCGGCGTACGCTATCAACGTTTGTAATTAAACAGCTGTTAAAACATTTTGTGATTTTGAATTTGAACATGTTGTGTCTGTTTCACGGTTTCGTAAAAATTATAACCAATCGATAATCACATTTGACCACTTTATTTACTCCATTAATATAAGATTTATTCCGATTTGCGATAAAATGTTTGTTAAAAAAGTTTTCATTAATTTGAAAACCTCTACAGTAATACGGTTTGACAACTTAATCTTTATTGTCAGTGTCAATCTCTTACGGAACGTTTACTGATATTTGATAAATTATATTACATTAGATTTTATTTTGTATACTTATTTATTTTTGTTATCCTAAATAAATATGGATGAGTCTGGCGATTCACAATCCGGAGAGGAACCGGTCGAAATGATCTTCGTCCCTCAGGTCATAGAGAGTTCCGATGAACTGCCAATGGAGGAGTGGTCTTCATTAGAAATACTACTCCCCGAAGAAAACAAGAAGAAAATTTTGTACAAAGACGGGTTGTATAGCCCTGGTAGCGGAGAAATATGCGGCAAGTTTATATCTATGTCCGCGAGTTCCGTCTTTCGCCACCCTTACTACTGTTACCCAGCGATTACCGATCCAGGTATAATGGAAGCGTTACTTAAACCTGAAAAGGTGTTTACATACCCCGACGATGGTCAAGACTTGTACCTAGCCACCTGTAAAGAGATGGACCAGTGCCCAGTCAGGATTTTCCATAGAGGGTTAGTTGAAACCACAATAGATCTACGGTACTACTGTGTCAATCCAAATGGAATTCGAGCGATGGCCATGGCTTTGCGATACAATAAGACGGTCACAGAATTTAATTTAACTGATAACTTTTTAAACGACGACGCGTGCTTCCATTTAGGAGACATGTTTATGACAAATAGTACTTTGATTTGCCTGAATTTACATGGTTGTAGAATTGGTCCCGAAGGTGTAAAACGATTGTTTTTTAGCTTGCCATATAATAGAGCTCTCAAGGAGCTTGATTTGAGTCTAAACCAATTGGGTGATGATGGGATAGAGCATATAGCTAAAGCTGTATTTAATGGAATTGATTTGAAAAAAATTAATTTGGGTTACAATAACATAAGCGGGAAAGGAGCCATTTTGCTAGGAGAAGCATTCGAAACCCATAACAAGTTTACTCACATAAACCTTTCATGGAATTCAACTATATACTCCAGGAACTTACGGGTTTCTCGTCAGACTATCGGAGAGCGCTTGTCTTCAGGTGTTGGATCTGTCATGGAACTCCTTGACTGGCCATCGGATTGGCCAAGCCATAAAAGGAATTTTACTGTGCCCGCTTTTGAAAGAACTAAACCTCAGCAACAACAAACTGGAAGGTGAAGCCATAGCCAGTATTGCGAGTAATTTAATAAAAGCAAAGAAATTGACCGTGTTAAATTTGTCATATAATCCTATGTCCCCTCAGGACGCTCTAAGCATTTTACATAAAGTAAAGTTGTATGTTTCAAAGATACAACAATTGAACATGGACAATATTTTCATAAATGGAGAATTTTTGTCTGTGCTTGAACGTATAAAAACAATGAAGTCAAAGAAAGACATAGTTGTAACGTATGGGGGCGTAATAGGTGATACTAAATTTACAGGGCCAGACCCCAGAGAAGTGATCCTTAACAGAGTCGAATATCTTGCTAAAAAGCCAAAAAAGAACAAAGTTGATATTGCATTGGTTGCGCTCCAACTACAAAAAGATCAAATGAAAATACTTGGCTCAGAAGACTTTGGTAATGCTGTAAAACTTGCAGGAGTGGTTTTAGATGATGGCCTCATTAGTGCAATTGCTGACGCTTTTCCGGGACCAAAGGCTGCTAAATCCAGTACTATAGATATTAATCTACTGGTAGATTATATAAAACGGAAATGGCCAGACAGGACGTTACCTGTTACTCCCCCACCTGAACCAGAACCTGAACCAGAGCCAGAACTAGAACCTGTAGTAACCAAAGGCAAAGGAAAAGGGAAAGGCAAAGGGAAAAAGTGAATGATCCAATTTATTTTAATTTGATATTGATATATTTATTTTACTTAGGGCTGATTTTTCAATCGTCAGATAACTTTTATCTGGGGAATAAGTTTGACGTTTTGACAACTTTTGTATAGAAAATATGTCAAACCGTAATATTTATTCCTTGGATAAAATTTATCTGACGATTGAAAAATCGGCCCTTATTTTAATGTAATTTAATTTGATAATATGTTTATTTTAATTTAATTTGATACTGTATTTATTTGTTTATTTTTAATTTTTCTGCGCATCGTGTATTTATTTTGCATGATTTTTTTTAATACATAGATAATGCTACTGTTTTTGATGGAGCTTAAGTAATAAGTATTGGTAAATAAAGTCTTGAAATATTATTATAAGATTTTGTTATAATATGAAATGTTAAGATTTTTAGCATTATTTCTTTTAATTCTATTCTACAATAATATGAATGGGTGATTTACATCGTGGATATGAAGCGATGCACGTGATTCGTGTCCATTGTTTCACGTCATAAGACTTGAGTGTATGCTGAAATAATAACTTTGTTGTGACGATAGCTGGTGTACAATTGCGATTTGCATGGTAATATATGACCTTGTATCTAGGTACTGTTATATGGATCACGTTCTTGTCAAGCGTGACTGAAATGTTATGTAATATTTCTTGAAGGTATTATAATACTCTAGTAGACTTAATAGCTTAGCTACAATTACGAAGTCTAAAATCAGATTTATACTGAAATTAGATGAAAATCCAAATAACTTTTGAACCACTGAATATTACTGAACATTCAGGGGTTTTAATCGATGGATATTGAGGTCCTCGATCGCCTTGCTTCCGATGATCCACCTCACTTGTTACACTGTGTACATTATGGAAGAAATTGCTTTAAGCGATAAGACCGCCATTTGTACTGTTCTTAATTAAGTGTATTCATTCTGTTTTTTTTTTGTGTACAGTAATGTATATCTATACCTTAATTCCATATCTCAGATAATTTATGTAAACAAAGAAATGTCATTGTCAAAATGACAGGTTAGTGGTACAAAACATTTTATCATTAAATTTTTACTAAGTAATCATTTAAAAAATTAAAGTGAATTATAAAAACAATGCAAACAAAATACCGTAGCCAAACAATGTCTTGTGTAGTGTGTCGGAGACGCGCCTTTTAATCATTTTAATCAGTCCTTTTATGTCCAATATTAGACTTCTCAAAATCGGACCAAATTTCCACTTGGAACAGTTTACAGTCCTTTTCATCCAACATGTGGCAAGACTTGCTAAACTTACAAAATTAATCTATGAATGAGAGTTATGTGTTGTTGAAGATGTAAGTAGTTAAATAAAACATCTGATTCAAGATCTGATTTCAAATCAGTAGCTTCGATTAGAATTAACTATTATGAAATATTTTTTCATGATGTGTCTGAATCTGAATAACTATCACTTTCAGAATCAGATGAAACAATGACAACAACAAAATGAAAAACTTAACACGATGATAATATAGCACAATAACAAAATTAACAAACACGCAGCGAAAACGGGAAAAGAAAACGAATGTATTGTTATGACGCTAAGAAAACAACTTTGAAATTTTGTGAAACGAAATTTGAAAATGTTTGGTACTCCTACAGTGTTACCAGTATCATAAAATACTTTATACCAGAAAATCTTCTTTTTTTAATAACTTTGTTTAAAACTGAAAATTTATAAAAATAATTACGGTATGATCTTTTTTAAATTATTATTTCTAAAATCAATACATAAAGGAGAGTCTAACCTTTTTTTCCGGCATTTTTAGTGAATTACCATTAATAAGATATTTTTTTGATCTGTTATCCCCTTTGTTCACATAAATTATCTGAGATAGGAATTTAGGTTACAGGTGTATATCTGTATCTTGAAATAGAAATGTTTTTAAGACCTGTTAGGTAGGTAGTCTTGCAAAGTAAAACACCTTCTGTTAAACCATACCCAATCAGCGACATACCTTAAATCATGAACTAATAAGTAGCCCTTTGTGATTAACATTACAAATTGCAGTGCAGGAGCATGGAGACGCGCTCTCGCCGGCGGCGGCTGCGCGGGCGCACAGTAGCGTGCGTCACGCAACCTGGACTTGTCCGCTTTATTATTATTTATTGCTTTCAAATAATCTCCGACTAGATAATACTATACAAAATGCCGCTCCACAGCATTCTTGGTATAATGTGAGATTTTGAGTGAGATGTGAAACGATTCGTGCTGAACGTTCATATTGGGATGTCCTGTGATAGATCTTATCTCTAAGGGTTGTCGACAGATATGGGTGTTTCCTCCAAGCCGGAGGAACGTGTTCATAGTATCCATAACCATAACTAAGGCGATTCTCTTAACTGTCCTGAAAGATCTGGCACGACCTAAATATTTAAAAACAACAGTATTTTTGACGTTTTTTTGTTTTCTCCTATAAGTAGCTCACGGGTGATTATTCAAAAAATGTTTGTAAAAAATAAGAACGTCATTATCATCATCCCAAAGTTCTAAATGAAGATGTTTCAAACATCAATTATAATAATGAAAAATCAAACTATACCACTGCCGTCAAGCAATAAGACAAGAATAAAAACAATCTGAAACTAATATTAATGTTAACAACGAAGGAGAACCGCCGTATCCCAGTAGTTCCATTCTCTGGTTCCATTATGGGACTACTGGGATCAATGATTCGTTAAAATTTTTTTAAGGAAGTTCGAGTATTCACCCTCACGCCGTGGTTAAAGACTACCCAGTCAGAAAGGTTGGTCGCGGGGCTGACTGCTCAGGTTGCGCCAACTCATAGAGTCTTCTTTCAGGCACCCCAATTTTTGCTTCGCTTATAATATTAAAAATAATATTCTTCTTCTGTTTCTACGCACTTATTAAACTACCAGCTGCTTAATTATATCTATTAACTAATACAAAATATTGGGAACCCTAAAAGTAACATTGAGCCGTTATGAAAGAAATTTTCTGCGGTGCGCTATCAAAGGCCGTAATCTGAAACTGTGGAATTTGCACCGACTAAGGAACCCTGATTTAAACCAAGCCTATTATATGATGTGCGCTAAAATATGAGATTATGTGGTGTGTCATCATCCTACGTGATGAGGTGAGGAAATCTAGAAGTTATGCTTGGTGGTAGAGGATAGTTTGAAAAATATGTCGAAATATCCTACTCAATGTCATAACCAATAAGCCCTCTCTCTTTCTTCGTTCTTTCGTCTTTCTCTCTAGTTTGAAACTGCTTGCATTGTTAACATCTAAGCCCGTAAACGCACTAGCGGCTGGCCGCGACATCGATTTTTACATGAAACCGCATGATATCGACTCGACGCACTGATTTGCGGCCAGCCGTCAACCGCTCTGGTTGTTTTGGGGCTGCGGCGCGGCACGCCGCATTGCGGCTGGCCGCTAGTGCGTTTTAAGCCTAAGACACCACTGACAACATACGGTGAAGGAAAACATCGTGAGGTAACGTGGAATTACCTACATACATTATACTCTGTTCACTCAAAGATGAGTCCTGACGTAGCGGTCATTCCGTAAATTGTGGCCGTACGAGACTGCTATCGAAAAAACGTAAACGACATCAATAAAAATCGTAAAATAGCTATATTATCGACGTTTTGTTTTTTTAAAAATAATTGCTATTCTTTGTATGGTAACGTTTAAACTACAGACATAAACTCACGCCTTTTTCCCATGGGGGTAGGCAGAAACTTCAGAACGCCACCTGGACTTTAATGATCTCAAATCGCCAACCCGCAGTGAGCAAGCGTGGTGATCAATTCTCATTCCTTCTCTGTATAAGAAGAGGCCTTTTGCCTCGCAGTGGAACAGTTACAATCTGATAAACTTTTACTATGGGACCAAATCAGAAATCGCGAAAAAAAAGCTGTTCCCTACATTTTGACGAGTTATGTGAACATTAATGTAGGGAACAGCGGATTTTTTTTTCGCGATTTCGCGTTTGCTCCCGTAGTAAAAGTTGTTCATAATGATGAGTACAATGACCCCTTAAGAGGTTGTGCGTTATTTATGTTACACCTTGTATATGCAGGGTTTATTGTATATTTACTATTCATTATTTTTGATGAAAGTTTTTATGCATAATCTACAACTGCAAAGTCGCTGACATGCGGTAGTGTTAATGTATTAGTGTGAATATTATCAGTATCTAATATTTACCTTTTTTTTTTGTTACAGGTAACTTTCGCTAGACGACATAGAAAGTGCGACTCTGTTTGCACAAGACTCGTATGACTGAGGCAGTAAGTCGGTGTTCACACTATCGTGTTAGATCTTTACAATTTGTGACCATGTAGGATAAAGTAGTGCTTTGAAACAAGATGGGAATATCAAAAAAAAAATGTTTTAACAAGATAATGTTACGTAGTGACATATAGCTTCAAAGTGTCTGTACAGTACTACGACGTAAGTTATGAGCTTCGGCAATCTTCGTGTTTCCGAATTTGTACGAAGGATGCTACCAATTAAATGACCTATCCGAAGAGGACGAAGATTTATAAGATATTGTAAATACACATAGAAATATTGCCAACGATTCGCATAGCGCGTTGCGGGTCGCATAATTCGTTCAAATTCGGAAACCCGAAAATTGCCGAGGTGCATAACTTACGTCGTAGGTAATACTGTAAGTAAACTAGCGGAGCAATGAATCCGAGTCACCGACATAAACATTAATATCTCGGAAACTAAGAATGATAGCTTATTCAAATAAAATTTATCTTATAGACTATTTAATACTGCTCAAATAAAATTAATAAAACATTTTAAATAGTCCATAAAATATTTTTTATTTGAATAAGCTAGCGTGATTAGGCTGAGATATAGGTTTATATTGGTGACCCGGATGCATTGATTCCCGAGTGTAGATAACAATAGTCAATTGTCTGTCTTCAGCTCATCCTTCAACTGTCCACAGCTGGACATAAGCTTCGCCCAAGTTATGGTAGGTAAAACACCTACCTTTACATCTTCCGTCTATTAGATCCATAAATCACTTAATAATTCTAATGATGTGGCTTCCCATTTAGCACCTTCTTTCAGTAGATTTTGATAAAGATAAGAAGCATAATTAAAATTCTATTTTTATTTTACTGTCAGTTGGAACTTCGAACCCACTCCCATTCACGGTTCTAGATAAATCTAATTAAAATTATTAATAAGTTAGAAATAAGGCAACGCCCCTAATCACTAGGCCATCTTTTTTCCAATGAATATTTATGAAACTTAAGTACTGATGAAGATTTTCTACTTCGAAGATTTATGGATGTATGCCACAGCCTCTGAGATTTAATTAAATTTTTAATTAAACATTATATCGATCCTATTTGGTGATATCTAATAATAGTTAAGATGATAATGTAATTACGAGGTAGTAATGTTCAACTCGCGACCTCGCCGCGTGTTCAGCTCATGATTAAGGGCTCCGTTTGGGTCCGAAACTAGTCGGGCAATCCCGAAAAAGCATGTCGTCGCCCGGGAATAAAAACCTCGGGAATGCATTTGGTAATTTTTATTTTATCACGACGTATAGGTATCTTATAAGAGAGCCACTCTATGTGAGATTAGTTTGTAGACACTGAAATTAGCCTTTATTGAGTATACAAGGTTAGTCGGAAAGGGGGTACTAATCCGAAGCCCACTTATAGCATCGCTGATGACTGTTTGAAAGCAAGTGTTAAAATTTCAAAATTCGATATATTTTTTTCCAAATAAAATGATTTTTATTTTAGTTTTTCAAAAATTCTTCATCCCTGCTTTAGTTACAATTTCATAAAATGGTGCTTCTAATTCGTGACCCCAAATATGACCTAAAATGTAAACACAGCTGATCCTAACTGGCTATAGATAGATTTTAGAGATTTTTTTTTTGAGATTTTTGAACAACTGTTTCTCTTAAACTATTGAGTTTTGGGAAAAGTTGTAGAACAAAAGTTATTCATTATTATGTGTACTTTAACACCCTTTCGGATTAGTACCCCCTTTCTGACTAACCTTGTATAAAATTCGTAATAAATATAATTGACTAGCGTTTGCCCACGACTTCGTCCCCGTGGAAGCCCACAGGAACCGTGTAATGACCAAACGCATTTCCGTGGTATTCACCCCCGGGCGACGATGTGCACCTTCAAGTTTTCCTGAGAGAACATGACAGACACTCCTAAGTAACTCCGTTCTGCCTAGCCTTTCCCCAACTGAGTTGAGGTCAGCTTCCAGTCCAGATGCGGCTGAATACCAGTAACGGAACGACTGCCACCAGACGTAACGCAGTTATTGGGGAATACCGATATCCTAAAATTAGGCAGGTTGTCAGACTTTCGAACTTCTGACAACCCTTAACACGTTCAGGAGGGCACCCTGTAGTCGCATTCACCATGCCGGGTGCCCTCGTGGAGCGCTCATTTTAATGTAGGTTTTTTTTTGGAAAATACACCGGCGTGAAAGAAGGTAACACCTATTTTACGACGTAGTAGCGTATTTTTACCTCCTCGATGGTTCACTCTTAGCGCACATGTAATGCCGAGGACCCTCCTGGAAGGTCCAATAGTAATACGTATGGCGGCATGGCGTATGAGCTGTATGAAAAGTGTGATGGACTATGGCAATCGTTTTAAAAGGCTAACTTCCTCATTATTTTTCATGTTGTTAACCGCTTGTACAACATTAATCTGCATTGTTCTTACATTACTACAATGAAAAATGCCAAACCATTTACTTTTTTAAAAGAGTGTCTATGGAGTTTCTTGCCGGTTCTTCTCTAAAGGACCTACTACTTGGAACCGAGCACCTAGTGTTGACCTTTTGAAAGCACCAGGGATCTGGTCTACTTGAAATAAAAACTATTTGACTTTGACTCGAATGTGTTAACGACTATTAACATTCGTATGACAACGGGGACCGACGGCTTAACGTGCTCTCCGAGGTATAGAGTCCCCTATACTATCGAACCTACTTGAAAATGTCTAAATTAATTCAGATACCTGACGTCTCCTTCAACGCTAGACGATACTGATTGCACTTGGGCGTCAGTTGTCGCTATAAATTGAAAGTAAGGCGTCAATTTTTTCGCCTATCATTACCCACGAACTGTATCGGCCACTTGTCCAATTCACATAGGGTTGCCAAAGCTCTATAAAATTTTCAAAAACTGTTTCTTCTTTTAAGATTTTTTCCCATTGCTGCTCCCTGCTTTTCGCACAGGACCGATCGATGTGGCATTGCTTGGGGAAGGCCTATATCCAGCAGTCAGTCTTTCGGCTGAATAATGATAATGATGATGAGATATATTGCTAATGACAGTTTTGCGTCCCCATACTATTATGGTCGAGCCTCGCTTTGCTGATATATTATCCCTAACAAAATTCAAATTATTATTAGTATATTTTTTACACTAACCTGCATTGCCCTCAAATAAATTTAAGTACATTGTAACAATACTTAATTATACATGAAATCATTTTAAAAGAGTATCTACGGAGTTTCTTGCCGGCTCGTCTCCATAGGACCTTTTTTTTTTGGGTTTTGCCGGACTCTTATCGGCTAAAAACCCACGGTGTTCCTTCTCCTGTTCCGGGGTCGCGGGATTCGCAGCTGCATGCACCGCAACCCCGGCTGGCTTCGCTCGCTCTCCTTCTGTGGGGCCTTGCCCCACGTCCTCCTGAGGGGCGCGCACGGAACACTGCGCGCCGCCTTCTCGGGCCTGTTACTGGTCGGGCGACGGGTCCCCTAACCCGCCGGGCGCAGGCCAGTCTCCATAGGACTTAGAAATAAAAAGCATTGAATTTGAAATTTGGAATATTGAAAAAAAAAACTGAGTTCCTCATCTTGCCAACCCTACACCCAAGTGTAAGTTTAGTGTCAGTAGAAAGTATCCCAAGTGGCGACTGTGGGCGAACACTTATTACTTATTCCACCATCGCTTTTCCACACCGAATCGCGTTTACACTTTTACTTTTAATATCACCATCACGCCTATCGCCTGGGGGCTAGACAGCGTTGTTTTATCACCTAGAGGTAGATTCAAATTACTTGTGAAAAAAATGTCGTCAATTGCTGCAATATCATCTGTAGAAATGAACGTGATGAGGTCAACAAAATAAATAAAAATAATAATAACATCACGCTTGTAGTCCCCGAGGGGTTGTGCAGAGGTGTCAGTACACCCTCATTTCCCCGTTATGTTTAAGTTCCACGTAATAGAGGGCGAGCCTATTGCCATCAGGGCTGCTACTGAGAAATTCCACACGCAAAATCTCAATAACACTTTACCCGACCTGGAGATCGAACCCAGGACCTTTTGACGACACGTTTGGTGCAGTGGCTAAGCGATTGGCTTCTGCGCTGCGGGTCGTGGGTTCGATTCCCACACGGAACAAAAATTTGTATGGCCTACAGATGGTTGTTTCGGGTCTGGGCGTTTGTGTATGTGAGATTTGTGTTTGTAAACGCACCCATGATACAAGAGAAGTCTTAGTGTGGGGCAAAATTAAAAGAAAAACCTCTCTCAGTACAAACAAGGCAGTCAAATACAACAAAAAAAAAAACAAAAAAAAATTTGGTCTATGTAGTAACTAGTATTACTGTTTACGAATACCTATGACAGTCATTACGGGTAGTCAGAAGCCCGAAAGTCTGTAACCGATCTAACCTTAGGATAAAGGCATTGCCCAGTAACTGGGTTCCTGAGGTCTGATGGCAGTCGCTCCATATAAAATACTAGTATTCAGTCGCAGAGACGCAAACATAGGAAAAAGCTAGGCAGATAGATGTAGGAACTATTATGGTGATCAAAAGTTGCATTGCATTTCAATTTATTATTCGGCGTATGTAGTAATCGTCATGATTACAAAAAATAGTATCACATTTCGCATTCGCGTCCTATCGGTCGAGGAGTCAACATATCCTGAGGATGCCCGTGCAGGAGCGAAACACGTGTCGTGTATTGGTTTGGTTGCATGTTGCATTATTTTTTCACTCTTTTTGCGTGTCCATAATGTGCGTATACTTGTGGGCGGGAGGGTGGTGCTGCATACTGCATCCAAACTAGCGATCTTGTTCAGCGGAATTAAAGCTAGATATTCTATTTGCGTTTTTGTATGTCATGGATTTCCGCAAAGTAACGCCTGATTCCATCATTTATCTAGTATCACATTTCAATTTATAAAAACACTTTTCAAAAATATTCGCTTGTTACCTACTTTTATTCATTTAAATTCTCAACACGTAACTATTAATCACATAAATGGACAAAAAACTTCCATTATTTATTTATTTCAATGACATAACTCTCCAGCAGTGCCAACAAAAAACTTATTACATGATCCACCATTGTTACGAAGCTAAAGTAATCGCCCATAACCCCTTATGGGGAGAAGAGTACCCATAACCAGTCCATCTTTGATCTCTTCCGTATGAATTATTCAAAAAAAAAACCGGCCAAGTGCGAGTCGGGTTCGCGCACGAAGGGATCCGTAACATCACTACATAGTATAAAACAAAGTCGCTTGAATGAATGAATAAATGATTTATTTACTTAAAATTTCTTAACGCTAGGTACATTGCCCCACAAAACTGCTTAGGTACGCAGTTTAACTGTGAGATCGTCGAGTCTCTCTTCCAGTAAAACATAATGTCAGGTACATCAATAACCTATAAATACTTAATACCTATACTTACATAGAATCTAATAAATGTTTTTTAAGTTTATGTGCGAATTTAACTTTATTATCTTCTTGTCTGCTTCCCGCTGTCTGTCCCTATGCTTAGATCTTTAAAACTACGCAACGGATTTTGATGCGGTTTTTTTTAATAGATAGAGTGATTCAAGAGGAAGGTTTTAAGCTATAAAACGTACACGTGTGAAGCCGGGGTCGCTAGTTATCTATAAAAACGGCAAAATCATGTCTGTTGTATTGGAGCCCCCCTTAAATATTTGTTTTATTTTAATTTAATTATTTATTTTTAAAGTGAATATATAACTTAAT